>BDSI01000009.1:0-1220000 GCA_003117195.1 Eudorina sp. 2006-703-Eu-15
AATCTTCGTTGCCTAGTCTTTTTCTCCTTACGTACGGTTCATATTTATCATAAATTATTGCGGGCGTTACCTGCATATTAATCGCTTCTGTCTCTTGCGCATGCATGCGGGTGGGGTCGGTATCACTCTTCCCCAGCATGCAGCGCATCCACGGCTCCGCCTTCCGTGTCCGAGGAAGGGAGGGAGGGAGGGTGCGTGCACGCACCTCTTCATGCGAGTCCGAGACCGCGTCCACATCATGCAAGGAGGTGTACTTACCGTACTAACGGTAGCAGTGCACGTGAAGGGGTCTCCCGCTTTCCCCCGATGTGCGTGCGGCAGCAGGAACGTGCGTGGGTCTGCATTTACTTGTGGTCGCCAGTGGCTCACGTACCTTGTTGTTCGGCACGGGTTGGCTTCAGGCCGGTTTGGTATAAATAAACGCCTCGGTGATGAGCGCCTCCTAGAGAATATAAGCGATGCATGGGGGACAGCCTCGACTGACAACTTCGAAACTTTAATCGTGATCTCGACGGACTGAGCGGAGACCGCTGGCGTCCTTATTACTTCCTGTAATGCGTCGCCGGGCGGCTGCTAGGCGCGGAATGGAGTTGAGATACACATAGCTGCAATACCTGCCGTGCACTGATCCGATCATTCACATCTGTGATGTGAGGACGGATCTGACCAGTTGGTTGGGTCCACGTCGCGGATTCCGTCGGGACGGACAAGCAAACGGTCGAACGCATTATATCGGCCAGTATTGGCCAGCCCGCAAAAACGTACGTCCGCAGGTTGGCGGTGGTTCTGCCGACGACGGTTCAGATTAGCGGCGGCAGTAGTTTGGTTGGAGCAATATCGTTGTCGCGTTGATATGCATTTGGGGATGGCCCGCGGCACATGCTGCTGTCAGTTTTGCATGTCTCACCCTGTAAGGAACGAAGCTTGCTGATTATGTGACCCCCCTGTGAAGCTATTGATTGATTGGGCGGGTGGAGGGGTGGGTGGATTGGGTGGGGGGGGGGGTGGGGTGGATTGGGGTGGGCGGCGGGTGGAGGGGTGGGTGGGTGGGTCACCAAGGGGTTGGTCTTTCGCGCCCTTTTATCACGTGCGTGGGGTCACCACCCTGGGTCTCTCGCCGCCCTCCGTCTGCGCCCCTCCCGCGGTTTGTCGAGGCAACCTCCGCGGGCGAGCTTGTGCCGGCGGCCCCGATGAAGCACTACACTGCCTACGTACGCGCGCGCCAGTCTGCCCAGCATTGGTTGGGCGAATCCCAGTGCGCACGCGCACACACGCACATGTGCTATGAGGTATTCATCGCATCGATTCGCATCCTGCGCACGCATGCGGCATGCGAGCGCGCTGCAGATACAATCCTACATCACGCACATGGGAAAGACCCTTAACCTACGTATCCATATGTATGTCGTACAGCAGCGCTTTGACTTACAGCCACCGTCCGACATGTCGTCATAGTAAGAAGCAAAGTGTCATGTGTAACACTGGCAGCAGCAGCGCACAGACTGCTCCGCCATCCACCCCCCTTCAACCTCCCGCTCGGGGCTGCCATACGACGATACCAGCCTCCTTCCATTTTTGACTTCCTCCGGGCCATGGGGTGCGTGGGAAATGGGTTTTGGCCAGCATGTGCCGTGCCTACACATACATGCCTGTAGCCTCGTCGCCAACCATTTGAAGGGTAGGTTTTTTGGAGTACGTAGTAATAACGTCATTTACCGCGAACAGTAGTGGTCGTCGTCCAGGATCGACGGAACTGACGACCTTGCGAGGCCGTACATACGGAACAGTACGGGTCTCGATACCTATTGTAACACTGGACGGTGAAAAGGCCACTCGAGCTGCTGTGCACCGCCATCCCCAGGCGTATATCCTTACGGCTACACCGCCGATATATCCTTACGGCGTATATCCTTACGGCTACATCGATCATGCGTCCTCGCTCGATCATGCATGTGTCTGTGCGTCCCATGCGGCATGCACGCAATGCTCCAAATAAAGGAGCTACCTACCTCCGGCCGCCTTCTGGGACCGGACCGGCTCAGCAGCAAGCAGCTAGCACTCGTTACTCTGTTCTGTTACAGCTCGCAGCACGCTTGCCTTTACCGTGTACGTAGCTCGATGTTCATCAGATCGATCGATTGACACGTTGCTTTCGGTGACGCGCGCATGTGCATGCATGTGGCGGCGAGCTTGCTTTATTTGCTGATAAGGATGAAGCTCCATCTTTCTCTTCCAGCAGGTTAATAAGCCTGATTACCCGTGCCTCCAACTCCAAGCGCCGCCATCGGAACCGTAGTACATGCAATCGAAATTGTCTGGCCCATTGCCCCACTGTGAGCAATAGGAGGTTGCCCAAATCGCACCCGTCCCATATACCACGGAGACGCAGGTCTTAGGATTCGCAGAACTGGCTGCCTAAATATTTCCTCTACCATAGTGTAACCGAAAAGAGTGACAGTAGCCGACTCGTTGCGTTGTGGGAAAACTGCGAACTGGTATCAATGATATCACCATTTTGTAGCCTAGTATCTGCAACGGCGAAAAGAGCAGTCGTGGAGCCGGTGACTCGTTGTTGAATTCGCAGGATGTGCGCCGCTGCCTCGGTGGAGAGGCAGACGTCGCCCATTCACATCCGGTTGGGGCCCAGCTGCGTGCACGTTGGAAAGCGAGCGAGCGTGCAATTTCGTGATTCGTAGCATAATTAGAACCGAAGCCGCTCGTAGGCTCATCATGGGACGAACACCTACCTACCTACTTACCAGTACTACCATACCACATACATACGTATATACATACAGCGGCTAGTCCATACATGCATGTATATATGGGTGTACGGAACGACAAACTAGACCTGGGCCGCTGAATGTATGTATATATGCCTGTGCATCAATCCTGGCGCGCTGTTGGTTGAGGGGCGTGCTCATGGGGGTTGAGATCTTGAACGAGCGAATGGCATATATACATACGTGCATACGCACATACGTAAATCCATCCAGTGTGTGGACAGCATGCATGGCACACGCACACTTGTGAGTACTCACCTGCCGATCAAAAGCCGCAAGTCGATTCATGACCTGGTTCTGGAACTGGCTGCTTTGGTTCTGGGTCTGCACGAGTTGGTTCTGGAGCTGGTTTACTTGGTTCTGGAGCTGGGTGATTTGGCTCTGGGCCTGGGTAACTTGGTCCTGGCCTGGGTGAGTTGGGTCTGGAGCTGGGTGAGCTGCGATGGTGCTGGGTCGTTGTATAGCAGGGCGTGGTAGGTTCCCGATACGGACCTGTGGGATGAGGGGGATGCCTGGCTGAGGTCTGTACATTGATGCATTATATACGCATACATGCATACATTTATCTAATCAATCTACGTAGCTACATCGCCATGTTATACCAACGCCAATGCATCCTAGCTTGATGACATCGTCGCAGTCGTGCAACAAATTGTCAGCAGGCTTACGTACGACATTACTGCTCATCACTTTGTCGATCACTTCGTTCAAAATTACATACGTATGGCGAACCGGCGACATACACCCGGAGCTGTCTTGCATTAGCGAGCGAACACACTTACTTACGTGTAGACATTGATGTCAGTGTAGCGACCGTCGGTTACTGCGTTGGGGTTCAGCTTGCAGAAGATCGAGTAGACGGTGTTTGGCACGAGCTGGAACCCATTTAGAGGCGGCACGCACGCAGGCCGGTCTGCCAGTGGTTACGTTAGAGTACATAAAATGCCGGCAAAAGCTCCCTCCGACAGATACCTTCAGCACGATTGGACAAGGAGTATCTCCGGCCGTAGATATATACTCTGTAAAATAAGATAGCAACCCTGGTTGGTATGGCTCTTCATCACGTGGGCGGCAACACGCTAGCTACACGAAGGGATCCGTGGAGGGAACGCTATCGGCGTGGGCGGACAACAGTGGACTGGGTGGACTGGGCGGCCAGCAGTCCCCTACACGGTGAGCGCTGTCAGCTGACAGCGCTCACGGAGGGTCAGCAGCCAAGCGAGTGTACAGCTTACATTATTGCGCCGGGCGATGCAGTCACGGGTCAGCGTGAAGGCGGATGGGCACGGCGCCAAGGCCCCCTTGACCATCGGCCTCCTGCGCCTGCTGGTCGGGTACCTGGCGGCAAATAAAGGCGGCTCGGCAACCTGCAGACGCGGCCCGATGTGCCCGCGACGCCTGTTGGCGGGTCATCGGGTTAATCGGGTTCTTTGGACTGCTGCGGCGGTCAGAGCTGTTCGCGCTCACACCGGCGGACGTTTCGGTAGTACCGGAGGGAGGTGTGGTGGTCCGGCTGGCGCGCAGCAAGGGAGATCAGCTAGGGAAAGGGGCATCGGTGTTCTTAGGGGAGCTATCGGGAAGTGGGATTCCGGTAGGCAAGGTTGTGCGGCGACACGTGCGTGGATGGAAAACAGGGAGGGAGCGGAGGCCCGGGTCATCGGGGCCCTGCATTTCCCGAGGTGGGTGGGTCAGGGGCGGTCCCACCGAACCCGGAGGTGGGGATGCAGAAGGTAGGGAGCGTTCACCACTGGACGGCTGAGAGAGTTATTGAAGGAGCTGGAAGGGGATTTCCCGCAGCTGAACCTAACTCAAGCTGGGCCTGTTCTCGGCGCGGGTCCGTCCCCGTATTATTAGGCGAGAGTCACCGTATTGTGCGGCCCGGGTAGGTCCCCGTGTCATGCATGCGGCGCGGGTCCCCGTAATATAATGTCCCACCGTAAACGCTGTCCGTAATCTGTCTCCGTATTCCTTGTCGCGCTTTACGGCAAGACCGTCTCCGTATTATGTGGTGCAGGTCCCCGTAATATGGGGTCCGGGTCCCCGTAATGTCCCTCCGTTAACTCTCTTGTCGCTCTTTATTAACGGCAAGTCCGTCTCCGTAAAACCGCCCCCATTTTACGGTTTACATTACGGCAAATCCGAACCCCCTTTTCCCAGAGTGCAGCCTTCGGCGGGGCGGTGCAATTGCGACGATAGAGGCGGGCATCATCAGCCGAGAGCTTATCAAGAGATAGATGGGCCTCTGACGCGGTAGACGCTTACTTGCAGCCCTCACAGTGGTGAGGGACTGCCCACCGCTTCGAGCGGAGCAGTCATTGCTGGCTGGCAGGCGGACAAGAGCGAGGCAGACGGGTCGAGGCCGGTCACAGGGGAATTGCGGCCCAAAGGTTTTGCGGATTATTGTAAGCGATCCCGTGCCTCGGAGCACGATTGGAAACTCGGGAGAGGTCAGGAGCGAAGCTACCCGCGCGCCGATCCCTACCTGATGAACGGATGGATGGATTAGATGGATGCGGGGCCGCATTATTAGTTAATAGAGGTACAATCGGTCACTACGGTCGTTGTACTCTTTCTTGTTTGCCGCCGGGCTCGCTGCATATCGATATAAACGTCGAATGAAGCTCTGCATGAACGCAGCAAGCACGCAGGTCGGTGGATGGAGCCGGTCCAGTTGCCAAGGGGAGGTGGCCCCAGCAAGCAAGCAACTACCGCAAAGGACCTGTGTCGCAGCAGCCTTTTCCCATGCAACCGTAACAACACTTTTCAATCATGTCGCATTGCGCGCGTGGGGCGAGGCATGCCCTCGCTCGTGCGTCAAGATAGATGAAAACCCGCCGGCGTGCACGGTTTTTTTTCGTGCGCGCGTGGATGGCCAAATCCATGAAATTGTACATTCAACACTGTGTCGTCGTACGTTGCACGTATGTACTTGCCATGTATGTACGTTGCTTGGCCCGCGCGCATTCACGGCACATTCACGATCGCCAAGAGTGACGTACGACACATACACTAAACATGGTACCCCCTTGTTTCCCCTACTGATTGAACTTGGTTCGTTTCGCACCTGACAAAACGACACAATGCTGCGCCCGACTACACGACCACGCCGTCCGCAGGCTACACGACATCGTAAAACGCCGTCGGGTGCTGGAGTAAACTCCGTCCCGTCCCGTACCCCCACACACCGCCAACGAATGAACCGGGGTGGGTTAGCAGGGAACTCTTTGACTCAGGGCCGGAGACGGTGGCGTATAGGCTCTAATGAGCCTCATACGTAGTCTCTGTCCCCTTAAATCACGCAAGGGTGATGTCCGGCGTAATATTAATTATAATTGTAATTATTACGATACAGTATGACGGACACAGTTTGCATCCTTGGTGCGTCACTACTTCCTTGTTAGCTAGCTAGCGATGCATGGGCGGATGTATGGGCGGACGGACAGGAGGCCGCTGCCGCCGTGCGCGGCATGCCCCTGGTCTGACCCCCTGCCGGAAGATAGGTCGATGCGTCAAAGACGCGCTTCGCACCGCGAAAAAAATGGCATTGCCTGTGACGGATCGACACGTATACCACGGCCACCTGCCCATGCATACGTACATATGTCTCGACCAGGCCTGGATGGGCCCGCTCCACCCTGTCGCTGTTATCAATGACTTATCCTACCCCGTCGGCCCTCGCCCCCGTCGGTAGTGTAACGAACGCCGGGTTACAGTTACGTAACCGTCCCTTCCAGGGACCCTCGCTGCACAGTATCTGATGATTTGAACAATCCGCTGTGTCAACCTGCTTGACCAATAGGTGGAAACTTCAGTTGCCAAATATATTATCACTACTCGAACACAAGGGGTGTAAGGCAGGCATGGGTATTGGGAACAGTCACTGCTGATGCTGCATCGTTCAATACATACTATCAAATCACAATCGATAGCAAACTACGCACTCAAGTATCAATCATCAGAATGCATGCGCGGCAGATAGGAGACCATCTCACGTTCTCACCACTTGCAAGCTACCCCCTGCCACACTCCCCCCCCCCCACACACACACACCCGACCCTCACACCTACACCCACACCCCCACACCACACACACATACATACATAAATAAATAAATAATCAAATAAATAAATAAATAAGGAATAAATAAGGAATAAATAAGGAATAAATAAGGAAACAAATAATGAAATATATATAACTTACGTAAATCACTATGAACCTACCTGGGAAGGCTGAGATGCCAAAGACTTGAAAATCCAACATGTTCAGAACGTAAGGGCATCCAGACGCATCCGAGCTGCAAACTGTTGTAGGGTTGAAATTCTGAATTGATACCAGAGGCCGGGGACGGGATTGTCCAGGTTGATCTCAATGACTGCGCCCTGTGTTGCTACCTGCTTCCAAACAAGGGTGTTGCGTGTAACACTACTGTTCTTGTCTGATGAGATCGCATTCATGCCCACTCGGACTTCTGCGTTCTGAAGACGGGATTCGTATCCCGGGCGGTTGAGAATAACAATTCGTTGGATAATGGAGAGCTGGGACAGCTGGATACCTTACTGGTAGCCGAAACGGCAAATCGATTTACATTGGGACAAACATTGAATCGTCCACACTATTTCCGGACGTACCTCGGCTGGTTGGAAAACTTCCTAATTAGGAGATTCGCATTGCAATGGCGGTAGGCTCCCACGACAAAAACTAATGACAAATACTACTTTTGAGGGAAAATGGTATGCAATCTATTATTCACGCTGCTGATCAGCATCTGGCCGCGGCTCCTACCCGCTTGCCTAGGGGGACCGCTGGCCGCTCGGGATGCAAATGGGCTTGGTTAACGGTTTGGACCTGGGACCGAGCGTGCAACGCGCGCGGGGGCGGTATCTCAGGGCGCGGGGGCGGTGTTTCAGGGCGCCGGGGCGGTATTTCCGGGCGCGGGGGCGGTGTGTCAGGGCGCCGGGGCGGTGTTTCAGGGCGCCAGGGCGGTGTCTCAGGGCGCGGGGGCCGTGTGTCATTGCGCGGGGGCGGTGTTTCAGGGCGCCGGGGCGGTGTTTCAGGACGCGCGCGGGGGCGGCGGTGTTTCAGGGCGCCGGGGCGCTGGGCCCTGCCTGAGGCCGCCGTGCTGCCCGGCGTACACGGGCGCTCGCGAGTTGCTCGTGGCCCTCTGGGGGGCAATCAATCACCGGGGGCCCCGGCCCCCCGATGACAAGCGTTGAGCTGCTGCTGGGAGACTGGCCGGCCGCCTGGGACCAGTACCCAACCAGCCCGGGTCTGCAAACCCTCTGGACCGCTCTTCGGGCCACCTGTCCGCCCACACGGCCGAGTGTCATGCAGCGTCGCGCACTCGGGCTCGGCACGCTGCGCGCCGGCACTACGTTCATGGTTCCCACGGGGCCTCGGGACACGCTATCCGCCCATCCACGACCCCGTGTCCAGCTACGCTCTCTACCAAGACGGGTTGACCTCCGCCGGCCGTATCTGCGACAAAGCCAAAGCCGACAGCACCATATCAGATCAGGAGTCCGCAGGGCGTGACTTCTCCGCCTGGCTAGCCACTCAACCCCACGGGCGCACTCTCCTGACCTGCACCGACGACGACATCCTGGTGTATATGCAGACCTGTTGGCTTCCTAGCCGGCGGGTGGCTGCACCCAGCAGCCCCAACTACGTCAGCACTCATTTGGGATTACTCTCGGGGCTATTCTTGCGTCTTGGACGCAGCGGCCCGTACAACGTCACCACCGGTCAGGGTAACCCCTGCCAGTCCAACTCCGTATCCTCCTACAGGACCGGCTACTCTCGTGCCGCTGTCGAGAATGGCTTCGAGGAGAAGGCAGCAGTGCCCTTAACCCCGGACAAGTTCTCAACGCTCATGTCTCACGTCTGGGGCGTCTTGGGGCCTATGGTTACCCCGATCGACCGCCTCACCCTACTGCGCGACATCCTCTGCCTGCAGTACATGTGGCACACCAGCATGCGCGGTAACGACACTGGCAAGCTTCGATTGCTTGACTTCCGCGACCCAACGTCCGGCGGCCCCTTTCGGGGGTTCCCTCTGCCCCTGGCCGTTCCCGGCGGCGAGTACGACTCCACTATCACACTGCGGGTGGAGGAGGTCATCAAGAACTCCCGCGGTGAGCGGTCCAGTCCCATCATTCTGCGAGCACTGCTTCATCCGGACTCTGGCGCAGTATTGGGCCGAGTGCCACGTCCGCGAGGCGCTGGGTGTCCAGCCGCAGATACCCGCTGCCGCCTCGCGCTAGATGACTTGGCACCGCCCGCCCGGCCGGCATGCGTGCGTGCTTGCGGCACAGATGGTCCGTCCGGGGCTCCTGCCCCTGGTGTCGATACCGCACTCGCGAGGCGGCGGGCGCTTCGCCGCTAAAGCGGCTGAACTGGCTGGCCTCCGGGCTCTGCGGGTGTCCAGCTGGCTGGCTGTGTGCCCCAAGCGGGCGTGAGCGAGGTGGCCTAACGATATGAGATGCCTTTGCCCATTCCCGGCGGCATGTGGACTCCAACCCGTCGACGTGCACTACCGGCGGACGCAGGTTCGGTTCCGGAGCCATGCATTTTCTCGCATGGCGCCAGCCGCGCCGTACCAATGCCCGGACTAAGTGGGCGGGTGTGGATCCCGCTCGCGGGACTGCTGGATTTTGACGCCCCGGCCGCCGTCGCTTGCGCGGTGTATGCCCTTGCGTGAATGTAGCCTATATGTTCGTGTGCAAGGCCTTGCGGTCCGTGCGGTGGCGGGGGGTGACCCGCCCGCGCGGCGCCCGGCGTAGGCACAGAGAGAGTCCCCGTCGCCACTCGGGCCGCCAGATCCGCGACCGCGGCGGCGGCGTTCTCCAGCTCCAAGAGCTGGCGCTGCAGCAGCGGAGCGCCGCTGGGCGGCACCGCCGACAGCCCCGACGCGCTTGTGGCTTGCGGCGGCGGCGGCGGCGGCGGCGGCCTCAGGCCGGTAGCCATGGCCGCGGCGTTCAGAAAGTGCTCCGTCAGTCGGGCGTTGGAGAACACAGGAGCGCTGTTGCGGCGCGACGTCGTCGGCGTGTACGGCCTCGCCGCGGCCACGGCGCCGTCGGCGCCGCCGGCCTCGACATCACTACGGATGCTGCTACTGCTATCGTCGCCCGCGCTGCTGTACTGTACGGCCTTGCACCTAGCTTTTCCCCACGTGAAAGTGCCATAGACCGGATCTACCTTCCATATTCTTCGGTTCTTCAAACACAGACGCTCAGCGTATTGCTTTGGCTGGCTCATCCCGGATAGTATACGTACGTCGGAGCTCATAACCTGTTGTAAGTAGAGCTGCTGATATGCTAGATAGATACACAGTCGTTAGCACATTCTGTTACAAGCAACTAAGGTACGTACACAGACCGCTCTGGGCCTAGATAACGGCTTGATAGCCGTACTGATAGCTCCGAAGACCACTCAACACTGGATGTCCTGACCGAACTAACTTAGTATTCCAACACACGGCATGCCCCTGGGGTAGGATGAACAGTCAGTCTGCGCCTGTACGGTGAGAAAGCCGCTTGGTTGCTGGTCCCGCTTGTAACAATCGCTTCCTAACGACACAATCGCTTCCTAACGACACAATGGTGCGCCCGACTACACGACCACGCCGTCCACAGGCTACACGACATCGTAAAACACCGCCGGGATCTGGAATAAACTCCCGTACCCGTACACACTGCCACCGCACCGAACGCGCAGGGGCAACTCTTTTTTGACTCAGGGCCGGAGACGGAGCCTCATCGTCTCTGTCCTCTTAGCACACGTCAGGGTGATGCCCGGCGTATTATTATTATTATTATTATTGTTATTATTACGATATTTTGTGACGGACACAGTTTGCCTTGTTGGTGCGTCACTACTTCATAGCTAGCTAGCTAGCGATGTATGGGCGGATGTATGGGCGGACGGACATGCGTGAAAGACGCACTGCGCACCCCCTGCCGGTAAATAGGTCGATGTACGTACGTACATGCGTGAAAGACGCACTGCGCACCGTGAGAAAAATGACATTGCCTGTACGGATCGACACAAATACCACAGCCATCCACCTGCCCATGCATACGTACATACATAAGTCTCGACCAGGCCTGGATGGGCCCGCTCCACCCTCGACTACTACTAATATCCTACCCCGTCGGCCCTCGCCCCCGTCGCGTCGGTAGTTTAACTAACGCCAGGTTACGTGCAGTTACATAACAGTCCCTTCCAGGGACCCTCACTGCAGAGTAGCTGATGACTTGAGCATCCGCTGTGTCAATCTGCATGACCAACAGGTGGAAACTTCAGTTGCCAAATAAATTATCACTACTACTCGAACACAAGCGGCGGGGTAAGGCAAGCCTAAGTATTTCCTATGTATGGGTATGTATGGTGGTATGTATGGGTATGTATTGTACCGTCACTGCTGATGCTGCATCGTTCAATACATACTATCAAATCACATTCGATAGCAAACTATGCACTCAAAGTATCAATCATCAGAATGCATGCGCGGCAGATAGGAGACCATCTCACCACTTGCAAGCTACCCCTTGCCACCCCCCCCCCACCCACACCCACACACACCCACACACCAACATACACCTTCACCCACACCACACACACACACACACACACACACACACACACACACACACACACACACACACACACACACACACACACACACACACACACACACACACACACACACATCCAACCACACACACATAATTAAATACATATGAAATATATATGTAGATAACCATGAACCTACCTTGGACGGCTGAGATGCCAAAGACTTGAAACTCCAAGATGTTCAGAACGTAAGGGCACCCGTTCGCGTAGCAAACTGCTGTAGGGTTGAAATTCTGAAGGGATACCCAGAGGCCGGGGACGGGAGGGTCCAGGTTGATCTCAATGACTGCGCCCTGTGTTGCTACCTGCTTCCAACGAAGGGGGTTGCGTGCCACACTGTTCTTGTCTGATGTGATCGCATTCAAGCCCACTCGGACTTCTGCGTTCTGAAGACGATATTCATATCCCGGGCGGTTGAGAATAACAATTCTCTGGATATAGGAAAGCTGGAACAATTGGAAACCGATGTACGGTGTGTAATCATATTCTGGTCCAGAGCTGACAGATCCCGGATATGCTGAGTGGAACAGCGTCTGGTTATTGTTATCTACTGCATATGAAGCGTTGCTTTCCGCGGCAATGGAAGAGGTAACGGCCTGCTTGGAAGAGAGGACCAGGTTGACCCCTGCAGCGGTCGCAGGGCACAGGCAAGATTAGCAAGATACCTATAGGACGTACAGCATGCTGGCAGGATCCCACATGCACACATACACAAAGACATTGATCTATCCATCGCATGTATTTGATCAGTATCCATATATATGCACACATGGTCGCGGGTGCAATCGCAGGCAGCTCATGAATTGGTAAGTGTCGTGGTCCTGCTGGGCGGGCAGTTCGGGCGGGTTTTTACTGAAGTCATTGCGCACGCTCATAATCGATAACCACGCCTGGGACACATACAAATGTATGTTACGTCAGCATTCTTACATGCATTGCGGGGCGCCTGAGCGCGCGCATACATACATACAAGTCTACGGTACAGACGCTATTGATTTGTGAATAAACAAATAATGAATGGACGTACGGGATCTCGCTAAAAAAGTGCGAAACAAAATTGGATAGCTAGGACACCTCGCAAATTATTATAGTTTCCAAAATAACCCTCCTGAGCCTAGCAAAGGTGTCTAGCAAATGTTGTGAATGCCCTGATGGACATGCTGAGCGCTCAGCATGTCCAATAGGGCTTTCTCAACAGTATGAGTGGGCTGTTAACCCAGGTTCGAGTTCCGTCGAGAGAGTGTGTGTTCGCTCAGGGCTCCCGCTGTTAAGGGACAGATTGAGATGGTGAATGCATGAGGGCCGCTAACTGTGGCGCTCACGTCAGAGCACTGGCTAGATAGGTGACATGTCCGAGAGAGGGACCTCAAGAACTAGCTGGGTATGAGCCCCGGAGGGTCCGGGGAGGTTCACTTCCCAGTTCCCACTCAATTTGGACATGATAAGCGCTCAGCATGTCCAACAGGGCATTCACAACAGCAAAATTTTATTAATAATTTTATCGGCCGTTGCGTGGTAGTCGCCGCGGACTGGGGACCGGGGATATGGAGGATGTAGCTGCTTAAATAACACATAACATACATGACACACACCACATTAAAATGTAAATACAAGTGCTTATGAACCTACCTGGGAAGGTTGAGATGCCAAAGACTTGAAACTCCAAGATGTTCAGAACGTAAGGGCATCCGTTCGAGTAGCAAACTGCTGTAGGGTTGAAATTCTGAAGGGATACCCAGAGGCCGGGGACGGGAGGGTCCAGGTTGATCTCAATGACTGCGCCCTGTGTTGCTACCTGCTTCCAATAAAGGGGGTTGCGCGCCACACTGTTCTTGTCGTCTGATGTGATCGCATTCATGCCCACTCGCACTTCTGCGTTCTGAAGACGATTTTCATATCCCGGGCGGTTGAGAATAACAATTCGTTGGATAACAGAGAGCTGGGACAGCTGGATACCGATGTATGGTGTGTAATCATTTGCCGATCCAGACCTGACAGATCCAGGATATGCTGAGTGGAATAGCGTCCCACTATTGTTATCAACTGCATTTGAAGCGCTGCTTTCCGTGGCAATGGAAGAGGCAACGACCTGCTTGGAAGAGGGGGCCAGGTTGACTCCTGCAGCGGTCAAAGGGACGAATTAAACATATGTCCTTAACAGCGTGTTTTACTTTCTGCGCTACCTTATCCCTTGCTGTATGTTTAGGTATGTTTAGCAGAAAGTAAAACATACATGCACTGTCACAATAATACGTAATTAATCTCACCCTTGACGTACAGGCAAGACCCCACAGACGAACGTATGGGCGTGCCGCTTGATTTGATCAAGCCATATTCGTTGAAGGCCAGACACTTCGGGTCGTTGGTGCAGGCCTTGGACGCGTTGATGCCATAGTATCCTAGATCGTCGCCCCCGTGGTCGGCGTCTGGCAGAGAGCTGTAGCCCGGGACCTTCCGGCAGATCGTAGGCGGGCGAAGCAGATTAGGCAAAGGCGGAGGACTAGGCGAAGGCGGAGTAGGCGAAGGCGGAGTAGGCGAAGGCGGCGGACGAGGCGAAGGCGACCGAGGCGAAGGCGACCGAGTAGTGGGGGGAGTCTTCAGCCGTGGGGGTGGACGACGAAGTACTGCATATAGCATGTACGTACATGCATCACGTAGGGGGGGGGCACATCATAGCAAGCTTGTAACCTCGCGGTGGATGATTGCGTCATGCGTGCATCTAATAATGACGGCGGCGGTAAATCCGTCAATACTTGTTATTATTAGGATGTTACAGCGGACCCCTCGGGTTGTATACTTGTGTTGAAAGAGATATGTGTCCGTGACAGCCCGAGCATGGACACATATCTCTTCCAACAACATGCACACATGCGTTGGCTCCAATTGGACAAAAGTTTCTATGTAAGAGACACTTGTACCCGTCGATGTCTGTAGATGTATGTGGCGTACGCTGGACGACTTGACTGATACACATGCACCGCGTGCACAGCACATACGCGCACACGTGTTTGCGTGAGCGTGACTGTAGTCTGACCCGCCCTTGCCATGTCTTAGGGTCCCTCTGTGGAGTTCAGAGCATCCGCCTGACGCACGGTTACAGTAGTTCTAAGCTAATTAGAGTTTATAACTGCTGCTTTAGCTGCTCAAGCACACGTTTCGGCCTTGCCTAGTGCACGCAGCTGTCGAGTTAGCCATGCTGGGGTTTACTCCGAGCCGTCCAGCCGGCAGTTGTAGGGGTGCGTATGTGTTCATGTATGCGCGTTCGTTCGCTCGTATATATTTGTGCATGGCTTACTCGCTTGATTGCTTGCTTGGAAGGATACGAAGAGCCCGCCCGCCGGGCTCGAGCCAGGGTGTGAGGCCCGCGACGGACGAACAGTCAGGCGGAAAGCTGCAGACGGACAACATCGATATCCATAAAGTACATCCGCAAGGCCCGCCCTGCGCTGTATGTGGTTGATTAAGCCCGGATAGGGCCCCCCGCCGCACTCAGACACCTATATCTGTACGCACGGAGAGCCGCCCATGCATAGTTTGGCACCCCAAACAGATATACAAACAACCATACACATACACATATATACCTGGCTGGGCGTTTCCCTTCAGGAGACGGCCAACGAGCGCCGCCTCGTCTGTTGAAACAGTGTCGACAAATGAGGGCTGCTCGACTACTTCATTGTTGTTGGCGGTGACGGCGTGAGACCTGCTGCTGCGAGCGCGATCGACTCATTATTATTCGCAGGCAGGCATGTTTCTCCAGTCGATAGCTGGCAGGCCTACCTCTATCTGCCGTCACTCACTCACTCACATGGATAACTAGGATAACTAACGTCGGAGGTACGTGTCACACACCAACAGATAGACTGCATGACGGACGCACAGACATTTCATTGTGCGCGCGAGCGAGGCATGGCGGTTATTCATCGACAGGCGACGGCAAACCGATTGAAGACATGCATCTCATGTATCGCGTCATGCATGTGTGGCATACGTGCATGGCGCGGCCAAAGGCTTCGTGAGATGCTGCACATACGTACAGGGCCTCTGATTATAGTAAAACCGTAACCCGGCGTTACATACATCATGACTACGTAATTAACTAAGCACGTAGGAATTAACAGCTATAACAGCATTGCCATCGTCGATCCGCCCAGCCATCCAGTCAAGCGCATGCCCGCGCGCACGCGGATTCATCTACGTACACGCCCCGTACAGCAGTGGATTTACGTAGATAGTGGATCCATCCAGCCAACCAACCTGTGTGCTCTCACAGCCTGACGCATACTGTTGCTGCCCGCTGATTGCTCAACATGCTCTCCAAGGACGACTTTGCAGCCAGCAACAATAAGGAACGCGATGGAAAATAGCTTCAAGAAAACCATTTGCCTTCGCTGGGCCATGAGGAAGTGTGCTGCGCCGCCTGCCGGATTGAAGCGATGGAGACCTGCATCATGCATTGCAATTAGCGATTGAAACGTGAGCATCAGCCAACTATGAATAAACCAGACGAGGTTACTAGATTGAGCAGAGGCGTTGGAGGGAGATATCGTCAGGCTAGCATATGGTGATATTTATCTGACGATATTTATCTGACGAGCGAGGTATGTAGCGATGGAGGTTGGATTATTGGAGCTACAGAGGGCTCAAACAAGTGTTGTTTATGAGATGTATGTAACAGGCCGGAAATGTATGTCCGTCGGTGCTTCTCTCAAAGGCGCTGCTCACAGAGACGGAGTTTCAACCCGCTGCCTATTAACCCATGCAGCAGGAGCAGAAACAGCGAGCAGGCAATGTAGCTTAGTTCGGGGCGATCTCCACAGCTCACTGCGGGAACACGCTCTCTCAATCCCTTAATCACGGAGCACAGACAACGAACATCGCTCATACCAGATGTCAGACTCAACAGAGCACCAGGTCTCTTACGTTCAGGATGCAGAAAATAAATCTTGTCCACGGTCACGTCACTGGGATGCGCGCGCTCGTTCCGTATTGGAAGTGTCTAAAATGTCTATAAGACGCCCACAATCAAGTAGCAGGCTGCGGACGCCCGGTACCGGTAGTCAACAGCTGCAACAACTGTCAGAGTCCTGAACAAAGGATAGTTCCCAACTATACCTAAATTGGTTGACTTTATGTATAGTTGATAGACCTCCAGGGAGGTACGTACGTAGCACGGGACGCACGGGACGCACGTACTGTTCCGGAAATGATCCGCCCTGTTGATTTCCGATCAGACTTTTTCTGCCTATTGTCTGGACGTTTCTCGGACTGCGCAGTGTCCGTAGCGTTCGTGTAGGCAGACCCAAGGCTTGTGCCTATAGGGCTGCCTATTTAGGTGTTCGGAGCTGCCTAGCAACTGCAGGAAGCGAGCGGTGTACGCGAGAGTATCGCAAATAAAGGAATCTACGAATTGCGACGGTTGGAATATAGCTATGACGAACATGTCGATAGGTGACGTTAAGCGCGCTACGCAGAAACGCATGCGACTGAAAAGCATTAAGAAGGAAATTTAAAGAGAATGCTAATGGTGTAAAAACAATGTACAGTTCTGATGCGGAGAGCAACTAACGTTAAGTTATGTCGGAACATGAACTGATGAACGCGCAGTTCAGCATCAGCCGCACCGTTGTATTGTTAGATGAGGAATAATGCAACAAACGCTTTGCTCATTAAAGGATGGGGGAAATAAACGGCGTACCGTAATGGTGTACTGCCTTGCAGTCGAGCGATGTGTGGCTGGCAACTCGGGAGGTGGCTTGTCAGGCCGCAGATTGTAGGCAAATGAACTGGTCTCTAATAGCCCCCGCCCCATTAGACAGACTATCCAGGGATGAATCAGGGGTTTCGCACCCCCCTTTCGCACCCCCTTTAATGGACAGGGGGCGGGGGAACCCCCCCTGGCGACCCCCCCCCCCCTGGCATGACGAGTCAGTGCTGTGATAGATGGATAAAGAAGAGGCACATGGCGGACATGAAAGGAAAGCAGACACAAAACCCGCATAGCAACTGAAGGAAGGATGTGCATGATTATGAGACTCTGCTAGCAGGCATTATAGACATGAGGATGCACTTGCATGAGGCAGGTACATACACTATCATGGCAGTTGGAAATCATCGTTGTTGTGCCCCATAACGACGATGGAAAGCAAGCTGCCATGTGAATGTAGGATTGTGGGTTTGGACAGCCCGTTCCTTGGAAGAGTGTCAGCGAGGCGTGCAAGCGCTTGGAAAATGGATCACGAAACGAAGAGTGTGCCTACTGCGCGGCGTGGCGTGGCGGTCATGCATCGCGTATGTACGGAAACGTCGGTCGCACCGTGCAACCCTATGGAAGGCCCGCCATTGATCGTGGCGAGGGTAATTGGAGCATGACGGAAACTACTGAAACCCGGCGGCCACTACCAGTGCCCATCTCGCCACGGCATATCTGCGCCACGCGCCACGGGTCTACGGAGGCAGCACCGTGAGGGGATGTCGCGATTGAGGCATGGGAAGAACGGCGCATGTTGTGTATTGTATGTACGTGTGTGCGTGTGTACTTGTGTGTTTAGTGAGAACATTGCCGGCCAAAATAAAATCGAGCGTGTGTGTGTGTGTGTGTGTGTGTGTGTGTGTGTGTGTGTGTGTGTGTGTGTGTGTGTGTGTGTGTGTGTGTGTGTGTGTGTGTGTGTGTGTGTGTGTGTGTGTGTGTGTGGTGTGTGTGTGTGTGTGTGTGTGTGTGTGTGTGTGTGTGTGTGTGTGTGTGTGTGTGTGTGTGTGTGTGTGTGTGTGTGTGTGTGTGTGTGTGTGTGTGTGTGTGTGTGTTGTGTGTGTGTGTGTGTGTGTGTGTGTGTGTGTGTGTGTGTGTGTGTGTGTGTGTGTGTGTGTGTGTGTGTGTGTGTGTGTGTGTGTGTGTGTGTGTGTGTGTGTGTGTGTGTGTGTGTGTGTGTGTGTGTGTGTGTGTGTGTGAATCGTTACATATCTGCCGGGCCGACGCTGGCCGGGGGCGCTAACCCGCCCCATACGGGAGACCGCCGAAGCACTCCTCTGATGAGGAGGGGCGTAGTCCACTTAGTCCACACTGTACCGCCCATCGAGGGGGTACTCACCGCCTACCGTAATCGTCGCAGGACTGCGTCCACCTGATAGTCCATTAGCCAGCTCAACTAGCCCAGGTGCCTACAGCCCCCTTGCCACCAGACGCATGCTCTACAGCCGCGTTATTTGACTACCACCAGGCACGCACACCAGCGCCTGTACACCCTTATCATCGCAGGAGCGCTGCGGTCCTGTAGTCTTCAACCATCCGACTATTCAGAGGCCCAGGGGCCAGCCACTCCTCATTCCACTGTACACACGCTGTCAGTAGCGCTGTATATGTCCGCCGAGGCATAGTCGCCTCCTTGAAGCCCAGTCTTGGCTCCAGCAGCTCCTCCAAGGCCGCCGCTTGTCCAGGGATCCATCCTCTACACCCCGACCTATTTCATCCGGGGACCGACGATGGGATTCGAACCCATATCTACGCTAGAACGTTGCCGCCCGGAGTCGAACTAGACCTTGCAACCTCTACGCCGGTGCTCTACCAATTGAGCTACGCCGGTTGAGCTACGCCGGTGGTGTGTGGTGTGTGTGTGTGTGTGTGTGTGTGTGTGTGTGTGTGTGTGTGTGTGTGTGTGTGTGTGTGTGTGTGTGTGTGTGTGTGTGTGTGTGTGTGTGTGTGTGTGTGTGTGTGTGTGTGTGTGTGTGTGGTGTGTGTGTGTGTGTGTGTGTGTGTGTGTGTGTGTGTGTGTGTGTGTGTGTGTGTGTGTGTGTGTGTGTGTGTGTGTGTGGGGGGGGGGGGGGGGGGGGGGGGTGTGTGTGTGTGTGTGTGTGTGTGTGTGTGTGTGTGTGTGTGTGTGTGTGTGTGTGTGTGTGTGTGTGTGTGTGTGTGTGTGTGTGTGTGTGTGTGTGTGTGTGTGTGTGTGTGTGTGTGTGTGTGTGTGTGTGTGTGTGTGTGTGTGTGTGTGTGTGTGTGTGTGCAAAATTGCAATGCGTACGGCAGCGCGTGCTCGCTCGCGTGTGGGTACCCTGGGGTACCTACCCCACCTACCTACCTACCAACCCGCCTACATACCCGACCCTACCTGTTGTGTCATGAGCAATCTGCGGAAACGGCCTCAGGGTCTGGTGATGGTTCGTTAGGGGTGGTTGCAGATGGTTGATTGCCGGATGAATAGCAAGGTCATCCACGATGCGTATGCACCTTGTACAATTTGTAAATTTACTCGGCTTTGATTGCGCTCCACGTCTCAAGTCTCCACGAAATCAAAAAATGTGCGGTTGATTACTCAGGGCCGGAGCATAGCGCTTTGATGAAAATGTAACTTGCTTGCCTAAAAGCGGCTTCATTGGAAACTGTCTGAATCGTCAATTTTGGGACTTGGAGGATGAATTTGCAGCAAGCAAGTGCCACAAAACAGCCAGATTCCATCGAGACGCAAGCGAAAGACCTCCCTCGATCAGTATGGCAGGCCATATTTACCTGTCTGCATGTGGATGATGTTCGCATGGCCTGTCAGGTGCGCCGTGTCGACAGTGTCGGAGATGCTCATCGTCTCTTTGTTAGGGTTTGCAATTCCGGGGTATCCTGAATCAAGCTCATGGCTTTGACATGTTTGCTCTCTACTGACAGGTGTGCAGCGAGTGGCGAGCGCTGGGTGAGTCTGCGACCGCTGCTGGTGCTTAGCTCCCCCAGTTCGTGAATGCGCGTCGAATGAGCGCCTTTCCCCTTCACGCCGCATGCCATTGCGACTTCCCCGACCGCGGCTGCCCTGGAGTCAATGTCATCGATGCTGCATCCCAAAACCCAACCTCATGAACGGAACAGATCACAGTGCGCATGTGCTCATGCCTTCATCATCAGGTACCGACGATCAGTTGTGGCGGCACCTGGCGGCGCGGATATGGCCGGAGCGGACTCTGCTCAGCAGTAGCTACGGGGGATCCTTCCGGGTACGTGGGAACGTTGTCGTGTTGCCGCCCTGGAGCGCCCTGACTGCGGGTGCATCATCCACATCGCAAGCCGGTGGTTCCGCCTCCCATCACATCCGAAGGTCAGCCATTTCCCCCAACGTTGGGGACTGATCGTCGGAGAGGAATTCTTCCCGGGGGCTGTGGGGGGGCCCGCTCGAAATAATGGGTTGCCTGTACGACATTTGTACGGAAATTACAGCCTTGCGCGGGGCCTTGCTGCCACAAGTATCGCCAGGAGGAGCGGACCGCGGGCTAACTGCTGCCTTCCGGGTCCCATACGGCAGTACGGCAATACGGCAGAAGCTGCCACGCAAGGTACTGGCCCCAGCACAAACCCACTGTGACTCGCCCCACACCCCCCCGCCCCTCCCCCGCCCCCCGCGGAGCTCCTTCCCTCAGCGCCTGGTGCTGCACCGCAACACGCGCAACGCGGTGGGGGCGGTGCCGCTGACCCCCGCGGCCTGCCTGTGGCGCCAGAACCACCCCGCCAGCAGGCGCTACTACGCCTGCCGCTTCCTGCACCTGGAGATACAGCCCACCGCCTCGGAGGCCGGACCGCCATTCCTCAGGTGAGGCTGGGCAACGGGGGAACGGGAGGAGGGGGGGACACGCCGCGGTAACGGACTCGGGCACATCCAGCATGCGTTGACGAATACGGTAGTTCCTCATCTCTGATTGGCTGGGGTGGGGTTGGGTGGGGTGGAGTGGGGCGGAGTGGGGCGGAGACCGCAGAATGATTTGAGTTTCTCGATTTCAGTGGAGTAACTCCTGGTGATAATGCACTCACCACGCGACCAGAATCTCCCACCTCAGTGCGTGGGATCACGAGCCTGTGTGACGGTCGCGCGTTGGGGCCCCCAGGGTGGGCCGACCCGCGGGTCAGTCATTGCGGGGGATCCGCTCACTCCTCATGCACATATGTACACGAATCCCTGGCAGCTTCGTCACCATTGCCTCGCATAATCGGTTGTTGGTTTCGTGTAATGGGTATTTTGTACGGCATCAGTGCATTCCGTACCTTGCTGCTGAAGCGGTTTACCGCACCCAACAAGCCCGATGCCACCACAAAACAACACCAAACGACTTGACTTGCATTCCTCCTTTTCAAACAAATGTGTTTTTGTATCATAAGCGTCTGTTTGTTCGTGTCACTGCCCTCCCCGTACCACTGCCGTACGCCGCCACCACCGGAACAGCCCCCTCCTGGACCGCTGGAGCGAGATCGGCGTCTCCTCTGACCGGTTGACGGTTGACGGTTTTCCGGTACTGGTTGCCCCGGCAGGCTGTACTTCGACGCCCGCGGCGAAAACGACCTTCGCGGTCCCCGTCGCACCTCCCTCGCCGCAGTGCGCCTGACACCGCCGCAAACCGCCGGAGACCGCGGCGGCGGCGGCGGCAGTGGTGGGGGCGGGGTGGCGGCCGCGCCGCCGCGGCCCCCGCCGCCGTCGGCGCCCGCAGCCCTGCCGGTGGGGCCTCCGAGGTCCTGGCCCACATGGCACGAGTTACTCCTGGCGATTACGCCCACCTCCTGCTGCACGGTGGCGCACATACCCGGCCACTTCAAGGTGCGGGCGACGAGCGCACCGATGGGGGGGGAGGGAGGGGGAGGGGGCCCGGTCATGGCGCATGAGGCTCGGCTCTGTGCCCCCAGGGGGTGCCCCCAAACATACACGACGGTCGATTTGCGCTTCGTCCACAAGGCTCGGCCCTCCGGTGTGTCATGTCGTACATCACCATGCCGTACACAGGGCTTCATGGAGTTTACCGGCGGGGATCTATTCCAACTTCTGCAGCTGCTGGATGACCCGCGGGTCTCCCTAGTCGCCGTGTACGCCTGCGACTTCAGCGACTGCCACGGCGACCCGTACAACGCTCCGTACGGCCCCGACTACGCGCCGGCGCTGCTGTGGCACGACGGCGCCAGCAGGGGCCGTCTTCCCCCCGGGCGGATCCGCCCAAACCTCTGTGCTTGGACGTCGTTCACCGAGGCCTGGCGGCGGTGTGCCGAGTACCACGCGCCAGGTGGGGCAGCAAGCCCGCGTTCGGGGGCGGTCGCAGGCCGGGAGGGCGGGGGCTGAGTCCTTGGTGGCTGTAGACCCTGAAACCTGAAACCTGAAGCCCTAGAGAGCCCTTCCGGAAGCTGCGCGGCGGTACGTACGTAGCTGCGTACGAACTTGTGTGTATTTGTGTGTAATGACGTACGAGATCTTCGTACAGCACACGCACGGCACTGCGGCGCTCCTCGACTGGCCAGACAGACAACCAGACAGTCAGACCGTGGCATCGCGGACCGTGCTGTGCTGGCCTCCCCTCTTGGCCTCCCCTCCTGGCCGGTCACGCGTCACCTACTTACCCTCCTGCGCACTAGGTGAGCTGCTGCAGCGGCTGGCCGACGAGACCGACATGCAGGAGCAGCAGCGCTGGGCAAACGACCTACCGCCCGAGATACGGGCGCGAGGGACGGCGTGGTGGGTGCAGGAGCCGCCGCTGCTGGCGTGGGCGGCGGACGCGGAAGGGCAGGAGGAGGAGGGCTTGCGGCGGGTGATGCGGCGGCCTCGTTTCCATTGGCAGCACTACCGGTGAGGGCGGAGGCAGCGGCGGGCGAGGCGCATGTGCGTTCAAGAGGACGAGCCCACCCGACGTGAACCGGCACACAGCATCTGCAGGCGGCCGGCGCACCCCCTTCCCCCAGGCTAGGCGGACTCTGCTGGCCAACCGGGACGCAAAGGCGACCCGTGGGTCAGTGACGGCTGTGCCAGGTACGGCGGTAGTAAGGCGGAATCTGCTGGCAAGCGGCGACCATGCATTGTGCTGGTGGTGGCTGCGGCCGTCGACGGCCCGGAGGCCCTGGCGGTCCTGCTGTTGAAGGCTGGGTACCACCCTGGAGCTGCGGGACCACCCTGGAGCTGCGGGGTTCTCACTGGGAAGGAAGGGCACTGTGAGGGTGGGCCTTGGGGAAGTGCACCCAAGGACGAGCCAGGGCGCAGAGCGGGGCTCGGCCTGGGGACTGAGGGGGAGGGGGAAAGGGATGGATGAATGGATGCATGGACCAGCTGCTGCGGGATGTCCGCGAGGCCGTGGAGGCAGTAAATCGCATAGTGCGGTCATGACGTGTCATGAAGTGCCGCGGAAAGGGTCGGTGCGGGGGCGGGGGTGTAGTTGCAGTTGGCCGTCACCGCTGCAGTTGCAGTTGCCGTACGTGCTCGGGGTCCATCTGCTCAGCGGGGGTCTCCGTGGAGCAGCGGGGTGGCGCGGGGTGGGGCGGGGGCGGGGGGACGTCCCCATGAATTGCCGGCAGGTAGGGTGTCAGTGAGCGGACCTGCGGGTGCCTCCCCCGGGTGGTGACGCGCGCAGCGTGTTGTTCGGAATGCGGGGAATGCCAGGTTTGGACGAACGGGAGGGTGGTGAAGGAGGCATGGAGGAGGATATGTGGAATTGCGGCTGACATCTGTGTCTGAGCTGCGCATGTGTGTGCCATAGGAGTATGTATGTACGGAAGGTTGGCGTACGAAGCACTAACATCTGTCTGAGCTGCCTTGCGAACAAGGTGCCGCCACGCACGAACACTGAGACCCACACGTTGAGGCTGAAGGAGGCGGAGGCGGGGACCAGCTGAACATCGGACAATCAGGGCTGCGAGGAGCTGCATGGGTACACTCCTCCAGAACGCGCCGAAGTCGGGCGTGACCCAGACCCGAGCGTGTGGCTGAGATGATCCCTGTACGGGCGGATGGCGAAGGTCTGGCTGAGTGTAGTTCGGGCGCAGTTACCGTAGTCAGTGGGATTGCCACGGCGCGATGGTTCGCACGACCCTCTGTGACGCGGGACAAAAGTCTTTATAATAATATTTCTGGTCTATAGGCCCTCGACTGTGGTGACACCGGGAGGGGCCCCCGACTTTGCCTCGACTGAACTGACCATGTAAACACAGCGCGACGTATTGGTTTCGTTGTCTAGGTTCGGTGTACCGCCACGTTAAC
The DNA here is from genome assembly GCA_003117195.1 of Eudorina sp. 2006-703-Eu-15. NCBI lineage: Eukaryota > Viridiplantae > Chlorophyta > Chlorophyceae > Chlamydomonadales > Volvocaceae > Eudorina > Eudorina sp. 2006-703-Eu-15. The sequence continues at coordinate 24,386 of BDSI01000009.1, forward strand.
GCCGCCGGTAGAACAAGTAGCAAGGTGCACCGTACGAACACTGTCATATCGTACACGCTGCACGCTATTATGTCGTACACGCCACAATGCCATACAAACGCGCGTTGTCAGGTTGAGATTCATCGCTGCCGGTGCAACAGAGCTGATCGGCATTCGTGGGGTATGGTTGTACAGGGGCCCTGGCATTCGTGAACTGTCCCTGGAGATGGCTGTTCGTGGGGATGGCTGTTGGTGGCGATGGCTGTGCGTTGTTCCTTTGCCGTCAAAACACGTACCTGTGTGGAGTCCGTCAGGTAATGGGCCGATCGAGACGGTGGGCAGGTGCCTGCAGGCACCTGCCCGATTAGGCAATTATAAACGCGGATGATGCTGGCGATGGGCTGGCGGACCGCCACCACCAGCGATGCATGGGCTCCGAAGGGCCGACTCACGACAGGCTCCCCAAGGCCGGTCTATAACCACCAGCACCCAACAAGTCGTACGTCAACACCACCTTTCACCGCCAGCCTCAATCGCCACCGCCTCTGTCACTTCGCCGGTCTCCATCGACACACCGCAAGCCAGCAGCACCTCCCCCGGGAACACTGGCCCCGCTGCCCAGCGAGCGCAACACAAGCGGTGTCGATTGAAGCGTATTGAAGGACCACAGTGCGAGGTGATCGCTGAGGCAAGGGCGGTTGCTGGAAGCGGGGTGCGCCCAGCGCCTCCGCCTTCTTCGAAACGCAGCGCACGCCCGCGAGGTCTGGACCCGAAGTCCTGGGCACCTTCAAGGTCCCGATGAGCGACGCGGATCCTCGGAAAGACCAGAAACCCGATGGCCTCGGGTCACAAGTCCGTATTCCCGTCCGGCGGGCCCACGCCCACCACTGCCGCCGCTGTGAGTGACGTGCGCTGGCGCCGCGAGGAGGGCGATTCGGATGACGCGCTTGCTGTAACACGCCAGCAGCCACACGCCAAGCCGCCGTTGACCGTCCCCGCCGAGCGACCTGATGTCGCGCTTACTTAGCTGGCGAATCTCCCACCAGCACCCGCCGCGGGACAGCAGCGCCAGTACGCGGATGCAATGGCGGGGCTCGTCAGGTAGTTGACAACTCCAGGTGAGCTGCCCCAGAGAGCAGCGCCGACAAGGCGGCCCCGCAGCATGCATGGACAGCCGCGGTAACGATGACGGCATCGCGGAAGGCGGCGACGGAGGGGCGTGACGCGGCTATGCCGGCGGACGTGGCGTTGAGCCGCATTCCCAAAGAGGGCGGGCCGCGGCGCCGCCCGCTGGCTGGCACGGCGCCACAGGCGGCCTCCGTCCGCGCTTCCATTGTGGTGGGACGGTAGCCCATCGCGACCTGGATATGTTGCAGTTCAGGTCAGCACACATTCGGGCAATGAGGTCATCAATCCATGTCGGTGTGGCCAAGACACGGCGTGCAACCCTAGTCCCCATCATCGACGTGTAGATGCTGCCGGCTCGTAGATACAAATACGGTACATCCACTCTGGGTTGCTGTGTGCAGTGTTGTGCCACATGCAACTACCACACGACCTGCCATCCTGCTTGCCGATAAGCACCACTGTTACGAGCACCGGGTAGGATCCTGTATGCGGTTCTGTGTCTGTCGTTACGCACCGTTGCACATGGGCGGACGTTGGCGCCACCAAAGGCGACGGCACTGACGCCGCCGATGGCTGCACGCCTCCGGAGTGGCCGCCGACAGTGCAACCGCTCCACAACTCACTCATGCGGCTCAAGTGGGGGAGCGACGCAGCGCAGCCGCCGATGTGTGTCGGCGATGCTGTCGAGAATCTGCTCCTGCGCGGTGCGGGTGACGTGCGTGGGGCTCATCGACGCCGCTCCTCAACGTGTCAATGCGGCTGTAACTGCGGTCCGCGGCGACGGCGACGGGAGAAATTCGGGGTTTCAGCGTTCGGCCTCCTGCAAGGGTGACCAAATAGGCAGTGGGTGCGGCAGTGATTCATCTAGCGTTGCAGTGCTTGCCCGTGTACGGCACAAACCATGTCTCTATGCAGGTTGCACGCCAGAGGCACCCAAGCGCGTCGGGCAAGTCAATCCCGCTGCCAGGGCTAAGGCCTTCGAGCCGCACCTGCTGACGGGTCCGTCGCGGGCGCGGGTGAGGCGGCGGCTGCTCCTGGCAGCGACGGTCACCCACGAGACCTCCTGGCAGGAATCCGCCGGCCGCGTCGCGCCACATGCCCACTGCCGCCTCCGCGTCTGCCAGCGGCACACCAGGCTCATTGCGGCGGCGAGGGCCCGGCTCCCCCGCCTGCAGGCTGAACGTCCAGCAGTGCAGGGTGCAGCAACGTGCCGCCGCAGTGCGCCAGGGTGCTGCTCGCCGGCGGGGCCGACAACGGTGACTCTTCTGCTGCTGCTGCTGCTGTGCCGTCTTGTACGAGCGACCGCGTGGACCGGCACCTGCAGCAGCGGCCTTGCAAGACAGCCGGTGTTGATCAATCGTGTGTACGGCAAGAAAATTAGACTGGAAGGGGCAACGTCAATGCGCGACATTCATGGCAAGATCTGAAGGACAGCGGCTGCGCGGTGAACGACGGACGACTTGGATAACGAGCATGTCCCACACAAACATTGCGGAACGCCGTATCCAGGCCGACCGACATACAGACCCACCGACCCACGGGTCACCGCGCTCAATCCCGCGCACATGCCCCAACGACCCGCACGGTATGATCCTATCTGGCATGACCTGCTTGAAGCCGTCGCCGCCGCCCTCGTCAGCAGAGGCGACCAAAACCAGGCTTTCGAAGCACAAGCACGCACAGCAAGCACCCATCGCGATTCCATGCGAGGCTAACAGGCAGGAGCTTGCAGGATGCTGCCCAGAGGCAGGGTAATCATTATACAAACAGTGCGCACGTGCACGATCCAAGTTCTCGGACCCCGGCCAGCAGGTGACCCATGCAGGGTCCCCCGACCCAGCGCGCGCGCAGAAATACAACCTTTGTCTCTGTGTTGATGCGCCAGAGCGCAACCGGCAGCGTATCTTGAGGGGGACTCGACGCAGAGCGGCCGCTGCGTAGCCATGCCGGAGTGAAGCTTCCACCAGCGTCATCACCAGAGCTGTCCTTGATGGCCGCCAACCGTGTCCGCCCACCAAAACCAGGCTTTCGAAGCACAAGCACGCACAGCAAGCACCCATCGCGATTCCATGCGAGGCTAACAGGCAGGAGCTTGCAGGATGCTGCCCAGAGGCAGAGTAATCATTATACAAACAGTGCGCACGTGCACGATCCAAGTTCTCGGACCCGGCCAGCAGGTGACCCATGCAAGTCCCCAGACCCAGCGCGCGCGCAGAAATACAACCTTTGTCTCTGTGTTGATGCGCCAGAGCACAACCAGCAGCGTATCTTGAGGGGGACTCGACGCCGAGCGGCCGCTGCGTAGCCATGCCGGCGCGAAGCTTCCACCAGCGTCATCACCAGAGCTGTCCTTGATGGCCGCCAACCGTGTCCGCCCACCAAAACCAGGCTTTCGAAGCACAAGCACGCACAGCAAGCACCCATCGCGATTCCATGCGAGGCTAACAGGCAGGAGCTTGCAGGATGCTGCCCAGAGGCAGAGTAATCATTATACAAACAGTGCGCACGTGCACGATCCAAGTTCTCGGACCCCGGCCAGCAGGTGACCCATGCAGGGTCCCCCGACCCAGCGCGCGCGCAGAAATACAACCTTTGTCTCTGTGTTGATGCGCCAGAGCGCAACCGGCAGCGTATCTTGAGGGGGACTCGACGCAGAGCGGCCGCTGCGTAGCCATGCCGGAGTGAAGCTTCCACCAGCGTCATCACCAGAGCTGTCCTTGATGGCCGCCAACCGTGTCCGCCCACCAAAACCAGGCTTTCGAAGCACAAGCACGCACAGCAAGCACCCATCGCGATTCCATGCGAGGCTAACAGGCAGGAGCTTGCAGGATGCTGCCCAGAGGCAGAGTAATCATTATACAAACAGTGCGCACGTGCACGATCCAAGTTCTCGGACCCGGCCAGCAGGTGACCCATGCAAGTCCCCAGACCCAGCGCGCGCGCAGAAATACAACCTTTGTCTCTGTGTTGATGCGCCAGAGCACAACCAGCAGCGTATCTTGAGGGGGACTCGACGCCGAGCGGCCGCTGCGTAGCCATGCCGGCGCGAAGCTTCCACCAGCGTCATCACCAGAGCTGTCCTTGATGGCCGCCAACCGTGTCCGCCCACCAAAACCAGGCTTTCGAAGCACAAGCACGCACAGCAAGCACCCATCGCGATTCCATGCGAGGCTAACAGGCAGGAGCTTGCAGGATGCTGCCCAGAGGCAGAGTAATCATTATACAAACAGTGCGCACGTGCACGATCCAAGTTCGCGGACCCCGGCCAGCAGGTGACCCATGCAAGTCCCCCGACCTAGCGCGCGCGCAGAAATACAACCTTTGTCTCTGTGTTGATGCGCCAGAGCGTAACCGGCAGCGTATCTTGAGGGGACTCGACGCAGAGCGGCCGCTGCGTAGCCATGCCGGAGTGAAGCTTCCACCAGCGTCATCACCAGAGCTGTCCTTGATGGCCGCCAACCGTGTCCGCCCACCAAAACCAGGCTTTCGAAGCACAAGCACGCACAGCAAGCACCCATCGCGATTCCATGCGAGGCTAACAGGCAGGAGCTTGCAGGATGCTGCCCAGAGGCAGAGTAATCATTATACAAACAGTGCGCACGTGCACGATCCAAGTTCTCGGACCCCGGCCAGCAGGTGACCCATGCAAGTCCCCCGACCTAGCGAGCGCGCAGAAATACAACCTTTGTCTCTGTGTTGATGCGCCAGAGCGTAACCGGCAGCGTATCTTGAGGGGGACTCGACGCAGAGCGGCCGCTGCGTAGCCATGCCGGAGTGAAGCTTCCACCAGCGTCATCACCAGAGCTGTCCTTGATGGCCGCCAACCGTGTCCGCCCACCAAAACCAGGCTTTCGAAGCACAAGCACGCACAGCAAGCACCCATCGCGATTCCATGCGAGGCTAACAGGCAGGAGCTTGCAGGATGCTGCCCAGAGGCAGGGTAATCATTATACAAACAGTGCGCACGTGCACGATCCAAGTTCTCGGACCCGGCCAGCAGGTGACCCATGCAAGTCCCCCGACCTAGCGCGCGCGCAGAAATACAACCTTTGTCTCTGTGTTGATGCGCCAGAGCGTAACCGGCAGCGTATCTTGAGGGGGACTCGACGCAGAGCGGCCGCTGCGTAGCCATGCCGGCGCGAAGCTTCCACCAGCGTCATCACCAGAGCTGTCCTTGATGGCCGCCAACCGTGTCCGCCGACCGAAACCAAGCTTTCGAAACCGGAGCAGAAGCACAGCAAGCCGGCACCCATCGCGATTCCATGCAAGGCTAACAGGCAGGAGGTTGCAGGACGCTGTTCAGAGGCAGGGTAATCGATTATTCAAACAGTGCGCACGTGACCGATCCAAGTTCCACGACCCCGACCTACCAGCAGGTGACCCATGCAAGTCCCCAGACCCAGCGCGCGCGCAGAAATACAACCTTTGTCTCTGTGTTGATGCGCCAGAGCACAACCAGCAGCGTATCTTGAGGGGGACTCGACGCCGAGCGGCCGCTGCGTAGCCATGCCGGCGCGAAGCTTCCACCAGCGTCATCACCAGAGCTGTCCTTGATGGCCGCCAACCGTGTCCGCCCACCAAAACCAGGCTTTCGAAGCACAAGCACGCACAGCAAGCACCCATCGCGATTCCATGCGAGGCTAACAGGCAGGAGCTTGCAGGATGCTGCCCAGAGGCAGAGTAATCATTATACAAACAGTGCGCACGTGCACGATCCAAGTTCTCGGACCCCGGCCAGCAGGTGACCCATGCAAGTCCCCCGACCTAGCGCGCGCGCAGAAATACAACCTTTGTCTCTGTGTTGATGCGCCAGAGCGCAACCGGCAGCGTATCTTGAGGGGGACTCGACGCAGAGCGGCCGCTGCGTAGCCATGCCGGAGTGAAGCTTCCACCAGCGTCATCACCAGAGCTGTCCTTGATGGCCGCCAACCGTGTCCGCCCACCAAAACCAGGCTTTCGAAGCACAAGCACGCACAGCAAGCACCCATCGCGATTCCATGCGAGGCTAACAGGCAGGAGCTTGCAGGATGCTGCCCAGAGGCAGAGTAATCATTATACAAACAGTGCGCACGTGCACGATCCAAGTTCTCGGACCCCGGCCAGCAGGTGACCCATGCAAGTCCCCCGACCTAGCGCGCGCGCAGAAATACAACCTTTGTCTCTGTGTTGATGCGCCAGAGCGTAACCGGCAGCGTATCTTGAGGGGGACTCGACGCAGAGCGGCCGCTGCGTAGCCATGCCGGAGTGAAGCTTCCACCAGCGTCATCACCAGAGCTGTCCTTGATGGCCGCCAACCGTGTCCGCCCACCAAAACCAGGCTTTCGAAGCACAAGCACGCACAGCAAGCACCCATCGCGATTCCATGCGAGGCTAACAGGCAGGAGCTTGCAGGATGCTGCCCAGAGGCAGAGTAATCATTATACAAACAGTGCGCACGTGCACGATCCAAGTTCTCGGACCCCGGCCAGCAGGTGACCCATGCAAGTCCCCCGACCTAGCGAGCGCGCAGAAATACAACCTTTGTCTCTGTGTTGATGCGCCAGAGCGTAACCGGCAGCGTATCTTGAGGGGGACTCGACGCAGAGCGGCCGCTGCGTAGCCATGCCGGAGTGAAGCTTCCACCAGCGTCATCACCAGAGCTGTCCTTGATGGCCGCCAACCGTGTCCGCCCACCAAAACCAGGCTTTCGAAGCACAAGCACGCACAGCAAGCACCCATCGCGATTCCATGCGAGGCTAACAGGCAGGAGCTTGCAGGATGCTGCCCAGAGGCAGGGTAATCATTATACAAACAGTGCGCACGTGCACGATCCAAGTTCTCGGACCCGGCCAGCAGGTGACCCATGCAAGTCCCCGACCTAGCGCGCGCGCAGAAATACAACCTTTGTCTCTGTGTTGATGCGCCAGAGCGTAACCGGCAGCGTATCTTGAGGGGGACTCGACGCAGAGCGGCCGCTGCGTAGCCATGCCGGCGCGAAGCTTCCACCAGCGTCATCACCAGAGCTGTCCTTGATGGCCGCCAACCGTGTCCGCCGACCGAAACCAAGCTTTCGAAACCGGAGCAGAAGCACAGCAAGCCGGCACCCATCGCGATTCCATGCAAGGCTAACAGGCAGGAGGTTGCAGGACGCTGTTCAGAGGCAGGGTAATCGATTATTCAAACAGTGCGCACGTGACCGATCCAAGTTCCACGACCCCGACCTACCAGCAGGTGACCCATGCAAGTCCCCAGACCCAGCGCGCGCGCAGAAATACAACCTTTGTCTCTGTGTTGATGCGCCAGAGCACAACCAGCAGCGTATCTTGAGGGGGACTCGACGCCGAGCGGCCGCTGCGTAGCCATGCCGGCGCGAAGCTTCCACCAGCGTCATCACCAGAGCTGTCCTTGATGGCCGCCAACCGTGTCCGCCCACCAAAACCAGGCTTTCGAAGCACAAGCACGCACAGCAAGCACCCATCGCGATTCCATGCGAGGCTAACAGGCAGGAGCTTGCAGGATGCTGCCCAGAGGCAGAGTAATCATTATACAAACAGTGCGCACGTGCACGATCCAAGTTCTCGGACCCCGGCCAGCAGGTGACCCATGCAAGTCCCCCGACCTAGCGCGCGCGCAGAAATACAACCTTTGTCTCTGTGTTGATGCGCCAGAGCGCAACCGGCAGCGTATCTTGAGGGGGACTCGACGCAGAGCGGCCGCTGCGTAGCCATGCCGGAGTGAAGCTTCCACCAGCGTCATCACCAGAGCTGTCCTTGATGGCCGCCAACCGTGTCCGCCCACCAAAACCAGGCTTTCGAAGCACAAGCACGCACAGCAAGCACCCATCGCGATTCCATGCGAGGCTAACAGGCAGGAGCTTGCAGGATGCTGCCCAGAGGCAGAGTAATCATTATACAAACAGTGCGCACGTGCACGATCCAAGTTCTCGGACCCCGGCCAGCAGGTGACCCATGCAAGTCCCCCGACCTAGCGCGCGCGCAGAAATACAACCTTTGTCTCTGTGTTGATGCGCCAGAGCGTAACCGGCAGCGTATCTTGAGGGGGACTCGACGCAGAGCGGCCGCTGCGTAGCCATGCCGGAGTGAAGCTTCCACCAGCGTCATCACCAGAGCTGTCCTTGATGGCCGCCAACCGTGTCCGCCCACCAAAACCAGGCTTTCGAAGCACAAGCACGCACAGCAAGCACCCATCGCGATTCCATGCGAGGCTAACAGGCAGGAGCTTGCAGGATGCTGCCCAGAGGCAGAGTAATCATTATACAAACAGTGCGCACGTGCACGATCGAAGTATGCGGACCCCGGCCAGCAGGTGACCCATGCAAGTCCCCCGACCTATTGCGCGCGCAGAAATACAACCTTTGTCTCTGTGTTGATGCGCCAGAGCGTAACCGGCAGCGTATCTTGAGGGGGACTCGACGCAGAGCGGCCGCTGCGTAGCCATGCCGGCGCGAAGCTTCCACCAGAGTCATCACCAGGGCTGTCCTTGATGGCCGCCAACCGTGTCCGCCGACCGAAACCAAGCTTTCGAAACCGGAGCAGAAGCACAGCAAGCCGGCACCCATCGCGATTCCATGCAAGGCTAACAGGCAGGAGGTTGCAGGACGCTGTTCAGAGGCAGGGTAATCGATTATTCAAACAGTGCGCACGTGACCGATCCAAGTTCCCCGACCCCGACCTACCAGCAGGTGACCCATGCAAGTCCCCCGACCTAGCGCGCGCGCAGAAATACAACCTTTGTCTCTGTGTTGATGCGCCAGAGCGTAACCGGCAGCGTATCTTGAGGGGGACTCGACGCAGAGCGGCCGCTGCGTAGCCATGCCGGCGCGAAGCTTCCACCAGAGTCATCACCAGAGCTGTCCTTGATGGCCGCCAACCGTGTCCGCCGACACCCAGCGCCCGGTGTGCATCCAGTATCCGAACGAATCTTGGCTCTTGGGTTGCCATTATTACAGCGCATGAATGTTTGACGAAGACGTGCATTCTGGGCTTCCACCTGCAGCTGCGGCGACGCACGATACCGGTGTCAGTGTTCCATGTGTGCGGCATGGAAGCTTGCAAGGGGCGACGTTGATGTGCGGCAGTTATCCTAAGGCGCGGGGTTTACAGCTTCACCAATGAGCACTAGACAGCCTACACCTACATTGCCCAGCGCAGTGCAGTAGCCGGGCCGGCTGTGTGCCGCAGGGTGCCGCATCCTGCCGCACTCATTTCTGGTGCAGCCTCACAATTTACTGCTTGTGCATGACTCCACACCTACATAATATTTCCAAACCTCACCAAGTGATATTTACCTTGTCTAATATGTTGAGCAGCTATAGGACCTCCACTTGGAAATGTCGTCATGCTGCCAGTTGCCGCTGTGCACGAAACGCAGCCGTCACCGCTCCGGGTGTAGATGATATAGCTGCATGCCATCTGTGGGCTGGTGATGGGGACCGAAAGGCGACCTCGGCTGTTCCAGGATACGCCATGAGCTTCCGAGTCCCAGAGCCCGGCCAGTGCGTAAGACTTACCAAAATGCATTGCCCCCCAAGACTCAGCTTGCGTCCCATATTCCCATAAGCTGCGTCCAGCTGTTGCAATTTCAGGCCAGGTTGCGGGTGCAGGGAATTTGTTATTAACTCTACTATCATGGACAATGTTTTGTGTTAGCACATATTACCGTTTCTGAGATTTTTGTTGAGAAGTAATGGTTTATGCCGTGGGTTTTTGCGTCATTGTCGACGCCGTACCCATTCAGACGAAATTGAGGGTCTTACAGAAGGTAACTATAACATCAGAAATGTAAAAAAATGTTTCGAGCGGAAGAGTATTATCGTGGGTAACCTGTCATGCTATTCACGGGCGACAAAACCGGTTGACACGTAACCAACTCTGCCGCGACTGCGCGGACAAGGGCTGGCATGCCGCAAAGTCGCGCTACACTAAGTATATACCGCCATCGCACTTTAGTGCCCATGGCGACGTTTGTTGGGGGTCCTGGAATGGCGCGCGTGTCGGGATGTTCAGCTGCAAGTTGGCTGTCCAGGCCCGAAAGCGCATCAGCAGCAGTCCACTCGTACCCTCCGCGGGGTCTCACCTCTTACAAAGCTGCAGGAGCAGGCCCGTCAAGCGCAAACGTAAAATGACCCCCGCCCGGGACCGCGTGCCATGACACTCGCCCGCGACGCAGGCCAGTCTGCAGAACGCCGGCAAACCGCCGCTCTTGGAGAGAACCCGGAGGGAGTGAATCGGATAGCAAGGGCACTGAGTGCCCTCCCGCCCGTGATCGATGTTGAGGCGGAGCCCCTGACCCCAGGGGGCTGGTGCTGGAATGCACCGCTGTGGGGCAACCCGCTATTACCACAACGGCTGCAACTAGGCGAGCGACCGGGGCTCGAACATAGGCATGCCGCCCTTGCCAAATGCCTATCGCTGAGGACCATTGGGCATGCGGTTCGAGTGATATCCCGGCTCCGGGACACGACGGACGGATGGGAGAGGAACTTGGACGCGAACCCCCCGACCGCCCGCACACAGCGCCAGCGTCGCCGGGGATGGGCAATGTTTGTTAGGGAGTGCTTGGGGGTAGGAGCCGACGGGTGGCAGGAGTGGGACTGGTGGAGGGAGTGTGAGGCGGCCCTAGAAGCACTCCGACAAGACATCCCACCAGGGTGGTGGGAAGCCGCCGAGGGGTCCCTGGGGCCCACCGAGGCGACCCCCCCAGGGAGAGAGGAAGTCACGGAAATGCTGGTGAGGCGCATGGGGTGGAGGCTGCAAAACGGCCTCAAGGTGGCACTCCACGAGTACACCGTGCGGTATGGCACGACACTGCAGCTGCAAAGCCTGGGGGAGGCGAGGCGTGCGGCGCACACACGCTTTGTTTGCGAAGCGCTTGGGGTAGAGGATACTGCGCCAGAAGTGTCGAGGATGGTTTCCAAGGTAATAGAGGACATGCAGCGGATGTGGACGGAGGCCAAGTGGGAAAACTCCAATAAGGAGGCGTATTGGCGACTGGCGGTTGATGGCATCCCAATGCTTGGTAACTCCCACATGAGGGGGGCGGCGGTGGCCCCTTGTGGATGCGGGACGTACCCCGGCGCCGGGGCGATACGGCCAACACCCAGGCAACACCATTTTTGGGGCTGTGGGGTGGCACAAGCGGTTGTCGCACAGATCGAGGCAAGGCTAGGGGTGAGCCTTCAAAGGCAGCAGGTGTGGCTCGCAATGCCCCCCGTGGGTATGCAACAGTGTGTCTGGGACGTTGTCGTCTTGGCTGCGACCAGTGCCATGGAAACGGGCCGGCGAGCCCTGAGGGCCGACAGGTCAAGGAACGCGGGCGGGATCCCGCGGCCCTTAGGGGACGCTGAAGGGCTAGCCGCCCGGCGGGCAGTGGCAGACTTTTGGAGCCGACTCTACGACTTCGCTGAGCTGGGAGTCCCAGTAAAAGGGTGGTCAGCGGTGGGGGCTACACACCCCATCCTAAGTGCAGGACGGTCGTCTTGTGTGCCGAGGCCCGGTTCCGTCAGGCAAGGATTCTTAAGCCCTGTAGGTACTCTGTCGTAATAGACCGCGGGTGGACAGGGCACTGACGCCCAGTGGAGCTATCGCTAGGTGTGGGCGGGTTTTTCGGCCCGGTGGGACCGTACGGGCAGGCCCCTGAATGGTGACTCGCGAGCCCCCGTGGCCCTCCAAGACTACGGGCCACCGCTGGAGAAGTGACCCCGCCTTGGTGGGGGTGGTGGTTCGCTAATAGGGGCGCCCTGGTGGCTAACTCCCCCTGAGCGGGCTTTATCCCTTGCCATGGTTGGTTCTCAGGAACGGGGTGGTTCAATGGTAGTGTGGGCCCGGGGCGTGTTTCGTTGCACTTGGGGAGCCTGTCCGGAGCGCCATGGTGGCGTTACTTCATTTAGGCAGTGTATGGTGAGGAAGCCTCGGCTGTCGCCGGGTCTGTCACCGATGACCCGCGGGGTCCGCTGTAACATCCTAATGATAAAAAAAGAACCCTCCTTGCGCTCCGTCCGCCTTGCGCTGGGCTGCCGCGGCGCCGCCGCCACGTGTGCGAGCAAGGACATCCCACATCACGAAACGACGGAGCGCACTCTCCGCGGCGGCGCGGGGTGGGATGGGGGTGGACGGTGGAGTCGGAGGCACACGACCAGGCTGTGATTCAGATCCAGATCCAGAGCGAGGGGCTCCACCCCCTACCGCCTACCGCCAGGGTCCCCACAGCAACACACCCCAACCCCACCTGTCGGCGCCGTTTCCCCCATCATCCCACCACCATCCAGAAGCGGTCTGCGACAAGCCGTCGGCATCGCCACCGTCGCCGCTGCTGGCTAGTGGCCCACAAGCGCGCAGACCGACGCGGCCTTGCTCCCGCTCACCCATCCGCTCGGCGGCAGATGGGAGAGATTACCCGCACCGCTTAACCCCCTCCTTCCTTTCCCCACCCCCACACCGAACACACATCCAAGGGAGGGCCGGCGTGACGCCGCCGGTGAGCTCTTCCTGGGCCCTTGGAACCCTGTGACAGCTCCTGGAGCGGCTCCCGGGTCACGTTGCAGCGACCCGCACCTCCCAACAGACTGTCCCCACGTGTGAGTATGTACGGAGGGTTGTCGCACGAAGCACTAACGTCTGTCTGAGCTGCCATGCGAAGAAGGTGCCGCCACGCACGAACACTGAGACCCAAACGTTGAGGCTGAATGAGGCGGCGGCGGGGACCAGCTGAACACCGGCTGCAGTGGTACACTCCAGAACGCGCCGAGGTCGGGCGTGACTCAGACCGAGCGTGTGGCTGAGATGATCGGCTGGAATCCCTGTACGAAGGTTGGTCTGGATGGGGTGGACGCGCGCAGTGTGATCGACCAATTAGTCAAGAAGCTGGGAAATTGTCAATCTATGGATATCTTCTCGTCATTTCGTCATTAAATAGTAGCTGCGTTACTACGCGCTTTGACTAACCGTCGGGACCTTAGATAACGTACAGTGAAAGAACTCCCATCATCTGTTTGAGCCTCTCTGAGACCCACATGCTGCAAAGTCCTGCAAGATTGTCGCAGGTAAATCCATATCCGCGTTTTGGTCATTTGCAACGGTCGCTATCAAGGCTAAACAAGGCTCTGATGCTCGCGAAGATAACTGTGCATGTCATGCATGGTGTGCATGCTATGATGTAACTCGTTTGTCGTACGATTCAAAGGCAACAATGTAAGAGAGCTGCCACTGACCTAGACGCATGAGATTACGCCAGGAATAGACGCTGCAGGTACTGACTGTTTATTATAAGCATGGCTATTTTGTGGTCTGTGAATTCCCGCTTGAATTATATCATGTTCGTACATCCAAGTTTCTTGTCCGAGGCCTTGTCCGAGGTGACAGGATAAACCTCACCGTCTCAACCATACTATGTAATTTGTGAGCTTCACGTATATAATTGCCTTGCAGACTAATACAAGCGGTTTCAGGCAGGAACGCCATAAACCCATTTGGTTATCATGTGGGCTTTGCCAACGATGAAACACTGAAATTAACAAAAGGATGGATACATTAACATTGGATATTTGGAGTGACGCACCTGAAACTCAAGGTCAGGAGGAACGAGTCGACAGCCCTGTCCAGGTCCGAGCGAGTCGTCAAGAGGGGACGGTTTGCAACAATAGGAGATGGCACATGATTGCGTCTTGAGCTCGTCACGGCCCAGGGACGGGCTTGGGAGCGCGCGAAGTTTCGCGAAATGAGGTCGGTGTCGAGCACAGCTCTTTCATTGCAGGATGACGAAGAAGAAGAGCGGGACACGTATATCGGCTACAAGTGCGTGTTGCGAAACAATTCGTTGTTGAGGGCCACGCGTAAATCGTAGATCCGTGGGTGCTGTGCATGGGCGGGATCTTCGGGCGGGTTTTGTGCGGGCGGGAACTAACATGCGCATTTCTGTGCGCGGGATGCCTTCCCGGCCGTCATATCAGCACCGGGAAAATAGACACGGGGCAACCTCACCGAGGGCATGCGCTCACGTCAGCGGCGGGCGCTAACTTCACACGCCCAAACGTCTATTCGAGGACCCGCCCGGCTTTCAGTCGATTCTCTCCTGACTCTGGCAAATGCCTCATACGACAGGCCCAGCAAAGTCCGCGAGGGCCGCAGCCACCCCGACCCTATCGTGGAGACACAAGCGCTGGGGGCCGTGGTGCCACCGGACCCTCACTACCAGCACGACCTCAAGGTGCGGATGATGTCGTGGAATCTGGCTGTCTTCATCAGTCAGCCCTGAGGGCTGTCTTAATTGGCTGCATAGATTGCTGCGCGATGAAGAGTAGCGTCCTATCAAGTAACCGTTATAAGGTGGACCCTTAGTCCCGACCGAGCGTTCTGCGGTTCTCGTGATAGGTAGGTATTTAAGTATGCGGCGGAGGGAGGGCTCTTCGTTTTCCGCAGACATGGTCGGGAATGTGCAGCAGGTGGCCGTGTGAACTTGAACATTATGCCACTACAGCTGCAACCTTGCAGCCACCTGTTGCGGGTGGTGGATACAGCCTGAAGGAATCCCGCATACCTGTACAACCCCGGTCCTGGTTCTTACTTGCATCCACGGCCGGTCCTGGTCCCGTTGCCTTTCGCCTGCCTGCCTCCTTCCTCCAGGCGCTGTTAGACGATGGCCGCATCAGTGACGCCCAGCTGGAGACCATTATTTATGCCTGCATGCGTTTCGAGCAGCGTCTGGAGGAGGAGGAGGACGATGACGACGAGGGAGGGCCAAGTGCAGCAGCGGCCTGTGGGAGCGATGCAGGCGCACCGGCGCAGCTGCAGCCGCGGCCGCCGCAGCCACGGCCCCGGCCACGGGCGGGTTTCTTCCTGGGCGACGGCGCGGGTGTAGGAAAGGGCCGGCAGATCGGCGCACTGATCCGGGAGTGCTGGAAACGCGACGTGCGGCGTGTGCTGTGGGTCAGCGTCAGCACTGATTTGCGGGAGGACGCGGGCCGCGATTTGAAGGACACGGGCTGCCTCGACTTGGGCATCAAACTGCACCCACAGGTAAGGGGTGTGTTCGGGGCCCCGGCTGCATGGATGTGGAGCGTGGGTTGGGGTGCACGTTGTGGAGCGGTCTGCGGCGGTGCGGGGTGCAGGAGGGGCGCCGGTTGCACAGGAGCGTGGGGCCACGGGGTGGATGTTTGGGGCTGGGCGGGGTCCGTTCATGAAATGGTTCCTGCATGGCGGTCCGGAATGCAGCAGGAGATGGCCACAGGGTAGTGATTGAACACACGTATCAGGCGATCTCGTTTTTAGCGGGTTGGGTTGGGTATCGTCAATGAAGTACAGGTGCAAGGAGACGCATGCCTCGAGCTGTGTGGACTGCCCGCACAAAGTTGAATTAACGCACTAAATAGCGCATGCTGTTTGTGGGCATGGACAGGACGACTTATCTAGTCTTCCTTCCTCGCAGTGGTCTGGTGGGCACTGATGACCCACAGGCCATTTTGGCCGCGGTGGTTGAGCTGACGGCCTTTGGCCTTCAGGCTGCGTGCTTGTTGTTGCTGTACGTACGACTGAGACCCGCCGGCACCCGACGCTGACGTACGCACATAACCGCCTTGGTTGCGTTCCGTGCAGGGCAAGAACGGGGCGATGCCCGCAGCGCACGACTCCCTGGAGCGGCACTTCAGCGAGGGCGTGCTGTTCGTGACCTACTCGCTGCTGATCGGCAAAGGGGCAGGAGTGACGTCCGGGCGGGCTGCCCTCAAGAAGCAACGCGAGCAGGACGGCGAGCGCAGCCGCACGCGCATGGAGAAGGTGCGGCCGGGCCCGTAGTCCTCCCAAGTCCTTAGTCCTCCTAAGGGGCTGTCGGGGGCGGAACGAATTCGCTTGCTGCTGTCTCGTCCTCCAGACTCAGCCGGTGGGGCCGGCTCCGCTGTCCTTGCGACGTCTCTTCCCTAACAGCAAACCCGCCTACCTACCTACCTAGGGACCCCTGACGTACTCGAGGAGCTGTCGTGCTGCTGCAGGAATTCCGGCGCAATCCGCTCAAGTTCTACCCGCCCGGCAGTCGGGTGCGCCAGATTGTGGACTGGCTGCAGGCGGCTGGCGAGGGCAACGGCGAGTGCCTCATCGTGCTGGACGAGTGCCACCGAGCGAAGAACCTGCTCCTGGGCGGTGAGCTGGGGGTGGAGGGGTCAGGGCGCTGAGCGGTGAGCTGGGGGGTAAATTGAAAAAAGAAATAAACCCGAACGACAAGCCCAGGCACACCCAGCTGGGGGGAGGGGCCCGGGCGCTGAACACACGTAGGGCTGTCTCGTAATGCTGTCTGAATGTTTCGTGGAATGAGACGGCAGGATTGTTGCCCGGATGGTTGCACGGGGTTCGGTGTGCTTAGGTCATTTCCTAGGCTGCCTTGGGGATCCATCCACCGGCAGTGGCCAAGGGGAACTGAGCCGCGGCCTGCTGCTCGCGCCCCTGGCCTTATAGTGTGGCTGTAATGGTTTCTTTCCCTAGAACACAAAACATGTCGGTCACAAAACATGTCGGTCACATGATGTATCCACATGCAGACATTCTAGGGTTTCTGCAGATGACTACGCCTGGACCTCAGTATGCCTTCTACACCGTTCCTGCCTCCACCCCACCCCGCTCCCACCCCGCTCCCACGGGTGCAGAGGGCACACAAACGGGCCGGGCGGTGGAGGCGCTGCAGCTGGCGCTGCCCAACGCAAGGGTACTCTACAGCAGTGCCACGGGTAAGCCACAGGTGGAATGGCGGGAAAGACTGGGTGGTTGGTCAATGGGCGCGTCTATGTCGTAGGGAAAACCGCGGTGTACAGAGTGCAAGCCGCCGACTAGTGCTGGGGGTTTCAACCAATAAGAGTTGAGTTGTTGCTGTGTATGTAGACGACGCGAATAGCAGGTCTAATGCGGCAATGATGGATTTCGTGTACGTAACCTTCAGCGGCTGTAAAAAAACTCCCGTGTGGAGGATTCCTTCCCGAAAGCCGTGCATGAGATCGTCCAGATTTCGCGTTGGCGGCCCCCCGATGGTGGTTGGCAGCAGTTGTGATGGCTGTATGGATGATGGAGGTTGCGAAGGGACGGGCGGTGCCATGCATCTACGCGGCTTGGACGCGGCTAAGGATCGCCACTGTCATGCACGTTGCCCCTTGCCGCGCGATGGACGTCTGCCGCCCTCATCCCCAGGCGCCACCGAGCCCCAGAACCTGGCGTACATGCTCCGACTCGGCCACAAGGGCTTCGAGAGCATGAGGGACCTGTCGACTTCGCTGCAGGCGTGAGTGGAACGGTTGGGCAAAGGGTTACAGACGGGTGCTCCGGAGGCAAGGGGGCGGGGCGGAGGGCGGGGGGCATGAACAGTCCAGCGGTCCGACGTGGGGTGCCGTGGGGTGCCCTCCTTCAGGAAGGGCCCCACTCGATAACCGGTAGCGGAGGGCGTCGCACCGCTCAAACCCCACGTCACCGTCTTCCACCCTGTGGGCGCAGTCATTGTGAGCTTCGTTGTTGCAATCTTGACGGAGGGGACGATGGACTGCACGTAAGACGGCGATGCCTGTGACGCAGGCAGAGCCGCATGTACGTATGTATGTGTATGCAGCTCCCGGACGGGCCAGTCACGGCGGTCGGCGTGGGACGCCCGTAGATGGCCGCCGGAAGGGATGGGGCGTTCGTCATTGCGCTTGTGAATGGGTCACTTGGGTCAAGTCGGTGAGGTGTCTGTCGCGCTGATGGCTGGTCCACGCAGGGCGGGCTTGGGCGCATTAGAGCTCTTCGCGTCGGGCATGAAGGCGCTGGGCACGTACGTCGGCCGTACTCTGTCGTACAGTGGAGCGGAGTTCATGGTGGAGCAGGCGGACATTGAACCCGAGTACAGGTGGGCCAGAACAGGGTCGAGGCGACGCTCGGCCCATGCATGGCTGCGTCAAAGGTGCAGCTTCCAGTGTGTCAGTGACGTCGGTCAGTGTTACATGTGTTACGTCGGTGGAAAGTCGTCATGCAATCGGTGCGAAGGCATGCCAGCGCCCGGGGCATGTCTGCATTGTGTGGTCGTCTCACCTCACCTCATTGGGTGATCCCACCTCCTGAGGTTGTGGACGGACGGGCCGCCGCACGGGCGGCGGTGCCGGTTGGCGCGCGGTAAATTATTTGCTGGGGCACGTGACAGTACTGACGGGTACACCCAATTCCCGAGTATACCCAATCCCCGGCCCGGTCACGCTCTGTGTGTATGTGTGTGTGTGTGTGAGTGCTGGGGATTTCCTGATGGCATGTATGGCCCATGCAGGACCACGCCATCATTGCCCTGTCGTCCCATAGTGCGGATCCGTTTGCCCGAATGAAATGTCCCTGCTCTGCCGGGCGCCTGGTGCCCCACCGAGACAGGGTGATGTACGACCGCGCCGCGGAGTTTTGGCAGCTGCTGTTCAAGGTCACTGAGAACCTTCCCAAGTTCGGGGACAAGTAGGTGGTCGACTAGATGCTGGGCGGGGGTGGGGGATGGGGTAAAAAGGGGTTAAGGGACCGGGGTGCAGGGAGCGGGCCGTTGACAACTGCTCTCTGCCGTACTGGGGCCCCGAGTTGCTCCCGGTCCACGGGTGTTTCCGCTGCTCGGTGCATGAATCAGGATGGCCCCTTTCGGGCGGCAGACCAGGAACGTGAGGGAGCATGTGTCACCTTGTCGAGATGGGCCCGGGAACTTTGGGGCTTGTGCGAGCGTGTGCGGTGTGACTGTTAACTGTGACTAATGTGCACACATTCCAGGGGGGGGGGTAGTATATGAGTTTGGGCGGATTTGGTCCGGGTTTGTCATTCAACACACTCCAGGGCAGACGCTGGTGCTGGTTGGGTCGTTTCCAAGTTGACAAGTCATGTTGAAGCGATAGCTCAAACAGCATCAGCCATACGCCGACATCCGTCACGAGTTCCTTTGTGCGCACCTGACTTTCCCATCGAGGGACCCTGACCGTCTGACCGCCTGATGCTCTGATGGGTGTCCGCTGATGCTCACGGCCCCGCCCAGGCGCGACACGATGCGTGCCAGCATGTTTTGGAGCTCCCACCAGCGCTTCTTCCGCCTCATGCTCATTGCTTGCAAGGTGGGCGGCGCCGTGGAGCTTTCGGGGTTCGGAAACTGCCATGGCCATTGACAGAGAGGTGGCAGGCAAGCAGCCCAGCTCGCTTGTGCACTCCGCGCGCCGTCGACTGGGTTGCACTTCGTCGACTGTCCGGCACCCAACGCCATTTCCGGCAAATAATCGCGCTGGTTACGACTTATGAGCTCACCCCTTGCTCCCCTTCCCGGCTCTTTGAGCGCTCAGGTGAACCGATGCGCGCAGTTGGCGCTGGAGGCGGTTCAGCGGGGCCACGCGGTGGTGATTGGGCTGCAGTCCACCGGGGAGGCCAACATGGACCAGGTGGGGTTTGGGGATGGAGGTGGGTGGGCGGGTGTGCAGGTGGGGGTTTGGGTTCTATACCAAGGAGAGGGTATGCAGGTGGGGTTGACAAAGGATACCGGGGACGAGTTGGCTGTCACGTGCGTTGCATCGTACAAAGTTGGGTAACGGCTAAACGGCACATCGTTTTTATGTATGAGCCGCGAACGCAAGCCCGCCAAGGCCGGCCCCCTCTCAACGCCGCGCACATCGTCTCCCGCCCTGCCATGACTGTCCGATGGCCCTTTTTCCCCTTTCGCCTCCTACACCTCCCCAGTTTGGGTCGGGCGGGTTTCTCGTCGAACACATCGCCGCCCCCGCCCTACCCGTTGCTCTGGCAGCAGCGCAGCATCAAGTCGTCTGTCTATCAATAACCCACACCCCCGCCCCACCCGCGTTCCCCTTCAGGTCCGCACCGTGGAGGGCGACGAGCTCGACGACTTCATCAGCAGCCCCCAGGTGCAGATTCGCAACTTCGTGCTGAACTTTTTCCCCACCTGCCACCCCGCCAACATCGAGATCGACACCATGGCGCTCGACCGGCTCGTCTTCCAGGTGGGATATGGAACATGGAAGACTGCCCGCGGACCGGCTGCCGACCGCCAAGGTCGCATCCGAGCGGGTCTGATCTCTGATGGCTCCTATGATGGCTGGAGCAGCGTATACAGGGGATGCAGGTGCTGTTTCAGCTCATCTGTGTACGGATATTAGGCCAGGAGCCGCATGCTGCTCACCACACGCGGCCGGACGCCGCGCCTTAAGTCACTATCCGGTCTGAAATCCATTCGCTGTCGATGTACTACTGGACCCCGCGTGCCCCGCACTCACCGCTCCCCGGCGGTCTCGGCAGGTTAAGATGGCTCTCGACGCATGGGGTGTGGTGACCCCAGCGGCGGAGGAGGTCCGTAAGAACCCCATGTACTGGGGGGCGGACACCGCCGTGCGAGTCGCCAAGGGCAGAGCGGCAGCGGCCGCCGCGGCGGCCAACCGGGCGGCGGCGTCGCCGCCGGCCGCGACAGCCGCCGCCGGCGCAACCCCGCTGGCGCGGGCAGGTGCGGAGGGCACCGCTCCTGCGGCCGCGACGCCGGCGCCGAGGCGCAAGGTCGCGTTTGCCGGCGCGGCTGGCCCCACCGCCGCTGCTGGTGCGGCCGCGGCGGTGGCGGCGGCAGTCGACGATGACGACATTCTGGAGATGATCGAGGTACCCACCAGTGCCAGCACGGTGGCGACGCCCGCCGTCCGGTCGCGGCGGCCACTGGGGGAGCGACAGCCGTCCGCCGTGAAGGCAGAGCCGGCCAGCACGGCCCGCAAGGCGGCTGCTGCCGCCCTCTGCACCGGCAAGCCGGGCAGCCTGCCCGGCCCGACACCGCGGGAGGTCGAGCGAGATGCACCTGCTACGGGCGCACGCGGCCGCGTCGCCGGCCGAGCGAGTCCGACTGACG
Organism: Eudorina sp. 2006-703-Eu-15; assembly: GCA_003117195.1. NCBI lineage: Eukaryota > Viridiplantae > Chlorophyta > Chlorophyceae > Chlamydomonadales > Volvocaceae > Eudorina > Eudorina sp. 2006-703-Eu-15. The sequence continues at coordinate 45,344 of BDSI01000009.1, forward strand.
CCAGCGCCACTGCCGCCGACCCCATCGTCATCGATTCGGACAGCGAGGACGAGGAGGGCCGCAGGTCCGGGCCCGGGACGGCCGCCGCAGCGCCCGCCGGCGACCGGGTGACCAGCGGGCCCGCCGCTGGGGCCGGTGCCGGTGCTGCAGCGGTCGGCGTTGACAAGGGCGCCGCTGGCACTGGTGGCGACGACGACGAGGAGGAGGAGGATGAGGGAGTGTTGGAGGGCGTGGAGGTGTCCCTGGAGGAGATGCTGCAGCAGCGCCGGGAAGCGGCCATGCGGCGGGGTGACCTGATTGATCTGGGTAGCTCAGCGGATGACGAGGCGGTACGGCAGCTCGTGGCGGAGCTGGCGCGGGAGCAGCGGCGGGAGCAGGACGCGGAGCGCGAGTCGGCGCTGGGACGGGCGAGGGCCGAGCTGGTGCGTGGGTGGGGCTTGCTTAGGATAGTGGCCGGGCGCGCAGGAGAGTGACTTGCTTGCTCGGCTGTGTACCCTACTATGTGGGGAGGGGAGTGCATGTCCGGTGGGGTCCGCCGCTGAGCTGTGCAGGGCAAGTTGGCGGTGTCGTGTCAGCTGAAATGCCCAACCGTCCCCCGGCTCCCCCTCACCCCCCTCCCAAAGTCGTGGGGACTGGAGGCCGATCCTGGTCCATGGCCTCATCGCGAGCGCTTCCAGGGCCTTGGGATACCCTTACCCAAATGTTGACACTGGGCTACTCCTACACGGTTCACTCCTACACGGGTCACTCCTACAACCTCAGGCCGCACGAGAGCAGGAGCTGAAGGCGGCGCGTCGGCGGCTGCAGCTGCTGGAGATCGGCGAGGTGGGGCCTGCGTTGTTAACCAGGGCTGAGGGGGGGGTGGCGGGGTCGAAGAGGGTGCTCTTGCGCGCATGAAGAAGTGCTTTTGCTCCCACGCGCACAGACTGGCATGCGCAGCTCCTGCCCGCCGCGGACTCCACCTTACCGTTTTCCTTGGAACGCCGGCCTCGCGCTTCTCTTTCAGCACCGTATCCACGCCAATTGCACCCCTTGAGCCGCATCGCCCGGCTCCCTTGCAGGACTGCAAACACTCAGCGGTCGGAATCCCGCAACTGTCCGGGTGTCGCAACTGTACGGGTGTCGCAGCTGTCCGGGTGTCGCAACTGTACGGGTGTCGCAACTGTACGGGTGTCGCAACTGTACGGGTGTCGCAACTGTACGGGTGTCGCAACTGTACGGGTGTCGCAACTGTCCGGGTGTCGCAACTGTACGGGTGTCGCAACTGTACGCACGGGTGTGGGGATGATGTTTGGGGCATGGGGATATGCCGATCCCAATCGAGCGCGTGTGTGCCGTGTGCCGTGTGCTGACTGTGTGTCGCTCATGACGTCATCACGTCATGACGTCATCAGGTCGACCCGGAGGGCCTCGGACCGGAGGACGGGCAGCCGGCCGCCAAGAGACACTGCAGCCGCCCGGAGGCCGCCGGAGGCGGCTGTGCTGCCTGCGGCAGCGGCAGCGGTGGCGGCAGCGCGCGCGTCAACCCGCTGCTGTCTTGCTGCGAGGGTGGCTGCCGCACCCGGCTTCACCTCCTGTGTTGGGACCCCGTAGCAGAGGAGCGGCCGCTGGGCGACTGGCTGTGCCCCGAGTGCGTGGCGCGGCGATCACAGAAGCGGCTGGGTGAGTGCCGGGGACCGGGATCGAGGTTCGGGGTAGCTGGGGAGGGGAGCTGGGGAGGGGAGAGGTAGGAGGCCATTAGGCCTGGGGCGAGCCGGTGTCCCTCTCGGCCCAGGGAAGGGGGGAGCCCCCTCGGAGCGCGGTCTGGTCACCAAGTCACAACGGTCGGGTGGTCGCCACGGTCGGGTGGTCAGGTGCACTGCCAGAGGCAATGGGGCCGGACGGGGTCGTGCAGCGTTGCCGCTCTCGGGCCGTTTGTGGGGCTCGGCACAGCACACTGCAGGGGAGCGGCTCCAGGGAGAACGTGCTCTCACACCGTCCCCGCGCCAGTCTACTGTGGCCCCTTGACGCGCTTTCCCACCCCCACTCACCGCTGCGGTCCTGTGTCTGCAGCGGGGGCCTCTGAGTTCAAGCGTCACAACACACTGATACGCAGCCGCAGTGACGTGGCGGCGGCGGAGGCGGCGGTGGAGGCCGCGGCGAGCGCGGTGAAGGAGCTGTCCCTGTCGGCACATGGAGGTGGCCAAGTGGGGGGGCAGCGGGGCGGCGCTGGCAGCGGCGCTGGCGGGAGTGACGGCGGCGCCGGCGCCGGCGGTGCCGGTAACGGAGCCGCCGGCAGCGGCCGCAGCGGGAGCAGTCGGGAGGAAGCAATTGAGCTTGAAGACGATGGTGGGGTCCTGGCGGGGCTGAGATGGTTGGCTAGCTGAATGGTGTCGCTTGGGGCAGGGGGCGGCGGGAAAAGGACCCTGGGTCCGGGGAGCCGTGTGGGGGTCGAAGTGAGGTCTGCTTTAAATCGGATGACCCGCGGCGCGCCGTCAACTCAGTGTTTGGCCTACTGCTGCACACCGCTGGGCCCCGATGGGCGAACCCTCTGGGCACCGCTGGGCCGTCCGGTGGCCAGGCGCTGGGAGGGGAGGGGCGGGGCGGGGGGCGGGGAGGGGCGGGGGGACCTCCACGCAGCTTCTCCAGGCGAGGCGAATTGTGCCCCATGGGGTTGCAGATGACATCCGAGCGGGGCCCCGGCTCAATCACTGCGTCCTCCTCCTCCTCTTCTCTGCTGGTGCCGTACAGATTTTTCACTGGACGCCGTACTGGCGGCAGCCAGCACGCCCGCCGTTGCACGCGTGAAGAAGGAGGCGGGCGCCGGTGCCGCCGCGTCGGCGCCCAAGCGACGTGGTAGGCCGCCCAAGAGGATCAAGGAGGAGGCCGCCGCGGGCGCCGGCGGGGTGGGCGGGGTCGGGGGCGGCAGCGGTATGGGCGCGGCGCGCACGCCGTGCGGCAACGCGGCCGGCGGAGCCCCGGGCGTCAGCGCGCCGCCGTCATCGTACGCCGTCAAGTCCCGGAGCTTGCCGTTGGGGGTGACCCCCGGCATGGTGGAGGCGGGAGGCGACCCGCATGCGGAGGAGGACGCGGAGGATGCCATGGGTACGTGCCTGTGTGTGTGTTATCAAGGAGAAAAGCTGAGCCGCCTGTGTGTGTGTGTGTGTGTGTTTTTCGTATGCAGGCAGAGCAGGGGTGCGTGACATGCAAGGAGCATAGCTAAGCACGGAATTCCCGAAGGCCACCAGACGGCCCCCGCCCCGTCGCGTGTGCGCCTCCACCGCGTCCCATGGGCCGCTCTTGGGGCATCGCCCCCCTCCTAGGTCCTGGCGCTTGCCCCACTGCCCTTGCTGCCCCCTTGCTGACCCGCCTGCGAGCTCCACTTCTCATGGTGGTGCCCACTTCAGCCCACACACCCCCCTGCACCACTTGGCGGCGCCCGCCTCACTTGTTCCGGGTCGGGGCGGACACCCCGTCCGTCGAATGGCCCCACCCCACTTGCCGCAGTCCCGGTGCCGCAACTGGCGGCCGTCCGCAAGATGCTGTTGGAGTTTGTGGGGCGGGCGGTGGAGCTGCCGCCCACCCCCCTGGACCGACTGGTGCAGCTGTTGGGGGGCTCGGAGCAGGTGGCGGAGATGACGGGGCGGAAGGGCCGACTGGAGGAGGACCCGGACGGCAAGGTGGGTGGGCTGGGCGTTTGTGTGTGTAAGAGGAGGACCCGGACGGCAAGGTGGGTGGGCTGGGCGTTTGTGTGTGTAAAAGAGAACTGAGCCGCGAGAAGCGAAGTCCAGCGGTGGGCGTTTGTGTGTGTGTGTGGGAGGTGAATGGGAGTCCAGGGGGGGATCAGCCTTGGTGCTGCTGGGCCTCCACGGTGCTGGCGGTGAGCGACCCGCGGCGACCCGCAGGTAATACTACAAGTACGGAAAGATACGATGGAGGGGTAAGGATTGGGGAACCGATGCGTGTGCCCCCCGATGGAGGGGGGGGGAGCCGGCAACACAACTGTTCCGGACGCTGAAGGTTCGTGGGCGCTGTACGAGCTTTATTTTTGCTGATCGATTGTCAAGTTGAGGAATGGAACGGCAACGGTTTGAGGACCCGCCTGCCCAGCCGGGAAGACAGCGGGGTCCCACCCGGGTCCGCAACTCCGCAACTCCATCCGGGGCGCAGTCGATGCCGTAGCTGTACACCAGAGAGAAGCCAGCCACTGAATGCACGCAAGCCTTTGCATCCGCATGGAGGGCGTGAGCCGCGGGGCAGGCCGCCACCGGCAGTGCCACTCCCCCTCCTTGAAAGGCGTTACTGCCCCGCCATTGCCCCCCTCCTCCCCCAGTATAGATATGTCTACCAATTTCCTATACCCCTCCCCTCCTCCCTTCCCCCCTCCCTCCCTCCCTTCCCCCCCGCCAGGTGCGGTACCACGACCGCTCCCAGCAGCTCGGTGAGGCCCGCAAGCGAGTCAACCTGACGGAGCGGAAGGCCTTCATGGACGGCAAGAAGGACATCGCCATCATCAGCGACGCGGCATCCACCGGCGTCAGCCTGCACGCCAACCGCAAGTGAGGTGGGAGGGGGGGTGTAATAGGAAATGGGAAGACATGGTGAAGTGAGGGGGGAGGGGTGGGTGGCGCCAGGGAGAGCTGGGGTCCCCGCGGGGGCATCAGGCAGGCGCGGGAGGGAGGGAGGGAGGCAGCTCGCGAACGGGTTGCTTGTAACCCGATGAGGTGAGGTGAGGCCCTGGGGCCGGTGGGGGGTGCCGCACGGGGGCAGCGGTCGGGTGGTGGCGCGGCAGCAGACCGGGGCAAAGGTGGGGGCGACAGGCGGTTCGCTGCGTGCCGATGGGCGCGTGGGAATCAACGGAGGTTGGGTAGCTGTTGAGGTGACTGGGGGCGGCGGGCGGGGTGGATGCCTTGCGGCTGGGCAGAGGGCAGGAGCGGGGCAGACGGTGTACTGGTCCGACCTTGACCACCACCACCACCACCACCAGCAGCAGTAGCAGTAGCAGTAGCAGCAGTGAGAAGGGCCACCGTCTGGACGCCGCTGGCTGTGGTCCTTCGTGCACTCGGGTGGTGCATCTGATTGCACCCGAGTGCACGAAGAACAACGCATCGGACTGACTTGTGCGCCTTTCTTAAGTGATTGGTGGCCGTCCCGGGTGCCGTGTGTCGGGTGTCGGGTGGTCCTTCCGGGGCCGTTTGCGCAGCGCCCCCAACCAGAAGCGGCGGTTCCACATCACGTTGGAGCTGCCCTGGTCGGCGGACAAGGCCATCCAGCAGTTCGGTCGCAGCCACCGAGCCAACCAGGCCTCGGCGCCCATCTACTGCCTGCTGGTCAGCAAGTGCGGAGGCGAGTACAGGTAACGGGGGAATGGAGGGGGATACCCAGCATGGGTGAGGGGGTTGAAGGGTGGGGGGGGCAGGGGGTAAATGGGTTGAAAAGGGGAATGTGAGGTGGGGACGTCGTCCACGATGGGGTGAGGGGCGTGGGACGTCGTCCACGATGCTGAGTTGCATTGATTCCGTCCGTGTGGTGTCGGGGTGGGACGCGGGTTGGCGCGGCCGGGGCCTCGTCCGCGCTTGAGACGCGGCGTTGCTGCCCCCGTCTGCCTCCTCCACTCGGGGCCCTCGGGTGCGGGACTTGGGGGCCGCCTGGTATCGGCACTGGTACCGGTAGTCCGGTAGTCCGGTACGGCATGGGGGCCCTGGGACTCGACATCGCCCGACCGGCGCACCCGCTCGTGCCAGGCCGCCGCCCTCGGCGCTGACTGCTGACTGGCCATACCACCCTGGCCCGTCATGACAGGTTTGCGGGCTCGGTGGCCCGCCGACTGCAGAGCCTGGGGGCGCTGCTGCAGGTGGGTGTGCGTCGTGTGGTAGCGTGTGGTAGTGTGTTGGTGGCGGCGGTGACGCGGTAGAGGGATGGAGGGGTGGAGGGGTGGCAGCATCGTTCGGGGGGTCAGGTGGGAACAGCTCTAGGGGGGACAACGCGTAATGCACGCCCCCGGACTAACATAACAGGGCGGGTTGAGTCAGGTGGGGCCCCTGCACACACCGCCCCGTGCAGTCGTCCGGAGGTGCCTCAGGCCCCCGTAGGCGGCCCTGCCCTACCTGCTACCTCCTCCTGCCCGCGTCAGACCCGGCCGTAGCCCCTCCTTTCACATGCGCTCTGGCTCATGGCCCCTGGCCGCCCTCGCCCCCCTCCCCTTTCTTCACCGTCGGCCGCCTCTCATCTCCCACCGCCTGCCGCATCACTTGATCCGAGGTAGGGCGACCGCAACGCCCTGGGCGCCACCAAGGACCTCAAAGCCTTCGATGTCACGAGCCCCTGGGGAAAGGTACGGTGCGGTACGGTTACGGTATGGTAGCCTGGGCCCCCTGGGGAAAGGGTTTCTTCAGAAAAGAATCCGCCCGAACCACCCCGTGTGTGTATGTGTGTGTGTGTGTGTGGGGGGGGGGTGAGGCCGGCATGGGGGCGCCTGATCCTCCCTTGGTGTGCGGGGCTGCACATCCAGCGGCTGTCGGAGCGGCGACTCACAGAGAACGGACACGTATGCCAGCAAGTCAGAACCCTGCCCGCTGCGGCCGCGTTGAGCGAAGCCATCTGCACCAGCCCTTCCTGTCCGCTGAGTGAGTGCACCGTCCTGAGGGCGACATCGGCGAGGAGCTGGACCCCCCCTGTTGTGTTGTACGGCATCATATGAGCCGACAGCCGAGCGAGGCTGTGCTTCGTCGACAGCACTTTGTCCTCCCACTGTCGCCTGACCTGACCCGTACCTCAGGCTGCCGTACACCAGCTGTACTTTGAGTGCAAGCACCCCGAGGAGGCCGCCATGCAGGGCGTCATCACGCCGCTGCTGCCCGACTACTTGCGGGGGGGCGCCCCCCTGGCGTCCGCGCAGGCAGCGGCGGTGACTGCGGCCGCGGCGGCTGCGGCAGGTGCGCCCCGAAGCGGCTGCCGGTATTTTTTGGTTTTTCAGTGTGGCTGCCAGTATGGACGTGAGGTTTGCTTTTGGGGGAATATATGCCGCATGTGGTCAGGCGACGCCTGCGCAGTTGCGTGACTCGTTCCGCCTTGATCAATCGAGTTCCTCTCGAGTTGCTTTGGGGGGCTGGCAGTGATCTGTTCCACTGCCTGTCGGGGAGGGGTTGATGTGTGGCCCCGCCCCTTCGCCTTGCGATGCAGAGCGGCCCCGCCCACCCTTTTTGCCTTTCCCGGTGCTCTCTGTCACTGCGGGTGTGCCGCTGCAGGCGGTGGTGCGGCGGCGGCGGACGTGCCCGAACCTCAGCGGCGTGCGTGGTTCATGCCGTACGTCAAGGCCTGCCTCACGAATGTCGGCCTGGCCGGCACCATTCAGAAGGTCAAGCCCAGGAACCCCACGTGAGTGTCAGAGGGAGGGGGAGAGGGAGGGGGAGAGGGGGAGGGAGGGGGAGAGGGGGAGGGGGAACGGGGACGGAGGACGTAGAGGGAGGTAAGGAGCTCCTTAGCGGTGCATCGGGTGCATGCAGACGACGCTGGCGCGCGAATTAACAATGCTGATTGCTTTGCTTTTTCCAATCCAGTATAAATCCTTCGTCCCAGTGCTACACGACGCAGCAATTTCTACACGACGCAGCAACATGCACACTTGTCCGCTCCCCAACCCCCTCTTTCCGCAAGCTTGTTTCTTGTCCGCCCCGCTCCTGGCCACTACCACGTCTTGTGATGTGGTAGATAGTCGCCAACGCCCAGCGTGTGCCCACCCAGACCAGGTTCCTCACCCCACCGCCCGCAACGCCGCCACCATGCCCCGGCAGCCATGCCCCGCGCTCCCCCCTCCACCCTACACTGTCGACCACTTTCGTACTCTCCCCTCCACCCTCCTCCCCCTCCACCCGCCCCCCCCACCGCCCCGTCCCCGGTCCATGGACAGGCTGGTGGACCACAGCGCCGCGGGCGAGAAGCGTGTGGAGTCCTTTCTGAACCGGCTGCTGGGGCTGCCCCTGGCGGACCAGCAGCGCGTGTTCGACTACTACTGGCAGCTGATGGGCGCCATCATTGCGCACGCCAAGTCCACGGGGATATACGACTACGGCATCCAGGGGCTGGAGGTGAGGACCGGGGAGGGGGGAGGACCCAGGACCCCGGGGAGGGGAGGGGAGGGGGACGGGGAGGGGAGGGGGGCGTGCAGTGCGACCCGACCTCCCCACCCTCCCCACCACAACCTCAGTACCCCCAAAGGGGGGGGGGGATAACTGGGAGGGGTAGGTGGGTAAGGAGCTGCGGGTAGCCTGTCAGGGGGCTGCGGCCTCACCCCACCCGTTGTAGCGGGTCAGACCTCCCGGACCTTAGGGAGCCGGTCCGGGGACTGACCCGCTTCAACTGGAGGGGAATGGGGATGAGAACGGGGGGGGGGCAGCCGGTCCGGTGGGAAGGGGAGGGGTGCCGCCGCCCTGGGGTCTCATCATTCACTGCCGTGACGCGGTCCATGTGGGGGCGGGCCAGCGACATCCCCGTTTCCGTTGAGCCACGTGCGGCCCATGAAGCTGTGATACTGGCGTTGTGATGTGGTCGCCTCGGCGCCACCCGCGGGGCCGATCCATCCATCCTTGGTTCCTTGCCCACTGCCCATCGCCCCCAGCCGGATCCCGCCTCGGGTCTGCCAACTCACTCGTTGAGTGCCCCCACGTGCGTTCCCCCCTTTCCCCTTTCCCCTCCTCCTCCTCCCTCTCTTCCCCGTCCCCCTCCCACTACCACCTCCCCTCAGGGTCGCTCTCTGGCGGTGCGGCGGTTGACGACCGTCCACACCGAACCGGGATCGAGTGAGTAATGGATGCACACGCACGGCGGGGTGTGTCCCGCAGATTTCTCTCCGTGACAGCTGACCGCATGTACGCCGCAAGCACACGACCCGCTGTCCGAAAGACCCGAGCCCGCAGGACCCGCCCGCTCGCGCCGAGTGTGGCCCTTCCTGACGCCCGGTCCCAACCCGACGCAGACGCCAAGGCCTTTTACGCGGAGGTGGAGGCGGACCGCGGGGTGCCCTGGGAGGAGGCGCTGGCCGCCTATCGGGAGGCGGTGCGGCTGTGTGACCCGCGGCGGCCCGACCACCGCATCGGCTTCTACGTCGAGAAGTCCACCCGGTGAGGGACGAAGGACCGTGAGGGCCGTGCGTGGGGGCAGCGAGTGAGCAAATGCAGGTTTGGGGGCGGAGGGGGGGCTGTGTGTGTGTGTGTGTGTGAATCGTTACATATCTGCCGGGCCGACGCTGGCCGGGGGCGCTATCCCGCCCCATACGGGAGACCGCCGAAGCACTCTCCCCCGGATACGGGGGAAAGGGGCGTAAGGGGCCTCTGTCCCCTCGCTCTCAACCAAGGGCGCGCGCCCGATCCCCGAGGATCGGTGACCGCTGTGCACCCTCAAGGGATTGGGCGGAAGCCCATCCCGGGCGGTCTGCGCCTCGCAGTCCGCTGTTCAACCTCCTCAAGTCCTTGCAGCACCCAAGGCGCGTTCCTCAGCAATTCGGCGGCGCGCCCCTGCCCGGTGCGGTAAAACTATCCTGGTCTCGCGTCCCAACCTAATCGTACTAGCTAGGGTTGCACCCTCCGGCAGGCCTGGGGTGTGTGTGTGTGTGAATGAGTGAGTGAGTGTTTAGGTAAGAGACCCGCCCGATGCAAACCAAGGTGTGTGTGTGTGTATTTGTGTGTGCCCGGGACGGGTTGCGGGGCCGGGTGCGCTTATGATCTGGAGCGCTCAGAAGAGCAGCTCCCTACCGTACCTAGCTTGACAGCGCAGCGTGTGGACCCTTGTCTTTGCCGCTCAAGCTCCTTGCGCAAGAGTGAGCTCCGCAAGAACCTCACAGCGATTTGTCCCGCCTGCGCCTCGATCGGCCTCTCTCGCTCCCTCCCTCCCTCCCTCCCTCCCTCCCGGCCGTAGGTCTTACGGCGGCACGGGCAGGCCGCTGGTGCTGCTGGCCACACCGTGCGCCGCGGAGCGCATCACGCGCCGCGTGATCACCTGGTTCCGGGTGCGGCGGCCCAACGGCGCCGGCCGCCGGGGGGCCAAGCTGGTGGACGAAAGTCTGACCGGCTCCTACACCAAGATACCGCTGCAGGTGCTGCACGGACTTCGTCCCGCTCCTTGCATACCGGGGCCTGAGTCCATCCGTTTGCAGCGGCCTGATGGGGGAGCAACCCACCTCACGTCTAGGTGACTGTGGGGTGCCCACGGGGGATGGGGAGGGTGTTTGGCGTGTTGGTCCCGTGCGTTGTTTATCGCCGACCCCCCCTCCCCCGTCCGTGACCTCCCCCTCCCGCGGTCCCGCGGACGTTCGCCCCCCCCTCCCCGCCCGTTCTCGTCCGCAGCACGCCCAGCAGCTGTGGGATTTCTGGTACCAGTTCCTGCGGACCCACTGCATGCACGGCCACAACTGCACCAGGTGCGTGGAGCGCTGCCCGCGGGACCCGCAGACTCGGTCTCTCGTTGTGAAGGGAGGTGGCCGGACTGGGAGGGAAGGCAGGGGGAGCGCAGATGCGGCTCAGGGCCTGGAACGGGAGGGGGGCGTGCTGATGTGGCTCTGACGACGTCCGACTGGAGGGGGGCGGTCGCGGGTGCGGATTAAGTTGATGCAGCCCTTGCTTGCGCCCCTGAGCCGGGCGGTCGCGGGTGCGGGTGCCCCGCCTTTTGGGGCTCCCCGGGACGCCCCACCTCGGCGGCGCAAGCCGCACCGTCAGGGACCCACTGCCCTCAGTCAGGTCCTTGCGCCTTCCTCAATGCGGCAAAGGGGGGAGGGGGAGGCCTCCCACGCTACCGCACCTGATGGCTCGCCGTGTTTCGGTCACCCTGTCGGTGAGTGCTGCGAGCCAGGCCGGCTGCTGTGACGACGTCGTTTTGCGTGAAGTATGTATGTCTCGCACATTCGGTGTTCGCTTGGGTAGATGGCATATCGCTCTCTGTTATGTGTACATCGCTCGGTCCACGTCCACACCCTCCCTCCTTCCCTCCCTCCTTGGGTCTTCCTGCGCCGGCGGACACGACGCCTCTGCCTCTGCAGGCGCCAGCAGGGGGGGCACTGCTCCTTGGGGCAGAGCATCCGCACGCACCACGTCATTTCGGGTGAGGGGTCAGGAGGCGTGGGGAGGGTTAGTTGCGGGAAGCGGAAGACAGACAAATGATATCAGAAGAGCCGTCAGGATGTTTGGGTTGGTTTGGTGTCAGCACAGGGCGTAACTTGGGGCTTGTCTGACGCCCCACCGTAAGCTCTTATGAGTTGCACGCCACTCTCCGGCACGATGGCACCGGCATGTACTTCCTCCTGTGCAGTGCGAGTGGGCGAGTGGGGTCAATGTCGTGATGTCGAATGTGGAGTGGCCGGGGCGTTCAATCGGCAGGTACCCTTGGGACCTTGGGGCTACAAGAGCAGCTTGATTTGAGTAGGGGTCCGCCCAACTCCCTGTACTGGATCGCCGTGCTCACCCCGAATGCATCAGGTTCGGTTGCCGACGAGGGTTGGCTGCCAGAAGCAGCCGTCACTTTCCGGCTTGACTTGAGATGGTGTTGATTCCTTGCCATCGTCGTGGCAGTTGCTGCCGCTGCGCTACCTTTCTGTATATTAGTCAAGACCCTTCTCACCCTCCCCCCCCAAACCCCAATCCTTACCCCCCCAAACCCCCACCCTCGCCGCCCGGTGGCATCCTCTCCTCGCGTAGGCGCGGTCATTCCTATCTGGCGGCAGCTGGCAGAGGTTATCGCGGGTGTACGGCATATCCGTACGGGTGAGCTGGAGGAGGAGGAGATGGACAAGGAGAATTCCCCCCGGGGTCGGCGGCGCGTGCAGGATGCGGACGAGGATCCCCATGAGCCCACGAATGAGGACGAGGGAGGCGGCGGCCGTGGCAGGTAAGCTAGCAGCAGGCATACGACGCCGTTACCTGCCCCCAACACACGTGGGCCGAGGGGCGAGGAGGGGTGCGACAGGAGCCACGCCGCCTGGGTCCACTTACGTGTCTCCGCGGTGTGATCCGGCTGTCTGTGCCTCCAGGGACTGACTGGCCCGTCGCAGCCGCCAGAGCCCGGACCCACGCACCCCATCCCGCCGCCCTCCCGTTGCCCGGCGGTGCTGACTTCCACCCTCCCACAGGTCCCGTGCCGGCGGCGTGCGGAACGCGAAGCGGTGGCCCGCTTGCGTGCGGGTGCTGGCCGGGGTGTCGCCTCAGGTGGCGGTCAGGGCGCAGGAAGCGGGCATGCGGCTGGTGCCGCAGGAGCAGGCGGCGGCGGGAGCCCTTGTCCCAATCACTGCCGCCGCCGCCGCCGCCGCCGCCGGGCCCAGCAACGGAGCCGCCCCAGGGCTGCAAGGGCACCAGCTGCTGTTCGTTGGCCTGGACCTCAAGTACGGCCAAGTACGGAACCTGATGGCCCGGCTGGAGGAGGAGCGGGCGCAGGCGGCGCAGCAGGTCGCGACCGGGGCGAGGGCAGCAGCCGCGCGGGCGCCGGGCACCGGGGCTGCGGCAGCACGCGGGGGAGCCTACGGCTAGCGGGCGGGCGAGGCCGGCACGTACCGGGTGGTTGGGTCAGCGGGCCCGCCGCCGGCTCTGGTGCGTGTGTGGCGCCGCCCCTGGTTCCTCTGGCGCTTTGAGGAATGGAGAAGTTCCTCTGGCGCTTTGAGGAATGGAGAAGATGACTCTTTTGCGCAGTGTCGCCCGTTTATGGGCGGAGTTGGGCTTAGAGAGCCACGTGCTGGCACAGTGTTGTTGATGGTGTGGTGGTGGTGGTGTGAGCGTGCGATGGTGGTGTTGGTCAGTTCGGGGACGGGCAGGGAAGGTTTTAAGGACGGCGGGTCTAGTACTGGACTCGATCGCGCAGATGAGCAACACGGCTTGCAAACGATGCGACGTGACGTGTTGCGGAGTGAGTGGTAGGTGCTGTGGGTGAAGCGGTGCGTGGGTGGTTGCGCGGAGGGCGGTTGTGTCTGTAGACATGTCGGCAAGCGGCCGGTGGACCTGCTCTGAGATGCGGCCTGGACTGCGCCGATGATGACGAGGCATACGAAGGGCACCTGTCGCATGTATCTCCATCCATCTGGTGTCAGAACATGCTCCAACACATCGCCGATTCAATCGTTGTTATCGTGCTTTCACTTGTGCTCTCGGTTTGGCCGACCGACGTCTGTGAGTGCTCGTTGCCAAAGCCGCTCTACTGCTGCACTGTGAGAGGTTACTGAGTTTTGTAATTATAACTATGCATTTTACTTCAATGGGTTTTTATGTATGTAACCGTATCACGGAAAGACTCGTGTGCAGTCGCTAAGATGGAGCTCGCCCAGTAGTCGACGTACGTCGACCCAACCGTCGAACCGGGTCGAACCTCATTTAATGAATTGACAGAATTCTTGCTGAAGGTCGTCACAATTACAAGAACAGTATCGTATCAATATAAAAAAATTCAATGGCAATCAACGAAGAGTAATAGTAGTCTACGTGATTCATTCATCGAGGAACGTACGACCGGACATACGGACGACGACGTCACACAGCGGGCCCGTCCCATACTTGCCTGCCCCGTCCTGTGTGCTTCGCCAAGCAGGCGGACCTTCCAAGAAAATACATTTACGCATACCGGTTGGGGCGAGGTGCGATGTCGTACAACGATCACCCTCGCTGTTTATTTGCAATAAAAATACCGAATCTGCTGCAGAGTGCATACAGTCGCACTTCCTCAGTAGAAATCAATACCTTCGAAAAGTTCCGGATACTGATTTACAGCACCATGCCGCGTGCCTCTGTCCTGGGTGCCTTTGCCCTGCTGGCTGTGTTGGCGGGTACGTTGCTGGCGGGCCAGGCGGAGGCGACCTGCGCTAAGCGGCCGGGCCATGACGGCAAGCGCTGCGACCGGCCGCCCAAGGAGCTCTGCCGGGACGAGTTCGTGGTAACGGAGACCAACATCGGCATCGATGTGTGAGTGGCAGGTTGCTGGGCTGGCTGTCTCCGTCGTTCACTTGAAGTAGTCGGACAGCCCTTGCGTCAAACTATCAGTCAGGCCAATTGCACCGCAATGATCACCCCTCTAGACTGAAGACGAAGAGCGAGGTGACGTACGAAGTGCAGATACACACCAGTAGAGCATTATGTATCGTGCCCTTACCAGCAAGATCACGGCTTCATGAGAACGAGCGAACTAAAGCTCATTATTTGAGCCCGAGCAACCAGCCATCTGTGCGGTTTGGCGCCCACCGAGTGCGTGTCGTACAAACCGAATACCACCTTGTAGCGAGTTTCATGTGTATGTATTGTGTTGACAGGGGTTGCGCTGAGGCTGGATGCCAGTTTGGGTTCCGCAAGAAGCTGGTGCTGGGCAGCACGGTGAACGGCACGGAGGTGAGAACGAAGGGCGCGCAATAGCTAGCACGCAGGGCTCCCGTTTTGTGTAATCTACGTAGGCTGTATGTATTACTAACCGTCTGAAATAGGTGCGTGCCTGGGAACTAACAGTGGACCCCGCGGGTCCTCAACTCACCATCGGTGACAGCCGCAGCTAGCCGAGTAGTGTTGTATGTTCCTGAACCCCCTTGGAGTAAGTGTTACATACGTAGATATACATCACTATCCCCGACTCCCCCGCCTGCTGTCGCTGCCACCTTTGCTTTATTTGCAGATTGGGACTTCAGAGGGCGCTGGCGTGTAAGAGTGGCCGCCGGCTGGGGCGCTTAGCCGCTTACATGCGTACATACATGAGATGAGGGCGGAGGAGGATTCCATCCCCTTGCATCCGCCGTCCGTGGCTGGGTTTGAAGCATGCGTTCATGAAGCGTGGGTCGGTTGATTGCCATGATGAACGCACATTGAGTTCCGCCGGCACCCTCCTTCTCCATCCGTAAATCTATCCACGCACCCGACGCCCCAAATGTTCCTCGAGTCATGTGCCAAGCATCGGTCCATCGATTGACGCGCTATACGGACCCCGCAGCCTCCATCAGCAATACAGATGTACACTCCAGCCATCCATGCATCGTCATAAGCGCATACACCCCCCTGCCTGTGTTCACACCGTACCGGCCCCGCAGGATCCTGGTCGCTGACAAGTGCGGCCTGGACGACTACGTGACTCTCAGCCTCAAGACGTGCGCCGGCGAGATCATGGCGCAGGGCGTGCAGGTGCTGCGCAAGGTAGGTGGTTGACTGCTGGGCTCCGGGCATGACGACCAGCCAGGCATGGCTCGCAGAGAAAACCGATCGTCATACACACATACTGCACCTGCTGCCTGAACGCTTACTAGTTACTACGTACCTATGTTCTGGAGGTGTGGTGGCAGCGGCGTTTCTCCTCTTCCAACCACACTACTCCTGGGGTTTCGTTCATCGCCGTCCATGCAGTGCGGTCTATCTCTCACTCGCTCGGAGACATGCTGTATCTCTTGCTATATGCCTGGAGACACGCGATATCGCGTTTCTGCCTTCCATCCATCCATTCTTCCTCTGCCTGCAGGACGCCAAGTCGCAGCTGGTCATCGTGGGCGGCACCGGCATCTACACGGGCGCATCTGGTGTTGTGATGTCGGTGGCGGCGTCCTCCACCGGCCCCTTCACGTACACCGTCTCGCTGACCAAGCCGGGCCGCTGCCACCGGAAGTAGAAGGACAATCAGTTCGCCTAATGATGCCATTGATGAAATGCGGTGATCCCTGCCTTTTTATCTAGGGCACGTATGTGGCAACGTACGTAGCCAGTACTCAGCTCCTGGCCACAACTAAATCGAGGGTGATGATGTGTGTGACACTCGGCGGTACTGTAGCGATGGCCGAGCAAGGTCATGGCCCTTGCTTGGCTTAGAGAAGCCATGGTCGGTAGCCAGCCTGAATGGTACCAGTAGTGAGGCGGACGGACCTGTACGGGTTTGTGTACCTGGGGCCGAGGTGTCCCGTGGACAATGATAACCACACACGTGATAACGGGTGACAGACTGTCGAAGCCTCATCACACACACTGTAGTCTGCAGTCTGCAAGGCAAACGGTGTCACCATGGTGGATAATAAGCTCCCAAATGCAAGCGGGCATGGCGTGGTAGCGCTGCCCTTGTAGCCCTTGCACCGGTTTGTTTCACCGATGCCATGCATCGGTTTGGAGCGCCTACCTGCATCTGCAGCTCTGCACCCATCCACTGTAACAATACCGAATTTACCGATCACCGATGAAGCATGAGCGAGGTCCACAGAGCACATCCCGGGAAGGAGCGGGTGCTCGGCGCCATCCACCAGCCAGGGGAAGCAGGTTGGCAAATGCCAGCACGACCAGCCTCACCACGCGCCGCGACCTAAGTCGCTGTACGAGCTATCGCCCGTCGTTGCTGTAAGCACCATCCTCGGTCGCATCCTCGCGGGTGAGATAAAACTGTGTCGACCATGTGTACGTTGCCAAGGGCCCGAACCCGCAGTCCACGACCTCGCGAGGTCGCGACATGCCGCATTGCAGCGGCAGGCCATTATTGTGCACGGACATGTATACTGTCACAGTCAGATGGCCGGGGCTGAAGGCGCGGAGGACACCCGGTTGTCCGCCGTTCGGTGGGGCCTCCGGCGCTCCGGCCCCTGGTCCCTTTCGAGCCGTCCACCCTTCCGTCGATGCGGACCACCCCGGTACGGGGTCAACTGTGTACGACCCGGCATGCGGCCATGTTCCACCGGCGTGCCTAAAAATTCCATCTTCATGCAAAGCAACTGTTTCAGGAGTAAAACGAATAAACGCGCTGTTTCCAGCAGGCGCCAGGAAAGGAGCGATAGGAGGGTATCGGTCCCCGGTAATTATCACCCGCCGGTGCATCATTAGTGATATGCATGACAAAAAGCATCGAATAATTGGGATAGCATCGAATAATTAGAGTAGTTTCCGCGAGCGACGGAGGCCGGGACGGGTGTGGTTTGCAACTCCATCCATCTGGCGCTAATAATGCTCCAACTTATCAAACTCTATCGACGCTTCATTCAGGATTATCCTGTGTTTTTACTGTGTGCTCTCGGTTCGGTCGGTTTGGCTGTCGAAGGCTCTCGTAAAACGCGTCTAGCAGTGCTCGCTCGATAGTTGCCAGAACCGCTCTATTGCAGTATGTTGTATGTTGTTATTTGACCAATATTCAACAACTATAGAAAATGGAGATTATTTGGTTTAAAGGAGATATATTCTCCTTGTCGCAGAGCGATTCGGGTGAAATCGAACCTAACCGCCGTATCCCGGCGGGCGCCTCAGGTTGATGCCTGTTGACGTTAGAAGTACTTGGTTGCGGGAAGCCGTCGAAACATGAATAGTTATATCCTTTATTTAATTAAATTATAACAACTACAACCAAGAGTTGTTAATCCACGTGATTCATCCATCGAGGAATGTACGGACAGACATATGTATGTATGTATGTTACATGTTGTACTGGTCGTATGGCCAATACTGACATGCGTTCCCCCACAACTATTTACGTCAAGGGGCGCGCAAAGACGAGTTAACTAAAAGGAAGAAAGAATCTATGCCCGATTCGTGAGAATGTCCCTTCGCGCTTTTTGGATTAGCGCCAAAAGGTCACCTAATTTCGCCTGGTCCATTTTCGTCATGACCTCCACCATAGACTCCTCCTCAAAATCAAAGTTTACTGCCTCCCGTAAAGGCCTATAGACTGGACATTCCATTAGGACATGGAATTCGTCTTCTACGGCGCCCCCCTCGCAGACCCGGCACGTGCGCTCCGATCTGGGCCTACGCCCCGGGTGCCTCGCAAACCTCGAAACATCGAGATCCCAACTCCCTAGCCGAAGACGCAACAGTGCGGTATGGTGCCTACGTGGCATGCACGTCGATGTGTGCTCCAGCTTCGACTAATGATCATCTACCGAGTACTCAACCCCCATCCAACGCGCGTACCTGCACGCCGTGACCCCAGGCTTGTCCTGGTCCCCCCCGTTCTCCGTGTACTCGGGGAACTCACGCGGGCTAACCTTTATTTCCTCGCGGTCCCAATCAGCAAGTAACCGCCGGCGGAACTCCCTAAGCATCTCACCGGCTGGAATCTCAAGTGCCATGATCGCCTTGGCCTTTGCTACAGTGTCCAGCCCTGCGTCTACCTTCTCCCTGTAATCGAAACCAAGCACCCGAAATATGCGCAATACCTTTCAAGCCCAAAAGTATTCATGCTCGTTGCTCGCATTATCCGACTCCAACCAACACCGAATGTCCTCCTCCAACACGGCGTGCGCAAGTGACGTCGTATGTTTGCTTACTCGCTTCCAAAACCCAAAGACTAGCTGCGCCCAGAAATACTGAAGCGGGAGCTGTGACGTTTCCGCGTATAGAAGCCTGTTGGGCGGTAACCCGGCACCAACAACTCTCCTTAGGAAAATCTTCTGAACATCTACCATCGGGTCTGCCATTGCCCTGCTGAACACCCCAGCCGTACCCTTTGCGCTCTTCACCCATTTCCCCCATCTGGAGAGCAACGCCGCACCCCCTTCCGAGAGCGTTCCGCTCCTCTTTTGCCCCCATTTTTGCCATTCCATGATCCTGCGCCTGCTCCTAGTGCCTAGGACTTCCCAGATTGCATCGGGACCCCAGACCTCCGCGCCGTACGAGAGCACCGTTCGGACTTGCGTTTGGAAGCAACGCAACATGATGTCCGGAACCATCAAGCGATTAACCTCAAGCTTACGAAGCAGCGCGAAGGCAGCCTTCCTCCCCGCGTCACACAGCTCCATACGACAGGAATCAAAAGAAAACCCCGGGCCATACCGGAGTCCCAGGTACTTAGCTCTTTCCGTGATCGGGATGGGCTGCCCCGCATACCTCAACAGACCCGCATCCTTGGTAATCACGTCATGCGAGAGACATATGCCACGGGAGCGGACGCCGCCCTGTCCGCGCTGCCGTACATTTTGACCCTCTCAGCGGACACCCAGCGGACGCTGTTAATCAACGGTTTCTGTAAACCAAAGGCGCGTTGTGAGACACCCCTGATGATCTATTTATTTCTATATCATCTGTTTGTTTCAGCCCGGCAAAGTATTTTTGCAAAATTCAAATGTCGCGACGAGACCAACTGATAGTGAATGAAACAAGAAAGACATTTCAGAAAACGAAATAATCATAGAATTTCTGATGAAATGACTTCGAAGACCGAGCCAAAGGGCGTATGGACAGATGACGTTGGTCAGCTGGCATCCGAAAAAAAGGCAATTGAAACAAACAATGAAACAAACAATGCATAAACGGAAAAATCCAAGTAAACGCGGTTATCGGTCGGGTATCGGTCGGTATGCCGTATGCTGTAAACACCCAGGCCTACCTAACCACCCTCCTTCCGCGTTGCGCCCCCCCCCCTCCTCGTGATGCGCTCAGTTATCTAGACGCGTCCAGCCCTGACTGGTCCTGTGTGGCAGCCCCACCCCATCCCCAACACGTTTCCCCCCCTCCCCCAAATCTCATCGCCGCGGTCTCGGGCACCCCCCACCCCCACCCCCGCCGCGCTGCCCCCTCGCGATGCGTCTTGATATGACAGACCCGTGGATGTGCTGGGGTATGGATCCATGACCGGGTGCGTGCGGGAGAGGCCTTGACGTGTCCAGCCCTGCCGGGTCCTGTGTGGCAGGATCACCCCAATCCAAAACCCGGTTCAGATTGCGAACTGTACTTGTTTTGATGCATGAAACTGTATGGATGTGGCCGATGTTGTATTTGGAGTCCACTTGTGATATGTCGGAGCAGTTAGAGGACCAGCTGCCCAAGATTTCGTTACAGTTGCCGCTACTGACGTGTGCAACCCCTGCACTTGCGCAAGGCGGATGAACCCTGCACTTGCGCAAGGTGGATGAATAGATACTAAGGCCTATTGCATACGATAAATACTGTATCTGACCACAAAAACTCCATGGCTTATGGCACCTCGGCGAAGATGCTGTCACTATCACTACTGCTGAGCACTCAGCGCTACACCACACTACTGAGCCCTGCCCTGACACTGCGCTACCTGCCCTGCCCTGCATTAAACCAAAGGATGATCACTTCACATGACGTGGGACCACGCAATACGTGATCATGCTAATGTACACGGACGCTACTGGCTACACGACCTATGCATATCTGCGATGAGAGTAAAAGTGTACTACACTGTAAACCACAATGAGCGGCAGTAGTACGATTATTAGAATGAACGCCATGTGACGTACTGGCGCCACAACGCTACTCTGATCCTGTCTACGTAGAGATTTGCTCCGGCCCCTCAAGCTCCCCACCTTCCTCCAGCTCCACGACCCTGTCCTCCACCTCTGCGCCATCCCCGGAGTTACCAGACCCCGAAGCCCGTAACTTCCACCCGTGCTTCTCGCTGTCAGACAGCTTCCCCCATCGCTCCCCAATGAGCTTCATCACTGCATTCGCCACTTCCCTCTTCGAAAGCTGCGGCTGGGCCTCCGCAATCTGACGCTCTAAGCTGGACCCGGCTGTGACTGCGTCGTCGCGAAGAGCTTTAGCGAACAGCCCATACCCAGAAGAGCCCCGCCCCGCCTTCTCTCCAACGGCCACACCCTCCCGTTTCCCGCCTCGTTCAGCACCGCTCGTTCTTGTCGGCCCTGGTTTCACGGACTTGGGGGGCGACAGAATACCCGGCTCACGCGCAACCGCTACCACCTGCTCGAAAGTAGGCCCCGTGCCGGCTCCAGCATTGGCGAGCAGGCTTTTGATGTAATGGTGTAGCTGACACAAGCTGAGTCCCTTCTCCGTCATCTTCTGCGTCCAATACGTTGCCGCCGCGTGCTCGGTCCCACCACGAATACGTGCCGTCCGCTTAATGCAGTAATCCCAAAGAAAGGAAACCTCACACCATCGCTGCCGCAGGTTAAGTGAAGGGTCGAAGCCCTGCCGCCACTGGTCACCGTAGCGCTTTTCGAGCGCAAATAAGGGTGGGATGCTCTGAGCCGCTTGACCCTCATATAAGACCTTGTAGAGATCCGCGACGGTCCTCATGCCAGAAGGCCAGGGCCTGACACCGCTGGGTAAGTGACTTAGCTCCTTTACACGGGCTCCCGACTGGCCAGGGACGGTGGTGGACGCCTGGGGTGCCTTCTTCCGCACGGGTTTGAGGGCGACGGGCGTAGCACCTTCTGGACGCTGCGTCCGCCTGAGCGCCTGCACCTGAATCGCAACAGGACCGCCGCTGCCGCCGCCCACGGCGCCGCTCAAGTCGGGCGGCCGGCCCAGTTGCCCCTGCTGCTGTTGCGCCGCTGCCCAAGCCGCCAGGGCCTGCGCCTGGCGCTGAGGGAATCCACCCCCGCCGCTGCCGCCGCCCACGGCGCCGCTCAAGTCGGGCGGCCGGCCCAGTTGCCCCTGCTGCTGTTGCGCCGTCGCCCAAGCCGCCAGGGCCTGCGCCTGCCGCTGAGGGAATCCACCCCCGCCGCTGCCGCCGCCCACGGCGCCGCTCAAGTCGGGCGGCCGGCCCAGTTGCCCCTGCTGCTGTTGCGCCGTCGCCCAAGCCGCCAGGGCCTGCGCCTGCCGCTGAGGGAATCCACCCCCGCCGCTGCCGCCGCCCACGGCGCCGCTCAAGTCGGGCGGCCGGCCCAGTTGCCCCTGCTGCTGTTGCGCCGTCGCCCAAGCCGCCAGGGCCTGCGCCTGAGGGGAAGCGACCCCGCCGCTGCCACCGCCATTCCACACTGCCTGCAATTGTGGGCACCCATGGGTCTGCACAAACTGCTGTTGCAGCTGCGCCTCCACAAGCCGCTGCTGCGCCTCTGCAAATTTCCGGGCCAGCGTATCCGCCTCCTCTTGCAGCTGGCGAAGTTTGCCGGCCTCACTGGTCCCGCCGGCGGACATTGTGACAGGTTCCGGCAGCAGAAACGGCTGGACCTGATCGGCCGCGGCTGCCATGCCGCTACCGCCCTCGGTGAGGCTGGTGCGGGGCTGAAGCAAGATTTGGCAAAGCAAGCCCTGCACGTTGTCCAGCACATCCATCACCTCGCGCGGCTTGGTCGCCATGATGGCCTACAGCAAATGTACGTGTTTGAAACTCGAGTTAACATTTACCACGTATCTTGCACCGTATCCTGCACCCGGGTCCTTCCCACTCACTGACCCGCATAACACCGTCGCGAACAAGGGGTTGTACAGTAACCTATCGGCATGGAGTCGTTGTACGATTGCAGCAGGAAGCTCCACTCCGGCACCATATGACGCAGCCGTAGTACCATCGCGTTGCCCGGTGCGGTTGCCGCCAGCTCAAGCGTGTCGTACACCAGGCATTCGGCTATCCACTCCATTGAAGCGAGAACGTTCTCCACTGAGGGGCGAGCTTTAAGCTTTGGCTGTGGCATGGATGCCACCTGCGGGTCACCGTCCTCCCTACACAGGCGAATCAGTTTCAGGCGCGATGGTTACAAACCTGTGAGGCATCAAACCTGTGAGGTATCGACAGCGTCTTTCTTCGGAGGGCCATCGGAACTGAACAAAGGCTTCATGTGTGTGGCAACCTTACTTCATGCTGTGAAGTGATGGAAGCCAGTAAAGCCAGGGGGCACGCAGCTAATGCATATCTCACCTGACGCCCTTCTGCCCAACGCATACCAACATGGCCAGCTTGTACTCCTTTTGGAAGATGAGATCCTCCGCAACCGCCCGTGATTTCTCCTGCTTGCGAAGACGCAAGCGATTCGCGGAGTCCAGTGCAACTACCATGCTCCGAGCGTTCGTGATGGTCGCGCGGCCCGCCTGCATCACACATCAGAAGTCACAGGAAACAACAGGGGAATGGACTGCCAGGGGGTACCGCCATGATCCGAATACACGTGATTCCCGAAGACATGAGCCCCATCACGACCTCAACACTGCCCAACAGCATCCACTGCCCAACAGCATCAGATGCCGCACCTTCTGCTCCGTAAGCCTCCGAAATAGCTTCCCGGCGACTGCCCCCAGCTTGTGAGAGTACAGCTTCTTTGGATCCACCCCAAGCTCCTTGCAGAGTTCCTAACAACAGGTGACGAGCGAGGTTGAAACCAGCCATGCATAACCATTCAGATCAACCCCCAGCCACAATCCTTACCGTCAGCTTGTTGAACTGCGTTTTGTATGTCCGCACGGTATTGGGCGGGGCTGCTGCAACCATCTTTTCGAAGAGGCCGTCCAGATCCTCGGCCGAGTACTTGACACGCTTAGCTGCATTAGCATCACCACCCACTTCCCCATCGCTGCCACTGCTGCTGTCACTGTCGGTATCATCATCACTGCCGCTGGACCCGTCCTGGACATCGTCGGCATCTAGTGCAGCACGCCGCGCGCGCCCTCGTCCCCGCCTTCGCATGCCCCCTGTGCTTTGCCGCCCTCGATCACTGTCACTTTCACTTTCACCACTGTTCGCTGCCTCGGCAGCATCAGCGCTCAGCCCCTGTCCGCGCCCACGCCGCCCCCGGCCACGTCCACGAGGTGCTGCACTGCCATGTGCACGTTTCCTACGTGCGATAGCATACCGTATCCCATTTTATGAGGGGATTGTTACGGGTAGAGGTATTGTTGTTACGGGGATCGTTACGGGTACTGTCGGAACAGTGGCGAACGCCCGCACCTTTGAGGGTTAGACGGCCCAGCTCCAGCAACCACCTCAGGAGCTCCCGCTGCTGCGTCGTCGTAGGCTCGCTCCAAGTCGCGCATGGCTGTAGCCATCGCGTCGGAGAGGATCCGTGCCCGGGAACGCTGGGGACGCTGGATGCCGGGGGACTCTGGGGAAGCTGGGTGAGGCGCGCCGAGCTGGCCCCGAGTCATGGGGCCAACCACGGACAGCGTGAGCGTGAGCGACGAAGCGCAGCTTCGTTAAACGCTGACGTCAACCGCCGTGGCAAGGCAATGCTCCCAAGCCGGAAGACAACTCAGCATCCGGTCGGTCTATCTTGCGTTGATAGCTAAATACCTCGTATCAGAAATGGACATCCTGGTCTTTCACTTTCGGTAACTTCCGGACCGGCGCGATATGATCGGCGTTCTTATCAAGGTTGATGTTGTGCTGCACTTCATTATCCGATAGAGCTCCCTATTACACAGCTATTACAAGTCTATTTTGGATGGACGCATTCTTGAGCTCGCTTCCAGGCGACGGTTGCCCGTTGCCCCATGGCCGTTGCCCTGGCCGCAAGCATGGAACTCTGCGCACACAGCGCCGCCCAAGGGGCTGCGAGCTGTGATGAACTCATCGTAGGTATGTCTACAAAGAACGTCATTTTTTTCCGCGTTGCGAGCGCCGGTTGTGCGACCGTTCCCGGCGCCCGGCGGCCGGCGCGGGAAAGGATTTCTGCGCCAACATCGCAGCTCAACGAGCCGCAAGTGCCGGCTAATTAGCCTTGCTTATATCTTTTTGTTTGGCCCGGTATATGCGGTGAGCGAGCCGCAGCGGACGAGCGGACCGTCCGCTCGTCCGTCCGCTGCGGACAGGGCCCACTGCGCTACATATGCAGTTAGCGGCGTGAACGACTCATAATAAATTGAACTATGACCCTGTAGAGCGGCGACTTGCAGTAGCGGCTCCCGATCGACTTGCGGGCGCGGCAACTGGAAATCTGACCGTTCCCGTAAATTGGGCCAGTGGGCAAAACACGGCGTAGCCTTCTCCAGCGGCCATTTCGCGACCCGTCTAGGGAGGATGCATTTGACGCATGCAAGTTGGGGCTGGCACATGGCGCATTTCTTCGGGCGAATAATTGAATGGCACAGTTGCAGACGTACAACAATGTAAAACACACTGGTTTCCACGTTCTCCCTGAACTCCAGTGCCAAATAATGCAGTGGTATCGGGCTTAATCAACCTATCCAATTTTTCTTCGCAGCAAGGTGGTTCCTTCCTGAAATTGTGGACGAACTTCTCGACCTTCCCCTGACCATCCAACAAACTTTATTTGTCCCTCCTAACCGTTCCCTGACCGTTCTTTGCAACTTTACCATGCCTAGATCACAAAAGCAGCCTGTCGCCTTCCGTAACTCCAGTCGAGGCTGAAGTGTGCTGCCAATCTGCGTCTCAGCCGCGTATGCCTGGCCCCCTAATCTCAGTGTTAGACAATTTGCATTGTATGTGTTGCAGTCTGTTTAGCACACCAAGACGTGTCAAAGTGAGCACAGACTCCACCCTCGATGACCACCTCCCTTCCGGATCCGTCCCTTGACGTCCTCCTCTTCCATGCTCCCGGCCGCCGGCGGCCGCGACATCATCCGACTGTATGATAGACGTGTGCACACTTTCACCAACATCCGTCCGCCTGTCACACATAAAGACGGGGGCCAGATTCAGAGAAGTCGGCTTGAAGTTGCTTTGAATCCGGATTTGAGTCTCGGTCTAAAGTTGGTGTTTCTGAAGCTGGGGCCCCTCAGCTGAATCCCAGGTCACTTCAACAGAATGCATTTAGACTCGGAAACCAGTTCGGGGACTCGGCTGAGTTTGGGACCCTTTTTGCTTGCGTCCAAGTAGCTCATCAGCTCGACTGCACCGCACGCATGGTACATGCATGTATGTACACTCATATATACCCCAGCCCCCACCAGACACACACCAGCAACACACACGCGCTATCTAAAGTGTCATGATCACGTACGCGTTGTCCGCCATTCCGTCTGAAGCAAGCAATACAAGCAGCGGCCGCCAGCAGCCCTTTCGAACATGACACAGCGGGCTCCGTACAAACATACGGCAAATACAGCCGAGCGAGTCCTCCTCATGTACCTCATGTACCTCATCCTACGACGGCAGTACCCCGCACTGGCACGTTTCCGCTTGGTGGCTGCCTGCGGGCTGCAATCCAAATTCTAGCGGACCGGGCGGTCCTCCGTGCTGCCGTACAAATCAAGCTCCAGCTCCCCTGTCAGCTCCGCCCGGCATGCCGTACTACTCTTGTCATCGGACGCAGACTCGCTGGCTCCCGGCGCCGCGCCCGACCCACTTAGCAGCTCCCTGACCGATGGGTCGGGACTGGACTCCGTGAACCTGCCGTCGGACGCTCTGTGCAGCGTCCGGAGTTGAGTGCACCCGCCACTGTTCGGCGCCGCCGTGCCCCGCTCTCCAGTGCTGCTGAAAGTCGGTCCTCCCGTCGAAACCAGCGCCGCCGCGTCAAGCGTCGGATCCGGCGACCGGGTGCACACCTCACCCGCACCGCCCAGAGCCGTCCCACCGGCCAGTGTCTCCGGCGGTGCCTGCTGCTGCCGCTGCGCCGCGGGCGCCGCCGGCTGCTGTGACGGGTACATCGAGGGGAGTGGCGGCGACTGGGGTTTGGGCAGCGGCAGCTTTGAGTTGAGGGGCTTCTGGATGTCCGGGAACGGCACCGAGGACGCCGGTGAGAGGGATAGGGACAGGGAGAGGGAGGGCAGGAGCGCCCGTCTGGACGCCGCCATGGGGGTCGCCAGCTGCCGGGGGTTACCCGCCCAGCCGGGGCCAGGCCCGCTGGCCCAAATAGTTGGCCCCGGTAGTGCCGCCACCTCGGGGCTGGGCGACCGGCCGCTCGTGGGAGGGGAGGTGGGATTATTGACAGTGGCAGCGGCGGCGGGAGGAGCCCCGCGGGGCGACGCGGACGGCTGTGGCCGCGGCGACCCGGACGCAGTGTCTGGGCCGGAGGGCGCAGCGCCCGGGGTCCCAGCGGGGCCGCTGGTATTGGGGCGCGGCGAGGGAGGTGAAGGCAGCACAGCAGGCTGCGGTAACGGCGGCGGTGTCACACGTCGCTGGCGGCGTGGCGACGCGCCCATCCCCGCGTACGATTCTTGGTCGGCCGGGGTGCCCGGAGGTGCGGTCTCCCCTTGCCCTGGCCCGTGGACGCTGCCGCCGCCGCCGCCGCCGCCGCCACTGCCACCCATAAAGCCAGCAGACGGCTTCACCCCCTGCGAGATCAGCCGAGACCCAGCGGACGTCATGCTTGGGAGCGCTTGCACGGTGATGGAGCTACGGGGGGCTTTGGAGCGGTCCTGTCGCGCTACCAGGCTTGACCGCCGGGAGAGGCCGCCGGGGCCGCCGCCGCCGCCGCCCGGGACCAGCTCCATGGGTTCCGGCGGCGGCGGCGGCGGCCCGCCCACGGCCGCCGCGATCAGATCCGACGCCTCCGTGGAAAAGGACATGGCCATGCTTTGCACGCCAGGCACGCTGCCCGAATCTCTGGAACCGCCGCCGGCCTGGAGCGAACAGCTCGAGGGGCCGGCAGCCACCGACGCTGCAGCGGCCGGGGTGCCAGAACCGCCGGGCTCGGCCGCTGAGGCCGCGGCGGTGGCCGCCGCGACGGCTGCTGCTGCTGCGGCGGCGGCTCGCTGTGTGGCGTCTCCCAGGTCCGGTGCCCTCGGGGTGCCGCCGCTGCGGCCGGTTTTGCTACTGCCGCCGTCTGCAGCAGCCGTACCTCCGGCGACGCTGCCACCGCTGTTGTCCCGCGGCGTGGCAACGGCGTCGACGGCGGCGCTGCCGAGCGGCAACCTAAGGGTGCTGGCGGTGGTGGTGGTGGTGGTGGTGGTGGTAGCAGCGATGGTGGCTAAGGCGGTGGTGCCCTCACCGGCAGCACGGCCACTGGCGAAGCCCGCACTCACCGCCGCACCCTCGGGCGAAACCTTGCTGCTCCCGGCCTTGAACAGGCTGAGCGCCCCCCTGCGGCCCTGTGATGGTGAGGGCCGGAGCTGCGGCTGCCCCGGTGCCTCCTCCTCCTCCTCGGACAGCGCCGAGTCCGGGACCATGTCAGGCCTTGCATCCACCGCCCCTCCCGCCCGCTTCCGCTGCTCTCTCCGCCGCCTACGCCGGGTCCTCGCCTCCGTGGCCCCAAGCTCCCGGATAATGTCCTCGTCAGTCGGAAACAGCAACCTGCGCACAAGTGCAGTGTAATATCCAAAGCATAAGGAGTACACGCCAGGACGTCGACTTCAGTTCCGGAGCCCAGCTTCGTGATGGAGTCCTCTCTGTTCCCGCCGCCTCATCCCCCACTGCCCCCACTGCCCCGCCCGCCCCCGGCCCCGCCCCCGGCCCCTCACGCACCGCCTGAGCTCCTTGACTGCCAGCACGGGTAGCACCGCCGCCGCCGGCAGCAGCAAGCACATGAGCCAGAACTGGCAGGAAGGCGCCACGATGGTTCGGAACAGCTGCCACAGCTCCAGGGACCAGCTCACAGGGAAGGCGCCAAAGCCCAGCAGGTAGAGGAACCACAGGGCTGTTGGGCGTGGGGAGGTGGGAGAAGGGGGTCGGGGGTGGGTCGAGTTGCACCGCTTGGCGAATCGCAATCGGTTGGGACGGGTGGGAGTGAACGATTGGTGTGGGGGGGGGGTCGGAGAGGGGCGCGCCAGGGGAGGGGGGAAGTACCGGGGCCTGTGGCGAGGGCCGGGTGGCGCAATGAGCTATTCGCAAGCAGCGGCTGCACCGATCAGTGCACCGGTCAGTTCAACGGTCAATGCAACGGTCAGTGCAACGGTCAGTTCACAGGTCACCTGCGCCACGTCTGTCCGCATTGTGCCGGGAGCCTCCAGGCACAGCGCTGCCCTCTCCCGTGTCCCCCTTCCTCTCCTCTGCCTTGCCGCCCTCAAGCCGTCCATCCAGGACCCGGGTCGCTCAGCGGCGCCCTCGCCCCACCCGCCACCGTCCCAGTGCCCATCCCCGTCCCAGTACCCGATAGCGCGTTTCCTCTTCCACGGGGCACATCTCAAACAGCACTGCAGCGCTCGCGACCTCGCGTTCAGGCCACGGGCCGCACAACTTGCGTTCAACTGTTTCTCGTCACAGGATCCAACCCCGTCACACCGTACTATGAGTGAGGGCCGCCACCTCCATTCCAGCCCCCCTCCTCTCCTCCGTCTCCGTCCCCGCACCTACCCAGGCTGCCCCAGATGGCGGCGTGGTGCAGCACCGTCCACTCGTCCACCAGCACCGCCAGATGCAGGTGAACCGTCAGCAGCAGCCCCGTGAACAGCACCGCGCCCACCTGCAGCAGGCAGCAGCAGCACAGACAGGAAAGGCAGCGGCCGCGCTTCGAAGGACAAATCAGACCTGGCCGGCACCTGACAGCGCGGAAACCGAAGAGCACTGCTGACGGCAGGCGCCTCTCGGAACAGCAGGCCGGGTCTGGCTGGTACTGAAGCGGAGCGCGGCCAAGGCAACAGGCTCAAGGCAGCAGCACCCCCTGAAGCGGATACCTTAGCACATACAGCGCCTCCGAGGCCCTGTCCAGCACTGAGTCAGCACAGCGTCGCCGGGGCTTCGCGCCGACCCATCCGCACCCACCCGCCCACCTACCCACCCACTTCACCTACCTACCCACCAATGACACCCACCTACCCACCCACTTAAACCGACTACACCGACCCACCCACTAAACCCACTGCACCTACCCACCCTCTGAACCCTCTACACCGACCCGCTCTCTCAACCCACCCACCCAGCCACCCATTACACCCACCCACTGAAGCGCACCTGCGCCATCCCGAAGGGGTTGCCTTCCGGCCCCGCGGCCGCCGTGCCCGCCACCCCCCCCAGCACCATGGCCAGCAGCACCCCCGCCTGCGCGGCCGCCGCCAGCAGCCAGGCGCCGATGCGGCCGACCGAGAAGGCCTCGTTGGCTATTCCTCCGCGGTACAGCTGCGGGTACCTCAGCAGCAGCCTCTTGCTCAGGTGGCGGTCAAACATGCCGATCAGCAGGGGGCTGGCGGAGGTGAAGAGCACGTTGAAGAGCGTCATGGACGTGTCTGCGGGGCCCGGAGGGGGCGCGGGGGAGGCAGATTCGGCGGTTATCGGTTTGTTGCTCTTTTGCGGTTTCGCTGTCTTTATTGACAAAAAGGGGCGGGGCAGATTCGGCAGGGACATATACATGGTAAGGAAAAGCACCCCAGCCAGAGACATGTGATTGTGATTGCTTGTGTGTGCTTCAATGATGTTGCTGGGGTGGGGGTGGGGGCTGCGGCGGTCACTCTGGGAAGCGGGCGCGGTGGGGATTCAAGGCCTGCGGAGGACATACGGGAGGGCATTGGCCGTTTGGCCCTCACAGCACGGCCGCTGACCCGTGGGTCCGCGGCTGGGTGTTTGGCCGAACACGCTGGACGGCGGGCAGCCAAGGGGCCAACGTAAGGCGCTCGTGGTGTTGCGCCCCATGATCATGGGAATGGAGGGCCGGGTGAGCTCCTGACCGCGTGGGGGCCCCAGCACCCCGTCCCTCCCTCACAGTTTGTTGCTGTTGTTGCTGTTGTTGTCCATGCCTCGCGCCTTGCCACCGACAAAAACAAATGCACCCCACCCAAACCACTCGGTGCGGAAAGTACAACAATGGTAATGATAAAGATATCATCCTTGCGCTGAGCAAACCCTAGCGTACATTAAGGGCGCGGGGTGGATTACGCCGCCGCTCTGCCACACGGTACAATCAGGAAGTACATGCCGTACCGTTGTACACGTACGATCCCGAGAAGGTGGTGAAGGCCGAGTAGGTGAAGAGCGTCAACGCGAACATGAGGTTCTTGTAGAAGAAGAAGCAGATCATGCGGCTGAGGCGGCGGTACGAGTACTGGCCGTGCACCAGCAGCAGCGGCACCAGGAAGCGGAACTGCGCGATGGCGAAGTCGGACGACATGACCGCCTGCATGCCCTCCTGGCCGCTGATGCCCACACCTGCGGACACCGCATCCAACCGGCCCTTCAGTTGGTATGCATAATTATTAAGGATGTTACAGCGGACCCCGCGGGTCATCGGTGACAGCCATCGGCGACAGCCGACGCTTCCTCACCATACACTGGTTGCATGCTAGGAGCACGCGCCGTGCTGAGTAGCGCGACTGCTGCGCCCGCACCCACAGCGGGGTGGCGTGGTGCTGCGATGGAGTGACTAGGTGCAGGGACACAAGGTTGGAGTGGGGCATACGGATGCGGCATCATCGTCACCACCACCATCATCATCATCATTAGGACGGCACGGGACGGGACAGCCGCCGGCAACGAACGAGCGCGCTAGGGACCCTCTGGGACCCCCGGGGCCCGCTGACGCCTTCCGCCTTGTCACTGCTGCGGCCCCATGTCAGCCAAGGCGCGCCACTCCGGCCTTGACCGCTGGCGATGACGCGGCTCTGGGTGGCTCCCCCGTGGCCAGGCCACACCGTTACGCCACGCGCGCATCCCCCGTCCACTTTCATCGACGGCGGGACACTCCGCCCCACCCGCATACCCCCGCCCAATTGTAACCAGCAGAATCGCGCGTCATTCATCCCAGTCTTAACGTCCCAGCCGGCCGTGCCTGAACACACCCCGCCGGCACCTCCCCCAGCCCCACCACCACCACCGCCGCCGCCACCACCACCACCCCCGCGACCACCACCACCACCAACCCCGCCGGCGCCTCACCGATATGCGCCCGCTGTATCATGCCCACGTCGTTGGCGCCGTCGCCGATGGCCAGTGTGACACCGCCCGCGGAGCGCACCAGGGTCGTCACCTGCGCCTTCTGCAGCGGCGACACCCGGCAGCACACCACCGCCGCGCAGCGCAGCCCCACGCGCAGGAACAGCGGCGCCAGCCGCGGCGCCAGGGCGTACGACAGCGCCTTGCCGTCGATGATGAGCGCCGCTTTGGCGGCGGCCTCCCGCGCGCCCTCGCTGCGGCCGCTGACGCCGCCGAGTTTTAAGCTTGCTTCCACCTGGGTGGGTGGGTGGGAGGGGGGTTGAGGCAGTGGCTAGCTAGGGCAGAAATTGGGGCAGTGGCTTGGGCAGCAACGGTGAAGCCAACATATTTTGCATTGGGCAACATCGTACCACAGGGCGCCGCCGCCCTGGCAAGGTTTTCCAACGACTGTTGAACCCGCGGCTATACCCGTCCCTTCCCTTTCCGTCCCCGGCCGCGGCTCCAACCCACGCCATCCCTTCCCGGGCCCCGTCCAGCCGCGCCGCCCCGCACCTGCCGCAGCTGCTCCCCCACCAACTCGGCCGCCAGCGCCTCCGCTTCCTCCTTGGACCCCGCCTTCTCAAGCGCCGTGAGCCGCGGGGAGGAGGCGGACACGGTGTGCTGAGGAGGAAGCGAGGAGCAACAAGGGGCGGGGGGAGGGGGTGCAGGCGGGGGAGGGGGGTATAGGAAATCGGTAGACATTTTCATAGGCGGGGGACGGGGTGGCAAAGGCACAAACAAGCACAGGAGGGCAATACTGCCTCTGGGGTCACCGCGACAACGATGGAGCAGCGGGGCAGCTGCCAACCCCTCGGCGACCTCAGCGTATGCCGGTGGTGCGTGCGTCGAAGAAGCCTATTCGCGCCCGCGAAACGCCGCCGTCCCGCTACCCCTTCTCAGCAACCTCTCACGAGGCCGGCACACCATGTCACCTGTGGGGTGTGGCGCACACATACACACACCTGGGAGATACCGTATCACAGGAACCTGGGCCAGGTAGGTAGGGGACGCACTGCGTGCGGAGCCCAAGCCAGGCCGCTCTCCCCACACATGGTTGCACACGGACACAGCGCCGCCACCCACACGCACACGCACTCCCCTCCCTCTCCGCGCCACCCCTCCCAGCCTCCGTCCCCATCCCCGTCCCCACGCTCGTGTGCCATCCCCCTACCCGCCGCCACGCAACTGCTCCCAGCCATCCAGCCGTAGCACCGAACGAACCTGCGTCATGTCCTCCCGCAGCAGCGAGCACGCGAAGCCGATGTTGATGGCGGTCTCCATCTTGTCGCCCGTCAGCACCCAGATGCGGATGCCCGCCATGGCCAGCTGCTTGATGCACTGCGGCACCCCCTCCTGCAGCTTGTCCTCAATGGCCGTGCAGCCCAGCAGTCGCAGGTTGCGCTCGATCTTCTCGGACACCTCCGCCACCTTCTCGTCGCGCTTGTCCAGCGACGTCTTGGCGGCCACCCACTCCGGCTGCCAGACGTTGTTGTACCACTCGCGGTCCACCTCGGTGTACGACAGGCACAGCGTGCGCAACCCCGCGGCGCCGAACTCCTCCATGTGGCGGCTGGTGGCCTCCTTCATGGCCTCGTTCGGGCCGTAGGTGGGGTCCAGACGCTCGTAGATCACCGTGTCCGCACCCTGGTGAGCGGGCGGGCGGGCGGGCGACACACGATGTATCACTAAGGACACAGGGTAAGTCGGGCAGGGTTGCGGGTGCGATGCACGGTGTGCCGAAGTGGCGTATCAGACACCGCACGTCCAGGTCCAAGTAGAACAGTCCAGATAAACACCCACCCAGCCCGGCGACCAAATACTCGGTTGGGCGGCTGGGGAGGGGGTTTTTGGAGATCATGGAAGGCAGGTCGGGACGGTTGAGGCTGCGGCGCCAACGTCCGCGGGAGCCTTCCGGACGCAGTCCATGCCGCAGTCCATCCGCCCATCCACCCACCACCCGGGGGGATCGTTTCGGGTTCCTTTCTTTCTTCAATTTATCCACCCATCACGCGAACTGTAAGCGAGCAGCCTCAAGAGGCCCGACCGAGTGTGTGCGGGTCGGGTCAGGTCGCTCGCGTGTTCAAGAGGCGCACTCAAGGGGTCAAGCGGCGTCCACAACCCACAACCCAGAACCCACAACCCAGAACCCACAACCCAGAACCCACAACCCAGAACCCACAACCCAGAACCCACAACCCAGAACCCACAACCCAGAACCCACAACCCACAACCCACCCCCCACCCTGGAGGCGTGGAAGCGTGAGTCGCAGCAGTGCGTGCGCGCAGTGCGAGCTAGCGTATATGACGGCGAGGGTCGTCGTGGGACAGAGACAGCAGGTGCCCCCCGGGGTCGGTCGGCGGGGCCGGCAGTCCCCGTCACAACGCCAACGTGCGTCCGCGGAGTTCTACAGCGGACCGCCCACCTCGCCCACCGCGCCCGCAAGCTTTTGTTTACCATGCCCTCCACCCGTACCTTGCTGAATACCAGGATCCGGTCCCGGGCCCTGTCCCGGATCACCACGCTCATGCGCTTGCGTGTCGAGTTGAACTCCAGTACGGCAAGCACGTCGTACTCGACGTCCTGCTCGCCACCCGCCGGGGTGCGCTCCCTCACGGTCACGCAGGTGGTGGTGCGGCGGTGGAAGAAGAACCCGAAGGCCTTGGCCGCCACCACCAGCGCCGCCTCATCCGGGGACTCGCTCTGGGGGGAGAGTGATGATGGGTCGGGCAGGCGGGGCGCGGGGAGTGGGGGCTGAAAAAGGGAAACAGCCCAGAGTGAGGGGTGAGAGGGGGGCAAGTGCGGTTGGATTGGGGGTGAAAAAACAAAGAAAACCAAACCCAGAAACAAACCCTGGCACACCGAAAATTACTCAGAACGCTTACGCGGTGAGGTACCTGCATGGCAGTGGAAAACTAGGCTGTGCGATGCCGTGCGGCGGCGCGGCCGCGCTGGGGGGGGAGCCAGGTACGGCAGATTCCAAGTAGGATGCGGCAGTCGGGCGGGCCAGGTGGGTTGAGGCGGGGACCTCGACGTGTCGTGTCAACTTTTGTGACGTAACCGTTACAAGGGCGACCCTAGAGTCGAGTTACTGGATGAACAAGGTAAGGGCGACCGACCGACCCGAGCCAGCCCCTCCCCGTAACCCCCACACGTTCATTTTCCGGTGGTTCCGGTGGTCTGGGGCCAGACTTCCGCCCCTCGCCCCTGTCGGCGATCCAATCGGGGGGACCCTCCCGCAGTGCGCCCGCCGACCAAGTCCGCAAACCCAACCCAACCCAACCCAACCCATCCCTCACACACGCGGCTCGGGTTGCATGCCGCCATCCCCACTGCCGTACATCGCCTTAGAGGCCGGCAGGACACGCGCATGGTGGCGACACCCCCTCCTCCCGCAGACCCCATCCATCCCGCCCAATCATCGTTGGCAAGTACTTGTCGCCCGGCTGGGTGTGTGTGTCTGGGCTTTGTTCAATTTGACCGCCCCTCCGACCCCCAAATTTAGTCCGAAACTTCGCACTAAAGTGCCGAATCCGACCGCACTACCCACCTCGTACTTGATGGTCGCCGGCTCGGGTGGCCCGTCGGGGATGACCGTGTGGCACACCGCCAGCAGCCGGAAGAACATCTCGATGGTGCCCGGGTCCTTCGCGGTGAACCACGCGTCGCCCATGAGGCGGGGGTCATAGAAGTTGAAGAAACGCTCGCGGTAATGGGCGGCCCGTGGGTCGGTCTGCTCCTCACGCCAGGTGCCCTGCCTGCCGTGGTGTGTGTTAAAATAAACCGAGAGACCGTGGTGTGTGTGTGTGGAGAAGAGACCCGCACGTGGTGGTGGTGTGTGTTCAATGAGAAGCCCGGTGGTGGTGGTGGTGGTGGTGGTGGTGGTGTGTATGTGCGTATGTGTGTTGGGTGTGTGTTAAAATAAACCGAGAGACACGACTTGCGAGGACCATAATTGCGCACGCGGACGAGTGAGGACGAGTGTTGGGTGTGTGTGTGTTGGGGTAGGGGTAGCAGTAAGGAAGAAACGTGTGGAGTCAAATGGAGGGTGGAGGTGGAGGTGGAGGTGTTTCCCAGAGGGCTGCGTGTGTATGTGTGGCCCGTACGTGTGTATTAATGAGGAACCCGCCCGATCCAGCCCGAACGCGATATGTGTGTGCGCGCGCGCTCGCTTGAAATGACGTGTACGCAGCTTTGGAAGATGTGCGCCCGTGTGGGGGCTGGTGGCGGGTCAGCGTCCATCACCGGCACATCCTGGTCGCAAGATAGTAATCGTATCAAGGTGGACGCGAGTCCCGACCGGAGGTAGATGCCAGTAAGGGTGCTTGCCGTGCGGAGGGCTGCAGTGCAAGCACTTCCCAGGCAGCGCCAGAGATTAACCAACTCACAACGACCCCCGCGCGCGTGTGTGTGTGTGTGTGTGTGTGTGTTCTTGGCAGATGTTTTTCACACGTGGCAAGCAGCCAACCACTGGCACTCCTGTGCAGACGTCACGCGCGGAGGCGAGCCAGGGGGTTGGTGTTTGGGGCTGTGAAGCCAGCAGGTCACACCGCGGGTGGATGGGTTCGTGGCGCTCCGAGGCTCCGAGACCCCTCCCAACCCCCCATACACACACCACCGCGGTCGTCTTGCTTGCCTGTCGTATTTGTCTTGTTGTATTGCCACTGGTACGTAAAGCGCAGGTTTTGGTAAGTATCCGGGCCTGGGCGGTTATGAGTGGGCTTCTTGTTGAACACACCACTCCTACCCACCACCACCACCAACGCAAGCGGGTGGCCGTACCGTGCCGTACCGTACCTCGTCATGTTGGTCCTCTCGATCTCCGTGATCCCATCGCCGTACGCAACACCCGCAATCGAGCATTTGAAGAACTCCATCACGTTGCGAGTGAGCGTGCCGGTCTTGTCCGTCATGACCGCCGCCACCATGCCCAGCTCCTCGTTCAGATTGGAGGTGCGGGCCAGGGCGGGGGTGTCCGTGTCCGGGTGGTACATGGCCCGGTCGCCGCTGATCAGCACCATGGCCTGGAACACCTTGACCATCTCTATGGACACGTACAGCGAGATGGGAAGCAGGTAGCCTGGGGGGAAGGGGTCGCGGTCGGGGGGGTGGGGGTTGTCCTCGGGTTTAGGGTATGTCCCGGCGCCAGCCGTGCGGTCTTGGTAAACCGGAATGGTAGAATCGTCTATGGTAGCTTTTCCCCACCCCGCACCCCGCACCCCCCGCACCCTCCACCCTCCACCTCACCCCGCCCCCGGCACTCCTCCCCCAAAGCCGGCCCCCGCCCGCCCCTCACTGTAGAGCAGCAGCGCGGTGAAGAAGTTGACGGTGCCGGTCCGGACCGCGGAGTTGGGATCGTCGTCCGCGGCGGCCGCGTCCGGTCGCATGTACCAGTGGCTGCGCAGCCGGGTGGCAGTCCAGCGTGAGTGCACCACCGCGGAGGTGAGGCACATGAGGAAGAGCAGGCCGAAGATGGCGCAGATGACCTTGTCCACGGTGCGCTCCACCTGGGAGCGTTTGGAGGGGGGCTCCGTGGAGTTCATGAAGATCTTGGTGTCGTGGCCTGGAGGGGAGCGGGGCGGGGCGGGGAGGGGGGAGAGGGGGTTAAATTGAGAAAAATAAATAAACCCGAAGAACGAACCCGGGGAGAGGGGGGAGGACGGGATGAGGGGCGATGTCTGGAGGGGGGCACGGGTCCCAGTGAGACGGGGGGGCGAGGGGCCGGAGATCGCATCTCACGATACCTTTCATGCGCGCACACGCAACATACACCCGCGCCAGAAGCGCGCCAAAAATCGACAGCGCTCTTCCGACACCATAGCCTTCTATTTCCTATATGGGTCGGGCAATGGGTATATTATATACGCATACGGGCAAACTATTGGGCGCCACCCGGCCCCTCGCATGTCACGCACTCCTGTTCTGCCTGATCAAGTAACACGCACATACACCCACATATGCCTTGTCGGTGGCGCCTGCTGGGGCTTGTCCTGGTAAACACCGTTGATCCCTTTTTGGGGGTCCGCTGTAACGTTCATTCATTCATTCACTCATTCATATGGCAGAGCCTGTGGGGAGCCCCCGCCTGCTGTTTGCCATGCAGGAATTCCGAAACGTTCAGTGTTCCAATTACGCTGGTGCGTGCCCGGGTTCGATTCTGGGTCTGCTGCTTTCCAATTTAGCACACCACCTACCCACCTTTCCCCATTTCCTTACAACCCCCACCCTACCCACCTGCGTACACCACCACGCCGTACACGTAGTCCGTGTTGCGCAAACTGCAGCCCCGCAACAGGAGCGATGACGCCGACAGCGGCACCACCGACCCGCAGTCCGCACCGGAGCCGCCGCCGCCGCCGCCGCCGCCGCCGCCACTACTGCTGCTGCAGCTCACGTCCGCGCCGCCCCCAGTGCCGTCCCCGCACCATCTCCCCGACGAGCCCTTCTGCCCCGCCGCGCCCAACCCTCTAACTTGCACCGCCTCCACTCCCGCTGCCTTGGCCCCGCCGTCGCCGCTGGGGGGTGTGGCCGTGACCTGCAGCTCGAGTGCCTTGGCGGCGGCGGCGGCAGCCGCCGCCGCCGCCGCGGCGGCCGCGGCGGCGGAGCCGCCGCACCCGGAGTCTGCCGCCGCCGGCGCAGCCAGCCGCAGCTGCTTCGGCGGCGCTTCCCCGGCCGCGGCGTCGGCGGCCGCCGCCCGCGTCGGCCGCCGCAAGCACAGGTTCCCTGTGAAGGTGTACAACCTGGAGTTGGGCGGCTCGCACTCCACCGCCGCCACAAGCTCCCGCAGCCGCCGCGCCTCCGCCTCCCCCTCCCGCGCCCCCTTCTCGCCCCCTCCTCCGCGCCCGCCCCCGCCTTGGGGGCCCCGCATCAGGCCCCGGGTCGCCTCCGGCGCCGTCTTGATCTTGAGGTTGGTCTCGCCGTCCAGGTTCATGGTCTCCACGTAGCAGCTGCCCTCCGTGCTGGAGGACGCCAGCAGCACCATATCCGCGGGGAGGGCCTCGTCCCGGGCCACACGGACCAGATCGCCCACGCGGACCTCCCGCCAAGCCACCGTCGTGAACTCGCCTGGGGCCCCGGAAGAGCCGTGGTGGAGCGGGGCGGGGAGCGTGTAAGTAGTTGGTTGTGAGAAGTGGGTCGACACATTCGAGCGCCACGAAGGCGGCGAGGGTACAGCAGGACATGGGTGTCCACATTTTCAAGCTGCGCTGGCTGCCCTGGCGAGGGTCCGGTGGAGAACGGAGTGCACCCGGAAGGGTTAGTCCAGGGAGGTAGGGAGGGTAGGGAGGAGGGGTGACGTATAGGAAGTCGGTGGACACAGGGAGGGGGTTCAGGCGCACTGCTGCACGCCATGGGGATTTGAGTGGCGCGGGTCAAGGAAGGAGGGATATGGATTGGGGAACCGATGCGTGGCACAGGAGGGAGGGAGGGCGGTGCGCATTGAGCGTCTCATATAACGGTGTCAGGGAGGCAGAGCGGAAGGATGGGGCACCAGGACCTGGGGAGGCGAGGGCGGGGAGGTGAGGCGGGGTCCGCATTGCCGGGCATGGGCGCGCACCGCCGCACGTCGTCTCCCGCTGGGGTCGCTCTTACCCTTCCTTGACCCTCTCAGGGGCGTGAGGGCTGCTCGTAGTGTTCCGTTCCTGTCATCCTCGTGGAGCCAAGTCTCTCGACGGGTTCACTGACGCCGTTACGTGGTGACGAATAGGGCCCCACCCACCCCTGTTATTGATCGGCTGACCCATGGGTCGCCCTGGGTCTGGGTCTGGACGCGTGAGCCCCTGCTCGCTCTCCTGAGCAGGCCAGCCCTAACAAACAACGTAACAAAGACCCCAGGCTGAAGGGCGCGGTGTGTTGCGTGACGGTACGGTCCTGAGGTCGGGTGCTCGGTTCGCCGCCAGGCGGCACCCGGGAGCCCCCCTCGCTGCGGCCGCGGGTGATGCGGACGAAGCGGGGTTGGGCCCCAACGGGGGCAGCGATGACAGCCGTTGTCTGTCGGGTCTACGGCTGCAGCCGGGTCTGCGGCTGCTGCCGGGTCTGCAGGTGTCGCCATTACCGCCCGTAGTGCTATCTGTTGTGTTTCTGATGCAGCGCGCCTGAGGGTGGCGGCGGGCCCCTCCGAGCCCTCCGAGCCTGCGCCCTCGTCCCCGTCCTCAGAGTCCGGATGCCTTCTCAGTGCTCACAGCTCCCGGCCCTGCCTGGGCCCGCCTGGAGCCCCCTACGTCACCCCCCGCCGCCTCCGCCCCTCACCGGTGCTTCGGTCCATGACCCGGGTGGGCCGGTTGTTGATCTGCTGGTCCTGCTTGTAACGCTTGTAGTCTTCACGCGCCTCCTTCAGCATGGACACACCGACCACCAGGACCAGCGGAGTCCAGGTGGTCCAGGGGCTGGGGGCCGGCGGGCGGGCGAGGTGGGGCGGGAGGGGAGGGGAGGCGAGGGGAGGGCCAAGTGCGCTCGGTCGGGGGCGGGGGCCGGCCGGCGGTGGGTTGGTATGCGGTGGAGAGGAGAAGCGCCAGCGCCCAGGGAGGTGGGGCAGTGGATCAGCAGCATGTGGAGGGTGGCGCTGCACCGATGGAGTGATAAACAGATATCGTTGCCAAGGGGGAAGGGTATCGGTTCGCGTACCTTCGCGTACCTTCATCCAAAGAAGGATACTCAAACAGGGACCTCTTGGAACCCCAGATCGGAGGAAAACGCGGGCCGGGGAACGCGGACCGGCGAACGCGGCCGAGGTTGGGCTTGGAGCCGGCGGCCTGAGCCCTGGGTGCATCGGCCCCGGGTCCTTATCGCAGTCGCCACCGCCCTTACGAGGAAGCTGCGCCACCAGCGCCGCCACCGCCACCGCCACCTACATGACGAGCGGCAGACCGCCATGGTCCCATCCCCGCCCGCGCCTGTGCCACGTATCGGTTCCCCAATCCATATCCCCGCCCGCCAACACCATCCCCCGGTTTGCACTTCTCACAGGGGTGGCGTTGGCTGCCAGAGTTTGCTTGCCAATGCTTCCCTGACGCAGCCCATCGGACGGACCCCCGGCGACACATCCCACGACGTCCCTCCCGCACATGCTTTCAAGGGGGTGCTCACCCTGCAGGCAAGTCGCACACCCACCGACACGAACGGCGGTATCGACCTGCCCGCCATTTCTCGGTGGCAAGATTCCCTCCCCGGTCCCCGCCCGCGTCACCCAGACACGTCCCGCCCAGGCCTGTGGGGCCATGCCCTTCAGATACACCGGAGAACGGCCCCCCAATCCGGCCCCTCATCCCGCACCGCATCCATCCATCCATCCATCCACTCATCCACCAAGTGCTGCCGTAACCCAACCCGCGTCGGTCACCGCTGCGCGCTTTGTCCCCGACCCTTCTCCAGCTGAAGGGCTAAATTGAAAAAAGAAAGAAAACAGTAGGGGCTGAAGAGGGGCTGCAGGCGCGCGCGTGCTCCGCCGAGCGTGCCAGGAACGGCGTCGGGATCCACCCGTCGCCGTCCACTCAGCTCCATCTGACCCACGGGTCATGGTGGTGTCCGGTGCCGTGTCATCCCCGAACCCACCGAGCCCACAAGCCCCGAGCGGATGCGGTCGGGAACTGGCCCTCCTGTAGCTGCCAGGTGTCCTCAACTCCCGACGCTGTCGGGCGCCCCGGGCGAGGCCGTCGATCCATTCCGACGCCAAAACGGCATGATGATATGATTGTCTTATCTAGTCATCTTTGCCATCTTTGCCGACGAGGAAGGACTGTTCTGAACAGAACGTGTTGCACATGTGGACGCGTGGGTTTGCGCCACAACCTGCCACGCGTGTTTCTCAGCACACAGGCCGCTGCTGCAGAGTGCCACACACGCTCCGGCCCGGCCCGGCCCGGCCCGGTCCTCCGCTCCGGCCCGGCCCGTCCTGGCGGGGTGGCCCCGGCCCCTCCCAGCCCGGGGGTGGCTCCCGGGGCCCACTCCCACTCTCACCGCACGGGGCTCCAAGGGGTGAGGGACAGGGCCGCCATGAGGGTGAAGAAGATGTTGGCCACCCGCCTGCGGGGCCGGGACATCACGCACGCGTGTCGGCGGGCGGGCGGGCGGGCGGGGGGGGGGCATGCCAGTGAGCACCGCATTCGTGAGGCATTCCGTGCACCGCCTGCAAGCCTTCTGGGTTACCACGTCGATTGGAAAGCTAACTGTCAACGGGACTGGTGGCACCAGCCTTGCTGGCTTGGAACGTTCGTTGCCCGCGGCATCACAACGTGGGAGCGGCATGCCGGCGTCCGTCCACCCACGTCATGGCCTGGCGGGGCGAGATTGAATGAGTGGAAAGCCACAGACCCCGGCTGGGTCATGTTTCGCACGGGTCGGCACAGTGATGTGCATGGGCCCAAGCTGGTGGCACGCGACAAGTGTACGGCAGTCATTGAAACCAATGTTTCGACCTTCCACCCCACTCTAATCCCTGCGTCGCGGGAGGTGTCCGCTCCAGAGGTCTCACTACGTTCCAGCTCCTCGGAAATTCACTTTCGCATAACCCGTTAGCCGCAAGCCTGCCCTGACGGCCTGTGGTCGTTCCACTCCCCGGCCGCGCACCTGTACTGCTCAAACAGCGCCTTTGGGAGGTAGGAGAGAAGGGTGTATTTTGTGGTTGACGCGTAGTTGCCCCGTAAGGGCTGATCGGTTGTGCCGCAAACAGGCACAACCCGCGTCTCCTCGACGACGACCCCGCTCCTCGGTCCGGCGCGACGACAGCGCCATCGCTTCAACATATTACAGCTTTTACACTACCTCGATATCATAGGTGTTTGCGGTTTCCATAGTGTCCAAAGGGTCGGCGGACCCATTCCGTTTGTGCGAGAGCCGCACCAAAGAACCCGACAGCGTCTCATACGTTAACACAAATATTGGCATGTAAAATTATATCATGTCGAATTACAGGCGAGTACGCTAGTGTCGGACGATGAAGGGACGCCTGCAAGGCACAAGGATTTGCAGGGTTATAACACACGAATGCTTCCGTTTCACAAGCCAATGAGTTGATTAGCATCTTCATCAAGGAAACCGGATAGAATGCCATATTGGTGGAATGGGAATACGAGCGGATTTCTGTGCGATCTAGCTCATGCACGAGCTACAAACCTTAGACCCAACGTGACTATAGTCATTCTCGGCACTTATAATTGCATCTAGCAATTGTTTCAATAAGACGATGCATGTGGAAGTCTTACAGCCGTTTGCCTGTCGGGCGAAGAAAAGTTTATTTCCAAGAAGCAGCGAGCGCCGCATGAAAGCCGTATCTCAACATAGCAATGCTGCTGTTTTGTAATTGATTAGGTATCCAGACCGCATGGAAAAGTGGTTCGGAAATCGTGGGGATGGAAACGTGCCGAGGCGTCGGCTTCGGTAAACCACGCTACTGGCTATCAATCCACAATGTCTTTGGTGGTCCGGCTGACTAAGTATGGTCACATTTGCAACGACAATGTCCGTGATTCCAACCCGTGCCCCGTGGACCATCGGGTGCATGGTATCATGCTTATCGCCGTTCGGCATAACGTGCGGGGAGGCCATACGCCTTCCTAAGGGGTATGTACGGCACGGGATTGCCCCAATTTTGCAAGCATGCTCGGGCTGGGCAATAGGTCTCTTGGTTTGTGCATCCACAGAGATACA
This sequence comes from Eudorina sp. 2006-703-Eu-15, assembly GCA_003117195.1. Classification (NCBI taxonomy): domain Eukaryota; kingdom Viridiplantae; phylum Chlorophyta; class Chlorophyceae; order Chlamydomonadales; family Volvocaceae; genus Eudorina; species Eudorina sp. 2006-703-Eu-15. The sequence goes on from BDSI01000009.1 coordinate 88,302, forward strand.
TGGCTGTAATATTCGACTGCACCTCGTTCAACATTGAAATCTTGAAGCCACCCTGCGCGTTACCCCTGACCGCACACCATTTGATTCGAATTGAAACCTTCTGGGGTGCCAGGATAGAACCCCTGGGGTGTCATGTGCATGTAACGGCATGCACACTTCTTGTGGTGGCGCCCACGTAGGGCGAGCCCGCGGTAACGCGCCTATAGCCCGGGCTTAAGCTGGCGCGGTTACTGGCCCTGCGGCCTGACCTTGCTGGCGAGGCCGCGCTCCTAACTGAGGTCCTTTCCGGGACGATGCGCGGGCAGTGCGCGGGCAGTGGCGGCTGCGCATCGTAGCTCCTAGTCGATCAGGCCCACCAGACTGTGCTTTGGGCGAGAAGGTGTGGGCCGTGCGGCCGCCCCCATGGCGATGTGGACGCCGTGTCTTACATCCATTGCGACGCAGCACACTGTCACGCGCAAATGGCAATATGAGCAAGTTGTGACGTTTTTGATAACAAGAAACGCTTCCAACAGGAAGCGCGCGCCCCAAAGCACCGACTCGGAAAGTTATGACCCGTACGGCAACCGGATCCAGGGATACGAAACGTCAGCCATCCACCTGTCAGCAGTTGGCACCGCACCTTGTACCTTTTTGCGCTGATCAATCAACCGCGAAAGGGACCCAACCCAAGCCCTGGGACACGACCTCACCCACGAGACACGACCCAACCCATGGGGCCCGATCCACCCCCTCGGACCCGGTCCCAGACACCGAAGCAAGCAGAGGCGCACAGCGGGGCAACACTACCAAAGGGATAGGCACAGCAGAGGGCGGCATCCCCAGAAGTGGATAAAGCCAAGCACAGGGAAGGTCGCCCACACAGGCACCCCATACCCAGCAACCACCACCCCTGAAGCACCCATCGCTGCACCCTCTCGAGGTCTTGGAAGACCCACGCCTGGCTTGTGACACTGCCCAACGACCGCTAGTGGAGTAACCCACGTCAAAAGAAACACCGTAACCAAACAACAAAATACGTGTTGCAGTGATAGCTGGACCCTGGTCCCAGCCCACCGGATGGTCCAACGGACCAGATGCGGGATCAAAAACGCCTCGTAGCATTCGCTCTTCCCAGGGACTGTTCATCATGAAGGCATGCCAGGTACCAAACCAAACCACAACCTCTGGAGCGTAAGGATCGCCTCTTTTGGAAATCAAGTGCGCCCCTGTGCGCCTGTCGTGTTGGCCATTGTCGCCTGCGCGAGTGGCATAGCATTCCCTTCGTAGCGTTTGGTTCGGCCGTCGATGACCCGTGGGGTGTATTGCGAACAGATTCAATGATTACGAATATACTGAACCTCTCTTGCCCCACGTTGAAGTGTTAATATTAAGGATTTACAGCGGACCGCGGGTCATGTGGAGCCCAAAGCACACCTCCCAAACCTTTGCAACAATGCAGGCCCGTCCGCAACCCCAGCGGGCGCCAATCCGCGAGGTGTGTTTTGTCACGCGCCTCAGGGAGACGCGGGAGCGCCGTGGCGATCGCGCGATGGGTGGCGCGACGCACTTGCAAATCTTCTAGTGGCGCCTGGCCGCTCCGTCCGTTGAGGGAGGGCAGGACTTGCGTCCCCTGAATGAAACAAGAGAATACGGCAGAAGTCTGCTGCGCAATCAAGATGACCTGCCATAATGGCATTTGAAGGGACCCTGGGAGTGGCCAGTTGGTCACGGCCGCCGTACAACCGTACACCCTCGTTGCACTAGTATGCAACAACACGAATACTTGTTGCATCAAGCACTGACCTTCTACAATGCTTCGTAACCATGTTCTACTTGGGACGGCTGTATCGCGACCACTGACAGCGGACTAACATTCCGATAGACGGAATCTGGGCACCTTGGGGCCATGCCAGCTTACTTAATTTAATTCAATGTTACTCCTCCTATGAAGCGACTCCCTTATAGCTTTGGCACACAGGCAGTATGGACGTTGTTTAGTTCGTTGTGGCGGTTGTTCGTGCGGAAGCTGAGCTGCCAAGATCCCTTTTGGTGTTCAACCTCTTGTGTTGAACTGCGAACAAGCAGCAATGAATCAAATGGAGCAATGTGGGAAAGGGTCGTATGGAGAGACTGTACGATTATTTTATTGATTTAGGCAGAGAAACAATCTATGCTGTGTCTACATTCTATCGCTGCACCCCTATGCGATAGCTTCTGGTGGTGGTTTGTATGATTAAGAGAGGAGGCCGACCTTCGCTTTGAATTTACTTACGACATAATATGGTCACGTTGAGGTAGCAGTCATGTCGTAGGAGGACACTGCTTCACCATGAAGCTGCTTAGGCAAAGCAGCGCGCGGAAGGAGCCTGAGAAGCGAATTGTGCACATCAACTCGGGCGAACATGACAGGAGCTACGCTGGCAATTATACCAGCACCACAAAATACAGCGTATGGACATTTGTTCCCAAGGCCCTCTTTGAGCAGTACAGGTAATCAGCATGCACCAAGCCGGTAGCCATGTATGAGAAGGTGGCTCCAGCCGGTCAAGCTCAGCTCGTCATCGCTGCAGGCGCGTGGCGAACATATACTTCACCATTGTGGCTGCTTTATCTCTGACGCCATTCTCGCCCGTTCGGTGCGTGGGGTCCGCGGGGTTGAGAACGCCGGTCAGCGCAGTCGGACTTACTAGGCGTGCTGTCCTGCATGAAGGGCCTGGACAACATGGACTCCGCTGATCATTGTGCTGGGGGTGGCGATGATAAAGGAGGCAGTCGAAGACTACAAGCGCTACAAGCTGGACAAGGAAATCAACAATCGCCCCGTCCAGGTTTTGGACCCGGAGAAAGGAGAGTACGTAACCCGTACATGGAAGGACGTGCGTGTCGGGGATATCTTGATTGTCACGAAAGACCAGCAATTCCCGGCGGACTTGCTCTTCCTCACGTCGGAGACCGAAGAGGGCACATGCTACATTGAGACGATGAACCTGGATGGGGAGACAAACCTTAAGATCAAGAAGGCCCCCGACGAGACGAAAGACCTAGGGGAGCAGGACTTCATCCAGTTCCGCCAAGCGGTCATCGAGTGCGAGGGGCCTAACGCACGGTTGTACCAGTTCACCGGGAACTTGATACTCGACGGCAAGACGCTGCCCATCAGCCCATCAGCCATTCTCCTGCGTGGTTGCAACCTGCGAAACACCGACAAGATAGTGGGCGCCGTCATCTACGCGGGTAGGTACGAAGTCGGATGTTCAAGTGGCGGGGCTTTTGAGGCCACAGGTTCCACTGGGGATTCCACAAGAGGCATGAGCTACACCTCTGCCTATCGAGTCACATGCTCACGGGATTTGGCTTTGCGGAAGGTGCTTAGCGTCCATCGTAGTGCATATGTACGACACCAAGACGGCTTGCGCGATCGGCCACAGGCCACGAGACGAAGATATTCAAGAATGCTGCCCCGGCGCCGTCAAAGCGCAGCCACGTGGAGCGCATCGTGGACAAGATTATTTTCTTCATGTTCTTCTTGCTCTTCTCGTTCTGCATCGTGGGCGCTATCTACTTTGCGGTGTGGACCAAAGATGACTCCGTCAACCACTGGTACCTGATGCCCTACAATGTGAAGGACCAGTACGATCCTGGCAGGCCGGGGTTCGTGGGGTTCGCGTCCTTCATCACATCCTTCATCTTGTACGGTGAGTCCTAAGGTTATCGAGGGCTAGTCTGATGGCAGGGTTGTGACGCGACCGCGACGCTTTGGACATGCCGATTCCGCCTGAGTGACACCGCGCTGATTACCTGGATATTGCACTTTTCACCATCCCGAGGTTTTCGTGGATCCTGCAGGCTATCTGATTCCAATCTCGCTGTATGTGTCCATGGAGCTGGTTAAAATTGCGCAGTCCATGGGCTACATCAACAACGACCGGGACATGTACCACGCGGATACAGACACGCCCGCTTTGGCGCGCACGTCAAATCTCAACGAGGAGCTGGGCATGGTCAACACCATTTTGTCTGATAAGACCGGCACGCTCACTCGCAACGTGATGGAGTTCTTTAAATGCTCGATTGCCGGTGTTGCGTACGGCGCGGGCATTACCGAAATTGAGAAGGCGAACGCCGAGAGGTGGGCGCATGGGCCGGGAGAGCGGATGGCTGTTTGGTATCTGACTCGTTTTGTCATGGCATGGAAAGAGGTATTAGATACCTGCTGTGAGACGTTAACATTGGCAGCCAATGCTGTGTGTCAGACTTGGTCGCCGGAGTCGTCTGGTCGAACATGCAGTGCGCATATCTAGCAACCGAACGTGACCTGATCGGCATGGATTGCTTCCTATTTGTGACTTGCGACTCTATCAGGAAAGGGATTAAATTGGATGATCGGGAGAATCCGGAGGCCGCCCATTACCGCGAGCGTTTCTTCAACTTCTACGACCCCCGCCTCATGGGCGACGCTTGGTACAGCGCTACGGACCCGGGGACCATCGAAATGTTCTTCCGGCTGCTGGCGGTGTGCCACACAGTCATCCCCGACGGGCCGCCCGAGCCGGCGACCATCAAGTACGAGGTGGGTAGTGCGGTCGGCCAAGCACAGAACACATGATGGTAGGGCGCTGAGCCAACCACTGAGTAAAACACTCGTCCGGTTGCGGTCTTTAATGCAAACATGGGCGGCAGGTAGAGTTCCGTATGGTACCGTCACCAGCCTAGTTGGTACACGAAGCCCTTGTCTTTGCCATGGGGTGCTTGTGCGGACTACATGTCACATTGCGCACAATTATGCGCCGACTTCAACCTGTCCGGCTGCAGGCCGAGTCCCCGGATGAGGCTGCACTCGTTGTAGCTGCGAAGGCCTTCGGCTTCTTCTTCTACAAGCGTACGAACACGACCGTCTGCGTTCGGGAGCGAACAGCACGGGGAGTGGCTGATGTGGAGTACGAGGTGCTCAATGTGCTCGAATTCAACTCAACGCGTAAACGTATGAGCGTCGTTATCAAGCACAAATCGCAGGACAAGATCATCCTCTTCACCAAGGTGAGCGTGGATCGATTAAGTCCTTCGTGGCATTTGTGTGGAGACGTACGCATGGAACGGGCGGTGTGGATGTCAGCCTTGCTGTTTGTTGTAACGTGCTGTGGCTTCGTGTGTCGTCCGCCAGGGTGCGGACACGGTGATCTACGAGCGTCTGGACCCCACCTATGGCCCCAACGAGGCCATGAAGGAGGCCACCAGCCGCCACATGGAGGAGTTCGGCGCTGCGGGGTTGCGCACGCTGTGCCTGTCGTACACCGAGGTGGACCGCGAGTGGTACAACAACGTCTGGCAGCCGGAGTGGGTGGCCGCCAAGACTTCGCTGGACAAGCGCGACGAGAAGGTGGCGGAGGTGTCCGAGAAAATCGAGTGCAACCTGCGACTGCTGGGCTGCACGGCCATTGAGGACAAGCTGCAGGAGGGGGTGCCGCAGTGCATCAAGCAGCTGGCCATGGCGGGCATCCGCATCTGGGTGCTGACGGGCGACAAGATGGAGACCGCCATCAACATCGGCTTCGCGTGCTCGTTGCTGCGGGAGGACATGACGCAGGTTCGTTCGGTGTACGGCTGGCTGGGAGCTTTTCGTGATTGCCTCCATGGGATGAGGCGTGATGCAAGTAGTTGAAGGGGCCAACAAGGATAACTCATTCACTCACTACGCAACCCTGAAATCCTGTGCCACTCCGCATGGTGAGGGTGCTAAACTTGTATTTGTTGCGGAGGGAGCGACGGAAACCATCCGAAACACCATCAATATGCGCACTTTTCTCGTGTTGTGTACGAGACCGCGTCGACATATGCGTCTGTTAAAAAAAGCGATCGCTGACATGCTCATTTGGTCGCTGCTGCCTAACATGCCTTCAACCATCTCGCACTCGATGCCCGCCTGCTTGGATGCCGTAAATGTTGCCGATATCAGTCTTAACAGCGTTGACGTCTTCCAGGTTTTCGGGCCCCAGTCCCATCACCGATGAAACAGGCAACAGCCAACCGGTTACTTTCACGAGATGGCGTTGTCGAGCTTCTAATGCCAGTCGTACTTCATAGCCTCCTAACAATTTCGCGAGAGTCCGCGACAAGGGTTCTAAATCGTCATTCGAATGCATCTGGCCACATACGAATGTTGATGATTACCTTGTGGCAACGTTAAACGTACTGCATAAGAGCATCCAGCACCAATGCGAATGGCCATGCAGTGAATGACTGCGGCCCTCGTTGTCCCCCATGATGATCCTCGACGTCATGCAGTTCACGGTGAGCGTGTACGGCGTTGAGGAGGTCGAGGAGGCGGAAGCCCGCGGCGATAAGGTCGCAGCGGAGCGGCTGGCGCACGCGGCAGTAGCGCGTTCGCTGCAAACGGTAGGTTGCATGGCTGCAGGCTTGCAGGACTATGGCATGCACCGCCGTGTCTTCGGATTTATAGTTGCTACACCGTGTCTTCGGAGGTACATAAATGAATACTAGAAGCCGTGGAGCTGTTGGTAAACTTGGTACATGCTTAGTCTCGACAGTCGATGAGCGCAATCGCCTATCCCTGATGATTTCCACCCATGCTGCAGACGGAGAAGACCATGAACGAAAACCCGAAGGCAGTGTTCGCCCTGGTGATTGACGGCAAGGCGCTGTCGTATGCGCTTTCGAAGGAGCTGGCGCAGCTATTCCTGAGTGTGGGAACGAGGTGCAAGGCGGTGGTGTGCTGCCGGGTGTCGCCGCTGCAGAAGGCGCAGGTGACCAAGCTGGTACGGAGCAAGGGAGACACGACGCTGGGCATCGGAGATGGCGCCAATGACGTCGGGATGATCCAAAGCGCTCATATTGGTGGGTGATGAGCAGTCTGCAATTCATTTGAAACAGCTACAGCATGTGGGCGGCCTGGGCGGTAATTGATGAGGGCCCCTTTCCGAAGGAAGGGGGGTGGATGTGGCTCGCAGCAGTCGCGCTACTCAGCACGGCGCGTGGTCCTTGCATGCAACCAACTGACGGGCCGGTTGGATGCGGTGTCCCGCAGGCGTGGGCATCAGCGGCCAGGAGGGCATGCAGGCGGTCATGTCGTCCGACTTCGCCATCGCGCAGTTCCGCTTCCTGGTGCCGCTGCTGCTGGTGCACGGGCGGCTATCCTATAAGCGCATAGCTCGAATGGTGCTGTTCTTCTTTTACAAGAACATGCTCTTCGGCGTGACCATCTTCGTCTACAACGCGTTCAACAACTTCTCCGGCCAGTTTATCTACAATGACTTCTACATGACGCTCTTCAACGTGGTGTTCACGGCCTTGACGCCCGTGGTAATCGGCATATTCGACCGCGATGTCGATAAGGAGATGGGCCTCAAGTACCCGGGCTTGTACATGCAGGGTGGGTGCCGAGAGCAGCCGGTCCTGACCCTGGCGCTTCACTTGCATGGCAACGTCGTTCAAACTCCCTGCACCAACAGTCGCAATCGTGGTTAGTTGTGTGAATCACCAGAGCGTGCCTCTCTTGCGGTACTTTGTACTGGCGAAATCCACGTCATGAAGATGCTGCGCCGCTGCGTGCGTGATGTGATGCAGGCCAGCGCAACGAGTACTTCAACTTCCGGGCCATCGCGCTGTGGCTGCTGTCATCGCTGTACCAGACCGCCATCATCATGGTCTTCATCTTGTGGGGCTGCCGGGCGGTCGTCTCCGATCGCGCTGACGGAAACCCCTACACGATGTGGGCTACGGGGCTGCTCATGTTCTCGGTCGTGGTGGTCACGGTGCACTTCCAGGTCATCCAGATCACCGACCAGTGGACGTGGGCGCACCACGTGTCCATCTGGCTCAGTATGGGTAAGTGCGGCTCGCTGACGCAACGGAGTACCAAGTTTAACAGCTAAGCACCCGCCGATCTGACGGGTACCGAGTGTTGCCGTCCATATAGAAAAGCACTGGCCTGCTTTGCCTATCGTGGGAGATGTGTTTATGGCACTTCTAACTCGGATGCTGTGCCGCCCTTCACCTCGTGCAGCGGTGTGGTGGTTCTACCTACTGGCCTACGGCGCCTTCCCGCTTTACTTCAGCACGGACCTGTACCACTTATTCCTCGGCATTTCTGCGCCAACAGCGCAGTACTGGTTCTACGTGCTCTTGGTGCCAGTGGCGTGCCAGCTGCCCGACTTCTTCTTGCGGATGGCCAAAAAGTAAGCGTCTAGCTAGGACAGCTGGATGAATCGGCTGTAACTCTGCGTGCCATTTAGCCCGGCTGGCCAGTCCAGACACTCGCGTTGGCTCCAAGGTTTGGGGTGCAAGCCGGCAATATTTATTGCCTAAGCACGCATCCCATGTCATGGCGCTCGGGTTGCCCTCCGTCCGTCTGGGCCTTCCAAACGGAGCATTCCTTTGGCTGGCTTCAGCAAGCGGTGCTCTTGTGTTACTCTTCGTTCCGCGGTCCCACTGCGTAGGCAGCTGGCACCCTTCGACCATACGATCGTGCAGGAGATCCAAAAGAAAATGAAACGAGAAGGTCGCAACGCTGCGGACGAGCGGGGCCAAGAGCCGTCCGTCCTAGCCGACATATTTGCGGCGAAGGGTCAGAAGAACCGGGGCTACGTCCCGCCATACGACGCCCGCTCCAGGTTGGTCATGGCTGTATGTGGGCTTGCTCGGCACATTTCCATTGGCGGGCGTCCTCAACGCAACTTTGACGTCTCGGCGAATATAACTGTGCTTCGCAAAGCACCTCACTTTATGTCGGTGTAACAAACATCGGGGTTTGTGTATCCATCCTCACAGGTTCTACGGCCTCGTCAGCTCGGGAGCGCGCGCGACGGGTCGCATCGAGACTGGTGTGCGAAATCCCGTGCTGCAGCATCTGGATAAGGAATTGACGGACAACCCCTACAGGGGCCGGAAAAAGTCCATGCTGCCGGGAGCCATGTACGTGCGGTGCTTGTGCTTACTACGTTACGGGTTGTGTACCGTTATGCTTGCCGGTAGCCAAGCAAAGCGCGTGCCTTGCACTGTGCCCGGCTATGGCCTTACGCGTAAGAACCGCCCACCGTTATCTACTGAGTACACCTCGTGCGACAACTTGCTGTTGCGGCCTTTGGATCTTCGGTGCGGTCATTACGGCATCTTGTACCACGATGAGACCTGTTGCTTTGATTTGATAAACAAACTGGCGATGGTGTACGGCCTGTTAACCGTTGCACACGGCCCTTGTGCGCACACCCGTTTCAGCAGGCCGCCGTCGTCAGGGAGCACGTCAGCAGGGCCAGCCACCGGGGATCCGCCGCCAGCGCCGTCGTCCGTTGTTCCCGTGGCGGAGTCCCTGCAGTCCCCGCCGGCAGCAGCGGGTGCGTACAACGGGAAGGGGCTGGTCGCTGGTCGCCCTGCCGGACTGAACGGTGGAGACACCATGCCGTCCGGTGGCAGTGACGCACCGGCGCAGAGCAGTGTGCCCCTGCCTACAGTGGACGCACTTCGGCCCGCACGTCACGGCCTCCTCCCGCCTATTCCTCGCGGGGCTTCTGGATGTGGCATGACAGCGCCGGGCGCCATCGCAAGCCCGAGCAGCACAGGCCCATTGGTGGCGGCCCCAGAAAACGCTTCCCAACAAGAGCGTGACGATCTCGCTACGTATGCCGCTGGACTGAAAGGCTGAGAGCATTGGGACGCATGCCGTGTCTTAGTTATCGTCCTATCCTCAATCCTTTGCTGCTGGCATAACAATGATGCCAGGGAAGTTCCAGCTGGTAACATGACTTCATCCGCTGGGCACGTAGGACCGGAACCTACGAGCTGGTAGCTGCGGCGCGCTCATGAGGAGGGCGTATTGGAGGGAAACACTGCCGTAGACAGGTGCGGCAGTGATGCATTTTGTCGCTGGGCTGCATGACAGCAGGGCTGTTCTACTCATCGAGCCTCTCAGGTCGACGTCAGCGCGTGCGAGGCTCGGAAGTATTGATATGTGTGTGTTAGGGTTTTCATTGTGACGGGATATGTCAACGTTGTGGATGAAGGGCAGACAAGGTGCCGTCAAGGTGTGTGCGTCGATTCGTGATTCAATTTGACGTGGGTTTCACTGATGTAGGAACGTGCGCTACCGAGGAAGACTACTGAAAGTCAGAGCAGGCTACCTACCGCCAGAGACTCGCTAGGCAGGCTGAGCTGTCCAGATTGGTTGTCGTACATAATGGTATAGTTCGGTGGTTTCGTGGGATATGACACGCAAACAACTTCATAGTTTACAGCAGCTGTTGATAGTGATCTAATTTTTCTCGTGAGACTGGTGATGAGGTGTGCTGAGCCGCCGCCTAGGAGTGACTCATATTTACCCAGAAATGAGCTATTTATCGCCAGGAGTGACGGACATGTTGACCCATTCGGCTTGCAGTCGAAATGACCGCTAATCAACCCGTTCGTGGACAGATCGACCAAAACCATGTTCACCTGATGTAACACGTTGGTGCTGCCAGGGGAGTACAGTCTGAATGTCCTAAATAATAAAACCATCCCGCAAAACAAACCAGTCCCGGATGAATTTGATGCAACAGCCTCACGACACATTCGTCCGACACACAAATAATCCTCGCATACTTAATGCGACGCGGCTCCATTGCCTGTTAAAGTGAACAATTCAGATCATGCCGATGCATCAATAGATCCCGAGATTGTGGGCGAGGCTGTAAGGGGCCGGTTTGGGAGCATTCCGGCAGACATCAGATCTCCCAATAAACTGGCAGCCATTGACGTCCGGGCATTTGTATCATGTGCACTGCTCCTGCCTGTACTGCTGCGTACTGCGATTTCTGTCACAAGTGTCGTACTGCTCATGCTCCCGTCCGCTCCCCCAGATGTGCTCAGTACGATGCCGCTGTTTTTCGTTGGTTGTCCAGAAACGTTGGTTTGAACAGCGTCCGCACCCTGTACGCCACAGAACAGGCCCAATGGGGGATCGTACGGCAATTTGTTTAGTTTTCAACGCTCACTCCCTGGAGGTTGCTGTCTACCAGGAATGTTTAGAAATGGTACCCCCTATATGTCAATAATTAATACAGCGACCCCGCCCGCCTTCAGTCCAAAAAGACAAGCGGTCCCAGTCGCAGTCGATGCCAGTCCCAGTCCCAGTCGTTTCAGCACGGTAACGAAGTTCCTCCCTTGATTACCATCGTTACCTTACCCATTCGCTATACCACCATTGCGACCCGTTATCCGACGTCCTCCCATAACGTCCTGGGCTTGTTTATAGTCTTCAAGTTTAGAACCCCCTTCACAAGATACGGTACGGTACTGCACCTGCCGCCAAGAGTCTGACTTGGGCGCCTGTCTGGGTCGTACCTGGAGCTCAAGGTGCGCCGCCCGTGCCGCCTCCACCAGCAGCTGCTTATGCCGCGATGCGGCGTCCAGTCTTGAGTTCAGCTCGGGCGGGGCATCCGCAGATGGGGTACCGCCGCCGCCGGCTGGGCCTGAGAACCCCGTGCCGCGACCTCCTGCATCGCCCCTAACCATATGACTCAACGACGCATCCGGGTCCGACCCAGAACCCAAAGAATTCAGCGGCTCAGGCAGCGCCGGTTTCCGCTGTTGCAGCTGTGTCGGTGGAGGCCGCGGCGACGGTCCCGGGACGGACAGCTGCGTTCGGTGCGGCCCGCTTCCCTGTGGCGCCAGCGGCGGCTTCCCAGACCGCCCCGAACCCGGCCTCCCGGAATTCGGCCGCGCACCGGCCACGACGCCGCTGCTGTCCTTATCCTGAGCCGACGTGGCACCTGGTGCCGTCGCTGCCCCTGGCTCCTCGTCTCCCGGCTTCCGCGGCTGCATCTGCTGTTTCTGCTGCGATTGAAGATTTTGCTGCTGGTTGGGAACCGGCGGCGGCGGCCCGTGCCCGTGATCCTGTGTCCAGCGTGGGCGGTACGCTTGGTACACGGTCTCGCTCTCGGCCTCCTTGCCCTGCCGCTTGAGCAGGAAGACCAGGTTGCTGACGGCGGTCACGACGGACGGGTGCGTCGCCCCCAGTGAGGCCTCCAGCACGGCGATGGCCTGGCGGCAGCACTCCTCCGCCTCCGGGAGCTTCTGCTGGTAGCGCAGCGCCCGTGCGATGTTGTTGAGGGTGGTGCCGACGGCGTGGTGGCTGGGGCCCAGCACCTTGCGCTTGATGGCCAGCGCCTCCCAGAACACCTGTGGCAACCACGACCAGGAGCCAGCCCACCACAGCATCACCGCGCCACGACCCGCAGGGCGCCAGCTCCTCCATTACGCAAGCTGGGCGTGTGCAGTGCGGTGGACGGAAAAAACACGGGATGCAAACACCCAGGGAGCAAGGACCAAGGGAAGAAGGGATGATTGGCATCACGGCGGTGTGCTGCCCGTCGACCCTCTCCGCCCCAGCTCACTCCTGTGCCCCGCCGACCGTACCTGCTCTGCGGCGGCGTGCTTGCCCTGACTGGACAGCGCCGTGCCGATGTTGTTCAGCGCCTGGGCCACCTCCGGGTGGTCGGCCCCCAGGGTGCACTGACGGATGGCAAGGGCCCTGCGCGGAGGGCTCCCGCGTTCAGTCGCACCCGGGGGGTGGCGGGTGGGACACTGCGCGGCGTCGTGGTACGACATACGGTAGACACAGTCCCGGGTAGACACAGCCTGATGCCGTCAGTGCTCTCCCTCCACAGGGTTGCGCATGCCGCAACCCGCAACTTGCGTACGGCATCTGACGACGTGGAAGGACCCCAGCAGCCCAGCTAGGCTCGCGTTCAAGCCGCCCCATCGCGCTGACCCGCTAACCCGCTGACCCTTGCTTCCTCCGCATCCCCCCGATCCGCGATCCCCACGCACGCACGCATGCACACACGCACGCACGCACGCACGCACTTGCGGTAAAAGTGTTCCTCCTCCAGGAAGCGCTTCTGCAGCCCTGCCGCGATGCCCGCACTGTTGTAGCTGTCCGCCACAGCGGGGTGGTCATCGCCCAGGAGCTCTCGGCGGACCTGAGGAGGGGCGGGCAGGGGGCAGCGGGACAGGGAGGGGGTGGGACAGGGGGCAGCGGGACAGGGGGCAGCGGGACAGGGGGCAGGGGGACAGGGGGGCAGGGAGGGGGTGGGTGGGAGCAGGTGAAGTGGGGTGGGGTGAGGTGGGGTGGGGTGGGGTGGGGTGAGGTGGGGTGGGGTGACAGGGCGTGGAACGACAGAGAAGATTAGACCAGGTGAGATCAAAACAGATCAGGGCAGGGACACGTTCCGCGGCGGAAGTCCCAGGGTGACCGACGGCGACGGCATTTCCAAAATCCCCGAGGGGGAAATCGACAAAAAGTAGCGTCGACTCCTGGTGGAATCCAACCCTCCATCCCACCCAACCCTAACCCACCTTGAGCACCTCCTGGTACGCCTCCTCCGCTTCCTTGTACCGCCCCGTGTTGCGCATCACCCGCGCCAGGTCTGACAGGCTGGCGGCCACGTCCACGTGCCGGTCGCCTGGACGCCCCGAGGAAGGCAGGGAGAGGGGGAGCAGGGGGAAGGCAGGGGGAGGGGAAGGGGGAGGGGGAGCAGGGCACAGGGGCCACCGGCTGAGTGGAGGAGAGGTCCCGCGGGAGTTGGACGGGTCACCCGGACCGCGTGGTGGTGTACACGCTACGACACGGACGCGTGCATCGGCCATCACCATCAATACCCGGCAAGCGGCGGTCCTGAACCTCTTGGACGTCAAAACCGATGCATTCCCCTGGACGTCAAGCCTCCGCCTCGCAACCCATGGCACTGGACGTGAGGGCGGACTTGCAGAGCCGCCCGCCCGCTTGCGTCCCCCCTGCGCACCGACCTTCCCTCCCCCTCCCTCCCCTACTCCAGATACCTATACCGTAGCTTCATTATGCCTACGTACATATATATATGTACGTCCTCCCATCCTCCAGCTGCCCATAGCTTCATGGTGTCTACTTAATATGTACAGCACTCCCCTACTCCGCCCTTCCCGCCGGCACCCACCAAGCGCCGCCTTCCGCAGCCTCAGCGCCGCCTGGTGCTGCTCCTCCGCCTCAGTGTACCGCCGCAGAGCCGACAGCGCCAGGCCCAGCCCGCTGTGGCAGGCGGCGGCTTCCAGCGACTCAGCCCCGTGGATCCGCTCCGACTGCGCCAGGGCACCGCGCCAGGCCGCCTCCGCGTCCTCGTACCTGCGCGTAGGCGTGCAGGGGCCAGGGGGTGGGTGTCAGCAAGTTCTCACTCGCCCGAACCACTCAGACTCATGGCACGAAGCGCGTGTGCGTGTGTGCGTGTGTGGGGGGACAGGGTGCGGCATGTCCACGACACGAGCCAAAGGGGCCGCCGACCCGACCCTGCCACCACCCGCAGACTCCGCGCCATCCCCCGCCAACCTCCGTATGGCTGGGACCCTCTGGGACTGCACCGGCTGCCTATAGCCACGCCCCTGCTGCGAGGCAAGCACGAACCACAAAACTGCGCTTCGAGGGCCAGGCTGCTGGATGCATGTCCCAACCGCGACCCAGCACGCCCGCACCTGGCCTGCTTGTGCAGCGTCTGCGCCCTCGCCCGCGCCGCCAACGCCGCCAGCAGCTCAGCGCGCAGCAGCGGCTCCGCGGCTCCCAAGCCCGGCGCCGGGACGGCGACGGCGCCGGCCCGAGCCGGGGCTGCAGCCGCCGGTGCGGCTGCTGCTGCAGCCGCTGCCGGTGCGGGCGGGTGCGCGGCTGCGTGCTCCCCCACGGCGCTCCAGAAGGCGTCCATCTCGGCGCTCGCGTCCAGTACCAGGGCGGAGAAGAGCTCCGAGGCCGCCAGGCCGGGCAGCCGCGAGGCGCCGATGGTGCCCCACAGCATGCGGTCGGGGTCGGGGCACCTGGCGGCTACCTGAGGCCGGGGGGGGGCAAAGGGAGGGAGGGAGGGAGGGAGGGGGGAGGGAGGGAGGGAGGGGGGAGGGAGGGGGGATGGTATGGGCAATTGGTAGGTATATTGAAGCTGCGCTGACCGCCAGAGCAAGGGAGTGGGGAAGGGACATCCCGCGGCGGTGATGAGGGCCGGTGGTGGTTCGGAAGGGTTACGGGGCGGGTTGGATGTTGTCTGGGGGGGGGGGGGCGGCCGGGGACGGCTGCAAAAGCGAAGCGCGAATGCCCGATTATCCGGCGAAAGGCGATACGGAACAGCTGATACACATGCTCCAGCATTCTGAGGGGGCGGCTCGTTGTGACACCAGCGGCGTTGAATCGCTCCAGGACGGGGGAGTCATGCGTGGCCAGGAGACCTCTCCACTTCGCCCGGCAAGGCCCCTTCCCGCCCTGCCTCACCAGCAGCATCGCCTGCACGTCCTGACGGAGCTCCGAAGCCAGCTGCATCGCCGCTCGTACGGCACCCTCGCGGTACAACCGGTCCGCCCGCAGGAACTGCGCGAGCACGTGGCCCACGAAGCGGCACTGCAGCGCCACCTGTCCCCCCGTAGAATGTGGGAGGGTGTGGGTGTGGGTGTGGGAGGGGAACAGGCGCAGCAAGGAAGGGAGGAGGGGATTTCGGGGTATCATCACGCCACGGCCTGCGAACCCGCTCACGACCACCGAGCAGTAGCATCAGCAGCAGCAGCAGCAGCACAGGCCCCGAACTCAGCCCCACCCTGAGCCATTCATTGCGGTAGCCGGCACGGGATGTAGACACGGGAAGTAGGCTGATCGACCCGCGGGTCAAGCCAATCGCAACCCGCACCGCAGGAACCCTTCCACCGCCACCGCCACCCGACCGTCCCCGCACAGCAGCCTATCCAGTAAGACCGGTCAGGTTGCACCCTCCCACCCACCCCGCCCCACCCACCCACCCGGCTCTCCATATCCAGCTCAGCCAGGAGCGACCGAGCGGCGTCGAGCACTCCAGGGGTGAGGCTGTAGCAGCCCTGGCCATACCCACCCATGGTGACGCCAAAGCCGGCTGCGCCGCCACCGCTGCCACGGGCGCCGCTACAGCCACGGCACATAATGAGGCTGTAGCCCAGCAACACGTCCAGCAATGCCCGCACGGCGTACGGCGGTTGGCCGAGCAGCGCCGACGCGGTGTCCTCATCCCATGAGCCCGGCATGATGCTCAGCTGTACGAGCGCCGTACGATGCTCATCACTGAGCGCCGCCAGCATTGCCGCTGCCACGGCAGCGCCGCTGCCGTACGTGCGTCCGCCGGCGCTGCCGACGTGGCCGCTGAATGCGGGCTGCAGCAGTACTTGAAGACCACCACCGCCGCCGCCACCGCCGCCACCGCCACCGCTGTCGGCGGAAGCCCCGGCGGCGCCGACGATGCCCTGGCCGCTGGTCTGTGAGGTCCGCAGCAGGAACGACATGCTGCGAGCGACGCTGGTGTTGTGGCGGTGGCTGCGGAGGTGACTCGGGGACGGCGTCATCGCCGATGAGGGCGTGCCGTACACGGCGCCGTAGCCGTACATCCGCCTGCCGCCGCCGAGGGGCGCCCCGTCCCCGCACAGCGGGTTGGTGCTGTCCGTCTGCGCCTCCCCGGGGGAGCTCCCGGGTCCCACCCTGGAGCCGTCGGCCAGGTAGCGCGTGAAGCCGTACGTGACCGACGTGTGCGATCCGCCCGAGGGCGTCACCGGCGAGCGGTAGCGGCCCGGCGGGACAGCCGCGGACAGCGGCGACTGCGACCGCAGCAGCCGCGGCGTGCCGGGCATCTGGATGGACGGCCCCGAGGGGTGCACCTTCCCTGGAGGAGGAGCCCCAGCAGCCCCCGCCCACCCGGGGCCAGAGCCCGGCTCGGAGCCGGCGCCGGCGGCGGCGGCGGCGCTGCCGCCGCCGCTGCGGCCGCAGGGGCTGAAGCCGCCGCCGCTGCCGGCGCCGCCGCTGCCGGTGGGGCTGTAGGCGCGCGGCGTGCCGACGACGGTGGCCGCGGCGCTGCGGGCTCGGGCCATGGCGTCCCGCAGCGTAATGGCTCCGGCGCCCACCGCGGTGGCGGCCAGTCGGAGGGCGAGGGGGGAGAGGCCGCAGGCAGCCACCAGCTGCCGGGCCTCGTCCCAGCTGAGGCACCTGCGCGTGGGGCCGGGCCGGACCGGGGCGGTGGGTGCTTGGTGTATAAATTCGGGGAATCCATATTTTGATTGGCCAGCACGGGAACGCCTGGAGGGACAACCCACCAATGCGCAGGAACCCGCTCCGGGGCCCCCTCCACCCGCCAACACGCACATACTCACAACTACAAGGTTTCATTGCTAAAATAAAGCACACACACACACTCAGCTCACTTATTTTTCACACACACACACACACACTCAGCTCAGTTATCTTTCACACACACACACACACACACACACACACACACACACACACACACACACACACACACACACACACACACACACACACACACCCGCCCGCGTGCCCCCGGAGCCTGTTCTTGCCCTTGCGTCTGTTGTTGCCCCTGCGCCGGTGGTTGCCCCCGCTGCCCCTGCGCCTGTTATTGCCCCCGGTTGCCCCCCACCCGCCGCCCAACTGCATCCCCGGCGCGCAGCATGCACTTGCGCGCTTGGGCTTCCGGCGTAGTGGGGAGCTCTGTGAGAGTCCGCACGCCGGCAGTCCGCAGCATCTGCTATTAGTTCTTTGCCCCTGCGCTGTGACGGCCGTTGACCGCGTTCGTACCCGGCACATCACTGCAAATTCGGCACCCGCATCTTTGCATTCCATTTGCTTTGCTCGTTTTTTCCTTCTTACTAACAACTTTTAGGACCGTCGCGCTCACGTGTGTCCCTGTCTTGCCATCCGCCTTGCATGTCCTCCGACTTCGCTTCGATAACCACTGACGGTGCTGCTTCGCTTGGTGCTCCCGTTTCTGCATTCAGTATCTTTTCCTTCTGCACGGGCTGGGACGGTTGTGCCGGGCACTTGCTTGCTGTCGGCATTGCACGCGCTGTTGACGCATACGCCCTTGCTTTTGCTGCACCTTAGGATCAGTAGGTAGCTTAGTAGAGTTTTCATCTGCATTAGCCTACGACGTCATAGCCGCTGCTTCTGCTGGCGTCCCGGCGCCCACCGGCGCTCGACAACGATACGGGACGCTGCAGCATCACGGCCTACACCACCTTGGGACTCCTTATGGACGACATATTTCGCCCTGGCATATTGGTAACTCTGGTCTCGGTCTCAGTCGTCGGTTGCATTGCTGGACACGGGTCTGCTTATTCGCGGCTCAGCTTTTCTCCTTGATAACACACACACACACACACACACACACACACACACACACACACACACACTCACACACACACACACACACACACACACACACTCGCAGCTTTTCTCCTTGCTAACACACTCGCCGGGTATATTTTGTGGGTATATTTTATAAACGCATACGGGCAAACTAATCGGGCGCCAAACGGCCCCTCGCATGTCACGCACTCCTGTCCTGCCTGCCTCAATAACACACTCGCCGCCGCACCCACTTGGCCATGTCCTGGACCAGGGCGACCGCGGCCGGCTCCGGCAGCGGCCCCAGCCACCAGTACTCCACCTCCCGGCTCCGCAGCTCGAGCGGCTCAGTGCTGG
The DNA here is from genome assembly GCA_003117195.1 of Eudorina sp. 2006-703-Eu-15. Classification (NCBI taxonomy): domain Eukaryota; kingdom Viridiplantae; phylum Chlorophyta; class Chlorophyceae; order Chlamydomonadales; family Volvocaceae; genus Eudorina; species Eudorina sp. 2006-703-Eu-15. The sequence continues at coordinate 106,795 of BDSI01000009.1, forward strand.
TCAGCAGCACCCGGGCGCCGGGGACCACCGCCAGCAGCTGCAGGGAGGGGGCGGGGCGGGGGGAGGGGGGAAGGGGGAGGGGGGAGGGGGGAGGGGGGGCTAGGTGGACGCATTTGCAATGCGCTTACCGCACGCCCCTGACACATCCCCCTACCCGGGCTGGCGGTGTCTCCCCTGTTTTCACTTTCACATCCGTACAGCCCCCTACAACCCACCACCCCGCCCTTACCTCCGACAGTGCCGCCTCCGGCTCCGCGTCCAGGGTGACGGCTCCGCCGCCGGCGCCCCCCTCCCCCGCGCCCCCGGTCCCCCGGCCCCCTCCTCCTCCCCCGGGGGGCCTTAACGTCCGGGGTGCCGTCTGCCGGATCGTGAGGGGGGCCCGCTGAGGAGCTGAGGCCGTCGTACACGTCCCCCAGGCAGTCCACCCCGTCCAGCACCAGCAGCAGGGGCCCCCGGGCCGCCAGGGCCTGAAGGGCCAGGGACACACTCGCGGTACCGGCGGCGTCACCGTGCTCCGCCTGCGAGGGAGTGGGGCCGGGCCGGGGGGGGTGGCGCCGGGGGGGGCCGAGGGGGGGGGGCTGGGTTGTAGTTGAAATGGGTGGACGGGGTCATGGACGTCGTGTTTACTGACAGAGAGGAATGACGGGTAATGGATGGCGCGGGGGGGGGGGTAATGAGTGGCGCGGAGGAGTTCAAACGAAACGCGGCGCGTGAGAGGGGGAAGGGGGAGGAGGAGGCAGGGAGGACTGAGACAGGGGGCAAGGGGCCCGACCGGTGCCCCTCGGTGGCGCAGTGACCGCTACCCAGCGCGGTGTGGGTGGGAGGGGGCTTCGGCTGGGCGGTCACCGCCGGCTTGGCCCCCCATTGGACTCCCTGTTGCCCCTCAAGGGGGCTGTCAAGGGCTGACCGGACTTGCGCCTTCCGGCCGCCGCACCCGACCGACCCCCGACTGAACCTGGAGGTGGGGCTTCAACAGCGGCGTCAGCCAACCGGACACCTACCAACTACGCAATCGGATATTTATTTCGCGATTTCGCTGTCTTCCTTGACGAAGGGGCTTGAGCAGCCGGTGAGGGCAGTGGGACGCCGGGGGGCCCCAGCGGCATGAGTGCCCGGCAGCTACTCGTGCCCCGGTCGTACGCTGTACGCCGCCGCCACAGGACACCGGGGAGCGGGACACCCTCAGGCCCCCCTCCCCTCCCATGAAGTATGCCCACCAACTCCCGAGATCCTCCCCTCCCCTCCGCTCCCCTTCCCCCCTCCCCTCCACCCTCCCCTCCCCTCCCCCCGCCCGGCCCAGCCCCGCCCACCTTGGCCACCCCCAGCGCCCCGGCGAACCGCGCCGCCATCTCCGCCCGGCAGTCCGCCCCCTGCAGGTCCACGTAGTAGGCCCCACCGGGCAGCGACCCGCCCTCCCACAGCCGCCGGGCCGCAGCCACCGCCACCGCCGACTTGCCCATGCCTGTGTGTGTGGGGGGGGGGGAGAATGAGGGGCCGGTGCGCCCCGGTGACCCATCGGCGAGGCGCTGCGGGTCAATCGCAAGCAGGGGCCCGCCTGGTGCATTTCAAGCAGCGCGGCTTCCGACAAGCGGGGGGGGGGGCGATTGTGGTCGTCGCGGCCAGAGGGCGCGACGACCGGGTCGTAGGATTTACATGTGCGCACGTGCCGGCCCGTCTGTTTGGCAGCTTCTTTTCTCTTTTCAATTTAACCCCTTCCGAAACCCTTGACCCCATCCCGCTCACAGAAACCGACCTGTCTCGGCGACGATGCACACCGCGTGGGCCCGGCCGCCGCCGATGCTCATCAGGTTCCGGAGCGGCCCGTCGGCGACCTGACCCTCCAGCGCCAGTGTCAGCGGCGGCGGAGGCGGCGGAGGCAGAGGCGCCGCCGGTCCTCCTGCCGCCAATGCCGTCGACAAGCCCCCGCCACTGCCATTTCCATTCCCGCTGCCCCCGCCCCCGCCCCCGCCCCCGCTCCCGCCGCTGGTGCTGGTGCTGGTGCTGGCGGTCACCCCGGCCGCCGTCAGCGCCTCGCTCCACACGCGACGGTGACGCGGGGCGCCAGATCCCGCCATCAAGATCCTAGAGATCTGCCGTACATCGTCGTCCCGTCCCACGAAGCGGTCGCTGTCCAGCGACGGCAGCGAGCAGCGGGGCTCCAGGGAGGTGTACGGCTGAGACTGGGGGGGTTCGCCGGGCTGGACGGAGGCTGCTGCGGCCGCGGTGGGTGCGGTGGGAGCGGCTCTCGGGGTGGTGGCGGCGAGCAGGGGCTCCAGGGGGGCGGCGGAGGCGGCGGCCGATGGCGACGGCGGCAGGGGCTGGGCGCGGCCGTCCGCAGCCATTCCCCCGATGGTGGAGGCACTGCTGCTGCCGCTGCTGCGGAGGAGGAGGGGGGGCGGTTCGCTGCCGCCGCTGCGGCTGACGGCACCGCGACCGTCCTGGCTCAGCCGCTCTGCAGCAGCAGCGGCGGCAGCAGCAAGTACGGCAGACAGCGCTCAACTTCGGGCTACGATCTTGCAAATCCGCCGGCGTGCCGGTGTACCCAGTAACCAGTAATAATAGACAACAAACCACAAACACCCATCCGCCTCGGCAGGGGGGGAGGAGGGGTCGAGCGGACTTCTTCTTCCGCTGAACACACTCATGAGCACGGTTCGATTTTCTAATACCCATGAACACGTACATACTGGGCCGGTGGTGGTTTGACGCAATTCCATTCGCAGGTGATCATGGCAAGTAACTGTTGGTAACTTGTTTGGGTCGGGCAGGTTCTTCGCTGGATGGATATACATGTTCTCGCTGGGATGAGGGATGAGGGACGAGGCCGCCGGCGTCGGTTGCCACGGGTCGTACAGGCCGGCCCGGCCGTACCTGTGAGCTGGACGACGATCTCCCGCAGATTCGCGTCCGCGGGCACTGTACGGCGCAGATCCACCACCGAGATCCGACCCGCAGCTGAGACATCCAGTCGGCGCTGGAAGGCTGTACGGCGGTACGGGTCTGACAGGCGGGCGGACAGCGCCGCAATGATCTGCCGTCAGAGGGGGGGAAAGATGGGGAGGGAGGCGGGGGGAGGGAAATACAGGAAATTGGTAGACATTTTCAAACTGCGCTGCTGCCAGAGCGACGGTGGGGACGAGGGGGAGGTCAGTAGGGGCAGCGCGGTTTCGCTTTCTTGTTTCACGTGTGTGTGTCAGCTCGGCAGGGGCAGGCGGGCAGGAGAGGGCGACGTAGCCTCGCCAGGAAAGTCGAGGCGTATGGTGCCGACCCCACCTCGTATATCCACACCCCCGCGGGTCGAGCAACGGCCCCGTTCCTACCCTCCCCTCCCCTTCCTGACACACGCCCACCTCCGGGTCCACGGCCCCTCCGCCACGGACCCACCAACGCACGGGCCCCCCCACCTCACCCCCACACTCGCGGCCCAGTTTTCGCTTACGCCCCCACCCACACCCACGTGCAACACACGGACGCCCCCTCCCCCTTCCCCTCCCCCCCTTCAACCAATTTCCTATACCCTCCCCCGCCCCCTCTCTCCCCCCCCCTCTCTCTCTCTCCCCACCAGCTGCTCCACGGGCACCCTCCCCAGCTCCGCCGGGAAGGCCTCCCACCACAAGGCCCACGTGACGTCCTGCAGCGAGTGGAAGCACTTGCGCCACAGCACCCGCAGGTCGGGGTGCGGGATGAGCGAGTGGACGCCCTCGGAGCGGTCCGCCTCCAGCAGGCCCACCGCCTCCTGGATCTGGACGAGTGAGGGGAGGGAGGGGCGGAGGGGCGGGAGGACAGGGCAGGACAGGGCACATGGGGGCGACAGTGGGGCGGTCACACCCGGGGGAGGTGGGGTCGTCACGGGGGGGGGCGGGTGCCCTCGGGGGGGCAGCAGCACGGCTCCGGAACCCATCTCATGGCGCTCTCCCCCTGCCGACCCCCACCCGCACCCCCCCTCTCCCTGCGGAGGGTCTACCAACCTCCTCTACGGCCCCCCCACCCTAGGCCCCCACCCCCCAACCCCCCCACCCGGTACCTACCTTGTGCAGCGTGAGCTGGTTGCCCACCCCCAGGCTGGCGGCCACCTGCAGCAGCTGACCCGGCTCCCGCAGCACAGCCTCCACACCGCCCAGCTCCTCGATACGGGACCGCAGCCGGCCCTCCTCGTCGTCGTACTTGGCTTGCCTGCGCGGTGCGGGCCACGACGGCAACCACACCGTCCCTCACGCATCGTGGGAAGGTCCGTGGGAACGCCGGGGGGGGGGGAGGACCGGGGGGGGAAGGACCAGGCACCCACTTACTCCTTCCTGCCCCCTGTCACGAGGCTGATACCGCGTGCGAGAGCGGGAGCCAGCGAGGGCGAATCCGAGCAGCCCCGGACACCCCATCCCGGAGGAGGGCAGGGGGGGGAGGGAGTGAGGGCGGAGCGGGCTACAGACCTGGGACCGAAGGGTCACCCCGACCGCGATACGGCCGGGACGACCCCACGACCGCAGCGGCGACCCGCCTGTCGACACGTAGGCACCACACCGCGACGACATTCCCCCGCCTCCCATTCGCGCCTCACCGCTGGGGCCTGCTTGACCCCGTCCCGACCGGCCGTCACGGCGCGGCCGCCTCCCACAGCGGCCGGGTCCCCATCTCCCCTCATCCTCCCCCCCCACAAACACACTTTTGCAGGTGGGTACATTGCGATAACAACGCGAGGATCGCACGCGCGCACAGCATTGTGGTGTGAGTCTGTGTGGCCAAGGCAGCCGACCCGCACCAAGCTGGTAGACGGAAGCGCGCCAAAAGCGCGCCAACTTTAACAGCGTTCTTCCGACATAGCAGCCTTTCATTTTTGTATGGGTCGGGCAATGGGTATATTTTATACGCATACGGGCAACTTTCGGGCGCTAATCCGCCCGTGCATATCACGCACTCCTGCTCTGCCTGCCTTAAGCAACACACGTCAGCCGTGCTGTCCTTACACTCCAGGGAGCGGATATTTAGTTGCCGCGTGACGACACGTGGTCTGCTTAAAGGCCGCGCAAGTACATCACTTCAGGTTTGATTCGGGGCGGAGTTTCTCGTTGAACTCAATCCCCCCCTCCCTTCGTGGCGCCCCCCCCCACACACACCGGGTTCCGGGTATTTCGGGTGTCATTTACTTCCGTCGCCTACATCGCCAGTAACGCTGGACTTCGCTTCTCGCGGCTCAGTTATCTTTCACACACGCACCTCCTCTGCAGCCGCTGCAGCACCTCGGTGGCCGCCTCCTGCACCCCGGCCGCCGCCACCTGCAGCCCCAGACTGGCGTCCGCCACCATGCCGCCCAGGGCGTTCCACAGCTGCGGCCCCAGGGGGTGGGGGGGTGGGGACCGGGGCGGAGCTGCGGGTGCTCAGTCACGCGCCAGCCCTCCATACCTCATACCCCTCCTTTTGGGTGGAGCGCGATGGAGCAGCTGACGGTCGGGTACAGCAGTGGCTGTGACTGTGATGCACATCGCCCCTCGTCCGCATCCCTTCGCCCTGGACCGGGTATGTACGCTGTGTGTGGCCGACATACGGATGAAGTAACAACCTTGACCTTGGGTGAACCGACTTCGTCGCTGCCAAGCTGCACGGAACACACCCGCCCTGGAGAGAGAGCGTGCGCGTCACCCAACATCTCCGCCTCCGCACATTGCCCCTCCACCCCCATCCCCCACCCTCTCACCTTCCACCCACCCCCCACTCCCCCCATCCGCCGGGCTGGGTGTGTCTGGGCTGTTTCTTTTTATCCCCCCATCCTCTCCCCCCCAACCCAACCCAACCCACCCTCCCCCACCACCACCCACCTGCGTGAACATATGCTGGTCGCGGCCCACTCCGACGATGCGCGAGAGCCAGTTGCGGTTGGTGTAGTCGGTGTAGTACTCGCGGATGCCCTGCGCAGGGAGGAGTACGGCATACGGTGGTTGACGGGAAGGACAACAGCCCAGGCGGGGCTGCGGTGCGGCACTCCCCGGCGACACCAGGCAAACTGAATGGCGGATCGGAATAGTTAACTAAGCCGCCCATCCACAAGCAGATGTCATTTTATCCACCAGCTGGCGGAGCAGACCGACGGAGGGTGGAGCCGCAGCTGAAACGGATGGGGGTGATTGGGAAAGGGTTGATTGTGGCGGGCAACCTAGTTACGGCAACATGTCGAGGCCAGCCGCCCGGCCCCAACGGATCTGTCGTACTCCCCCCGGTGGCCCCCCCCCGACTGCCCCTGGATGCACAGGAGCTTCAAGGCGGAGACCCTCGAGCCCAAACCAACCCTGGAGCGTTTGCACCTTGAGTGTTCAGGGAAGGCCCCGGCCCCCCCCCCCGCACCTTGAGTGTGTTAATGAGGCGGTGCATGAGGCTCCGGTACGAGTGGGTGTCCGCCTGAAGCTGCTTGTTCCGCGATATGAGCTGCGGAGGACCGGGGGGCGGGGTGGGGTGGGGAGGGGGAAGAGAGGGAAGTAGGGAAGGAGTGGGCAGCGATCAACTGCGCTGACTGCTGCCAGATCAGAAGCAATGCCAGCCATACCGCCAAGGGCACCCATCTGGCTGCCGCATCGCCCAGCACCTCGTCGCCGGGGGTGCGAGGGGTGTGTCTCCACCCCCACCCCGCGCGCCCCATATTCGCTTCTGGACTTGTGTTTTCATTTCGACCCTCAAGCGCCCCATCTTCCCGCCCAGGTACCAAGCCCCCCATCCCCCACCCCCACCCCCCACCCTGCAGCCTCCCGCCGTGCCCACCTGCAGCAGGTCCACGGCCCGCGAGTTGAGCTGCTGCCAGTTGCGGCGGTTGATGAGCGCCTTCTCGCCCATGTCCAGCAGGGAGGACAGCAGCGCCGCGGCGGCGTCCCCCGGCCAGGGGCACAGGGCGCCCGCCTCGCGGACCAGCGTCTTGAGCGAGTTGAGCCCAGTCTCGAGGAGGCCCTGGCGGCCCCCGGTTTGGTGGGGTGTGTGTGGGGGGGGGGGGGAGGGGGGAGGAAGGGAGCGGCACACACTTCAACGGCGACGTCGAACACCCGGCGGACAGCTACTGCCGTTTCGGTGACTTTTTCGCGGTTGCGCTGTCTTCGTTGACTTAAGGAGAAAAGGGGCGGAAGGACACCGGGGCGTCATATGGCGAATGACGACTTGGGGCGATGAAAAGAAAAGAAAACCCCTAGAATCCCACTTGAGGTAAGGGAAACCTTGTAGACATAACGATCGTACTGCGCTGCTGCCAGAGCAAAGGTCCGGTCAAGGATCGACTGCACCGAGTGGGGGAAGGCGGCAGGCACGCGTCGCACCGCCAGCACGGGGCATACGCAGCATGCTTGTCACGGAGGTAGAGCCGTTTCAGTGGATCCGCAAAGGACTGGTTTGGCTGCCTGGCTGACTGGCCGACTCACTGGCTGGCCGGCTGACTGACTCGCTCGGCCAGTCCAACTTGTCGCAAAGAGGCTGGCAGATGGCCGCTCGCACTGGCGCACGGGTGGGCGGCCCCCTGGCGCGAGCCGCAAGGGGCCCACCGACGCGCCGTCCACCCGCCCTTCCTGTTCCTTGACAGCCCTGTCCCGACCCCAACCAGGACCAACCGGGCCAGCTTGGCAACCAGAGCTCCTTCCACGCAGCCCCACCTCGCTCTCACGCCCCACGGCCGCGGGCTCCGACCCTCGCCCCGCCTTACTGAGCTCGGGCTGTCCCGCAACCCAACTATGTTAGCCCATCCCCCCTATCTACCTGTTCGTGGGGTTTTACCCTACTACCCCTCTTTTAGGGTTTAGGTTTCAGGGTTTTACCCTACTACTCATATCTACCTGGTCGTACTCCGCCAGCACGTCCTTGGATGCCCGACCGAGCTCCGCGCCACCAGCGCCCCCGGCCCCGCCGCCCTCGGAGTCCCGTCCGCCGCCGCCGCCGCCGCCGCCGCCAGCACCGCGCGGAGACGCCGTCCCCGCGTCATCTCCCAGCGCGCTGCCCGGGACACTGCTTCGGAGGCGGCGCAGGTCAGCTGACCTGGCGGGTGTCATGGAGCCCAACATGGGGTCCGAGTCGCTGTCCCTCAGGCCGCCCTCGTCCCTCCCGCCGCCATGACCGGGCTTGACCGACGGCTCCCTGCTCCGCGGGCTGTCTATGCTGCCCGGCAGGACGCCCCCCGGCACCACCAGCCCCCCGCGCTCCCCCTGCTGTTGCTGCTGCCGTGCAGACACGTCCGCCTGCAGCTGCCGTACGTACTCTAGCAGCTGTTTGCGGTGGAAAATGTTCGTGACGCCTGCCTCCAACAGGAGCTGCACCCGGGGGGGAGGCACAGGATGGCGTTTTCACGGCGACGTCGACCAACCGGACAACTACCCTCTCCATTCGGTGTTCGCGGTCGCGCTGTTTTTATTGACATAGGGGGAGCTACTGACCGCCTCCGCCCAGGAAGGGGCTGTCTTCATTGCCATAAGGGGGCCCCACCATTCCCCTTGGGGGGTGCACCCGAGGTGTGCCAACGGTGTGGTGGCGGTGTGGGGCGACACACTGAGACCTCCAGTCCTGGTGGTCTGGACCTCACCTCGTCGCTCCACTCCAGGAGCAGGCCCCCCGGGCTGCACAGCATGTCCGTGTACGGCCGCAGCACGGGCGGCAGCGTCAGCAGCCACATGCGCACATGCTGCGTATCCGAATCCGAATCCGTATCCAGTATCCGGAAGGGGGGGGGACCCGGACAAAAAGGAGGGACCCGAACGGGGGCGGCCGGGTAGGAAAGGGGTTGCGAAGGGTTGGGAGAGGTGGGCCGGGGCATAGGGGGACACGACGCTTTAGAAACGTGCAACTGTTCGTGTGTTGTCGCGAATGGTAAATGATATGTCGCTGAATTTTGTTCCGCGATAGGAAATGCCAAAGCGGTGCGCGGATCACCCAGCCCCGACCCCTCATCGCCTCCCTTTAACGCGGCCCCATTCCCAGGCGCTTGGCCCCGCTCCCCAGCCTGCTGCCCCCCCCTTGCCTCCACAGCGGCCCCACCAGGTCATCCCATTCCCTTAGTGGGGTCCCCAGCGGCAGCTGCTGGTAACCCCGCTCCAGCTGGGAGCGTCCAGAGGCCAACTCCTCCGTCGCCACCGCCGCCTGCGCAGCGCCGCTGAACCTCAGCCCTGACGCAGTCCCGCCGGCGCCGCCTGCAGGGCCGGTTGCAGCCACTGCGATGTCCGGCTCCACGAGGCCGGGGCGCCGGGACGTGTCGCGCTGTAGGGACAGCGGCCGCAATCTTGGCGGCGAGGAGGTGGTGGCGGTGGCTGTGGTGGCTCCGGTGGACAAGGTGTCCAGGGAGGGCGGCGCACGGTGACGCGGGCGAGGGGAGGCGTCATGGTCAGAGGCGCAGCCCAGGGCGCTGGTGCCGCAGCCCTGTTGGCCGCGAGGAAGGAGAAGAGGAAGGGAGCGGTTCAAGTAAGGGCAGGTCTGTGGCTGTGGTGAAGGAGAAAGGTGTCTGTGGGTGGAGCGCGCTGTAAGGGTGTTAGCACACGCGCGGGAGAGCATTGGAAGGAGCGAGCCATGGAAGGAGCGAGCAGTGACACACCCGGGATGCGGTGCCTGAGCCGCATGTTTGATAGCGGCAATAGACTTCTGCGCTCCCTGTCATATGCCACACCGGGCTGTGGAAGGCGCGCACAGCCAGTGGTTTCGCCACCACGCAAAAGATGTGGGTGATTGTCACCGTTTGTGCGCCTTCGCACCATTTTGTGAGCGCCGTTAAGCGGCACCGCGCGGTCTTCGGGCGGTGCTCTGACAGCTCGACCTTCGACAAATGGTTTTGATCCTCATTCGCCCTGATGTCAGCGAACCTTGTTACCGTTTGAATTGTACATCATCTGCCCGATCAGCTGCCCGATGTGTTTGCTTATAAACCCAATCCCTCTGGGTAGCTCCCAGAGTGTCCTGCACGTCGCCTGCAGCCCCCCGATGCTCCCCGCCCTCGTTCTCCACTTGTGCGTGTTGTGCCAATGCTCAAAAGTTGTTCAAAAGAATGATAGGATCAACTCTGACGAACAACATGACCATGTGCAGCCAGGCTTTGTTCAGTGCATGTATGTCAAAGTTTATTATCGATGCTATAATGTTATGCTATGCCTCAAACAATAAAATTTTGTTGCAAAGCATAATTTAAAGGTACAAGGGAGAAAAACAAGCATCCTGATACGCGCCAGGTATGATACTTGTGAGTTGTTGTTCTCCGTTTGAAAAATCAACGGGAATTGTCAAAGACACAGAGTTGAGGCAAGAAGCATTATTGAGTACGGCATGTTGGGCCTTACGCTTTGCAATGAGAGCCCAACTTGGTCCTGTTGCTCCCCATGGACTCTCTCTTTCCCGCATACGGTGGGGCCCGTTGATTGAAGGTGCGCCTCGGGGCACTATCCAATTCCTTGCGTTGCTGCTTGACTTTTGGCGGCGGCCTTCCCTATTTCGCACCTGCAGCCGTCGAGGCCCTCGTTGAATTAGTTCCAGGTTTATAAATAGAACGTCACCTTTAAATCTCTGACACAAAACTAAATCCTTTTGGTTTCCTTGGTGTCTCCGTTGATACGCACTGCAGATGGGTCGCGTTATTAGGTCGCAGCGCAAGGGTCGGGGTGGGATTTTCAAGTCCCACAACACCCACCGCAAGGGTGCCGCTAAGCACCGTGTCCTGGACTCGGCTGAGCGGAACCACTACATCAAGGGCGTGGTCTCTGAGGTCATTCACGACCCTGGCCGTGGCGCTCCCCTGGCCCGGGTAGGCGCTTACTGTTGCAGTGTGTATAATTTCTTGGGCGGGCCATCCTTGTGTGCGTAAAGCGTCGTCGTTTTGGCGGCTGCGGCAGACTGCTGAAGGCGAACTGCACGCTTTCCTGGTTCTGATTCTGATAATGATATATTTAAGCACATTAAAAATTGTTCACTCATTTGAGCGTGTGCTTGGTCACGGCCCATTGCCACGCAGGTGACCTTCCGTGACCCGATCCGCTACAAGCACCAGAAGTCGCTGTTTGTCGCTGCTGAGGGCGTCTACTCTGGCCAGGTAATGCTGGGCCGGCGCCACATGCGGGAGAGCAGCTGGTCGATGGCGTACGGCGCGTTTCCCTGACACCGCGATCCCCGCCTCCTCCCACAGTTCATCTACTGCGGCCGGAAGGCTGCCCTGTCCATTGGCAACGTGAAGCCCCTGGGCGAGATGCCCGAGGGTACCATCGTCTGCAACGTGGAGGAGGTCAGTCATGTTTCTCGGGCTTCAGCTCGCAGCGAAGCAGCGTGCTATGGATTGGCGGTGCAGGCTCCCTGGAAGAGGTGCAGCTGGAGCGTACCTGGTCTGCACGTGCATTCTACAAAGCATACCTTCAATCCGGTTATATGCGCTTGGAAGGGTGTTCCGTTTGTTCAGCAAAGTACACCTTCAATCCGGTTGTATGCATGGTTCAACAACAGGGGGTTGGTGCGTGTGCACTTTGCAGAAAGCGGGCGACCGCGGCGCCCTGGCCCGCTGCTCGGGTGACTACGCCATTGTCGTGGCGCACAACCCGGACGCCGGCATTACCCGCATCAAGCTGCCCTCGGGCGCCAAGAAGGTGCGCGGAGTTGATAGGACAGCTTTGGGACAGGTTTGACGGGTATGGCAGTTTTTGCGTGTGGTATCCGCCGGGAAGCTGGTGACCGAAATCGCACGTGAGCGTAGCAGGCAATGTGACGGTGAGCATCATCGTGTACTACAAGCATTTGCAGCAAATGCGTCTCCAAGCGTCGCCAGACGCAGGAGCAAGAGATGATGGTGGTAATAAGCATTCCAGCACGGGGCAGGCCGATGGATACGCAGTGGATACTTGGACACCAGAATGATCCGTTGGGCTCTGTCCGTTTGGCTTTTAGGGGAACCGCAACGCCGTCTCTGCATTGCACTGACAAATGATGTGGAGGGGCAGCGTACTCAAGGCATCTTGAGGATATTCACGTACATGCTCGGGGCGTGCTCGTTCTTCGCCCTGCACATCAGTTCATTTGCCACGCTGGACTCTTGTTCAGCAGCGGAGACGCACGAAGGGTATTGCATCCACGCGTAGGCCAGCGGCTGCAACGCGTATTGATGGCCACCGGTGCACGGTGATGCTCGGGTTTATGCACAAAGTCTGCTGCACTTTCAGTAGTGCAATGCTGTTGCCAGGAAAAAAAATAGCGCGCAGTATGCCGACCCGCCAACATTCGGGTGTGTGCGGATCAATGTTGCAATGTTCATTCGCCATATCAGTCCACAGCTCGCCTGGTGCCACATGTTGGACCTGACGGTCGCTTCGTTTTGAGGGAATGGATTTCGGAGCTGATGGGCACAGTTATGATACGGTCCCCCTTCAACAGCTATGCGCAAATTGCTTACCATGTTTGGGCTTCATTCCTTGACACAGGTGGTGTCGAGCGAGTGCCGCGCGACTGTGGGCCAGGTTGCTGGCGGTGGCCGTACGGAGAAGCCGATGCTGAAGGCAGGCCGCAGCTACTTCAAGTACAAGGCCAAGCGTAACAGCTGGCCGAAGGTAAGATTGCGGGGGTTTCCGTGGTGGCAAATCGTCTCTCCCTCCTTCAGTCGGGATGCACAACACCTCAAAAAACCAGCAAGATCCGTACAACCGTACAAAGCATTGTCATGCGACGGTTGACAGGAAGTCGCCAAGTCATGAAGGAGAGAGAAAGGTTTTTGCGGGGTTTGCTATCCCCACGACAGTTCTGGGGCTGATGGGACCATGCTGAAATTGACGAAAATTATTTATGGTTACAGGGATTTTGATGTGGGATATGGTAGCATGTGAAGCAGTGTGATCATGTGTTGGTTGACTGGGATCGGGGTTTCCTGCGCCGGCTGTCATTCCGTGGTTAATCCTGCCATATTTGCCCCTCTGCCCTCCCTCCCAATCTCGCAGGTGCGCGGTGTGGCCATGAACCCCGTGGAGCATCCGCATGGTGGTGGTAACCACCAGCACATTGGTCACGCCTCGACCGTCCGCCGGTCGGCGCCGCCTGGCCAGAAGGTCGGTCTCATTGCCGCCCGCCGCACTGGTCGTCTCCGCGGCACGAACGTCATCAAGCTGGCCGCTCAGCAGGAGTAAGCGTGCCATTGGCGGCAAAGCTGCCGCCGTCTTGGTCCGGATGCCCACTAGCAGGGCACTACTTCGTGGCGTTCGGAGTCGTCCATGTCGTTCTGGACTGCCCAGCAGCAGCTTTCAGCGTCGTGTGGCTGCTGCCTACTGCTGGTGGCCAAGGCCGTGGCTGGCCCTTACGGGGCGGGACGGGGCATTGTAACAAAGTCCGCAAGGAGACCACCTACCGCTCGTTTCGAGTTGGATTGTACCGAGTGTTCGGCAACTAAAAAAATGTTCTCAGCTGAAGATGAAGATACGACGTGAAAATGTACCACAGTAACGGAAGGAAATCGCAAATGAAAGGTGTGTCGCGGGGACTACTAGAATATGCGTAACAGGGCATATCGCTTAAGTTGCTTGCTGCAAGCTCAAGTAATTCCCACAACGTGACCACAGGTCATGGTTACAGTGCGTGGCAATCACGCACGTCAGAAGGCGTTACAGCCCCGATCACCGCACTGCAATCAATCATGCTGCAGAAACTGGGACACGATCTTCAGGGTGATCCGGCGCTGTACTGCATCACGATCGTTCCCCCCCACGTTGCATTCATCCGGGGGGTCCGTGCGAAACGAAGTTCGCAGCTAATTATGATAGGACCGTATCCACTAACGCTCACACGGCCCGACATAACTTCACCAACAGCACGAGAGGGAAGCCCGAAATCAGGAGCGCTCAGGTGGGTTTGGGTTTTGGGTGTCAAACGCTTGTGCGATGTGTCCGCCCTATGCATTACAGTATCATGTGCGTGGGACACCACCAGCGCATGCATGCGTCAGTCCTGCATCCGAGCTTCCCTGTAGTTCGGTACCATGCACCTGTACAGGAGAAATAACTGCACACCCTCATGCTGATTTGTTTGTCCCTCCACCCTCTCTATTTCCCCTTCGCATGCGGCACTCGACTGGCCTGCGGCCCCGCAATCCCCACCCACGTATCGATCGGCCCCCCCAGCTGTCCATTGCCTTCCATTTGCATGAGACGCCCCCCACGCCCCCAAATCGTTGAACTTCAAGCTATGACCCAACGCTTCTGTTGCATGCTCAACGCCATCGGCATCGGAGCATCGCTTTCATCATTTCCGCCTCGTCTTGAGCATATTTGCGAGCCAGTCAAGCCCTTCGAACAGGCCCTCGCCCTTGACTGCGCTAGTCTTGAAGATCGCCCAATCGCGGTTCTTGATGTCGTGTAGCCCCAGCCCCTCCGCAATCTGCGCGTCGCTCAGCGCGTTCGGAAGGTCCTGCAAAGAGGTGTTTATGGTGGGGTCGGGAAGGACATGCATCATTGTCAGCGAGGTCCCATCTCGGTGGTACAGCGGCACCGCCACGGCCGCTGTATCGATGCTTCTTCCCGCTTCCGGGGGTATCTACTGATAACAAACAACACTCCGGGTCGGGCGGGTCTCTTCTCTAAACACTCGTGGACGAGGGGGCAGCGACCATTTGCACTGGGTAATGCTGCTTCGGTTCCGAGGACTAATTTGTCACAGCCAGGCCAGGACAGTATTGAGCGTACTCTCACCTGCTTGTTGGCGAACACGAGGATCAACGAGTCACGCAGCTCCTCCTCGTCCAGGAGAGCTCTAAACTCATCCCTGGAGATGCCAATGCGGTCCGTGTCGGTCGAATCCACCACGTAGATGATTGCCTGTGTACGGGTCCACAAGCACGCCAATGTTATAGCCGGGAGGTGGTGGCGCTGGCCCCGAGGCAGACCGTGGGCAGGCAGTGCCGCGCGCAACGCTTCTGACATCCAGTATTGGTTCACCCCTGGTCCCGACCGCCACAACCCATGTGAAAGGATCCAGCGTGGATTCTCCGTGTCACCGCATTAGAACACAGATGGCAAGGGGGGCCAGCAATAAAACTGCTCGCTCGCCGTCACCGCGTTTGCAAGAAACCCTTAGCCACTTACCTGGGTGCAGGGGAAGTAGCAGCGCCAGTAGGGGCGGATGGAGGTTTGCCCTCCCAAATCCCAGACTTGGAATTTGATGTTTTTATACGTTACTGTCTCGACGTTGAAGCCGATGGTGGGGATGGTTGAGACCACCTCCCCCACTTGTAGTCTGTACAAGATCGTAGTTTTTCCTATCGAGACAGCAAGGCCGATGTATAATGAACATCAAGGAGACACATCGCACAGTCCTGCGGACGTGATCGAGCATATGCTGACCTGCGTTGTCCAGCCCCAAAACCAGGATGCGCGCTTCCTGGTCTCCAAAGAGCGACCAAAGCTTGCTGATCCACAGGCCCATAGTCGCTGATTGGCGCCCCTTTAAACCTCCTGTACTGACGCCCACTTGTACAGTACAATGTTTGACCTTTCGAGTAATAACGTGAATATCAAACTGATCTAAGAATTTATTACACCGAGCCTAGCTGAGGATTCACTTTCGTCAAAAAACGCGACCTCAGCGCAGGGGCAATAGTCAACGAATTGTGTACCAAATCATATTACTTGAAATATTACCAGTTCACTTTACATGATTCGATCGTGCCACATGTGAGACGATTAATTTACCCGTAACTTCATAAGTACGACATCATTCGGCCTGCTTCGTCCGGTTTGCGAACCGCTACGTCGAGCGGTGGATGATGACTCGAATATGTTCGGAATCATGTTTTTGTTTGACCAGTGCAAGCTTGGTCACTTCTTATATCAGGTGCACGGAAGGAAAAGCTGCAGAGATGCGAGATTCTGCTACCTTTTGTTCTTTTGGTCTTTTTGTGCGCCCTTTGACGGATGACCGTTGTGGGGGAACACATGTTTATAGCCGTAAGGCCTGTACAACATGTAACAACCAACCAACCAACCTGCTTCGCTTGCCGTGCGTTGCTGCCCCAACCCGCCGTACCCTCGTCACAGGCTGTTTGCTGGTTAGGTTAGGACTGGCAACACTTGGCCATCCTTGAATCTTGCTTAGTACCAGAGCAGTGAGCTAGGAGACAAAGCGCTCTCAGGGTTGGGGAAACGTGCAAGATTGCCCGGGCTGAATGGATGGGGGCCCTTCCTAATGGGCTTCCGGACATGCATTATAAGAGGACGCGTAACAGGACTGGCGCATATGGAAGGGGAGGCAGGCAGCCGTGTCCGATTTTAAACACACCACCCCAGCACACCAGTGGGAGGCGGCGGAAGCCGCCTCGGCGCAGTTGCTCGCGAACAGTGAGGTGCAGGGAAGAACGTGACTGCGATAATGCTGGTGGGCCGTACGGGGTGGCGCGTGTCAGTCGGCGCCTGGCTGCCGTACACGGTACGGAGCGGTGCGGCCATGCAGCTGCACGCCGGGGGCAAGGGCGATGTGCAGCGCGCATGCCACGCCTCCCACCATTTTGGCGCTTCAACTGCGAAGAACTCGGGACGGACGGGAGTTGGCCTCTGGTGCATTCGTTTTCCGTTTTGGGGAGAACATGCCGCAGACGTGGGTGACGATCAAATGGGCAATGCCCAGAAAAGTGCGTCTGTGGCCCGAGCTGATTGGGTACGTGACAGTGGACCGCTTTGGTCATCGGCGGCCTCCTCGCCACACACTGTATTAACGGGTTCGCGCCACCATGGCGCACCGGGGCAGTCTCCACAAGCGCACCGAAGCACACCCCGCGCCCACTTCCTGAGGACCAGTCATAGCCAAGTATACAGCCCGCTCAGGGGGAGTTCTGAGACACCGGGGCGCCCCTATCAGCGAACCACCACCCCAGCCAAGACCAGCTCCAGCCTACCTCCGGCAGCGGCCCGTAGTCTTGGAAGGCGACGAGAGCTCGCGAGCCACCATCAGGGGTCTGTCCGGAATGCCCCGGCCCCCCCCGGCCAAAACCAACACCGCCCCGTCAAGGGCCACCCCCGTCGCGTGATCAGCACCTGACCCCGCGGACCCTGCTGAGCCCACTGCTTAGTCATCCTTCCTGCTGTCAGCTGTCCGTGGGCCCCGGCAACACCAGGCAGCCTTCTTGCACTCACGGCAATTCTGTGGCGCCGTCAACTGACAGCAGCTGGTGGACGCCTCAGTCAGGTTAACAGATCTACGCCCAGACGCGCGAAGCTCGGTAGCAGCCTAACACTTCAGCCGGATATATCAGCCGGAAGATCCCCAGAATCCCCATCCGCGGAATGCCTCTGTCCGGCGCAGTACGATCAGCATGATCAGGATATGTGCCGAGCCGTCATCGGGCCCTGACAAGCAGAGGACCTCAGAGAGGAGAGCCGACCGGCGCACCGACGGGCAGCGACGGGTTTCCGGGGTTCTGATTGTGCGGTTTTGCGGAGGTGGGCAACCCCGGAGGAAGGGGTGGTCCACGGGCGGTGCCCTGTACCCACCATCGGGCACTACAGGACGGTATCGCATCTCTGCCTGACCCTGCGACAGTCGACCGGCACGTCCCAGGGATCCGATTCTACCCCACATGAATGACGGGGGAGGGGGTTTTGTTGCATGGCCAGACTTGGCATCACCGTATTTACAGAGTGGAGATGCATTTCTGCGAACGACGCGATGTATCTGACATCCCGCGTTACATTGTCCGCGACGCACATCTCCACGTCGTCAACCAGCGTCAAAAGCTACGTGTATGAGAAACCCGGCTTGCCCTCGTCCTCATACGGTAAGACCCAGGGCTCACTGGGCCCGTCGGTCGTTCAGTCAGTCGTTCAGTCGTTCAGTCAGTCCGTCCGTCAAGACGCTTCTCTGGCGCCTGGACGGCGGCGGCCCTCCCCCGCGGAACCATGAATCCGCATGACGAGGATGCGACCTAACCCCCTGCTCCCCTAACGGCTAGGGGCCCCCGCACCCACCCGCATCACACGGGCGTCACGTCAGAGCCCCCGTTGTCCATATGGCCTACTGCCCATACCGCATACCCCCCACTGCGACCTCCATCTGCGGGCGCCCGGGGCTGCCCTGCGGAGGCCAACCGGGCCCCCCGCCTCCAACGGTGGCCCCAAGTGAGGGAAGGGTCCCAAACTCCCAATCAACCGGCCAGGCCAGTCCGGTCGGGTCCGGTCAGCCGGCAGCCACCACCACCACCACCACCACCACCACCACCACCACCACCACCACCACCATCACCACCACCACCGCGTCTCGGTGATGCGGGCGGGCTATCCACCGAAAGGGAACGGCAAACAACAATCGGCCCGCATTCATTGGTTTGTTTGTTGGTCTGCATCAGTGCGCTCAGTTCGCTGCTTTGTTACCATCACATGGCGCTTGTCGGGTGGTGTCCCATAAACTGCAGTACGGTGCAAGAATGCCTAACATGTCGGGAGACCGGTCCACGCGTATCCCTCGGCCCTCCTCACGGCCGGGGTCGCACGGGCTTTGACCGCCGCCCACGTCACTCAAGGCCGCGGGCGAGGCGGCGGCGGCGGCGGCGGCGGCGCGCGCCTCCATTCGCGGCCGCCTCCTCCTCTTCCCCGCGACTGCGTGGCGGCGCCAGCTGGCCGCGGTGCGGCCCCCGGCGGCCCAACAACCTGACCTGCCCGCCACATACCACCTACTACATGGTCGAACACAATGCGTCCCCGCGCTTACCCCACCGGCCCCGTAACAACACGATGCGCCTCCGGTGTTTTCGTCAGCGGTTGATTCGCATTCGTGTGCCTCCACGTCCCCCGGTGGATTTCTTCGTCTCCATGGGAGCAGGGAGACGCCCCAGCGTCTCGTGCTCGTCCCCACCTGCTCGTCTAAGCCCACCCAACCCCCGGCCGGCCTTGCACACGCCCCCACCCATCTCCTCCTTCACCCCTTCTTCCCCTCGGACATAATGCTCTCCACCAAGAGCTGTCCCCCCCCACCATCCCCGGACCTACACCTCCTCAGACCCGCCACAATCCCATATCACATCCCATTTCATATACACCCACGCGCTCTACCACATCTCATAACAATACAGACATACAAATGCGTCCCAGCGTCCCCCATCCCCCCCGGTGAGTCATCCAATGTGATACACCCCCCCCAAAAAGGCAGCTTGCCGTGTCGTGTCGTGCCGCCCCTCCGCCCCTCCACCCCCCGGGGGACTCGAGACGGCTAGGTGCACATCTTCGCCGCACCGCAGCGGCCCTCCCCCCCAGGCACAGGCGCCCCGACTTCCCCCCATCTCGCTTCCGACCGCCCGCCGCCCCCCCCCTTCCGCCCCCCCACCCCCTTCCGCCCCCGCCCCCGCCCCCGCCCCCGCCCCCTCTCACGGCCCCAGGTCCTTGTCGATCTTCTTGATGAGCTTGAGCAGCCCGTCGTAGTTGAAGAGCACCTCGGGCTGCGAGGGGTCCCAGTACAGCCGCCGGAACACCAGATCCAGGAACATCTCCAACTTGACGTACAGCGGCCGCGTCTTGGGCGTGTTGAAGCCTGCGGAGGCGCGCGGACGGAAGATGTCCAGAGAGTTGCCGCCGACGCCGGGCCCGCCGCCGCCGTCGCCGCTGTCGCCGCCGCCGCCGCCGCCGCCGCCGTTCCGGGACTCCGGGCCGCCGCCCTCCATGCGGTCCTTGTCCAGCGCCCACTCCAGGATGCTGTCGTAGCCCGCCATGTCCAGGTCGGAGGAGGAGGGCAGCGCCTTCATGTCCGCCACGCGGCCGAGCGCCTCCAGGAAGTCGGTGAAGGACAGGCAGGTGTAGCGGGCGTAGTCCTTGATCTCGTCGATCACGTACATACGCGCCCACAGGAAGGACAGCACGGCATCCTGGAGGTGGGGGGCAGGAGGGGGGTTACAAAGAAAGGGGGGGCAGGAGGGGGAGGGGTGAGAAGCAGGAGGGGGAGGAGGAGGAGCAGGACGGGGAGGAGGAGGAGGAGGAGCAGGAGGGGAGGAGGGGGTGGAGCAGGAGGGGGTAGGGGGTCCTTGGTTAGTGGGGTGCTCCCAAGAGGTGCGGTTGCGGGAGGAGGGCCGGGTCGGTGAGGCAGCTGCGGCCCGCCCAGGCAGACGTCACTTGCACATGCTGTACGGACATGTACGGGCATGTACAAATATGTACGGATATGTGTTCATGGTTGCGCACACGGGCATCTGCGGGCCGTTGCCCATGTCCTTCGCGTGCCATACACGATGCCTTGAACACCTTCGCTTAACACACCACCACAGACACACAGACACACAGAGACACACACACACACCGTCGGGAATGAAAACAGGGAAAGGGAGGATCCCTTACCCGGTGGGAGGTCCCCGCCATCCCTCCCGCCCCCTCCCCCCGACCCACCTGCAGTGTGAACTGGCTGTCGATGATCTGCGCGTCCTGCGCGAACTGCAGCCAGCCGTCCAGCTTGAGCACCTTGGGCCTCAGGCCGCCCCCCACCGGCTTGAGGCGGTAGCGGCTGTACAGCGCCTTGAGCAGCACACTGTGCTTCTTGAACACCAGGTCCACCTGCCCCGGGGGTTGGGGGTTGAGGGTTGAGGGTGGGGGGTGGGGGGTTGGGGGTTGCGGGGTTGGGGGTTGGGGGTTGGGGGTTGGGGGGTTGGGGGTTGGGATGGGAGGAGGTCAGACAGGCGCTGCGGGCAGCCGTACGGCGTCCGTTTGAGCACCTCTTCCCGTACTGGGCTCCGCCCGCAGGAGGGCAGCACGAACGCAGCAGGGTTAGTGGGTTGCGGTTCGCGACCTGAACGGGGGGATCCCGTGCAGTGCAGTGCAATGCAGTGCAGTGCAGCGGGGGTATCCCCTCAAGCCTCCCCAGCCTCCCCCCCTCTCCCCCCTCCCCTGCCTCTCCTGCCTCCTCCCCCCCCTCCCCTGCCTCTCCTGCCTCCTCCCCTCCCTCCCCTGCCTCTCCTGCCTCCTCCCCTCCCTCCCCTGCCTCTCCTGCCTCCTCCCCTCCCTCCCCTGCCTCTCCTGCCTCCTCCCCTCCCTCCCCTGCCTCTCCTGCCTCCTCCCCTCCCTCCCCTGCCTCTCCTGCCTACCCCCTCTCCCCAGCTTCCCCCCAGTCTCCCCAGCCCCCCGCGCACCTCTTCGTTGTAGAGCCGCTCTGTGCGGAAGGAGTTGGAGTTGAGCAGCGCCCCCGGCACCAGGTTAGGGACGATGTTGCGGTCGATGAGCAACGACACGGCAGTGGCCAGGTCGTCCGTCTGCTGGCCCTTGCCGTACTTGGCGATGGCTGCGGATAACGACGGTGCGTCGGAAGCCGCCGAGCGTGGGGGGGCGGGGGCAGGGGGGACGGGTTACATGGAAAACACAGAGGAGGGAGAACGTGAATGCATGCATGCATGCACGTGTGCGGGCGGGGGGACCCCTGGTCCCGTCACGGCTTCCTCCTCCCACCCGTAGTTCCCTCGCCCAGTCCCCTTACCCAGCACCGCTGGGCCCCGCCCCCCCCCTCCCCTCGCCCCTCCCCTCCCCTCCTCCCCTCGCCCCTCCCCAGTGCGCCCTGCCCCCCCCCACCCCCGCCGACTCACCCAGGCGCACAATGGCCTCCACGAACTCGTACCGCATCATGGCGTTCTCCATGTTGACCGCCGCCTCGGCGCTCTTCTTGTCCGGCTGCGGGGGGCGGGTAAGGGGGATGGGGTATAGGTGTGTGTGTGGGGTGGGGTGGGATAAACGACCACCAGCAGCGCAGCGAGGGAGGGGGGAAGCGAGAGGGATGGCGGATGGGCTGATGGGCGGGGTGGGGTGGGGTGGGGGCGGCATCCAGGCGGCATCTCAGGAACCTCATGGACGCCACGTCCCCCAACTGGTGATGGTCCCATCCGGATGACGCCGGGGTAGGGGACGGGACCTGGTCATCGTGACGGGCGGCTCAGTGGCTGGCCACACCACGTAGCGGGAGATGGTGGTGGTGGTGGTGGTGGTGAGTGCAAGCCCTACAGGTGATCGGTGCGGTGGCCGGTCACCCCCCCCCCTACTGCAGTCAGCACCCGCCTGCTCACCTGAAAGTTGCAGACGATGAAGATGGTGTCGCAGTCGGAGCGCTTGCAGTACTGCGACTCAGGGTCGGCGATGCTGCAGTCGTCCAGGAAGGCGGTGAAGGCGTTGAGCGACATGTGGTAGGGGTCGCCGGTGCCGCCCGCCGCGTAGTACACGAACGCGCCGAACACCTGCGGCCAGTTCTTGAGCAGCACGTCGTGTACCTCCTTGATGGCCGCCTTCTCGTCCTTGCCCTCCTTGTTGGCCTTGTTCTCGCGGGACATCATGCTCGTGAACTTCTCCTTGGAGCAGGCGCGCTGCCAGTCGCGCTCAAACATGCGCTCCTCCACCTGCGTGAGGGCGTGTGGGGGGTTGGTTGGTTGGAGGGGGGGAGGGGGAGGGCGGAGGAGCGGGAGATGAGGCCAAGGGGAGGGGGTCACAGGGTTCAGGGGCTCCGGGCAGCGGGAAGGAGACGGGGATGGGGACGGGCACGGGGACGGGGACCGACGTTGTGGGCTCGGCGCGCGCGAGCCGCGTCTTAACATAATAATTTTGGCAGACACATACACACTTTCACACACACACGGGCGGGAGAAGGGTGGCGCCCACCCACCCACCCACCCACCCTCCCACCCTCCCACCCTCCACCCACCCACCCTCCCACCTGGTGCGAGTCGTAGAAGGTGCGCGCGTCGCACTCCTTGACTCGGTTCTTGAAGATGGAGTTGGGCAGCGTCCAGGGCTCTCTCTCCTCCTGCGGCTTGACCTCGATGTTCTCCACCCGCGTGGTGGTCTGCGTCTTGATGATCTTCTTGGCCATGATCACCAGCTGCAGGTTGTCCTCCCGCAGGTCGCCGAATGCCTCCGCCACCACCTGGTCGGGCCGCTTCACCGTCAGGGTGTGCATCACCGGCAGCGGCACCAGCCGCGGCACCGGCTTGTACGGGATGAAGGGCGGCGCGCTGCGAGCACGGGGGTGGGGGCCGGGGGGCAGGGGGCGGGGGGCGCGTCGGCGGCGTTGCGTTTTTCAGGGACATACACTCCAGATGGGTGCGACTGAGGATGGGGAAGGGAGGGGCGGGGAAGGGAGAGGAGGGCCGGGGCGGGGAAGTGAGGGGGAAGGGAAAAAGGGGCCGTGGCGCTTGCGGTGGGGAGTGTCACGGACGGACCTCGGACCGGGCACAGCACCCTGCTGGCCCCCACACACGGCGATGCGCAGCCCCTAGCCCCCCCGAACTCTGACCCACCCCACCTGGACAGACGTTCCCAGACCCATCGACCTCGCTTATCCTCCTCACCGGTCCACAGGACACCGTCAGCTGCCCACACCACCTTCAGACCGCCTCCAACCATCCATCCAACTCCACAGCCCTCCAAACCCCCTGCTACACATTCCGTTTCCCCACCCACGCAGCATCCCGACTTCCTCTGAACCCACCTCCCCTCTCCCTCCCCCAGCTCCCCCGCCCCCGCACGCACCCACCCACCCACCTGCCGGGCGGCTTGGCGATGAGGTTGAGCACGTTGGCCAGCGGCATCGTCTGCTGCAGCGCCTGCGGCACCGTGGAGGGCCGCGGCGGAGGGATGACCGCCTCCACGCTCACTTCATCCAGCAACGTGCCGCCGCTGTAGTACATGTGCGCGCGCTTGCCGTTGGGCAGGATGTACGACGGGAACAGCCCCTCCGAAACCTTGGAGCCCTCCACGTGCTCGAACAGCGTCAGCGTCGGGCGCGTCGAGGCGCCGTCCACTAGGATTCGGTCCTCGAAGGAGATAATCTGACGCGGCCGCCGCGGGTGCAGGCACACCTTGAGCGGCACCGGCGAGCGGCCGCCGACGTCGCCGTCGCTGACGGCGCCGTCGCCGTCGGTGCCGATGTCCATGCCCACGCCGCCAAAGTGCGTCGTCGCGGCGGCCGCCGCCTCCGCCGCCTTGCGCGCCGCCGTCGCTGCCAGCACCTCCGGCTTGGCCGCCAGCACCGTCAGCCCCACCCGCCCGTTCTCGCGCTCCCGGGTGGACGGCCGGTGAGGCGGTCCGTCCGTCCACGACACCGCCGACGCCTGCGGCTTGCCGATGTCCGCGCTGAAATCACCCGCCAGGATGCTCGCCATGTTGCTCGGCGGCGGCGGCTTGCCGCCGCCGCCGCCGCCGCCGCCGCCAGGCGCCTCCCCGGATCCGCTGGTGCCCCCCGGCGGCGTCATCCCTGGCCCTGGCCCTGGCCCCGCCGCCGCCGCCGGCGGCGGCGGCGGCGCCCCAAACCCCATTTCCTGATCTGAGCCCATGCCGGTGCTGCCGCTGCCGCCGCCGGTGGCGGTGCCGATGCGGCTGGTGCCCTCCGCGCCCTCCGGCGGCGCCAGCCCCACCAGCTGCGTGGCCGCCACCAGCAGGTCCTCCTGGTCCTTGGGCGGCAGCGTGGATAGCAGCTTGGCGGCGGGGCGGGTGAGGGGCTTGTCGGATTGGAGCTCTCGGTACTCCGAAACCACGGGCTCCCAGCGTTGCCGGCCCTGCCGCGCCCTGTGCTCGGGCATCTCCTGCCACAGGTGGCTGAGCGGCCGCGCGAGCAGCTTGTTGAGCGCCTTGAAGGACTCGGGCTCGTTGGGCAGCCAGTCGCCGTTCTCGTCCCACAGCTGCTTGCGGTGCGTGGAGCGGGAGGCGGCGAGGGTGCGGTCGTCGCCGCCCGAGGAGGAGACCAGGCCGCGCCCGCCGGCGCCGGTGCGGCCGGTGAACTGGAGGGAGGCGCTCGGCTGACGGAGGGGAAAGGGGGGGGGGGAAAGCCCGGGGAGGGAGTGAGCAGGCGGCGGGGAAAGGGGGGGGGAAAGCCCGGGGAGGGAGTGAGCAGGCGGCGGGGAAAGGGGGGGGGAAAGCCCGGGGAGGGAGTGAGCAGGCGGCGGGGGAGCGGGTTGGCGGTTTCGCCGATTTGATTGACATGAGGGGGGAAAGAGAGGATCGGGAGGCGAGGGAGTGAGCAGGGGGCGGGGGAGCCGGAGAGGCTATAGGGGAGGGGGCCACGCGCGACCGGGCGGGTCGGACGATTCAGCGACTGGGTCGGGACGGTCTTCCTCCTTGCCCGGCAAGACCTCTTCGCTCTCAGTCTCGCCTTTCCGTACAATCGCCTTTCTGTACAATCGCCTTTCCGTGCAAACGCAGAGCCATAAGTGTTCCAAGACGACCACTCAAGACATACGGGTCACCCCTGGCCCCCGGGGCACATTTCTGGTGCCTTGCACACGTAACCGCCGCCACCATACATGTCACGTGCGGCGTTCTTTTGCACTGGGTGCTGTGGAGGCTTCGGCTGTCACCAACGGACGGACGGGCTCCACCCTCATTTCATTCCTTAACTTGTCGACCCCACAAGCAGGCCCCCGCGCCCTCCTTACCCGTCCCCTCTCCGCACGCGGCCCCGTCACATTCCGTAACAGCCCCAAGGCAAGGATTTGTCGCCGGGCTGGGTGTGTTCACACCACAGGCAAGCAGTGCAGGAGTGCGCGGCATGCGAGGGGCACAGCAGTGGGCCTGGGTGGGCCGGGCTGGGTGTGTGTGTGTCTCAGGGCTGTCTCGATTCCACCCCCGGGGGGCCCATGTGTCACCCCGCCGGGGTCGGTCGGTGGCGGGTTGGGTGCTGCTGCTGCCGCTGCCGCTGCTGCCGCCCCACCCCGCCCGCCCGTCCTTCTTTACCCCCTCCCCGCTGCCCCCGGCCCCCCACCCCCCACCTCAATCTCGTTGAGCGTGTTCTCCACCCAGGACAGGAAGCGGTACCGCGAGTCTGTCACCGCCACGTGCCGGGTTCCGGAGCCGGCGCTCTCACTGTTCTCCAGGTCCAGTCCGCCTTCGTCACCGGCGCCACCACCTGCAGGACCGCAGCAGCGCACCACAGGACGAGGCAGGGAGGGGGGTAGGCACAGGAGCAGGGGGCGGGTCAGAGGGGGCAGACCCGTACCGCAGCCAGAGGGGTCGGAGCTTGCTAGCACGTGCGGCGCAGTGATACATGCAGCCCCATAGCCACTGCCCCGTTCGGCATGCATCCCGGGAAACCCATCGGGATCTTGATCCTGGAAGGCTGGGCAGGCAGGCTGGGCAGGCAGGCTGGCAGGCAAGTCACTGTCCCCCTTTGCTGTCGCTTCCCTGCCTTCCTGCCGGGCCTTACTTCTCGTGCTGTGCATGCTGCCCGCGCGGTGCATGGTGGAGGGCGCCGTCCCCGGGCTGCCGTTGCCGGTGAAGCGCTGCGAGGCGGCCGCGTCGAAGCTGCCCCTCTCGCAGATGGGCGGGAAGACCACCTTGGGCCGCACCGCCCCCGCCAGGACGGTGTCGACGGCGCCGTTCAGGACCTGTTCGAGGGTGCGCGGTGGGGGGAGGGGATCCAGAGGGTTGTCCCGGGGCGTGTGTGTGTGTGGGCCCGCCGCAATGGGCGTGTGACGAGGCAAGGAGATGCGCCCGTGTGTGGTGTTGCATGTGAGTGTGCATGTGGGGAGCTGTACGGAAGAGGTGTGGGGAGGTAACGACGTGCCATGCTACGAAAAATGCGTAATCAGCGCAGAGTTCGGGAGGCCCAGGCCAGGGTGTCAGGATGTGACGAAGGGGCTGTGGCGAGATTTGCCACGGTGGTGCTCCAAACCTCTCCTCCCTCTCTATCCCACCCCAATGCCACCCCCCCTCCCCCATTGACCACGCAGCCACGCACCAGGCCGTTGGGCGACATCTTGGGGCTGGATGCCGGCCGCCCCCGCGACGGGCTGCCCGACCCCAACCGCGCGCCGCTGGCGGTGGACGGCACCGGCCCCAACCCTCCGCCTCCTCCCCCTCCTCCGCCCGGGCCGCCGGTGCCCGGGCCGCCGCCGCTCTTCGCGCGGCGGCCGCCCTTGCTGCCCGAGCCGCCGCGCGCCGCCCCGGCCGCCGCGCTGGGCAGCGCCGCCATGGAGGTCTGGCTGGAGATGGACGGCAGGAAGGACGCCGCCGTGAGGGTCTTCTCGTCCACGTCCGTGGCGGCCTCGATCACCTTGTCCAGCGCCACACTGCCCTTGAGCTCAGCCTTGTACATGCGAGTGCGGTTGTGGGGGTGCTGCGAGATGTTCTGCAGGATGGCGGAGCAGAGATACAGCAGCTGCTCCTCGCGCGCCAGCGCGTCCGCGCCCGCGGCGGCGCCCGCCGCGCCCGGCCGCGTCGCGTTCACCTGCGCGCGTAGCGCCACGACGCGGTTGTAGAACACGGTGTTGGTGCCCAGCAGCACCAGCAGCCCGCGCTTGGCGATGGGCACCTGGTTTGCGCGCAGGACCGACATGTTGAGTAGCGCCGCCATGGACACAAAGTAGATGTCCTGCACCGCCTCGAGGTTGTGCATGTCGCGCTCGAAGATGGCGGGGTTCTCCTCGCCAGGCGCGGCGGCGGCGGCGGCGGCGGCGTTCGCCGCGCCGCCGCCGCCGGGCGGGCTGCCGCCGGTGGCCGTGCCGCCGGTCGACCTCAACGTGCCGGTCCCCGTGCCGACCAAGCCCTGCGGCCCCAGGTCCTGGTAGCGGCGGTTGAGGCGCTTCATGAGCGCCACCAGCGCCTCCACGGCGCCCAGCGCGGCCGCGACCGCCTTGGCCTCGCGCAGGAAGGATTTGGGATCCCCACACCCGTACGGCGCGGTGTACGTCATGCGCGCCAGGCCGTGGCAGCCGCGGTACTCCATGAGCGGCACCTGCGTATTGATTAGACCCACCATCGCGGCGGTGTACGGCACCACGCCGTCGGTGGGGCGCGCGCCCATGGTCAGCCCCGACACCTCCGCCGGTAGCCCCAGCGGCAGCAGGTGCGGCTCGCCGGGGCCGAAGGTGTGCAGGTTGGACCACCGCTCCTGGAAGAACTCCAGGCAGCCGGCCGAGATCTCCCGCAGCGAGGGCGGCCAGGAGGGGTTGTTGGCCACCAGCAGCAGCTTGAGCGCCACGCCGCGCTCCACCACGTGCCGCTCCATGTTGGGGTGGCGGCAGCAGGCGTTCCACAGCGTCAGCACGCCTGGGAGGGGTTGGGGGGGCCCGGGGCAGGGTGGAGCGGGGTGTTCGAGGAGGGTCAGGGTGACGGGGGTGAAACGAAACACCCGGGTGGCGTACAGGAAATCGGTAGACTTACGTAACCTGCGGGGATGGTCGCCAGGGACAGGCTGTGTGGTTAGGAAAGGAACCCGCCCGCCAGGCTGTGTGTGTGTGTGTGTAAAAGGAAATTGACAGGAAGGTGATGGTGGCAGATCCCAGGTGCACAGTGGGATGGCCAGGATTGGGATATAGATGAAGGTGGGGCCGAGTAGGGGCAGCGTCGGGGTCTGGCAGTCCGTCCGTCAGTCAGGCCCGTCAGATCAAGCTTCCACCCCGCCGCACCTAGCTGCATGGACTTCCAGGCGGCGCTGAGGTGCATGCCCAGGATCTGCAGCAGGATGCGCAGCGCCCGCTCCGTGTCCGTGTCCACGGTGCCGTCCGCCTCGGGGGCCCGCACGTCCACCGTCCACCACGTCTTGCTGCGGGGGTGGGTGAGCGGGGTTGGGGGATGGGGCGAAGGGAGGGAGCTTTGCCGAATCGAAACGTGCGAAGAATCAAAGGCAGGGTCCTACAGCAGCTGGTGTTGCGGGGTGGGTCGGCCGCGGACTCAAGACAGACGGGGTCGGGGTCACTTGAGCGGATTCAGCGGACTCGCTGATACTGCCGTGCATGCGGCGAGCTCGGTCAGGGGAGCTCGCACGGCGCAGCGGATGGCCGATGGCGCAACCCCCGATCAACAAACCAAGACCTTCAGACGACGGATTCACGACGCAGGCGCAGGAGCAGGTGCATGGGTACGGGGCCGCGCACTCCTCTGGTAACGTCCTCATGGTCCCGCGCTGCTATGGCGGCCAGCGGCCAGCAACTCGACCCAGCACCGTCAGCAGCTGCAGCAGCCATCGCGGCCAGCACCGCTTAGCGCCCGCCGGGCCCCAGCGGACTGCTAGACGCCAGCCGGCCACCCCAACGAGCGGCCCTCCCCGCCCAGATGTCCTCCAGCGATCGGCCCCCCTTCCCCGCGACTCGCCCCGCCCCGTCCCGCTCCGCCCCGCGCTCACTTGCGCGCTCCCTCCGGCGCCGACAGCCTGAACACGTCCAGCTCCCGGCGCTCCGGAACCCCGTCGTCGTCCACCATGAACATACAGATGGAGGCCACCAGGAACTCAAACAGCTTCAGCACGGGCACGTCGGTGGCCTCGCCGTCCTGTGGGCGGGGAGGGGGGATAGGTAATTGGTAGTTGACATATTAGCTTCCAGGGGA
Organism: Eudorina sp. 2006-703-Eu-15; assembly: GCA_003117195.1. Taxonomy (NCBI): domain Eukaryota; kingdom Viridiplantae; phylum Chlorophyta; class Chlorophyceae; order Chlamydomonadales; family Volvocaceae; genus Eudorina; species Eudorina sp. 2006-703-Eu-15. The sequence continues at coordinate 136,008 of BDSI01000009.1, forward strand.
GAAGGGGGAGGTGTCGCGCATGGGTGGCTAGGCAACGATGAAGTGCGCTGACTGACTGAAGGTAGGGGGAAGGGGGCATGTAGGGAAATGACACCAGGGGCAGCTGGAGGGTGTGCGTGCAAACAAGCAGCGTTTTGTTTATCACCCGGTGGCTGGTATCTGCCTGCCTGCCTGCCTGCCTGCCTGCCTGCCTGCCTGCCTGCCTGCCTGCCTGCCTGCCTGCCTGCCTGCCTGCCGCCCACTGGCACGGCCCCAGGGACGCGGCACCCGGCCCGCGGGACGCACCTCGTCCTGGTCCAGCATGGCCGGCAGCCACGACTCGCCCACTGACACCAGGGTCTCCAGGCCCCAGTTGTCCTTGAGCTGCTTGTCGAACCGCTTCTCAAGCTGCGGGGATTGATTGGCATTGATGGGGACGGTTGCGTCAGTGGGGCCGGGGAACGGCTTAAGTCATAGCGGCCAGCTAAGAGTTGAGGTCATTGGGCCGGGGAAGGGTTGAGGTCATCGCGGCGGCGGGGGCTCGGAGTAGCGGGGCAGTGGGTCGGCGGCCTAGGGCCGGGGAGCCTTGTGTGTGTGGCGGTGCATGTAGGCGTGGTAGGGGCCGCTACGGTGGCCCTTCCGGTGCCGGGCTGTCCACGTCGGGCCATTGCGTACATTCGTACCTCCGTACATTCGTACTTTCACCCGTACCCGCGTGTGTTCCGGGGCTCAAGAAGAGCACGGCCCCAGGTGCCCCCGGGACCCACCTGCTGCATGCGGCCCTTCATGGCCTCCGCCTTCCGCCGCGCCCTGTTGCGCGAGTCGTTGCGCTTCATCATCATGGCCGCGGGGAAGGGCCGCTCGCGGTTCTCGTAAAGCGACTCCCCTTCCGGCATCGTGACCTGCCCCGCCGCCCGGACCGCCGCCGACGTGGCGCGGCTGCTGCCGGCGCCCGCGCCGCCGCCCAGAGTGGCGGGCGTGCCCGGCGCTGTGGTGGCCTCGCCGCGGACGGACAGGTCCGGGACGCTGGCCTCCACCACCGGCGGCGGCGTCAACTCCACCTCCAAGCCCCCAAACTGCGACGCCGAAGCACTAGCCTCCCGAGACACGCCCTTGCTGGCCGCCGGCGAGGCCGCCCCCTCCGCGCCCTCCGCCGCCGGCTCCCCGTCGGCGCCCGCCTCCCCCGCCGCGGCCGCGGCCGGATCCTCCTCCGCCATCGCCGCATCCGCCTCCGCCACCATGACCTGCTGCGACCGCTGCTGGTCCAGCTCCTCAGTATCCTCCAGCGCCGCCGCCGCCGCGGCGTCGCCGTCGGCGCCGTCGCCGCCCGCCTCGCGGCCCGTGTCGCCTCCGTCCTGGCCATCGCACACACTGCCCTCCGCCGTCGCCGGCGCCGTCGCCGACCCCGGCTCCGGCCCCCCAGAGGCGGCCTGTCGCAGCTTGGCCGTCTTGGCCGCCACCTCGTCGTTGATTTCGTGCAGCGTGATGGCGTCGTTGAGCTTGTGGATCATATTCTTCGCCAGCTGGTTGGCGGGCGAGGGGTTGAAGGACGTGCCCAACACCTGGGGCGAACACACACCAGCACAACCACCACACAGGGTCATGATGGATGGGGTGGTATTAAATTGAAAAAAGAAATAAACCCGAAGAAGATGGGGTGGGATGGACAATCATATGGCACGTCGAATCGGGATGAACAAAGAACTGGTGTTGGACCGGCGACCCTTTTGGACTGCTCCGGAGCCTTCAGGATGCCGAGGGCCGAAGGCCATTATACAGGAGCAGCCGAGCACCCGAGTTGCATGGCCACATGACGTGGCTCCGCCCGCGCCCTCACGATTGTTATCAAGATTGTTACCACTACCATCATCACCGCCACCACCACCACCACCGCCACACGGACCAGGTGCAACTAGGATTCCCAGGTCCCTAACGACCCCACTGCCCGCGCCCCTCCTCAGGCAGGCGGGTGCTGCCGCCACCAGGCACCAGTCCTCACCCACCCACCTTGCGGTTGTTTCCGTTCCTCAGCAGGATCCACATGCCCGCCATCAGGAACTCAATCATCTCGCTGTTGTCGCTGTCCGTCAGCAGCGCCGCGTACATGGCCAGCTCGGCGGCGTCCACCGCACCCGCCATGGTGGACAGGTACATGAGGCCGATGGCGGCGGCCTGGAGGGTGGTGGGGTTGGGGTTGGGGTTGGGTGGGGGGTGTTGCAGGATGGGTGGCACGTGAGGCGGCAGAAGTTCAGTACAATGACTTGAAATAAGCTTCTCGCAGGCCCGACAGGGACTACCGGATAATGCACCCGACGGAGGGGAGGGTCACGAGGAGGATGGCGCAGTGCCGGCAGGGTGGACGGAGGCCGCCATCCGAACAGCACCACGGCACACCCAACGCCCACTTTTGCAAAAGCCTGTCCGCCAGCGCCCCGCTTCACGGCGCGTTTAACAGCTCACGTGTTTCCCAGCTGCTCGCATCGCTTGTCACGGGCACTTCTTCTCTTGGGTTGAAAGCCCATTCCTTCATCCTGTCTCATGCCGGCCGCGGCCGAGCCTCCGCTCTCCCGTCCCCAACCCCTTCCGCCCCGTTCTCCGACGCCTTAGCCCCAACCCTCTTCCCATTCCCCCGGTCTCACCCCCGGCAGCCCCCGGCATGCACCCGCGCTGGGCCGGTGGTGGCGCGTCTCCCCCTAGTTCCCTTGTCCCGTTGCTGTTTCTTGCATCATGAAATTGCAAGCTACGGATGCTTAAGAGGCACGGTACAACGGTCACCGATGCCTGGGGTCGGGTGGGCTACTCCGCAGCACACTACCCTACTCCGCAGCACATAGCACACTCTCGACTCGCCTGCTGGATGATCCGGTCGCACTCCGAGTCCATGACGCTGCTCAGCGCCGCGCGCAGCAGCGCCCCGAACGCGCCCATCGCCAGCAGCTTCCCGCGGAACGGCCCGAACATGCACTCGTCGCCCTCGGCGCCGATGGGGTGGCAGGCCAGGAACGCCACGCCCGCGCACGCCGACGCCTTCACGTGGCCCGCCTGCTCGAAGTTCTGCGTCTCGATGGCGTCCAGCATGGCCATCAGGAAGTTGAGCGCCACGTCCTCGGGCGAGTTCATGATGAGCATGGCGGCGTCGGGGTTGGCGGCCAGGGTGGCCAGCGAGGCGGTGATGCAGTGGGCGACGCGGGAGAGCGGCAGCGCCACGGTGTTGTAGCAGTCCATGCCCATGATGCCCAGCTGCGCAATGTGCTCCATCTTGACCTGTATGCGGGCGCGCGGGAGGCGGACGGGGAGGCAGGGCGGGGGGTAAATCGAAGGACAAGCCCCGGACGGCGAGGGGCCCAGGAGGTAGATCGAGAGGTGGTGCCCGGGAAATCGGGGTGGACGAGTCGGCGCCTGTACGACACAGCGGCGCTACACCCAACGTAAGCGCACCTGTGCATCCATCCGTCCACCTACCCCACCCATCCACCTAGGCAATTCTGGTTTCAACCTAACCCCCCGCCCGCCCACCCACCGGGGCTTGCCTTATCTTCACCCCCCGTTCCTTTCCGCCCCTCCCCACCCGACCCCCCCCCCACACACCCGCTCACCTGGATGGGGTCCATCATGACGCAGTAGTGCGCGCTGCCCCACATGGCCTGCGACGCCGCCTCCGCCAGCCGCACCCCCAGCTCCACATCGAAGGTGGGCGTGGCCTCCATCTCCTCCCTGCAGACAGCCCCCGGCAGCCAGAGCGCTCGCCAAGGGCTCATCGCACACGCTGCCCCGGCCGCTGCCCCAGCCCCAGCCCCAGCCCCAGCCACAGCCACAGCGTCCACAACTCGGTGTCAACAATCCGCAGCTTCCACCCAACGCACCTGCCGGCCCCTGCTCAGACCTACCTGCACGTCATCTCCCTCCCTCCAAATCCTTGGAACCCCGGACCCCACCGCCCTCCCTCCAACACTCCCTTGCCGTCCATTTCGGCAACGCCCACCCGCCTCCCGTTCCCCCCGCCCCGGGCCCCCTGCTTGGGCCGCCCCCCCTTCTCACGGTGTCAGCTGGCCGTAGAACCGCGCCACCTCCCGCTTCAGCTTGCTGAGCGTGCTGTGCAGCAGCACGATACACGCCTCGAACATGAGGGGCGCCTCCCCGCGGTCGCGGATCAGCTCCATGGCGTCATCGTCCAGGACCATGGTGGCCAGCAGCGAGGCGGCGCAGAACTGGATCATGGACTCGCCGGGACCCTGTGGGTGGGTGAACCGCAGCGGGCAGCGGGCAGCGGGCGGCGCACAACCGTCAGGTCGGGGCGGGGGGAGCGCCCAGCCATGTGGGGTGATGGGAGGCACACGACGTGGCATGAGGCCATGACCCGAAGGGTGGGAGGACACCGGGACAGGACCAGACTGGAGAGCAGACATTGAAATGAAGCCTCGGACGGGGCTGTGCGGAGCACGTGGCTGCTGAGCGGAGGGGCCAAAGCGGACTGAGTGAGCGGAAGCCGAGCCGCTGACCCTCATCACGGAAGGCGGCGCGAGCAAACCTCCGGAAAGCGAGCGGGTGGGTTACGGTCGCGGCGGGGGAGGCGCCGAGCCCCGGCGGGCGCGGATGGGGGCACAGGGCGGGGATGCGTTCAGGCCTCAACTGAAGCAACCAAGACCGTGTGGCATATGTGCAGGGGTACCGTACATGCAGGGAGCAGCCAGGACTCGCCTTGGGGTTCAGCAGCGAGATCACGTTGCGCAGCGCGCCGCTGGCGATGAGGCTCCGCCGCGCGTCTGCGTCGCGCTGCACCATGGTGGTCAGCAGCTTGGCCGCCGTCTCGCGCCGCGAGGCCGCCGCCTCGGGCGCGTAGCCCTCCAGGTTCTTCGCCAGCGTGAACAGCGTCCCGAACTCGGGCTCCTGCTGCAGGTAGGCCTTGCGGCAGTTGCGATCTATCAGCAGCACACTCAGCGCGCCCAGCAGGAACGACTGGTAGCGGTTGCGCTGCGCCTCCGGCACCGCGTCGCCCTTGTTCCGACTGCCGCCGGCAGTCCCCGGCGGCTGCTCGTCCATCGCGGAGCCGCTGGTCGAGCCGACGCCGGCGGCGCCGCCGGCGCCGCCGCCGCCAGCGGCGGCGGCTGCCGCCCCCGACGCCGCCGCCGTGCTGTCCTCTAGCACCACCGGCATCTTGAGCGACCGCTTCAGATTGGAGAGCAACAGCGACACGATGTCCAGATCCGCCAGCGCCCGCCGGCTGAGGCCGGTGGTGGAGAGGCCCCACACGGCGGCGGCGGTGGTGGTGGCCACCTCCAGGTTGGGCGAGGACAGGCGGTTGAGCAGCGCCGCGAGGCGGTCGATGCGGAAGTCCAGGTGGTGGTCCTTGTTGATGGACAGCTCCCAGAAGCCGTGGGCGCCCTCCGCGGACAGCACCGGGTCCTCCGCCTCAACCTGTGCGGGGCCGCAGGCGAGCGGGCTCAGGCTAGGGCTCCATGTCAGACAGCCAGGCAAATGGATTGCGGGCACGTACGAATTGAGGGAGGGGGCACGTGCTGAGGGGGGTGGTGTCGGTCGCGCATAACACGGCACCAGCAGGCAGCGCGAGAGCCCCCACAGCCCCACGGCACAAACACGGCTCAGTTGCTTCTTGCGGCGTAATTTTGGTTTCACACAAACGATGTTACTGCAAGTGTAGAGACTAAACAGCAGGTCGCAAGGCGCAGTCCGCTCAGGATGGGGTTCTGCCCCACCCCTAGCTAGTAGCTCTAGTTGGGGCATCGCTGCCAGGCACCGGCCCACATATGCCCAACAGGGTGTACATGCGCGCGCGCGACCTCGGTGGAGCACATTCCGGGGGACAGCGGCCCCTTAAGCCCCTGCCCCTCCCCTCTTTCCGGGGGAGAGAGCTTCGGCGGTTATTCCAGTAGGGCTGGGTCGGCAGCCCTTGGCCAGTGTCAGGACCGGATGTCGCTACGTAACGATTCACACGCGTACATACACACATACGCGGGCAAGTGCATTGATCCCTGGGGTGGGTCCGGTCGGTTACTATGCTGTACACAATGCGCACACATACACACACGCGCACGAGCACTAATACGGGTAGGTGGGGGATTCTCCCCGCTGAGCACACGCACACGCACACGCACACCTCCGCGCAGTCGGTCGTCGTGGATGGGAGAGCTGCTGTGGACGGTCCCCAGCCCCGCGGGTGAGCCAGGCCCATCATCGGCGTCCACCGGGTGACCCGACAGCGTCCACGTCGACAACCCCGCTTGCCCTCCCCCTCAGGCCCTGCCCCTTCTTTTCCCTTTCAATTTAATCCCCTTGTATATGTCTACCAGGGTCCCGTAACCCCCTCCCCTCTCCGTCCACTTGGCCCCAACGCACCTTGGCGTGCAGGTACGCGGTGAGCAGCTGCCGCCGCTTACTGGCAGTCCAGGGCTGCTCCGCAATAAGCTGCGGGGCACAGGGTAGGGAGGCTCGCCATTCACACAACGCGAAACGAGGAACCGCCGTGGAACATATTTTTTCCTTAGCTGCAACCCCCAGCACGTTTGGGTACCTGCATAACAGCTCAGTAGGTGTAGTCAGAACCCAGATCCCAGATCCTCTCGGCGTCCCCCTTCGACATCCATCAGGGGGGACGTCGATCCGCGGGTGGTTCCCAAATCTCCCTTCCCCCGCGGGTCCCCGATCCAGCTCATGCAGTGTCGCCAGCCAATCCCTAGAGGACTGCGACCGCGCCAGCCCAGAGCCCGTACGGGCCGCCGCCGCCGCCGGCTGGATGCCGTCCTTGACCGACGGAGGCCATACCCTGACTTCGCCCCCCCTTCCCAGTTGCAGGTCCCGCCCCCGCTGCCCTTCGCCCTCGCTTCCCGCGCTGCAGCTGCAGGCCGCAGGCGCACCTCCTGCCACTCGGCATCCGTGCGGATGGGCGTGCGCTTTTGGCTGAAATTGAGCTCCGGCTTGTCCTCCCGCGGCGGCAGCCGCTCGTCAAAGTAGGGGTTCTCCACCAGCAGCGACAGCTCCGTGCCCGTGAATACGCCGGTCAGCTTGGTGGTCCGCTTACCCGCCTCCTCCACAACATCCACCTTGGTCTCGCCTAGGGGGAGGAAGGGGGGAAGCCGGGGAGGAGGTGACGCCACGATTGGACGAAACCTAACCGCGCGCGGGCAGTTGTGATCCCAGGGCTGGCTGTGCGGCGCCAGTACGGCGTGGATGCAGCGCAGTGCGTGCAATCGCGACACACGCCAGGTTGACTGTTGCGTGAGCGAATCAGCCGTGTCCCTCCATCATTTCCCCACTCTGTGCCGATTCCGCAGGCACGAGGCCGGGTGCGCCGACCTCGTGCCCAGGCCGACGCACCCGGCGCCCGTCCCACGCGTGAAGACTGACTGGGGACGCACCCAAGTCGCGCTATTCCACAAAAACCTCGCGTGCCGCATGCATGTACTATCCTCGTCGGTCGTGAAGGTCTTAACCGTGAACCGCATGCAGCTTACCAACTTGATCCCATTTCGCCGGGTCCTTCCCAAAGAAACGACCAGCAGATTGAAGAAATTGCTCCAATGAGTCATCGCTGGATGGAATCACCGGCGCTCCCAGCAGTGCTATCTTTCGCACGGCTCCCTGAAGGAGCTTTTTCACCCGGCTCTTAACAATGGGTAGTTGCAGAACCTACGATTTAATAAATGCATGTTATCACTGAGCTCTGCGGCACACCTTCGGAAGCGCACTTCGGCGAAAGACTGCTCGCCTACCTCATCGGAGTCGTCAAGCCTTACATCAGCAATAAAATTTCCGTCCATCTTACGTAACGCCCCGTTGGGGCGCGCGGGCTCACGCTAGAAGTAGTCCATGATACATCTTATTGGTCTTAGAGTCTGCAACAGTTTTCTCGGTAATATCTCAATCGGGCATAGTCATGCACATGCGGCTATCTTTGGACAAAATATGTATGATTGGTCTCGGCAAGTATGCAAGCAGCTCACTTGTAATCACTGTCGTACTAGGTTACTGAGGTAACTTCTCAACCCTGTTCATTCTTTCGTACAGCACATCAGAAATTGATGGAGGAGATTACCCTGCTTCCGCATCGGAAAGCCTCGGACCAAGGATGAGCACACTACCACAAAGTTGGTTTTCCATACGTATGGCAATGTGAACATGAAACTTCATAGTGTGTAGTTTAAACGTCATGTCTTACAATAGAAGGATTTATCTGCCTTTGCCCCTTCGAAAGCTTCCGTTGGCAGGTAAGGAAAGTAAGACATTCGAGTTACTGTAGGGCCCCTTTAAAAGATTTCACTTTAGAATCACTTCAGTGTTATTGTAAAGTCGCTCTATGTCTGGTGGTCCATGCGGAAGGCGACTTGGACGCTAAGGGGAGCTGGAACACCGATAGGAGCCTGAGGAAAGCTGGAAACCAGCCAGGAATGATTTGAATGCTGGTGCATGTTACAGTGGACCCAAAAGGGACCGGCGGTGTCTACCAGGAGAGACATCAGCTACATTCCGGGTCGCACACACAGGCGCCCCATAGCCCAGCTAGGGCTTTGCTATCGCGCTGGAATCAGGAGGGGCCCGCCATGCCAGTCCCCTGGACACTGGACCCCGAGCACGGCAACTGCAGCTGTGACGGCCAACGCCGCCGACTGCGACGGAGACGGCGGACACGCTGGCACCGGCCCTGCACGTACGACCCTCTCCGTGGCACCGGGAACACTACCTGACCGCACTCCGCGATTTACTGCAACGGTCTCGCGGGCCCTTCTCTAGTCCCGCGCACTGCTTCACACCTCGTGGTTCCGCGAGACCTCATGCCCTTCGAGTGAAGGTGTTGAGAAACACCGGGTCAATGTCTATTGCCTCCGCGTGCGTGGCTCATTACTGCTACAGCGGCAAGGCTTGACAACCCACATCTTGAAATCTGGACGGTCGCATGCGGCAGGGGCCAATATCGCAGGATTCCGGGATCGATGGTGACTCCGCACCCACCGCCCCGCGCTCCGCCTGGGGCACCTTCTGGTGCACCAGCTCGCTCGTCCTCGGACCAACCTCCGACAGACCCCCCGCTGCAGCACCTCACCCCCGCCTCCTCATGCGTAGGAGCGACTTGCAGGTGAACGGGGATACGGCCTCTCCGACCGGGGCAAGGGGACCGGCATGCAGGTTCGGCTGCTATTGCAACAAGGAGGGCCAGGCGTTGGGAGTGTACCCAAAAACCGAGATCACGCATCCATAGTTGGTTATACAACTGCCGAGGAGATAGCCAAGCAAGGCCCCTTCGCGCAGCCCCTCCCCCACCCCCTCCCCCACCCCCTAAAACCTTCTCCATCCCCATAAACCCTCCTTCACCCCCCTTGACCCGCCTCCACCCTCCTCCAACCGCCGTCGTGTCGTGTCGGGTCGGGTCGGGTCGAGCGTCATCCTATGTTCCTTTCCCGGTCGAGCCCTACCTCACTTTGCATTCTGCACATACAGTGCAGCTATCAGCGATACGGACAGCTGCGTCTCAGCGCCTCAGCCTGCTGAAAGCCGGCCAGCTAACGGCTCCTACCTACCTTGGGCGAAGCTTCCGGTGTTCCGACAACCATGACAGTGGCAGCTGCTTAGTTCATTTGCTTACAGTTATTATCATATTGTATCGTTAAGGGGGGTGTTAGGGGGGCCGCTGCCTCTGGGGTGAGTGGCTGAGTGCCTCGCCGACTGGATAGGCGGCCGCCCGCCGCCGGCTCTGCCTCCAGATTACCTAGATCGCCTAGCAGAAGTGTTGTAACGGCGGTGGCCGGGGGGAGCTTCACATTTAGCCGCACGTACACGCGTGCTGATCACGCACCCGGATACCTACCGTACCTAGCTGCGATGCCGTACGTACGTACGTATCATTCGTAACACGGCTGAAGGATACGTAGATACCGATTGTTACCCTGGGTCGGGTTTGGGGCCCGCTCCTGCAAAACCCCAATCCTGCCTGCCAGCTTTATTACAACCATTCCTGCCCATACATGTCCTTCGTTGCAGCAGGTTCACATCAACTGTATGCAACGGCGGGTCGTCGCCGCTGTGCCGTACGTACGTACGAACGCACGTTGACCGCTTGACCCAGTCAACCAGTCCGTAGGGCACATGCATTCTGAAAGCCCCTCGACGTGCGTGCAAGCAAGCGCTGCCATGTATGTAGGCATACTAACATATGTTTATTTGCTTGATGCCCACTGCAACGCGCGAGCGCCTCTCTAGGTGTAGGTAGTTGAAAGGGCGCCACACAGCAGTGCATGCCGCTTAACCTGTCTGGGGGCCGTTGATCTATCCGGGTCGCGCGAGTGCGTGGTTGGTTCAGTCCCCGCCCCTAACTTCGCTCTTTCGCGCCATCAGCGTACTGTCGCTGCAACATCGTCGGCCGGCATGGTAATTCGGCCTTCTAACAAAACAATAAACAACGAGCAATTGCCAACATACGTCGGCTCCATCTGTCAGATCATTTGTGGCCGCGCTCCGTTGTAGTGCAACGAAGTGAGGATGACGGCAAGCAATCAACGACGCGCACATGCGTAATCAGTCATTCGATCGCCTGATAAAAGCGCGATCAATTGATATATATATGCTTCCCTCAACCATAAGCAGCAGTGCACGTGTGCGTCCGTACAGTCCTATGCGTCCGTAGAGCCCTATACGTCCGTACAGCCCCATGCGTCCGTACAGCCTCATGCATCCGTACAGCCCCATGCGTCTGTACAGCCCCATGCGTCTGTACAGCCCCATGCGTCCGTACAGCCCCATGCGTCCGTACAGCCCCATGCGTCTGTACAGCCCCATGCGTCCGTACAGCCCCATGCGTCCGTACAGCCCCATGCGTCCGTACAGCCCCATGCGTCTATACAGCCCCGTGCGTCCGTAGAGCCCCATGCGTCTGTACAGCCCCATGCGTCCGTACAGCCCCATGCGTCTGTACAGCCCCATGCGTCCGTACAGCCCCATGCGTCTGTACAGCCCCATGCGTCCGTACAGCCCCATGCGTCCGTACAGCAGCAGTCAGCCGTCGCCCGTCAGCACGCAGTGCATCAGAGCTTCATGTCCGTCACCGCCGTCGCCAGTGCGCCCAGCAGCCGCTTCTCGTCGAACACCAGCTTGCCGCCGCCACCCTTCGGCGCGTCCTGCAGCGCATGCGTGCAGACCACGAAGATGCGGTCGGGCGGCAGGACGTGGCCGGCACGCTCCGCGGCAGCCGATGTCTGGGCCTTGATGCTGTCGATTGCCTCGCCGGGGGCAGTGCCGGGTGAGTCGCGGCGACTGGTCCGCAGCAGGCGAGCGAGGGAGGGGCGGGAGCGGCCGGGTGGGAGGGCGGAGGCCGCGAGCGGCAGAGCGAGAGATTCGAGAAGGCAAGGTTGACACCAGTCGGCGGGTTGAACTACCATTATAATGATGCATGACAGGATCCAGGTAGGTGGTTCGCGGTAGGTTGAGATCCGAACGGCATGGGTGTCCCGATGCGGCTAGCTAAGTTGTCCTGCGGGGCCCACCTTCGTACTGGTCATGCCGCGTTACGTACTGGTCACGTCGCGTCAGAAGGTTTCACGATGGCTACATACGCAGCCCTACATTGCTACATACCCTGCAAGCTTTGCCTGAACAGACCTAGCTAAGAAGCACTAGTAGCTAGAGCGAATGGTCCGCAGCAGGGAAGGGACGGAACACGGATGCGGCCGGGTAAGAATGAACGGGGGGATATCATAAGGCAATGTCAAAACCATTCGGCGGGTTACATCATTCATGATAGAAGCCAGGTAGATAGGTGGTTGGTTCGTGGTGGTTGGTTCGTGGTAAGTCGAGATCCAAACGGCATTTGTTTCTCGACGCTTTTGAGACACAGCCAGCAAGAGATGTCCTCCGGGACCCCACCCGCATCAGAAGGGTTCACATATTTCACGACGGGTACGTGCCGTACTTACCTGCAGCCCTACCCCGCAGACTTTGCCTGAACAGAAGGAGCTAAGCACTAGGTAGTAACGAATGCTACCGTACGTCGCCTCAGTCCGTTCTAGGAGGGGTGGGGCGGGCAACGAACTGGGTGTACGGCCACCGGGTGGCAAGCCAGCCAGCCAGCCAGCCAGCCAGCCAGCCAGCCAGCCAGCCAGCCAGCCAGCCAGCCAGCCAGCCAGCCAGCAGCGTCCTTATGGTACTCCCGTCATTCTAGCGTCCCTTTTTTCTCCCACGCCATATCCACCCGATACCGTATCTCCCCCTGCACCCATCGATCCGCCCGCCCCAACCCCCCCAGCGAACCAGGATACACACGATGACTCGACTGTACGTCCTTAAATGCCCCCCGTCGTAACTCGCTCACATGTCAGCGACCAGCGCATCCGCCTTAGCGAACACCACCAGCAGCCGCTGGTCCGGGAACTTGGTCATGTGCGCCCACAGCAGGTTGTCGTGCAGCTCCTCGAAGCGCCGCTCTATCACCACAATCTGGGCCGCCGAGTTAGGGCCGTACGCATGCATATGTGTGTTTATATAAGACACCATGCATATGTGTGTGGGCGGGCCAAAAGGACAGCAGAAGACATTGTGGCTGGCAGAGAAAGAGTTCCGATAATCCTGGCGCGCTGGTAACCTGGTGTGTTGGCCTGTATGGTTGCATGACAACCCCCCGCGGGTGATGGAGAAAGGGTGCGCAGCCCCAGCCACTCGCTAGACCCCGGTCGGGCAACCGCGGCATGGTACACCGCGCGCGCCGTCAACCCGCCCACATCCAGATTCCGGAGTAAGTTGAGAAAAACCCCAGCGGGGCCCCGCCGACAAGCGGCGAGGCAACCCGCTGTTGTGTGCTCCTGCTTTGCAAATGAAACCCACTCGTACATCCGCCCCCTAACACACGCACCCGCACCTGCATCTGGAACACGGCCAGGTACTGCTGCTCCACGTAGGCGCGCGGGTTGGCCGTCAGCGTGTTGCTGCCGGGGCAGTCGTACAGGGTGATGATGCTGTCGGGCATGCCCCAGGAGCCCACCTTGCGAGTGCCCTCCTTGACGACCGACGTGTACGGCAGCTTGGACGGGATTGCAGTGGGGGAAGGGGTACAGCAGGAAATAAAAGGGGGGAAGGGGAAATAGAGGGGTGTAAGTGGGCGACGGGGCGCGGTCATCACTGGCAGAAAAGGGCTCAGCCAAACACCGAGCTGCTACAAGTAGTCAAGGGAGCAGAGTACGTAACGAGCCAGCTAGCTAGTCCCCGAGGGCATAGCTCGGGCCGAAACTCGAGCGTTGCCGCGCGCGCTAGCTAGGGGACCACCGACCGCCGGATGCACTTTAGCGAATACACAGAATTCACTCATCCAATCCAGATAGTGCGTCCCCGTTGTACGCTATACACTTTCCTTGTCAGTGATCTCGGATCCCGCACGCACGCACGCACCTGGCAGGCCCGACTGGACGGCGTTGTACATCATGATGCCGCGGATCAGGCTGCTCTTCCCGGCGCCGGTGGTACCCACAATCGCTGCGTTAAAGCGGTTGGGGTTCAGCTCCAGCCCTGCCTCCTTCATAGCGGCGGTCGCTCGCTCCCGTAGCTCGTCACTCGCCATGTGGCGCCAGCGCGTCGGGCGCTGCAGGACCTCCAGCTCCTCCTGTGGCCGGTGAAGAACGGGGGTAAGGGGGTAAGGGAGGGTTGGGGGTGGGGGGGAGGACGAAGTTCGACGCAATAATCACAAAGGCAATAGCAGATAGAGTAGTAGCAGTGAGTGCGTGTCTCAAGAAAGCCAGTGCGTTCTTCTGCGTGCGTGCCCTGCTGCTGCCGGTTAGTTACCTCGGGCGCCATATGCACTACTACGCCAACCAACCAACGAACAACGAATGACGCAACGCGTACACGCAGGCAAGGGCTGGCGCGCGCCTGCTGCCTCGAATGGCTCGCCTCGTTGATGCGAATCGTATCCACTGGCCGGAAGTCAAGTCGAACATATACCGTATACGCGGGACACGCCTAGCTAGCTACCTGAGTCTCTCGCAGCCGCTTGTCGCGGGCGAGTATCTCCTGCTGCGCACGCTGGTTGGCCGCCTCAGCAGCCCGCGCGGCCTCCGCCGCCTCGGCCCGCTGCCGCTCGGCTGCCTCGGCTGCATGCTGCGCCGCGAGCGCGTCTTGCTTGGACCCGCCGTGATCTTACTACCCGTGAACCTCCGTCCGTGACTCGACCTTGCAACGGCCGTCCACTCGACCACGCAACGGCCGCCGTCATGACGTTACTGATGAGAGAAGCTAGGCGGGGCATTATTATCGCGCTGGAATCAGGAGGGGCCCGCCATGCCTGTCCCCTAGACACCGGACGCCGGGCGCCGGACGCGGCAACTGCAACTGCAACTGCAACTGCAACTGCAACAGCGGTGACGGCCAACGCCGCCGACTGCGACGGAGACGGTGGACACGCTGGCACCGGCCCCGCACGACCCTCTCCGCGGCAGGGGGAACACTACCTGACCGCACTCCGCGATTTACTGCAACGGTCTCGCGGGCATTTGTTTGGTCCCGCGCACTCCTTCACACCTCGTGGTTCCGCGTGACCTCATGGCCTTGAGTGAAGGTGTTGAGAAACACCGGGTCAATGTCGACTGTATGGCTCATTACTGTTGCAGCGGCAAGGCTTGACAACCCACATCTTGAAATCTGGACGGTCGCATGCGGCAGGAGCCAATATCGCAGGATTCCGGGATCGATGGTGACTCCGCACCCACCGCCCCGCGCTCCGCCTGGGGCACCGTCTGGTGCACCAGCTCGCTCGTCCTCGGACCAACCTCCGACAGACCCCCCGCTGCAGCACCTCTTGCCCCGCCTCCTCATGCGCAAGAGCGACTTGCAGGTGAACGGGGATACGGCCCCTCCGACCGGGCCAAGGGGAAGGTCCAAGTTGGGCGACAGCTGTGCCGCCTTCCCGTAGTACTCGGCCGCCTCACCCCAGCGGCCCAGACCTCCTACGGGACAGGACAGCGTTCGCGCCGTGGGAACTGGAAGGAGAACAGTACGTGCAATACTAAGAAATCACGAGGGACCTGGTCAAGCCACGGCGTGCAGGATAGGGCTTGGGGGGCCTGCGTGGTGCAGAGCCGAGAGCCAAACCTCTAGTCCACCCAGCCACCCCCCCTCCCGAGTGACTGAGGCTGTTGCTCCACTCCATGCAGTATGTCCGTCGGGGCACCTGCCGCTGCTCTCTCCACGACCCACTTCGCATTCCGTGTCAGGGTTTGCTCTCCCCGATCCTGCGCCGCCTGCATCTGGCCTTACCTCCGGAACTACACTCCACCCCTCCAGTTCCCCATTTTCCGCTCACCCCTCCCTCCGGGGTGGGGCCCCCCGGGTCGCCGCCCTGCACACTGCCCTGCAGTCCCATGCTGCCCTGAAGAGACGGCCGGGGGCCCTCCCTCGACCCAAACTCTCTCCCACCCACCCACCCAGCGATTCACCTCCCTCCACACTCACCCACCCGTCGCGTTGCCCAGGTTGTTCCAACCCGCCGGGTCCTGAAGGCTGGCCGCCAGCACAACCCGGTAAATCACCACTGCATCCTCGATGCGGCCCAGCCCCTCCTCGAAGCGCCACACCCTCCCTTCCCTCAGGTTCCCTCGCTGGGAATCCCGCGCAACCCATAGCTGGGCTGACAGCTCCCAACCAAGCGACCTCGGATACCACCCTCCGCCTCGAGGCTGGGGGCGTTCAGGGCGCGCTGCAGCAGCGCGGCTGCCTCGCGGAGGTCGGGATCCTGCCAGGGGGTACGGCGGCAGAAACGAGTTGAAGTGGCGTCCAGGCACACGTCGGTTAAACGTGTATGTGTAAGGTGATGGTGGCGGTGGAGGTAATGCAACCAGAGAGATCCGCACCTGACCTGACCACTCAGTACCGAGGCGGGGCCCCAAGCGCGAGGCCGGCAGCACAGCAAGTGGGTGTGGACCACCAGGGCAAGGGGCACGCCTACCAGCAGCTGGCTGCCGCTCCACAACCAGGCGCCCCTTACCTCTCGAGGCGGCCCGCCACCAGGCCCAGCCCCTCAATTTTCTCGCTTAGACAACCTATCCATCTGGAACGATAACGGGTGTAGGGAGCGGCTTGGCCCCTTCAGGGCGGTGACATACACACAGGGGAGCGAATGAACAACAGGATGTGACCGAGATGTGGGGAGCATCCGCGGGTGCCAGTCAAGAGGTACGTAGTCGTGAGGCCCGGGGTAGCCGAGGAGGTAAGCGAGTGTGGACGAGCAGCCCAAGTCCGCGTCTACCAGGGTAACTTACCAATGTCGGATAAAGCAGGACCCGTGGACAGAATTATGACGGCTGCAACTGAGATGTTTCGCCACTGCGTCCGATGATGCATGCGGCTGTCGTTGCTAAGGTGTACACAGTTACACTGCAACTGCCAGGGCTGTGTGCGCAAGAACCATATTGTCTCAGCTTGGTGTGAGCAGAGGCAGTAAGTTGCTCCCAGCTTCTCAGTTGATGGCTGCGAAGCGAAAAACTTACGACCAGAATTCAGGAAGTTTTGTAAACGATAATCATGCCTTAGTGCAACAAAGTGTAGGCAATGTGGTCGGTGGTATGTATCTGACCTCGATATAAATAAGACGACAGCTGTTAACACATAGCGGCCTTATCCATCACAGCCATTCCCTTATGTCGCGCAACGATTTGAATGCAATCAGAAGAGGCGTACAGGTTGAAAGAGCATGCAGGACAAAACAGCAGTGACGGAAATATACTTATTAGCAACTTTGCCGAAACGTAGAGGTACGCTGGTGTCGTTTCTCACAAGAACTCCTGACAGTAAAAGATCCTCTTCTTCGGGAGACTTGTCCATGATTGAATGGTGTAATGCTTGGCAGCGGTTAGTACGGCAGTCACAACCAAATCGCTGTCTCCAAATCTTGTAAGCGGAATAACAACTGGCGTGGCTTAGTCTAGAGATCCGCTGGGGTAAACGCTGGCCAGGAGTGCCTGCTGCTGGTTGAGGCCCGGCGACCGCCAAAGCAGTTCCCCCGGGAATGAGACTGGCGAGCGGGGGGCCACTGTCCTCCCCCCTGACAGTGACCCCCCATGACTTTAATTAACATAAGCGCGCCTCGTACGGTAATCAGCCGTCGGCACGCCCGCCCCTCCCTCTTGACAGGTTGGCATATCTAAGACCCTCACCCACACCCTCCCACACTCACTTCCACTTCAACCCGACGGCAAGGTAAACTACTTTCAAAGTGCCCACAAAGAATTCCTGATCTTGTGTGAAAACAGCTGGCAATCCAGTCCTGCCTCCCCAGGATTTCCCAAACAAGCAACACCGCGCCTAACGGTCAAAAGTCCAATGGCGTAGGCTCAGCAAAGCGCAGCCGGCCCTCAGCCACCGCTGCTTCCCAGGCACGCCGCGTCACAGTTAGGGGCAAGCATTTCGCGACCGATCTCCTTCGCCGCCGCAGGATATACACTTGCAGTCCGCAGGCGCTGACCTTGACCAGCTAATGCGACCAGGGTCCGACTGCGTGGGGAGCATCGCGGAGAGGAAGAATGGAGGACGGAAATAGGGCTAGCGTCCGCAGGACCAAGGCCGGATAGCGTACGGTCGTGTAAGGTAATTGTTGTTAACCAAGCGCGTTTAGGGAGGCTGCGCTGCGCTGACAGCTTATCTGCGCTGACGGCTGGGCGGTAATTGACGAGGAGGTCTGCCTTTCCTCGGAGGGTCGGATCCTGACCTGCGCGGAGTGTGTGTACGGACGTAAGCCGAGAGTCCAACGCACATACGATACCGACGACGGGACAGCAAGGTGGGACCGCACAGCAGACAGGCAAGCAGGCAACCATCAGGCGGACAAGCAAGCACAGACCGAGTTCGCGCGTACAACCGATATTGACACGTATGAGCACGCCGCAAGAATGGCACGATGCACCAAACAAAAGTGTGTGTGTGCAAGTGCGTGCGCGGCCTCAGCAACTGGCCCGCATTTGTCGTCTTGCCTGATCAGGGCGTTTCTCGAGACACGGCCGCCCTGCTGCGGAAGACGACGATGCTGACGGCGGGCCGACTACAGCGCAGGTGGCGGGTGTCTGACTCGCCGCAGCCGCTGTCGCAGCTGTAGCAGCGGCGGCGGCAGTGGCTGCAGCCGCGGCGGCGGAATGTTAGGGCGCCGCCGCATGCGGCGCAATGGACGATCGCATTACCGGCGATTGGGTTTCCCCGACCTCCTCCTTCTCCAGGAGAATGGAAAGACCCAAGCCTTCATCGTCCCGTCTGTCGCCTTCCCCAACGGGGCGACGGTGATGGCAAAGATGGGCTGGGCGCGGACGTTGGCGACGACGATGACGACGGCGGCGGCCGTAGCGAATCGGGTGGCGGCCGTGGCGGGCTCGACGGCTCGTGACGCGGCTTGCCAACGGCGGCGGCGATGGTAGAAGCGGCGGCGGCGATGACAGAGGCGATGATGGCGATGGCGGTGGCCTAGGAGACATCGGCGGGGACGGCGGCGACGGTGGTCGCGACGGTGGACTGGGTGGCGAGGGTGGCGGCGGAGGCGGCCGCAGCGGCGGCGGCGGCGGCGGCGGAGGCAGCGACAGCGGCAGCACCGACGACAGCGGAAACGGAAGTGGCTGCTACAGCGGCGGCGGCGAAGGCGGCGGCGGCGGCGAAGGCAGAGGAGGCGGCGTGGACGGGGGCTGAAGTGGCGGCCGCGGCAAAGTTGGCTGATCCAGTGACGGCGACGGCGGCGGGCTGGACGGCTCAAGACGCGGCGCTAGCGACGGCGGCGGCGGCGATGGTAGAGGCGACGGCGGCGATGGCGGTGGCCGAGGTGACATCGGCGGGGACGGCGGCGACGGTGGTGGCGACGGTGGTGGCGACGGTGGTGGCGACGGTGGTGGCGACTAACCTTGTCCGCAGTTAGATACCAAGCTATCAAAGCGAAAGCACAGTGAGCAAAGCATGAGCATGCAGGACGCTATCCATAGGGTAATCATTCAGACGATGCAGGGTGACCTATCCCAATTTTCCGGACCCTGGGGAGGTGAGCTATCGAAGTCCCCACACCCCGCGCGCTTCAAGCCATATACAACCTTTGTCTCAATCCTTCGCCAGAGCGCCATCAGCGCATCTCGAGGTGTAGTTGACACCGAGCGGCCGCTTCGCAGCCCGCACATTAACTCAGCCTTGGGCAACGAGAACAGCGGGCCCTAGATAAACGCACGGAGGGCCACCTGCAGCAGAGGCAGTACCATGAGTGAGTACGGCAACACGACATCTAAATGGGCCATATTGATGCACGAGAGCTGTACGGCAGTTCATCTTTCCAAGATCTCGTCAGGTGTTGCGCGGTGAACGACTGAAGTCACCAACGAACAACGGAACAAGCCCCATACAGTCATGATAAGCAACAAAGCCGTTGCCAGGCTACGGACAAGTAAACCCGACCCGCGGGGTCCGGCAAGGGCAGAGCAGGGAAATGGGAAAAGCCAACTGCCGCCACCTGTACGTGATGATAACTGTAAGAGGCAGCGTGTTACGGGTATTAACCATCCTAGGTACGCGGCGTGGCGGCGCCCCCCGGGGCCCCGGGGCGGGGCCCCGGCCCCGCCCCGGGCCGGCGCCCCGCCCCGGGCCGGCGCCCCGGCCCCGGGGCGCCACGGGGCGTCGGGGCGTACCTCTCCAGTACGACTTTACTCATTGTCGTACGTCCAAAAAAATCCTACGCTGTGCCTCAAGGTTTCGTGTTCAAGGGTATCGTCCCCGTCCGCGCGACCGGGTCGAACCACTTGATGGACCACGCGCATTCCTTGAGGTTTTTGACTTTCAGCTCGAGACCCTTGAATTCAGGGCAGCTCTCAATCATTTCGAGGAGCTCCTTCCAGAATTCGGTGGGCAAGAAGAGACAGGCGTCCTTGTGCTCCTCGAGGACCTCCGACAGTTTTTTCGAGTCCTTTGAGTCTGCAGCGGCACGAATCCGGAGTTGAACGTTTGGAATGTCGCTACGCAATTCGTGCGCAAGCAAGGCCAGCGTCGGCATGTTTCTTGGAACTCGTGGAAGTTGAAATCGGAACGATTGAACTCGTGGGGAGGTAACCAGTTCAATTTTTTACAAAAGACGCGTAGAACCACGCGTACACAGCCGGGTTCATGGGCGTGCGCTCCAGCATGGCCGCCTCAGCCGCCGCAAAGTCGAGCTTCGAGCACCCCTCCGAGAGCTGCTGCAGGGCCCAGGCGGGCACGTCCGGGTTGCGCAGCGCGCACAGCAGCGTGTCGTCCCGGGTCGCCGGAGAGGGAATCATCAGGCCGCGCAGGAAGGGCACGGTCGACTCGTCCTTGAGCGCGGATCCCTTGGTGAATGCCGCCAGATAGGGCGAAGACCGGCCGTCCGGCGCCTGCGTGTGTGTGTTTGCGGCGTTGCTATTACGAGTAACGCGGAAACGCGCGGAAACGCTTTCAACTCACCGGCCAGGGGCAGCCCGCGTCCTTGAGCCGCTGCATGGCGGCGTGGGAGCCGCCCTGGGCCGCCGCGAACCACGCGCTGGCGTCGAGAATGCAGCCGCGCTCGAGGAGGAAGTCCACGAGCTCCATGTTGCCCGAGGCGAGCGCCGCATTGACAATGGGAATCGTCAACGCGGCGCTCGCCTCGGGCAACATGGAGCTCGTGGACCACTCCGCGAGCAGCGCGACCGCCTCCAGGTGCCCGCCCCGAGCCGCGGCCTCCAGGTGCGCCGCCCGCACCGCCTCAAGGCGACCGTGCGCGCGCAGCAGCCGCAGCGCCTCCACGCGGCCGAGCTCCGAGGCGACAAGGGCGGCGTCGGGGGTGGACCGGGACTCGGACTCGGACTCGGACTCGAACTCGAACTCGAACCCGGACCCGGACCCGCCGACCAGCAGCACCTCGCGCAGCGCCTCGAGGTTCCCGGCGCGGACCAGCCTGACCACGGCGCTCTCGTGCGGGCACGAGAACTTCAGGTTGCATGAGGAGGATGAGAAGAAGAGCCGCAGCCAGGCCAGGCGCTCCGTCGAACCGTGAGGCGACTCCGCGGCCGCCAGCCACACCTGACCGGCGTTGGCGCGGTAGCCGAGCTCCTGGGTCAGGTAGACGACCTTGTCGCGCCAGTCGGGCGTGGGGCTGCGGGCAGCGGCGGCCACGGCCGCCGCCTTGAGGTTCTGCTCCAGGGGCGCATGGTACAACCGCAAGGGACGGCGCGTCTCCATCAGCTTCGGGTGCAGCCAGCGCAGCGTGGGCAGGTCGCAGCCCTCAGCGGCGCCCTCCAGGACGCGCATCACCACCTCCAGGCTCAGTATCGTCACGTCGGCCGTCAGGAGCTCGCAGAGCTGACCCAGTAGGAAGAGGGCCAGCTCCGCGTGCCCACCGCGTGCCGCGGCCGCTGGCGCCGAGTCTGTGCCGGAACAAAAGTCCAACCGCCCCAGGCCGCGGTTTGCTCGGACACCAAGCCAGGTACTCTGCTGCAAGAACCACTCGCACACGTTGCGCTGTCCCGCCTGCGCGGCCACGCTGAGGATCGACCGCCGCTTCGCGTAGAAGGCGTTGGATGACCGGCGCAGCGGCCAGCCGCGCCTGCGGAGGAAGACGCACGCGTGCACATCGCCGGCCGCGGCCGCGGCGTCCATGGGCTCGGGCGGGAACGTTGGGTTGTCCGCGTCCTTGGCCGCGTCCTCCTCGTCGTGCGGGTTCTCCAGGTACTTGGTGCAACTGCGGCTAATGCCCACCGCCTCGATCGCGAGGGACAGGTTGTCCAGAACGCCCGCGGCGGCCAGGCAGCCGAGCAGCCGCCGGCGCTGGAGGCGTGTCATTCCGAATAGTTTCAGCTGGAGGACCTTCGCAAAGTACGCGTGGTCCATGGGCTCCCGCAGCGCGATGGTCTTGTGGACTTCTGAGGAGAAGAGGCCGCGGGTCGCGCGGTCCAGGAGCCGCAGCTTGCAAGGCACATGGTTCTGGGGCAGAAAGGAAGCGATGTGAAGCTGGATCTCGCCCGGAAGCAACGCCCAGGCGTTCTCTGTCGGCCTCTGTCTGATCGCGACATCTTGTGCCATTTTGTCTTCTGTCTTCCTCTGAACCGCTCGAGTCGCAACCGCTCAAGTCCGGGCGATTGGCCTAACCACAAAAAAACTCATTTGGACTGTTTGGGTTGCATGTTTGGGCTGTTACCAAAAATATTTGGTAACATTTTGTATTTGCTGCAAGAGGCTGAAAAGGCAAGATGTGTCCAATACGAACTCCGTACCGTTCTTTCCGGACACATCTTTCCATTCTTTAGCTAGCGAGGAAATTTCGAACGGAAAGGTAGCAAACAACAAAAGACATGGCGAATGGACCCAGACCCAGACCCAGACCCAGACCCAGCACGTGCTTCAACACGCTGGACAACGGCAGCCATCCGTTCCGCGTCTGCGTCGACAGCATGACCTTCTGGGTCGCAAAGGCCGACTATGACGACGACGACGACTACGACAAAGACACAAAGTACACGACGCTCGCGGTTCCCCGGACGCCGTACAGCAAGGTGTTCGTGGGCAAGAGCCCCCGCAACGAGATGACTCTCTTCAGCGGTGGCCACGGCCCGCGGTTCGACGGCAACTCTATGCTCTTCGAGCTCCCGCCGTCAAGCAGGACGAAATGCAATAAATGCAAGTACATGTACGTCGGCGAGTCCATACAGACCTTTGCGACGAGTCAACCCATCACGACCTTCGTGTCGCCCGTCGGAAACAGCTCCGTGCCCTACCCGTACGCCATCGACGCGACCGGCTCGATCTACCTCTTCCTCGAGGGCGTGGTCCTGACGCCTGCCGGCGCCAGGGCGACCGGCGCGGCGGTGGCGGTCGCGGCAGGAGAGGACCCCTACAGGTGCTACTACAACGCGGCGCTACTGACGCCCGACATGGGCGTCGTCAGGCAAACGACACGGACACGGGCGTCTTCAGACACAGACACAGACACAGACACAGACACAGACACAGACGACAAGGGTGTGACACCCATCTTTGCGCGCGTGTACGCCTGTGGCAGGCCGTTCACGCTTACGTACGAAAAGGACCCCGAACACAGGTATGACGAGATCCTCAAATTCAGTAAGGGCTGCCGCGGCAACAACAGACGCAGTGACGACAAGCAACCGGAGCCAAAGATCGAGGTCGTCGTCGCTGGGACCTCCACACGCCGGACGCTCGGGCGGGCGCACTTCGTGGAACTCATGCGCGGCGTGGGCCGCGCGCGCGGCTTCCGGCCTTTCAAGACCACCGTCGTGGTCCCACGGCTTTGGAATTGAATGCACGGTTATCATTCGCAACCAAGCCATGGGCCGCGACCTCGGGCTGTACGCCGTGGACGTCAGGGCCTTTGAGAAACACGACACGAGCCGCAGGGTATGCCTGGGCTTGGAGTACGAGAGGACCCAAGAGGCCACGGCTTTGGCCGGCATGGAGTACAGCAGACGGCTCGAGCATGTCAGGAAAGAGAACCCCTCGTACGACTGGCAGGCGTTCCGGGCCAGCCCGGACTGGTGTCCGCGCTGCCAGGTGTTCGCGAACGGCATCCGCAACGGCAGCCACCGCGCCACAGCGCCACCGTTCTTGTTTTGTGATCATAACTCTGATTCGTACACGACGACTGTGTGCGGCACGTCGAGCCACTTGGCGCAAAAGTCGATTTGCGCCTCCCAGTCGGCCGTGCAGTATGCCGTGCCGCACCTCTTGAGGGAGGCCTTCATGGGACACACCTATGAGGTACTATGAGTACAATCTCGTGCAGCGGAACCTGTTTGTGATGTCCGTGTGCTTGCCACCCGGTCTCATGTTGTAAAATGTCGTTCGAGTACGAGTCCTTGACGACCTCGGGGCTCTCAGCTCTATTCTATAGAAACCATAATCACTTTTCGTATAGAGCTTTGCATTTGAGCCTCGAGCCTCGAGCCTTTTGTGAATCTTGTGAATCTTGTGAATTTTGCAATGTTAGAATTCTGAACAGACGAATGTCGGCGGCTTTTCTGAATAGGCTGAAGACCTTGTTCGGTCAGTCGGAAGCTTCCGACTGCCGTGTGGTCTTCGTGCGGTTCTCATCAAAATCATCAAAGGTGCCCCGGACAGAGACGCCGGTGCAGCCAGAACAGATCGGCGAGCCGCTGCCAGCGCACCTGCTGGTCATCCGCGGTGGGTCGCCGCTTTTCGAGGCGCAGATTGAGCGCTGGGCTTCCCAGGATGTAACAACAACAGCAACAGCAACAACAGCAAGAACGGTCAAAGTAATCCTGGAGTGCGAGGCCGACCTCCGGTTCGCGCAGGAGGCGCTGCGCTTCGTGTACACGGGTCGGGTCTTTGGCGACGACCGTTCGGACCGGTCGGACCTCATTGGAAACCTGCTCAACCTGCGGCGCGTAGCAAATTACCTGGACATCACGGGCTGCCCGGAGGCGTGCGACGCGGCGCTGGAGGAGGCCATCACCGCCGGTCCAGGAGTCGCCGGCGTCCGCGCGGTCTACAACAGCGCGGCTTCCACCGAGATGACGGTGAGCCCGCGCCTGATGCACGCATGCCGCCAGCGGCTTGTGGAGCAGCCTGCGGAGGGGAGCCCGGACGGCGCGCACGCGGCGGACCTGCTGGGGTGGGTGTTTGGGAACGCGCCCCTCGCGCTGACCGACCCGGAGGTCCTCGAGCAGGTGCTGGCACTCTCGGCCGACGGGATGGCCGCGCTCCTCTCCAGCAGCACCTTCGCGACCGACTGCGAGGCCACGGTGCTGCTGCTGCTGGCACACTGGCTCCATGACGAGGAAGTCGAGGCGACCCGGGCGCGGCTGTGCGGCCTGCTGAAGCTGCGACACCTGGACTCGAACCGGACGCGCCCGTACCTGTTCGCCGTGCTCCCGCGTCTGGAGTGGTTCCCGCTGACCCGCGCCGACCACGCGTTCCTGTGCCAGTACGTGCACATTCACCGCGCCCAGCACAAGCACCTGGAGCGGTGCAAGACGCGGGTCCGGTGCCCGGCCGCCTGGTTCTCGCGCGCGGCCCGGCCCAAGGCCCGACCCGCGTACGAGTGGTCCGTGTCGCAGGAGGCGCTGTCTGCCGCGGCGACGGCGGCGGAGCCCGCATATGTCACGTTCTCGGGCAGCGAGTCAGATTCGGTCGTGGCGAGAGGCATGGAGTGGTACGTCTTCCTGTCGTTCCGGAAGGAGGCAAAGGGGGCCGTGGGAGTGTACATGTATCCCTCCGTGCCTGCGGCCCTGCGCATGTCCAGCGAGGACTCGGAGGGTGTGCTGACAAGTGTCGGCGGCACGTGCGTGACGGTCCACCGGTGGGACAGCCCGGGAGGGCGCAGCGATGGCTTCAGCTGGACGGTGCGCTCGGACATTATCGTGGAGTGCAGGGGTGGTGAAGAAAAGAGGATGACCTGCGGCGTGGACGAGGCTCTGAAGGTCGAGGGCGCCGACTGGGCTCCCTACTTGCACGATGGCAAGATCACGGGGACGCTGTCCTGGGAGTAGTAGAGTCTGCTGAGTCCTGATGATGACATCAATGTACGGTGTACGGCATGTAAGGCCCTCGACATGCTGCAGTACACATGCGTTCTGCATAGAATAGCACGTAGCACTCCATCCTCGTCACTTGCAGCACTCCTGGCAAAGTTTTACCTCGCACACTTTTGCGTCTGGTTCGCCATTGTCATCTCTGCGGCCGGAGCAGCGCTGACCAAATGGAAGGTTGAGGACTTCCCGAACCCCATGAAAGACGTCCACATGTGCGGGCGCGACGGCGTGTCGAGTTGGATCTGTGACCCCGATGGGGTTCTCACGATGGAATCCGCCAACGTCTTGGAAGGCACCGTCAAGAACATTTATTCGCGTACATCTCACAAGGTACACGGTAATACACGCAGCGCACGTTACATGGTAACAAAAACCATAATAAGAAACCACAACGCGCAGGTTGCTGCGGCGCTGGTCAAGAGGATGGAGAAGACAACAACGGCGGAAACATTCGCGAAATCCCTCCATGATCTCTGGGGCGTTGGAGCCCATGGGGTCGTGCTCTTCCTCAGCGTACACGATCGCCAGGTGTACGTATCCACGGGCACCGGAAGCAGGAGTCGGCTGCCGAGCAAGACCCTGAGAACGATATTGAAGGAGAGTGAGAAGTACTTCAAGGGTGAAAGGTAGGTGTCCCCTCCTGTTGTTGTTCTGAAGCTGAAGCTGAAGCTGAAGCTGAAGCTGAAGCTGAAGCTGACTCTGACTCTGACGCACGCAGGTTCGACGAAGGAGTTGAACGTGCCGTGAAAAACATTGGCTTGGCTCTGGCAGGAGAAAAGCTAGGAAACAACTGGCTGAACCGCCTGGCGCCTTTCCTGGTCGGTTTCGTAGTTTGCTTCCTGGTAGGTCTGGTGGTATACAAACTAATAGAGAATGAGGATGGGTGGTGGTCACGGTCGTGGTTGCGCCCCCGACCGCGGGATTGGTGGCATTACCCCGACTGCTACGCGACAGCAACAAGGACAACGTCAGCGAGCCAAGGTCGTCTCGCACTGGCTGCGAGCGGAAGTCTCGGCACCGGAGTTCAGTTTGACAACAAGAAGAACAACAACAAGAGGACGTCCAGAGGCACACAGAGGTTGAACTTGAACAATAAGAGTGGCGAGGGTACGAGCTGGTAGTGGCGAGGCGAATGACCGACCCACGGGATGTAACAGTTTACTACGCGCGCAACCGCGGCAGGTTCTACCCCGACCGCGACATCGAGGTCATGCGCCTCAACATCATGACCAACCAGGAACGTCAGTCGGGATCCCGTCGGGATCCAGCGGGCCCGGGCTGGATCCCGACCTCCAGAATAACGTAGACGTCGACCACGGGACAGTTTCCGATTAGCAGAATTATTTTTTGGAATGCTGGAGACGGCCGACGGCAGGCTGTGTCCTGACGGTCGCCGCGGACTGCGCCAAGCTCCTGCAGCACAACGCGAGGAACGATCGGCCGCTCCACCATGAAGCGGTCCAGGCTTGCTGCCAGCAGTTTCATCATTGTCAAGGATGAGCCCGGAGACAAGATCAGCGTACAGATCGCGGGAAAAGTCATAACGACGGAAGTTAGCGACAAAGTTATTGGATCATTATAGAGTTATACTAGGGTTACACCCCTATCTGATAGAATGGCTGCACCAACTGGAGTACCTACAGCACCAGCAGAAGCAGCAACTACGACGCTGACCTTTGCAGAGAAGCTGGTTGATATATCGTGGCGAAGCACGTCATCTCCGCGGGCGTCAAGATCGCGCAGAGGAAGGTCTCGAATGAACTTGCCGTCGTTCAAGGAGATTTGCGGCAGGGAAGTGGGCGTCGACCCCAAGAGCATCGTGATCAGCGTCACCGTCGGTCAGGTTGCATACGTCCCCGAGGACAACGCCGTCAACGTCTCTAAAGGCTCTTAAGTTTCTGATGTCAAGCTGCTTCTATGATGAGGCACCTGGCGCCCGCGTCAGAGTCCGCGCGGACGCCGGCCTGGCCGAGGACCAGATGCAGCATGCCCAGGCTGCAGGTCTTGTAATGTTGGGTCACCGATTCGACGACGAGCGCCCAGGCCGCGACGAGCGCCCAGGCCATGTCCGCGGACTCGGCGGACTCGGCGGACTCGGCGGACTCGGCGGACTCGGCGGACTCGGCGGACTCGGCGGACTCGGCGGACTCGGCGGAGTCGAGGATTTGCCGCGCGCCGTCGACGTCGTGGGACCGGATCGCATTCTCCAGCTTCTGTCTCCAGCTGCCTCCCGACTCGCCTTGAGTCTCCTCGCCTTGAGTCTCCTCGCCTTGAGTCTCCTCGCCTTGAGTCTCCTCGCCTTGAGTCTCCTCGCCTTGAGTCTCCTCGCCTTGAGTCTCCTCGCCTTGAGTCTCCTCGCCTTGAGTCTCCTCGCGAGCCACGTCCAGGTAACTCTTGAACTCCGCGGCGCTCGCAGAGTGCTCGCACTTCTTGGCGTCTTGGCACAGGTCCTCCGCGAGCTGGGACGGGACAGACGGGATCAGGAACCGAAGTTCCACACAGCACCTCTCCTCGAAGCAGGCGCGCACGACTGGGTGCGTGCGGAAACCCAAAAAGGACGTAAGGAAGAGTTCCAGTCCTTAGGTCCTCGGCAGATCCTCGAAGAAGAACACGTCGCTCAGGATCCGAGGGATGGCAGCCCGTACCGAGTCAGCGCCATCGGCGTAGCCGAGAAGCTCCGACACCAGCTCCGTGTGACCACCGCGCACAGCGGCAAAGAGGCACGCGCTGACGAGGCGCAGTCGGACTTCTTGATCGCGCCTCGAACGAAAACGGTTTCTGTTCTAGTATGCAGCGCTGGGTGCGTGCGGAAACCCAAGAGGACCTAAGGACACCGTACACAGTACGAGTCTGGATCACCCGACGCTGGATTGACGTACAACGGAACGACAAGAAGAAGAAGAGTAAACAGAGGAGAAGAGAGACGATGGTGCGCCAGAAATCCACTCCTCGCAAGCTTGTCTTGCAGTCACAAGGAAAGGAGCTCAAGAGTGCACAAAGTGCAAAGGACGCAACGAAGAAGAAAGCAATGAAGAAGGACGTCGTCAGCCTGATCGCGCGGTGAGTTCGGCTCACGGAACATCCTGATCCGGACCAACGCTGATTCTCAAGTCAACACTCTTGCTCAAACACACACAGGAAATTGGTCCGGGCGGCCGTCGACCGAATCCATAGGAGATCAGAATGAGGAGCCTGCGGGGTCGCTGCGCAGCGTCGCTGCGAGGTCGCTGACGCGCACGGCCGCGACGCGCAGCTTGCCTTCTACCAGCCGGGCCAGGCTCCCTGTGTACGCCCCCTTGTCAAGCACGGGCAAGCCGTTCGAGCCCAGGGTCACGTCCAGGAACTGCATACCGGTATTGGGAACTCTTGCACGCGCCTCCGCGAGATGACCTAAGGGCTACGCGGAAGATAGCGACGCTGATCTCCAGGCATTAGGATTCGTTTTCGCTGGAAGATATTTCTGACCTACAAGTATACGTGTATCTCAACCCATGCCTCCTAAACGTCTCGTCAAGAGTCCTCCCAAGATGCACAGACGTTCTCCCCGCCCAAAGTCAAGCTTCAAGGCACGACAACAGCTCAAAGGTGGAGCACCAACAACCAGGAGTACAACCAACAACCAGGAGTACAACCAGGAGTACAACCAGTTGATGTTCATGCTCGAACGGACGTCCGACTACCACACAACGCTGAGCTGCTTTGCGACACTGGACATGTGCTTGTTCCCCGCGGTCATGTACGAACGAACGCAGCCCAAGACCATATCAGGGACGCTCAAAAAACACTTCCACCTAGCTCTCCTTCCCTTGATCCTGGAGGAAATGCAACTGTTGAAGAAAGAGCGGTGTAAGTCATGCATAATCTCCGTCGACTTTCCACTAGTTTCAGTAGAAAGTTCTGAACACGCAACTGCTCAAACGGAGGGAAAAAATATCATGGTCCCCGCCTCCTCTGAACTTATCCAGTACATCAGGAATAACCTTGCACACTTCTGCGGCCGCATCCACTACCTTACTATACTTTTGAAATATCTGTTCCCATGCAACACCTTCAAAGAAAATTACGCCAAATTCATCGGCAAAGCATCCCTGGACTGGATTAATATCACGACTTCCGCCAACAACCTCTTCGACAAGGTGCACCTCATATACAGTCAAGATTATATCACTGGAGAATATGACTGGAGGATAAAGCAGATGAAGGGTAAATATGAAGTCGATCAAGCGTGCACCGACATAATCAAAACAACGGTCCTGGACATATGGAGCGAGCAGTACCAGTCGTTCCAAACAACGGTCCTGAACATATGGAGCGAGCAGTACCAGTCGTTCCAGAAATTCTTTGACTTTCAACACACTGATCCTCAACACACATATTCATCGCGGCTCATGTGATTGTGGATGTCGATTCCAGTAAAAACATTACGTACTATGTTCTTTAGTTGTGTAATGTGAAGATGTCATATGAGAATTCGAAAGTGGTCGGTACATGTACAGATATCTGTACCTCTTTACCTGACATCACATTGATGTTGCGTTGCATGTTTTATTACTCATATTCTTTACGGAATACTGGCTTTGCGGGACACTGGCTCTGCGGGATGCTGGCTCGGCTATGTTTCAGTGATTGGATGGTAGGAGCGCAAGACTTTCGTTTCTATCGTCGACTGGCACCATCTGACTCGATGTGTCTACGGTACGGCTCGGCTCGTCATGTTTTTGTTAATGAAAACTGACGCACAGCAGCGGCACTGTATCACGTGTTCTCCGACTCTGTCGTCTGAGTAGTATCTGAGTGGTATGCACACGCGCCATGGGTTCGCATGAGACCTTATCAAATCATCATTTTTCCGTTACACAGTCAACGACACTCAGGCATTGTACGCGCAGCCTCCGTGCTTGGAGCAGTCCAGGCCGCGCTCCTCCTCCTCGCGCGAGATGCGCAGCGTGCCGAGGGCCTTCATCGCGCCAAAGAACGCGGCCATGAGGCCGCCGACCCACGCGACGATGGCCAGGATGCCGATGCACTGGCTCGCGATCAGGCGCCCGCTGGCGCCCGGGTAGAACGCACCGAACTCGGTCGCGCGCGGGGTAGGCCTCCGCGATGTAGCCCGGCTTGGCGAGCAGGCCGGTGAAGAAGACGCCAAACATGCCGGCGCCCAGGTGCATGGGCGCGGCGCCGAGCGGGTCGTCGACCTTCATCGCCAGCAGCAGGGCCGAGAGGGAGTCAAAGACGGCGCCCGCGAGCGCGCCGCAGATTAGCGCGGCCCAGGGCTCGATCACGTGGCAGCCCGCGGTCACGGCGACAAAGCCCGAGAGGATGCCGTTGCACGCGGCCGAGAGGCTCCACTCGCGCTTCCCGCTGCGCGCGAAGCCGGCGACGAGGCACGCGAGGCCGCCAGCAGCGCCGGACAGCATCGTCGTGACCGCGACGCGTCCGACCACCGTGGCCGCCGCGGCCGTGTCGATCGCCAGCGCCGACGCGGGGTTGAAGCCGTACCAGCCGACCCACAGCAGCACGGAGCGGCGCCGAGTGGCCGGGCATGTCGACGGGCCTGCCGTCCGCGTCGAAGCGCCCCACGCGCGGGCCGACCATGGCGGCGCCGATGAGGCCCGCGAGGCCGCCGGTCATGTGCACGACGCCCGAGCCCGCAAAGTCGATGTAGCCGGCGCCAAAGAGCGGCTCGAGCGCGCCGTAGCCGAGCCAGCCGGCGGGGCTCCAGGCCCAGTGCACGACCACGGGGTAGACAAAGGCCGAGATGAGCAGGGTGTAGCCGAGGTAGGTGTAGAAGTTCAGTCGCTCGGCGACGGCGCCGGCGGGGATGGTCGCGGCGGTCGCGCAGAAGGCCCACTGGAAGAAAAAGTCCTGCCAGTGGCCCACGCCGGTCCCCGTGGCGCTGGTGGAGAAGTCCGAGAGCGCAAAGAGCGCGTTGCCGATGAACTTGTTAGAAGTCGATGGAGTTGTCGATGAAGTTGAAGCTGAAGAACCGTACGCGAACGCAAAGCCGACACGGCGGCGTCGAGGACGGTCTGGATGAGGATGTTGACGGTGTTCTTGGTGCGCACCGAGCCTGCCTCCAGCATCGCGAAGCCGGCGTGCATGAGGAAGACCAGGGAGCCGCCCCAGACGAGCAGCAGCGTGTTCAGGCCCGCCGCGACGCCCGAGATCTTGCCGCCGAGGCTCTCGTCCTCCTCGCTCACGGTGTCCGCGATCGAGCCGCAGATCGCAGACACCACGGTCTCGGCGTTCAGCTCGGACGAGGCGAACATCGCGCTGAACGCGTCGGCGACCGCGGACGCGCACCCCGCGTAGGCGGAAGAAGGGCCACCGCTTTCCGTCATTTTCTCTCTCTTGCCGGGGAGTGTGCCTGGGAAGTCTTCTATTAAATGCCTGGGAGTCTGTCGTACGTGAGTACGGTAATGCTTTGGGCGTTGCTTTTTTACTGTTGTAGAATGAACCTCAAGCAGCGTTGCTACCTTCCGCGGAAATTTCGCGTAATTTCGCAAAGTTATGCAAAAGAACCTAAGGACTAGGCGAAATTTCCGCGGAAGATAGCAACGCTGACCCCAAGGTTACCGTAAAAACATTACGGGTTGCCTGGGAGTCCTACGACTGAGGAGACTGAGGAGACTGAGAAGACTTACGAGACTCAGGAGACACGCGGCTTTTCTTCGCCAGCGTCAAGACGGCCAAGCCGAGCATGATGAAACACAGCACAAAGAGGATGATCGAGCCCACCGTGGCTTCCGTGGTGTCCTCATAAGCGCCCTCCAGCTCGGGCCCGCCTATGGGCACGCACGTGCTCGCGAACGGGAACGGCCATGTCTTTTTGTAGTGGATGGTCCCCGTCGCGTTAGACAGCCGGATGCTCGTCGGGCACGCACCGTCCAGAAGGACGAGGGACACCTGGATCGCGGCCGTTGGTTTGTTGACGCAGACGAAGCTGCACGGCGACGTGCTCAGCACGAACAGCGGCACATCCCGGACGCGCGCGTGGGAGTCCGGGCGGAAGAAGAGCACGAAGACGCCGACGCCGCCAAAGACAACTCCACCACCTGCACACGCCCGCGCACGCCGGCATGTTGCTTGTGTGGTTATTGCATCGCTTGAACAGCGGTCGGTGCTGAGCTTGAAGTCGGTGGCTTGTAACACACACACACACACTTACGCACCCAAGAGAGACCTTTTGTGGCAGAAAGAAAACTCAAAAAAAAACGTTTTGCAGCCCTCCGGAGAGGGCCCCTACGGTATACACACTCACCAGCACGAAGCCTAACACGGACACGGACACGGACACGGACATGGGGGTCATGGACAAGAACGGGTCGGGGACATGTGGACACGGACATGGGGACGCGGAATTCAGGGAGAGCCGAAGAGCTCCTGCGCCAGCTTGACTTCGTCCGCTCGCTGGCCCATAATGCTCCGGCTCTCGTCGCGGCCCGCGGCATTGAGCATTTTGAGCAGGGCCACGGTGATGTTGATGGTGACCTGAACCGCCGGCCCCGCCTTCTTGTGCTGCGCGATGATGACCGCAAGCACGCGCTTCGGCTCGTCGGCCTCGTCCAGCATCACCGTCGCCGCGGCGAGCGGCCAGATCCACTCGGCCATGGCCGCGTCGACGACCTTGCGGAGGTCCTTGGCGGCCTGCGGCGGGACCATGGCCAGCTCCGGCAGCCAGTCCAGGACCGCCTTGCGCGCGACCGCGTCGCGCCTGCTCTCGCAGGCCGTGATGTACAGGAAGGACGCGGCCGCGCGCGCGACGGACACCTCGAGGACCTCGGGGCGCAGGAGGGGCGTGATGGCCTCCACCAGCGCCAGGCCCTGCTGCAGCTTGGCGCGCATGAGCAGCCGCGTGAGCATGTGGACCCCGTTGGCGTCCGCGGCGATGTGCTCGATGAGGTCCTTGCGCAGCTGCGAGCTGGCGGTCGCTCCGAACGACGAGGGCGCGGACGACAGGAGGTCCGCCACCACGGCGGCCAGGCCCGCGTCCAGCGCGGGCTGCACCTGGCAGGCGGTCAGCCGCACGACGGAGTCGAAGATGTTGAGCTTGTCCAGCGGGAACCGGCCCGCCGGCAGGGCGTCGGCCGCGCCCTGGCGCAGGAACTCGACCGCGTCCTGCCACCACTGCGCCGCGGCGGCTGGCCCGAGCGGCTCCTCGATGCTGCGCGCGAACCCGTGGCAGATCAGAGCCAGGCCCAGGTCCCTCACAGTGCCGCACGCGGCCGCGCGCAGCCGCTGGAGCACCATCGTGCCCTTGCGCGCCGTGAGCGGGCCGTGCTTGGCGCCGAAGAAGGTCGTGTAGCCGAGCATGTGCAGCGCGGCGCGCGACTCGTCCTCGGTCTCCAGGGGCGGCAGCGAGGCCCGCACGTCCTCGGGCAGGCCGTACACCATGTTGGAGCCGTCGCGGCGGCACAGCTCGGTCAGGCCCATGGACATCGCCGCGAAGAACGCGCACGGGCGCGAGAGCAGGGTCCCGATCGCGTCCGAGGAGGCGTTGGCGTTGGCGGCGGCGTTGCCGTTGGCGTTGTCGTTGGCGGCGGCGGCGGCGGCCGCCGGCCGGCTGATGCCGCAGTAGATGTTGAGGAACGCCTTGAGGGACATGCGGCAGCTGCCCGGCGAGCCGACGATGGTGGTCGCCAGCCGATCGAGCGCCTGGCTGGCCTGGAGCGACGAGACGACCTCCTCGCGCGTCACCTGCCGCATGCACGCGGCCGCCGTCAGCGAGAAGATGACCTCGGTGAGCACCTTGGCCTCGGAGGGCCGGAAGTTGACGTCCATCTCCGTGACGCACGAGAGCAGGGACAGGATCGCGCGCTCGCGCAGGAGGCGTGTCGGGAAGGCGCCCGTGTCGTCGCCTATGCATAGGACGCTGACGAGCTTGTACGTCTCGAAGCGGAGGCCGTCTCCGATGTCGGGATGACGCGCCATGGCCAGCTCGAACAGCTCCTGCACGCGGCCGAAGCTGCTGCCGTCGAGCTCCGAGTTGATGAGCCGGCTGAACTCGGCGTCATTGACGGCGAAGACCGTGCCGACGAGGATGAACGTGGTCGCCTCCATCTTGTTCTGCAGAGAGAGCGCGAGGGCGCGCAGCTCGGCCGCGCACTTGAGCTGCTGACGCCTGGCCCGCTTGCCCTGCTTCGCCGCCGCCGCCGCCGCCGCGTGCAGGGCGCCGAGGTAGCGGCCCAGGAGCGCGTCCAGGCCCCGCAAGTCGAGACCCGCCGGGGCGACGTTGACGGACGCGGACATGTTTCCCACGGAGAAGAGTTCAGAGTTCAGTTCAGGCAGTGCGAACCTCTGCCGCAAAACCGCATCTCGGAAATCAGTTTTTGCCAAAATGGCAAAAGACCCGGAGACTCGGTGCAAGGAAACACACACACACGCATACACCCGGTATGGCCCCGGGCACGTCGGTATCTTTGCCGCGGTGGACCTTCCGGAGGGGACCCCCGTGTGGTTCGACCACGCGTCGGACCCTCCGGCCCGCACGTTTTGCCGCGAGCAGCTGCTGGAGAGCGAGTCCGAGGCCGACTGGACCGGGCCCTCCGGGACCAGGTAGCGGCGCAGCGCGGCCAGGATATATACCCGACGCCGGACCCGACGCGAGCCTCCAGCGCCTGCGCGACGTGCGGGAGCATGTAGGACGCGTAGGTCGGGCCCACCTCGTACAGCCGAAGCGCCCCATCCCAAAGCCTGCAGTCCTGCTGCGTTCGGCGTCCCGCGTCGTCCGCGCGCCAGGCGAGGTACAGCGCGAGCACGGTCGACTCGTCAGCAGCAGATGCAGCATGTGCTCCGGCAGGAGCATGACGCGCGGGATGGTCGTCGACGCGGCGAAGCTGGACACGATGACGTCGGTCGTCGCTGGAGGAGTTCCTCCGCGTGCTGGCTTGGCTCGGGCGCGAAGCAGCCGTTGGAGGAGGAAGAGGAAGAGGAAGAGGAAGAGACGGCCGCAAGGAGGAGGAGGATGAGGAGGATGAGCTCCACGCCGCCACGAACTCCAGGCAACACGAGGTCGTGCGCCAAAAGGTCGGCGACCTCTTCGTGCTTCGGCTGTACGTGCTCGAGCAGCTGGACCAGCTGCTCTTCGAGCACCCGGGCGACCTGCCGCGCGCCGTGAGCGGCGCGACCAGGCGGCTCCGGTGGGCGACGTACGCGCTGGCCGCCGAGCCTGGCCGAGCTCACGCGCCCGCCGTTCGCCGGGCAGCTGCGGCCCTTGTTCTTTTGTTGCCATGTATGTATACAAAAGAACAAGGGCCGCGCTTGTTTACGTAGAACTCGTGGCTGTGCCGTGCGCGTCTTCGATGTGCTCCGAGAGCTCTCTTCCTATTCTTGACTTTTAGGACGTCCAACGATTCGTACCAGACGTACGAGACTTTTTTTCTGAAAGAATGGTGCGCGTATACCGCACCGTCCACTGCGATATGGAGCCCATCGTGGCCGTGTCGAATCATCATGTCTTCTGGATGATCGCACAGTGCGGCCTGTGCGGTCGGCCAGTGCGTGTACACAGCCGCGACACAGCCGGTGAATCTGTCGCTAAGCGAGGAGCCTGCGGCGAATGTCAGAAGAAGATGACCTTCTGCAAGGTGACCTTCAACAGGAGCCTGGAGTACGAGATCCAGTGCACGTTCTGCACCGTCCCGGTGCGCTTCCCGCCCACGGGCTGGGAGATGCGCATGGGTGCCATGGAGGGCTACTGCGATGCGTGCTGGGCGCTACGCGAGCAGCGGAGAAGTCGACTTAGAGCACAAGTGGACAACGACGAAGTTGAAGCTGAAGAAGAAGAAGAAGAAGAAGAAGAAGAAGAAGAAGAAGAAGTCGACGGCGCCCTGATCGACGCACTTGTGGAGGAACGCAGAGTTGCGCTACAAAGAAATGCGCGACGATCGTGGGTCACTTGCAGCGTGCAGTAATGTCGCTCTGTGTAGAGCGGGTTGATTCGCATCATGTCAAAACTGTTGCGAAGTTGTTCACACGAGCGCAAGCACGCCGCACGCTCTTGCATTGAAGTGTGGACAGTCTTGGTGCATTGCAGGGCGGCATGCATTCGTGATTAGGGTCGTGAATGATTTGCAAACTAGAGCAGAAGGCGTACTGACCTTGACACGTAGAAGGACCGGTAGGGTACGCTGACGAAAGGCCTCATCATTGTTGGCCGGTACGAAGTAGCTGTTGTTAGCCCCATAGTCAAGGTCGTCCGAAGGGTGAAATCGTACACGGACAGCCCGTTCTGACGGTGGTGGTGTTGGTGGTGGTAGTGGTGCTGGTGCTGGTGGAAGGGCAGGCTGCTGTTGCGCTGCTGTAACTGGTGGTTGCTGCGGTGGTGGTGGCGGAGGCGCTGCGAGGACAGGCTGTTGGGGTGGTGGTTGCGGAAGCACTGTAAATGCCACTGTAATACAGTGCCACTATAATACAGTGCGTCTGTTCCGGGCCATTCGTACCGCAGTGAGCCTTGCCAACCTTGCCAGCCTTGTCAACCTTGCCTGACGGCCGCCGCCTGACGGCCGCCGACTGCCGTGAACGGTGCGAAGGCAGCGGAACGAGGCATCGGTGTTGCTGACAACACGCGGTAGTCGGGATAGCAGACGCAGCTGCGACAGGATGACCCGCGCCCCCCCCCCCGCTCCAAACCCCGCCGCATGCTCCGCCGCCACGCCCATCAGAAGCACGGGCGCCGCGGCTAGGACGACGCGTTTTACTACGTACTACGCGTGCTACTACGTACTCAAAAAGGTACGTTCAAACGATAGCGTGTTGACTTCCTTCAAGTCCTGCATTAGGGCACGCGTCACCCTATTGACAGGAGACTTAAACCGATACCGAGACCGAGACCACTTATCGTACATCGACTTTAAAGTGGCATTGCCAAGGTCAGGCATGCCGCCCGTGTCCTGGTCTTTCAGCAGGTCTTGCAGCGTCAGCATAACAATGTGTGCGCCCATCTTCGACGTTCTATCATTGTCATCCTTGGTGTTGACATTCAATAGCTTGTGAAGCAAGGAGAACAGGTACCTTGCCGGCCGTGTCGAGGAGTCATCCGCGTCCTCCTCGTCGTAGTATAGCATCACCCGCGTGAGAAAGTAAGACAAGCGCACGAACAGACCATACCTGGACACTTCCAAATTGTTGAATAGCAGTCTGTAAAAATATCTAGAGCGAAGATCCTGAGCGCCTTCCCGAGCTTCAGGGTTAGAGATCTTCAAATCCTCCAAAAACGCCAGGACCTTTTGGTTTTCAGTAATGGTCTTGTAAATTCCCTCAATTGTACCTCTAGGCACCTCGTCTGTTGTCATTGGCCAAGCCGGCAACTGGGCCTCAAATTGTTCCGCGACGCTAGCGCCAGGCGACTTGTTCCGCGCATCTTCTATGATCACGTCGCACATTTTGAAGAGTAACCTGCTGATGTACAGCGTGACGTGATTCGCGAGCATGTCCAAATCACAAGCGTGCTGCGCACGCAGCTCGGCGTTGGAGAAGTTCCTACCGGAGGTCACGCTGAACGGAAGGCGAACACTCGTGCGGCGAATGTCTTTCTTGTTCGCAGCATTGAACATCATTGTCACCTCGATCGTGATCGACGGATCCAGTGTATTGTCGCCATCATCATTGTTTGAAGCCTTGTATGTGTAGACTGTGTTATTCGTGGAGGAGCGTTGCTGGAAGTCACGGTTGATGGTCGTGACGACCTTCTTTCTCAGGTCACTCAGCATATCTTCGATGGTGTTCTGGTCGCCGTATGCCGTGTTGCCGAGAGATGTCATGAAAACATTATCTGGCTCGCTCGCGTCGAGAAAGTCATAGGTTTCCCTGTCTATGCCGGTCATAGACGAGTACTTTACTTCATCGCTGTTCGGGGTCCCCACGACGACAGGAACAGCGTTCAAGGAGGTCAAAGACATGATTTCTTCCTTATAGTACCTTTGTCATATTTTTTTCACAACGCCCCGCGGTACGGCAGGGCGTATCCGCCGCCAATCAGGCTTGCCGAAAAATCAGGCTTGTCCGATTCTTGGCCTCGGCTGGGATCACGATACACGTGGGCCAGCACCCTCCCATACTTGTCGAAGCCCATGCAGTCCAGCTGCACGACGCACGCGCGGCGCTGCAGCAGCGCGCGCACCTGCTTCCTGTCCTGATGGGCCGTGGACGACACTGGAAGACCCTGCTGAACCAGGGCCAGCAGGGCGTCCCTGGAGCGCAACGCGGCCTCCTTTGCCGTGCACAGCTCGGGCGCGTCGATGCCCGCGAGCCGCACGCGCACACGGACCAGGTCGTCTTGGTCTTTGGTTGTAGTAGTAGTAGGACTAGTACTAGTACTAGGACTACTAGGACTACTAGGACTACTAGGACTACTACAACCAAGAAAGTGCGCGCGCGTGGCGGCCCACCCGGGCAGCCGGATCACCGCGGTCAGCGTGTCGCCGTCATGCACGTCGACAACCCGCGCCGGCACCCGCATGCCCGCAAACGTGAAGGCGGGCGTGTTCAGCGACGCGTCCCTGAAGTCACCCTCCTCCTCCTCCATCTCGTCTTGGTCTCAATCTCAATTCTCAATTCTACCATGACGCCAGGTTTTATTCTGGAAAAAAAATCAAAAGCCGCGCGCCGGCGGGGACGGCGGGGGCAGCAGCATCAGCTCGTCGTTCAGCCGGGACCAGGCGTCCTCCATCTCCGCGTCCGCCTCGTCGTCCTCCAGCCCCGCCGTCTCGGACGACTCGGAGTCGGTGTCCTCGCCATGATCCTCCTGGTTGGAAACGTAGGAGAATGAGGACCACAGGTCGGCGGGGTCGTGCTGCAGCCGGACGGTGCGGTTGTACTCGCGGTAGTAGGCCATCGTGTTGAGGTTGACGCTGCGGTACCGGTCCTTCTCGGCCACGCGGAACTCGTCCAGGTGCTCCCGCATGATGTCGATGACGCGCTTGTACGCGACCGACAGGTCACGGCCGCACTTGGCGCCCGTGATGATGACCTGGCCGCTCTCGAACACAAAGACGACCACCTCGCGCGGCTGCGAGCCCGCGGGCGCGTCGACGCCCACGTCCAGGCGCACGCCCGAGTGCGGCACGTCCTTGGTTCTTCCCGGGTTGTTCTTGTCCTTGCGCACGCTGATGGGGATGTGCGCCTTGAGGCCGCAGCGGTCGAACACGAACTCCGCGCGGTGCTTGTCGATGGTGTGCCCGATCTCAAAGTTGGTGTTGATCAGCTGGACGCTCATCTGCGTGACCTGGATCGGCGTGGTCACCTTGTCCGCGAACGCCACGTTCAGGAGCCGGCAGACCACGTCCATGACCAGCCGCGTGTCCTTGAGCGAGCAGGGCCCCGTGATGTGGAGGACGCCGTTCTGGAAGACCTTGACGGCCACCTCGTTGTAGAAGACGCCCTGGACCTTGAGGATCGCGCAGTTGGCAAAGTTGCCCTTGCCCAGCAGCTGCTCCAGGCTCGAGAGCTGCTCGGGGTCCATCGACTTCGAAACCGACGGCGGCAGCATCCTCTTGGCGCCGCGGCTGCCGTCGTTGGTCAGCGTGATGCACTGCTCCTGCACCGCGTGCTTCCTCTTGGCCGCCGGGCTCTTAACGAGCTGCACCAGCTCGCTGCGCACGTCCGCGAGGTCGTCCATGAGCAGGGCCTTCGTGAGCAGGTCCGTCATGGCCCGCCCGCCGCCCACAGGGCGCAGGCTGCGGCCCCGACCAAACGTGTCGGTCACGTCGTACACGCCAGCCGGCGGCGGCGGCTCTGCTTGTTCCTGGTCGGGCAGGTTCGTCGGCTCGCTGCCGTCGGTCTTGGTCTCGGTCCTGGACTTGGTCTTCGTCTTGGACTTGGTCTTGGTCTTGGTCTTCGTCTTGGACGACTTGGACTTGGATGCGGGTTGTTGGTTTGGTTGGGTGTGGTGGTTATGGACGTGGGGCTTGCCCCGTCGCTGCGGAACGATGTCCTTGAGCTCCTCGAGCAGCTGGTTGCACTGCTGCTTGACCAGGAGCAACTTGAAGCGCTCGCGGAGGCTCTTGACAGGCAGGCGCTCCACGTTGATGCGGGCGATGATCGAGACGGTCGATACTTCCAGGTCCGTGGGGCCCAACACATCGAGGCCCTGTCTCTTGTTGAACTCCTTGATGTCATCCAGGCTGCCCATCAGCTCGAGCTGCCCCCGCTCGAGCTTGAACAGGGTCGCGGCGTCCATTTCTTCATTGGAAACAATGAAATGAATTGATGAATTAAATACACTCATTCCGTACTCTTCCGGAACTCATCCGTACTTCATAACTTTCCTTCAGTTCTTCCAGCCTCTCTCTCTGCTTTGGATGAAAGATCAACCATGGATGAATTCTTCGACTCTGCAACCTCTGTCCAGTCTTACTTCAACGCCAAGAACGATAACAGATGCCGCAAGTCCAAGGAGAACCCGGACGTCGAGGCCCTCTGCGCGCTCGTGCGCAAGCTGGTCGTCCAGGACCGCGCCATGACGCCCAACGAGGTGTTCGAGGCGGTGGAGTCGACCCTGCTGGACGCGTCCATCGACCAGGCGCCCTCGCAGATCGTCTACGGGACGACGGCGGCCGGATACGAGTTCACGGTCGGTTTCAAGCGCTTCCTGTGCCAGAGAGGCGCTTCGTTTCCGGAAGTGGTGACCTTCAACCGCCTGGAGGCTGTCGACAACCTCCGCGCCTTCGGCGCGGCCTGCGCCGCCAAGCACCCGCGGATCGAGAGGATGCTGCGCCTGTACGCGCGCTACGACCTGGGCCGCACCGCGGAGCTCATGCAACAGGCGGAGGCGCTTGCCTGGCAGGTCGACGACCTCGCCGGCGCGCTCAGCCACATCCGGCAGTCGCCCGAGGTCCTCTTCGGCACCGAAGCCTTTTCGGGCGCAAGCGACGAGGTGTCATGCAGCGCCAGAGTCCGTGAGACGATGGCGCGGCGCAAGTACACGCGCGCGAGCCTGGCGGCGGCCGTGGAGCGGCTCCTCGCCGGCCAGAGAGCGGCCCAGCACGCCGCCGTGACGTGCGTGCTGAAGCAGCCGGGCATGGAGGCCGTGGCGGCTAACGCGGTCAAGCTCCACGCCGTCCAGCAAGCCGCGCGGCCTGTCCCTCCGACCGCGTCCCCCGGGGCGCCGATGGACTTTGCCACGGCGGTGGAGTCCGAGTCAGAGACGTCGGCGGCGGTATGGGACCACCAGCCCTACCTGGCCCCGCGCCTGGTGCGCCTGCTGCTGGAGCGGCCCGACCTCTTCCCTGATGACGACCCTCGTTCACTCGAACCGCGCGACGTGGACGTGAACGTGGCGATGGGCCTCCTGTTCGCGACGCCGCTCCGGCATCGGCTTCGCGTGGGCTCGGCGCCGCGCTTCGCGCCGATGCGCATCCTGTGCTCGCAGGAGGGCGACGAGCGCCTGATGCTCCTGTGCGACTGCACCGAGTAATCGCGTCTGTAGCTAGAAGCCCGCGGCAACCTCGTCGAGCATGGGCCGCAGGATGGACTCGCGCATGCCGAGGGAGTCACGGTACGTGCGCATGGCCTCTTGCTCGAACTCGCGGCGCATGACCTCCTCGATCCCGGACTGGTAGTCGTCGCGCTCATAGGCCGCGCGCGTCTGTGCGTCTAGGCCTTCCAGGACGCGCGTCCGCACGCGCGCCGCCAGCGCGCCCAGCTCCTCGCGCACGGCGCGCGTGGTCCGCGCGGTCTCGTGGCCGCCCGGCGGCGCGGCCTCGGGCGTGCCGTCGAGCGTGGCCAGGATGCGCGCGATCTTGCCGGTGGAGCACACGACCGCGCCGCGTTCGAAGCCGCTGGCCAGCTGCGCCACGAGTGTCTCGCGCAGGTTCTCTCTGACGGTCACATCCTGGACGGCGTTGATCTGGTTCCAGACGAGCGCCAGCGCGTCCGCCTCGGTCACGCCGAAGCCGCTGTGGGGGACGCCGCTGGTGCTGGCGGCGGCGACGGAGGCGAGCACGCGCTGCGCGTCGGCGCGCCTGGCGGGGTCGGAGTGAGACGCGACGAAGCGAGCGACCTCGTCCGTGGTTCGTCGCGCCTCATCACCTGAGACCTTCTCTTGCTGTTGCAACGAATCGATGTTCCTCTGCGTGGCGGCGACCACGGCGTGGTCGTGCACGTTCTGGCGGTCCTCCAACAGTACTTCGAGCGCGTTCCAGTCAAAGCCCTGAGTGCCCTGAGTGCCCTGAGTGCCCAGAGTGCCCTGAGTGCCCAGAGTGCCCTGAGTGCCCAGAGTGCCCAGAGTGCCCAGAGTGCCCAGAGTGCCCAGAGTGCCCTGACCAGTCTCCGGGGTCACCACCTCGTCGTCGTCTTCGTCCAGGTCCCAGTCGAACCAGTGAGCGATAGTGAGGTGGCATTGAGGAGGTGTTGGCGTGGGTGGTGGTATGCGTGCTGCTGGGCGCTCGAAGCTGCCGTGCGGCAACGTGGCGATGATCGAGGAGCACAGCGCGCAGAGCTCGTGGCCGTGAGACGCGGGCAGCGGCAGCCCCGCCTGGTCCTCGGCCGGCAGTGGGTCGTCGCGGGCCTCGATGTACTTCCACTGCGCCGTGCGGGCCGTCGCGCCGTCGGGGCACGTGGCGGCCACGCGGAAGATGGCCATGGCCATATCTGGGTCCGGCCGGTGGCGCGGGTACGAGCCACGGCGGTAGATATCGCCGGCCGTCAGGAGGTGCCCCCAAGGCGGCTTATGGTCAGACCTGAACTCTTGCACGATGCCGCGAAGCTGACGGACTGCCTCGTCCTCGTCCTCGCCATGGGACAGTCGTGGTTGTAGTTGTGCTTTTGCTTGTGCTTGTATTTGTGCTTGTGGTTGTAGTTGTGCTTTTGCTTTTGCTTGTAGTTGTGATTGTGGTCGTTGTACTACCTGTGGTGGGTTAGAAGGAACGGCTGACTTCTTGCGTAACACGAGGATGACGACAGAAAGCAGTATCGCGACCAGGAGCAGGACCGCGAGCGTCTTAACGGTGGTGGCCATCATGAGTACGTTTTTTTTCTGTAAAAGGGGCGCGCTTAATTTGAGGCCAACATAATCACACCATGAGTCACCACGTACACACACACACACACACACACACACACACACACACACATACACACACACCAGAGACAAGAAGAGATGTTCACTTTTCTCCAGCAAAGCAAAGCAAAGTTGGTGCTGTGGTCCCTGGCCGTCTCGTTCGTCCTGGCCGTGCTAGTGACCCTGCTGTATGCCACGCGCGCTCGGCGTGCTTTGCATTCTCGACAAGGACCAGAGGACGGATCGGACGGATCGGACGACAGAACAACCGGAACCGGAAAAGTCTTCTTCTGGACGATGCTTGTCTCGTCCATCGCCGTCTACACCCTGCTCGCGAGCTGGTACAGGACCCCGAGTGAGCAAATTCTTCGTGATTCTTCCGGGAGTCCCCGGATTCCAGGGAGTCCCAGGAGTCCGGGGAGTCCCAGGAGTCCGGGGAGTCCCCGGATTCCAGGGAGTCCCCGGATTCCAGGGAGTCCCCAGACTCCAGGGAGCCCCAGGAGTCCGGGGAGTCCGGGGAGTCCTAGGTCGCAGTCCGGGGGTCGCGGCGCTGCCGAAACTGAAGCAGCGGGGAGAACGGACAGAGAGAAGCTGCTGGACGAGTTGATGCGACACGTGCAGCACGGCGCGCCCGATTTCTGACCACGCCATGCGCAGTTCCGCGCCTTGATGGCGCTGAGAAAGGATATAGGAACGATGAGCACGTACGTTTTGTACAGTCTGCCCCAAAAAACAAGATGTCCGCGGCGACGTTGCCAAAGCCGGAAGAGATCCTGGCCACCGCGCACGCGGTGCGTGCGGCCGTGTCTGGTCAAACCAAAATTAAAGAAGTCAAGGAGGTCAAGGACTCCTTCCCCGAGTTTGCGGCGTCGTACCCGACACTGTTCAAGGCGTGCTGCGACCCTGCGTTTTCGCTGGAGAACCTGAAGTACCTGACCAACGTGCTCACGGCGTGTGGTGATGACGAGCAGACCAAAGAGACCGCGACCAAGGAGGTGCACGCGCACCTCAAGCGCCAGTACCTTGACCCCCTGATCGCGGCTTCTTCTTCTTCTTCTTCTTCTGTCGACGTCAAATCAAGTACGAAGCGCTCGAAGCGTTGAAGGCTCAGATTCCCTCGTGTCGTACTTGTCGTACTTGTCGGCGCAGTCGGCGCAGTCGGCGCAGTCGGCGC
This sequence comes from Eudorina sp. 2006-703-Eu-15, assembly GCA_003117195.1. Lineage (NCBI taxonomy): Eukaryota > Viridiplantae > Chlorophyta > Chlorophyceae > Chlamydomonadales > Volvocaceae > Eudorina > Eudorina sp. 2006-703-Eu-15. The sequence goes on from BDSI01000009.1 coordinate 180,655, forward strand.
GATCGAGGGGAGTCACCTCCTGCGCAAGTACCGCTCCGCGGGGACCTGAAGGGTTCCAAAGGACTCCGGATCTGACTCCGGATCTGACTCCGGATCTGACTCCGGATCTGACTCCGGATCTGACTCCGGATCTGACTCCGGATCTGACTCCGGATCTGACTCCGGATCTGACTCCGGATCTGACTCCGGATCTGACTCCGGATCTGACTCCGGATCTGACTCCGGATCTGACTCCGGATCTGACTCCAGATCTGACTCCGGATCTGACTCCGGATCTGACTCCGGATCTGACTCCGGATCTGACTCCGGCTCGGATGACGACGACGCGGCTGGGCCCGTACCTCAAGTTTGGCTGCATCAGCGTGCGCAAGACCCTCGTCGCGGTGCGCGTTCTACGACCAGGTCGCCTACCACTTCCCGCACGTGCTGGGCGGCATGACGGTGACGTCCTCGAGGGGGAACGAGTCCATGCGGAGGGAGTTTGACCGCGTGCCCTGGACGCCTGCTCCCGAGTCCAGCCGTCGCTTCCGCGCGTGGGCCGAGGGCATGCGGCAGCTGGTCGCGACCGCCCACATGCACAACCGGCTGCGCATGGTCACGGCGAGCTTCCTGGTCAAGACGCTGCGCGTCGACTGGCGGCTTCTTCGCGGCTTCTTCGCGGACTACCACCCCGCCGCCAACAGCGGCGGCTGGCAGTGGGTCGCCGGCGGCGGCGCCGACCTGCAGGCCCTGCGCTTCGACCCGGGCTGCGCGTACGTGAAGCGCTACGTGCCCGAGCTCCGCGCCGCCACGGCGGCAGAGATCCACGCGATGCACCTCCCGCCCGCCGCCGGGAACGCATAGCGTGTCTTCCGGCAGGCTCTCACGGGCGCCGACCGAAAAAATTGAACGGCCCAGCGATGGGAGGTTGATTTACAAGCAAACCATGGCGAACGTGAGCAGCAACGTGACCCTGACGCGCGTGGACGTCCAGCAGCTCGGCCACCTGCCGAGCGTGCTCCTGGACCGCATGCCGGTCCTCAAGTCCCTCCTGGAAGTCTGGGGCGATTCCGATTCGGGCTTGAGCGATTCGGACTTGAGCAAGAAGACGTACGCGCTGCACCTGCCCGAAGGCATGGACGCCGGCGCCGTGAAGAGCGCGCTCATGCACATCTTGGGCCTGGGCCGGCCCCGCTACTGCCCGATGTCGGTCGTCAAGTTCCTGTCCGTCGAACCGTTCTACGACGACTACGGCAACATGGAGGCCTCGGGCGCCTTCCTGGAGAGCATGTTCGACAACATGCACCGCTACTACTGCGTCTACCAGGCGTGCCGGCACGCGCTGCGCACGACGTTCCGGTCGCACGTGCTGGCGTCGGCGCAGGAGTCGGGCCTCATGTGCGAGCTGCGGCCGGGGGCGCGCTTCTCGGACCTCGACGACGGCCACGTCGCCGCGGAGGTGCGGAGGGCCGTGGAGTCCGGGGATGTGGCCCTGCTGCAGTCCCCGAACTCGGAGAAAGCCAAGGACCCCGACACGGCTCCGCTGCACGCGGAGCTCAGGCAGCTCCACGACAGGCTTCGGGGCATGCCCTGGCTGCGCAGCGGCAACAACGGCGGTAGCAACGACGACTGGAACCGCAACGGCGGCGTGATCCTGGCGGGAGGCGCGCTCGAGTCGATGCTGCTGGGCAAGAAGCCCAAGGACTACGACCTCTTCCTGTGCGTGCCCGTGCCGGCGTCTCCATCGTCTTCATCGTCTTCATCATCATCATCATCGTCATCGCCCAACAACGACGACGATGACCCGGCTGGGCCGGCGTGGTCGGCGTTCACGTGCCACCGCGCGCGAGAGATCTACAACGCGACGCTGCACGCGGTCGTTCAGGCGCACCCGAACACCGTGTGCATGATCAAGGTGTCGAGTCACGTGACGACGGTCATCGCGCCCAGCCCCGCGGGCGACCGGCACACCGAGTACCAGATCATCCACCGCGTCTTCGCGAGCCCCGCGCACGTGGTCGCGGGCTTCGACATCGACTCGTGCCGCCTGGCGTTCGACGGCTCGCGCGTGCAGGCGCACGTGACGGCCGTGGGCGCCTGGGCGCGCGGCTGCAACCTGTTCGACCCCAACACGCTCAGCACGACCGCCATGCAGCGCTACACCAAGAAGTTCCTGGCGGGCATGTCCATCCTGGTCGTCGGGCTGCCCGCCGCCCAGGCGGACGAAATTCGCGCGCTGTACACGGTCGCGTCCGCTGTACAAGACATCCCGGACCTCTTCCCCGGCTTCCTGCCCGACGTCCAGGACGGCCTGCCCGACGTCCCGGACAAGGCGACCCTGGGCCTCTATGTGAACCTGCTGGGTCTCAGGTCCAGGCAAGGGCACCTCCCCACGCACCCCTCCGTCCCGCGCGGCCGGAAGCACGGCACGCCAGCGGTGGACGCGCTCATCCTCCTCACGGACGCGGCGCGCAGGGGCTGCCCCGCGCTCCGGCTCGTGATGGAGCGGTGGGCCGAGCTCGGGCGCTCGGACTACGGGCCGATGGTCGACCCCGACCGCTTCTTCACGGTCCAGAAGCCGCTGTCCTTCCTCACCGGCGGCCTCCCGCAGCGCATCGGACGCGAACTGCAAAAAGCCAAGGATAAGAAGGATGACGCCCTTCAGTCCGTAGTGCTCCCGAACTTGGCCCAGCTCCTTGTCCGCCTGCTTGGTGGCGCGCGGACCCCGGGCGGTTCCATGGCGACGCTGCTGCATCTGTCCAGGCTTATCGACGGTCTAGAGATGATGGACCCCAACCTTGTCACCGAGCTGGCGCAGGTGATGAAGCTCGCCACATCCGTTGTGCCCGAGGACGAGGACGAGGACGAGGACGAGGACGAGGACGAGGACGAGGACGAGGACGAGGACGAGGACGAGGACGCGGTCGTCACGCTTCTGAAGAAGCACTTGGACTACCGGATCAACACGCTTGAGATCCATTGCAATTTCGAGAAGAATATGTTGAAGACCTTGAAGAACCTGCGCAAGGTGGGAATGGCGACCGTGCTCGGGTCTTCCGGGTCTTCCGGGTCTTCCGAGCCGAACTCGGCATGGACGCTGGCCTCGTCCATCCAGAGGCTGGAGTCGTGGCCCGTGCCGGTCGCCCCGTGGCTGCCGGCCGCGGCCAAGGCCATAGCCGCCGACAAGCCCGACCACGACCTCACCGTCAAGGTCCACTACCGCAAGCTGGAGCAGGAGATCCGGCTGCACGACGCCATTTCGGCAGTCGGCGCGCGCCGGGACACCGGCGAGTTCACGGGCGCCTTCAACCCGCTGGACGGAAGCCGCGTGTTCGGCCCGTCGCTGCGCCTAAAGGGCGCGTAGCGGGATGGCCTGACTAGTCGGGCCCACACGTTTTTTTCTTTTCAAAAACCCCCGCCGATGATGATTCATCAGGGCGCTGGGACGCACGCGGCACCGGGCAACGGCAGAAAGGTGCCTATGCCGCCGCCTATGCCGCCGCCTATGCCGCCGCCTATGCCGCCGCCTATGCCGCCGCCCGTGCCGCCGCCCGTGCAGCCCGCGAGGCCGTCCTGCGCCAGCTGCAAGCACTACCGAGGCGCGCTGCTCTTCCCGGACAGCGCAAAGTCCGCGAACAAGACGTGCGACTCCAGGTAGCACAGGTGCTGGGTGAAGAGACTGCAGGGGTGGAGGAGGAGTGGGCTACCGGGCTGCTGGATGTGGCAAGGGCTTGTCGCACAGGGGAGAGGAGGGCTGGGTCAAGTCCTTTCGGCAACCTTGGGGCGGCGGTGGCTCTGCGGTTGGAAGAGAGGCGGAGGCGATCAAGACGGGCCAGAGGACCTACGCGTCGGTCTACGCGCGTCTGTGGCGTCGGTGTCGCCGCCGCAGCCCATCCGCGAGGAGGACGGGGGCTACTTCTCGACGGTGGAGGAGGTGACCGTGGAGGAGCTGATCCGGTGCTACAAGGTCAAGTGCGGCCCCGACGGTCTCTTCCACGAGAAGACGTGACGCGCCAGCAGCCGCTTGGTGGACCTGGCGCCCTCGAGTCGTTCGGGCTGCTGTGGGCCGGTCTCGCGTCCGCTGCGCTGGTGTTGCGGCACTATCTAGTAGACCCTCACCTGTAACTGGAGCATCATGCGCTGTAGACTCTTCGAGGGACTCTTTGAGGAAGTCCAGGGACTCGAGGGACTCTTCGAGGGATCGGACGGCCAAAGCCCGGAACCCCACAGAAAAACAGGCATGCTGCGGCGACTGCTGCCGTGCTCTTTGACGACGTCCAGTAGCACCTGGACGAGGCACAGGAGCTGGGCATGCGCGGGGTGCTCGTGGACTGGCGACACGGAGTGACACTGGAGGTCGTGAGGGGTGGGGCTGCATGACGTGTCCGGGGGTCCGTAGGCGGGGTTCGGGGCGAAACCCAAAAGGATCTAGAGTTTCGCCCCGAACCCCGTCCGTAGGTAGCACCGTCCTCCAGTCGTCTCCGAACGTCCAGTAAAGGACATGACCGTATCAGAGTATACCGAGTACGACATGGTGTACGACTTGGCAGAGCTGTCGGCCGAGGGCCTCCATCGCGCGGAAGAGCCGCTGCCCCGAGACCGTCTGCGCCACCTTTTACATACTTGGTGTCGGGGTAATCAATAATATATCAAGTCTGGTGCGTATTTCAGTTTCGTATAGTTTCGTATAGTTTCGTATAGTTTCGTATAGTTTTGGCATAGTTTGGTTTGTTGCTTGTTTTTGCATTGCTGACCATGAACCAACAGTTCCTGCTGCAAATGGGCGTCGGCGTCTACGGCGCGATGCAGGCTTACCGCCGCGCGATATGTGATTCGGACTCCAATTTCGGGTTGGACTCGAACTCCGGAATGGACCCGAAGTTCAACAAGAACTTCAGCCTCTACGTGCACTTTGTGGATCGGGCCACTTCCTGGTGTGTCCCCCTGCCCGGCGAGGACGCCGAAGAAGAATGCGTCTTCGCGGCGGACTTTCTCGGTCTTCGGTCTAGGTCTAGGTCTACGAAGTCTGCGGGGTCTTCTTCTTCTACTGAGTATTCTAGTTCACTGGCGAGCTCTTCGGATTCGCTGGACTCCGTGGACTCGGTGAACTGCGGGTCGTTCTCGTTCTCGTCCTCGTCCTCGTCCTCGTCAACGTCAACGTCTGCGAGTCCGGTCGCGAACGCGAGTCCGGTCGCGAACGCGAGTCCGGTCGCGAACGCGAGTCCGGTCGCGACCGGACTCGCGAGTCCAGATTCGGTCGACGCGTGGCTGCGCACGCCGGCCGGCAAGGCACCGGCACCATTCTTGGTGCTCCACACCGCGGCGGATGGTCTGACAGTGGCCGCTCTGTGGCGCAGGCCCGTGGCCGACTTCCTGCAGCAGGGCACCGGCTGGGCGCGCAACGAGCTGCACGCGCGTGCAGCCACAGAGTTGAGCCGCCAGGACTTGTACCGAGGAGTCCTTAACACCGCGAACCCGGAGCTGGCGCAGCTGCTCCGGGCCGTCTTCGGCGAGCGCGTCTCTGCCAGCCTGGACGAGTACCACTCGATGGCGTCCTGGTGGTTCTCCGGCGACCCGGATCTCTAATGGAGCTTCTCCTCGTGCGGCTGATTCGGCGAAAATGTTAACGCACGGGTTTTTTAAAAACATGAACCTGAACCGTTCTTTGGTGATGGGCTCTCGCGGCGTTTGTGGCACTGGCCAAGGTCAAGGCGCCAGCGCGTGCCGCATGCCCTGCCAGCTGCACCTGATCTTCCTGGGCTTCGCCATCCTGTTTCTGTGCATCTACGTGGTCCTGGTCGTGTGGGACTTCCGGAAGCTCAAGGCGGAGTTCCTCCGCCTGCAGGAGCGGCTCATGATGTTCGAAGAGACGCTGACAAAGGTGCTCAAGCCGCAGCTGCAGCCTGGACCTGGGATTGCCGAGCTGGGCGATGGTGGCAGAGAAAGCGGCGAGGCCACGACGGGTGCTGTCTATGAGGAGGAGGAGGAGGAGGAGGAGGAGAGCCTGCAGAGGTACTTACAATCCGCCGGCGTTCAACTCAAGTCCGCCGGAGCTCAAATGATGCCTGGGGTAGGATCAGGGTCAGGATCAGGGTCAGGGTCAGGAGTAGGCGGTCTGGTCCTGAGATGCGCTCCGTCCAACCCGGCTGCCATGTGTTCAGTCATTTCTATTCAGCGTGCGGTCCCTTTCGTGGAGGTCAACGATGTTAAGGAATTCGGCGAGTTCGGCGAAGACGACGAGGACGACGATGCTGACGATGAGCTCGACGAACTTGACGAAGAGTTCTTGGATAGTGATGATGCATGCGACGAGGACGACGCCGAAGAAAAAGATGCGTCTGTCTGTGCTGTCGACGTTGTCGGCGAAGAAGTAGGCGGTGTTGTCGGCGAAGAAGTAGGCGGTGTTGTCGGCGAAGAAGTAGGCGGTGTTGTCGGCGAAGAAGTAGGCGGTGTTGTCGGCGAAGAAGCAGGCGGTGTTGTCGGCGAAGAAGCAGGCGGTGTTGTCGGCGAAGAAGTAGGCGGTGTTGTCGGTGAAGAAGTAGGCGGTACCCAGCAGTCCCGAAAAGATGATGTTGTCGAGGATGACGTGGACGTCGAATGTCTTGACCCACACAAGAGCCGTTCGCTGGCTTCGCTAGGAACAGTCTCGAGCCTGCGTCGCTCGTCGGTGGAGAGACTTCGCGAGCTGCTTCGGGATCGGGGTCTGGAGGATACGGGCAAGAAGGGCGCCCTGATCCAGCGCCTGATCGATGCTCAACAGAGCCTCGTGTTGTCCTGACGTGACGTGGGGTGCGACTCAGCACTGCGAAGGCAATCAGTTTTTGCACGCTCAGCCAGCGCTGCGCTGCTTCCTGGCGCGGGCCAGCTCGTCCCGGAACATGGCGGGCGTGTACGTGGAGCGCGTGGGCCGCCGATTTTCGGGTAAGACATGCTTCCCGGGGTCCACCTCGAACCGCGCGAACACCAGCAGCGTGACCGCCAGCAGCGCGACCAGCGTGACCACGAGCGTGGCGCGCACGTACGCGCGGTGCGCCGCGGCCCGGTCGCCGGACCAGCTCGCCATGATGGTGCTCCGCATGTACGGCAGCCCGGTGACGACGAACGGCATGACCAGCCCGAGCCCGCCCAGGAACACCAGCACCAGCGTCCCTGACCCGATGCCGACCGCGATTATGAACAGGCACACGAACAGCACGGTGCGCGTGTACGGCGCGCCGCGCATGATCCACTCGGGCGGGTCCGAGTCGTCCATGCTCCAGGCCTTGGCCTTGAGCAGGCCCTGCACGCCGACTGTCGTGATGAGCGCGCCCGCGGTGACCGCGTAGTCGACGCGGTCCTCCAGCATCCATGCCAGCGCCATGTGCATGACCGTCCAGTCGTAGGGGCTGTCGCGCAGGAACTTGGCGACCGCGTGGAGCAGCGTGAGCACGATGACCGCCAGCACGATCCACAGCACCGCCAGCCGGCCCAGGACCTCCCACTGCGTGCCGCCCAGCGACTCGTTCATGTCCTCCATCGACATGTCGCGGCTGAACGCCTCGGCCTGCGCCGCCGCCGCGCGGTAGTCCGTGAACCACACGTACAGGTACATGAGCACGAACAGCGCGACACCGCCGTGCTGCAGCAGGGCGCCGCCCATGTTTGTTTCTTTGAGGAAACAGTCTGTTTTTTTTCTTGCTCATCCGCCTCAGAACAACGTACGGTACGGCTGCCCATGCGGGCCCATGTGCACCCCACTGCCACGCCCTGCACCGGAGTGGTGGAGGGCCCCCCTATAGCGGCCCACATGGACATGACTGATGCATGGCTGAAGTATGTGCGGCATCTAGACTCCGATGTCCTCGACCTTTCAGCTACAATCGATCCGCCCCTAACCTCAGCTGTACAAGTTATTTGAAACTTTGAACGAGTAAAAAAGTACTGGTGAATGCACGCGAGCCAAGGTTTTTAAAAGCGTTCGCTATCTTTGGCATTCAGACCAGGCACAAATGGCATACAGATGAAAAGGCGAACGATTAAGATATCCAGCCTGGCTGCGTGAGTAATGCAAGGGGGTGACACATCTGGTACTTTACGCCCTCAAGACTTCGCTACATGGGCCACATGCCCGCACGCACGCTGGGTCGCGGGGATAATTGATGAATCTAGATGAACCTAGGTGAAGGTCGGGAAAGGGCGCTCCTGCGTCGTCAGCGTGACGCCGGCCGCCCGGGAGACCTGCTGCGGCGGCAACACGCGCGGCTTGCAGGTGCCGTGGTGGAAGAGCAGCTTCGCCAGCGAGAACTCGTCGCCGTACTCGCGCTTCTGCAGGATGGCGTAGTGCACGATGCCGACAACGATGAGGCCCAGCAGCGTGTAGAAGAGCGCGGCGCGCGCGACGCGCAGGCGGCGCACGGTCCTCTCGGTCCTCTCGCTGCCCGCGTTCTTGCCCGCGCTGTTGAACTCCATGTACGCTATCTGGTTCTTCAGGATCTGGTCGGCGAGCAGCAGCAGCAGGAACATGAGCACAAAGTACCACTTGCTCTTGGTGGCCAGCACGAAGACCGCGTACATCGCGAGCGTCTTGAGCATGACCAGGTACACGGGCGCCTGCAGGCTCTTCGAGTCGAGCGACGTGAAGAGCAGGTAGAACGCGAGGTAGCCCACCACGTGGCGCACGAGGTTGTTCTCCTGCATGATGCGCTGCACGTCGCAGTTGAGCATGAGCGTCAGGTAGCCAAAGACCATCCAGAGCACCAGCGCGGCCAGCGCGCCCATCGAGTCGAAGCTGCCGCTGCCGAAGAAGAACGGGTCGCCGGGCACTTTTGTTGTTGTTGTTGTTGTTGTTGTTGTTGTTGTTGCATCACTGCTGCTGCCGACACTCCCAGGAACCCAGGACGACATGTCGCGCGAATGTTGGTTGTAGTGTTTTGTAGTACACTATTGAGAGAATATTTGGCTCATGCTAGCCGAGAAGACCCAAACAATAACAAAAAAATTGACAGTGTGTTCCTTTCCTTCCACATGTGCGCCCCCCCCCCTTCACCTCGTTGAAGAAGAATGAATGCCGCCGATCAGCAAAACGCGTTCCTCGCGGGACTGCCGCGCCTCGCCCTGCCGGTCACACTGTCCCTTGCTGTTGTCCGCGGTCATCCAGAATATCACCAGCAGGAACTCTGCTCCGCTTCGTTCGCGACGGTGCGCAAGGACAACGGCATCGGCGCTGTGGTGACGCGGCTCACGGAGGACGGCCAGCCGCAGACGCTCGTGCTGGTGGGGTCCGATGTCTGGGAGGTCAGGGTGCACGCGGACCGTGACCGCGTGTGCGTGGGATCGCTCTCATACATGGCCGCGGCATCGCAGTCGCTGGGGCGCTCCTTCGGCCCGGACGTGGTCCGCGCCGTGTGGGACGCGGCCAGCCGCACGGTGGTCGCCGTGACCCGCGATAAGCTCATCCAACTGACCTCGGACGACGGCACCGTGACGCTCGCCGAGCCCGTGCTCTTGCCCCTGTCCGACATCAGGGACATCGCGTCGCGGGGGGACGGCCCCATCTTCGTGCTGGATCAGCACGGCACCCGGATCTGCAGGGTGACGCCCGGGGCGTTGGGCGACTGTGGCAGCTTCGGCGTGTACCTGATGAGCACCGGCGACGCGATCAGCTCGCTGGCGTACATGCGCGGGACGCGGCAGCTCGTCTTCGCGACGTGCGGCTCGCCGTCGCGCCTCGTGTGGATCGACGAGCAGCAGGGCCGGATCCAGGGCGAGTGCCTCCTGCCGTTCCCGGTGACGAGGGTCCTGGAGACGCTGGCCGGCGACCGGCTGCTCATCGCGACCACCGGCAAGGCGTTCGTGCTGTCGGCGCCCCAGTTCCGCCTCGACACGGCGGAGTTGGTCGAGGACTACGACGCGTTCCGCAACGGCCAGGTGGAACTCGCGGCGCTGCCGTGCGGCCGGATCCTGGCCTACGACCGCTGGGCGCTTCCCGGGTCCCACCGGACGGGAATGGCCGTCTTCGAAGGCTGCCCCGCGGCGCGGCCGCCGTGCATGGACGATCTGATCCGACCAGCCACGGCGACCGGGCCGACCCGAAGGCGGCAGCAGCAGCAGCAGCAGCAGCTCGCTTCCCTCCTCGACGAGCACAGCCCCGCGGCGGCGGCGGCGCCCGCGGACGTCGCGCTGTGGTGCTCCGACAACCGGGTCGTGCGCGCGCACCGCGCGATCCTGGCGGCCCGCTGCAACTACTTCCGGACCAGGCTGCACCCGACCTGGGTCCACGCCGGCAGCGACAACGGCAGCGACAACATCAATGACAGCAAGATCAACATCATGCTGCACCTGGCCGCCGACGCGCTGTCGATCGTCGTGCGCTACCTGTACGACGACGACACGTCGCGGGTCCTGGACGCCCTGTCTCGCGCGGCCTCTCCGCCGGCGCTGTCATCGGCTTCGTCCTCGGCCTCCTCCTCGGCGTCGTCCTCGGCGCCGTCTTTGCCTGCGGCGATGGACTTTGGCCTGGCGTTCCGCGTGCTGGAGGCCGTGGACTTCCTGATGCTGGGCGATGACAACAGGCTGTCCGCGACCGTGCTGCGGGCCATGTGCGCCTCCCTGTGCGCGCAGAACGTCATCCGCGCGCTGGACTGGGCTTACGAGCACGACAGCATGGCCTCCGCCCGGGAGATGCGCATGATGGCCGTGTGCTGGTTCCGGAACAACCGCGACGAGGCGTGCTCCAAGTGCGGCGACGAGCTCGTCAGCCTGATCCTGCGCTGGCACCGCGACGCGGTCTTTGACCTCTTCCCCCACAGCATCTGGTGGCAGTAGATATCGCTCATGAGGCTATATCGCTCATATGTAATTTTTTTGAGACCCAAAAAAGTCTCCGGTGTCTCATGACGAGAACACGGCGTCGACGTGGGCCGGGGTCTCCCCGACCGCGTCACGGCACCTGCGCAGCCTCATTGCTGCATCCGTCTTGTTGTTTCCCGTCGCGTTCATCGCTTCGCACGCCACCTCGTACGCATCGAGTGCAGCGCGGACTGCGCACCGCACGTAGAGGAGTGCCTGGTCCGGCCGCTCCGACCGGTTGCACCACGCGTCAGCCAGGCAGCGGATGGTCGTGCAGGCGTGTTTCCGTGCAGTTTCAAGATCCGCGCACGACGCCAACGCTTCGACAGACGTCTCCGCCAGGTAGGCGACGTTGCCTGCAAAGTTGTCCAGGCAGCTGATGTGAATGCCCTGGAGATCCTTGTCGCCGACGATGGGTATCTTGAGACCATGGATGTCGATGACATAGTGGATACCCACTGTGTCATCGACATCGGCGGCGGGCTCGAACGGGACAGACTTGTTCGCCTCGAGCTTCGTGGTAGTGTAAGTGACCTTGAGAACCCCCGCCGCCTTGAGAACAAGAGCTTGCGTCTGCCATTGCATCCGGGAGATTGTGAGCTGACCGCTGAACTCGGAGTATATGGCCTCGATCGGCAAGAGGCGCGAACGCAACTTACGCGAACGCAACGGCGCACGCCAATGCAACGTTTCCACGTGGACAAAGCCAAAGCAGTCCTCTTGCATCTTTGCGTACATGGGACACGGCAGGGCACTGCGGATCAATTTTTGCTTTTTTTTCCAGACAAAAAACGTGAGCCCTCGATACTCCTTCTTTCACCACAACGCGGTGATGGCGTTGGCCTCGGTTTCGTCAAGCTTGAGCGACTGTAACTGCACCTCACGGTATTCCGCGCTGCCGTCTTCCGGGCCCGGGCTCCCGTTCCGCGCAGCCGTCATCGCGGTCCTGTACGCGTCGACGGCAGCGAACAGAGCTGCCCGCGCGTGCTGGATTGCCTTTCCGTTTTTGTGCTCGATGACACTGGCGTTCCAGGCCTCCCTCAGGTACCAGATGGCCACACGGGCGCTTACCGTGACCGCGACCTTAATCTCGTCCCGAATCGAGGGCTCGGCGGCAGAGCAGCACTTGCGCTGCGCGGTGTGCGCGAGCTTCGCGAGCCGGCCCACAAGTTTGTCGCTGAACCGGAGGCGCACCCCCTCGAACTTTTCGTGCAACCCGAGGGGCACGTCGATGCCGTGGAACTCGACGTTGCCCTCGACGTAGGGCGCGTCCAGGGCGTTCCATGTCGTGCTGCCAGGGCAGGGGAATTCAGCGTCGGCGCTGAGCCGTTTGTCATTATTCTTGTACTCGATCTTCATTGACATCGGAAATTCGGTGTCGACGACGCATGTGCTTTCGGGACCTATGCGGGTCACCGCCACGAACCCGTACCCGTGGTGGTACACTTTCTTGCTGGAGCCCTCCATCGCTCCAAGCCTGTTATGCATATCATATGCGCAAGCGGGAATCAACTTTTGCTATGTTATAAGGAACTTTGTTGTCTTTGTTGTCCTAAAAAGGACAACAAAGACAACAACATGCGCGTCCTCAAACACGACGGCTCCGTCCAGGACTTTGACATGCAGCGCGTGCGGGTGGCCGTGTGCAAGGCCCGCGACGCCGCGACCTCGGGCGCCAATGTTGAGGCGCAGGGGGCGCAGGAGGAGGACGACGATGCCGTCCTCGCCGACGTGGCCCGCCTGCTGGCCGACTCGCGGCGCGGCGTGCACGCGCCCATGCCCGTCAAGGAGATCCACGACGCCGTCGAGCGCGCGCTCATGGCGCACGCGCCGGCCGCGGCCAAGGCGTACATCCTGTACCGCCGCGCGCGCGACGAGCGGCGCGACCCGGCCAGCCAGGTGCGCAAGGTCGTCGAGGCCTACCGCAACCGGCCCGAGGGCGACGTGCGCACGCCGTGGGGCCCCGTGGGCTTCGTCACGTTCAAGCGCACCTACGCGCGCTCCAAGGCGGGGACCAGCCGGAGCCTGGCCGACAGCGAGGAGTTCACGGACACGGTCGAGCGCGTGCTCGTCGGCTGCCAGCGCCAGCTGGCCGTGGGCTTCACGCAGGAGGAGCTCGCGCATGCGTACGAGGGCATGATGTCCCTGAAATTCCTGCCCGCCGGCCGCATGCTGTGGCAGTTCGAGACCGACACCGTCACGCGGCTGGGCCTGGCCAGCCTGCAGAACTGCGCGTTCGTGCGCGTCTCGGACTTGCACGCGTTCGCCTGGATCTTCGACATGCTCATGTTGGGCGTGGGCGTGGGCTTCAACATCCAGCGCGACACCGTGGCCAAGCTGCCGGCCGTGCTGGACGCCGACGTGGCCGTGACCAGGGCCGGCCCCGAACGCGAGCGCGACGCCGACTTCATCGTGCCCGACTCACGCGAGGGCTGGGTCTCTCTGCTGAAGAAGACACTGCAGGCGTTTTTCGTGGAGGGGTCCTCGTTCGTGTACTCGACCCTGCTCATCCGGCCCGAGGGCACGCCGATCGCGGGCTTTGGCGGCGTCGCGTCCGGGCCCAAGGGCCTGTGCGAGGGCGTCGCGCGCGTCTCCGCGCTCCTGCGCGCGCGCCGCGGCCGCCGCCTGACCACCGTCGACTGCCTGGACCTGGTCAACATCATCGCGGCCGTCGTGGTCGCGGGCAACATCCGGCGCTCCGCGCTCATCGCGATCGGCGACGCCGACGACCTGGAGTACCTGCGCGCCAAGCGCTGGGACCTCGGGTCCGCCATACCGCCCTGGCGCGCGATGAGCAACAACAGCGTCGCGTGCTCGTCCGTCGAGGAGCTCCCCGACGAGTTCTGGGAGGGCTACCGCGGCAACGGCGAGCCGTACGGCCTGATCAACCTGGGCCTCGCGCGGCGGACGGGCCGGACCTGCCCCGACGGCCTGCGCTACCCCGACCCCGACGTGCAGGGCTTCAACCCCTGCGCCGAGCAGGGCCTCGCCGACCACGAGACCTGCTGCCTCAGCGAGCTCTTCCTGCCCAACCTGTCCTCCTTCGACGAGGCGTGCCGCATCGCCGCGCTGGCCTACCGCATCTGCAAGCACTCGCTGATGCTGCCGTGCCACCACCGCGACACGCAGGCCGTGGTCCACAGGAACATGCGCATGGGCATCGGCATCACCGGCTACATGCAGAGCAGCGAGGAGCAGCGCTCCTGGCTGCCGCGGCTGTACGACTTCCTGCGCGCGCTGGACCGCGACTACTCGGCCGCGCGCGGCCTGCCGCCCTCGATCAAGCTGACCACCGTCAAGCCCAGCGGCACGCTGAGCCTGCTGGCGGGCGTCACGCCCGGCGCGCACCCCGCGATCTACCCCTACTTTGTGAGGCGCATCCGCGTGGCCGCCAGCAGCGAGCTCGCGGCGCTGTGCAGGGAGCACGGCTTCCCGTGCGAGTACCAGCGGCAGTTCGGCCAGGAGGACCGGTCGACGCTCGTCGTGTCCTTCCCGTGCGCGTACCCGGCCGGCGCGACGTTCGCGCGCGACATGTCCGCGGTGGACCAGCTCGAGGTCGTGCGCCGGCTGCAGACCGAGTGGTCCGACAACGCGGTCTCGGTCACGGTCTACTACCGTAAGCACGAGCTGCCCGACATCCAGGCCTGGTTATCGTGAAACTACGCGGGCGGCGTCAAGACGTGCTCGTTCCTGCTGCACTGCGACCACGGCTTCGAGCAGGCGCCCTACGAGGAGATCAGCCGCGAGCAGTACGAGTCCTTGGTCGAGAGGACGCGGCCCATCCTGCGCGCCGCGGGCGTGCGCGCGCTGGAGCCGCACGAGCCGGGCTACGGCGACGGCGAGTGCGAGGGCGGCGCGTGCCCTGTCAAGTAGTCAGGGACCCGTCGCTGTCCGTGAGTGCATGCGCGTGTGCCTGGAGGCAGTCGCGGCCAGCTGGAACGTTAAGACGCCGCCTGGTCAAGGGTAACTCGCAACAATTGTTGACCGAGGCTTTCCTTAACCAGGCCTTGGGTTCTGCACGCTATCCCGCCTCCTGCACACCTTGCACCCGCACAGGGCCACGACACCATCACACGCCCTGCTCGTTCAAGGGTCTCCAACACCAATGTAACACATCCTCCATGCTGCTTCCATTCGTTCACGGACCCCCCCCCCTCCTCCTCCCTGACCCCTGAGCCTCCCCGACCCTCGATCGGGGCACCCTGGTCAACATGCAAAACCGGCCTATCTGTTCCAAACCTGTCACTACACTCTGGCCTCCACCCAGACCGCTCCTATAGTTGCTTGCAATGTCTTGCCCTGCCGGCTGCTGAGCGTCACTGCCAACCTGACGGCGGTGAGCTTTTGTATAGTGCAACTGTTTCCTTACTCCATTTCAGCAAGATGGACCCGAACACATTTCTGGTGTGCGCCACGGTTACCGGCGCTACCTGGTTCCTTGGGCGTTCGATGCAGCTCGCCGGCCGCGACGTCAAGGACGGCTTGGAGCGCGCCGGGCTGCAAACCGTCTTTCCGGTTAAGAAGACGGATGACAAGAAAGGCTAAGCCGAAAAGGTGCTTCCGACTCTGGGCCGGCAACCTTTCGCCAGGGCTATGGCAAACTTACTTCCACCAAAACTACACTCGCCAACCGTCAAACACCTCACGCCCCTAGCAAGCAACAGCCCACGCCACCGCACCACCCCTACCTGCCTATCCCCACTGCCCTCACCCACCCAACACCCACATGCCACGCAATCATTCGCACCGCCTGCTGGCCTCCTCTGCCGCACACCTCATGCCCGCTGGCGCTCCACATGCCCCACCACCACCACGACCCCTGCACCGCTCCAATACGACACCTGCCACCCCTGACACTCTGTGGCACCGCTCCAATACGACACCGCTCCATATTGCATTTTGCGCACTGCATGCAGTACTGCCGCGTGAACCTGGTGGTGGTCTCGAGCGTGGTCTCGAGCGTGGTCTCGAGCGTGGTCTCGAGCGTGGTCTCGAGCGTGGTCTCGAGCGTGGTCTCGAGCGTGGTCTCGAGCGTGGTCTCGAGCGTGGTCTCGAGCGTGGTCTCGAGCGTGGTCTCGAGCGTACACTGGTCACGCTTCAACGACTGCGCCGAGACCAGGTCGCCCGCGTGGCTGGGGAGGCCCTGGTTCATGCGGTCTCGTGCGGCTCTACAACTCCAGCCTGGAACGGGCCATCATGGCGACGAATCTCCGTTCCCGCCGGGTTCAACACAAACTACAGCCCCGAGAGAACTATACCCCCCTGACGCCCCGAGTCTCTCGCCGACGCTTTCGCCTCTACTGTGCTACGGTCCTGGTGGCGGTCAGGATCAGGAGCGTTCCGGGCCGGAACGAGTTGCCGAGGTCCCACTCGAGCTTGGGGTCGCTCAGCAGGTGCACCTCGTAGCCCCGCGTCGCGATCGTCGCGTGCACCGACAGCCTCTCCAGCGCGGCGACGATGTCGCTCTGAACGCTCGCCAGCAGCCGGCTCGCGTACCTGTCGCCCACGCTCCGCAGGAACTCGCCATCGGCACCGAACACGTAGAAGGCCCAGTCGCAGCCATGCTCGAGCAGGCGGTGGGCCTCCAGGCGGACCTTGGAGCCACCCGAGCCATCCGACGACAGATCGATGTGGAGCGCAAACCGGACTGCCAGAGCCATACAGAAGGAAAAAAAGCGATGAAGAAGGATTTTTCAGGTCCTGAATCGCAGCAGCAAACTGGAACACTTACCAGTAATGTCGTCATATTCTTCGCCCTGGTGCGCCCTATTGACTTGATCATTGTCCTTTTCTTCTTCATCATCGAGCACCACGGCGATGCTGTCCGCGAGCTCCGCGATGTTCTCCGAGGAGATCTCCGAGTCGACCGGCTTGCCACGCGGCCCAATCCGAACCATTTTTGTGGTCTTCAAAACGAACTCTACGATGTGTTGGTGTTTGCAGGGCAGGAAACATCATGAGTCATGCCGACTTTGGGCAAATCAAAGTCGGCAGAGAGAGGGACATTTTTTGTTGTTTTTCTGGTAGAGAGTTGGCAACAATGCTGCGCACGTGGATTATGCTGGTCCTCTTCGTGGGCCTCTTCCTGGTCATGCATGGCGTGTACGAGGAGCGCCTGGACGCCGTGAAGAAGTTGGTGCGCGTCGAGTACCGCTTCATCCCGCGGACGTACTACGAGGAGCAGCTCATGAACGCGGAGGGCTCGCTGGCGACCAAGTTCAAGAGCATGTTCCAGGGCGAGGACCCGGGACCCGGCGGGCGGTGACGCGGCCGGCCATGGGTGGGGGAAGAAGGACGAGGATGAACTGGGAGTGGCCGGTAAGCTATTTTTCGACCGGACTGTAGTGCGCGTGGTCGCGAGGACTACCCAAAAACCAAAACATAAAACATTTAAGCATTTGAATCGAAACTGCAACGAGAAACTTTCAATAGGTCTGAAACAATCTCTGATCTTTCCTTTGAGCTTCCGCTTAATTCCCTTTTTGCTTTCTCAAGTATCCTCACCGCGTCAGATCTCGTGTAATAGCATCTCATGGAATCGGGTAAAAGTCGCACCCCGGTATCAATGTCCTTAAGGCCTCTCAGCTCGGATGACGAAAACTGGCCCTTGGCAAAAGCCTGCAAGTAGAACGCGTGACAGTCTGCTCCAGAATCAAATTTCCGGCCTGTCTGGATCTGGGATTGTGGAGTGCAGAACTGTTCAGCGACCTTCCGTTGAAGATCCTGGAGTATTTTGCTTTCATCCTCTACCAGTTTGGCTTTCAATTTGGCTTTCAGTTGCTCCGTGTCCTGTGCTTCGAAATCTTCATCACGATTTTGTTTGTCGCTATCTGTTGTCACTTTGGAGTTCTCTTCGGGGGTGCCTTTAGAAATAATAGAGAGCAACATGTGTATCAATTACCGGTATTATTATTGAATCTATGTATATTGTCTCACAGGTCTCATCCTTATGTGTTTTCATTTCGCCGTACCGTAGTACAAAATGCACAGTTACGTACCGGTCGAGTTACGTACCGGACGACATGAGCACCCTCGAAAGCGCGCTCCATGGCAGCTCCGGTGCCCTGCTCGGCCAGCATTCCAGAGGACGAGCAGCAAGCATGGCTGGAATACGTTTAAGATGAAGTAAAATCCCATGCATAGAGTTCTGTGTCGCCACGCCGACCCTTCAAGAAGCAGGCAGCTGTGCTTGAACGGAACGGAACAAAATCGGAGGCACATAAAAAGGAGATGTAAGCATATACTTGATGCCTTTAGTTGTGCGTTCTGCGGTTGCTAACAACAAGCGCGCTATGTGCAGATTTGACGTTCAGTACCGGACATACCGCGACACGGATACGCTCTCCATCTATTTTGCAAAAGCGTCACCAGGCGTTATCAGCCACAGCGCAGAGCTGGTCCCCGGGATACTGGTGGACTACACCGAGACCGAGCGTGTGGTGTGTATCGACATCGACACGTCCATGTTCGACGTCCCCGACCAACTCGACTCGAAGTTTGTGGAGTATGACACAACATCAGACAGGCTGGCCTTGTCCTTCGAGGTCACGCCAGCAGCAGCAGCAGTCGTGACGGAGATCCCAACGGAGGACCCCGACATATTCATCGGTGTCTGCTCGTCAGCCTTGTGGCGCGCTGTCATCTTCAAGCGGGCCCGCGAACGGCTTCTTGTTCCCACGATGGGGTGGGTCAAGTAAGCAACCGTTATTGCTCCAGACGTCCAGGAAGTAGCTTGCTGGAATACACCTGTGCTCGAAACACCTGAGCCACGGCCACCAGTACGCTGCCGCTGCCTCGGGGAACGCCGACCTCTTCTCGCGCTTCTGCTCGCGCGGCCGGGGTCGGAGAGGGACCTATGTGCAGCGGGACGCAGCGGGATGCCCGCGAGAGCCTTCAGGAAGGGGGACTACGCGACCTGAGACGCGTCACTGCTGGACCGCGCACTCGAGGTCAATGCGTCGCGCGCAGTACTGTCGCGCATGCGGAAGGATGGTTTCAGTTGGACCAGATGTGCCGACCTCGTGGCGCGAGTCCAGCGAGTCCAGCGAGTCCAGCGAGTTACAAAATGGAGAGCGGCACGACGAGCGAGTCCAGCGAGTCCAGCGAGTTACAAAATGGAGAGCGGCACGACGAGCGCGTCCAGCTGCCCCAGGATCTTCGACAGCGGGGTGCCGCGCGGCCAGAGCCACGGGGTCCCGTTGAGCACACTGGCAAAGGCCGTGTAGTACAGCTGAGCCGGATCCGGCCCAGCCGGACCGTCACAGACGCCGGGGCGCGCGACAAGGATGACTGGTGCGCCGCTTGTTGAGAACGGCAGCACGGCGGCCCGCACCAAGCGAACTTGTGCGCCACTGTCCAGCTCCGCGAGCGCGTCCGTGACCGCCTGCCGCGTCGGATGGTCGACCACGGCGAGCCTGGCGAGCAGCCCCGGCGCACTTGCCTGCCACTTTGACTCCTCGTCCGCGAGCGCGGCAGCGACGGCGCGCTCGATGCGGGGCAAGACGCCGTTGAGCTGTAGGAAGTCCTGGTCCGTGACTTTGCAATATTCGCAAGGCCTCATGTCAAGAGACAGGTGACAGGCTGCGTGCGGCGCGGCCGCAGAGGTCTCGAAGGAGACCTCGACGCGCGTCCGCGCGCTGCCCGCGCGACCCGCGCGACCCGCCTCGCGCATCCGCGAGGCCACGAGCTCGACGAGGTCTTCCTGCTCCTGGTGTAGGGAATCTTGGAGCGCCCGGTGCGCATCCCCGACATGGATCGTGCGGACGTCGACCCGGTCGCACCGCTGCACGAGCTCGCGGAAGCGCGCGCACGGTCCGCCGCGGTAGGCGACTAGCCAGTGCACGCACAGTTCCCGCAAGTTCAGACGCGCGAGTTCCTTGCGCAGCGACATGTACGCGAGGACCTGCGACGCCAGCTCGTCCATCTGGCACTCCAGCACGCTGGCCTCCACCGTGAGCCTGCTCACGGCTTTCCGAACCGACCCCGCGCCGAACTCAATCTTCAAGGTCCCGTGCGGCTCCCGCAGGACCACGTGCCGGACCGAGTCCGGCAGGTGCTGCAGGAACGTGGACAGACTGACACCTGGGAGGCCCTCTACAGGAGGCTTCCAGAAGACCATGTTGCGCACGGCGAGGTCGAGGACCTGGAGATCGAGCATCCTCGCGAAGGCGTGCACTTCCGGCAGGGTCAGCATGTCGCACAGCACCGGGTGGGACGTTCCCAGTGACTTGAGCCTCGAGCCGGCCAGGTTCTCGATGTCCTGCAGGCCCAGGTAGCCGCTGGGCAGGTGCAGGCTCTCCAGCTTGGCGATGCCGTCCGCCCGGATGCGTCCGAGCAGGAACATGGACTCAGAGAGCTTGCGCAGGTCGAGCGTGCGCAGGCCCGGGAGCCGGGAGACCAGCGCCGCCACGGCGCGGTCGCACGCGATATCTGGGCAACCTCGGACCGCCAGACTCAGGTGCGTGATCCGGTCATATTCCCCGAGACGCCGGAACGGGATCATGGCCAGCTCAGCCAGACGCCGCCCGTGTGTGTTGACCCGCTCGTGGCAGAGCGTCAGGTCCAGGCGGTGGCACGATGGCCACTTTTTCAGGTCCAGACGTATGTCTTCCTGACATCCATCGGCGCTGACGGTGATGGAGAGTTCGCGGACGTGCTGGTCGACGACGTGCCGCAGGCTCTTGCAGACCAGGCGCGCGCATCTCATGTTGGACAATGGACCCAGGACTTCCAAGAAACAGGGGGGCAGCGCGATGCCCGCGAACTCGTCAAACCGATTCGGACACTCCATGGGTCCCGTAGGGAACGACTTACGGCCATCACGGCCTTTTTACGGCCGCAACGCCGAGCTGTTCTCTTGGCTGCTCGCGCAGCCGGGGTCGGAGACGTCATCAGCGACCATGGTATACAGACACCGTACACACAGACATGGAGTTCTGCTGCCGCCGGAGCTGCAGCTGCGCGTCCTCGGAACCAGGAACGAGAGGCCGTGCAGCCGGTCGCTCGGGTCACTCCTCTGCGCTGTTCAAGATCCAGTCTGAGCTGGCCTGGTTCCTCGACAGGCAGCAGCGTGCCAAGTTGGTTGCCCTGGTCGCGGCGTCCGGCGACCTTCAGATGCACGATGGAACTCTCGAACGCCTGCGCACGCAGGGAAGCCATGCGAAGCCACTTTGCGACCTGCGCATTTCTCCTCTCGCGCTTCCGCATATGGTCGTGGTCCGACGTGCTGAACGTGGCCGCTGGGGTGGGTCGGCTGGACATGTGCAAGCGGATCCTGGCTGGCTTCTGCAAGGGGTGCGACCTCGAATCAGTGCGCTGGGTTCTTCGCTACCTCTTTCCGAGCCCGGACGCTCATCGCGTGCGCCGCGGGTTCGACGACTGCCGACTGGAAAGAGAACCCAAGACTTCCAAGGTGACTTACTCGGCTGCTGCTCCAGCGTTCCGCCGTCAGAACGGTCGCACAGGTCGCGGCGAGGAACAACGACGTGGACCTGCTGGAGTACCTTTTGCAGCTCGGGCGGTGCACCGGGCGGCTGTAGACCACGCGGCCCTGGACAGTTTGCTCGAGCAGCCAGCCGCGCGCGTGGAGGAACTCGCAGACGTGCATGGGCTCGGGCGGGAAGGACGGTGCTACCAACTCTCTCATGACGTCGTCCTCCTCGCAGTCCTGCTTCTTGACCCGGATGCCGACCGCGTCCAGCGCGATCTGGAGGATCTCCAGGTCGCCGCTGCGGGCGATCGCCCCGAGCAAGCTCCTGCGCTCCTTGCGGCTCATGCGGTCGACGCGGCCGGCCGCCACAAAGTGCTCGACGAACCATCTTGCAGGGACATCGGCCACGGTCGAGCCATTTCACGTGCTGCACATTGAGCTGCAGAGACTGCGTACGTATCTTTGAACAAAAGTTCGGCAGTACGGTATATCCATCATCTCAGCGTCCATGTCATTGGACTGTTGGACTCAAGACTACAGCAGCATCACAGAGGCCTGGGCCCAGTCCGCAGCCGCCCATTGACCCTCCGGTGTTGCCTGCTGATCCTGGACGAGGACCTCTGCAACGCACGGCGGCGCCGTGTGATCGACGTCAAGCTGGCGGTCGCGCACGACCTCAGCGAGCTCCACCTTTTGGTGTTTTCGGGTTCGGGCAAACGTTTGGTGAAAGGAACTGTTATCGAAACACCGGGCGTAGATGCACTCGCGCAGGTGTTCCGGGAGGGAGTCGAGGCGGGTCCTGTCCAAGTCGGCGGTCTCGATCGCGCGCGCCGTGACTAGATCGTCAAAGTCGTAGAGCGCGGAGCCTCCGTTCATCTCGCGCTCCTGCTTCACTCGCGCCTCGTAGTGCGTGGTGTCCAGGTCCACGTCGCGGCTGGCCGGACAGCCGTAGTACCCGACCCCGTAGCCCGCTTGCCTGGAGAGGACCTCGAGCAGCTCCAGGACGCGCTTGAAGCTCGCGAGCCAGTCTCTGTTGTACCACCTGACGCTCATCGGATGTGTCTCGCCGCGCAGCCGCATCTGAGTCTGCCACGAAAGTTGGTACGTGATGTCTCTGGGTTGCCAATCTCTGGGTTGCCAATCGGCGTGGTCGGTCGGCTGGAACGCAACCCTGTTCAGCTGGAAGACGACTCTTACGTATTCAGGCAACTCTGCGAACAGTAGCGAGCAGAAGCGGACCTGGACGTTGTCGCGTTCCAGATCATCATCGCGCTGCCGGTGTGCCTGCAGGCGTGCCAGGTAGGCCGGCAATTCCCGCAACTTGTTCTCGAACTCCGGGATGTCCGTTGTGATGACGAGGTTACTGTCCACGTCGTACTCCTCGCGAGCAAAGAGGGGCGGGCTGTGCTGTCGGAAAGAGGACATGGTGGTGACCGGTAGTCGTGACCGGTAGTCGGTGACGCGCCTCGTGCGCTTCTCGCTTAGGTTCTTTTGGGGATGCATTTACAGCAGCAGCACGGAGGCCTGGGCCCAGTCCGCGGCCGCACTGAAGTAGCCCTCAGGGGCAGGTGCAGGAGGTGCCGCCTGGGTGGCGAGTCTTTCCCTGGGCGTATTTCTGTTCAAGCGGAACGGATTGAGGAACACATCGTAGAACATTACGTCGGCGGTGCGCATGTCGCGCATGCGCGCTCCAAAGTCCATTTCTTTGTTGCCCTCAAGGGCAACAAAGATGCGGTCAACATCGCGCTGGCGGTCGCACGCGAGCTTCTCGAGGTCCAGTGCGCCCATCTTTCTTGTCCTCTTGCAGAATGTCAGTTTTTGTTTTTCCAACCACCCGGGGGTGAAGCACTGGGCGTAGATGTACTCGCACACGTCGGCTGGGAGTTGTTGTTGGAGACTCCTTGGAGAACCCTCCTCGACGAGCTCCATGTTGCGCGCCGTGATGATGTCTTCAAAGCTCTCGATGTCGCGCTCTCTCTGGGCGAGGGTCTGGTACTGCGACGCGTCCAGGTCGCCATCGCGGCCGGCCGGCAAGTTGCGAACAACCGCGTAGCCGGCCTCTCGACACAGCGACTCGAGCAGCTCCAGGACGCGCTTGAAGCTCGCGAGCCAGTCCATGTCCACGTCCAGTCCATGTCCACGTACCGCCGGGGCGTACCGCCCCGACGGGGCGTCGGCCCGGACCGCCACACGCCGCGGTCCCCCCGGACCGCCGCCCGGGGCGGTCCCCCCGCCCCGGCGCCCCGGCCCCGGGGCGCCACGGGCCGGGGCCCGGGGCCCGGGCCGCCCCGGCGCCCCGCCCCGGCGGCCCCCCAGACCGCGCGCACCCATCGGGGCGGTCCGTCGGGCAGTCCTGGCCCCGGCGCCCCGACGCCCCGACCGCCTCCAACGCCCCGACGTGACCATGGCGGACGTCCTGGCGAACCCGGATTTGGACTGGGACTGGACCGCGCTGAGCAAGAACCCGCGGGTGACCATGGCCGACGTCCGAGCGAACCCGGGTCTCCCCTGGAACTGGTCCGCGCTGAGCCTGAACCCCTCCGTGACAACGCTGGACGTTCTCTCCGATCCGGACCTGGACTGGGACTGGGCGCTGTGCAGCTGGAAGCCGTCGCTGACGCTCGCCGGCGTGCTCGCGCACAAGGACAAGCCCTGGGACTGGAAGGGGCTCAGCTGCAACAGGGCGATCACGGCGGCCGACGTCCTGTCGCACCCGGACCTGTGCTGGGACTGGGCCTTGGTCAAGAGGACCAAGAATGTGACGCAGCCGATCCGGCTCGTGTCCCCGGGAAGGCGAACGACATCAGGCGAAGGTGGATGCGAGGTGTTCAAGTTCCACGGGGACAGCCGTCTGCTCGTGCCCCAGTGTTTTGGCGTGGAGTCGACGACCTATTACTGGGAGTGCGACGCGGTCCACTTGCACTGCGCGAGTCCCCTTCCAAGCCGAGGGAATGTGGCCCCACACGTCGTTCGGGAGCTGGAAAAGGTGCTCGGAGAACTGCAGCGCGACCTGGGCGCAGCAAAGTACACGTTGCTCGACCGCCCGGGTCGGACGAACGACGTTCGGGACTTGGCGGGACCATCTCGGCGGGACCGACTCGTCGTCGAGGACAGTAGGTTGGGCGGCTACCACCTCGTCGTCTGCCGGTCGGGGCGGGCCTACCAGTTCTCGGTCCGGCGCGGCTCTTATCCTCCGCACGAAAAAATACTCGTGGCGGTTTCACGCCGTGTAACAAAACAGTGAAGCAACCAAACCAAGAGCTGGCCACGCTTGGCAGGGACACCAAACCGAAGTTCCACGCTGTCTGTCGCACGCACCCCGGGACGCGGACGCTTCTGATCAAAAATTGAATGTCGACAGGCAGTCTACGAACTCTACGAAAGTCTGCGAAAGTCTACATCAACATGACCACCAACACCGCCGCGCGCAGGACAGAGTACCTCGCGGCAACGCGCGCACGGCGCGCGGCGGAACTCCGTGAACGGCGCAGAGCTGCCTCGGAGCCCCAAGAATCGACAGCTTCGACGACGTCTCAGGACGCGCTGCTGTGCTTCGAATCAATGCCTCACGCGGCGTCCGACGACGTCATGGACGTCGATATCAAGTGGCTCTCCGCCAGGGCGCGCCTGCTCTCGCTCTTGTGCGATTACGTCCTCAACGAGTACCCGGCCATCGGCGTCAAGTGGCTCTCTTTGAGGAACCTTGTGCTTGGGTGGCTGTACGAGTACGTCCTGGAGGTGGTGTACCAGCCGGGGCGCCCCTGACTTGTTCTGTTTTTGTTTTGACCCACGGTCACACATGCCGTACGATTCTACAGGGCAACCGATCAGACAACTTTCTTCGCCGGGGCGCTGCACAGATCTGCTCTACAGGGGCCACCTGGACTCCAGGCCTCCAAATGGTCCCTGGTCGAGTCCCTGACTGGCATCACAGCTGCGCACCGCAAGCGTGCAACATGCGCAGCTGAAAGTTGCGGCCCAGTTGTGGTTTCCGCACGCACCCAGGCCCAGGGCCAGAAGTCTAGGCGAGATGGAAGACCTTTTTGAGCTTGATGACCAGCCGCCAGTCGTCCGCGGTCATCTCGTCGGCAAAGAACTGCTTTAGCGCATCAATGGACTCGCGGCTCAGAACGGATACCTGCACAAGCGTGACTCGAAGCGTGACTCGAAGCGTGACTCGAAGCGTGACTCGAAGCGTGACTCGAAGCGTGACTCGAAGCGTGACTCGAAGCGTGACTCGTGATTCGTGATTCAGGCACCCAGCTCACCCAACTCACCAGCTGGTGCGCGGCGTCAAAGTGGCGGCCGAACATGCGAGCCCTGTCCTCGGCGGTCGCGCCCTCGATCTTGAGGCACACACTGCTGCCGGCGCGAGCAGACGAGACCGCCTTGTGGTTGGCCTCCATGCTCACGATGCGCCCCAACTCCACCAATCCGGACTCGGTCCGCGCAGCCAGCGGCGTGTTGACCCGGGCGACCCCTTCGACGACGTCGACGCCCAGAACGATCGGATCTCTCTTGTTGAAGACGCACGCGGGCAGGACGCGCAGGACCACCGGGAAGACGGCCCGGGTCATCGCTGCCTCCTTCTCCGCCGCGCGGGCCTCCGCCGCGAACGAGCGGAACTGGTCGAAGAGCCTATAGATGACGTCCGCGACAAAGATCTTGACGCCGCACTCCTGGGCCAGGTCACGCGCCTGCGAGGTATTGTTGTTAACCTTGTTGTCTTATCCGTGCATTACCGTACCTCGTACCTCGTACCTCGTACCTCGGGCGACACGGGCACGTCGAACGCCAGGACGGCCGCGTACTTTGGCTTCGTGGCATTGGCTACGCTGGCGCGCAGCACGTCGCGCTTGTGCACCGGGCCGAGGCTCATCCCAGCGACGGGGACGCCGACTCCGGGGCTTGACAAGAAGGCCAGCAGCGCCTCGAGGGAACCCAGCGTCGACGCCTGGATGCAGACACCCTCGCCCGCCTTGTGCACACGGGAGAAGATGTCCGACATGTCCTCCATCACGGCCTCTTTGAGTTTGTCCTCGTCGTCCTTGAGCGCGGGTTCGGGTTCGGGGTTCGGGGTTCGGGGTTCGGGGTTCGGGGTTCGGGGTTCGGGGTTCGGGGTTCGGGGGCAACGGGGTTCGGGGGCAAAAGTCAAAATATATCGTACTGCCACATTCTTGAAAGAAACAAAAACGCACCTCGGGCCCGACGACCAAGAGGCCGGTGCCCGCCACCGCTGACTCCAAGCCCGGCGCGATGACTTTGACGCCCATGGCGGCCCTGACTTCCTTGCGCTCGCGGTCGCGGTCACGGTGAACCTTGAGCGCTCTGATGCGGGTGACCAGCGGCCCGCCCATGCCGCACACCACGATCTTGTCGCCCTCCCGCAGCACGCCGTTGGAGAGGATGACATCCATCGTGGTGCCCAGGCCCTCGGTCTTGTTGACTTCAAGCACCGTGCAGGTAGTCTTGTCCGCCGCGAAAGCGAGCCGGCCCGCCATCATGGTCTGCGTGAGCTTGACGACGAGCTGCAGCAGGTCGGGGATGCCCTCGCCGGTCCGCGCCGACGTCGGGACGATGCTGACGAAGCGGCGCGCGTCGGGGTTCTTCCAGTACAGGGACGCGTTCAGGCCCTGCTCGCTGAGCTGCAGGAGGACACGGCTGCAGGAGGACTCGAACTCGGCCCGCACGGACGCGACCTGCCGCTCCAAGGAGGCCCGGATGGGCGCGTCGGGCTCGGACTTCCACCCGTACAGGCGGTCCACCTTGTTGAGCGCGACCACGAACGGCGTCCTCCGGGCCCTGAGCATGCCGATGGACTCGACACTTTGTGGCTCCAGACCTTGCGTGAGGTCCACGACCAGGACCGCCATATCGCACAGGCCGCTGCGCGCAAGACGAGTTGCTTCAACAACAACAACAACAACAACAACAACAACAACAACAACAACGACTCAATGCAACGCAAGACGCACCTCCCGCGCTGCCGCAGGTTGGCAAAGGCCTCGTGTCCGGGCGTGTCAATGACCAGCAGGCCCGGAAGCTTCAGCTCGAATGCGCGGCCTGCACGCAGCGCCTCCGTGCGCCGCTCGATGACGTCCGCAGGCACGAACGCGGCCCCGACCTGCTGCGTGATGCCGCCGGCCTCGCCCTCCTGCAGTGCGGACCAGGATAAGTACGTTGGTATCGTACCAACACGAGTACCAAGTTCAGACATTAACCAACCTGCACGTGGGTCCGTCGAATGTTGTCCAGGATGCGGGTCTTGCCCACGTCGACGTGCCCCAGCACACAGCAGATGGGCGAGCGCAGCTTGTCAGTTAACTGCTGCTCGACCTGCTCGACCTGCTCGACCTGCTCGAACACATTCGCATTGCGCCTTTCGTTGGACTCAGATGGTGTCTTGGCGCCACTGCTCTCGTATTCGAGGTGCTCCCATTCTTCTCCATGGGACTCCGCGGTTTCGTCTCCGGCTCCGGCTGCGCCGCCGGCTTCAACTCCGTTTGCGACGGATTCAACTCCGTTTGCGACGGATTCAACTCCGTTTGCGACGGATTCAACTCCGTTTGCGACGGATTCAACTCCGTTTGCGACGGATTCAACTCCGTTTGCGACGGATTCAACTCCGTTTGCGACGGACTCCTTGAACTTGCCTGACTTGACCCGGCCGAGGTCGAACCCCCTTTCCACGGCCTTGGCAAGCATCTGCGCCGCAATGGCCGCGCGCCGTTTCGCGTCTTCCTTGGCTTTGCCAGTCAGGAGCTTGCCCTCGCGCTTGAGTTGCTGGAGCTTGAGCTGCGTGAGCACGGTTCGTTCGAGGCAACTCAACAGAACTCAACAGGACTCAACAGGACTCAACAGAACTCAACTCACCCGTCGCGCTTCCTTCAGCTGCTGCTTCTCGTCCTCGATCCGCCGGACCTCCGCCTCCTCGCGCTCCTGCTCTGCCTGGAAAAGAGCCTCAACCCTGGCGGCCTCATCCTCCGCGCGCTTCCTAGCCTCGAGTTGCTCCCTCAGCCGCTTCAGTACGTTCTTGTTCATCTTGAAAAGAGCATGAACGTAAGCACAGTGACAATATTTTAAATGGTCGAGGTCACGATTGTGCACGCGAAAACTGCTGAGCGCGTGAGTTCAGAGAAATCTTCGAGCCGAGCCGCTTCGAGGTTGGCAGACAGGAATATATATATCGAGCCGGATGATGTCGAGCACATTCAATACCGAGGATACCGAGGAGCACATTCACAGAACCTCGGTGGTTCATGCAGTAAAAACATGACGAGCCGTACAGTACTGCAGATGACGCGCTTGCCACACTCAGGTTGTTTCGGCAGGATTCGTAATTTCATATCTTAACTCACTCAGTTCAACTCAGACTCAACTCAGACTCAGTTCAACTCAGAGAAAAAGCATGAGCGTGGTCCATATGAAGCGGGTCGGAGAAGCATTCCGCGTGAGGTAAAGGTTGAGTTGTTGTTGAGTTGTTGTTGAGTTGTTCTTTGCTGATTCTTGACTTACGGAATATGAAACGCTGGACGCAGTCTGAGAAAGCAAGCGAGTCTGGGCACAGCTCAGTGGATTTTGACGGCTGGCAAGCAGCTCATCCACACGTGGCGGTCGATCCACAAGACGCACAGCACGATCAGACCCTGCTTGGGCGCAGCCAAGCACGTTGTCCGCGAAGAAATCGTGCCCAACGCCGCGCGGATCCTCCATGCCGTCTGCAGCTCGAACGAGAAATCGGCAGCAACTCCAAAGGTCGCGGAGGTCGCCGAAGAGGTCGTCGAGATCGCGGCGGCCGTCCTGATGTGGGCTTACGACCTGCCCGTGAACGAGGTGAAGGACCTCCACGCGTGCAAGACGCTGACGCAGCAACTCACGACTCCAAAGGTCGTCGACGCGCTGACGGGCGCGGCACGCATGACCCACGCGGCTTCCTCCGGAGGTGGCCCGTCCTCACGCGAGCGCCTTCGCCGGCTCGCCAACATCCAGAAAAGCGTCGGGGGGTTTTTCAACTTCCTGATGTTCGTCAACCTGGCCGAGGCGGATGACCTGACTGCCTTCCTGGGCAGCCCGCGCACGAGCGCGCTGCTCGACGCGCTGTGCGTCGCGTTCATGCGGCTCGAAGCGGCGTTCGCGCGCGTCGACGGGGGTGCCAACGACGGCACGGAAACCCTGCGGGCGATCAACTGCAAGCTCGTGCTGGGGCTGCTCGGCATGATTGCGGACAAGGGCGTCGTCGCGGCCCCCGCGTCGTCGCTGGCGCTGGTGCGCACGCCGGCAGTCAGGGACCTCCGCGAAGCGGCCATGCACCAGCTCTCCGCTTGCGGCTCCGACGACGCGTCTGGGCCACCGTGCTGGCCCATCCTGGACGCCGCGGCCCTGGCGCCATGGTGCAGCACCCCTGCCGAGCTCGCGGCCAGCCTGGCCGAGGCGCGCGCGAGTCTCCTGCACGTCGTAATCGTCCCCGCGGCGGCAGTGGTCCACAACAGGGACAAGGACAAGGACGAGGCGCAGCTCTGGTCTGCCGAGCTCTTTTGCGAGAAGAAAGAAGACCTCGCGCGCCTCACCGCCAGCTGCGTCCGCGCCATGGCGGACGCGTTCCGAGCGGACGTTGAGTTCGAGCCCGAGGTCTGTTCGCTGCTTTCGGGCTCGGGCGGCTCGGGCTCCAACACGGAATCGGGACCGGCCTTCCACGACATGTGGAACCAGAAACGGCGAGACGAGGTCATCTACCACCTGCGCACGCTGCTGCACGGCGCCGCCGTGGTCTGCGCGGACGACTGTGGGGGAGTCGAGCTCGTCGAGGCGTCGGCGTGGACCATGCGCGTGCTGGCGTTGCGGCTTGAGAGTGGCGAGCGGCTGCCCCCGCACGACCCAGACGTGGAGGCCATCGTGACGCTCAGGACGGTGAGCTCCCGGATCTTCCAGGTCCGCGACGAGCGCGAGGAGACCCTGCGCCGGCTGCACTCGGCGCGCCTCCTCGAGTCCCTCGACGCGCTGCTGCGGTACCGACTCTCGGCCGACCCGCAACAGCTGTGCCAACTGTGCCCGATAACGACGGCCTACCTCGAGACGCTGAACCAGGTCCTGTGGCCGCTGCTGGAGCCGTGGCGGTCCGGCGGTCGGTCGCCGAGGCCGCGCGCTGGCCTGGGCACGCTGGCTCCAGAGCGCGAAGCGGGCCAGGGGCGAGCTGTCGCAGCAGCAGCGTCAGGCCGCGGTCGCCGAGGCGCTGCGCGCGTTCGCCGTCGACCACAAGTGGATGGTAGCGGCGGAGGAGACGGTGCGGATGTTTGAGTGCTTCTCGAAGTTCTTCCCCCCAAGCGAGCTCCAGCGCAAGCTGGTGGAGCTGGACCTGGACGAGCTTCATTCGGCCGTGCGCGTCTGGAGCGCCGGGTCTGCGCGGTCGTTGGCCACTGCCAGCGCCCAGGCCGGCTTCAGAGGGGGCTGGGTCGGCGCTCGGGCTCGTGTCGACTCCGGGACGACAGTCGGTGCCGCGGCCGGCGCCGGGACGACAGTCGGCGCCGCGGCCGGCGCGCGCAGGTGCTGGCCGCCGCGCGCGCTCCGCATGTGCTGCAACATGCGCTGCGGAAACTTCGGGGGGGTATCGGAGGTCTCTCCGGGCCTCAAGAAGTGCTCGGTGTGCAACGTCGTTCGGTACTGCGGGCCGGAGTGCCAGAGGCAGGACTGGTTCGAGGGCAGGCACCGCACGCTTTGCGCAGGCCTCCGCGTCATTAAGGCCGTGGAGGACGAGGAGGAGAAGAAGACTTAGAAGGTCTCAGGGTGGGGTCGGTGCCAGCGTGCGTGCTAGGAAGAGTTTGTTTTGGGTTTCCGCAGGCACCCAGGGTCGGTCAGGGGAGGGTGTCGGGTGTGGGGTGTCGGGTTAGTCGTGTTTGGAACGTTCCACTGACGAACATGCCGAAGCAGATGCCAATAGTCGTGAACACGGCTCCCGCGATCTCGCCGGGGCTAACCGGGAGCGATCAAGATGACGTGTCGACGTGGACGGATTGTCGCCTTTGGTGCCGAGGTGTAATGAACCGTGCACTTCGTGGCGCATACGACTGTAATCATGTGGACCACAACGCAACAACCAATCAAGCTACGGTACGACTCGTAATGTTTCTACTGGAATCTGCTCAAAGCTCAAAGCTCAAAGCTCAAAGCTCAATCTGAACTTCTACCTGCGCAAAAGTCCTTCCTGCGCAAAAGTCCTTCCTGCCTGTGCAAACTCCACATGAGTCGCAGTAATCCCAGTCCGCCTTTGAGTGATAGCAGCAGCCAGAGAACTACGGACATCCGCGCGTTTGTGAGGCAGATCGGAGAAGCGTTGCGGCTGAGGTGAGAGCGAAGCAGTGAGTGAGAGAGAGAGAGAGAGTTAACTGAGATAACTGAGAAATGCTTGCTTCTGTGCCAATTGCGCAGTAGTCTTCTGAGGGACTCGTCACCGCCAGCAGCATCGTCGGGCGACCAGTGGCTGCTAACGTCCGGGCAGCAGCTGCTCACCGCGTGCCTGGGTGCGCATGGAGGTGCGGATCAAGAATTTAGGCCAGGAGTGGGCGCTGCCCCGCACGTCGTCCAGGAAGGACTCGTCCCAAACGCCGCAGCGCTGCTGCGTCAGGTCACGAACTCGTCGGTCACCAATTACCAGCTGGCGGAGCAGGTCGTGGACACACTTGTCCGCATCGTCATGTGGGGGTGCGATGCTCCCGCGGTTGACCTGCGGCAGCGCTTCCCCATCGAAGGCGAGGACGATGCGAGGTCTGTCAGCGGGGCCATCCACAGCGCGTCGAAGACACTGGCGAAGGAGCTCCAGTCGTCGGATGTCTTTGCCGCGCTGGCGGAGGCGGCGCGCTGGGCTGCAGAGGTCGCGGGCCAGACCGACCTGACGCGCTCCGCGACGCCGCCAGAAGTTCGCGCGCGCCTTCGCCGTCTGTGCAACATCCAGAAGAACACGGGCTTCTACTTTAACTTTGTGCTGGGGAGGAGTGCGCTGCCCGTGAGCGCCCTCAACATCAGAGGCGAGCGATCGGGCACCCGCGACCACCGGCTGTCCGCCTTCCTGCGCGGCCGGCACACGCGCGAGCTCCTCGACGCGCTGTGCGACGGAGTCACGCGCGTGGAGGCCGCGTTCGCGAGCCTGCAAGAAGAAGGCACAGATGCATGCCTGCGCGTCGTCAACGCCAACCAGCTGCTGCAGCTCATCGGCATGGTGGCGGTGATGGCGGAGGCCGGACTGGCGGACCAGCAGGAGGGGAGAGATCCGGCCATCAAGACCAACGCGCTGGCTCTGCTGCAGACCCCCGCAGTGCGCACTCTGCGCGGCGCGGCGCTGGAGATGCTGGCCGGTTCGGGTTCGCGGTCGTGGGCCCTCCTGGACGGCTCTGCCCTGGCCTTTGCGTGCAAGACGGCCGCCGAGGTCGCGGCCTCCCTGGCCGAGGCGCGCGCGAGCCTGCTGCGGGCAGTGGTCGTCCCCGCGGCCGTCGCGGCCGCCATCAGCAGCAGCACAAGCGCCTGGGCAGCCGAGCTGCCCGCGGAGAGGAGAGACATCGCGCGCCTCGTCGCCGGCTGTTGCCGCTCCATGGCGGCCTCGCTGCTGGTCCCGGACGCCGTGCAGGAAGAAGAAGGAAAAGAGGAAAAACGTCGGTATGCGAGCCTGTACACGCTGTGGGACGAGGAGCGGCGCGACAAAGTCGCCCACATCCTGGGCAGGCTCTTGTACGGCTCCTGCATGGCACTGCAAGACGACGACGGCATGCCGCAAGACGACGTGTTCCACTTTGTCGAGGGTGCCGCGTGGGTCCTCCGCGCGCAGGCGGGACGACTGGAGGCCGGCGAGGCGCTGCCGCGGAACAGTGACGCGGAGGCGGCCGTCGTCCTCCACATGCTCGGCCCCCGGAGCTTCGCGTCGCCAGACCAGGAGATTCGCGAGGAGAGCAGGCGGCGGCTGCGGCCGGCGCGCGTGGTCCGGTCGATCGACGCGTTGCTGCGCTACTCGCTCCACCGCGCGTCCGCGCCCAGTCGCGCTCCCGGTCCTTCTTCCAGTGCTGCTGCCGCGCCAGACGACTACGACAAGGAGGGCATCATCGAGCGACTGTACGTGGAGACGCTGAACCAGTTGGTCTGGGGCACCGCCGGGGTGGACAAGGGAGACCTGTACATCGTCGTCACGCTGTCCAAGCTGGTCGCCAGCAAGGCTTTCGCGGCGGAGTTGGCCAGAGACTCGCCGGCCGCACACTCGCCGTCATCCTTCGCGGCGCTCCGGCTGCTCGCAAGGACGGCCTGCGATGCTGCCATGGAGGGGTCAAAGCGGGTCGAGTCGAGTCAAGTCGAGTCGAGTCAAGTCGAGTCGAGTCAAGTCGAGTCGAGTCGAGCACTGCGGGAGGCGGTCGTCCTGGCCGCCAGGGCGGGGCTCCGCATGTACGAGGTCTTGCTCAGGGAGGACGCGCCCGCGCATTATCGGTCCAGCGTCGATCCGGCGCGCGATGATGATGATGATGATGATGATGAGTACGCGCGCTCTGGCGGCACGGCGGAATGCCTGACGTACGTGGCGAAGACCCTGCGCGTGGCAGCCAGCGCGACGCTGGATGTGCGGACGGCGCTGCACCCAGTCTCCGTCCCGGGCATCCTCGCTTCTGCGGAACGCTGGCTGCGATGGGGCGCGCAGGCCAGGGCCAGCTCGACGACCTCTCGGGTCGTCGTGGACCGCCAGTGGACCGCAGCGGCGGAGGAGACGGCCCGGCTCATCGGTTCACTGGGCGATTCGCTGGACATGGACGCGCTGGCGGCGACCGTGGGCGCCTGGAGCAGCGGTGCCGGACACGGTGCCGGACACGGTGCCGGGCCCGGACCCGACGCGGTGTGGCCGCCCCGAGTGCTTCGCGCCTGCTGCAACCTGATGTGCAGCAACTTCGCGGGCGTGTCGGAGGTTTCCTTGAAGCTCAGGCAGTGCGCGGGGTGCCGAGTGACCCGGTACTGCGGCCCGGACTGCCAGCGGCAGGACTGGCACAACGGCGGGCACCGCGCGCTGTGCGCGACGTTGCGGCGGGGCAGCTGAGTTGCTTTCGGTTGTTTTGTGCTTTCGGTACGGTACGGCTCGTAATTCGGTTTGCGTTGCGGTGGATAGGCTAGGGCGGCGACCCGCCGGGGAACCGTACCAGCAAATATAATATATGACTTACTCTAAGTAAAGGACGTACTCGACATGTCATCAGGGCCTGCACGCTCGTACTACGCGGGTGACTACTCGGGTGACTACTCGGGTGACTACTCGACCTGCGCATACGGCGCGACGGGCGACTTGACGTGCGCGGCGAGGGAAGCGTTCTTCAACAGTCCCGCGGCGCCCGCGGCTGCACCTCGACCCTCTCCGCCTCCACCCGAAGTCATCCTGTTCGTCGACTGCAACTACCAGGGGCGGTACGTGCGCAGGGGCGTCGGCGAGTACGACACGAAAAACATGGGCCTGGTCAACGACTCGATCAGCTCGATCAGAGTTCCCAAGGGACTGTACGTGGTCGCGTTCGAGCACGGCGGGTTCAAGGGGCGCTCCATGACATTCACTGAGGATGTACCCTGCCTCATCCAGGGCAGCTCCCCGTTCAGCAACATGATATCAAGCTTCCGCGTCAAGCAAGTTGGGACTTGACAAGTAATTCAGAACTCAGAAAACTTTGCCATGACTACTTTAATAAAAATGACAACGGCCTGGTCCATCCGCGACTACACGAACTGCGCGTACAATGCGACGGGCGACCTCGTCTGCTTGCAGCAAGCTTTCGAGCGTTTCGTCCCGACCTCAGTCCCGACCTCTGTCCCGACCTCTGTCCCGACCTCTGTCCCGACCTCAGTCCCGACCTCAGTCCCGACCTCTGTCCCGACCTCTGTCCCGACCTCAGTCCCGACCTCAGAGCCCGCGACCGTTTCCCTGTATGACGAATGCTGCTTCAGGGGCAAGCGCGTCCAACGGCAAGAGGGGTGGTACACAGTGAATCCTCGACAAGGTCAGCCTGAGCAGCCTATGGGCATCCTCAAGGATAAGATCAATTCCATGCGCGTTCCGAAGGGCATGACAGTCCTGGTGTACAAGTACCCTTATTTCAAGGGCAAGTCGGCAATCATCGACCGCGATGAACCCTGCCTGAACTCCCAATGGGACGACGAGATCTCGAGCTTCGTGGTGCGCAAGAAAATGTAAAATTTTCTCGTCGATTGATTAAAATGTCTCATCACGGCGGATACGAACAAGAAGACTATTCCGGCTGCTCGTACGCGGCGACGGGCGACCTGGTCTGTCGTGGTCAAGTCGGAGGTCAAGTCGGAGTTCGAGTCGGAGGTCAAGTCGGAGGTCGAGTCGAGACCTTTCTCGAGAAGGAGAAGCAAGTTATCCTGTACACCGGCTGTAACCCCAGAGGGCAGTCCTCTCAGTTAGGCCCTGGGTCGTACACAGTGAATCCCCGCCCGGGCACGGACGACAAGGACACAGGCCTGCCCGACGACTCGATTCGGTTCATCTTCGTGCCGCGTGGGCTGAAGATGACAGTGTTCTCGGACGCTCATTTCAAGGGAAGAGAAAAAACGTACGCAGGGGTCTTCAGCGGATGTCTCGAGAAGGACTGGGACAAAGTCATATCAAGCTTCAGAATTTTTGAAGAGTAAACCTAAACCGAGAATATTATGTGTGCGTCATACAGTGTCATCCATGTCAAAGTCCCGCGTGTCCCTGCTGGCTGTCGGGGCGATAGGGACGCGGCGGGGCGCCGGGGCGGGGTGGGGCGCCGGGGCCCGGGGCGCCCCGGCGCCCGCCCCGGGCCCCGGGGCCCCGCGGGGCCACGGACCGGGGCCCGGGCGCCCCCCGGACCGCCGCGGGGCCCCAGTACTCTTCTTTGTGAAAGAAAACGAGGGGGCCACTAAGAGATACACTATTTTTTTTGGCGGTTCTTCAATCTTGCAAATGACAGTGAAGACTGAGAAGAAGAATCAGGATCAGGCTCAGAATCAGACTCGTGTTCCAGCCAAGGTTCAATCAAAGGCTCAATCCAAGGCTCAATTCAAGGCTCAATCAAAGGCTCAATCAAAGGCTCAATCCAAGGCTCAATCCGGGACTCTGACGACCAAGCCGCCCACACGGAGTCCCAAGAACCCAGGGACGACCGAGGCTCAGATAACCTCCTGGAGGAGCATTCCGTATCCGTTCGACATGCAGGAACTCCTGGACGCGGAGTTCGTGGAGGAGATGCAGCGGCACGAGCGCCAGGAGCTGCACGCGATCGCGCGGGAGCACGGGTGGGACCCTGTGGCCCAGGCGGACCTCGCGTGGAACGAGTTTGCCCGTCGAAACCTGGACCAGTGCGTCAGCCAGTACACGCGGCGAAGAAACGAGCATCCTCCCACGCGCCAGCGCGACGACCTGTGGGTCGACTTTTTCGCGCACATGCGCGACTATTGGGCGTCGGTAGTCAAGTTGCGCTCGCGGTCGTTGATGTTGCCGAAGTCGTTGATGTTGCCGAAGTCGTTGATGACGTGACTGCTGACACGTGCACGAGGAGCGTGTACAGGTTGAGCCCGCGGCAGCTCTCGCGGCGCGCGCCCATGTAGGCGACGCACTCCGAGTCTTGTGCTTGTGCCTGGGCCAGAACAGCAACCCTGGCCCGCCGCCAGGACGCGCGCAGCTGCTGCAGGCGGCTGACGAGCGGCCGGCGCGGCGACGCGGGCGCCAGGTAGTGCTGGTGGATGCGCGTCAGGAACTCGCGCAGCGTGAGCCGCGCGGGCGCTTCCAGCATCTGGTGCGACGTGTACGTGGTCCGCACGTCCACCGGGCAGCTTAGGTGCAGCACGGGCGCATCGCAGGAAAACGCGCACCGGTCGGCGCGCACGCGCACGAAACTGTTCCAGTGCGCGGGCCCCAGGGGCCGGCTCTCGCCCCCGCCGGTGCGCGCAGTGGCCGTGCGTTCGGGCTCGCCGCCCAGGTCCCATGACAGCGCGGTGCCGTCGGCGAACAGGTTGATCTCGGGGTCGTACGTGAGGTTCGTGACCTGAAGGCGCTCCAACGTGCGCTCCACGCGCTGCAGGCGCTGCAGCATCATGACCAGGAACAGCTCGGTGGGCGTCGAGGTCGAGACCTCGGCCAGGTCGCGGACCAAGTCGCTGTCCTCTTCCGCGTCCTCCTCGTCCCCCTCGACCTTGTAATGGTTGAAGTGAAACATGGATAATCATACCGTACTGCTCCGATTAAATTACTCCTGATTACTCCTAATTACTTCAGTAGCGGCAGCCGCCAGGGCCGGGAAGCTGACCCGCGAACGGCGGCCGCACGAACTCGGCCAGGCCGGGCACGATTAAATTACTCCTGATTACTCCTAATTACTTCAGTAGCGGCAGCCGCCAGGGCCGGGAAGCTGACCCGCGAACGGCGGCCGCACGAACTCGGCCAGGCCGGGCACGTGGCTCGACCACCGGCGCGCGGCCCGAGCGGCGAGCGCGTACATGGCCACCCGCAGAGCTTTGCTCGCGTCGCGCACGACGTGCGGCAGGTCTCCCGGGTGGTCAAATAGCAGGTGGTCCAGCTGCTCGAGCACGTGCAGCCGCAGCGCAAACAGGTCGCCGACCTTTTGGCGGACGACCTCTAGGTCTCTCGAGTTTGCGAGTAGACGCCCGGGCCTTGCGTCGCGTCCCTCGCGTCGCTCGCGTCCCTGGCGTCCCTGGCGTCCGAGCCACGCTGCCACGCGCAGGAACTCCTCCAGCGTGTCCAGCACGCTGCGGACCGTCGCCGGCCGGCGCGCGGCCGCGTCGCTCTGCTCCAGCGCGCGTGCGGCTTGGCCCAGCGACAGCAGATCCCTCTGGCCCAAACGTTTCCATTTCGTGCTCGAAAAAATGGATGGACCAGAACCACCAGGACCAGAAGCCGAAGTCGGGACCTGGAACGGCGCGTCCTGGACCACGGCGTGCGGCAGGTCCAGGACGGGCCTGGGCACCAGGTCGTCCAGCATCTCAAGGTCGTCGTCTTTGCCAACTTTTTGGTGACTTGGGCCATCCTGACGCGACGCGAGGATGGCCCACACAAGCGTCCCTGCCCCGGCCAAGACCGCGAGCGCGTCCAGCGCGCGCATGCGCCTCGCGCCCTGCAGCGCCAACAGCGCGGCGACGCCGAGCAGCAGACCGACCAGCCCGCTCGGCATGAGCGACGTCGTCCTCCTCTCTGTTCTGTCGTCCTTTGCCTTCTTCTGCGTCATTACACGTGTATATGATATATCCGTGTGAGAGTTAAGTGTATCTCAGGCACACGCTCGCGGAACAAAAACATGCCGCCCTCACTGCAATACGACGGCGCGTACACGCTGTCCTGGTCCGCCTCGGACTCTGGCCCGGACCAGACACAAAACCGAACACAGAAGACCGGCCCGCTGCTTTCCAACGGCAAGATCGGCGTGATCATGAGCCCCGAGGGGCGCGGCCCGAGCGACGTCTACATCACGGGCGTCGTGGACGCGACGCGCGTAGGCACCTACGACAGCAACATCCTGCCCGGCGTGCAGTGCCTGGGCACGGCGCGCCTCTTCGACCTGCTGCTCGAGCCGCAGCTCGCGGCCGTGGGCCCCGCGACCGTGTCGCTGGCCATGGACACGGGCATCGCCACCGTCAACTATGACGTCCGCAACCCCTCCACCGGCGCCGTGTGGGCGTCCGTCTCGCACGACCTCTTCGCGCACCGCTCGCTGCCATACCTCGCCGTCCAGACCGTGCGCATCACGTTCACGCACAACTACCTGTCCGACCCCTCCGCGCCCGCGCCGAGCGTCTACCACGACGTTGTCGCGCCGCTGTCCTCGCTGACCAACGCGCAGTTCACCACGAACACCTTCGACATGCCCGACCTGGCCGACCCGCTCGCCATGCTCGTGTGCTCCGCGCAGACCGTCGCCGACCGCGAGGTGTCCGTGGCGGCGGCCGTCGCGTACGTCTTCGACGGCGCCGTGCTGCGCAACGGCGGCCACAACCTGTACAGAGTCGGGAGGAACCAGGCCTACAACCGGCTCGACTTCAAGCGCGACGCGATGCAGGCCGGAAGGACGTACAAGCTGCACATCGTCTCCGCCATCGCGTCGTCCTACGACCTGCAGAGCTACTCGCTCGCCGAGAGCGTCACGCGCGCGCTGCTCAACCTCGTGCCGAGGACGCCCTTGATCATCGCGGCCCAGAGCGACCCCCTGCAGCAGACTCAGCAGCTGGAACCGCAGCCGCCGCCGCCGCAGCAGCAGCAGCTGGAACCGCAGACGGCCGACGAGTTCGCGACCGGCCTGCGCGCCGCGCACGTGGCCGCGTGGATGGCGCTCTGGCGCGGCAACGTCTCCATCGACGCGCGCGAGGGCGCGACGCCCGAGCAGGAGGCGCGCCTGCTGCGCCTGCGCCGCGCGCTGCGCGTCGCGCTCTACCACGTCTACAGCGCCACGCGCGCGACCTACGGGTCCGCGCCCGAGCTGAACGCGGCAAGCCTGTCCTTCGTCGACCGCGACGGCTCCCTGCTCTACGACGGCGACCTCTTCTTCGCGCCGCTGCTGATGCTGGTCAACCCCGCGCTGGCGCGCGGCCTGCTGCACCACCGCGCGCGGTCGCTGCAGCTGGCGCGCCAGGTGGCCGAGAGCTTCGGCGCGCAGGGCGCGCGCTTCCCCTACTCCGCGCCCCCCGCAGCCGGCGACGGCGCGCTCAGCCGCGCGCTGTACTGGGACACCATCTCGCCGCTGAGCGTCTTCAACACGCCGCTCGTGGCCATCAGCGCGTGGAACCTCTACAGGACCACGCGCGACCTTGACTGGCTGCGCACCATGGGCTACGACATCATGTGCGGCGTGGCCGACTGGATCGTGTCCGCCGCCAGCCGCCGCGAGCCCGACGGCTGCTTCACGCTGGCGGGCGTGCAGGGGCCGGCGCGCCGCCGCGCGACGAGCAACACGTTCACGAATTACCTCGCCGCCACGGCGCTGCGCTGCACGATCGAGGCCTCCTACGAGACGGGCGTGCCGGTCAAGGAGGTCTGGCTCACGGTCTTCTCGCAGCTGGCCGTCAACGACGCCGTCGACGAGGCGAGGCCCGCCGTGCTGCGCACCGACGAACTCTCGGTCCGACCAACAATGGTGGCCGAGCCGTTGCTGCTCATGTGTCCCTACCTGGACCACCTCTACTTCACGTCCGACCCCCGCCGCGACTACAACAGCCTGGACGAGGCGCTGGCCTTCTACCTCCCGCCCTCAGGAGACGCAGTGAGAATCTCCGAGCCCGACCACCCGTACAACCTGGCCGCGCGAGCGCTACTGTCGTGCCGCGTCGCGCAGAGCCTGCCCGAGGACGCCGCGCGCGAAAGGATCGCCGGCTTCGAGGCCGCGGTGTACCGCTTCCTGGACCTGTACGAGTCCGACGCTGCCTGGGGCGGCCTGCTGCGCTACGCGAGTGGTAGTAGTCTTAACAACAACAACAACAACAACGACGTCACCATGAGCGCCATCCTGCTGACCATGCTGCTCATGGGCCCCGCCGGCATGCGCATCCAGGGCGGCGTCACCGACACGCGGCACTACTATCAGGACATGCAGGTCACGCGCTACGCCACCGCACGCATGCCGACCGGCTGGAAGTCCATGCGCGTCTCCGGCTTCGGCAGCACGGGCTACACGGCCCGCGCCATGGCGGGCGGCGTCTCGACCCTCTCTGGCTACGCCGGCTTCGTGGGGTACACGTCCTTCGCGGGCGCCTTCTCGGTCCTCAACAACCTTAGTGCGTGATGCGAGCCACAGAAATAAAATATAACTGCCTCTCGTTACCACGAGCGACCGTTGTCCAACAACTCGTACTGCGCTACGTCCAGCGTCTTCTTCAGCGATTCGACCTCGTTCCTCCACCATGTCAGCTCCTTTTCGTCCTCCGAGATCTTCTCCCTCAGCCCGACCACCTGGTCCTTCAGCTCGTCATTCTGCGCAACAAGCTCCAAGATCCGCGCCGTCTGGCCCATGATGTACGCCTCCAGCTCGCTGGTCCGCGCCGTCTGGCCCATGATGTACGCCTCCAGCTCGCTGGTCCGCGCCGTCTGGCGCATGATGTACGCCTCCAGCTCGCTGGCCAGCGCCGTCTGGGCCGCCACGCCGACTTGCAGCGCACTGATCTGCGTCGACATCAGCTGGACCTTGTGTGCGTTGCGCTCCG
Organism: Eudorina sp. 2006-703-Eu-15; assembly: GCA_003117195.1. Classification (NCBI taxonomy): domain Eukaryota; kingdom Viridiplantae; phylum Chlorophyta; class Chlorophyceae; order Chlamydomonadales; family Volvocaceae; genus Eudorina; species Eudorina sp. 2006-703-Eu-15. Next base: position 222,083 of record BDSI01000009.1, read on the forward strand.
CCTGGTTCCTGAAGAAGTCCCTCTGGCGCAGCGCCTCCTCCTTAGAGACCGCCTCTTCCTGCTGTTGAGCACGCGGAGCCGAAGGGAGCGCGTAGCCGGAGCGGCCGCGTTTCTCGCCGCAGAGCTGCATGAGGTCTTGTTCACGGCTTGCGTCGTCGCCTCGTCCACAGCTCCCGACGACGGACGCCATTTCAACTTTTTGTAGCGCGCGCTCGTAGCGAGCCTCGGCGGCGGCGCACCGCTCCGCCATCATCACAGAGAGGCACGTGTAGAGGCTAATCTCGGCCAGGAGCTGATCGCTGACCCGACGCTGGAGCAGGCTGATGTAGCGCTCGTAGTCCTCGTGGCGCTGGGAGGCGTAGGCGTGGAGCTCCTGCTGCAGGGCGTGTCCGCGCTCCAGCACGACCTGCATTTTATCAATCGCCGCTGTCTCAATCTTTGCGTCCAGGGCCGAATGCACGTTCCCATCTTCGTGTCCGATTCCGAGCGCAAGGAACGCGGCCTCCGCGCGCAGGGCCCGCTCCATCATGCGCATCGCCGTAGCGACAACGTGCTCGTTCTGGGCAAGCAGGCCCTCGATCGTGCTCTGATGGTTCCAGAAGTAAAACTCCATTTCTGTTGGGGACGTTTCACGGAGACCTCTCGCGACCCTCGAGCCTGTCCACGAAGTTCAGGACGAGCAGGTAGTACGGCAGGAACATGTGCACGATAATGTACGACACAATGAACGACTTCATCGCGTCCAGCAGGTCTGCTTCTTCTCCTGCTCCTCCTCCTCCTACTACTACTACTACTTGCGACTTGCTGTGCATCCGCACGAGCAGGTGCGCGGCGCGCGCGCTGAGCACGTAGGAGATGGCGCTGCCGATGATCGAGTCCAGCACGGACGCCAACACCGCGTCCGTGCCCACGAAACGCGCGGGCAGCAGCGCGCACGCCGCGGAGACGCACACGTTCAGCATGAGCTCCGCCACAAAGTACGCGCGCACGTACAGGATCAGGGTGGGCCCCCCACGCCGCTCCAGGCCCAGTCGACGCGCGTCCAGGAACCAGTCGCGGAAGAGCTCGGTGACGACCGTCAGCGCCGCGACCGCCAGCGTGAGGCGGACCAGGTTGATCAGGAAGGCCGTGACCGCGCGGCGGCCGAACGCGATGTTGGCGAGTCGCGCGATCTTCAGCATGAGAGTGGGCACGAGTGAGAGTGTGTGTGAGTGTCCTTTTCTTTAGGAAAAACAAACAAAAATGAAAAATGTCTTAAGGCTTACGCCCCCGGTAAGGTAGGTATGTATGTTGACTCCCTCTTGACTCCCGACTCTCTTCACCTCTCTAACCTCGGTATGGCCGATCAGAACCACCAGCAGAAGCAGAAGCAGGAGCAGAAGCATGAGCATGAGCAGGAGCAAAAGCACGAAGATTCGAAGGTGTACCTGGGCCAGTGCAAGTGGTTCAACCCCATCAAGGGCTACGGCTTCCTGGTGTTCTCGGGGACGTCGTCGGGGACGTCGGGAGAGGAGATCTTCGTGCACCAGAGCAAGCTCAAGCCGATCACGCCGGGCCACTACAAGACGCTCTGGAAGGGCGAGTACGTGTCGTTCCAGGTGTCCACCAGGGATGGGCGCACGCAGGCCGTGTGCGTGACCGGCGTCAACGGTGGGCCGCTCATGTGCGAATGCCGGCTGCCCGCGGAGGGCAGCGGCAGCGGCGGCCAGGGAGCTGATATTCTTCCTCCGACTCCTGCTCCTCCTCCTCCTCCTGCTTCTCAAAACAAAAAATGCGTAGAGCCGCCCGAGACGTCGACGACCACGACGACAACTCGGAAAACCGACAAGAAGCTGAGGCATGCCGCAGGCCCTCCTGGAAACCGGCGATGAGAGGACCTCTTCACGTGTCGATCGTGAAGAGGATGTCCTCGTCATAACACGCGAGCTGAGAGTGCATCTGGGTCTCGACCGCCTTGCTAAACGACATGCAGACGTCGCACAGGTTCCTGACGGCTTGCGCGTAGCACACGACTTGCTGGCAGAATTGAGAGCTTCCCTGCGCCGATTGTGGAAGTTGCTTTAGGACTGCGAGCACTTGCTGCAGCCGCTGCATCTCGACAGCAGTCACATTCAACATCAGCGCGAGCCACTGACGGGCGGCTAACGGCTCGATTCTTTGGGTCATTTTATTTTGGAAGGTGAGCAACACAAATCACATTTTACCGGATTTGTTTGCTTTGCCGCACATCCGCGAAATGTGCAAAAATGTGCAAATCCTCGCAAGCAAATGGCAATTTCTGGTACTGCCACAAATAGTTTGCGAGGAAATTTCTTGAAAGAAAGTTCGCAAATATTTAGTGGCAGTACGGTATGAGTTCGGAGGAACTTTCAAGACTGGCAGAGGGAAAAGCGCATGCTTGGCCAGGTGGCCAGAGCCTACTACAATGGCTGTGCACGACAACCTGCTGAGGTGGTCTGCGGAACACATGGGGACCTGCCTGTCATCCGCGAGCTACTGTAAAGAAGAAGAAGGGCTCCCGCATCTTTTTCTTGTTGCAGTGAAACAGGGGGAGCAGGCTCCCGCCGCCGAATCGCCGGTCCTCGGCGCAGCGCACGAGGACGCACCACAGCGCCCGAGCCCAGCGCCACATTTTTCGCCGTTTTTAATTTTAATTAGAAAACTTGTTCGGATACAGTAACACAGGGATGACCGCCAACTACTCGTACCGGTACTGCATGTACGCCGCGACGGGCGACCTGGTCTGCCCTCGCCCGACCTCTGGTCGCGAGCCGTTCTTCAACCCTGGGGCTGCCGGCGGAGTCACGCTCTTCGCCAACTGCAACTACGAGGGTCCGAGGGTCACGCTGGCCCCGGAGAGGAGGTACAACATGAACGAGATCGGCCTGCCCAACGACTCGATCAGCTCGATCAGCGTGCCCAGGGGCATGTACGTCACCGTGTACCAGCACGCCGACTTCCAGGGCCGCTCGCAGTCCTTCACGCGGGACGTGCCCTGCCTCGCGACCGAGGGCTGGAACGACACCATATCGAGCGTGGTCGTGCTGGACTACGCCGTCAACCTGTACACCCACTGCGACTTTGTGGGCGAATCTGTGAAGCGCGGCCCCGGCCAGTACCTGGTCGGCCAGCTGGGCCTGCCCAACGACTCGATCAGCTCGTTACGCGTGCCACCCGGCCTGTCGATCACCATATACGAGCACGACAACTACCAGGGCCGCAGGCAGACGTTCTTCCAGGACGTGCCCTGCCTCGTGGCGTTCGGCTGGAACGACATCATCTCGAGCTACACCGTCCAGGCCGCCGCGTGAGTCACGACAAAAATGACACAGAGAAAGGAACATAGAGGGTCACAGGACACCAGAATCATAGAAACAGAGATGGCCATGGCGCCGGAGAACCCGCTGCACGTGTTCACGCAGATCTACTACAGCCTGGTGGGCGGCGCCGGCGACGAGGTCGGCCAGCGCATCATGGAGCTGTACGGCGAGTACATGCGGTCGACGACGGCGGGCAGCGAGGAGACGTACATCCGCCAGTCGCGCGACTTTGCCGAGAAGCACGCGCGCCTGATCCGCGACGTGTACAGCACGCTGGTCGACGACTCGGAAGAACTGCCACCCGGCGTCATCGACCGCTTCGTGCGGTGCTTCGTCTTCGACGCGCTCTACACCGTGGACCGCCTGCGCGACGACCTGGCCGACTACCACGCGCGTACTGACCGCCGGCATCCACAGCAGCAGAAGCAGCAGAAGCAGCAGGACGAAGAGGAGGATGAGTCGACTGGATCGGCAGATCTGCTCGCGAAGGGGAGCGTCGAGGCGGCGCCACAGCCCGGGAAGCCCGAGGTCGAGGAGCGTGAGAAGCAGCAGAGACCGCAGGCCTACGACGCCGAGTACGTGTCCATCTTTGAGCGCGAGTTCGGGCGGCCGATGCACGTCGAGGAGTACTACTACTACCGCGAGCTGTACCCGACGGCCTCGGACATCGCGCCGGCCGTGGCTGAGCTCAACGCGCGCCAGACGCGCGCCTTCATCGACGCGCGCGCGCTGTACACGGACTACCTGCGCCGCGGCCTCTCGCTGCACGGCTTCGTCAAGGAGCACCTGAGGAGCTTCGCGGACGCCGGATTCCTGGACGGGCTCAAGTCGGCGATCCTGGGCTCCGACGACGGGCCGATCGCGAACCCCTGTGGCTTCCTGTAGTCCGGCGGCGCCTGCGTTTTGTGTGTGTGTCAGAGCTAAAGTCAGTCAGAGCTAAAGTCCGAGCTAAAGTCCGAGCACTCATACAAACTTACCAGCCTGGCGTAGACGATTTGTTTTCCGAGTTCCTCGTCCACGCCCACGTTCTGGAAGAACCTGCACGTCTGGAGCTCCAGCAGGACCCTTTCCAGCGGCGCACGCAAGATGACCTCCTGCGCGAACTGCTCCGCTTGGGCCATGCTTAGCGGTTCCCTTTGCCGTTGGTTCTGCCGCATGTACATGAGCCATGGCACGAAGACCTGTTCCGCCTCCTTGACCTCCTTGTTTGAGACCCTCAGCTTGTGCTTGAGCTTTTCCAGCTCCACCTGATAGGCATCCGACAACTCCTTCTCACTCAAGCCGTGGAGCCATCCGCCATCGGAGACCGCGCGCCACGTCCCTCTCGTTCCTCCTCCACTTGACGCCCCGCCCACGACATACGCCGCCTTTGCGATATTCTTGCAAAAGAATTCTGCGGACCTTGTAGACGTGGACGGTCCCTCCACCGGCCCCACTTGGCATTCCATCCTGACCATGAAAACGCATGCCACCTTCGTGGTCGAAGCCCTGCGCTGCGAGAAGACGTCCATCATGGTCGTCGTCGTCGTCGTTTGTTGTCCAGGGTCCAACGACCCTGGAACGTTGGACCCGGAACCGACGAGCCTTTGGTATGCGGTGTCCAGGTTCAGGTCTTCTTCAGCCATGATCTCCATGATCACCACCTTTGCCGCCGCCGCCGCCGCCGCCACAGCAGCAGTAACAAACAGCAGAAGGCGAAGAAGAAGGCGAAGAAGAAGGCGAAGAAGAAGGCGCTGGGAGAGATTGAGGGACTTTTGCAAGAGCCTTTTTTGAATGAACAGCGTGAACTTTTGTGTTGTTTGTGTTGTTTCACAAATTATTTCAAGTGACTTATGACCTATTGTAAAAATGTAGGTCAAGTACGAAACAGAACCCTACAATACCAAATCCTGTCATGTCACAATCCTGTGGATTGACTTTTGATAGCCTTTGATAGCTTCAGAACAGACTCACAGAACTCTCATCAGAACTCTCATCATAACTCTCATCAGAACTCACGGACTCACGGACTCACGGACTCACGGAACTCACGGAACTCACGGACTTCGGACTGTTGAAATGCCTAATACGTCTCGCTTTGTTCTTCCTGCTTCTTCCGTGAGCCAGAGCGCTTGGCATTTACAGGGTTCGCTTGAGGAGCGCATCGGCGGCTTCGCCGTTGAGCCCGCTCTTTTTGATGACAACGTCTTCCTCGTTGGTGATAACGCCTTCCAGCAGCACCAGCAGCAGCAGCAGCAGGAGGTCAGTCTCTTGGTTGAGAGAGAACAAGGATCTCACTCTCGCTCACTAACAACCTACTACTTCCCTGACAGCAGGTCTCTTCTTCTTCTTCTTCTATTGTTTACCTTGCTTCTGGCGAAGCCGTGGTTCCGCTCCACCCTGGCATCCGATCTTTGGCTTGTCCAGGTCTCAGTCCTCATCCTGAGTATGAGGTGGAGGTCGTTCGCGCAGGCGGCCTTCGCTGCTTCCTTCCTTCCGGCAAGAGCGTTCCCAGCGCTTTCACGGAGCTCCTTGGCGCTGCGAACCCTTCCTCTCGTCGCACCTGGCACCTGGCCATGCCTGCCTCTTCCTTCTCCTCCAGCTCCTCCTCCAGCTCCTCCTCCAGCTCCTCTTCTGGACCTATTACATTCGTGTGCTTCGAGCCTCCGTACTGGTCTTCGTACGACGTGAGCCACGGTCGGTTCGTGCAGCTTCCCTCAGCGTCTACGAGCGCACCGCAGTCGTCGTGCCTTCCCAGCTCCGTGTCAGACCTGTGCGTCTTGAGCATGAGCCTGATCCGCCTCGGCCACAACGGCGCCCCGCTGGGCCTGATGCTCCCGCGCGTGTCGCTGGTGAGCCGCCTGCTGTACGTCGGCGAGCAGCGTCGTCGGCTCCTCCTCCAGCACTCGTCTCAGTTGAAGCTGCTGAAGGACGTGCTGACAGCGAACCTGCTGTCGGACCGTCTGTTCGTTCTGGGCGGCAACGATTTTGCACTTTGCACGGAGTCTGAGGCCGCGCAATCTGAGGCCGCACAGCTTGAGGCCGCTCGCGCTTCGTACCGCTACTACCGCGCGCTGTCGAAGTCTTGGACCACCCAGACTCCGACTCCGTCGGCTGCGGCTGCGGCTGCGACGGCGGCACCGACTCGGGGTGCGAAGGCGCCGGCGACTCCGTCGGCTGCGGCTACGGCGGCGGCACCGACACGGGGTGCGAAGGCGCCTGCGACTCCGTCGGCTGCGACACGGGGTGCGAAGGCGCCTGCGACTCCGTCGGCTGCTGCGGCGACTCTGGATGCGGCGGCGACTCGGGATGCGAGCAGGAAGCGGCGGCGTCTGATGGTGCCGTCCGACGGGTCGGACGAGGGGGGTGATGCGGACGTTTGAAGTCCTGAGGGACGCGCGCGCGCGCAAGAGAGAGCGAGAGAGCGAGAGAGAGAGAGAGCGAGAGAGAGAGCGAGAGAGAGAGAGGTTCCGGTATTGATGTTGTGTTGGGCGTTGGGACAGAGTTGATGCCGGAGGAGAGAGTTCCGTGTAAGTCTTCCCGCAGTCAAAAGCATTTACGAGCCGCGCTGTACGACTCCAGAAAAACCAGAAAAAAAACAGAAGAACCTCCGAGCCGTGCAGTGCCTCGCGATTTTTAATAAATTATCTTTACAAGATCCAAGAGAGTTCTTAGAGAGTCCTAGAGAGTCCAAGAGAGTCCAAGAGAGTCCAAGAGAGTCCAAAAGAGAGTTTCAGAGAACAACGCATGGCTCGGCATCATTATCATCATCATACCCCCGGACACAAGAGCCGGCATCGGAAGCGTCGACCGATCAAGATTGTCGAGGCGACGGACAAGTATTACGAGGCCTCGAAGTCTGGCGTCCGTCTGAAGACCTTGGAGAAGGAGGCCATCGAGGACGGCGCGTCCGAGGTGATGGTGCAGCAGTTTGAGCGCCACATCGCCGCGTTCGGCAACGCGCTGCACGGCTCGGAGGTTCCGTTCCGCGTGCCCAAGAAGTACAACAAGAACGAGAACGAGAACGAGAACGAGAAGGACAACAACCCGTCCAGCCTGAAGGCGTACACGCACGGCACGTACGCGATCTTCGCCCAGCTCCGTAACAACCCCGAGCTGCTTGCCGCCGCCCGCACAGCCTTCGAGCACAACCCCTGGGTCCGCACCACGCTGTCCGTGGTGCTCCGCGACGACGGGTCTCTCGTGACTCCCCGCGACATCGACATGACCGTCCTGGCCTCGTACCCGCCCCGCTGCAACACGTACGCGGGCTGCAACGAGTTTGGCGCGGTGCATCGCGTCCGGGAGCTGATGGGCCGTCTCCGCGTGGAGCTCCTGGACCAGCTCCGCAGCCCCGCGGTGCACCTGCGGCTGATGAACCAGGTCCGCGACAAGATCTCCCAGAACCTCGCGCGCGCGAACTCCAAGTTCGTCGTGGACCGCCTGTCGCTGTCGAACGCTTCCGAGACGTGGCTCGAGTCCGCGGAGCTCCCGGGCCCCGACGGCCTCCCCCAGAAGTTCGTGCGCCACCACATGGAGGCCTCCGCCCGCCTGGACTGCACCCCCGCCGCGATGAACTACGCACGCAACTCCGCAGCCCCCCGCTGCACGCCCATCCGCCAGAGCACGAACACGACCATCTCCTTCTCCGAGCGCCTGGTGATGCCCTCCAAGGCCGGCGACATCCGCTTCACGTACGACGCCGACTTTGTTCTGCTGCGCCTGGCCCTGATCGTCAAGGTCCTGCTGCGGCCCGCGAGCGGCGTCCGGTCTGCCTCGAAGGGAGAAAAGCCCGCCTGGATGTTCGTGCCCGCCAACTTCCTGGACGTGACGGTCCTTCGCGGCGGCGACATCGCGTTCAACCCCGCGCGCGTGTTCCGCGACAACAGCGGGCTGGAGGTGGGTTCCATCCAGAACGTGGACCCCGAGGTGACGTCGGGCGACGCGCTCACCGTTCCGTTCCCGAGCCGCGCGTACATCGCGGAGAACACGATCCGCCAGATCGCGTGGCACGAGCGGCACCTGTCGGAGCACCGCGCAGCGCCCGCCGACTCGCCGCTGCGCATCCCCCCTCAGAACCTCGAGCCGATGCACCGCAAGCTCGACAAGCTGAACCGGCGCATGGACTCCCTGGGCTTCCTGGAGTACCTGGACGACTTCCTGCGTGACACGCGCCAGCGTCGCAAGCTGTCGCTCGAGGGCGCGCTGAGCGTTCTGGTGGAGTCCGTGTCTGTGCGCGTGCCCAAGCACTTTACGTCGCTCCTGTCGCGGCACCCCGCCGGCCTCGTGCTGTACCGCGGCGAGCTGATCGAGCCCAGCACCGGCTTGCCGCTGCCCTCCGTCGCCCTGCTCGCTCCGGACTCGGGGACTCGCTCCGGACTCGGGGACTCCGGACTTGACGCTTCTTCCGGCTCCGCTTCCGCAGAGGACGTCGAGCTCGACTTCGTGGTCGAGGTCGAGGTCGACGGTCACCGCGACCCTGGCAAGAAGGACTCCCGAGGGACTTCCGAAGAGGTCCACGTGGTCGGTGCGGCCGCCGCCGCGGTGGAGCAGTACCGCCGCGCCGCCAGCCGCAAGATGAAGGAGCTGCAGCAGCAGCTGGAGAAGTCCATCCGCGACCTTGCGCGCCGCGTGGGCTGGTACAACTGGCGCGTCGCGCCGTCGGAGTACCCCGTCTTGGCGCCCCAGGAGGACGACCCTCATGGTGGTGGTGGTGGTGATGATGATGATCGCGTGTCGTCCCCCGACGCCTTCCAGCTGCAGCTGCGCGCCCAGGCCATCGCCGACCTGCCCGCCGTGAGCGCCGTCCAGTGGTTCCTTGACCGCTGGCTCGGCTTCTGGAGCCTCGTGTACCCACCGCACGGCCTCGACAACAGCAGCCGCGCTGGCAAGGTCAAGGCGCCGCTGGTCGTCCGGGCTTCCTCGGACGCAGAGGGCTCGGACGGGGACGCAGAGGGCTCGGACGCAGAGGGCTCGGACGCAGAGGGCTCGGACGCAGGCTCGGACGCAGAGGGCTCGGACGCAGGCTCGGACCTTTCTTGGTCTTCTTCCAATTCTTCTTCTTCCAATTCTCCGATTGGAGTAAACGACGACGGCGACGACGAAGAGGAAGAGTACGCGGCGGGAGTACCAGGTCGCGAAAAAGGGAACCGGAAGCATTTCGGCGGTTCTTATTATTATTCTGCTGTTGCTCCTGTGAGCAAGCCCACCAAGTCAACCAAGTCAACCAAGCCCAAGTCGAAGTCCAAGCCCACCAAGTCGAAGTCCAAGTCAACCAAGTCAACCAAGTCAACCAAGTCAACCAAGTCGAAGTCCAAGCCCAAGCCCAAGCCCACCAAGTCAACCAAGCCCAAGTCCAAGTCCAAGTCAACCAAGCCCAAGTCCAAGTCCAAGTCAACCAAGCCCAAGTCCAAGTCCAAGTCAACCAAGCCCAAGTCCAAGTCAACCAACAAGAAGTAGATTTGGGTTGGCCGTGTGTGTGTACGAGTCTGCGTGAGCGTGAACCGATGAACCGATAGAGCCGGAAGCCTTCTCTAAGGGTAACGAGCAACGGTCTAGACGACCGTTGATGAGCACCCTTCGACCATCCTAAAGGCAAGCGCGCGACGAGGGTCACGCAGGCAAGCGCGCGACGCGTGCGGTCGAGGGTCACGCAGGCAAGCGCGCGACGCGTGCGGTCGAGGGTCCCAAGAGAAGAGCGCGCGACGCGTGCGGTCGAGGGTCCCGCAGGCAAGCGCGTGACGTGTGCGGTCGAGGGTCCCAAGAGAAGAGCGCGCGACGCGTGCGGTCGAGGGTCCCGGGAGGCAAGCGCGCGACGCGTGCGGTCGAGGGTCCCGCAGGCAAGTGCGCGACGCGTGCGGTCGAGGGTCCCGCAGGCAAGCGCGTGACGTGTGCGGTCAAGGGTCCCAAGAGAAGAGCGCGCGACGCGTGCGGTCGAGGGTCCCGGGAGGCAAGCGCGCGACGCGTGCGGTCGAGGGTCCCGGGAGGCAAGCGCGCGACGCGTGCGGTCGAGGGTCCCGGGAGGCAAGCGCGCGACGCGTGCGGTCGAGGGTCCCCAAGAGAAGAGCGCGCGACGCGTGCGGTCGAGGGTCCCAAGAGAAGAGCGCGCGACCCGGGAGGCAAGCGCGGTCCCCGGCAACGTGCAGTCCCCGGAGAAGAGTCCATAGTAGAGACATTATTTTCTCGGGGCAAACGGTATGCGGTAGACCATGGCCAGCAGCAGCAACTACTTTGCGAACCACAGCGTGTTCATGCAGTCCGTCGCCGTAACGGGCAGCCTCCTGCCTGCCGCCGCCAACTCCGCGGCCTCCGTGGGCTCTAACGGGATGCAGTTCTCCAACGTCTACACGCAGTGTGTCACCAACGCAACTAACGCGCTGCTGCTGTACGGCGCGGCCAACGCTAGCAGCAACACCGTGAACAGCCGTTTCATGAGCAGCAACGCCACTCTGTTCATCGGCAGCAACATGGCCGCCGTCCAGGAAACGCTGCAGGTGTGCGGCCCCCTCACGCCCAAGTACTATTATCACAACCTCACGTCCTGCAACAACACGCTGGTCATCAACGGCATGGGCGACGTCGGCGTTTACGGCTCCGTCCTTCTGCAGACCAACGCGAAGAACCGGATGCTGTTCACCATGGACGGCCAGCTTCCGGCTGGCAACCAGACCGAGTCGTACTCGACGCTCAAGTTTGTGTGGTCCTGCAACTGCTTCTCCAACATCGTCGCCGACAACTGGTACCCCGTACACATGTTTCTGACATCGCAGCAGGAACCCACCCCCCCTTTCACGCGCATCTTGGCGGCGTATGGCGACATTATGTTCTGTTACGGCGGACCGTTAAGTGGCGGCGAGAAGATCTTCAGACTGAACCGCGGCGGCGACGCCGACTTGCCAGGCGCCCTGACGGTCAGAGGCGCCTTGAACAACCTGACGGTCTCCGGGACCGGCATCGCCACGCTGAGCACAGAGACGTTCGCCTTCAACAAAGCTCCCTACGGCTATTACGACTTCAACATGCAGAACAGCACACGGTTTCGCGTCGAGTGGAACGACGTCAAGTGCCTGGGCCTCAACCTGCACGCTAACACCCTGTACGTCAACGGCCAGTACGTCTCGTCCGACAGGCGCGTCAAATCAGACATCCAGGACGTCGTCAACTGCCTGGACGTCGTGGACGGCCTGCGCGTGGTCCAATTTGACAGGCTGGCCCGGCCCAGCTCGGCGGGAGGCAGCGACACCAAGAAGAGCACTGGCGTTATCGCGCAGGACGTCCAGGTCGTCTACGACTCCGCCGTCAGCGAGCGCGAGGGCGCCGTGGCGAACTTGTACGAGTACCGTGACGTTGTCGAGCGCTCGAGCACGCAACTCAGGATATCGAGCCCCTTGACGTTGCCCGCCGGCTTCAGCCCCGAAGACGGGGACAAGACGAGCTTCGAGGTTCTGGACGCCAACGGGACACCGTACGTGTTCAAGTACTCATCGGCCGCGCTGACGCTGACTCTCGATTCTCGTGCGACGAACGGACCGGCAACCACGGACGGCATGCAGCTGTACCCAGGTGGGAAGGTCTTCGTGTACGGGACGCGCGTGTCCGACTGCAAGCACGTCAACTACAACGACTTGTTCTGCGTGGGCCTGGGCGCTACCAAGGAGCTGCGCGCGGAGCTCTCTCGGCTGCGGGCTGAGGTGCAAGACCTGAAGGACGTCGTGCGGGGAATTCTGATAGGACAGGCTTAGGACAAGACAAGTTTGGGACAAGTTTAGGACAAGTTTAGGGCAAGTTTAGGGCAAGACCCCTGTTCCTTGTCCTAAACTTGTCCTAGGAGTCTAGGAGGGTTCGCGCCGGTGTGCGCGCGCGTCCTGCCTAATCGTTAGTCCGTGATCGTCGACGTGTATTGATAATAATTGAATTGCCATGACCGTTGCCATGACCCGTCTTCGCCAACATCTAACACCATGGTGCCAGTCTGCATCCCCGTGCCCGTGCCCGTGCCCGAGCCCGAGCCCGAGCCCGTGCCCGTGCCCATGCCCGTGCCCGTGCCCGTGCCCGTGCCCATGCCCGTGCCCGTGCCCGTGCCCGTGCCCGTGCCCTCCCACCTCGCGCTGCTGCATGACCCTAAGATCCCTACGGTCAAGGACACTATCCACCTGGAGAACGCCACCGGCGCCGAGGTGTTCTTCGTTGTCAGCCGCTCCTCATCGCTCGTCGTTCGCTGGGTGGCGTCGGGTCAGTTCGCGGACGTCTGCATTCCCTGCGAGTCTGACGAGCAGGATGAGCCGTTCACCGTGTTCGTCGTGCTGCAGGCCGACGCCAAAGACACTCGGGAGTCCGTCGCCGCCGGCGACGTGGTCACGGCGCACGCCTGAGGTTTTTTACCACAGTCAAAAAAATCTCTCGCACGGGCTAGCGGGGACCCAGCAGCGCCGCTGCCCACGCCCGCACGTCCTTCGCACCGCGGCCGTGCACGTGGTACACGGCCGCTGCCGCGATCTGGCTGGGCTTGTACTTCACCAGCGCGCCGGGGTCGCGCCGGAGGACTTGGTCCGTCTTGCGCATGGCCTCATCGATGCGGTCTTCCTGCATGCCCATCGCCGCCCCGTACTCTGCGACAAAGGCCCTGGCAGTGGGCCTGATGCACACGTCGAAGTCGAGCGTGAAGAGGACTTCGCGATGTTGCGCGAAGAGGACATCGCGCTGTTCGCGCTTTTGCTTGAAGAGTTGCTTGGAGAGTTGTTGCGTGGAGAGTTGTTGCTTGGAGAGTTGCGTGGAGAGTTCTTGGCTGAGGCACTTGAAGAACTTTCCCTCGGCTTCCTGAGAGACGACCTGTGCTGCGGTGAGGATGCACGCGAGTCGGTGCTCTGTCAGCCCGGCAGCCCGGCAGCGGAGCGTATAGTCGAGTGCGAGCTGCAGCACCTCCCCCTGCACATGCTGTTTGCATTCCCCGGTCTTTGCTTCGACGGCTTCGACCACGTCGGACAGCGCACTGACCAAGCTCTCGAGCGACTGGGGGTGGACCCCTTTCTGGAGCGTCTTGCCGAGGTTCTTCTGCTTGTTTGCGAGGACCTGCAGGAGGCCCGGCTGGGCTGAGGGCGCCATGTTCGCCGTCGCATGCTCGCATGCAGTTCGGATCCTCCTACAACGATCAATTTTTTCCAGGGCGGCCTTCCTCCAGTGCCCGTCAGGAAGCTGGAGGACCCAGCGCCCAGGAGCCCAGAGCCAGGACAAGAGGTAAAAAATTGAAACCTGGACGACGCCAAATTCCCAACAGATCAACCCAAGAAAAACATGTCGAGGCTTTCTACGCTCCTGTCCGCTGCCTCCCTGGGCTTTGGCCTGGCCCTGCTGGCGGCGGGCGTCGCTGTCTGGGTGTCGTGCGAGGAGGGCGAGGCCCTCGCGCACCTTACCGGCCTGACCACCACTAGAGACGCCTTTTCTGGCAAGTTTGGGTACAGGTTTGAGGTCGACGGCTTCAGCTACAACGGCCGATACACGTCGGCCTACAACGGGAGGATGGCGTTCTTCATCGAGTACCTGAGGTACGATCCGAGCACGGACTTTGTGTTCACCGGCCACGAAGATGTTCGTGTCCGTGTCATCTACAAAAAGTCCGATCCCAGCAAGAATTGCGTCGCAGACGACTCTGAGAGTGCGGCCCACCCCACACGCGCCGTGGTGGCTGGCATCGCGCTGGCGGCCATCGGCACCCTCTTCATGGGCATCGGCGCGGGCATCGGCGCAGCCGCGTGGTTCATCCGAACCAGCAGCATCAGCGACAACACGGTTGTGCCCGTCTGATGATTTTGAAATCGACCTTTCGCTTTTGTTTGGCACAAATAGTTTGTTTGGCACAAATAGTTCGCGATTTAGCTGCAGAAACTGTTCATTCTTGAATAAGTTGTGAGTATGTTGTCAGTACGGTACAACGCGCTGACCTGCGCTAACCTGCGCTGACCTGCGCTGACCTGCGCTGACCTGCGCTGACCTGCGCTGACCTGCGCTGACCTGCGCTGACCTGCGCTGACCTGCGCTGACCTGCGCTGACCTGCGCTGACCTGCGCTAACCTGCGCTGACCTGTGCTGACCTGCGCTGACCTGCGCTGACCTGCGCTAACCTGCGCTGACCTGCGCTGACCTGCGCTGACCTGCGCTGACCTGCGCTGACCTGCGCTGACCTGCGCTGACTCCTGGCAGTCAAGAAAGATCACCCAATCGACCGACTGAATGCCGCGTTGGCCGCTGCGACTCTAGTTTTTGTTGCCCTATTATCCTGGATGAATGATGAAACACGTTCACAACGGGCGTGGTTGTATTGCTTCACATCCACTTCGATATCAAATCAACATGGTTGAACGAGTTGTTTGCATGGGCACAGGAAGACGCGGCGCTCGGACTCGAGCTCGGCGCGCGCGGGGCCGCGCGCGGACGCAGGGTCGTAGTCCCAGTCCGCGTGCGTGCGTGCGCAAACCATGTCCTCCGGACGCACGGGACGGAACGCGGGCATGTCGAAGAGCCCGTTCTCGTCCAGGCGGACGCTGAAACCCTCGTCAAGAACCTTGCGCGCGTCGAGAACCGCACCGCCGCGGCGCGAGTTCACGTAGCTCCGGTCGTCGTCGGTCAGGCCCGGCACGTCCGCAAAAGCACGGACGTGCCGCAAAAGTCCTCGCGCGCTTCCTGAACTTTTGAAGTCCTCATCATGAAAATCGCGACTCGACTGTCAGGGCTCTTCGCCCTCGAGCTTCTCTAGTACGTCGGCGACCAGGTTCCACGCGTGCATGGCCTTGTCGGTCGCGAGCTTCTCGTAGTCCTCGGGCGTCATGGCCGCGAGCGCCTTCTTCTTCTCGCGCGCCTCGTCCTGGACGCTGGCCACGGCAGCGGCGGTCTGCGTCATGAGCGGGTCGTTCGGGTCGGTCACGTGCCGGCGCGCGAGCTTGTGCGACAGGACGAGCTGTAGCTTTAGCAGCGGGTCCCGGGTGGCGGCGTTGTGCGCCAATGCGTCCAGGAGTTCGCGGAGTAGTGACGCGGCATTCTCGGGTGTCTGTGCTGCGTAGTCTCTGATGGCCTTGTTGACGGCCTGGATCGCTTTCTTGAGGTCCGGAAGAGCCAATTTCGAGGTCGGCACTGTTTTTGATCAGTTGGAGGTGGTTTCGGAGACCTTGGTCTTTGGTGGTGAACAGCGGGCCAATGGATCCCAGCAGCGTCATTCTCTCTCTTGCTCTGTCTCTCGATATTTAATGGACTGGAATGGCTTCAGCAGTCGGTCACGGTGCATGGCCCGCTGAACCGCCGCCCCTTCTGCACGGTGTCGAACGCCCACACCGGCCGGTTCGTGGCGTCGTAGATGACGACGTTGCCGTCCTTCTGGACGGTCAGCCGGTACGGCGCCGTGCCCCTGTCCGCGGACGACGTGGACCAGTACGGCACGTGGGCCTGCAGGCCTGGGTCGAACGAGTACAGGACCAGGTTCCCGTTCCTCTCCAGGACGGCGCGTCCCGTGTTGTTGCCGAAGGGCGCGCCTCGCGCGATGTTCTTGATCAGCTTGCCCTCCCGGCTCCACAGGGCCAGGTCGCCGTTCGCCTGGTACTTGAAAAGGTACACGCCGTCGCTCGACGTGACGTACTCCTCGGGCATCAGCGTCGACGGGCCTCCCTCGGAGCGCAGGTGCCTCTCGTAGTTGGCGAAAGCCTCCGTCCTGGCGAAAGCCTCCGTCCTGGCATTCCCGCCGCCGCCGGGACACACGAACTCGCCCGTCGCCTTGTAAGAGCAAAACATTGTTTTTTAAGAGCTTGCAACAAAAATTTTTGCGCTGGAGAGTTGAGGTTCTGGCAAAAATTGAATGCCAGGCTCTTCATCGTTGCGACTTGCATCAAACGCATCGAACGCATCAAACGCATCAAACACAACATCCAAAGATGTCGTCGTCCTGCGTCACTAAATGCTGCATTCTCTTCACATGCATTTGCGGCTTCATCTTCACCGGCGCCGCGGCGTTCGGGGTGGCATACCTCATCATGTGGGCGTCCGGGATCCCGTCCGAGTGGGAGGCCCTTGCCGTGGCCAACATCACCAGCATGACGGAGCTGCCGCCGTTCAAGGAGTACGTGTACCACGCGAACTTCACCGCGGCGGACGGCAAGCCGTATGGTGTCCAGTTCACGCAGAACTCCAGGTGCGCGCCCATCACCCCCCTGCGGGCGGGCGACTCCACGCACATCCTGTACAACAAGAAAAACCCCATGGACATCCGTGCTCCGCAGGGCTTGTGCGTCACGGGAGCGTTCGCCGCGATCGCATTCCTCCTCCTCAGCACCGTTTCCTGCTGGGGGGTCTTGTGGACCTGCCTGGGACTCATGAATGGTACGAAAAATAGTGTGCACGGTCTATAGGACACGGAAGCCTCAAAACCGACCTGCGTTTTTTTTGGACCTTGGTGCTCGGCCCCGGAGTGGGTGTGTCCTGGACGGCGTTAGTAGATGCGGTCGCCAGCGGTTACGGAGACTGAACACGCTGAACACGCCCGCGGAACATGCTTTGCGCCCGCGGACATGGTCTATACCGTTTGCCGAGAGAAAATAATGTCTCTGCGTAATTCTCTTGACGTCGCGCGCGCTTGCCTGTGGGACCCTCGACCGCACGTCGCGCGCGCTTGCCTGCGGGGACCCTCGACCGCACGTCGCGCGCGCTTGCCTGCGGGGACCCTCGACCGCACGTCGCGCGCGCTTGCCTGCGGGGACCCTCGACCGCACGTCGCGCGCGCTTGCCTGTGGGACCCTCGACCGCACGTCGCGCGCGCTTGCCTCCGGGGACCCTCGACCGCACGTCGCGCGCGCTTGCCTGTGGGACCCTCGACCGCACGTCGCGCGCGCTTGCCTGCGGGGACCCTCGACCGCACGTCGCGCGCGCTTGCCTGCGGGGACCCTCGACCGCACGTCGCGCGCGCTTGCCTGCGGGGACCCTCGACCGCACGTCGCGCGCGCTTGCCTGCGGGGACCCTCGACCGCACGTCGCGCGCGCTTGCCTGCGGGGACCCTCGACCGCACGTAACAAGCTATACCCCCGACTCCGCGTATTCCGCGTATTCCGCGTCCTCCACGAATCGCACCAGTTCGCCCCGCGCCGCCCACCGGTTCGCGACCATCTCCTCGACGACCGTGGGCACATCGAAGCTGTAGACGACTCCCACGCCCCGTCGGCTCTTTGTGATGCCCGCGAACGTTCCCGGTTGGCTCGCCGGTCCCGGTCCCACGAGCTTGGACAGCCGGAGGCCGAACTTCTTCGGGTTGGTCGCCGCCGACGCTGCGTGCGCGTAGTTCTCTCGCACCCACTCGACGTATTCCCTCAGGAGCCCGTCGAGCTGCACTGCCAGCGCGTCCCTTCTCTTTCCGTACGCTTCTCCGACGAAGGCTTTGAGGAACTGGTGTTCGAACGGCATGTTCATGTCCATCATGGCCGCCATGTGCGCCGTCATTGGCCTGTCGTTAATAAAGTCTACGTTTGCGATGTCCCTTTCCATGAGTCTTCTGTAGAGCTCGTGCCTTCCGTGCGCGTCTTCGATGTGCTCCGAGAGCTTCCTGAAGTAGTCGAGTTTTCCCTTGAGCTCGGATGAGACCTCGATGACGACGAACCTCCGGCTGTCGGGGTTGACTCTCACGCAGTTTTCGTTGTTGGTCGTGAATATGAACCGCGCGAAGCAGTTCATGGGGTAGGAGTTGGTTCCCTTTCCCTCGGACATGAACTCGTCGCACGTGATCATGTCCTTGATGATGTCGTTTGCCGCGAAGTTGTCGCTTCCGCTCGCCTCGTTGATGACTATCAGAATTTTGCCCTCTCGCGCGCGGTTGAACCGGCCGTAGATCGTGTTCGCGGGCGTGGACGTCTGCAGGAAGAGGTCCTTGGCTCCGAGCATGTACCTGAGCAGGTCCGTGAATCGGTTCTTGCCCGCTCCCTCGCATCCGACGAGAATGAGCGCGATGCCCCTCTTGACGGCCGGCTGCTGGAACATCTGCGCCATCCAGTCGAGCACGTACTTGACGACCGCCGCGTCCCTCCTGCATAGCGTGTCGATGAATTGGAGGTACGCGCGCACGGCCTCCGAGTCCGTGTCGACCGGTTTTACAGGCCGGTACCGCTCCGCCGCGAACCCGCGCCAGATGTTGTAGCTGTCCTCCGCGACGCTCAATGGCGGCGGCGCGAGGACCATGTCCCCGTACGTCGCGATGCACTCGTCCCGCGTCCATCGCGCGATGAAGGGCTTCCTGGTGACGGTCGTGACCGTTGCCGCGCCTCCTCCCGCCCTCTTGGTCCCGATGGTCGTGTACCGCAGGTGCTGGTACGAGTCCAGGAGCGTCTTCTCCGAGAACACGTCGCGTCCTCCTGCTCCCGTCGTGTCCCGGCGGCAGTCCTCCAGGACGTAGTTTCCCGTTCTGATGATCTTGAAGCACCGCGCGGCCTCCCACCTCGCTTTCATCTCCGCGTAGGTCAGCATCGTCGTTCCGTCCATCCATGTTCTGTCCGTCGTCGTCGTCGTCGTCGTCGTCCACCCTGCGTCCGCGTTCTCAATCCACAGTCCCTCCGCGTCGGTTCTCGCCCAGTCCTTGACCGCGAGTTCGACCGAGAATCCCGTCCTGCGCTTGATGGTCGCGCGCCACCTTTGCAGCGTGCTGTCGTGCAGCGTGATTGCTCCTGTTGTTGTCGGCCCTTTGCCGACGAGGATTCCGTCGTAGATGATCCCTCCGACGCATAGCCCCTCTGCCACGACCGTGTCCACCAGGGCCCGTACGCACAGGCACTCCAGCGACTGCAGGTAGAATGCGAGTGGAGAGTTGGATAGCTCCCCTTGCTGGTTGCGCCTGCGACCAGACCTTGCAGCTCGGGTACCCCGAGCAGCGCCTCGGCGTTTCTGTGCAGCTCCCGTCCGAGTTCTTGGACCCACGGCGGGAGCCTGGCTGCGTCGACTCCGTGGTCCCTCGCCCATGCTTCCGCGCTCCCCAGGAAGACGAGCCGGATGAAGAGGTTCTTCGCGGCGTCGCGGTCGACTGTCCACGGCCGACTGTCCGCGGGCGCGTCATTATAGGCTCGGACGACCTCTTCGAGGCACGCGGAGCGCGCAGCGACGTAGTGTTCTAGGATCGGACCCTCGATCTCGTACCGCCTGAGCGCCTGTGCGAGCAGGGCTGGCTGGCAGTTTACCATGTCGACGTCGTGGTACAGGGCGCTCGCCAGGTGCGCGCGGACCTCGCGCTTCATTCGCACGTAGGGCGTGCAGCTGAGTGTACTCGTCACACCCTCGACCGCCACGGCGCACGACATGCGTCCGAACATGTCGGCGTCTGTTGCGCCGCCGGCGCTCGTCGGGCGGGTGTAGATCGTGTTGACGTATCCTCCGTTGCAGCGAGCGACGTTGATCGTGTTGCTGATGGCCAGCCAGGCGGCCGGGTCGCGCGTCCGCATTTCCCACATCTTTGGGCTGCGCAGGACTCGATCGCCCGCTGCCACGTCGACGTGCTCCTTGAGGGCATAGAGCGTGACTGCCTTCAACGGCGCCGAGGACGATAACGCTGATACCGTGGACAGAGAAGGCGTCGTCGACGACGTCGACGACGACGACGACGACGACGACGACGACGACGACGACGACGACGACGACAAAGAGTAGTCCATGTTTCCCATGTTTCCCATGTTTCCCGTCTTTTCCGTGTCCGTCCCTTTAAATCGTTGCGCAAGTTTGTCCCAGCGTGCTTTCGTCCTCGCTCGTAGGCTCCAGCGCGCTTTGGGTCGCGGTGTATAGATGTGCCTGGGATTGCCCCAGCTCGCTTTCGTCCTCGCTCGTAGGTCCCAGCGCGCTTTGGGTCGGTGTATAGATGTAGTGTAGTGTATAGTTTTTCGACTCCGTAGCAACTTTTCTTGGACCGTCACTTTCTTGATTTTCCCCCGGGTTCCAAAATCTATACACATCTATACATCTATACACCTCTGCAGGTAGACAGCAGCGAGAGCTTTCTTGGAGAGCAGTGTATAGATGTATAGATGGCTAGATGTTCGACGTGCTAAGACCTCGCTCGTAGGTCCCAGCGCGCGTTGGGTCGCGGTGTATAGATGTGCCTGGGCTTGCCCCAGCTCGCTTTCATCCTCGCTCGTAGGTCCCAGCGCGCTTTGGGTCGCGGTGTATAGATGTAGTGTAGTGTATAGTTTTTCGACTCCGTCGCAACTTTTCTTGGACCGTCTCTTTCTTGTTTTTCCCCCGGGTTCCAAAATCTATACACATCTATACATCTATACACCTCTGCAGGTAGACAGCAGCGAGAGCTTTCTTGGGGAGCAGTGTATAGATGTGTATAGATGGGGAGAGGGGTCTGATATTGAAGCCCCCACCCCAAAAAAAAAGTCGAGCTGTGTCCAATTCCGCTGCATGAACCACCGAGTTTCTGTGACCCAAGGCAATTTCCGCCAACGCCGCCTGTGCAAATCATGCGAAGGATGAATCGCCATGGTCGCCGCGCAGCTCTACCGTTGATCGAGGGCAAAAAAACAGCGGCCGCGACGAGGAACCCTCTCGACCGCTCCGGAGTTACTTCTTGGGGTCCATGGACATTCCGCTCCGGAGTTCCTTCTTGGAGTCCATGGACATTCCGCTCCGGAGTTTCTCATTGAAGTCGAGACGGGGTAATATCCGGGGCCGGGGGCGGCGATCCTCGGGGCCGGGAGCCTTGGGGCGGGGATCCTCGGTGAGGGGAGCGATCCGCCCCCGATATTGCTCGGTCTGAGTCAGAGGCGGCAGGCGTGGCGCCATGTTATTAGTGGTTGGCGTTGGCGTTGGCGTTGTCGAGGTTGGCGTTGGCGTTGTCGAGGTTGGCGTTCATTCCCCACCTTCCCGTAATCAAATTTTAGCGTGAATGCGCGACGCTCAGAAGCCCGTGTGTCCTCCTCCATCGCCGCTGGACGACGCGGAGCTCTGATCCGATGGCTCGATGGCTCGATGAGCATGGCATGACCTTGTCGAGGCCCAGGCGCCGAGGAGCATGTTGTAGTTGACGCCTGGCCGCCGACGACGTTTTTTCTGTCCAAAATGCGCTTTCCAGTGCGAAGGTGCCGACGGCTCGCGACCTGGGAAAAGTTCATCTACCCCAATTGCATGCAATGCGCACAAGAATATCACGCGCATCCGCGTTGACAATGGAATTACTTTGGATGTCAAGCCGGGCCACGTGTACGTGCTGCTGTCTGGTGCAGAGCGCCTCAAGTTCTATGAGAAGTACTGGGCCCCTGCCAAGCAGGCCTTCAATCTATGGTGCGATGCGGCCTCGAGCCCAAGCACAAGAAGTGAATGCCTTGCGCACCTGCACATTGTTTTTCTTGGACCCTTCAGAGAGCGACGCTGGCGCTGCGACTTCTCCATGTAATGTGCCAGCGCCAGCGCCAGGCGCCCCCCAAGAAAAATGCCTGCGCTAGCCTGTGCTAGCCTGCTGCGCTAGCCTGCTGCGCTAGCCTGCTGCGCTAGCCTGCTGCGCGAACCTGCGCTAGCCTGCTGCGCTAGCCTGCTGCGCGAACCTGCGCTAGCCTGTGCTACGTGTCCATCCTGCGTTGATCGAGGGCAAAGGAGGAGCCCTCTCGAGTGCCTCAACGGTCCACGGCCTTGGCGATGGCCCGGTCGACGGCACTCGTCAAGTTGCTGTAGAGTTCGTCTGCGCGGTCTCTTCCCTCATTATAGACTTCGTCGTCCCTCCCATTCCAGGGGTCCACATGCTTGCCTGCGTCGAGGTAGGTTTCTTTGGCACGAGCGGTGTAGTAGCTGCTGCAAGCCTCCATGAACATTTCCTTGCAGTCTGTGAGCCCCGCTGCCAGCCGTCGGAGCAGAGAAAGCTCTGTCTGAGAAAGAGCTTTCTTAGACTTATCAAGGTGATAAAGTAGGTTTGTAAACATGGAGTCCGTATCGTGTCCGTACTTGGGGGACGTGCGGGACGTGCAGGACGGGTGGGCCATGTGGGCCTTGTACACGTCCCGCAACCAGTCGCGGGCTTCCTTCGCGAGCTTGGCCAGATTAGAAGACGACATGGTTCTCGTGACGTGACACGTGACGCGAAGGAGTTGCTACTGTCAATTTTTGCCAAACCGTAAAAACCACGTCAAAAAATTGACAATATTCTTCTTTGTGGATGACGCCCTCGAGGATGATGATGATCGAGGGTCTTCAAACCCTTGCCGAGGTGCACACGACGTTCTGTGAGACAGAAGTTGCATCAAGCACTTCCATTGTGAAGACCCTCGATGCACTGGCGGGAAAGCTTGGTTTAACTGAATTCCGGGTTCACTCAGGAGGGGGGGCTTCTTATGGTCCATGCCTTGGTGACACGGAGTTTCCCGTCAACCAGCAACTTGATCTCCGTGGGAATGCCCTCGATTCGGTACTTTTCTGCCAGCACGAATGTCACCATGACAGGTTTGTCGAAGGATACATCGAAGAATCCTTCTTCCTCTCCGACCCATCCCAGAAGCTCGGACTCGCAGGCATCCTCGCATGAGGGATACTCAAAGTATGCCGACATTTTGTTGGTGCGTTGGTGCGTTGGTGCGTTCATGCGTTGCAAATCAATATTTTCCTGACCGCTCGACTTCATGTTTAGGGGGGATTCCGCGATCTTTTAGAAACCATCGTATGGCGTCCCCGACCAGCTTCGACTGCGGAGGCGGGCATGGTTGATAGACACGATTCACACTCAATTCATTGGGGGTAACAAGGACGACAGAGGCGTCAACATCCTGAACACACCTAAGAACATCGGCGGAATCCAATGATTACGAGCCGTACAGTAGTCACTCTTTGTCGTGCGGAAATCTTGCTGGCCGCACGCGTGCAGGAGGATTTGTGCGGCAGGTAGTCGGCCATCTCCGGGGACTCGAATGGGTCGCGGATCAGTTCGGCCGAGAGCGACTCGCGTCGTGGGAACGCGTAGCCCACGGATTGCGACACGTAGTCCTCGGGCACGCCCACACGGGGAAGGTCTGCGTGCGGAAGTCGTAGACGCCGTCGTCGAATCCCAGCAGCGGCCCGTCGTCGAGCCTGTCCAAATTCCAGCAAAAACATTAGGGGCGCATAGTGCTTAGTGCTTCTGTACGGCTTTCTCCAGCCTCTCCAGAGCGGCCCGGACGCGTTGCGTTTTGTAGGTCGGATTGTCGGAGCTCTTGATCTCGCTGCACATGTGCGCTGCCGACTGCACAATATCAGAGACGTGTGCGCCTGCTTTGAACGCGTTATTCATGTTATTGACCCGCTCCGACCAGCCGTAGTGGCCGACGTTGCGCAGGCAAGTGTCCAGATCAAGCGCGGCAGCCACAATGCGAGTGGCCTGGATGGCCTTGCTCGGAGCACAGCCCATTGTAGCTCGGAGCACAGCGATGTGTCTGTGTAGACGTTGGCAAAGACACACAAGCAACAATCAATTTTCCCCAAGGATGCGGCACGTTTCCGGCACGTTTCCGGCACGTTTCCGCGGTATCTTTTCGCTACTTCGGCACGGCTGAATACTTCTTGCGGACTCTCGACGGACCCTCGCGCGCTCTCTCGACGGACCCTCGCGCGCTCTCGGCGGACCTGGGACACGCGCTGGAGCGCCCGGGGCATACCCGCCGCCGGAGTGCATGTCCGAAGCTTACTTGTGCACCCCTCCCCTACCGAGGAGCTCTGTGTAGTCTCTGTGTATTATGCTCCATCCTGGTTTGTTCTTGTCCCACAATCTCGAAGAGAGCACCTTCATGCTGCTTCTTTGAAAAACAATGCATATTCTCAAGTAAGTAGGAATGTCGTAACCGTTGTGAGCATCAAATACTGAGGTTCCATCACGCATGGCTAACCATGTAACGTCTTCATATGAAGATGACATATCCATGTGTGTCTCATCTAAAGATGTTTTATCCTCTGTGCCTATGTAGTGATGTATATCAATTCCTTCATGCCGAAAGTGTACATGTGTTCCAAATGTAACTATGTGCAATTTATTCAAAAGATGTACTATGACGGGGTACTATTGGTGTTGTTGGTGGTTGGACGGGTTTACTTGCACGATGAAAATGCCTTCTACACTGTGGGAGGAGGTGATACGGGAGGACGGGGTGCTCTTGATAGTCGTTGGACGGGATGAAGGGGTGGTTGGGCGGGTTTACTTGCACGAGAAAAATGTCTTGTACCTGTGGGAGGAGGTGAGACGGGAGGACGGGGTGCTCTTGATAGTCGTTGGACGGGTGGTTGGGCGGGTTTACTTGCACGAGAAAAATGTCTTGTACCTGTGGGAGGAGGTGATACGGGAGGTGAGACGGGAGGTGAGACGCGAGGTGAGACGGGAGGAAGGCCGAATGTGTATCGAACTAGGGGCGGGAGTTTCTCTGTTACAGGGTTATTAGGACGATGAGATGCTTGTTGACTTGCACGACCTTGACTTGCACGACCTTGACTTGCACGACCAGACGAAGATTGGAACGACGAATCGATTTGTCGTTTACTCGACGACCCACTCGACTTTGGTACAAGGTTGCCGAATAGGTATTTTGCTCCTGCAATGGGCGGGAGAGAGTCCATGTTCATGCATACGTGTATACATCATAAGATATTATCTTCAAAAATATGGGACGGCTCGCAAGGTCAGGACACAGCCCGAGCGTCATGTTTCGCTCGGTTGCACACCACGAAGTTTATCACGACGCGCGATCGAAACGGAATGTTAACGGAAACGGAATTGCGGCGCTGGCGACGCTGGACTCGATTCACATTTTCACATTTTGCCGGCCACGCACTCCAGCGACTCCAGCGCGACCCCTGGGCGACTTTGACGGACTCTCAATCCATGCACGCGCGCGCGCGCGCACTCCAGCGACTCCAGCGACTCCAGCGCGACCCCTGGGCGACTTTGACGGACTCTCAATCCACGCACGCGCGCACGGACGCCTCAGCCACGCCTCAGCCACGCCTCAGCCACGCCTCAGCCACGCCTCAGGCATCCCGTCTCCGCGGTCCGTCCTGAGCTCGTCTTGAGCGCGTCCTGAGGAGCGCGGCCCACGGACTCGCACGGACTCGCACGCGCTCTCGACGGACTCGCATGCGCTCTCGACGGACTCGCATGCGCTCTCGACGGACTCGCATGCGCTCTCGACGGACTCTTGCGCGGACTTGCCGACGGACGCCTCAGCCACGCCTCAGCCACGCCTCAGCCACGCCTCAGCCATGCCTCAGGCATCCCGTCTCCGCGGTCCGTCCTGAGCTCGTCTTGAGCGCGTCCTGAGGAGCGCGGCCCACGGACTCGCACGGACTCGCACGCGCTCTCGACGCAGGAGCTGGCACGGCTCATTGACCTGGCCGCTGACAGGAGCACGCACCACGCCATCGTCGCCATCGTCGCCACGCCGCGCAGCTGTACAAGGACACGGTGAAATACGTGGGCTCCGAGGGCGCGTCTTCGCGAGCTAGCAAAGGGTCTTCCTCAAGAGCGTCATCTCGCAGTGTATTTTAGGGTGAAACCTAGAAAGCTGGAGAGTGACAGTAGAGTTTACGTTGTCCGAGAGCCACTCGGCAATGCCGTTCGTGGCGTCCGCGATGTCTGCGCGCCTCGTTGTAGTGCTCCAGCAGGACGTCGGCGAGTGCCGACAGCCAGCCGTCAAAGCGCAAGTCCACGTCCTTGTCCATCGCATACGTGTACTCTTCACCACCCTCCCGGAGCTCCCACGAGCCCTCGGGCACGAAGCGCGCTCGCATGGGCGCCACGACCATGCCCGAGGGAGAGGAACGCCTCGTCCGACGTGTCAAACTTGGGCGCGTCGTTTTCCTTCAACCACACGAAGCGGAACCACTCGCCGACGCCGCAGCCCTCAGGAGCAGGTTGCAGCAGCCCCTCCGCAAACTCCAGCCACGTTTTGCGTCGCGCGTGCACAATTATTGCAAAGCGGTAACAACCTCCTGGCAAAAGTTGTTGTAGCCCATTGCTGCTAGAATCTCCCCGATGTCTGTGATTGGTCGGGGGCACCTTAGCAGCCACGCATGTAGCTTTTGCATATCAACCGTTATGATGGCGGGTTGATCGGGATTCATTTCAATGGTACTTTTCTGCATGTGTTGGATAATGGCTGCACTGATCGTTTTGGCTAACTCACGGTCAACCTTCATTCTCTGTACTGTACTGACTGTACTGTAACTTCCATCGCATTCAAACGCGCCTTGTGAAGATAAGGGGTGTGCGACTGCGTGCGCCTTTGCGGGCCAAGGAAGAAGCCGAGACCGCTAAGGACTGAGGTCAGTTCGTCTCCTGTTTCACTGTCGTTGTGTAAGGTGAATTCCTATTACGTTCAACGAACCACGTATTGCGGAATGGAGCGTGTACCTATCTAGTAAAAAATTGAAAGTCGGCACCACCTGTCGGCCGCTTTCTACTGCATTTGCCTGTCGCGTGCAAGGATGTCGCGTGCGGCGTCCAACATCATCTCGTCTGAGAAGCCTGACAAGACGCAGTTCCGCGTCGTAAAGACTCAGACGCAGCGGGCACTGTCCACGAGCATTAAAGTCCTCAACGCATCCAAGATCCACCGCATAACGGTCGTCGGGTTGAACAGTTCCAAGACAAGTGTCCAGACCGCATTTCTCGAGCCTCAGCAGAGTTTGGTGCTGCACAAAGACGTCAAATACGTCTGCATGCCCAAGGTGGCTGACGTAAGCGGCAAGCCAAAGCTCATCGAGGTGTCCATTCGGGACCGGCTCTGGTTGGAAAACACGTTCGAGGAGGACATCAAAAAGGCATCCTTGTTCAAATTGAAAATTAAGAGCTCCTACGAGGCGCTCATCGAGGACGCGCGTCAGTACCGCAAAGCCAACCATGGGCGCGAGTGGTCCGAGTTGCTGAAGAAACTCAAAACCCTCGCTGACACGGTCAGGACCTAGTCCCTAGTCCCCATAGGACCTGGTCCTACAATCGAGTCCCCAAAGCTGCCACCAGAGCCCCTGCCGCAAACTCGCATGGCTCGCGCCGCAGCTGGGGAGCGCCATTGTCAGGGAACCGCAGCGGCCTGTGGACGATCTCCCCCGTGTAGTGTGCAGTCAAGGCAAGTAGAGTTTTTTCTCGTGCTGCCGGGCCCCCCATCATCTCCTGGCACAGGCGCAGGAAGCGGATGGCGTGGAAGGCGTAGTAGCTCATCCGTGAACCGCTGCTCTCCTCCGCTGCTCTCAGACGTCTACGCCCACGTGGCCTACGACGGCCCTCGAGGAAGCCTTGAGCGCGGTGCGTCTGAATCAGGCACCAGTCTACACCGTCTGCCAGCGGCGGTTCCGCGTCGACCAGCGCGCCTACGTCGACTGTGCTAAAACTCAAAGACAAACTTGTGGGATGTAGTTGTACAGGACGATGGTGTCGGGCACGGCGAGTTGCACCACTTGGTGCAAAGGTCGATGACACAGTCGGCGGTGCAGTGTCGTGCGACTCAAACAACTTCGGGCATGTCCTGAAGTATGTTGAGAAAGGAATGCCTTACGCGGTGAAACTGGAGGCCTTCGTGCCAACCCTTAAGGACCAGGATATCAGTCTCAAGTCACTCGCCGCAACGGTTCTGATGACGGTTAAGGATGTTGAACGCAGGGTCAAAAACGAGGCCGCGCTGCTGGAAAAAAAGTCCCGCAACATTGTGGTGGCCCAGACGGTTCACTTCATGCTGCGGCAAACTCTGCCCAAACTGCGCACTGCTCGGAGGGAACTGGAGGCTGCGCTCGAGGCCATGGGAGCATGAGGTGGTCTCCTCTGTGGGGCGCACTCTATTTGTTTGTTTCGGGTCCGAAGGCAACCCCCGAGCGAGGCCGATCCCCGTCAAAAGTTGATTTCCGCCGTGGTCCTCCTCGTCATCGTGTTTCGCTGCTACGGCCCATACAATGTCCAAGAAGTCTGTGCTCATCACTGTCGCCTTCGGCCTTGCTGCCGTCATGGTGCTGGGTGCTGGGGTTGGCCTGTACGTCAAGTACCAGAGAGACAACAGGGCTCACCTTCAAAAGTACTCTGGGCAGGAGGCTTGCCTTGCTGTCATCGCCCTGGACCAGCTGACCAACTACCAGTGCGCCCGGAGCATGCAGCAGCTCAACTTCACGTGC
The DNA here is from genome assembly GCA_003117195.1 of Eudorina sp. 2006-703-Eu-15. Lineage (NCBI taxonomy): Eukaryota > Viridiplantae > Chlorophyta > Chlorophyceae > Chlamydomonadales > Volvocaceae > Eudorina > Eudorina sp. 2006-703-Eu-15. The sequence goes on from BDSI01000009.1 coordinate 250,493, forward strand.
AGCCAGAGCCATATCTCGGGGTACATCTGCCGCCCTAGCCCTGCCGGGCGCAGGCTCCTGAAGTCCGGCGGCTCCGGCGGCGGAGGCAAGTCCGGCGGCGGAGTCCGTACCGGAAGCACTGCCACCGCTGTCGGCGCCACCGCTGTCGGCGCCACCGCTGTCGGTGCCACCGCTGTCGGTGCCACCGCTGTTGTGTCCAGCCTGACTGAGGTCGTCATCGTGCGCTACAACCCGGCCAATCCTCAGCAGGACTTCTACGTCCAGGACTATGCGCCCGCGCAGATGGACCCCGGCAGGCCCCTCCGTATTGTTTCAATCGTTCTCATGTCCGTCGGCGGCTTCATCCTGTCGGTTGTCCTCCTTGTCGGTGTTTGCAGCCTGGTGAAGTCGTGCCGTCGTAAGGCTCCAGTCACGCCCGTCGTGTGAGCGAACGGGGGGAGGGGGGCTGTGCATGCATTTTTTAGAGTGACGACAGAGTTGATGTGTTGCCCACGAAAGGAGCCCGAGGCCGAGGACCTGCCGGAGCCCTTCTAGGCCGAGAATCCCGTCTTGCGCTTCACGGTCGTGCACCAGCGCGCACGCGCGCGCGCAGCGTGCAAATGTTCACGCCAGCCGAGTGTCTCTCTTCCTTGGGTTTCAGCCGGACCTGGCTCGTTTGCGTCTGCGCCCGCTTGCAGCAGGAGCTCGACGGCGTGCAGCGGGTGGATCCGGTGTCCGGATGGCTGTGTGCCCGCCGGCAGCAAGCCGTTGGCCGATGCCTGGGACGATGGTCTCAGCCTTGCCTCAGCGCGGAGCCTCAGGAAGGGAGTCTCCGACGTGCGTCCTGAGCACGTCCTGAGCTGGTCCTGAGTCGCACATTCCTTGAACCGGCCCGCGCGACTCTCTCGGCGTGTGGGCCGCGGCTTCTTGTACGGGTCGCGCGCGCAACGGAGCTCCTGGCGTACGTACTTGGCCAGGAGGTTTTACGCACGCGCATCGTCAAGTGCTTCGACCGGCCGTCGTGGCCAACATATTCATTCGTCGTCGAATCGCACGAGTTCGCTCTCCGCTGCCCAACGGTTCGTGACCATCTCCCTGACGATCTTCTTCACGTCGAACGCGTATACAATGCCCGCGTGATGCCTGCGAACGTGGTTGAACCCGGGCCGTGTCGAAGTTGGTGCTCGCCTTCGCGCCACGGTGCTGACGTGCTTGATGTTGCGGCGCAGAAGCGCTCCAGCTCGGCGCACGCGTGCGTGGAATGTGGGGCCTATGCTTGGGACATTTTGGGGTCGTTTGGGACACGTTTGGGACACTTTTTGGGACAAAATTTTTGAAGGGTGCGTGCAGGGCGCCCCTGCAGCAATTTCGTTGTTGGGACATTTGGGACATTTTTTTAGGGGGGTATGATACAAAAAAAAGTATATATATTTTTAAAAAAAAGTAGGCATTGCAATGTAACGCGGACCCCTCCAAAAGTGTCCCAAATGTCCCAAATGTCCCAGATGTCCCCGGTTTTGGGACACGTATGGGACAAATGGGGCACTTTTTCGGGCCCCGAAGACCATATGTCTCAGCCTTGCCTCAGCGCGGAGCCTCAGGAAGGGGGAGTCTCCGACGTGCGTCCTGAGCACGTCCTGAGCTGGTCCTGAGTCCTGAAAAACGCGCGCGTTTTTTCCGGCTCCCCCGCACATACTGCACTCAGCCTCTCAGCCTCTCAGCCTCTCAGCTTCTCAGCCTCTCAGTCAGTCTGTCCGTCCTCGTCGAATCGCACCATCTCGCCCTCCGTTGCCCAGCGGTTCGTGACCATCTCCCTGACGAGCTTCTTCACGCCGAAGGCGTAGAATACTCCCGCGCCTCGTCTGCTCTTCGTGATGCCCGCGAACGTTATGGGTTGAACCCGGCTGGCTCGCGGGTTGTGATTGAACCCGGCCCCACGAGCTTTGAGAGTCTTCCTCCGAACTTCCTCGCGCTCGTGGACATCGCGGCTGCCGATTTCTGCCCCACCCACTCGAGGTATCCTATCCTGAGCGCTTCGAGCGACACGGTCAGGCTGTCCCTCCGGCTCCCGTACGCGTCCCCCACGAATGTTTTCAGGAACTGGTGCTCGAACTTGCCGTTCGAGCACCAGGTCTATCATGAGCGCCATCTGCGCCGTCATGGGCCTTGAGTTGATGAAGTCGACGCCTCGTATGTCTCGCTCCATCAGGAGTCTGTAGAACTCGTGTCTGCCGTGCGCGTCTTCGATGTGCTCCACTGCTTCCTCAGCAGCGAAACGGTCGAGAACAGGCTGATGCGTATGTCCTCCGTCGTCGAACCATCGACCTACACCCGCCATTTTTCGACTTCTGCAGAATAGTTTGCGACTAGACCAAGAGAACCATAGGATTTTTTTATTCACAAATAATAAACAGATTAGAAAAACCATGCCGCCCAAGACAAAAAAGAAGCCCGCCAGCAAACAGAAGATAACCACGATGCGCGTGGTAGCCGACGCGCACGGGAACCTCTATCGCGTCTGCAACGGCGGTCGCCTCGAGCAATTCAAGCCCGCGTCCGGAAAGAACAAGTCGTCTGGCAGCACCAAGACGCGATCCATGTGGGGTGGGGACGATAAATATTTTTGCAAACAAGATTGCGAAACCGTGAAAAATAAGTGTGGGGATGAAGCGTTTTGTCAGACAAATTATGCGACGTGCATATCGACCTGTGATAAATATGAAGATTGAATTCTCGATGCGTCCATCGCGCGATGAAGGGCTTTGACCGTGCAGCGCCTCCTCCCGCCCTCTTGGTCCCGATGGTCGCGTACCGCAGAGGTGCTGGTACGAGTCGAGGACAACAACCGGCCTGTCGGCCGCTTCATCGCGGAGAATTTCTTTAGAATCATCTCAGCCCTCAGCTGCTTTGACTTGGCCTCAACGCGCTTGTGGCACAGAGGTGGCGTGACTTGAATGGATTGGATGTCATCGCTTGCTATGACAGCAAGGCCGCTCCATCACGCAAGCACCTCGAACAGGCAGCAGCCCTGCCATTATATATATATATATATATATATATATATATATATATATATATATATATATATATATATATATATATATATATTTCGAACGAATTATGAGCTCCACCTTTCCTGGGATGAACTTCGGACGTGGCACGGCACCAGCACGCGGTCGTCTGGACTCGAACCATCGCGGCAACCCTTGCCAAGCAAGAAATGTTAGCACGTGCGCGGCCCAGCCGTCGGGGGCCGGACCTGCACCGGTAATTCAGACTCCGGCGACAGTCATCTGGAGCGCGACTAGCCTGGCTGCAATCGCCGCTGTTGCTGGCCCATGTGTGGGGGCATTCATCCGACTCAATAACATCGAAAAGCGCCTTGACCGGATTGAGTCCAAGCAGGACAACCAGGCTGAGATGTTACACAAGATTTGCGGAAAGCTCGGCATATGAAAGAGGTGAGCATCGTGGGTGGCGCTAGCTTTGCAGGGGCCGGATTGGTGTCTAAGGCATGCCCTGACTAGTCAGATGGTGCTTCTTGCCTGACGCTGAAAGGAGCGATCTCTGCACTTTCCTGTGGCGCACGTCACCCGGCTTACCCTATATGTGCCGCACAGAAACAGTTTCAACCGCAATCTAAATGGTCACTTGTGCTGTATGTGCTGATGACTTGTGCTTGCTCACCGCTCACCGTGTCACGCCGCCGCCGATACGAACGAATATTATATAGGGCCATATATATCCGAGAAATGAAATCATGCGCTTGCAGAGCACACGCGCAAACTCAGGCTGAGGAAGAAAGGTTCCTCCAGGTAAAAGAGATGAATACAGTGTGAACTTCAAATACAACATCCAGGTGCATTTTAGACCAACTGAAAGGACATGAATATAAAATCTTGCCCGAAGCCGTTAGGGAAAGGAAATGGTACGGAAAATGAAAATTGACGAGCATGCATGTGACCACGCAAACCAGCTCTACATATGTTGTTTGCAAGTGGAAACCATAAGGAGGAGGTGTTTACTTTGGTTGGAGAGCAACACCTAGGCACTCGTTAGGTCGCGAACTGACATCGGCAGAGCCGCGCACGAGAAGCTAAGCGCTTTCTGTAGCCGGGGTTTTCTGTCGTTCCCTGCTCTTTCTGTCTCCTACTCCTCGTCGCACGTCTCCCACTCCTACTCCTCTCTCTCTCTCTCCTACTCTTCGTCCTCCTCTCGACACCGCCGCCGCCGCCTCACGGACCGCCGCGCGGGCTGGAACGGCAAGTCCACCGTCGCGCGTCTGTTCCGGCGCTTCCTGAGCGCCTATGCCAAGGCGAGCACCAAGTTCGTTTGCAAAGGTTCCTTCGATCGAGACCGTGACTCGCACGACGCTGGCCTGGAGCCCTTCAAGGGTCGGCGTCTGCTTCTGGCCGAGGAGCTCAAGAAGGGCATGACGCTGGACGTGGCCATGCTCAAGCAGTACACGGGCGGCGCCGGGGAGACCGTCGAGGGCCGGCGGTGCGGCAGCGCCGAGCGCTTCGGCTTCGTGTGGCAGGCGGGCTTCCTGCTGGTCTTCAACGAGGGCGACGCGCCCAAGTTCGACACGTCTGACGAGGCCTTCCTGGCGCGCATGGTCGTCGCGCCCATGCGTTCTCGCTTCGTGCCGGAGGGCTCTAGGGAGCTGCGCGATCAGGAGCAGGAGGAACACACCTTCGTCGTTGACAAGAATGTCGACGCGCGGTTCGACGGCTGGCTGTCGGCACTGGCGGACGTGCTGCTCGAGCACTACGACGAGGACGGTCTGGACGAGGTCCCGGCCTCCATGCGCGAGTGGCGCACCGACATCGCGGACGCCGCCAACGGCCTGGCGGAGTGGCTCGCGGAGAGCGTCCTGCTCACGGGCGACAAGTCAGACATGATCACTGTCAAGGACCTGTTCGGCGTGTACGAGTCATCGTCGTCGTCATCCGTCCGAGACGAGCGCCATTTTCGAGAGCTCGTCCAGAACTTCATGGCGAGCAAGCGGGACGAAGGCGTCTGTCTCAAGCCGCGCACCAAGACCGCGCGATGGGTCCTGTGCGGTTGCAGGCTGCGGGCCGGTCCATCCTCCGGCACGGCCGAAACCGGCGGTACTACGGCGCCCCGCGCTATCAGCCCGACAGCGTGACGCTCCGACTAAATGTGACCGCATGTTGGAGCCCCCTGCAAATTGTTTGTAAAGCCCCTGTCACCCTGTCACCCTGTCACCAGCCCTCCCTTCCCGACCCTGTCCGACGCGTTCTGGAGCTCTGCGGCAGCATCAGCCGCAAGCGTCGTCAGCAGCCGCAGCACGCAGCGCGACCTTTCAACGAGTGCTGGGTTTGCGGACGGGTTGGTGGTGGATAGGGTGACAAGGTGACAAGGTGACACCTACTTTGGGGGGGCTCTACAATTTTTTTTGAAAAAAAAACAAAATTCAAAACAAGGTTTGTAGAGGCCCCCCAAAGTAGGTGTCACCTTGTCACCCTGTCACCCTGTCACCAGCCCTCCCTTCCCGACCCTGTCCGACGCGTTTTGGAGCGACGCGACAGCATCAGCCGCAAGCGTCGTCAGCAGCCGCAGCACGCAGCGCGACCTTTCAACGAGTGCTGAAACGCCCTTTGTCCTGGGTCCTGGGTTTGCGGACGGGTTGGTGGTGGATTCTGTTCGACTCCATCAGCAGCTGCTAGCCAGGGCGGCGTCTCCACACGGCACCCTTGGCGCAGGCGAGTGGGGCTGGGTGGTCTGGGTCTAAGGAAGCCATCACCATATCAAAGCTTTTGCATCAATATTTATGCATTTACTCTGACGCACACCTACCTTGCTTCTCCAGGAACATATGTTAAGAATTCGCGAAGGAAGTTTAGTTCTTCTGCTATTTGTTTAATTTATGTCACAAATTAAAAATCTAATCACGCACCAGTCCCCTTACAGCGATGTCTGGAGAGGGCTACACTTGTCAGGACCTTGAGGTTAAAGGCGCTGACCATGCCCAAGACTTGCTTCTCATCTTCCATCAAATATCACAGCAAAAGGCACACCCCACTAGCAAAACAGAGAGCTTAAACTTAAGAGTTGGACCTCGTACTGCACGGCTTCGTCCAGCAGGTCGTAAGGCAGCGCGCTAACCTGCTAGCCTGCGCTAACCAAACCGCTCGTGGAACCAGTCTCACTGCCTGTACGGCCCTCATGCCGGCCGTCCACCAGGCCTTTCGCCGCACCTCCACCTGCGGGCCAGCTTTTCACCTGATTCCCTAGTTGGGCCCACCGCTGGGCGAGAAACACGGAATGAGATGACACTGTGTCCCATGCACTCTAACTGCCGCACTGACTTGGAGCTGACAGAAAGCCCGTGTTTTGGAAACTTTCTCGTTACGCATATTTATAACCCCGAACAGTGTTTCTGACAACGATTTTAGTGTTGGCGACTTCGTCAAACTTTGGGTGCCAAACAGTTGCCTGCAACTGTCGGAGCTTCGAGGAATATGGGTAAGCAGGCTCAATGGCGAGGTTCAAAGACAAGTTCCAAATCCTTGTTGTTGAGGGCGGGACGGCAAAATGTAACTTTTGGCCCCCGAACCTCAAAAATCGCGGCGCCTGAGGCCGCTTGTCACGAAAAGCATGCCCATACCTATCGGAAATTAGCCCCCATTGCTATGATTCCAAACAAAGCTTGGGGAAGCTGGGACTGATGCCGTACCAATGCCTCTGCACCTACAAAGAGGTGCTCCACTACACTGCCAAGCCAACTACTAGACTACTACTAAACATAGACGCTGATAAATTGCATGCCAATCATTGTCATAGCCGTACAGAATAAGAGTAGGTGAATATACATATCCTACAAATACACTTTGATTTCACATTTGGACTTCCTCTGAAACATGAGTAATCGTGCCTTGCAACTGATGGAGGTTTTTTCACATAAGCCCGGTGCTATCACACAGCCAGGCAAGGTCCGGCTGCTAGGTGACACACATAAAGCGCCAGCAGAGCAGCTGCTCTGAGCGCCAGACCAGCTGAATGACGCAGAGGAGGGCGTCATGCTTGCAAAAGCCATTTCCGGCATGACGGTAGAAACAGTCGAGACGTTGCAGAGCTTGGCAGATGGAGCAGCGGTGCGGGAGGCCTACGATTTCTTTTTCACGAAACGGGGTGGCCGAAAGGTCGAGAAGGAGCTTGTGGCCATGTTCAACGAATTGGCCAAGAAAATCAAGCCGGCCAAGGACCTTAACCTTTCCCAATTCACGTCGAGCCGCTTTCAAGCCATCGTCCGCTCTGGGCTGGAGCGCCAGCACGACGAGGAGGACAGTCGATTACTAGATTTCTGCAAAAAAGTCATCGAGGCTCACGGCAAGTACGCGCCGGACGAGTTCATCGAGCTTCAACGCCTCATCGTCAACGCCAACGGAGGGCTCCACAAGAACATCTCCGAGAAGGCCATGATCGACGCCGCGGACCGGCTGATGCCCAACACGAGCATCATGAAGGAGCTGTTGGGTGTTGCGGCTCACTGAAACGTAAGGAGGAAAAACGTCCGTCTTTATGGCACCCTTCGTGTTTTTGGCTCTTGGAGCGTTTGTTTTGTCCGTATGACGTGGGCCTCCTCGCAATCCACGTCAGCACACATGTGTCTACGTCCTTATCGTGTTTTCACTGCCCTGGCTGCCCCTGCACTGCGACAGCCCTGGGGTCAATGCTCGCTGCTGAATGTGGACTTCCTGATGGTTGTGGTGCAGGGTGTGGACGAAGCGCGCCTGCGCTACGCTGGTCGTGCCTTACTGGATGGCCCAGCTGTGGAGGCAGCAGTTGATGTAGCTGGCGGCGGACTTGGTGTTCCTCCCGTCCGACACTGAGCTGTTCGCTCCGGGCGAGGGGCTATCAAACTTCTACCTCGTGCCCCCGCAGTGGCAGGTCATGGCTGTAAGATGGAAGTGGTAGACTAGGCGCTCCGCTCACGGCGGTAGCGCTCACTGGCTCACAGCGCCCCTGCGCTGTGCTTTGTGCTTGAACTGTGCGCCGCCGCCGCGCCCCCAATCGTCACGAACTTGCTGGTTGCTCAACTTCAGCGGACGGCTCTGGGGCATAACCATTGCGCCGGCCTGCCGATGTCGTGATGTCTCGTGACATGGGCGTCTGCTGCAGCTGCGAAGACTTGGCACGCATGTGTGTCCCAATTTTCTGTCGTGGTTTGGAGTTTCTGACCGCGTCGCAATGCACGGGTTTGATGTGGGTTTGATGTGGGCGCAGTCCTTGGCGGCCACAGGCACCGTGCATGTGCATCGTGCTGGGTGCAAAGGACGAAGAGAAAGCAGGGACTAACGGGCGGGCGTGATTCCCCCAAACCCACATGGCGACATGGGTCGAGTGGGCACCTTCCAGTGGGCACCTTCCATACTTCTTTTCTGGCACCTGGGTTTAGTGCAGGACGATGCAAGCTGGGTCTTGGCCCAACCCGGTGCAACCCAAGTCTGTCAAAATCGTCTGTGTGTGTGTGTGTGTGTGTGTGTGTGTGTGTGTGTGTGTGTGTGTGTGTGTGTGTGTGTGCAACAACCTGTGATGTGCGGGCGTCGTTGAGGGACGAGCGCTGGGCAGCATTTGCGTGACTGATACCGGTCTGTACCGGTCCGGCGGGAGACCAAGGGAGCGGAGGCCGCAGTGACCTATCGAGCGAGCGCGCGGCGGCATGAGGCTGCCGCCCGACAAAAAAAAACGGATGCCGGCACGAATGGACGCTCACAGGGCGGCCTTCTTGGCCTTGGCCTGGGCCTTTGCAGTTTTCCACAGAGCGTAGAGCTTGTGCTCAATCTGGGGAAAGGCAGGGCAGCGCACTTCCCGGGAGTGTTTTCGGTCGACGGTCTCCACTTTGAAATACTTGTACACTTGGTCGGAACTTGTAAAGAACGTGTGAGTGTCGCCAATCTCGAGGTGAGCGCAGTGTTCCGCCTTGCCCATCTCGTATAGCCGGACAGGCCGGTTGATGTCGTTCTTCACGACGAAGATGTTATACGTCGGAATGTCCTCTTTCGCAACGAACGCAGTATCGGAGGAGACCAAAGTAATGTTCCAGCTGACATTGGTGTGGCCGCTCCTCGCACCATCTTTCCAGACAGAGACTCGACCACTAGTGATCTGGTGCCTCATAGGCGCGGTACCTACAACACCCGTTGCCTGGGGTGGAATCTTGTACGTATCAGATCCCACCTGGATGATGAGATATGAGTCTGTCATGTTTACGACCGTGTACGTGTAGTTCATTTTTGAACGGAGTGTAACTGTGCACAACTGTGGATATGCATCATTCCATATTCAATATTTTCCAGCATGATGATACGGTATGCCCCCCAAAGTAGGTGTCACCTTGTCACCCTGTCACCTTGTCACCCTATCCACCACCAACCCGTGGAGAAACATGGAAACCGTGAAAACAACGTTGGTAATGACTATTGTAGTTTCCAACAGCCGACCGCCACCGCGGGTGCCGCGGCACCGTGGGTGCCCACCCACGGGTGCGGTCCACCGCGGGTGCTTGTAACCGCTAACTGCTGTTACACGTTACACGACACGGATCCCAACGATCCAAGCAGCACGAACCCTCGCGCGTCCTCTGCTAGCTCCGGAACCGGCCCCCACCGCGGCACCCGCGTCCTGTGGTTGCTTAAGCTAGCGCTACTGCGACTGCTAGTGCTGACGAGGCCGCTGTCGCTACTGCTGTCCACGATGCTACTGCTGTCCGTTCCGCTGCTGCTGCTGCTGTCCTTATGTCGTACAGTCGTTGCAGAGAAGCGCGGTCGAGGCCGTACGCTGCCTGCGCCCGCAGCTCCTCCCAGCCGATGATCCACGGGTCGGCCCGGCCCAGCAGCCACCACGCCAGGTCGCCATGCCCGGCTGCAACGCAATCGTACCGCGCCTCCTTCCCTTTGTTGCCGTGCGCTTCTGGGGGTATGTCCGCCCGCAGCTCCTCGCACAGCTGCTGGTGTCCCGCCGCGGCGGCTGCAGGGAACGCCAGTAGCGCCCTCCCGAATACCGATCGAAGGACGGGTTGGGGAGCTCCTCGAAAACCTGGTCGGCCGGGCAGGTAGGCGGCGCGGGCGCGGGTTGGTTCGGGGTTGGGTTCAGTGGGTGGCTGGTCAAGGCGAGGGTCGGTTAGTTCGGTTGGCCAGCAGCAACACCCGTGGGCCAGTCCGCAGCTGTGAGGGCGCGGACCGGGCGGGGCAGCATGCACTGCGTGTGGCGGTGTGGGCACGTGGATGGGCCTTGACCGTAGCGCGGTGGGGCGGGAGGTCGGCGGTGGTGACGTGAGCACACACAGGGGGTGTCAGCCAGGCTCGCCGGGTCGGTGCCCACCTGGAAAATTCAGTCCATGACAGCTCGCTGCCCGGCTCAGCCAGCATGCATGGCCATCATCTGGGGCCGGCCGAGAAAGCCCCGGTCGGCATGCCACTGGCACGTAGGGACGAGGCCGCTTGCCGCCGCGCTGGAGCAGACTTTATCAGTCAGGGAACGTTGAACCGCTGCCGCGGCGATCTCCAGAATGGGGAGCAGCACCCCCCAGCCCCGGCGCCCTGCAGCACCACAAGTGTATCCTTGGACGCATTCCCCGCCGCCAACATGACAGCGGAACGGCCCCCGGTGCACCCCGCAGCTCCAGGGTGGGTCCCCCCCTTCAAGCAGCACCGCTAGGGCCTCCAGGTTGTTGGCGGCCGCTGCCAGCAGCAGCGCGCTGCTGCCGACGTCGTCCAGCAGCCTCCGCACAGCCTGGGAGAGCGGGTGCGAGGGCCGCAGATGCGGTGTGGCGGGGCGAGGCAGGGCGGCGTGTTGCGAGGTGCTGCAGGAGTATGGGGACGGAATGCCCAGGGGGGAACGGCAGGCCAGGGAGGGGACCCAAGTGCTTGATACCAGCCCATGAAGATGCCGTTGCTGCCCCCGTTGCCCGGCCAGAGCGCTGCTGCACCAGCCACCGCCGCCACGCAGAGCGCGCTGAGGGGCCGGCGGCGGGAGTGCTACTCCGCGGTCCGCAGCTCCATCGTCCTCCCGACCAGGTCGCAAGTCCATGTTGCCGCACACGTCCATCACCCGGGTCCGGCCCAGGGGGAGCGGTGGGAGATCGAGTCCAGCAAAGCTGCTGGTATGCCCCATGCACCAATGCTTGTCCTCAAGGACATGCATACTTGGATATCTCCCGCCGGGAGAGCAACGAGGTCACACCAAGACGCTGTGGAAAGGCAAGAGGGGCCAGGATGCGTGCGTGCTTCTTTTTTGCGGGGAGGGCAGGAGAGGGGAGCCCAGAGCACCGCGCGCGTCATGCACGAAGTTCAATTTGCCAGGACGCCCCGAGTTGCTTTGTTAGTGCAACACCTACAAGACATCCCTTGTAACGATTACTACAAAGACATCCCGAAACCCACACGTCCATGGAAAGCGGGTTTGTTGTCTTGTAAAGTTCAAACGGCAAACCCACATGAACTAAACTTCTATAAATTTACAGGATTTTATGAGGAGTGAGACGCAGTACTTTTGGGTGATGCGCAGCCCGCGGCAAGAAAGGTTTTGCCACGTCACACGGAGAACGGGTTTTGTGGCAAGCGTACGGCTGATTTCCATTCATTGCACTTTGGCACCGAAATCCTCTTTGTTACTCATTTGCAAATTTTATAAAATCATCCAGTGGCTTTCCCTTACGTGGGTGCAGAAGGCTTGTATAACAGTAGCACTGTTACCACGCACAAAGCCGTCGTGCATAGAGCTCCGTGCAGGGTTCTTTCAGGATTATACCTCACACCGCAAGGTATGTTTGGCTCGAGCAGCTAGCGTATTCGCGTGAGTGTCCCGCGTCGCGGCAAAGGACAATGCCGTCTCCGTGGCTTCTCAGTCTAAGACAACTACATTGATTCTATGTGGACACAAGCTTGATAATAAATGCGCTCAATATACTCATGTCGAATCACTGGGCGTCGTTTCGGTTGCGATGCGCAGCGCGACGGACGTGGAAACTAAGCAGAAAGAACAGATGTCACCTGGAGAAGATTCTGTGGTGAAGCGACAGCGGCGTCCTAACAATTTTTGGGCACCGTTCTCTTCTTGGTGGCGGGCACATTTCGAGCTCAACCAAAAGCGCCCGAAGAAAGCAGAGATTCAGCAGTAAGTGTATTGCATAACAACGCATCTCTTACCGATTCAAATCATGACTGCGGGGATAACCATAAATGGGATACGTCGCACCGGCAAAGATGGCTCGACCGTCTAGCTAACTTTTGCCCGCACCACGCCGTAGGTGGTTTCTAGACAACGCGCACACCGTTTGGTCCGCGGATGAAATGCCGCAATTCGAGGAGCTGCTCAAGCAGTCCAAGGGCTTGCGCACCCTCCCGCAAGTCCGCGAGTACTTTCGCGCGTACCGAAACGCCCACAAGGACCCGGTAAGAACAGTAGGGAACAGCGCACAGAAGGGTAGATTTGTTTGATCTATCTTACATTTTTCGGGAGCGAGAGACAACTTGACAGAAGCTGGGGACATAGTGCGCGTCCGGGCATGTGCGCTCCCGCATCCGTCTCTCACTTCAGATATGCACACCGGTACTTCCTTGGCGGGGCCCCGCAGGACGCTCCCCCTTGCAAGTCGACGACGCGGGGCAGCGCCAAGAAGCCGCCCAGGGACCCGGCGGCCGAAACCGTGACCACCACGCAACAGTGCGCGGCACCCGAATCCCCGGCGACTCCCTTATCCAGCCACCCGCTGACAACCGATCCGCCGATCGATGCCGACACGGATTCAGCCGACTCGGAACAGGCGCCGCCCACGCCGTTGCAACGCGCCCCGGCGGGCCCGGCTCTCGCGGGGCTCTCCTACCTACAGATGATGTCCGCTGCCGCCAAGGCCGCCGCAGCAGCGACAGTCGCAAAGCTGCAAAGCGCAGCATTAACCGGCCCGAGCAGTACACCAGTCACCGCCGCTCCCGCCGCTCCGGCTGCCGCTTCCCGGGCGGTTCGAACCAGTGACGGGATGGGCTGCGGCGCCCTTGCGACCGCCACGGGTGTCGCTGCCACTGCGCCGGGCGTCCCGAACTCTGCTGTCTCTCCTTCTTCCGCGATGAGCGCTGCCGCGGCACAGCCGCAGACGTACGGCGGCTCCATCGCGACGACTAGCCTGGGCGGCAGTGAGGAAACCCAAAACACACGGCACGTGTGCACATGCAGCGCGTGCCGCGGCGGAGGCGGCCAGTGGTCTTCCTCGTACGACATGCCGTACACATGTGCGCCTTCGACGTACACCGATGGATCTTATGGACCGCAGCGGAAGCACCTCCCGGCGGGCTATCCGTACCCTCCTTACTTGCCGCCCCACACTCCTCCACCGCGCCGAGTGCGTCAATCTCCTTACTGGATCCCGGCCGCCGGCTTGCACGGCGCCGCTGTGCCACCAGGCACGGCGCCGGCCTACTACAGCTACAGCTACCACCCCGTATATTCACCCTACCCGGTGCCGTACGGCTACAGCTGCGACTATGGCTACACGTCCGGTGCCGGTCAGCCAGCCCAACCCTACGTGCCGCGGCAGCCTTCATTCGGCGGCGCTTGGCAACCACAGATGCCGTACTCAGGGACGGAGTACGGCAGCATGGCCGCGTGGCGGGCCTCGGACCTCATGGCCGCGGGTGACGAGGACATGAGACCCGTGGATGCCGCTGAGGCATTCCCCTCGGCTGTCTGGGGGTCCCAACCACCGAGCCAGTCCGTCGCTCAGCCCTTCCCTTCTATGCAGCCGCAACCGCCGCAGCAGCAGCAGGAGCAGCCGGAGCAGGCGCAGCAGCAGGAGGTGTCTTCCCCGACCTATGAGGGGCTGTACACGGCGGCGCCAGACGCGTACGGCTCGTTCGGCGGAGAAATCCCCGATGCGGCCACGGATACGGAGGCTGCGCAGCCCCAGCCGACGGATCTCTGGCGGCCAAGTTTCAGTTTGGAGCCGGTGCAGCAGTGCGCAGTAGCGACCGAGGAGGAATCCGCGATGCTCCCCTCTGAGGAACTGATGATGCTGGGGAGCGCGGAGGTGGATGCGGCCGTGGATATCTTCCTCACCTGGATGACGAAGGAGGACACCGGCGCATCGCCGCTCGTCCAGTAATAGTACGGAATCGCCCCAAGGGGGGAATCGCCCCAGGGGGGAAATCGTTCCGTGCAGGGGGCCGACGCAAGGGCCGCCGGAGCTGTCACTCCCCAGGTCGGAGTCGGAGGTCCTGCTGTGGACCTCGTTGGCGCCGACACGCTTGGTGCAATCACCGAAATGAAGCGCGCCGCCAGTATTCGGAGTAATTGGAGTTTTCAGCAGGGTGGGGAAGAGCAGGACTGGAAGTTGCGAGTTAGATATGGTAGATTTGATTTACGACGGAGGGGTAGAAACCGCAAGGGGGAAGGAAGGGAGTGGCTGTTGCAGTGCCACGAAACCAGCTGGTTGAGATGAAGGAGCTGTTACCGTATGGCAGTGTGACTTCGCCTATAGGACGTCAACCGCGTTTATTCGATAGCGCAGTGATTGCTGCACCAGGCAACTGGGGGTGCGCCGCCGCGCGGGCGCTGGGCGCGACTGGGGCAGGTGGAAAGTCGGCTGGCGGGCCAGGGGGAGGGTTAAACTGAAAAGAGAAAACCCCAGAAACGAACCCTGGGTGAGGGTGCTCGTGGAGAAGGCCAGTTTGCGTGCGGAGTCTAGGTAATGCGTGGATCGGCTAGGGGTACGTAGCCTACCGTACCTTGGCGAGAGCCATTCTAGGAAAAAGCAGCCATTTATTAGCTTCCTCATGCTGCTTACCACTATTGATATTGTATATTCTGTACAGGGATTGATTATAGCGTGTGCCGTGTGCTGTTGGCTTGGACATCACAGCAGCTATTGATTTGGGCGCTGCTGCGTCGCCCCGCGATTAATTGACCAGGCAGATAGCACTCCATGGCCGGCTTTGTGATGTTGGCGGCCTTGACTGTCGGTGACTGTCGGTACCGAGCGCTCTGAACCGCGACGGACCCAGCGACACAATGTGGAAGTTATATAGGTTACCTTTAGTGTGAGTACTTAGTATGTGTTATGACCCATTGGTTTCTGGTGTTTGATGTTGGTGTTTCCGACCCTGGGAGAAATGTGGTAGCTCCGAACACTGTCGTGCACCGCTTAGTCAAGTGCGCGCAGGAGATTTTCGTGACTGAAGTTAGGGGGCGGTAGCATCCGCCGTTTCATCGAATAGCATCGTAGCGAAAATAGCAACTGGCACAGAGTGCCATTGAATGGAAACACATATACACATCTAGCGTTGTTGCCGGGCCACGGGGTGGCGAGGGGTTAGTTGTGCCGGGGTTGTGGCCCGGCTGGCCAGGTGTCGAGCCCATGGCCGCAGCCGTAACTTGTGACCAGCATAGGAAGGCCGTATTATCTTCAACTGCCGTACACCGACTGCCATACACTTTGGCCAATATTTGAACTATTCTGAGAACGCGACCACTGTTGGCTACGTAGTACGTATAGTCGATTATTGATTCGTTCTTAGTGTGCGTCATGTTGCATACTGTTTTTACCTGGCGCTAATTTGTCACTAGGACACGCGTCGCGCGCTCATAACCGCCACGCGGCGGCGCTGTCGACCCCTGGGTCGTTGATTGGTTAAGGATGGAACTAGATCCAAAGCAAGCGCGGCGAGTAGGGGCTGTCGGATACGGGTAGGTGACAGCAGGCGACAGCGCGTATGTTCCTGCGATAGGATGGGCGGTGTGGTCCCGACCGTCGAATTGCGACTCCTTTGATTCGACTGACTTGACTGACGGAAAATATGACCGTGTGGCCGAGTCGTAAACGGCATGCGCTGGTTGGTTGGCCTAACACTCTTGCCTGACGATTGTATATCGGAGAATTCTTGAACACTTGTGCTACTCATTTTCATCGATCCGCTCTTGCGTGGCCGTCCTGGCTGTTTGTGCCACATCGTCTGGAGAGGGGCCGCCTGCGCCCCTCCCGGCGCGGGCATCCGGACCGCCCCAAGGGCTCACCATCACCCACGCGTCCTGGACGCTGCGACGAAGTCTCCGAGAGGTCTTGAAGTTTTATTCATTGACGCATTTTTAGCAATGTTAGCAGTAATACCCCAGCGTGGCGGCATCGGAGTGCGGCCCCCTACTTCGGTGCGGATGATGGACTTCGTTGTTGCAGTAGCGGTAGCGGTAGGATGCGCCCCTTGTCCACAGACATGGTATACAGCCGGGTGCATGCCCCGTCCCTGCGCTTGACGGCTAGACCCCACTGCTGCATGGTATTCCGGCCCTGTTTAAGAAAACTGTCAGGGGCCGACGGCTTGTTTTGGGTCCTTGGAGACCCGAAACGGCGTTTGTGTGTTGCACATCCAGGGCAATGTTGCGCATCCATGGGCGAGTCCATGGAGTGAGGGGCGTGTTTGGCGCACTGCAACGTAAGCACCCATGGCAGGGGGCAGGATGGGGCCGCCTGGCGCCGCTGTAATCGCTGCAATTTGTGTTCCACTGCGAACATATCGATGTAACACAGGTTTTGAAAGCATCGTTGTACTTGTGAATGGATGTGGTTGTGGGTTTGGAGACTGGACGCTGGACCGCCAGTAGAGCGGGGCACTACATCGCATGCAAGCGCACTCCGGCCTGCTCCGGCGGACTCTGGCGCACTCCAACCACGACAGCAGTGCATGCTTGGAACTTGGGTTGATCGAAGCGTCAGACAGCCGATGTCACCACAAAATGGCAGCTTCAGGTGTTGCCCTGGTAGTAGTGGCAACCGGCGAGTGCCACCATCACCACCGTCGTACACGCTGTCAACCGCAAGCAACTACCGCACTGGTGACCACTGACCAGGGCTGTCACTTCTCGCCTGCAACTTGATACGTGCACAGCACCAGCAGTCCAATAACATGTCAAGTCCTCGCACTTGCCCGTTGTGATGCCCACGTGTTGCCCCGCACTTGTTCAGATTACGAATGATCTCCGCTGCCTTGCACGTTAATATGGACTGCAACATATATTAGATTGACTTACGTAGATTGAAAGAAACCCACTCGCGTGTGCGGTCTGTGCGAGTAAACCTTGACCATGCTTGCGCTCAAGCTATTCCATCCTGCGTCAGACAAGGTGGGATAATGTACTTTATGCTGAAGTTGGTCACGGAATGAAGTCTTCCATTTGGTTCAGGTTCGTTATCAGGTTCAGGTTATGTCCTTGCAGGTCCGGCAGGTGGAATTTCATCCCGTCCTACCGTGGGTCGTTTCAGCAACAAAAAGCGACCATGTGGCTGTATGGGATTGGCGAACCAAGCAGGTTCGACTCGCGTCGGTTCGGAGTTGAGCTGTTCCGGGGCAACCGTTGACAGACAGGTCCACGAAAGCCCATTCGGGAGGAGTGCGCTGCCGTGCACTCGACCCAAACTGGATTCAGTGCACCGACAACTATGCGTGGGGACCTAGCGCGAGTGTCACATCAGCACAGTGGGGGGATCCGTAGGGATGACGACGGTGTTCATCGCGCTGGCTAGGCGCCCTAACTCCACGTTGGGCTACCCTTCCCCTCAGCACATATCATAAATTGCACAGGCTGCATCGCTAACGCCGCAACTGCTCCACCTCGCACCGTGCCGGCTCTGCTGCTCAAGCCTTTGTTGTTGTCTCATCACGGCCTTTCGATTACGAATACAACCGCAACCGCCGCTGTCTTGCCTGTCCAGTAGCCTGCATACGCTTTGCAGCGCTTTGCCTTCATCGCTCTGATTGCTGTCCCGGACTGCGCAGCTTGTGTGGGAAGCGCAGCTGAGCGGCACGGATGACGACCTATGCATGGACGCGGAGCTGGCCCGGGCGCATGTCCGTGACCCGGCCTTCAGCCCCAACCCCTCCTTGCTGCACCCCATACCCACGGGCCCGAAGAAGGAGCCCACCGGCCACGTGCGCGATGTGCGCTTCTTAGACTGGGACGTGGCACAGGTACGGAGCAGGAGGGGGCCGCAGGATGGGCCCGAAGGAGGGGAGTGTGAGTGTTCTTGGGCAGGCAGAGCTGGAGTGCATGACATGCAAGGGACAAAAAAACGTTGCCCGTATCCGTATATACTTTACCCAATGCCCGACTCGTACATTCTACTCAACGGCTGCGGTGTCGAAAGAACGCTGTCGATTTGGCGCGCTGTTGGGGTCGCTGCTTTGTGGAAGGCTACCAGCTGGTGCTGGTCGGCTGCCTAAGCCACACGGACGCACACCGCAATGTTGTCCGTTCGTGCGATCCTCTCGCTGTTTCAGCCATGGAACCACCTGCAAGCAACTCGGCGGGCAGGGGCGTGTTTGTGTGTGTGTGGGGGAGGGTTAACGTTCGATTTGATCACCCTTTTGTGGTCGGGCGGAGGCAGGAAGACAGGCAGGAAGATGCCAGCGCGCTGCAGCAGGTGGAGGCGAAGTTCTGCGTTTGCTCCACGGGTCCAGTAACACAGTGTCCACTCTTGGTCCCTGCCTGCTTGGCGGGGTGTTCTTCGCCCTTTGCAGGTCCAGCTGACGTGGCAGCACAGCACGGCAGCAGGTTGCGGCACGCCGCCGCCTCGGGCTGAGGAGATCCGGACTCTGAAGGGGCACCGGTAAGCCCTCATCGGTCAATTAACAACAGGGCTCGGGGCTGCCGCCACCAGGCCCCCCGGCACGTGCGGGTTGTCGCGGAGGGCCTCAAGGAAGGGCGCTGATAGCACCTAGGACCTGTGCCGTGTCGTCGGCTGCCCCTGTGGCCTCTTTACCCTTCTCCGCCCATGCGGCGGGTGCCTCGGCCCCTGCTTGCGGCCCACATCAGGTTGCTGGTGGTGGCTTGCGAGAACAAGATGGTGGTGGTGGACCTGGCGACCAAGCGGGTGCTGGAGCTGGGAAAGGGCGTCTTCGAGGGCAAGAGCCCCTCCTCGCTGGCCTTCCTGTTCCGGGCGGGTGCCGCCGCCGGGGGCCACGCCGGCTTCACCCCGACGGGCCGGGGTGAGGGCCTGCTGGAGAGCCCGGTGCTGGCGGTGGGCTGCTCGGATGGCATCGTGCGCTGCGTGCAGCTCTTCCCCGTCAAGGTGGGGTGGGTCCTGAGGACCAGGGATGGGGGCGGTCAGGGAGGCACAAGCATCGCTTGCCAAGGGGCGCGACTACACGGATCAGGAGGCTCCGTGAACACACGGACGGTGTCCCAAAGTCGGACTATCAGTGTCGGACCCACCTCCCCACTTGCCTCCCACCAAAATAAATATGTCTACCAATATCCTATATTCCACCAAACCGCTCGTCTCCATCCGGACCGGCCGGTCCCCTCCGACGAGCGACCCGCGCCCGCTCCCTCCTCGTCCCCCCCCCCGCCTCCCCCTGCCCCCGCCGCTAGCCCGTGGCCCGCTTGGTATCAGCCCACAAGACGCCCGTGGTGGCTATGGCGGTGCTGGGCATGCGGGGCCAAAGACACGACACGCTGGCGGTGGGCCACCAGGGCGGCCGCGTGGTGCTGTATGAGCCGCCGCTGGGCAGCAGGGGTAGCGCCGCCGCCGCGGTGGCGGATGGCGTGGCGCCGCGGGCCGAGTACCGGGCGCACGAGAAGGAGCTGCTGCCGGGGTCGCTAGTCGTGGTGCCCGTGAATGAGGACCCGGAGGACACCCGGTATCGGCTCTTCTCGGCGGGTGCGTAGGGCGGAGGGGCAGGGGTAGGGGGGCATTGCGGCTTGCGGGTGCGGGGGCTGAGTGGGCCAGGGGCGGGCGGGCTGTGCTGCCGGCAGGGAGGGGGTACGGTGGGTTGGGCCGAAGTGGGTCGGACGGAAAACGAGTGTTATGAGCGCCTTACGCAAGTGGGGAATATGGCCGGGGGAGTGGGGACGCCACACCCCGTGACAGGGGCCTTCGACTCACTGCAAGACCCAATTTGGCGCGCGATGCTTACCCTCCCTTCGTCCTGCATGGGCGACTCCATTCGTCCATATGACACACTCACAAATGCCACTGTTACTTACATATTTACTGCATCCCGACAACGTGAGGGGATGTAGTAGTAGTAGTACCGTTACAGTGTGGATAGGCTTCCAGGCCCTGTCTAAGGGTTTATGTCGCGGTTTTATATGATGCTATAGGACACCTTCAACCATCATCACACCGAACCTACGCCATACGAGCCGAGGGTCCAAGGCGGTTGACCCTGCCAACCAAGGATCGCACCTCATCCATTCACCCGCACATCCGTAGAGACAGAGGGTTCAGCAACCGCCACCGATCTAGCGTGCGAATCTCAATCCATCAACTGTGATCTCAACTCCACATCTCAGCAGCTAGCCATAATCTCATGCTCCCGAACAATGTCGGGGGTCACCCTGGGACTCGAACCCAGGACCTTAAACCGCCTAACCGCGGTAGTGTCACCTGACCTGACCTGAGGGGATGTGAATGCTTCGCCCATGTGCTTGCTCGCGTGAGGCACTCGTCGTTTGGGTTTGGCCCTTGCCTGGTTGCAACCCGGCGAGCGGGAGTCCGATGCAAGACGACGCGGCCGGATGCGCTGCCAATCGAGCAATCACACGCCGGGCTGAGTTCGCGGGCCCGAGCGGCTCCCCGCCATTTCGTCGAAATGCCTGTGCGCGGTCACACTCCGCCATGACCCCCCTGGATCCCCTGGCACCCGGCCCCACAGGTACCGACCACCGGGTCAGCGGCCTGGACGTCGCTGGTCTCAAGGTGAGGGGCCGGGTCGTCCGGGGTCGCTGCTGCCCCTGCGCTGCACCGCATATTGCGCGGCGTGGCGCGGCATGTGCTACCCAGTAGTGGAACCAGGGTCGTAATTCCCGGGCCTCGCGGGTTGCGAGCTCGCGCTTGGCCGCTGGGATCCTGGGGTGACACGAACGCACTTCCCAAATGTCAAACCTGGCCGCCCTCCACCCCAATCCTGGGGGCAGGCTGCCCGGGTTCGTTTCTAGGCTTTTCAATTTATCCCCCAATCCCGATGTCTGAGGTACGTACGCCTCATGGTCCTGATCCCGCAGCGAGACGTGTCCCCGCACCTCCCACTCCTCCAAACCCGCGCTGCCGCCTGTCCTGTGTCAGTCCCGCCGGTCAGCGTCCTGCCGATGCAACCTGACTCCTCCATATCAACTCCACGCTCGTCCCCGCGTCCCCGATGCTGCCGCCGCCAGGGCGCCTCGCCCGAGCTGAACCGCATCAAAGTGGACGGCGCGGAGCTGACCTGCATGGCCCACTGGCCCCGCGGCTGGGTGGTTAGCGGCGTGCACACGCTGCTGCTGGGCACGGACAACGGCAACCTGCTGCTGGCGCACCCCGTCACCGGCTCCGTGCGGAGGGCGGCCGAGCTGACGGGGATGATACCCGCGGGTGGGCGGGGGGCCGCAGGCGCCAGGGGGCAGTGCGGGGCCGGTGTTGCTGCGGCTGGGGTTTCGCCTACGCGCGGAGTGGACCAGTGCGCGCTAAGAAGCACTGGTCCAAAGGACCAGTGGAAGAGGAAACTGAACCGCGAGAACCGAGGAGACCGGTGTGTGCGCCGGGAGCGGTGCACACGGCACCGAATGCGCGGGCCAGAGACCGGCTTCAACGGCCTGTCCGGTGGCGTCGCTTCACGGCCGTGTCCCGCTTTCGCCGCCGCCTGGCGCGCCCTGTCTGTCCCTGCAGGTCAGAAGCGGGTACCCAAGGTGTACGGCCTCCACGTGCACCCGCTGATGCCCGGCGTCGTGGCGGCGGCCACGAACGCCGGCACCGCCATCCTCGGGGTCATCTCGCCGCACCAACCGCTGCCGGTGGCATCCCTGCCGTTGGCGGCGCCGTCACAGGCGCTGCAGGACGACGGCGCGGCCGCCATGGGGGCCGCGTTCGGCGGGTCGGGTGGCGGCGGCGCCACGTATGTGACCGCCATGGGCTCGCAGGTGCTGTGCGTCACCGCGTCGACGCTGCCGCACCAGGTCGGTTGGGTCGGGACCGTATGTCCGTCACCGAGAAAACATGAGCGGGGGGCGGAACCTCCCCATCCCTCTACTCCATCTCTTCCTGGCTGTGTCAGGGCGGGTCTCATTGTTCGGCACCGTCCTCGCGGGTCCACTGCGGTTTTCACCGTATCGGCGTTCTCCGGCGTTCTGCGGCGAAGAAGCTGCGGCCATACCGCCCTCCGGCGGGCCCGGACGTGGACGTCCTGCCGATCTGCTTCCAGCGAGTTGGCGGCGCTGACGATGCATGGGGAGTTGAAGCACTGTGGCACGGCCTGGGTTCATGAACTTTACTTCAGCCCTTACAATCGTCGTGATCCTGTGGCGACAGATTTGTTCGCTTTGCCATCACTGCCGGATGCATCCGTCCCCACAGGACCTGACGGACCTCCCTCCCAACCAGGTCATGGGCAAGCTGCAGGTGCGGTACAGGAGGGGAGCTGAGCTGTTGGGCTAGCAAGCGAGCATGCACATTACGTAGAAGCGAGAAGCTGTCACCTGTCCCATAATTTGTGCGCGGGTCGCAATCGCCAGATCTGCCTCCGGGTAGGCTAATCCTCTCGCGGTGCGCCCGGCGGCATGCACGCAAACAAGACGTTGCGCGTGGTGGGTTCTTTGTCGAGTTTCGCTGGTCACGCGGCTCACAGTTGCTTCGATGAGACCGCCTGGCTGGCTGCCGACATGCCAAGACCCAGGGTGCCGCCGCCTCCTGTCCGGATGTGCCCTGCAGGTGGCCACCGACACCCCGGGCGGCCGGCCGCTGGTGACGGTGAGCCACGACGGCGGGCATGTGGGGGTGGCCTGGCCCGGCGCCCGCCGCTACGCCATCTACCAGCAGGGGGCCTCCAACTGGAGAGAGTGAGTCGCGGTCGCAATGGGTTCTGTGTAAGACAAGCTCAGATCGAACCTGGGGCCTGCAAGTGGGAGAAGGGGTCAACAGGGCAGGCCGAGGCTGGGGATGGGAGGTGGAGGGGTAACAGGGTCATGCTGCATTATTCAAGCCGAGGCGGAGGCGCCAGGGTGTGTCGTGCGCGAGTGCCGGGATGATGGGAGGAGAGTTGGACGCAGCGCTGCGCTGCGCTGGGTGGAGGGCTGGAGGCGCGGCCGCGCCGGAATGTGTGCTGCATTCGTGAGGGGCCCGTCGCGGATGAGCCGCACCGCACACACTTCCCACACTGGGTGAGATCGGCTCTACGCAGCCGAGAAGTAGGCCTTCCCGCTGGCCGGGTTGCTGCCATCCGGGTCGTCATCCCCTCGGAGGGTGGACGTACCGCGTGTGTATGTGCGCCATATCCTGAGGGCCCCCCAACGGCCTCTGGGGCGCACGTCAAGCGCCTCCATTGCGCTGAGCGCCCGCCGACTCCGCCCAAGGTGTCCAGCACGTGTCGATACGCACCTGGCCACCTGCTGCACCTGTCCTTGCCCCTCCCGCTTCGGTCCGTTGCGCACACAGGCACGACCGGGTTTCCCGGGCGGCCCTGTGATCAGTTCCGTGCTTGCGCGCCCATGGATCGCGGCCAGCCGTTGCGCTACGGCAGTCCTGCCAAACCTAACCTACTAAACCTACGAACCGCCGCATGCTGGCCGCTTGTCGCCACACGCAGGGTGGCCCAGGGCACCGGCACCTCCATCGCCTGGCACAACGGCCGGGCCACGTACGCGGCGCTGGAGGAGGACGCGGTGAACATCCCGCAGCCGTCGCAGCCCAGCGGCAAGGTGTCCAAGGACCCTCGCAAGCGGGAGAAGGAGGCCGAGGAGATGCGCCGGGTGGCGGAAGCAGCCCTGCGGGAGGCGGCGTCCAAAGCCAGGGTCCGCATAAAGGAGCTGGCGGGCGCCGGTGTCGCCGCGGGTGGCGGTGGGCTGGCGCTGCTGGGCGGTCCGCCGACGCTGGACATGCGGGGCGACCAGCCGACGTACGTCCAGGGCGGCCCGCTGCTGGCGGTGACGGTGCGGCGGACGGTGCAGGCGGTGACGCCGGACCTGGCGCCGCCGGAAAGGTATGTGCGGGGTTGTGGAGGTGGGGGTGTGTGTGGATTTGTCGCAGTGGTGGGGTGGGGAAGATGGTGGATTGGCGGGGGGGCGGCGTATAGGAAATTGGTAGACATATTCTAATTGGTGTTGGGTTAGATGTTGGCCCTGCTGCTGTTGGTGCTGCTGCTGGATGGGATCTGGGTTTGGGAGCAGGGCTTTAGGAGTGTGCGTGAAGGTGCGGGTTCATCAGCTCCGACCCACCCTGGCCAGCCCTGCCGCTCTCAGCCGCTGACATGGTCGTGCAGCCGTTCTGCTCAGGGGTCACCCAGGACCCAGGACACGTGGCGTGGCCTGGTATGGTACTGCACTGCACGTAGCCGGCGCACACGGGACATAGGAGCTCGGACACTGACACGTCAGCGTCTGTCGGGATGCCAGCCCCCCTTACCCTGTTCCCTTACGGGGCCGCTTTCAACCACCGGACGCTGGCACCCTTCCTCACATCTGCGGGCGGTTGGCTGCACCACCCAACTCCCTCTGCTCCCACCAATCCCAATTCCGTCCACCCACCTGGCCTTTCCTGTCTCCTTGCTTATTGCCACAGCAAGGCTACCGTATCTGACATGCCACTTCGCTTTGCCTCATTGCTTTTGCTTCATTGATACGGTTCGTCGCCCGTGGCTTTAACAGACGTTGCCCCGGACCCCAACCTACGCCCCACCCGCCAGCTCCACCCCCGCCCTGCTGCTGTTCGACTGGGAGACGGGTCGGCGGGTGGGCCCCGAGCTGCCCGAGCCGCTGCACCTGAGCTGGGACCCGTCGCGGACCATGCTGGCCATGGCCTACCCCAGCCAGCTGGTGATCATCAGGTGGGGCCGGGTGGGCGGAGGCGGGTGCGCGGAGGGGGAGGGGGCGGAGGTCACCAGCAGGAGACGGGGTGAGGACGAGTAGAGCGAGGTGGGCTCGGCCACTCAGGAGCCCATCCAGAGGAGCGGGGCCGAAGAGAGTTTAAGGATTGGGACTGAGGACGCGGCGGTGATCGGAGAAACACACACTGGTGCTGTCTGACCACGTATCATGTCAAGTGCATGCAACCGCGCCACGAAGCACGCGCCTGCGTGTGTCCCCCCGATGATGATTATCAGACAGGCGCCCCCCCCCTACACACTGCTGGAGTTCGGCATTCCAACGCGCATCGGTGACGGTCGTCCTTGAGCAGACAAAGCTCCATTTGAACAATGTCACCAGCGGCTTCCTGTCTCGCGGCTCATTTACCCACAAGCACGCACCTTTCCTGTTCCGGTCCTGCGGCTCAGTCTCCAATCCAATCGTGCACACTCTCCTTCGCAGGGTCCGCCCCGACTTCCAGGTGGCCGCCTCGCTGCCCATCTGCGGCGCGGAGTCCCTGGAGTGGTCCGCCCGGCAGCTCTTCGTCGCCACCCCCTCGCACATCCTCTGCGTGCTGCTCTCGCCTCACACGCCGGTGCTGCCGCACTCCTCCGCCGCCCTGGCGGCGCTGCCGCTCCCACCGGCGCCGCCCGCGCGCATCATAACGCTGGCCGGCCCGGGCGTGCCCGCCGCGGCAGCTGCCGGTGCGCTGGCCTTCGAGGGCTTCCTGCCGCCGCCCGCCGTCCGGCCGCCCGGACCGCTGGCGCTCCTGGGGCCGCGGGACGGCTCCCTGTGGATGGTGGGCGTGCTGGGGCAGCCGCTGGCACTTGGGCTGTCCCACCCGGGGCTGCGGTGCTGCAGCATGGTGGCAGCGGGCGACCTGAAGGGTGGGTGGGTGGCGGCAGGGTACACGGGTGGAGCGGGCGGCGGGGCGGGGTTGCCTTTTGCGGTTTCGCTGTCCTTACTGAGACAGGGGGCGGGGTTGCGCGCTAAGGCCTGGCGCCGCACGGCTGGGGCCAATACCGTGAAGCGTCGGGAGCTTGGGGGCGGTGGCGCACGCTGGGAAGGGGGGTGTTGCGGCGGCTTGAGGAGGTCGCGGGAGGGAGCTCCGCGGATGGGGCCCTAGCGGTGAACCGCCGGCCTTAGAGGCCTAGCTCAGCCGATGCAGCAAACCTCGAGGGCTGACCCTTGCCCGCGGCAGCACTGGGACTTCCATCCGTCCTGCGGGGCCCTACAGGGACATGCCTGCAGGGCCCCCCCCTCATGTCCACCGCCTGGCAAGGGGCGTCCTCCCCGGACGCACATGTCCGGGATGAGATACCTGTCCACCGATTTCCTAAACCCACGGACGCCATGTGCCCGGACGATGATGGGTGACGCGCCCGTGTCAGGGCTCGAACATCCCTTTCCAACTTTGTTCACTATCCTCTGCCAGCTGGCACCGTCTACGCAAAACGCAAAAAAACGAATGCTTACAGTATTCGCCTCGTTCTTCGCTCCAGGGGCGGTGACCCTTGCCTCGCGCGCGCTGGCGTGGGAGCTCCACGACCAGCTGGCGGAGCTGATGCTGGACATGCACAGCCTGCAGGCTGCCACCTTCGCCGTCAACCTGCCGGGAATCTCCCTGGAGACGGAGCTGCGGCTGCGGACCGCCCTGCGGCACTGGCCGCAGGCGGTGGAGGCGGCGGAGGCGATGCTGCTGGGCTACACCAGGCGGCCGCCGCCGGGGCAGTTCAAGAGCGCCGCCGCGGCGGCGGCCTTCGGTTCCGGCGGCAGCGTTGGCCTGCACGGCGGGGGCGGCGGCGGCGGCGGGCCATCGCTGGGTGATGAGTTTGTGGATCTGAGCATGGTGGCGGGCGGCGCGCCGGCCTCGGGTGAGAGAGCTGATGCCGTGAAGGGGAATGGGACAGACGGGGAGCTGCGGTGCATTAGGGGGCGGGCGCTTGGGGACACGGGGTGGTGATTAGGGGCATTACGGGTAATTGTGGCCTGCAGACCAAAGCCGTCCCATGTACCGGGCCGAGCAAGCTCTTAGGAGGTCACACTAGGCCGTGTTACGCCGTCACTCAAGGCGGCATGTGCCTGGCCGCATGATCCAAACATAGACCTCCAGACGAGCCATCGCCTCAGCGCCATTGATGTGCGCCGTCCTGCCGGCTGAACGCAAGCCCACAGCCTCCACGTCCCTGGGCTCCTGGGGAGGGAGGGATGATGCAGCGGAGCACCCGTTGCTGCCGCCCTGCTTCTTCTTCTCCCTGTTCAACCTCACCAGCTCACCTGTTTCCTATGCGCTTGCGTCACCCCCTGAACTCAACCCGCAGCCCCGGCGCACGTGGACGACCTGGACTGGACGCAGCCGCTGCGCGCGGCCAGCAGCAGCGCCAAGGCGGCCGCCACGGCCGCGGTGGCGGCTCGGCGGCCCGGCCGGGGGCCGCCCGGCGCCGCCGTGGGGGCGCCCTCCCCCAAAGCCGTGCAGCTGGTGCTCGGACTCATGGAGGAGCTGCAGCGGGCTAGACAGCTCGACGTTGTGAAGCACCTCGCCAAGCCACTACTCGCGCAGGCAGTGTACCTGAACGGCGAGCAGCTGCAGAAGCTGGCGGGCGTCATGGCGCAGGCACGTGGTGTGGTGTGATCGTGATCCGCGGTGACGGCGTCACGACCAGGCGATTAGAACCTCTGCCGCCGGGTCACGTCACGTCATGTGACTCACCGCCGGCATCCGGTTGTGGCTCCGCATGCAAGCAAGCCCACACATTCCAACTCCGCGTGCTTTGGGTGACCCAGTCGCCCAGTCCGTTTCTCATTCCGCATGCCAAGGCTTGCCTGTACTGGGTCACCAACGAAGGCGTGCACGAGGGCCTGTTGCACTGTCTCTGGAAATGGCATCCGCCGTACACCGACGTGTTGGTGACCCAGGGGCCCCACGTGGCCGCGGATGTGGTTAATGAGAAACCCGCCCAGAACCGCCCAAGCCCAAATACTTACCGAAGCCTGCGACGTACTGTCGCGGACCCGTGTGCGCAGGCCGGCATGAAGACGGACCTGCCCTCCCTGCTGCACTCCGTTGCGGCCGGGGCGGACAGCAGCAGCCGCGAGTCCGCCGCGCTGCTGGCGGCGCTGCTGTCCGGCCACACGGGGCTGGTGCACGACAGCCTGCGCGACGACGGCGCGCAGGCCTTGATGGCGCTGCAGGCGCGCGTGTACGAGCTCTCCTCCGCGGCGGAGAGCATGACGGCCTGGCGCCGGCAGCTGGCAGCGGCCGCGCCGCCCGGCGCCGCTGCCACGCTGGGCCGACTGGAGGTGTCGGCTCCAGCGCCGGCTTGAGACCGGGAGCAGGGCGCAGCGGTCAGGGCCGGACCGGGGTGGGAGGCTCCGGGGCACCTCCCACCATGTGCAACCTTACATCATTACAACTGCCGTAGGCACTCGGCCCAGTGACGACGCCGATGGCGTTGTGGGGCATCGTGGGGGGTGGTTACACAGGAAGGCGTGAGCAGGGTCGGTAAGGCAGCTGCCTTTGTCGCTTCGCGAATGCAGTCGCCAATGCAATATGATGCGCGACCCCCAGGTCTGGCGTTGGGACCCGGTTGCGGGATGGGGCCGGCTGCTTGGGAGGGGTTGCCCGCAGGCACCGGAAGTGGTCGTCCGATTATCAGATGTGCTGCGCCCTTTTCGCAGCGTCGGGAGCGATCAGGTCTTATTTGCTCTGGCAAGCACAGGCTGCCTCCAAACGGGCGGAGTGTCAGTGGACGGCAGGGTCACAGGGTCGTCATGGAGGTGTTGGGCTCGTCAGGGGTGCACGGCGCGGCTGCGGTGAGCTTGAGATGCATGGCGTGGCCTGCATGACGAAAACGCGCAGTGACCGCCTGCCACGGTAGCACTGACGCTTACCGTACGTACGAACGCACAAGTGGCAGCACGCATGCCGCGCAGGACGAGTGGTGTGTGAGTGCGTTCGTCGGTTTCAAGGCAGGAGTGCATGCCATGCCAGGGGCGAGTAGTATGTGTGTGTGCGTAGAAAAAGTAACCCAGGTTTTGGGTTTTGGTTTTTTTGGAAGTGTGCACATACAGAAAAGCATCCCACCTGTGTGGGTGTGGGTGTGTGTGGCGTGCCCATGGTCTGAAGAGTGTGTGCGTACGTCGAGCTGGACTGCTTCCGGGACAAAGCATCAGTGGCCTCACAGGTCCCGTTCAGTGGTGGTGATGGAACTGCGCTTTGGGGACGCACGCGGCGGACGGAATGCGGCGGACGGAGTGTGCCGCGACGAGGCTCGGGTATTATTGGGCGTGAGCTTCCGGGATCGTGGCGGTCGTCGTTACGCATACCGCATGTATCCGGGTGTGACTCAAATGCGGGCCATTTGACCTGAACACAGTTCAGCCACCCGGGTGTTAATACCGGCGCGTACATCACAGTGGTGCCAGACGTCTGGGCCGGCAGCCTTATGCGGTCAGTTCGTGGGGGAAAGGGGTACGTGTCGTCCTCTCGACAACGGTGAAGGCCAGCTCGTGCACGTGCTCTGCGAAGGACGGCGGCACCAGGCCTTGATGGGAATCAGTCAGGGATGACCGTCAGTGGAACCGAAAAGGAACGCGATACCACGCCGACTGCGCCGACAGCAGCGCGGCGCATGCGATAATGTAAGGCCGGCCCGGCTGCGCATTGCGTTCCGTTCTCAGGTATGCTCCTCGACCACATCTGGGTTCCCTGGCTCCCGGCGAAGGGATAGGAACGACTGCGGGTTTCAATTTGACGCCATGCAATGCAAGATCACCAAAGGCCACGAGCAACGGTGCGATTGTCACTGTGCAACAAAAACGTCAGTTGGTATGTTTAATTTCCTGGTTTATCAAGAAGGCATGCACTCGCGGGCCGTTTCAACAAGCCAGGTCAGGACATCTATTTTGGCTCACAGATTGCAAGCTATGAGGTGCTGACGTCTCGCATGGCATCCCGTACGACCGTAGTTTAGCAGCAACACTTCGCTTACCGAGCCCAAAATGCAGGAATAGATAGAAGCAAAACGCAGGAAATTTTTGAACGTTAATATGCAAGCAAATGTCAACCCCACAGTCCAGTCAACATCCCTGTGTGTAAACCGTCTTCCGGCCTGACGACCTAGGCATGTCTTTAACTTGACTAGCTGCTCCAAAGATAACCTTCGCGGTTGTAAGCCGCAGACCTATAGTCTGTATGTCCGGATGGAGTGTGTTCACGTTAGGGTGTAGCTCGTTTGCCGACATTGGGAAGACCACGCCTGAGGCAGGTTCAGTTCGATCACGAGGCTCTCGCTCCATTACATTTCGCCGAGGAAAGATTTTGGGCACCCCAGATTGCAGAGCAGTTGACGGACTGTAGTCTGGCGACCCGATGGGGTCCCGCAAGAAAAGCGAGGATGGTGAGGATGGTCCAGTGAAGAACAAGAAGCCCAATAATTTTTGGGCTCCGTTCAACACCTGGTGGCGTGAGCATCATGAACGCACAGGCAACCGAGCGACCGTCCTGGAGATGCGCGAGTAAGGACCAAGCGTAAAGTTTGTCCTTACCCGCCGTGGTGCACATAATTTGGGCATATGTATTACTATTTTTGCACACACCTTGGCTGTGCGCCTCCCGGTGTGCAGGTGGTATGCGCAGAATGCGCACTTGGTGTGGCCGCCTGAGACGATGCCCAGCGTGGAGGACATGCTGAAGATCGCGAAGGGACTGCGAACCATCAAACAGGTGCAGGCGTATTTCCGCTCCTACAGGAAGAACCTCAAGACGCGAAAGGTTAGTTTCAGGCCACGGCAGCGGCCCCGTCCCCAACCCCATGCAGACTTGCCGCATGGCCAGATGTGCATCACATTGCCGCCTAAACGTCTTCTCCCTTCTCGTTGCGTCCACATATTTACTCTACGACTTTCCTTGACATCTGACAACGACTTGCCCGTTTGTTCCATGTTCCCCTGCTGCAGGAGGGTGAACCCGGCAGTCCAGAGTCGGGATATCGCCGAGGCAACAGGCGCCACGTCGCAGCCACCCGAGCAGTCGGTGCCGCAGCTGCCGGCAGCTTCCTCGCGGCGGTGCATCAAGCTGCGCAGCATCACCAGCAGATGGCCGCAGCTGCTGTTGCGGCCGCGGCGGCTGTGGCGGCCGCCGCAGCTGCCAACGCTGCTCCGGGCTACACAGCGGACGGTGCGGAAGACGCAGCCATGGACGACACCGATGCCGCGGACCAGCTGCCATTCCTGGAGTGGGGCTTCCCCAACGAGGCTGCCGCGGCGGCAGCCATGGAGGAAGCAGAGGTGGGCGGCAGCGAGGGTGATGAGCAGCTCAGCGATGCGGAGCTGGACGCGCATCCGGTTGAGCAACGTGCTGGCGTCGACATGTCAACGTTGGGCAACGGCAGGAGGGAAGCAATTCAATTGGGAGGAGGGCTGCCCGCAGGACCTATGGATGCTTCCTCGGCTGCTGAGGCTGAGGCTGCTGATGCTGAGGCGCAAGCAGGGCCGTGCTTCTTTGACGCGCCGTGGGGGATGCAGCCCATGCAACCGCACGGCGTGCTCTTGCAACCCGGCGTGACGCACAGGCGCATCTTGAAAGCCGTCCGCACGTCCTTAGGTGGGGCTGCCGCCCCGTGCGGCCCGGACGGCAGCAGCGGGGGTGCAGTGGCCGCTGCGGCCGCAGCAGCGGCGGCGGCTGCGGGCGCAGGCGCCGGTGCTGGATTGCAGGCGGTCACTTGCCGTCGGACCCGCATCCACACGTCTGCAGGCGGGCTGTGGAAGCAGGAGGTTGTGGAGGAGGTGGAGGTGGGCATGGGTTCTTCTTCCATGCCATACGGCATGCCGCTGCCTCCGTACCATGGCATGCCGCAAGATGAGGGCCCCTACGGTGCTGGCCCGTCAGCTGCTTTTGGGGCACATGCCGACGCGGGCATGGTGTGGCACGGGCGCAGCTCAGTCGGGGGTGCTGCCGGTGAGGCGGGCACTGCCGCCGCAATGGCGGCAGATGCCTCCTGCACGGTGCTGGCACCGCCACGAAAGCAGCTCCGCTGCGGCGACCGCGGCGTAGTGAGCCTGGGCGGCGGAGACGTCTATGCGCAGCCGCCGCGGGACGCCGCTCAGCGGGACATGGCTGCAGCCGGTGCTGGGACCTGCGGGACGGCCCACGCGCAGCCTGACGGCCTGCCTGCGGGGAGCGCCGCCACTGGCGCAGCTGCATTTGGCTGCGGGGCGTCGGATGCCTTCCACGTGCCACCCCGGCGCCTGCCGCACTCGCACGGCGGTCACCCACACGGCTACGGACCGCACTCGCGCGGCGGCAAAGTCACGGGCTCACACAGCGGTGGCGGGGGTCACGCCTCTATGGCGCTCAGCGACGGAGGTGTGGTCTACGGCGCGCATCAACCGCCGGTGCCGCAGCACCCTCACGCGGCGGCGCCGCCTGCCTATCGGAGCATGGCAGGCAGCAGCTACGGTGGAATGGCGCCGACCTGGCCGCACCACCCAACACACGTAGCGCCAACTGCGCAACACCTCCAGATGTATTTTCCGTACCACCTGTACGGCTTTCGCAACCCCGTGTCGAGCTTCTTCCCATCGTACGGATATGCGCATGCGGGTCACGTGCCGCATTCCGGTTACCCTCCGTACCTCCTTCCGTCGTCGTACCATCCGTACGGTGCGCAAATGTCGGCGTACGGACATTATTATCAGCACTATATGTCGGAGATGGCAGCTGTGGAGGCTGACCTGTCCGATCGAGCCACGGAATACCCCTTGGAGGAGCCGCTGCCGCCGCAACCACACGCGCAGCGGGTCGCAAGGACAACCCAGGGCCTGCAGCCGCCGCAAGCGCCGCCGCGGCAACCGGAATCGGCCCCGTCGGCCCACCTTCCCGTTACTGACGTCGACATGCCGGCAGCTGCGTCTGCACCCGCAGCAAGGCATGTCCGCTCGGACGCGGCTCCTGCCCCGGCAGCCGGACTGGCGCCGCAGCCGCACCCCTACCTCCCGCTTCGCCCTGCGGCGCAGCCGCAGCCTTTGCAACTCTCGCAGCTCCCTCCGGACCACTTCACGGGCAGTGGGCTGCCTCATGCGTCGGTCAGCGCAGCCGCGGCCGGCGCTGACGCGGCGCAACTCAGCAACTCGGACCTTAGGGGCCTGTCAGCGCTGGGTCTGGCGGAGAGCGATGTCGAGTGCAGGGCGGAGGAGGCCGAGGAGGAGGAGGCAGCCAGCAATCGCCGGCGGCCTCACACCCACCATCAGCACCTGCAGCCGCAGCACCCAGCGCCCACCGCGGACGCCAGCGGTGTGCAGGGGAAGCAGCAACAGCAGCGTCAGCACCACGCATCAAGCTCGGAAACCCCGCTGTGTGGCATCATGGCATCGACCCTGCCGTGTATGCGCCCTCGGCCACATGCGTCGCTGCCGGCTGTGCACCCGCCTTGCCATCGCCAGCACCAACATTGCATGGCAGAAAATTTGGTGGCGGCCGGCGCCGCAGGGAGCCTGCCCCCGGGAATTAACGGTGATGGCGTGCAGGCAACACCGTCGATGCCTGCCGCGGCCAGTACACCGGAGTTGCAGCTGCACTGCAGGCAATTCGCGGGCAAACTTGCCATTGCCGCCGCGGCAGCTGCGGCGGCAGCAGCGACCGCCGCAACCGGATCTGCGGCAGCAACCGGCGTTATGAAGCAGGAGCCCGAAGACGAGCTCGACGACGACGGCAGCGGCGGCGAGGGTGACCTGACCGAGGACGACGGCACCGCCAGTGACGGCGGCACTACCGACGGCGCCGCGAACGTGTACTACAAGACGCCGAAGGTCTTCGGCGCCTGTGCCCAGACGCCGCTGCCGGCACCGGAATCCCTGCTCAAATCCGCCTACCGCAGCTATGAGCAGTCCTTCCATCAAGGGCTTATGATGGAGGGGCCGGGTGCGTCGGGGGGAGGAGGGGCTCTGACCACGGGGCAAGCCACTGGCGGCGTCGCCCGGGGGCCCTTGTCCGTGGACTGTAAGACGGGCGGCCCGCGCAGCGGCGGGTCCAAGCCGGTGACGATCCACGTGCTTCAAGAGGAGGTGATGATGATGCCTCACCTGGCGGGGCTGGGTGCGCTGGGGGACCTCACGGCGCTGCATAGCCCCACCGGCAGCTTCAATCTGGGGCTGCTGGACCAGGGCGGGGAGGAGGGCGTGGACGGCATGGAGGTGGGCGGGTGGGGACCCTGCGGCCAAGGGCCATGGGCGGCGCAGGGCTAGGCAGGGGCGCCGATGCTTGTGCCGCACCCCACTGGCACGGGGTCGCGGTACTACTGCGCGGCCAAAGGGCCGATGCGGCGACATGAGAGGGCCGGTGGGTGCGAGGAGACGTGGATGCGCGTGCAAGGCGCCGTCGCAGGCCCGGATGGTGGATGACACCGGCGCGACTGATTGCACCGGTCCAGTTTGCGGCGATTCGGTGACCCAGATGAGGGTATGGATACGTATGTACGTATGTACGTTTGTTCGCGGGCGGAGCGCCGGAGGGGGGCTGCGCGGGGTGGGGCGTAAGGACCCAGGCGGACCTCCGGCTGGCGGAGCGTGCTCGGCGTGAAGATTCGACAAACAGTAGGAGTATATGTGCGTGTGTATCAGAGCGGCTGCCGGAGAGGAAGCCGCTCCCGGCAAGGTCTGAGCCCGAGGAGACGACTTAACGTTTACCGTGTGATATACGCACCTCGAGCGAGCGCCCGGTGCCCAAACGCTACGCTGCATGACAGCGGTGCTGCAGCGCTGCCGCTGCCATGCGGTCGCTGTCGCTGTGTCGGTTCGCGCTTTCCTGCCAGCATTGAGTGAATCATGTTACAGTGGACCCCGCGCGTCATCGGCGGGCCAAGCATTACCACCTGGGCGGCGCCAGCTGCTTGTGCACCCTATGAACGTGATCTGCACCTATCAGGCCTGCACGTGAACAATGGGCAGGCAGATCTTTTCCATTTCCACCCCTGTCTATGGCAGCTGCCGCCGAGGTGCTGCATCAGGGGCTCAACTGTTCGAGTCGTGCCTTGGCGTGATGCGCGGTGTGGTGTTTGTACGTGCGTTGGTTGGTGGACATGACTCGGGGGTGGGTGTTCGTGAAGGAGTCAGCAGGCGACTCACAGCGAGCGAGAACGCGAGCAAGCCCACTGGCCACGTAGCTATTTAGGCATCCGTCCGCTGTTTCCGTTTGGTGTGTGTAGTGTTTTGAGGCGCGAAGGCCGAGGGACGACAGCTTAGTTCCTGCCTAGCTGGCGCGCCAGGTACCTAGTCGGTGGACGCCCTTCCACCAGCGCGTCCGTCGGTGTGGAGGTCAGGACCGGAATCTAGCCGCGAGAGATAGTGAGTCGTGACGGAGGGCAGCGCAGACCCGATTCAGGCCTGTCCTAGGTCAGGTAGGGCCCCTTCCAACGGGACAGGCTTCCCGAATTCCTGCAGCGTCGGCAGAAAGGAAACGATGCATTGATGTAAGTCTCTGCACTTACAACGACGGACGGTACGTTTCGAGGCGGAAACCAGGGCAAGATACCCGCAGTACCGGACGACAGGAGCCCTTGTCATGACACACTGCGTGA
Organism: Eudorina sp. 2006-703-Eu-15; assembly: GCA_003117195.1. NCBI lineage: Eukaryota > Viridiplantae > Chlorophyta > Chlorophyceae > Chlamydomonadales > Volvocaceae > Eudorina > Eudorina sp. 2006-703-Eu-15. The sequence continues at coordinate 285,868 of BDSI01000009.1, forward strand.
TCGGTGTATCGTGTACGGGTCGACATACGACCTTCCGTACCGCGCTGCAAAGGCATGCTCGAGATGGGGATTTGGCTGTTCTGCCTCCTGATGTACTGTGGCCCGTGTCTGGCACGCGCTGTGTCAAGCACGTCCTGTGTCGTGATACCCTGACACTGCAGCATCCGACATTCATTCCCATACAACCAATGACATGTATGAAGTGTTACACCACTGTGGGCGACTCACCGTACACCGGGCAGAACAGCGGTGGTGGGTGGATGCACAGCTTCTTTTTATGTGACAGGCAACTACATGTTAACCTGTGTGAACGAAGATTTGTTTTCATACAACCGAGGATCAGTTTGCCGCGCCATTCCAAGCATAGACCAACGTCAGGGCACCAAGGCGCAACAGACACCTCAGAGCCCCTGCGTCCTCAAAGGAGTCGAATTGCAGGCCGCCACATCTCAGGACAGGCACACAAAGCACGGTCTCCCCAGCGCATGGTAACCACGGGAACAAGGGCCCCTCCTCACAATCCCGCGACACAGCGCTGCCTTGTGAACGTCAGAGAGCGAGGAGCCGCCATGGGCAAAAAAGCCTGAACGCAAACTTAGCTGACACCAACGGCGCTCCTCGTGGGAAGGCCCGGCACTGGAGCCGGGTCCAACGTAGGTGGACAAGTAGGGGTCGGCTTCCTCGAAGCCGGAAAAGGGCGCGGCCCCCTATAATCCGTACAGGCCGCTTGCTTTAGAACGAAAACTCTATTACCGCGCAACAATGTGAGAGAGTGAAAGGTTACCATTGGGGGTGTCGTTGATGTTGAAGGTGGATTGGCGTGCATAGATTCACCAAGCCCAAACACGTCGGCAGCCCCGAAACCATCCTGCAGTACGCGCCGCCGGCGACGGCGGTCACCGTATCGTAACGCTACACGCCTCTGCACTACCGCATCCGTCTGTCAAGCAGATGATCACATAGCAAGCTTGGAGCATTCTTGTTTTGCCCTGAAACTGTAGTTGTTTGGTCCGTCGGCAAGCATGCAGCCCTTCAGTTGCACGCCCGCAGCAGACGTGAACCCTCTAAAGTTTGCTATCAATAGTTACATAGCAAATATAAGGCAAGAACAGGGTGCGAAACGAGACCCGGACTTCGGCCATCGGAACTGGAGAACTCGTTGGTACTCGGTATGCTATCCCTTTGCATCTTGAAACTTTATTTCAATACATAATGTTGAATTGTATTCATCTGGCAAAACAGAAAGGCAAATCTTGGTATTGGTGGCATCTTGATGTTCAAACATCAGAACACTATGGAAGTTCAATTTAGCACACGCCGCCCATTCTTAATCCAAGTATTCATCACGCGGCACCTGTTGCAACAAACATGAGCGCGAGAGGCGTTGGGTGGATGTTGACTCGGGTCCATGGAGACCGCGGAGCTTTACTTTGACCGTTTGTGCGCAAAGAATTTCTTTTGGGCGGGGCCCCAGCGCGAAGCGCGTTCGGGGGGCCCCGCCCCCTAGGATTGCCCATGTCCGTCTGTGTGTCCGTATGTCCGTGTGTCCGTCATCAGCAGCTTACTATTCCGCCCGTTGCCTTGTAAACCGTCCTCAATGATGCCGGTAGGCCCCCCACCTGAATGTCATGCAGCATGGCCTCCTGCTGGATGCCTCAGCATGAAGGATTCGGGATGGCACTGAGTCCTTTACCAACCAAATGCCACGGAAAGGCGTCGTACAACACTTATCACAGTAGTGGGTACCTATCGCTTGGGCCGCCGCCTCGCACGGCCGCACAGGCAGGCGTAACCGGCAGCAGTTTACCAGCATACCAGGTATCTGAGACGCGTCGCGCACGAATACCAAAAATACGCCTCCAAGCGCCGCCGACCTGCGTACATGGCTGAAATCTAAGAACCTGCTGACAGCCTTACTTTGAACTGTCCGGGTCGAGCTCAAGGCTCACCGACCCCCTCCTCCTGTAGCAAGCAGGCTTCCCGACATGATGCCAAAGTGCCGTGCGTCGTGTACTACTGATGGATGAGGGTCGTACACTGTACAACACCTGACACACCTTCAGGCCGTGACGCTACTGCAGAATGGCGCCTTTATCCCCGCTCGAAATGCTGCACAAGGTCAGAGAGCCTGGGTGCGCAATCAGGACATCCCCCAGAGTCTGCAGCGCCCAACGGTCCACCATAACGGCGGGGATGTCGGTTTCCCAGCTCCGTGCCGGCTTCGCTGTTTGGGCTTCCCGGCCGATAGGCACGGGTTGCCCCGCATGGCCACATTCCAGCACCACGGCTGCGCCCTTCCTGGACCCGCTCCGTGAGCACCGCACACGGGGCCCTCGCGAGGCCTCGCCCGCGTTCCAAAGGCAGATCGCTTGCCGGACCGCTCGGCCCCCTCAACATGTCCATCGCGCCATGCATAGGGGTAGGGCTCCAAAGCCTCCCTCAGATGACAGGTGCGCTAGCTGGAGATAGACGCTTTGTGACACCCGTAGCTCGATATTCAGAGATCTGGCTGGGGCGGAGATCGGCTCAATACGCACTGCCTTCGAATGACACCACGTGCGGCTGCAATTGACGTACGCCATCCAGTGCAATGCCTGCGCCTCGCACCGTGTGTCGCCACGCGTGTTGGGTGTTGGGAGGGAGCCGGGGGGCGTGGAGGACAGCGCTTTGCATTGTATGCGTCGGAAGGCATCCCGCCAAGAGGTTGGACCACTCTTTGCAACTGGCGCTGAGTGGCGGTGTTCGGATTGAAGCCCCGGGACTCAACCCCCCGTGGGTCTGAAAGTGGCTGATGACGGCGAGCCGCAGAGGCAGGGCTATTCTGTACAACGCGCCGTTGTCCATTGCCGCCCTGCGGGTTGCTTGGCTTGCAGCCCGTATGTCGGCCTGGCTGCTTGGCTCCGTATGTCGGCCTGGCTCTTTTTGAAGGTCGGTTGCCATGGCGGGTGCTAGGCTGCTGGGTGCCCCATTTAAAGGCCTTGCAAGGAACTTCAGGGTTCAGGCCTTTGATGACGTCGGCAGAAAACACCTGAGAAGCGTTCTGTACATCTGTACGGCAAGTTACCGTCCTGGTTGGCAGTGCCCATATCTACGTGGGGCATAAAAATATTACCAAGTGGCAAGGATGAGGACCGGCGTGCGCGCAAGCTACAACGGAGCCGGGCCGGATGAAGGCGAGGTTCAAACGTGCGTGTGCGAATGAAGGGACCGGACGCACCGGCGGGAAATGACTGCATGCCTGTTTGACGCGAGGTCCCGGATGAGGTATGCTGGCTCAGGCTCTACGGACGTCACCACCCAGGTGAACGGCTGCGCTTTTGCTGCCGGCGTAGGCTTCGGCAGAATCAAACGACGTGCCCTAAGAGAATTCGTGGCGCACGGCAAACTGCAGACGGGGCGGATAAGCACACATGCTAGGCGCCACCATCGCGCAGCGCTCAGTTGTTGTCCCGGTGATGATGCATGTTGCATGATAGCACACATCCGGCCCCGGGCCTCAGTCGTTACTGGCCGTGGGGCGGCATTCCCTGGCATTCACGCACGAGACAGCAACCCACCAATAAAGTGTGTCCATAGCACTCCAGGGGTCGGGAAGGGCCTAGATCTGGGTGGATGAAAAATGCGCATGGGTGAGGGGATTGTGTAGGTGTGCAAGGGGCACGTGCGGGTTGAGAGGCATGTGGCTCAGGTAGGAAGGGGGGCCAATGCCCTTCATTATGGTGACGGGTGATGGAGCGCTTGTGTTCCACAATATTGCCGTACATCCGGTCACTACCGAGCCCTACCGAGCGCGTCCCATAGGATCTAGGTACTGGTATCCGGCCGTAAGGCAAGCACCTCGCAGAATGTGGATTTAGCACGACCTGTGTGTTCAGAGGTCCGCTGCAGGTCCGAAGCCAGTCCTAGCCATTAGCCCCTGCTTCATGCATGAGATGCACAAGCCCCGAGATTTTGTCCCCGACCGATTCGGCCACCCTTCGCCCCTTGGACAGCAGTAGTTGACCACCCGGCAGTCCGCGCGTGTCCGCAGCCGGCCGCAGTCGGCCACAGGCACTTGAAACGTCGACGACGTACTAGTCCAGGAACATAAGCACCACAATAAATCGTTCCATAGTGCCCAGCCTTGATTAATTAAAACTACTTGTGATTCTTAGATTTTCTCTCTAAAAGGCTACACTCATGCTGTTTTGATGACAGGCCAAAGCCAAACCTTGTGTTCACGCATAAACTCAACACCTGGTGTAAAACGTATAAAAATGCAAAACAAATGTCAATGTTATTTGTGATGAACGCAGGGGAAGGGCGCTGTGTGAATGGGTTTTACTACTGAAACTTGCCAACTGCCGACCGGACGTGACCGGACTGAACAGGTCCAATTAGTGTTTTTTCCGCAAATCAGATAATAATTCTCTCATTAAGGTTATTTATTATGATATGATTTTCATAAATACGTTTGGCGAGGTGACTGGAGCATTTGGCTACGGTGCCGATGCCCGTCGGGAAGTTACGTAGTTCAAAACTTACACTATTTCCATGTTCAAATCATTACCTTTAACGGAAGTTCTACGCCTGCTTACCTTTTGTGCGCCACCTCACATGCGACATCGTTTATTAGATTGGTTACGAAAGAGTTGCAACGTGCGGATTACGCCTACGGGTACTGTGGCCCACATCCACGCCATTAACAGCTTGTTTCCGTTACCGTGCTAGTACACACCGAAATCCTTACCTTTCTCGTGATAACTTGACCCGCGTTTGCGCTCAGTCATCGACGATAAGACCTGCACCTTTTACTTAAACACTTTGACGCCCGCTGCAGCCGGGATCTCTCATGAAAGCCATGCATGTAGAAATTTGTGGACTGTCTCCGAACAATGCTTCTCCGTCGGGCGATGTGTTACCCTGGTGCGCTGCGCCGTTGCCCTCCGGCACCCGGTCCGCGTGGGAGGACGAATCGTCACAACAGACCACGTCCAGCAGAAACGCATCCGACCTCGCAAGCATGGGAATAACTCCATGGAAAAATGCCGATGATTCCACCACAGCGGCTGTTCCCCTCCGCGCTCTAGCGGCCTGTCCCAGAAGCGCTGACGACGTGGCAGCCCCGGCGCGACGAAAGGCGACGTCCAAGGGCCGCGCCTCCAACCTCGTCAGCTTCCTGTTGCCGGGGACGACGCTCTCTGTCGCAAACAGCGGCTCGACAGCCAGGGCCGCCTTCGCATCCCCCACGTCGTCGCCGCGTGCGAGGCAGCGCAGCGGCGACAGCATTGGGTTCGACGTTGAGCGCAGCCGCTCTCCCCGGGGACCCTCCACCTGGAAACGCGACGGACCCCGCAGGGTAAGGAGGACTGGGAAAGAAAGAAGAGAGGGTAAGGAGGACTGGGAAAGAAAGAAGAGAGGGTAAGGAGGACTGGGAAAGAAAGAAGAAAGGGTAAGGAGGACTGGGAAAGAAAGAAGAGAGGGTTCATCAGCGAGGTGCTAGGGCGCGACATGAAAAGCCTTTGCAGTGTACGCATTTAGCGCTCTTCTTTTGCCTTTAAATGAGATCACATGGAACACGGCGCGCCTCCCGGCGTTTAGAAAGGGTTTTCGTCCAGCCCCGCCGTTTGCTGTCTGTCACCCCCGTGTGCCTACCTCATCTTTGCAGCACATCATGCAGCACTCGTCCTCCATGCCAGACCTCCCACCCCAAGGCGGCCAAACGGGTTCCTCGTGCCCTCACCAACCTCCTCCGACATCCACAAACACAGTTCCAGTCATGTCAGGGTCGGACTGCCCAGTGGCGTGTTGGCCGTACGACGTTAGCTTCTTTTGCGATCTGCGACGGGGCCACCGCCTGGGTGCGGCCTCACGGTGCGGGGTTCTGGAGCGGGTACCCCTAGCCCTGCAGCAGCCCCCAAGCTCCGCACACACCCCAACCACCCCGCCCTCCCGCCTGCCACCGCGTCTGCCACTGCAACCCTCATCCCCCTCTCCCCGTCCCGCAGCGCTCCATCCTAAAGCCCAGCGCCCAAGCTCAGCCGTACAAACCCCGCCGACCCGACATGCCCTTCGCCAACATCACAGACCTAGCCGCCGCCATGCCGCCGGACGCCGCGGGGGACCTGCTGCACTACGACTGGGACACCGACGGGATCGCTCCGGGGACCGACTGCGACGCCCGCAGCCCCGCCGCCCCCGACCAATGCCGCCGTCCGTCCCTGCGGCAGAGCTCCAGGACCCCCTCCGCCTCCTCCTCCAGCTGCTGCGCCGCGGGTTCCGGCTACAGCCCGGGGGCAATAACCTCCCCGGGAAGCCTCACCTCAACCGCCTTTAGCCGCCTGAGATGCAGTACACCAGCGCGGTTTGGAGAGGGGCTGGACTCCAGGGGGGAGGGCGGGGCGGGGCGGGGAGCCGGCAAGGGCGGCGGCGGCGGCGGTGGCGGTGGCGGCGGCAGCTGCGGTACGGGTACGACAACGAACACCACTATCGTGGAGCAGTTGGAGGAGGCGCACCGCAGCCACGCTGCCGGGCTGAGCAAGCGGCGGCTCGCGTCCGTGCGGCGCCAGCAGCGCCGCACGTCCAACGGATCTGTACGGCGCATCTCATTCTCGCCGTACGTGTCGCACGCACCGGCGAGCGTGCCGGGAACGTCTCTGGGGCTGTCCTGGGCGGAGGCGGCTGCGGCGGCCTCGCCCGTGGCGGGGCCTGAGTCCCCGATGAGCCCCAGCTGTGGACAGCCCCTGGAGCGGCCCCCGCAGCCCGGGCAGCCTCCGGAACTGTTGCTGCCCCAGGTGCACTCCGTGGAGCCCCAGCCGTCACTGCCGCAGCTCCCCGACAGGTCAGAAGAGGAGGCGACGCAACAACAGGAGCAACAGGAGTTGGAGCGGCTCATTGGGTGGAGCGCCGAAGTGCAGCCGATGACACCGACGTCGCCGCCGCGGCCGCGGCCGCCACATTCCGTACAGGGGTGGGTGGAGCCGAAGGATGCCGTAGCGGCGGCGACGGCGGCGGCGGCGGCGGCGGCCGCCGCCGAGTGCCCCACAACCACTCAGCATCCCGCGGGCCTTAGACCGCCCTCGGGCAGGAAGATGGACCCACCATCGGCACCGCCACGGCCCCAAATCCAGCTGCCCGACAGCCCGGCAGGGGATGCGCCGCCGCCGCACCACCAGTTGCAGTCGCCGTCGCCGAAGACCGAACCATCACCCCAGCTGCCTGCGGGCCCCTCGGCCGTCCTCAGAGCCACCCCACCGAGTGCAGCGCCCACGTCCCCGCCCCTCGCCCGACCGCCACAGACCACCACCACCTCCACCATGACCACCAGCCCCAACGGGAACAGCAATCGCAAGCAGCAGAGAAAGTCCGGCTGGCGGCGCAGACTGGCGGACTTCCTGCGCCGCCGGACCACCACCACCACCATCGGCACCGGCACCGGCGGCGCCGCGTCGCCGTCATCCCGCCCGGCGGCGGCGGTGATGGAGCCGCTGTCGTCCTGCTCCAAGCCTAGCATCAGCGGAGGGTCCTTCTCCTCGCCCCCTATCACGCCGCTGGGACAGCTGCGGGTCTTTGACAGCCACGTGTTCACGCGCCGACGAGTTGCGGTGAGGAAGCGGCCCTCCCAGGGCGGCCTCCCCGCCCCTAACCCCATTCAGCAGTGGCCCATGGGACCTTCGGGCGGGGCGGAGACCAGCGGCGGGGCCGGCGGCGGCGGCGGCGGCGCCAAGGTTGATGGAGCCGCCGTGCTGCCCCCACTTGGCGGGATGGCCGCCGCCGCTGCGCTGACGCCGCCGCCGCGCCGCTTGCCGCCTCTTGCCGCCGGACGCGGCACGGGTGCCGGGACTAGTAGCCCTGCGGCGGCGCAGTGCAGCGGCCTACCGCCGCCAGTGGGGTGTGCCCCCCCGGCCCCGCCGTCGGCTGCGGGTGCATGTGCATCTGCCAGTACGGCAGCGCCGGCAATGGTGGCGGCCGATACGCCGCCGCCGCCGCCGCCGTCGCAGCCCTCCGCCCGGCCCAGTAGGGGCGCCAGCCTTCTCGCCTTCCTGGGTTTGAAGCCCAAGGCGACTTCGGCGTCTGCGCCCACTTCCAGCGACTGCGTGGCTCACTGTACGGCGGTGTACGGCCTCACAGTCAACGGCGATGCTGCGCTCCACGGGAATGACGCGGACGGGGGGTATCGCCGTCGCAGCGGCGGCGGAGGCAGAGGTGGCAGCGGCGGAGGCGGAGGCGGAAGCGGAGATGTGGTCGCGGCCGCTGTGTCGAGGTCGGACGGTCCCGACCCGCCGGGGGGCCTGAGGTCGCTGAATCCGTCTGCATCGTTGCGGTTGGCTCCTGGGGAGCTCTCCGGCTCGCATCGGGGCGAGCAGGGGTACGAGTAGCGAAGGTCGTGGAGGCAGGCCGCAGAGGGGGGTCTGAGATGTCACGTTTCCGCTGACGGCCCTCGGCACCAAAGGAAGGCCCACGGGGGGGGTGGGGGATTTCAGGCGTGTCTGCCGGAGGGGCCGGTGGTGTGGGGGAGGAGATGAGGGAGGGTTTCGGGGTTTCGGGGTTTCGGGGGTGGAGTGGGGACGGGAAGTGGCGATGACCGCGTATGGGCACCTGGGCACCCCTCTGGCAGCTGGCAGGTGCTGTTTGTTTGAAGCGGTTTGTGGGTAGTTGTTTGTTGGTAGCTGCTACGTAGCCGCTGACCGTGTGGTGGCATTAGCTGCAGCGGTGAGGAGAAGTGAGGTGAGGTGAGGTGCCGTTACCTGGGCAGTCCTAGGCGATTGTCGGATGCTTCTTGCAGCCGCAGGTAGCGGCCTGCCCTGCCCTGCCCTGCTATGCTATCCTCGGGCGTCAAGCGTATGTGCACTCAAAGGCAGGTCGGCGGACAAATGATTTGGGTCGGTCGTGTTCCTCTGCTGAATATACCCCGCGGCCGCAGAGGTCAGCGCAGCTGACGTGTGCGTACTGCCGAGGGAGGAGGGGGTTTACTGGTGAGTGGAGATTGGGGGCGCCACGCGGCCCTCTGCTGTGCAGCACAGGTCAGGGGGCCCGAGGATCCTGTTGGGGTTAAAGACAAGACGAGACGGGACGGGACGGGACGGGACGGGGCGAACCCCCCCTCCGCCCTTCCTCCGTCTGGCGGTCTGTGGTTGCGCTGAGCTGGGGAGCACAACAACACACATACATGTGGCCACATTTTAAATTGCGCGTTTGCTTTATTTGAGTCTGGGACCTAGAGGCGGCGGCTTTGGAACAGCGTCCGGGACCCGCGGACACCATCCTGCCTAGAACACATAGCATCATTGCATGTTACACCCACCACCCCACCCGGCGCTGCGGTCCCCGCCTACCTCCATTGACATGATGCAGCTGCTGCAGCTGCTGCTGGGGGCTGCCTTGTGGGTGTGTGTGTGTGTGTAGGTTTGTAGGTGGGGGGTGCGTTTTGTGCGTGTTCATGGGTAGAGCAGAGCAGAGTGCGTGACATGCAAATGGGGGGCATAGCTGTGCGGGGTGCTTGATGGATGTGCAGGTGGGGGGGAGGGTGGGGAGCAAGGGCCGCACCGGAGGGTGGGGAGCAAGGGCCGCACCGGAGGGTGGGGAGCAAGGGCCGCACCGGAGGGTGGGGAGCAAGGGCCGCACCGGAGGGTGGGGAGCAAGGGGCGCACCGGAGGGTGGGGAGCAAGGGGCGCGCAGAGGGGCTGACTGCGCGGCCGCGCTGCGGCTTCTACCTCCGGATGGCGCCGGAGGTCCATATCGCACCCCTCTCTTCGGTGTGAGCCGTGTGGAGGCGGCAGCGCGGTGGGAGAGGGGGTTTAAGGGGTAGGCGCAGGGGGCTGATGTGGGCGATGCGAGTCTCACAGGGAGCGATGGGGGAGCCTACCGAATGCAGGAAGGGGAGGCGGCAGAGGGTACGGCGGAGTGGGCATTGTGGTGGGGCCGTTGGGTGGCGGGAGGGTCGTGGGGCCGTCGGCTCTCGGAGCTGTACAACCTGGAAGGCAGCAGCGGATACGGGTACGGGTATGGGCTTGGGATACGGGGTACGGATACCGGGCACGGGTACGGAATACACGGGTCGGACAAGCTCCCTTTTGTGCTGTTGGGCTCAAAAATGTTGGCTTTGACAGCTCCTTCCTGGGACCTTCATGGCTCGGTGCTCGGTGGGTTGGTGGGTGACGGCGTTGGCGGGATGGCCGTTCACACACTCAGCGCTTGCCTTCCCCCGCCGGGTTGGCCCCACCTGACGGTTGCGGCGGAAGGCGTCGGATGTCACGAAGCCCAGCGGTACGGTACTGTACGGCAATGTCCCCGACGATGACAGCGGCTGTGGGGGCGGGAGATCCATGGCATCGGGACTGTACGGCATGCGGCACGGTTGCACGTGTAGGTACATGTCACGGACCACCGGTTCAGCACCGGTGTATCCGATGAGGATTTCGCTGATGAGGTCGGGATGTATTCTAGTGGGTGGGGTGGGTTGCTGTCACAAGGAAACACGGGGGCACGAATCTGACGAAATGGGCGTGACGATCAATGAGCACTGTCTGGGGGCCAATCGGACGGCGGGCAGGCGGGTGAGTTGTACGGCGCAGCGTGTGGGCGCCCCGGGCCGCCGCACCCTTTGCCGTACATTGTGAGATGAGTATGTTGAATTGGTGGACATGGATTGATTGATGTCCTGCAGGATTGCCGGCCCGCTGGTCATCACCAGTAGTTGGCTTTTGGGTTCAGAGCACTTTGTCGATTTCGGGAGGGGGGACACAGCATACGGGGGTATACATATACATGCCTTGATCATTACTTTAATCGCCTGCGATGTGATCCGGACGGGACGTGTCTGTACGGCTGTGCGAGCTCGGGGGAAAGCTGGAGGTATTGGGGATCGATTGGCGGTCATAGTATTGCAGTGTATACGTTAGTACATTGGTGTGCGTGACATGGGTCGCGTCGAGCGGGAAGGACAGCGGCACGGGATGTGGCAGCAGTACCGTAGCAGGAACGGTTACAATCGTGTGAACTCAAGAGGGGGCGTGAGGGGGTGAGTTGCACGTCAGCCCGGGGAATCGATCCTCCTGTATCCCCCCCCCACCCCCCACCCCCCCCACACACACATGGAGGGATGCCGGATGAGGGGGGCCACGTCAGTTGGTGGATATGTACGGAAGCTACCTGCCACGTCACGCCGGGGACGGGTACGGAGGCGCAGGATGAGACGGCGGTAGCGGAATCCCGCAGGGTCTGTCACTGCACAGTTATCGGCCTGCTGCTGCTGCTGCTGCTGCTGATCAACATGATCGTGGTGTTGATGTTGATATTGATGATTTTGATGATGCTGTCAAGGATTTTGTAGCCGCGAACGTCCCTCCACACCACGTTACCGCATTGAATGAATGGATGAACGTTACAGCGGACCCCAATCAAAGGGATCAACGGTGTACACCTACCAGACCAAGCCCCAGCAGGCCCCACCGCCAAGGCAGGCAAGGTAACCCCACACCTCAACGCCGCGAACAAAAAACACACCGGGCCATGACCCCGTCCCTTGACCCCACCGTATTGTGGAAGGACCGGCACTCCTCACCGCCGCAATCCAGGCTAGATGCAGTGCGGCAGATACCCCTGCCCCGGGGGAAGGGTGCAGCGTCTGTGCGGCGTCTGGGGGCCCCCCCGGGCCATCCCCCAATCGACTGCACACCGCACACCCCCCACTCAAGGTGTGTCTGTGCAGGTTTCGTTTTAATCCCCCCCAAGTTAGCTGCGAGGCCACCCCACGGGCGATACAAGACGCGGGCGGTGGGTGGAGTCGGGGACCGGGAGGGGCCCGTCCGGACGAGACTGCCTGCCAACGGCAACAGCCTCCGCGCCGCAAGGCCCCTTGCGTCAATGAAGACCGCGAAACCGCGAGAGGGCACCAAACCGATCACCGCAAGCCCCTACCCCCTGTCTACCTTTCCTAGATGTCTGCCCCCCGCCCCACAAACACACACACACCCGCCCGCCGCCTCATCCGCTCAATCGGAGGCGGGCGGCGGCGGTGGCGGCGGCGGGAGGGCCGTGACCTCCACCGTGATGTCCGCGTCGAGGCCGTCGAACTGCGCCGCCACGTGCAGCCGTGACCCACGGGTCAGCTCCACCGGCTGACGCAGCAGGTACACGCCCTGCACAGTCGCCGTCGGCCCACCGTCCCGCTCCGGTGCCGTACTAACCACCAACGACCCGACCGACGATTCCTCAGCAGCCCCGCCACCGCCACTCAATGTCAGGTCGTACTCAAGCCACAGCACGATGGCATGGCACGTCGACCCATGGGTCGCGGTGAGGGTGGCGGCGCCCTCCACGTCATCCAGGTGCCCCCCGCAGTCAAGTACGAGCACCTCCTCCCGGCCACTCAGCTCCTCGTAGCCCCCGCCCGCCTGCCAGATGGCGTACGGCAAGATCGGTAGCTGCTGCCGGCCGCCGCCACCGCCGCCACCGCCGGCGCCTCCGTCGCTACTGCCGTCCCCGTCCCCGTCCCCGTCCCCGTCTCCCCAGACGTCCCTGTCGGGGTCATCCTCGTCCGGGGCCCTATCGCCCCCCGACCCCCGGCCCCCCTCCGCCTCCGCGTCAGCCCCCACAACGCCCAGTACGTTGTTGGCGGCGGACAGGTCCAGGCCCTCCACCACAGCTGCGCAGGAGGAGGCGGAGGCGGGAGGAGGCGGTTGTGGCTGTTGTGGCGGTTGGGATATGATGCAAGTAACGGTCGACCAGCAACGAGCTGGGTATCGTTATGCGTCGTTTGCCCGCTCGTGTGCCCGCCCGCCCGCCCGCTCGTATGAGTGGGGTCAGTGGGGTGGCAGTGGCTGCCACTCATGGCCCACCCTCGTCGCCAGGGTTCACCGCTGGAGCCATACCGAGATTCATTCAAAGGGCGCCCCTCCCCCCGTCCTCCCCCCCTTCCTCGCCCCCTCCTCCCGCCCCTCTTACCTGCCCCTTCCCCCCTTCCCCTGCCCCACCCTCCGTCCCCTCCCTCCCCTTCCTGCTCACCCAGCGCGCTGCGAGTGCGCCACAGCTCGGGCAGCGCCGCCGCCACCGCCACCAGCCTCGCCCGCCGGGGGAAGGCCGCCAGCCGCCGGCCGCCTCGCGCCGCCGCCGAGCCGCGAATGACGTCATAGTCCCTCCAGAACCGCAGGTGGGCCCAGGGCACCAGCTGCTCGAACTCGGAAAAGTAGGGCTCCGAAACCAGGACCAGCGGGCCCGGAGCGGCCGCCGCCGCCCCCGCCCCGGCGGAGGCCCCGCCTCCCCCGCCGGCGGCGGCGCGCAGCCTCTTGAAGTAGGTTTCGGAGCGCACGGATTTGATCTTGGTGGGGGGGATCCATAATCTCCGGGCGGCCGCTCGCAGCCAGTTCTGCGCTGAGAGGTTGTCCTCCTGGGGGGGTTAAGGGGATAGGGGATAGGGGGGAGGAGAATAGTAATTTGGTAGACATTTTCAAACGGCTCTGCTGCCAGAGCGGCTGTTCGACTGGAAGGATACAGTACAATACCATAGATCGCCAGCGACGACGACGGTGTAGGGGGGAGGGGAGGGGAAGGGCGAGGGAAGTGGGGATGTGGGGAATTGGTGTACATATCTAGGGCAGTGAGGAGGGAAGGAGAGAGGGGGAGGCGACATAAGCGACCCCCACCTGCAGCAAGGTGACCGACGCCACTCCAGGGTGGGTACCCGCCAGCAGCCCCAGCGCCAGACTGCCGTCCACCACCACCACCTCAGCGCCGCCGGAGCCAGCCGCCGACCCTCCTGCCGCCCCCACCCCCTCTCGCAGCGCCGACTCCAGGGCCCCACTGAACGCCCGCAGCCGCTCTAGGTCGCCCAACTGAAGCAGCGCCTGCGGGTGTGTGTGTGGGGTGAAGGTGTGTGGTGGTGGTGGTGGTGGTGGTGGTGGGGGAAATAGGCGGCGGAAAGTGCGCAGGTGCTATAGGAGCTTGGTAGACAGCTCCAGGCAGGGGCCGGGGGGTCGTATGTACGGGGAAGGGGGGTGGGAGGGGCTGCCCCGCCACCTCGCCACCCACCCACCCACCCCCTGCACCCACCAGGGGCCCCAGCCAGCTCAGCAGCGGCATCAGCTGCTGCCGCGACGTCGCCTCCTCCTCCGCCTCCGCCTCCGCCCGCAGCGCCGCCAACCGCTCCCGGGCGCTCTGAGCACCATCCACCGCCTTCACTGCCGCAGCCGCAGCCGCCGCTGGAGACGACGACGACGGGGCGCCGGACGCGGAGGAGGGCGCGGCGTCGGTGGCGGCGGCGGCGGTGGCGGTGGCGGCGGCGGAGGAGTCCTCTGCCGCCGCCGCCGCCGCCGTCGTCAATGTCGCCGCCGCGTCTGTGTCCCCCCGCCGCCGCGGCCCCGGGTCCCGCAGCTTGGCCCTCATATTGAGGTCGTCATGCTCCAGGGAGAGGCGCAGGACGTCGCCGCGGAGGACGGGGACGGCATCGTCCGCCAACTGGGGGGAGGAGGGGAGGGGGCGGTCGGTCGGGGTCCCATGCGTTCATTCACAAGCGAGGCGAGGCAGGGCACGGCGTGCGATAGGGTCACAGCCGCCTGGGTGGCTGGGTGGGTGGCTGGGTGGCTGGGCGGGTGGGTGTCGGCACCCGGATGACGAGGAGGTCGCACAGGGTGTGTGTGTGGGGCGGGGGCGGGGGCCGCTGTGGTGGCTGCGTAGGCCCCCCCTCCCTCCCTCGTCTGCACCCGGGGCTTTGCTCCCCCAACATCCCTTCCACCAGGACCAGGACCCGCCGTGAGGGCGCACGTCCACACGCCCTGGCATGGCCCAGCACGTCAGTCCCCCTCCACCTACCCTCCCCCTTCCCCCGCCCCCTCCCGCCCCCCCCTCCCGCCCTCCCCCCCCCCTCCCGCCCTACCTGCACCCAGCACTGCTTCCAGTGGTCCCTCCACCGCTGCTCCACTCCCCCCAGGGGGCCGCCGTCACCCCCCGCCTCGGGGCGGCCACCCAGCCACTCGGGGGCGGTGCTCAGGAGCAGCTCGCCCTCGCCCCCCGCTGCCTCCGCCGCCGCCTCCCCCGCTGCCTCCGCCGCCGCCTCCTCCTCCGGCCGCCCCGGCCCCCCGGACTCCTCCGGTCTGGCACTGGGACTGAGTCCGGGACCGGGACCGGGACCAGGGACCGGTGGGGTCATCCCCAGCTGCCACCACAGAAGCACCGCGTGCGCCTCACCGTCCCGCACCACCGGCACCTGCGGGGTCGTACGGCAGTCGGTACGACACGGCAATGGATCAAGGCGAACGAACGGTCAGACTGACGCGGCTCCCTCCCAACCCCCGGCGGTCTCCCCCATCATCCCACGCCACACCCCTACTCGACCGACACGACCCCCGCGTTTCCCAATCCATCACTTTGATAAGGTCCCAATTTTACTATCAGATCTCCGTAACTGCCGTACTCCGTACTCCGTATCCCGTACCGCACCTGGATCACCTCCCGACGGCCCGACGGCGGCGGTGGTTTCCGCCAGTCAAAGTCAAACACCAGGAAGGGCTCACTGAGGGGCAGCAGAGGCGGCGGCGCTGACACGGCATCGGACGGCTGCTGGGCTGGCGGCGGTGGCGGCTCCTCCGGGGTCTGCGCCGACCCGTGGGTCGCCCGCCGACGACGAGCGGCCTCCCCGTGCTGATACAGCAGGTCCACGTGCATCTCCCGTACCTGCGGTCGACAGATGCTTGGGAAGACACTCAGATGTACAACTAAGTGGTCAGATGGCGGGCCGTGCAGTCGGAGTGTGTTTTGCGGAGGGCACGCTTGCTGGGGTTGTGGTGCTCGTACGCTATTGGATTGGAGCCTCGGTGCCGTTTGTGCGAGACCTTTATTCGTTCCGATGCGGTGCGCCGTACATGCCGTACAAGCCCTACGTGTACGGCAATAATAACATATCGTACAGCCTCTAAAGAGACTTGTGAGAGACTTACAGACACATCGCTGGTGTTCAGATACTGTCAAGGGACCCGGGGACTAGACCGCTGCCAAGGGGGTAACCCCGTCACGAGCTGTGCACCGACTACACCTCCCTTTATTACATTGCACGGCCGGCCACACTGACTGTGCTGTGCTGTGAGGCTGGGCTCCTGCCCTCCCGCGGCTGCCCGGGAGGGGATGGCGGCCTAGACAGGGGCGCGTCAGGGCCACCCGGACGTCGAGCTCGCCGGGGACGTCTTATGTCCTATATCCCTCCTCCGCCCCAGTTTGAATATGTCCTACATCCCTCCTCCTCCTCTCCCCCCTCCTCCCCTCTTCCTCCTCCTCATTCGCCGCCAGGGTAGCAGCTCGCTCGCGGCCGTCCCCACCCCCACCCCCACCTGGGTGGGTCCCTCACCTCGTACAGGTCTTCGGAGCTGAAGACCGACCCACGGGCCGCTGCATCCAGCTCCCCCAGCGCCGCCAGCACACGGTCCGCGGCACCGGCCCACGGGTCAGTGGCGGCGGCGGCGGCGGCGGGCGACGTCGCGGCGCCGCGTGACCTCAGACCTGCGGGGCAGGGCGAGGGGCGGGCGCCGGGGCAGGGGCAGGCGATTAGGCAGTAGAAAAGTAGTATGTATGTACGGCAACGTGGAACCGTGTTATGGTTATATGAGAACTGCTGTAGTGGCGGCTGAAGGCGCAGTAGCGAATGGCGGGCGGCCCGGGAAGGACTGCTCGCTAGACGGCGGATGACTGGCTGGCGAAAACCAACTCGACTAAAAGAGATCCACAAAAACCAAGCCACGCAGGGGAGCATGCGACAACAGCGCGTGACGTGCCACGAGCAAGCACGTGCCCAGCACAAACAAACCCGCCCGCTAAGTGCACGAGTAACCGTAGACTAGCCTGAAAGCAAAGGAAGCAAAGCATAAGAACGACACCGGGGTCGTTGGTAGCGGTCCCCAGGCGCCCCCGGCACGGCCTCCCCACGCCCCACGCCCCACGCCCCTGCCGTACCTGTCATCTGGTGCATCAGCGGGCACTGGACGAGCTGTCCGTACACCCGAGACGTGGCGGGGATGACCACGCCGCCTTCCTGCAAGACCCATGGGTCGCACCCGGAGTGGGACAGGGCGCCGAGGCTGTGAGACGACCTGCCCACCCATCGCCCATCGCCCATCGCCCATCGCCCATAGGGAGCCCTCACAGGAAACACAGGAAACTCCTCATGGGGCAGTAGATCGGGTGATTTGGTTGGCCGCGTGGTCCATTGGTGGCCCCTTGGCCTCCTTGGCGCCTCACAGCACCACCTGCTCACGCCCCGCCCCGCCCCTCTCTTCAGTCCCACAGTCGCCGTCTTGCCATCTCACCTTGAGCAGGTGCTGTACGGCATGACGCATCGTGGGAATCATCCCCTCCCCCAGCAGCTCCGAATCAAAGATCTCCGTCACTATCACATCCGCCCGACCGCACATGTCGGGACCCGTCGGCCCGCCGCCCGCCGCCGCCGCCGCCGCCGCCGCCACCCGCGCCGCCCGGGCGGCGGCCGCCGGCGTCAGAGACGCCTGCTTGGCCGCCGCGGCGGCGGCGGCGGCGGCCGCCTCGGCCGGCTCCTGTACGACAATTTCATCCGACCGTTTGTTCACAACGCGGATCCTGTCGGCGAGGCCGTTGCTCGCGATCACCCTCCGAGCTAGGTTCTGCATCGGCGGGAAGACCTCACACGCGATCACGGGCGCAGTGGGCGGCGCGTCAGGTGGCGGCGGCGCCGCCGCCGCCGCCGTACCGCCGGTCTCCGTTCCCACCGGCGTCGGCGCTGCCGCCGCAGTCGCAGCATCGGCAGCGGCCCCTGCCTCCCCCGGCGGCGGTGGCAGCAGCCTGGCTGCCATCATCGCCAGCAGCCCCGTCCCGGTGCCGATGTCCAGCACCCGCACTCCCCCCTGACCCGTGGGTCCGCCGTGTCCCCCGCCCCCGGGTGCGGCCCGGCTGTGGTGCCGCTGCTGCTGCTGGGCGGGTATGACCCGACGCAGGGCTGCATGGTAGGCGGCGTTGCGGCGGCTGTCGGTCAGCATGTCCAGATAGGATGAGGTGGCCACCAGGTCCGCGGCGGCGTCGTCCTCGTCACCCAGGCCTGGGGTGGGACCCGTCCGGGCCCCGTACACACACATACACACACGCGGGGGGGGAGGGAGGGGACAAGCGGGAGGGGGAGGGCGTGTGGGTGAAGGACTGGCGCGTGGCGTGTGGGTGAGGGGTTGGGGTGGGTCGGCACCACCCGGCAGGGCGCGTATGCGGCCTGGTCGGTCAGAGCGTGTGTGAACCGGACGGGAGTGCGCGCTGGGCGCTGCTGCCCGGCACAGCACACAGCACACAGCGCAGCGGCAGCATTAGGCAAGTGAAGGGGTGGGCGCAGCACCTCGAAGGAACTGTAGCGGTGTTGAACGGTCAAGATACGTCACTACCCTTCTCGAAGCTTCGTTATGGATCTAGCTACTTGATTGGTTGTGCACCGGGGCAGGGTCGCGGCTACGGCAGGTACTCGCGCATGCAATCAGGAGGGGCAGGGTCCCAGTCCGTCGGTTATGACCGTTACAAGCAGGCCGAGGCTTGTTTCCCAGCTTACCTGGTTCATTGACGAGCACCCAGTCCGCCTCCCCGGTGAGAGGATTGAGCTTTTGCACAAACATTCCCCGGGCTTGGAGAAATGATGACAGGTGAACTCCGAGGACACGAATCGGCGCGCGCGGCGGCGCTAGGCGCAGCAACGCCGCAACTGCCGCAAGAGCCAGCACACAATGCTAATACCTGTTACAGAGGTTGCCTCAGCTCAATGCTACGGGCCGACTTCCGGGGTCAATTACGTGCCGTATAGCCTCACGCCGTTCGCAGCTGGCCTTTTAAAAACAAGCGGCAATAAGTGTGGTATGAGCTGAGTAAAACAACAGAGCATATCCTGGCATGTCATCGATCATGCCCCGGGATGCCGGGATGCCGGGAACCCTGGTTGGTTATGGCGGTTTGCGCTGTACGAGACAGTAAGCTGTTTCAACAGGGAGGCTGCGTGGTTTATTGAATGTCAATTGACGCAAAATATTTGATCGGGAATCAATGGCTGCAGCCACTGTTCCTCCAGTTCCGCTTGATTACATTCGCGTTTTCGACCTGCCAACAGAGTCGTCCTTGCCTGAAGAGCTCCGCGGACGAATACTTTTTTCCAAGTACGCGCACATACCTCACCCGGAAGTATTTACTTGATGGCAAACTGGGTCTCGAACGTCGCGACATTTCGACGCGCGCAGGGCCAACTTCATCCGCGCAAAGTCAAACGACAACGGCAGCGACGGTGCAAGCGCGTCAAGCACCAACAGCGCCAACCCCTCACAGAAGGGCAGGGCTACAAGCGCGACTGACGGGGTCAAAGCTCAGGGCAAGGGTTCAGGGAGTGGCTTCAACTTCTCCAAGGCGCTGAAGGCCGGCCTGGATGGGGCGGGATCCGCGGCCACCAGTCGCGGGGATGGGAAATTCTCGGACGGCCGCGACTTCGCCGTCAGGCAAGTGGCGTTGCCAACACACGGACCGGTGCCGTCGGTCTGTCCGTCCGTCCGTCCGCCCGTGCGCGTGTCAGCGCCGAGTCGACCCCCTCCTGAAGCGGCCTCCGCATCGTCCGCCGAGGTCCCACTGCAGCGGACCATTCCGCCCACCCTACCAGTGTGCAGCTACGCCCTCCCTCCCACCCTCCCTGTCTCCCCCGCTCTTCCCCACCGACCCACCCACCCG
Organism: Eudorina sp. 2006-703-Eu-15; assembly: GCA_003117195.1. Classification (NCBI taxonomy): domain Eukaryota; kingdom Viridiplantae; phylum Chlorophyta; class Chlorophyceae; order Chlamydomonadales; family Volvocaceae; genus Eudorina; species Eudorina sp. 2006-703-Eu-15. Next base: position 305,545 of record BDSI01000009.1, read on the forward strand.
CCCGCCCACCCGCCGCAGCGATGCGCCCGGGGGCCGCGCCAAGTTGGTGCACCTCACGGCGGACGCGCTGGCTCCCGGGAACGCGGAGCGCACCCTGCAGCAGTTGGACGACCTGCAGAGGATGGCGGGGCGGCCCCAGGCGCGACCCGGAGGGCCCCCGGGCCCGGGGCCCCAGGTACGGCCCGCGACGAACAGCGGGTTGAGTTGGATCATCTGGCTGGCTGGACAGGACTGGGTGGGCTTCTGCTGCGCCACCTCCGCTGCGCAGCGCTCTAACAGCGCCCCGCCAGCCCTACCCCGCATAAGGCCCAATCCCTGAGGGTCGAGATCTCATGGTTGTCGGAGTTGGGGTGACGGCCCTCCTGCTCGGGCTGTCCGTACTCACCTATCCAACCGATTCTCTCCAATCAACCAACCAACTCAGCCGCCCGCGCCCCCTTCTCTGCCCCATTGCGCGGTACGCGCCGTGTGTCTGCGACCCTGTCAACACGGGGCACATCGCTCTCGTTGCGACAGAGCCGGGCCGGGGCACCCCCTCCTGCGCAGCCGCGCTCGGCACAGCAGCAACACGCCGCTGTGTTCGCCGCCGCTGCCAAGTCCTTGTACGATATAACTGACGACGACAGCGTCGGCGCTGGGAGCAGCGGCGCCGCCACGGTTGCGGCGGCCTCCTCCCTGTCCCCGGCCGGAGGGGACCGTCCGCGGGTACGGACACCGGAGTACGGCGTGCAGGAGCTGCCGCCCGATGGACCCACGGGTCAGGGCCGGCTGGAGGTGGCGGTGCAGCTGCCGGAGGTGACGTCACCGGCGGAAGTGGATGTGTGGCTGGCCGCGGACGGCAAGCTGCACTTGTCGGTGCCGGGGAGATACCAGCTGCAGGTGCGAGGCAGGCAGGCAACCCATCATACGTCGTGGAAGGGAAGAGGGGGTCGTGGATCGGGCCGCCCCCCGGCCTGCGCGCAGGGGCAACTGAAGTCAGTCAGGTCCTTCCGCGACGTGTCGGCACCACTAGATTGCCCCACCGGCCCCAATACACAAATGCGGTTGTGCTTGGAGCCGTGACGGCTCTTGCGTGTGCTTTGAGCCAAGGGGGCAGTTGGCCGTTGGCCGTTGGCGCACACGTGACAGATTACGGCCGTCCGCTTTGCCGTCTCCACCACGATCGTTTCCCTCGTGCACTACTACCCGTGCATGCACCGCGCGTAACCCCAGAACATGACCATGACCCCCGGCGAGAATTCAGCTATGAAGCGATTGCACGGACTGCAAGGCCCCAAGACCTCTGCAGCCGTGGGGAGGGGCGTATCAGTCGTTAATGACCTCACGGCCTTTACCGGCCGTTCAATAGCTTCGCCTCGCCTCCCGTCCTGGCTGCTGCGCAGCTTGACTTGCCGTACCCCGTACTGGACGACACATCACACGCCAAGTGGAGCAAGGCCAAGCGGCGGCTGACCCTGACGTTGACTCGAGCGCCTTCGGGGAGATAGCGGCGGACGGACCGGTGCATCGGGAGCCCAGCGGATTGGGGGGAGGGGGCTGGCAGGGAAGCTGTTTGCACGGGAGGAGGGGACATGGGAGGGGAGAGGGGAGCGCCGTTGCAGGCAGGGAGGGTAGTGGTCAGGGCACCCGGGTGTGCAGCAGTGACCGGGCGCTGAAGTGATCCGGACGGGTAGAGGGGCAGGGCAGGGCAGGGCAGGGTGCCCCAGCGGTCGGGGGTTACCCGGTGTGGCTGGGAGCTGTGAGGGTGCTGGTCTAAAGGAGGTTGTCGTGCAGTGATCAAGAGTGATTCTGTCGGCGGTTGCGGTGCGTCTGAGAAGTCTCCATCGACCTCAACCTGGCCGGATTGTACCCACACAGCATCACACCGGGTAACATCGCACCCCACCGCATCTGGGCGCGCAAGGCACACAGTACAATCAAACTCGCTGTGGCAACCCGTGACTGGAAGGGCACCCGGGGTGGAAGCAGAGGTCACCGGGAGGTCCACCTGCAGCACCCCGTATTCGCTGAATCCCCCACCCGGCCGCCTGGTAGGAGGGCACCAGTCTGGGCGGAATCGTTGCCGCCACAGCAGTGCCTCTGACCAGTAGGGCGCAATTAGGCGGTTACTGACCAGGTGGTTGTAAGGTATCCTTTCCTCTCCTGGTGCCGCCTAATGCTGTGTTAACGCGTATTACTATGAGCCCAAACTTGTCGGTGGTGCCGGCATGCGAGCAATTACAAAGCTTGAAAGCCTGACAGCCACGTAGGCTTGCCAGCTCGCCGGGCCGTTTCCTTCGCACAGCAATGTGCGGTGCGAAGACTTCCTCCTCTCAACGTCTGATGACGCATCTTGCCGACTGCTTCCGCCTCCGCGCCGCGGCAACAATGAATTCCGCACGCAGGGGGGCGTCGCCGGCAGGGCAGGTCGCGCACTCCCACCTCGTCGTCCCAAACCCGCCCCCCCCCATACCCGGGCCCCCCCCAGTGTCGTCAAGCGCTTCTTAAGAGTGGCCCGGCAGCGCGCGCAAGCCGACGGGACGCCACCAGTGCAGGTCAGGAAAAGAATTCAGTCCACGCTCTTCTGAGCAACATGAACAGCACACATACATACACAAATTCACAAACGAATTAACGCCTGCCGTTCATGCCGTACGTACGGACGTACGTACACAAATCTCGGCACACAGCACCCGAATCAGAGACACAGGAAATTCGTCCTAGGAACGCGCTCACAACAATGCGACGCGGAAACAAACTGCAAGACCTGCAAATCGTAGCGCCTCATACCTGTGACAAGATAAGCCTAAAGGCCGCACGGGTCGCAGCTGCCGCGTGGGACCCCCCCCCTCCCCCCCAGATGGGCCAGGGAGAGCCGGACCCGGGTGCCATTTCAGCGTTTGACTTGTGCGACAGACAGCGTTTGACTTGAGTCAATACGCGGCAGCCACCCTTCCCAAATCTCAAAATAGACATCCAGGACCACATGCGATCTAGAGTCAGGTTCGGTTGACAACAGACCCAGAACCAGACCAGAGATGGCCAACCGGCGGGCGAAGAACAAAGCCACCTCTCGCAGGCGCCAGCGCAAGGCCGAAAGCCATGCGTGTGCAGTCATGAGACCTCGCTCGACCCGGGGTCGAACGCGAACCCGAGAGGGACGTCGGCAGCTTCACAGCGGCAAGCTTGCTTCGTGGTGAGCGCGGAAAGCCTGATGCGGCCAAATGCTGCTTGAGGATCCCATTCCACCCTGGACATCACGGAACTGCCCGGCGGCTCAGAAACGCACCCGGAGTGTCTACGCCGTAGCTAATCCGTCGGTCAGCCCCGAAGGCCAGAAGGAGGCAGATGCCACACGCGGTCGGGTCAAAAGTCACCCCTCCAAAGCCATCAGTGCATCAGTCCCGAATCGCCCGCGATGGTCAGTCTGGGATGATCAGCGAAGCCGCAGCGACCTCGCCGCCGCTGCAACATGGCCGTGCCCCCCATCAGCAGGCACTCGACGGCCTGCCTCTGTGGCCAGGGCCCTCAGCACGGCCTTGCGTGGCGGCCGGCAGCGCAAGGTGGTCGCCAGAGGCCCCCCTGGCGCAAGCACACACAACCCCGCCGCGCTCGTGCCCTGGCGCTCCCCGCCCCGCGCCCCAGCCCTTGAGCCCCTCGAACTGTCTACGGGTAGCAGAAGTCCAGGTTGAGCGCGTCGTTGATGAGCTTGGACTGCTCGCGGGCGTGCACGTCGCCGAAGCCAGTGGCGGTGGCGGCCGACGGCGGGCGCCCCGAGTACGGCATCCTGTACGGCACAGGTAGGAAGCAAAGGGGTTTCTTATGCCACGCGGCCAAAGGAGCTCTCTAGGCGCGTACAGATCTCGTTTCGTGCTATAGACGCCCTGCGCATCCAAGGCGTGAGTTTGTTCCTTTAGTTAGGTCATGGATACTTGCAGTCCCTGGTGCTGGTGCACAGTGCGCCTCCCAGATGAGTATGATCCTTTCCCCAAATCACTCGTGAGCCGGCGTCGTCAATCTGCCTTGTTGTTCTCGGCCCTGTCCCCGTCCTTATCCACACTCGCCACTACTCACGTCCGCGCCTCCTCCCCTCCAGTCCCGCCCCTGGCGCCCTCCCTCCCCGAGGGCCCTGAGCCCATCCACCCCCTCCATCAACCCCCCGCCTGCCCACCCACCTGCCCATCATGGGCCTGCCCTCCTCCAGCAGGCACGTGTCGAAGCGGGTCTGCACGTGCAGGTATGCGCCCATGTTCATGGGCTCCTCCTGGCACCACAGCAGCTGCGCGTTGGGGTAGCGCCGGATCTCGCGGCAGATGAGGTCGAAGGGGAAGGGCGCCAGCTGCTCCACACGCACGATGGCGATCATCCCCTCCTGCGCCAGGCAAGCAGGCAGGCAAGCGAGGGAGCGAGGTAGCGACCCACCCACCGGGAACCACCGGGGCAGAAAGCGCAGCGTCACATCCCGCCGGCAGGCGATAGCCGCATACCGCATATAGCCTCACATAGCCTCATATACGGTAGCCACACATACGAATTCAACATGCACACGGCGGCTGGATGCACCTTGTGACGTCCGCAGCGTCTGGAAGCGCACGGGGGTGTTGTGTGGGTTTATGATTCGCGTGCTGTGTGCCATCGACCATCGTGCGCATCCCAGCCGCCTAGCACAGCAACCCCCCCCCACGACAGGCCCGCAGGGCTGTCCCTCCCAGGGAGAGCGGCCCCAGGGGACGGGCCGCGGCGCACCTTGCCCTGCTTGGCGCGCTCCGCGTGCAGGTCGTAGAAGACCTTGCCCGAGCAGAACACGACGCGCTTGACGTTGGGCTCCTGGGGCGGCCGCGGGCCGCGGTCCTTGGGCAGCAGGCCTGGGGTGGGGTGTGGGCGGGGGGGGGGGGGGCGATAGGGAATAGGAAATTGGTAGACATTTTCAAACTGCGCTGCTGCCAGGGGCGGTGGGGTGTGTAAGGGAGAACCGGCGCGCACAGCGGGCGAGTCGGCCGGCGCGGACCCACCGCCAGAAACGGATGCAGCCACCCACCCGCTCGCTCCTGTCTGTAAACCCAATTCATTGCCATACCTGCCGTGTGTTCTCGCCCCCAATCCCCAGCGGCGCCCAACGGTGCCAGTGCCAACCCGCCAGCCATCTAAGGCGCCAGCCGCCAAGACAGCCATCTGCCCCTTCTCTCCGCCCCCTCCCACAACCCCACTCACCCGTGTCGTCCATGATGACACGCTTGAAGCGCACCCCCACGATGTTGGCGTCATCCGGCATGTCGTCGAACTCGCGCAGGGGAGACTTGCACAGCGGGTGTCGGAGCAGGTTCTTGGGGCTCATGATGATGAGCGGCTTGCGGAACTGGCGGTGGACCTGGGGGACGTGGGAGGGAGGGAGAGGGAGGGAGGGAGAGGAAGGGAGATGGCGCCAGGTACATAGGCAATGTGCAGACATACGGTATTCACGCTGCGCCGCTGCCAGGGCCGCGGGGGGTCGAGCGCGCTCTGATGTGAATTGGGAGAGGCTCGGACGGCTGGGCAGGAAGAGCTGGAGGAAGGGGAGGATATAGGAGATTGGTAGACATATTCCTACTGCGCTGAAGAAGGGGAGGAGGATACCTCTGATGGATGATGGGAAGGAGGAACCTTCCTCTCGCTCCCTCTGGAGGGGATGGTCAGGATAGCAACTCAAGTCTGAAGTGGGTCGCAGAAACGGCAACCCTTGGGGAGACTAAACGGCACCGCCCGTACGTAATAAAGGTTAATCCGCCCCATTGCGCCTTCCATCAGCCCCCCACCAGCCATCGCCTAGGCGGTGGCAGTGGTAGCGCCGGGACAAGGTTCGCCCCCTTTGTCAATAAAGACAAGGTCCGCCCCCCAACCACCCCGTGGGTCGCACCTGCCGCCGCAGCACGTGGAAGTAGTTGGCGGGGGTGGTGCAGTTGACCACCTGCCAGTTGGCCCTCTGGATCTGAGTGCCCAGGTGGCCGCCCGTGAACCACTGGGCCTCGTCGTGGTGCGGCATGTCGTACGGGTTCTCGTCGCAGCACTGCGAGACAAACAGGCAGACAGACAGACGGATACAAACAGCCAGGTTCGGGTGGATCAGAATGGAACCACACTGGCTGTTCAGCTTCGTGCCGCGCAACACTGTCTTGATTACCGTGATAGAGGCGGTCGTAAAGTGGCGGTGGCAATGTCAGCGCCCTTCAGCGCAGCGCCCTCAACCTGGACAAGGCACAGGCTGAGGGCTCTGCGCTGAAGGGTGCTGCCACTCTCACTCTACCGGACCGAGTGCTACCCCTGGCCCCTGGCCTCTGACTTCTGTCCACCGCCGCCGGTCGACGTGGGTGCGCGAGTTGACCCCGGCGCCGCCTCCCCTCCCCTCCCCTCCCTCGCCCGCTCACGCACACACTCCCCGACCCGACGCCCACCCCACCCCCACCTGCAGGAAGCGCTCCAGGCGGGCGCTGCTGTGCTCGGGGCCCTGGCCGTCGTAGCCGTGCGGCAGCAGGCACACCAGTCCGCTCTGGCGCAGCCACTTGGCCTCACCCGAGGACAGGAACTGGTCGAAGATGATCTGGAGGCGGAGGGCGCGGGCAGGGCAGGGCAGTGCGGCGGTTGCGGGGAAAGGCGGCGTGTGCGGGTACCGACGAGAAACACGGACCACGTTCAAACCCGGCTGTGGCGGCGCCTGACGTCCGGCAGCTCGCCCGCGGCATTTACATCATCACCACATCACTTGACAAGATGATAACAGCCATTCAAAGCTTGCCTGAGAGGCAGACATCCTCTGATGTCCTGATTCCCTGTCCCCGTCCAGCCTTCGAGACAGAAAAGACACGCGCCCAAGTCTTCTTGTCACGGACCCGGCACCTCGTGGTCCCCCCTCCCCCCGCGAGCCCTCCCCTCCCCCCACTGCGACACACCTGTGCCCCGTTGGCGAAGTCGCCGAACTGCGCCTCCCACAGCACCAGGCTGTTGGGGCTCTCCATGCTGTAGCCCAGCTCGAAGCCCAGCACGCCGAACTCGCTCAGCGACGAGTTGCAGACGGTGAAGCTGTTGTTCTGCTGGCCGGGGAACACGTGGTTCAGCGGCACGTACTTGGCGCCTGGGGCGGGATGGGGTGGGGTGGGGTGGGGTGGGATGGGGTAGGGTGGGATGGGGTGGGATGCTTCATGAGGAACGACGGAGCACCGGTAAGGCGGGAGAGCAATGTGGCCCACGGACACAGGGTGGAGGTGACCACGGACACAGGGTGGGATCCCTGTGCCCGTGACAGGTTGTACCCCTCAACCAAGAGCGCGGCGGGATCCCAACCCCCAACATCCATGGGCCGTACGGCACCGGGAGATGCGGGACTGGGAGAACATACGTGGAGAGCCGCAATATACGTGGAGAGCCGCAGAGCGTCTGAGCTGCCTGATTCGGCTGACTTCGAGCCGCCAACGGCAGCGGAACTGCCTGCAAACCATTCACGCCGCCTACTAACCCATCCACTTAGGGCATACCCACGCACGCACGCACGCACGCAGACGCACCCACCCACCCGTGTTCTGGTCGTGCAGCACCGCGTGGCGGTGGCTGAAAGTGCCTCGCTCCACATCCTGGCCACTCAGCCGCACGTGGTTGCCCTCGGACAGCAGCGTGGCGAACGCCAGCGCCTCAGCCATGGCCCAGTCCACACCCTCGCCTGGGGCGGGAAGGCGGGGAAGGGAAAGACGAGGGGAGGGGACAGGGAGCGTCGAGTGAGACAACATGGGAGCACTGATGTTGGGCCGATGGCGCAAGCGAGCCATGGCCGGTGTGTCAAATGATGATGGGTGGTGAAGAACAAAGAGAAAGTGACGGCCATGCTGGGGGTTGCCGCCGATCTACGCTAATTCCTCAACACAAAGGCCCGCTCCGCTCGTGCGAGAGCTTCCAACAAGCATGCAGCGTATGCTGTGCAACGCCGCAGCATGCTGCATGATGACGGATGGAGGGTGGAGCGTCACCAATGTGGTCACAGACGTGCTTGCGATCCGACTGACAGTCCTGGCATCTGGCAATGGATTGCCTGCGTGTCACACATCAGCACCTCCATCCCAGCCGCACACCGCAACACCGCTCGCGCCGAAGCACACGTGTAAACTGCAGGATGCAGGCTACCGCAACTAGCAAGTATCATGGGTCTGGGTGGCTTGGGCGTGGCTAGCGCTTTTCTCGCTAGGAAAAACACACACACGCGCGCGCAGCACACATCACACGCACCCGAGTCGATCATGGCGCGGCGCTGCTCGTACACCTTCCGGATCTGGCGGTGCGCCAGGAACTCCTCCGGCAGGGCGGTGATGGAGTGGCCCACGCTGCGCAGCAGGTCCATGGGCACACCCGTGTTGCGGATGCGGGACAGCTGCGCGGGCGACATGAAGCCGTGCCAGTGGGAGGCCAGCCAGTCCTTCTTCTGCGGCTTGTAGTCCTTGGCCGCCTCGAAGGCCTCGTTCAGCAGCGTCTGCACCTTGTCGTGGATAGCCCGGATCTCGTCCTGGGGGGAGAGAGAGGGGGAGATTGGAGTCACAGACAGGGTGGGGGTGGGGGGCCCGGAATGATAGGCGCCAGGAAAGCCGACGGCACGCAGACCCGGCCCTGGCAGTGGTCGGATGGTGGCCTTCGGTCGATGAAACCTTCCACCCTCCCCCGCTTAAGGGTCTGGGACCCCGCTGCGTCGCCATGCATTGCTACTGCTGCCCAATCGATTCCACCGTCTTCCACTACTGCGGCCCACGACCCCACCTTGCGCCAGGCACTGATATTGGGAATCAGGGATCTCGTGTACGGAACGCACGTACACACGTACGGTGACTGGCTTCTCGCACCCCCGCCCCCGCAACCTTGATGAGCCCCGCGTCCCTCTTGGCCTTCTCACGACTGGTTACCCCACCTTGGAGCACCACCATCCCTGCACCCCCTCACCTTGGTGAAGGTGCCCTCCTGCAGCAGCTGCTCCGCGTACATCTCGTGGCTGTGCTTCTTGGCCTTGATCTTCTTGTACATGAGCGGCTGCGTGAACATGGGCTCGTCGATCTCGTTGTGGCCGTGCTTGCGGTAGCACACCAGGTCCACCACCACGTCCGACTTCCAGGCCTGGACTCCAGGGAAGGGGCGAGGGGCAGAGAGGAGAGCGGCAGCGGTCAATTGAGTGGCAGTGGCAATGAGAGAGAGTGACAGTGAGGGAGGGGCGTAAAGCAGCGAGAGTATGCGGAGCGATGGGCCGGGCGAGGGTTCTCCGATCCAGAGGGGACCAGCTGGCCACGAGCTGGGGGATGTCAGCGACCTAGTGCCGCAGTGCTTCACGCCGCACCGCGAGTCCACCGCGTCTCTGATGATATGGACACCCACCCACGGCCTGAACTAGCCATCCCCGTGCACGATCTGGCACAACACGCAATGCTGCAGTGCGTGTGTCTCCCCCTCGCACACACGCCCCGCCCCCACCCACCTGGCGCCACTCCGCTGCCAGCTGGCACACCCGCACCACACTCTCCACGTCATCGGCGTTGACATGGAAGATGGGGCAGTTGAGGCTCTTGGCCACGTCCGTGCAGTACGGCGAGGAACGCGAGTCCTTGGGGTCGGTCGTGAAGGCCACCTGAGCGGGTGACACCCGGGGGCCGGTGGGGCAGACAGCGGTGGGGCAGATGGGTTTACTTGGAGCCATGTCAGGTTGGGGTGAGGGCAGTCCGTCCTGGGATATCCGCCCCGACCTTTACCCCTCCCCCCCCCACACACAATTCTCGCAGCTCAGTTCTCTTCTTCACACACACACACATACACACACACGGCGCCTACATCTCCACTTCTTCACATGTCCTCTAGGTCGGTATCATTAATATTAATTCGGTTCGGGTACTGCTGGGTCGCCCATTTCCTGCCGGGTCTTGTTTTGTTCTGCAACTTTTGTCGGTGGTGGCGCGGCTGCCTTGTTGCTGTTTTCATGTTTTCCAATTCGCAGGTTAATATGGTAAGTATATTGGAGGTTGGTTTGGGTCGGGCGGGTTGCATTTCTAAACACACACACACACATCCCGGTCCCGTCAAGGTTTTCGGTAATTCGGGCGTGTTTCGGGTATCCTCTGTTTCCGTGTTTCTCCTCGCGGCTCAGTTCTCTTTAACACACAACCCGACCTCCTCCCTCGCCCCTTCTCTAAATAAAAAGCTGCACGGCTTCGTTTCAGAGCCACTAAAAGAAGCAATTTCGCATTACTTTCGCATTTATCCTGGCAGCTGCGGCGACACGACCCTCCCGTTCTGTGTTCGTGCCTTCCCCTTCATTAACCCGCCTTTCGCCTCGCCCCCCTGCTGCTCGCGGCCCCCTCCCCCTCGGTTCCCCAATCCATATCCCCCGTTTGTCAATAAAGATAGCAAAACCGCAAAAAAAAACCAATAACCGCCGATGTTGGCATTGACGAAGACAGCGAAGCGTTAACTCCGACGAAATAAGTAGAAGCCGATGTGTAGCCCCCTCCCCCGGCCCCCCCGCGCCCGGTCGCACCTGGTTGTTGACCACGAGGTGGATGGTGCCGCCCACCGTGTAGTCCGGCAGCCCCGACATGTCCAGGGTCTCGTACACGATGCCCTGGCCGCTGAAGGCGCCGTCACCGTGCAGCAGGATGGCCAGGTTGTGCGACCGCTCGTGGTCATCGCTGCGGCCGAGGAAGAACGGGGTTAACGGAGCATGAGAACAGTCAGGCGCGGCCTCCGGCCCCCAGCGGCCGACGAGAATGTCATCTCAGGGGCCACTCCGTCCGTTCCGCGCTCCCACCGCCATCCCGCATCCACCGCCGCCGCCGCAAGGAGGGTTACCCTGCACTGGCCGGGCGCCGGGGCTTTGCCGGACCCGTGCAGCTGTCGCCACGCACCCTGCCGCCGCACCTGTAGTACTGCTTGGCGCGCGTCTTGCCAAGCACCACCGTGTTGACCGCCTCCAGGTGGGAGGGGTTGGCCACCAGGGACAGGTGCACCATCTTGCCGTGCACAGTGGGGCGGTTGTAGCTGGTGCCCAGGTGGTACTTGACGTCGCCGCTGCCCGTGTACTCGCCCTGGGTGAGGGAGGACATGGAGAACGTAGAGGGGGGAGGGGAGAAGAAGGGTTTCAACGTTTGACGTGAGGAGGAGAACGAAGACAGGAGAACACAAGGTAGCAATGCGGGTCAACCCAGAATGTACGGGGATGAACCCAGATGGAGCCATCACGCGTTGAGCAGGGAGATGCTCACCTCTCTCAAGGCAGACCACGACGATGCAACTGAATCGACGTCAAATCATCCTCGTGTGAAGAGGACACGTGGCATGCAGTCGCCGGACAGCCCCCCGCAGCGAGCACGGGTCGGTCTACGCACACCGCACACCGGCGCGCACATGCTGCCGGGTCCACCTCGTAACGTCCCCGGCCGTCCCCGCCCCAAGAAAGTGCCATCCATCCCACCCCACCCCACCCCACGGCACCTCACCCGCCCGGTGATGAGGCGGTGTGCGTACCCTCGTATCCCACTGCTTACGTTATTTGGTTACGTCTTCCCCAACCGCTCAGACTCTGTGTTTGCAGTGGCCGCCCACCCTATCCATCCCCACCCACCACCCACCCACCTCGTGCGCCTCGTGCATCTTGCCGGTGAACTCACTGAAGATCTGGGCCAGCGGCTTGCGGACCACGTTGGCCAGCACGTTGAGGCGACCTGGCGGACACAGCCGGCGAAGGAAGGGAGAGGAGGAGCAGGGGCGGGGCAGCCCTCGGTGGGGCCCATGTCCATCTGCTACCGCAGGGCCCCTACGAACATCGAGCCGTGCCCATATCCAATCTGTGGGGCGTTCCGTTTTCAAGTGACAGGATTCCATGGGTTTGCCAGATCCTCGTGTTTGCTTACAGCCCACGTCGGTGGCCCCCACCCCGCCCCGCCTCGCCCCGCTAAATCTCTGCTCTACCGAGTCGCTGTACCGCTCGCCCTCGCCCACCTCTGTGCGGCATGCCGATGACCACCGACTGCACCCCCAGGTCCGCCCCCGTGTCGATGATGGTCTTCATGCCGGGGATGAGGCTCTCCGCGCCCTCCAGACCGAACCTCTTGGCCGCCGTGTACTTGTTGGCCAGGAAGGTCTCGAACATGTCCGACCAGGCCAGGCGGTCCAGCATGTGCTGCTTCTGAGCCTTGGTGAATTGGACCTGAGGGCCGCAGGCAAGCCAACCACGGCCACGACAGCGAGGCACGAAAACATTAGAAAAGGGTCCGGCATCGGGATGTTCCATCGTGGGTGCGGCGCGACCTGGTGTTCCCGCCTGGAACGGAATGGGAGGCCAGTCCGCTGCTTTAGCATTTCGCGCACCGACGTGGGTCTATGGACCGGTTACCGTGCCGCCTGCAGTGCATCGGCCCTACGTTGTCCGAGTGTAACGTAACGTAACGCATCACAGCAACCCGTCGCCGCCCCGCCACGACTCTTGAGCGCCGGGCACTGGACTCCCCACCCACACGACCGACAGCTCCGGAGAGCCCCGCCGCCCCACCTTCTCGATGGTCTCAATCCGCTCGCGGATCCAGTTGCACTTGTCGCGCTCCGGGATGTGCATGTACTGCGCAGGGGAGGGGGAGGGGGAGGGGAAATAGCGAATGGGTTGACGAGTACGCCTACATGTCTGCGCTGATTGTCAAGAGGGGGGAACGCGGCGGATGTAGGTGAGGGCGCCGCACCGCACCCCGTCATCAAACCCACATCGTGGAGACCCAAACGCACTGCAATCACCCCTCCTCGATCGCGCGGAGGGCAAAAGCACACCCACGCCGCCGGTGCACTGGACTGTTGAAGGGATGCACGGATGCCGTTTCGCGAGTTGCCTTTACTGTGGGTGCGTCTCGAGCGCTCGACGACCAAGGGTGCGCCCCGAAACCCACAGGCCGGGACATAGCAGCGCAGGCTACCCCGTGCGGCCTGTGATCGACATGTGCCAGACCAGCCATAGCCAGGTGTCTAGCCCGGTGGCCGGCGCTGCTCCTTGACAAGGACAGCGCGGCCCAGCATCCGCTAGGCCCGTCCCCCGGGTCCCCAGCAGGTGTCCACATTCATCAGGCCAAGGGTCACACACGGAATGCACAGCTCCCCGCCATGTCGTGCGGCTCAATTTTACCAAGCACGCGATCCCGTCTTGGCGCTGTGAGAGCAAATCACGAAAGTTGCTCCATCTCAAAAGTTGCAAGCCGTGGAGCAGCGGCATCGGATGCCTGCGCAAGCTTCAAACCCGAGGGTTGTAGAGCGCCCCCAACCGTGAAGTGCTAGGTACTGTCCAGGCCGCCCCCAACCCGGGGATAGTCCCTCTTGCGGCTGGCCTGGTCGCGTGCCGGCCTGCGGCCGGCTGCACATCCCAGTCGCCGCTTGTGCCGCTACCGCACGCATCTGGCCGCCATCGCAACAGCGCCGTTGCTCATAGGTCGAGATGGAAATCGTTGCACGTCCCAGCCCGCCACCTGATGCCGCCTTGTACCCCCACGCAACCCTCACTCTCCCTATCCACTCCGGCCCCAGCCCTGATGAGACCAGGCCAGCAAGGTCAGGATTTCAGCTGCCTCAAAAAGACGCTGCACATGCAAGACCACCCCACCGTCCCTGCCCCACCTCAATTTCCTATACTCCACCGCCCCTGCCCCACCTCATAGCCGATTTTGCTGCAGTAGGTCTCCTGCAGGCGGGTGAGCATCTCCCGTAGGGTGCGCATGGGACGGCCCTCCGCCAGGAAACCCGCTTGGTTCCAGCTGCCGACGAAGAACCTGGCGGGCAGCGGCGCAGGGCCGACAATTCAGCACAACGAGGCATCACACGCAATCTGCTGCGCTGGCGAACACACGCCCATGGGTGCGGGGTGCCGTCGGGCTCGATGTCGGTGTGTATGGCCATGCCGTGCGAAGGGGTGTTCCAAGCACCGAAATCACTGTCCGGCCGGCCTAACTCACTCCCTATCCATATCTGTTTCCTTGAAGCCCCAGAACTTGGGGTCCAGCTCCGGTGGGTGCGCGTGGAAGCTGATGCCGAGCGGGTCAAGGTCTGCCGCGAAATGCCCCAGCACCTGACAACATAAGGTTCGAGCGGGTGAAGCCGCGTGAAAACATGGTTAGCTGGTTTGTGGACTGTGACGCTCAAGACAAACTGACACGACGATTGTCGCACCTGGTATGCGCGAATGAGCAGGAGCAGTCGCATGCTCTCCTGAACGGTCTGGTTAGAGACAGCCGCCGCGGAAAAGGGCGACATGTGCAATTTCCCCTTTTCAAAAGCGTCAAAAGCCTCGGCCATCGCCTCGCCGGTCACGCCATGGTCGAGGTTGCGGAAGAAAGCCTGCCAGGTGCGGTCCACGGAGCTGGGGTCTTTGTGATACCGCTCCTCCAGCTCCTCGAGATAAGTGATACTGGTTCCCTCGTTGAAAGAATCCTTCAATTTGGCGAGAGGCACCGGCTTTGGTTCCGCGGGATTGAAGGCGCTCGCAGTCGTGTGCACGCTCAGCTGGCCCAGTCGCAGGACGCAGAGGATTCCGGGTGCGCCTTCAGCCGCCGCACGCCTGGCGGCGGCTGCTAGCGCCATGGTTATGCCGAGGTCCTTTGTAGCCGATTCGCCCGCTACTCCTCGACTGACCGCCGAAACCGACGAGGCCGACAAAATAAATCAAGCCTGTTCAGCTATAATAGCATCAACACCGGTGCAGGCCGGCTTTTTGCAATTTGTCGAGCAGAATTGTGCCGGAACAAAATCGTACGATGACCAGTCATGGTTATTACTTCCTTCACTGGACGCAACAGATCAACATTTAATTGAAGCCCGCAACAGTAACTTACCTGTACCATTTGCTGTTACCGTTGCATGACTCTGATGCTTTGTTCTGCGTTGAACAAAGCATCAGCGTCATGCAACGGTTACAGCCAATGTCCCCAGTACCTTCTATATGTTCTCTGCCTGAGGTCTAAAAATGATCTGTAACTGGAATGAACTGGTACCCCCACCGAAATGCTGTACGACGGCTCCAGCTCTTCCCATACACATGTGCCTCCCCTCCACAGAGCTTCCTTAAAAACCAAGGCGCCTTCTCCCTGCATTTTCCCACGTCACCGCCTGATCATTTAGCACTCTATCATTTAGTTCTGGCGGGAATCCGGCATGGTTTGCCCGTCAATCGTTACAAAAGCGCCTGTGATCCACGCGACGACTCTTTGGTGGACCTAGCGGCAACGCCGGTCCCCAAGCTCATCAAGCGCAGAATCTCGACACGATAGGCGTCAAAGGCGGTAGCATGCGTGTCGTCTGGCTGGCTGGCCAGCGAGCGAGCTCTTGAACCATCTAGCATGAAACCGCCGACGGCAGATTTAAGCAAAATTTGTGGCCGGGGAGGCAGATTTGCAGGGCTCGTGGGTGGATAGCAGCACCGGGACACGTGTCGGTAGGTTGGAGTGGAACCCATCCCGCAACGTGCATCACCGTGGTGCCAAGGTTTGCTTCTCAAGACCGTCAAAACCGTTACCAAGCAAGCGATGGGCGTCATGGTTTGGCTGCTGAGGGCTGCTGTGATAGGCTGCTGCGCTCGGTGTATAACGATTTGTTTGCCGTACACAAATGCATCACATCGCACAATTCTCATGCGACAGCAATATAGAATGCTACTGCAAACGGGAGTAGAGGCAGCAACCTTCGTAAAGTAGGGAGGCAAGGACGCGACGCGCAGTAGGAACTCGACCGTTCCAGGGTGAAAGAGTCGGGTAGCAAGAGGCGTGGGAGTATCACCTAGGAATCTGCATCCGGAAAGCACATAACGGCGTACGAGGTTGAGCAGAATACCGACACCGCGACACACCGCGCCAGGGCTGCAAAAGGAAGTGCCATCTTTGTAAGCTCGTTTTACCTTTAGGTTTCATTTTTAATCTGCCCAACAAAAACGTTGGGGCAGCATAACTGCCGGGAGGTTTTTGAATCGACCAGAAGCATGCGATAACCGTGTTCTCCAAAGTGCCGATTGCGGACCTCCGTTTTATCATGCTTGGATTGCCATCTCATGTGCCTTTGCGCACAGGCTCTGAACGGCGAATTTCACGAACTTCCGCAGGCAGCAGTGGAGAACGAGGCAGCTCAAGCCTCAAACTCTGCAACTCGGGCCCTTCAAACAAGTAATGCGGGCAGCAGCCGCATGCTGATGGACGCTCCACCACCAGTGTTGGCGCCAGCAGGTCCGGCGGCCACAAACAGCGTTGCGGGGCCCCCTGCCGAGGGTCTGGCTTCGGGCCAGGCAACAACCCAAAACCCAATCCATGCGTCTGGCGCGGTCGCTTCTGGGGAACCGATCTTGCTGCTTCAGCAGACCCCACAACAGCAGCAGCAAGAGCAGGAGCAGCAGGAGCAGCGGCGCGATCGAGGCACCCAATCAGGAGATGCACGACCGATCAAAGCAGCAGCAGCAGCCGCAGCCGAACCCGCCATGTGCAGTGCAGCAGATGAAGATGAGCCCAGCGGTCAACAGCAGGCAGCAGCCGAACTACCCGAGCTCTCTCCTGACAACAGCGGAGGCCCTGTCGGTGCGGGTGACAACACCGACGACCAGAAGCAGGCCCTCCCGGCACACCTGGTGGAGATGTGCCAAAAACTCCAAGATTGTCTAACCGTGACCGCCTGGGCGGATCCGCGCAGCCGTTGCACCCTGATCCAGTTGTTTTCGTCCATCTTCAGGGACGAGTGCAAGCTGGAGTTTGCCAAGACGCCCGAGGCGACGGCGGAGATTTGGACGGTACGGGCCAAGGCGCTCACCGTACTGCAGGACCACCTGATACAGCTCACCTCTGAGGACCCCATGAGGAATGCGGCGGCGGAGGTTCACCGGTTGCTGGTGCGCACGGATTTCATACCGTGCCTCGTCCGCACGCTGGCCAGGCTTGTGGGTGACGTGTCCGCCGCCGGCGCAGGGCAGGCGGCGGCGGAGGCCGCGCCAGCAGCGGCCGCTGCCATGGTCCAGCGCGCGGTTCCGATGCCGGCGGTGATTTGCAATTGGTTCACTTTGCTATACTGCGTGTTCATATTCCACATCACGCGCTCCTCAAACCTCATCCAGCTTTCGGCGGGTGATCCGGTGTTCAACGCCGCCATGCGGGAACTGCGAGGGGCCATTCTCCGCAGTCGAGCCTTGGAGCATGCGACGAGGGCGGCGATTATCAGCCGGACCACGGTCGTGTCGTCCGGTCCCGGCGACAAAGTCTACGGCGCTGCCGCGGGCGGGAGTGCTAACACGGACGGCGGCGGTGGCGGCGGTCCCTGCGGCGGCGATGGCCGCTGTGATTTTCACAGTGGCGGCGACGGCGATGGTAGAACCGACAGCGGCAGTAACCCTGTGGAGGATTCACTCTCAGCAATTGCGAGAGCTGCCGAAACCCAGGCGCAGGCGCTGGCGGCTTTCGCCATGAACTTGCTGCCCAGGTGTCTCGCTGCCGTGATCCGGAACGCCCGGCAGCACAGGGACCGTTCGGTGGCCGTGTGGTTGGATGTGCTGCTGTCGGGCCCCTGCGTGCAGTACTACCTGCTGCTGCACGTCGTGTCGCAGCTGTGCGCGGCCGACGGCGGGCCCGACTACGGCCTACCGCCGGGGGCCAGGCTGCCGCCCGAGATCGAGGGCGGCTGCGCGGTGCAGCAGCAGCCGCAGGTGGCGGAGGAGGCGGACACCGGCGACAAGGGTGACGCTTCGGCCGCTGGCGGCAAGGGGAGCCGCGGCAAGGGTATCGTACTGGAGACGGATCTCATGATCCAGGCATTCCACTGGTGGGCAGGTAACAGGGCCCGGCCCTGCAGCGACCGGGCGCTGTGGGCCCTGTGCGTGCGCGCCGCCGCTCTGACGCCGCAGGCTGACGCGCCGCGCGGTAGTAGCAGCAGCAGCACGGGCAGCGGGAGCGGTCGCCGGGATGCCTTCCTAATTCCTACACCCCCTCAGAAGGCCGTGCGGCTGGCTCTGGCGGCGCTGCGCTGCGCGCTGTCGCTCAGCCGCAACGGAGGCGGCGGTGGCGCGGGTGCACGCAGCCTGTGGCCTCTTGCCGTACATGTAGCAGAAACCGCGGTCCTGATTCCGCTGGGTGACGGCTGGCCGCATTTTTCGCCGCTGGACTTGCTGGTCTTGATGCCGCTGCCGGCGTTGGCCGACGCAGAGGTGTCAGGTGCGTTCCCGGAAGCTGTGCCCAGGACTGGCCGCGCAGGCTGACTGCGGGTTGTTTCCATGATGCCGTGCCCCGTGCGGGTGTTGGCCTCGCAGCTGTCTTCCGCATCCGCAGAGTCTGGGATGCATTTCCGTTTACGTGCTGAGCTTGTGTTCCAATCTGTTGTAGTAGTAGTAGTTGTTGTTGTTGTTGTGTGGTTATAATGAAAACTGCTCTGTTGTTGGGGTGTGCCGCGCATTCCTTTTCCCAGTCAACCCCGCTCGTCCTCGCCCTTACGCCTCCCTACGCAGCGGCCGGCGCCGGGGCAGACGCGCAGCTGCCGGCAGAGCCCTGGCCCGAGCTGTCCGCGGCTCTGTCGGCCGGTTACGTCCGCGCCCTGGAGCGAACCATCCGGAACGAATGTCGTCTAGCCGCCGCCAACTCCTCGAATGAAGAGCTGGCCATGCTGCTGAGCGGCATTGCGCAGCTGGCCAGCCGGAATGCGGCGGGCCTCGCAAGCTTGATGGCGTACGGCGAGCCCGGCCAGGTGGCGGCGCTCATTGCCACGGCCGCCGTGGCCGTGCGCCGGGTGCAGTCGGCTGTCCCCAACATGTCGCAGCTCTGCATCAGGAGTTTCGTGTCGGATGCCGCTAAGCTTCTGAGCCACCTGGAGGGCGCTCTGAGGGCCTGGCGGCACTGGGATGCCGCCGGGCTGATGTCGCACGACAGGTACTGGTGGCGGCGGTACGACTTCCATACGACACATAGCGACAGAGGATCGTCCATGGCCAGTCTCTCTGTCTCGAGGCAGGGAACGGATGACCCGGGACCTGGCCAGGAAGGATTGGACCGCGGCGGTGGTGGTGGTAGCGGGGCCAGTGGCGACAGCGGCGGTGCCGGCGGGGACGGTAGTGGCGGCGGCACCCCGAGCGGCGGCATCGACCCGCCGCGCCTCCCGCCGTTGCAGCAGCTATCTCTGCTGGCGGCCTTCGCCACCGCGCGCTGGTTTCCCGTGGTCAGCGATATCATGGACACCTGCGGAACGCTTCGGCCCTCACAACCGGCCGCCGAGGTTTCAGACATCACCCTCAGGAGCATTTCCACCATGGCTTTGTGGGTGCAGCCGCTCCTGATCGCCTTCCTGGACTGCCGGGCCGCGGCGGCGTTGTTGGCGGCGTCGATCCAGTGCGTGGGGGAGTCACTCGAACACAGCGCGGCCGAGGCGGACCACTGGCAGGCGCTGCTGCTGGGGCCACTGGACGTGCCGGGCTTCGTTAAGAGGGCCAGCAGGGCGGTCCTGGAGTGCGGACGCCGTGTTGTGGACAGCGGTAGCGACGCTGGGCGCCTGCCTGCGATCACGGGCAATGTCCTGGCCGCCGCCCTGCACCTGCTCGTGGCCTTCCCCGACCCGGGCCGCGCACTACTGCGGGCCTCTGTGGGCCCTCGGACCACCTTGATGGGCTGGATCGAGTGGGTGGCGGGCAACGGGGGTGCTGCGGCCGGAGAGCCCGTGCTGCAACACCTGCAGGAGCTGGCCCGGAAGATGCACGCGGGCGGTGATCCGGGCGCGGGGGACGTGGTGCGGCTGCGGGCCTGCCAGGGCGGCTGGGCCGCGCGGCTGGCGGCGCTGCTGCCGCCACCCTGCGTGGTGGCGGCGGCGCTGCAGCTGCGGCTGTGCGCCAACCCCGGGTGCACCAACCTGGACGAGGACGACCGCGAGGCGGGGCGGGTGGGGGGACGGCGGGGCGACGCCAGCGGCGGCGAGGCGTTCTACTGCAGCCGATCCTGCCGGAAGGCGCACAACCGGAAGTCGCAGGAGCCCGAGACGAGGGCGCGCGGCCGGGGCTAGGTGGCAGTAGGCGTCCTCCGCAACGGGTGCCTGGATGCCCGGTACCCGACTGCCCCGCCCCCCTGTTCATGAGGTCATACGGGGCAGCGCAGTTCGCCGGTGCGGGTCCTGGGTTTAAGAGGCCGTTGAGATGGGGCGTTGGAGGAGGAACCATCCGATGGACGGCTCTGGGTCAAGCAGACATGGTTTCAGGCACGACTTGAAGGTGCGCGGGGTTCAGTCAGGTACAGGCAGAAAGCGCTGGGCACCTTCAGCGGCGGCCTGCACTCGCACTCGCATCTGAGAGGCGTGGCGGTACCAGGCAGGTGCATGGACTGGGAGCAGTGCGAAGCTGCTGACGATACTGATGATAATGAGCTCGTATGTGCGGATTGGGGCGACCGACCCATGGGTCGCCTTGAAGACGCCGGACTCGGCGCAGGTGTGGTGAAAGCATCGTGAGGGCGCTCATTCGCCAACCTGCTGTGGTTGGGCAATCAAACAGCCATCCAATCCATCAGTCGATGGCTGGGGAGAGTGTGTGCGGTTCGGCGGGGCATGGGGGGCTAAATTGAGAAAAGAAATAAACCCGAAGAACGAACCCGGGCATGGGGGCCAGGGGTTGAGGCACTGTGTGCCGAGGATACGGTGGCCTACGTACTCCCGCCGAGGGCCCATCCCATCCATCGGTTGTTGCACGCAATTCTCACGGGGGAAGGGCGGCTCGTACCCGAACGTGTGCCGCTGCGCAGCTGGCCGGTGCTGAGGAGGCCGGTCTTGAGGAGGGCCGTGAATGGACGCTGCCGCAGGATGCTTGCAGGGTGAGGTCGCTGGTTTCACAGCGCAATAAAGCGGGAGTGGCTTGGGGGCCTTCCCCTTGAATACCTGAGTGCACCGAAATACGTACCGGAACCTTACAGAAACGACGAAAAGACAGGAGGCCAGCCGTTGCAGGTGGTAGCGGCGGCAGTGTACGGTATATTGTACGGCGCCTGGAGAGTGTCGGGCGAAGGATATGTGCTGAAGCGCCATCCTCCCGATCGCGAGTGGCTCTTCGGTCCCCCCTCCCTAAGTGGCTTAGTTGATTGTTGATAACGGTTGGTGGGTAGTATCTGCGCGTGTCCGAGTAGCCAACCGCCGGCCGCAGTGCGTGCCGGCGTCAAGCCCATGAGGTACACCCCTCCTCTGCGGGCCCGTTGAACCGCCCGGGTGGGGGCCAGCGGCCAGGGTCCATCTTGTAACGCATCATCCATCCGCCCAACCACCCACATGGACAGCCACAGCCACTCACTCGCCTCTTCTACACAGTCTCCGTTTCTACGTTTCCCCCTCCGGATAGCACGCAACGGATAGATCGCTACATATGAGCAGCAGGGGGCCCACCGCCGCCGCCTCTTCCCAAGTCCACACTCCACCAAGTCCACAATCTGTGCAGCCATTGGCTGAGGGTCTGGTTGTACATTGTTTTGTACGACATTATTGTACAGCATTTCTCGAGCACAGTGCAGGGGGCCGACCGACAATATCCAGCCGATCTCCTAACCTTTATACCTTACCAACTACAATCCTGCAGCCTCTTCCCGGGCGATCAAGCTCGACTGTATCCATCCAAGATATGTACTATATTTGTACTATACTTGTACTATATTTGTACTATTTGTAGTGTTGATGTGCCGCCAGCGGCGACGCCCCCCGGCGCTCCAGGCGCTCGACTCCGTCACTTCGGGTGCACCTAGTGCCCACACACACCCTCGAGGGGTTCCGTGAGCGTGACCAGGGCAGGCCGTTGTTTGATATAACCACACCTGTGTAAGTACGGCATTCGCCATCAGGTCGCCGTCGCCACCGCTGCCGCTGCGGCCGAGCCACGCGCGGCTGTCTGCTCGTCTCCCTCCGCCTCCGCCTCCGCCTCCGCCGCCTGCCCGGGCACTGCCGCCGCCGCGGCCTCGTCCAGCAGCTCCAGCAGCGCGGGCAGACGGCGCTGCAGGTTGGATTTGTACTCCAGGTGCTCGTACGGCAGGTCGCGCAGCGCGCCCGCGAGCGCCGACGCCACGAGCGGCCGGCCCTGTACGGCTTGCCGTACAGGCATCATGTAGGTGCGGATGGTGAAGACCACGCAGCCGGTGCGAGGCAGCCTGTGATCCCCCATGGAGTGGGGGGCCCGGCGGCGTGGGGGGTTAAATTGAAAAAAGAAATAAACCCGGGCTGGGAGGAGAGAGAGGCAGAGGGAGGTGGAACGGAGGGCGAGGGGGCCGGCGGCGAGGAGCGTTGAGTACCGTGGTCGGGAGGGGGATCGGTGGATGGCAGCAGGAGGAGAGGAGAGGGTTGGGAGTGCAGACCCTCGTCGTCGACGGCAGAGATTACCACCGCCCAGGGGTGCGGGCGTCGCGTGTGCGAGGGTCACCCAAGGGGGGAGGCTCACGATGGAGACGTGTTGCGCATACCGGTCTGCAAACACACGGTACGGTGCGGTGTCATGGAAGCGCGGACAGGGCGCGGTGGTTGGCTTTCGTGAGGCTGGTCAGGTCAGGTCAGGTCAGGTCAGGTCAGGTCAGGGGCCGACATGTCGCGGGATGTGCGGTTCCGGGAGCCATCTTGGGGCTGAGCGCGCTGAGGGCGCCCGAGTGTCCTGTGAGGATAGGGTCTTCGGATGCGGTTTGAGGTGCGTCGCAGCGACGTCTCCCTCCGGCACATCCCGACAACATACGGTAACGGTAACGGTAACGGGATCCGAGGTCCGATGCGCCGTGTCCCCACTCGGCCGCCGTGCGCTGCTGCCGCAGCAGGGGCCGCTAGGCCGCCGGGTCCACACAGCGCCGTACGCCTCCCTCCCTGGACAGCCCCTCACCTCACCTCGCCATCCCCCCATCCGATCCCGGGGGCCAGCGGGGGGGTCGCAGGCTCTCGACCGGCTCGAGAGCCCTCTCGGCCTGTGTCCGGTCCCAGTCCGTCCGCCCTCTGCACCAGCACCGCCGACCGGCTCCGAAACCTCCGGGTTGTCAACACCCTCGCCCCGCCACCAGGCCCCGACCCAACCCCGCACCCACCCACCCAGCCCCACCTGTGGAAGTACTGGCGCTCCAGCCGCAGCTGCAGGTAGTCGATGCCCGTGGTGTCCTCCGGCGGGGTGGCGGTGGGGGAGGGCGGCGGCTGATAGAACCTGCACACACACACACAGGGCCGGGCAATGGGTAAATTACATACGCATACGGGCAAACTATTGGGCACCACTCCGCCCCTCGCATTTCACGCACTCCTGTTCTGCCTGCTTAAATAACACACACAAGGCCGGGGACCCGGCCGCGCACCGGCCCAGTCGGTAGGTAACTGGGCCCCTGGACCTCCTGGGGGTGACACGTGCGCAGTGCCGTACCGCGTGCACCGACACGGTTGTATGTGCACACCGGGAACCGAGGGGACCGTGTCTGGACACGTGCGAGCACCCACCCACCCACCCACCCACCCACCCACCCACCCACCCACCCACCCACCCACCCACCCACCCACCCACCCACCCACCCACCCACCCACCCACCCACCCACCCGGCCGCGCTTCGAGGGCCCGGCCCATCCCGGGACGTTGACATGTCGCACCACACGGCACGGCACGGCCAGGCAGCTAGCTGCACTCCCAAACAGCGCCTGAACCAGGGGAGATGAATCGCGGGCCGGCCCCGGAGCTGCCGACCGTAAGGCCCAGACCCCGCACGCCTCCGCGACAGCAATCTCGCGACCGCCAACTGCCTCCCTCCCTCAGCGCGAGCACAACCGGCCAGGGCGGGCCGTCAGCTGCTACGACGACATCTCCGCGGGCGGGCGGGCGGGCGGGCGGGCGGCGCCACCGCCATCGACTGTCGTGCTGCTGCCGTGCTGCGGTACGCACCTCGAGAGGTGCAGCTCGTCGGAGGTTGACAGCGTCCAGTTCCAGCGGATGAAGGGCTTGTCCGGCGTCAGGCGGCTCATGAAGCGGTGCACCAGCGCCGCCGCGTCCGACCTGTGTGCGGTGGGGTGGGCACGGGACCGCTGCGTTTCTGGGTTTGGGATTTTCCCACCATGGATGATTGGATTTCCCCACCAGCCACAAGCCGACAGCCACAAGCCCACCAGCCATCTCCGCGCCGCGCCGCGCCCACACATTGGCCGGGCGACCGCCGCGCGAGCGGCGCAGGAAGACGGAACGTGGATGGGGGTGGCAGCTCAGCGCGGCACGTGCGCGCGGAGAACTTGAGGGTCCCATGCCGAGGCGGTCCCATCTCCCATGTCTGTCTTCCGAGTTCCGACTCAGGGGAACCTCGGGCCTTAAGGCCTCATCTGCTCATCACCATAACTTGTCGCCAGCTAGGCGCTGCCCCGCGTCCTCCTCACCCCTTTACCCCGCGGACCGCCGAGGGGCCCCAGGTGGCGGGGCCCCCTCCGCCCTCCACCTGGCCCACCGCTCCCCGACCGCCCACCCACCTCCACCGCGGCACCGGGTCGTGTATGTCCGGCAGCTCCATGCCCAGCTTCTCAAGCACACTCCAGTGGGCGGGGAAGCACACCACACCGCCCACCAGCCGGTAGCCGCCACCGCCCTCGCCGGCCCCCTCGCCATCACCCTTACCGGGGGCCATCAGGCAGAAGTCCTCCTGCATGGGCGGGTCGTGGGTGGGTGGGTTCTCCGTGGGTACCGGGGTGGGGCCGAACTGGGAGGGCGGGGGACGGAGGCGCGTCATGTGGGTGTGGGTGGACAGGAGGGCGCTGCGGGGTGAAGTAATTTGCGAGTTTGGGGTTGGCAGTGGGACTGAGGGTGGGAGTGAGGGTGGGAGTGAGGGTGGGAGTGAGCGTGGGAGTGAGGGTGGGAGGGGTCAGAAGGGGTCGTTCAGACGGTCGCGCAACCAGCACAGTGGTGAGGGAGGGTGTACGGCTGTCAAGCAGCTGCCGTGCTCGGGGGAGCTGACATCATTTGCGTGTGTGCCGGTTGTTAGGCGCTGGGTGTTGAGCCAGGGGAAATCAGGGATTCGCAGGCAGCGGATGTCGTTCGGGAAAGAGGATAGTAATGATATTAAGGTTCAAGAAAAAAATGGGAAATACGGAGCACGGCCAGGACGGTGTGGTGGGGCGGCTCCCGGCCCGTGATTTCTTTCGTACCCTGCCGTACCTGGGTGATGCGACCGGCCACCTCCAGGGGGTCCACCCCGCGAGCGGCTGTGTCGAACGACTCGCCTGGAGTGTGCCGTACATGTCCGGAGGCAGTGGCAGGGCCGCGGCAGCAACAGCAGCAGGGGGAATGGAAGGAGAAGGGGCAGCAGCTGGCAACTTGCAGCTGGCAGGCGCCCCCCTAGAGGGCCCCCCTGGAGGGCACCTCCGCGAACGGGCGAGAGGGGCGAGAGGGGCGACCGGCAACCTCGCATCCCGCTCCGGGATGGAGCGCTGGAGATGTCGCCCCCTGAAACGTCGAGCCCCATCCTCGGCCTGGCAGGCGGGGCCCAAAATCGAAAACCCCAACGTCTAGTGGTGGGGCACTGCCAGACCGCGTGCGCCGGTCGCATCCAGGAGCCCCCGCGGATCGGGAGCTCCCCACGTCTTTGCCTCCCTGATCCCTTATGTTCGCATAAGGACAGGACACGCAATGCTTTACCGCCGATCTACCGACAACAACCCGCGCACGGAGTGTTGTCGAGCAGGGAAGGTAACGTTGCTGGGGCCCCGCGGGGCTGAGTGGCCCTCTCCGGTCCGGTCCGTTCCCCAGCACTCAGCACTCAGCCGTCACCGTCACCGTCACCGTCACCGTCACCGTCACCGTCAAGGAGCACAAACCCCGGCGGCGCGCCCCACCGCCCTGTGGCGCTGCTCGCTGACCTGCACCCCTCCCCCTCCTGTGGAGCCCCGCAGCCCCGCAGCCTTCGTACGGCACCTGTCAGCAGGTTGGTGATGACCGCGCCCGCCACAGAGTACCGGCGGGGGTACCTGAGGGGCAGCTCCTCCATCAGCTGATCCATCAGCTCCCGACTGGCCTCACGAGCCAGTGGCTGCATGGGAGCATGCATGCGGCGCGGGTGGGGAAGGTGCTGAGGGAGCTGAGGTTGAGGTTGGGTTCCCGCGGGAGGGCAGAACAGGTGGTTCATGGGTTGATGCAGACGAGTCCTCCCCGGTGCCAGGGCGCGTTATTTCACGTCATCACTTCAAGATGTTCCCTACGCTGATCGTCAGTGAACATCCAGGTTATAATACGTTTTTTTGAGGGGGGGAGTTGTTCGCAACTAGGGCTTAACGGTTTGCGCTGACCTCGTCGGTAAGTTGGATAACTGCGTCCCTGCGATCTCTTATGTGTACAGCGCGTTGACGCAGCTGGTCAAGGAGAAGGTCGTCATCTTCATCGACGTGCATCCAGGGGCCCTCAGGTTCTCGCAAACCTAATAGTAATCGATAAGGCTTCCCGGGTGGGAAACCTTTAAAGGGTAAGTTTGCAAGCGAATCCGAGTTTAAAATGTTTTTGAAGGGGCAGGCTTTGGGTTGGACGGCGCATCGCAACCCTACTGGTCGCAATAACTTGCAGCCACTGCGGAAAGGCGTTCGTCGAAGGATGTCAAAATTGGACATTTATACATATATTGTGGCTGAGACGTCTATCGCGACAAGGTAAGGGCGTCTCGCCAACCGCTTTGACTCTAACCGCTATGGAAGTACGGGCAACGGGCTTGGGCAAACCTAGAACCGCGGATTCCCATTGTCAAGCTCTACATGCATTGTAACCTGGGATTTATATGTACAGTGCTGAAAACTGCAACGACTGGAGGGCAGATTGCATCCGGATCAACCAGGATCAACCGACATGTACTTGATACACCTCCCCGTTCGGTTTTCAGCGGATGATCTGAGCTCAACACTGACACCGCGTCACAGATTTCGCAGTCTGTAGGATAATGGTTGGGACTTGTTAGTGCTCCTTCACACCCCTGCGTTGCCCAGCCTGCCGGTGCTCAATGTGACCCCAGGAATGTAGCCCCAGCAGCGGCCGGTGCCCCGACTGCATGGAGTGGAGCAACAGCCTCGGTCACTCGGCGGGGCGAGATGGCTGGCTGCTGGCAGGGTGGACTAGAGGTTAAACTGACAAAAGAGGACTAGAGGTGTAGCTCTCGGCTCTGCACCATGCGGGCTCCCCAAGCCCGCAAAAAAAGCCCTATCCTGCACGCTGTGGCTTGACCAGGTGCCCTCGTAATTTCTTAGTATTGCACGTACTGTTCTCCTTCCAGCCCCCATGGCGCAGACGCCGGACTAAATAAGGGCCCGCGAGACCGTTGCAGTAAGTCCCGGAGTGCGGTCAAGTAGTATTCCCGGTGCCGCGGAGAGGGTCGTGCGGGGACGGTGCTATCGTGTCCGCCGTCTCCGTTGCAGTGGCCGTCACCGCTGCCGTTGCAGTGGCCGTACGTGCTCGGGGTCCATCTGCTCAGCGGGGGGCAACCTTGGAGCTGCAGGGTGGCGCAGGGTAGGGCTTGGGATGCGAGGATGCGGCGGACGGAGGACTCATCAGGGGAGGAGTCCCCACGAATTGCCGACAGGGTGTTGGTGCGCGCATCCGCGGGTGCCTCCTCCGGGTGGTGACGCGTGCAGTGTGTTTTCCGTAGTGCGGGCGACACGAGGCTCGGACGAACGGGAGGGTGATGGCGAAATCATGGGAGATGTTGCCGTACTAACAGTAAAACATCAAGCACTGCAGGTGACCCTCCGCGTGTTGTTCCAAGGCCCGCTTTCTCGTTGCCCAAGACTCATCCCGAGGGCGACGAAGAGGCCGCTCGGCGTCAAGTACCCCCTCAAGATGCGCTGGTTTGGCGTCGTTTGAAAAAATATCAGGTCGATTTACCTGCATCGTGGGCATGTTTGGAGTTGGGCATGTTCACGCATTTACCCGTTTGTTGATCGGCAGGCAAGCGACGGCAAGCGCTGGAGGTTCGGACGCGTGGGCGTGTGTCTGGCGGTGTGATCGTGTGTGCGCACGGGAGCGCCTTCCCTTGCGCGCTCTCATAACACTTTGCCAAACGGTGGATTCCGGGCTGAGGCCCCTGGCGCTGCATCCGCATCGCTGGAGGGGTTCGTGGGGCCTCTGGCCACCACCAACACAATCGACGCAAAAGTTGCGCTACCAGACAAAGCGCCATGTAGCTCAACCACCGGACCGGCTGAATATTTCCGTTTGTCAGTAAGTACAGGGAGGCGGCTGCGAAGTATCCCGGATAGGACTGGATAGTGTGCCATCCGGGCCTCCTGCACAACCGCCGGTGCGGTGCGGGAGGCCCATCGTGTACCGGACGGACCTTTGAGCCCATGCACAGTGATGACGGTCCGAGAATTCCAGCAGCACGCAACAGCGGCATCAGCAGCACTTGGATATACTCTAGTTGGCCAGGTGGCAGGAGGCGCCTGCCCACCCCCTCGCGCGGCCCCTATCAGGCGGGTTCAAAATCAGTATGCGTTGCGTCAGGCACTCAGGATACGGTAACCCGACGGTCCAAGGCAACCAGAGACGTCACCACCGGGTCATGGTCGTGTCGGCCCCGCTCCGCCCTTCCAAAGCATCCGCTGCATCTATCTACACCTCTGGACGGATTGGTGGGGCTGCGTGCTCCCTCCCGAGGGGAACATGGTCCGTCCTCCTCCTTGTCCGGGATCCACCATGCATGTCGCACCACCCACCGACGTCGCCAGCTCGTCACCGGCACGGACCGCTCGAACTGATTGCGAAGCTCCTAGCAGAATCACGCCCAGCGGAATGCCGATGGAATCGTGTGCACGGGCAGAGCCTGACCCATTCTGCGTCCCGCGCATTTGTACGGCATAACAACGCACAGCGGGTGACATGTGCGCCTCACTTCTTCAACCGGCGGCGTCAATTGACATTTTAAGAAACCCAGACGACGAAATGGACAAAACACGTCGCACACTCGCGCATGATCACACGCACAGACCCGGTCCGATGATGACCCGTTGGGGATCAGGGTCCACCATGTAACGGTTACGGTAGTGGAAAGACGAGGCGGGGGTGGGGCGGGGTGTGGACAAGGGTGCGCACACCTACCGGCAGGGCAGGGCAGGGACTCATCTCATATCGCCAGGGGCCAGCCGCCCAGCCCCCAACCCCTACGCTCCTCCTCTGCGTCCGCCCTCAGCCGCTCTTCCCTCCTACCCATGCGCTCACAGGGGCACCACCAGCGTCCCTCAGCAGCCACCACAGTCACAACCAGCAGCCGCAGCCGCCAGCAATCACCCCACGACCTAACGCCCCTCATAGCAACACAGCTCCACTGCCACTGCCGCGCGCATGCAAGTGGTTCACGCCCAGGCAATACCAGCACACTGCGCAGCGGTACTGCCGTCACTGTCTTGTCCGGTTGGGGGCCGCCGGCTGAGGTATACGCTGAGGTCAACAGGGATTGGCTGACATGCCGTGGGGGGCCGCGCTTCCCGCAAGGTCGACTGGGATCCTGCGAAGTCTGCGGCCTGCTGTAGCACGTACACCTTGACAACTGTGATGGGTTAACTGTGCGCGGAACCCAAGTCAACATGGTTGTGTGAGCTGCTGGACTGCAACTCGGCCAACTAGATCCAAAGTTATGCCTCGCACGGTCCCACGTGCATCACGACCGTGCCCATTCGACGTTGCGCTTCTGTGAATGGGAGCACTGCGCTATCTGTCATAGGAATCTTCCCCATTCATTAACGCATCCGACCTTTCATGCAAACACTGGGGGATATGACAGCTGCCCCGCCGGGGTCCCTCTTTCACGGTCGGTTTTCCAGGCCCGCCGCGTCATCTGAGCGGCGACCACTCAGCGGCAGTGATGTCAGACCAGTTCCCTCTCCCTGTGGGGCGTTGCATCCAGTACGGCACCGTACAACACGGATATCGCAATTTCACGGCATCTATATTTGTTGATCACACGCAGCAAAATCAAAGACATTTTGATTTCATCATCTACTTGATTCAGTTACGCTTATTTGTGGTATCGTGGCATGGGCACCACCGATATTTCCGGCATCTCATAAAGAAAGCCGCTCCCAATGCCATCTACTTGATAAGCCTTCAGATCTTTTTCATAGTACTGTGTGTGACCGCCGGCAGCCATGGAGGCGTTGGCGGCGCAGGCAAACCATGTCCTTCACACCCATGTCACGCCGCTTGTCCACAAAATGCAGCCCTTCGTGTCGCCGTTATATCAAGGGCATTTATATTTTCAAGATCTGCTGGACATTGAACACAACGCGATACCCCATATGGGATGGGAGGGACAGCTTTCCAAAGTGACTGGACTGAGCCATTCCCAGTTTCGCTTCACCCTGGCGCTGTTCCTTTGCGTGCCATTTGCCGCTGGCGTCAGGCTGTTTCGCAATCCGACGCGTAAGCCAGGGTACTGGGTTTGAATTTTGGTCTTGCCTTGCCGTTCTACGTCCGCAAAGCTCACCTTCTGGCGACGCCTACGTTCTTTCCACCACTCAGTTCGCCATCTGTATGCTTTGGTATCGGGCATCATCCTCGCTTATTATCCGTTCGGTAGCGGTATCTTCACTGTCATTCCGATGGCGTTGGCAGCCTACCTGGCGCTGCTCCTAGCGCCCCGACGTGCAGGCTCCATCGCGTGGTGCACGGTGTTTCCCTATCTCATATACCTGTAAGTGCACTTTATGCTGTGCATACGTTAACGATATCCGTCGAGATGCGTGAGCTGACCCACGGGGCGTGGATAGCAACATTCGCGTCGAGATGCGTGAGCTGACCCACGGGGCGTGGATAGCAACATGCGCGTCGAGATGCGTGAGCTGACCCACGGGGCGTGGATAGCAACATGCCACGCGCAACGGGGCGGCCACCGCCGTTGGACACTAATGTCTCTACAGAAAAGGGTTGATGGGTTGCAGGAATCCAGTTGCACGGTTTATCCCACCTATGGGAAAGTTATTCATTCCGGGACCGCACGTTGATGATAGGCGCTCGCCTGATGCTCGCAAACCGTTTGTTAGATACAACTTCACATTAAAAAACGCCTCTAATGCTCGCTGTATCAACAGGCATGTATGCAACGCAAGCGGAGCGTCCTGGAAGACCGGCAATCTGGATTTCACGGGTGCGTGGCCTGAGGACCTCACCTGACTTGTGGGGTGTCCATCGTGATTGCGGAGGGGAACACCAGCCATGGGGAGCAGATTCACTGGGTTGGGTCAATTGCTGATCCTTTGATGCAGCTCTGCGTCTCACTGGGGCAACTGACGGGCTGGTTCGCCACTGAGCCGGCTTTGGGTTTTTGCGCTCGCTCGTCGCGCGGCTGCTCTTTCGGGAGCAAGTCTGTTTCGCCGGCCACTTTGACTGTTGGTGACCACTGTGCCACTTTCCGTCCCGCTGCAGGCGGCGCCATGGTTGCGGTGCTCAAGCTCATAGCCGTGTGCGTCTGCCGCCAGGACAGCTTCCGGAAGAACAAGGAGGTCCGTGGGGTGCTGGGCGCTGGGCCCTGGTGCGGGAGCCGGTGTGGTTGCGAGTTCGGTGCTCGGATCCGCGACGGGATGTGTCTGGGGTCGTCAATTTTATGACCTGTTTCGGTGCTGAGTTGTTCAACTGGGGCAGCCTGGATGTGGGGGATCCTCCAGGATCCCACCGCCCGATGGCTTGGTATCCGGGCTGCCCGGCCGCCGCAACATGGTGAGGGCCCGGGCACAGGAGAGCGCAGCCCGCTTGTGGTTTCATCCGATGAGTGTATCATTATTCCTATCACCTTGCCCTGTCTGTTCCTGATGAATGCTTTTGACGCCCTTCGGACCGGTGCAGGACCTGAGTCCCTACCAGGCGGCGCATCAGCTGACGGTCAGCCCGACACCCTTGGAGTTCGTCTCCTACCTATTTGGCCTGGGGGATCTGCTGTCGGGGCCCTTTTTCGAGTTTGCTGAGTACAAGGAGTTCATGGAGCTGAAAGGGGTAAGGATACTTTTTGAGGCGGGGTGCGGGCGGGGCTGCCGCGACGGGGCTGGCCTATGGGTGGGATGGGTGCTGCGTGGCATGGATGATGGTGTCCCGCTGACTGCTTTCGATAACGTTACCCGCAGCCGCGTTCTTCAGCGTGCGGTGTGCGGGAGTAGTGAGAGCAGACATTAGCCGGAAAGGCAACCCAGACCAAAACGGCACGGCCAGTTGTTCTTCGTGGGTCGTAGCTAGCCCGTTCCACTGGGACAGAGTCATTAAGTCAGTCATGTGTCATTCGATTTATGCACTCGTACGAGACCTGAACGCGCAAGGTGTCCTCGTAGCTGCTTGGGAGTATGTGTTGTTTTCGCTCTTTGAAACGTTACCCGCGCCCGAGGTTCACAACAGATGCGGAGTGCGGGAGTAGTGAGAGCGGACAGCAGCCTTCGGAGCCACCCAGACTAAAACGGCGCGGCCAGCTGAATCTCTTCGTGGGTCACAGCTAGCCCGTTCCACTGGGACATTCCCCCAATTACAGTATGCATCCAATTCCATCCCCGTCGAGTCATCTTGAGCGATCGCATGCAAAATCTGCGCCTGCCGGCGTTCCCACCCTGCCTGTCGCCCTCTGCCCATCCGCGTAGCCCTGGGCGCCGGACGCCGCGGAGCCCTTGCCCAGCGTGATCGTACCGGGCGTTCTGACGGTGCTGGAGGCCGTGTTCTATATGTGCCTCTACCTGGCCCTTACCCTGAGCGGCTGGAGCATGGAGGACTACCACAGCGCCTGGTACTACTCGCAGCCGATGGTCGTGCGGTGCGGCGTCATGGTGCTCGTCGGCCTGGTCTACCAGCTGCGCTACTACTTCAGTTGGAAGATCACGGAGGCGGGGTTCATCTTCAGCGGCTTTGACTTCTTGGGATACGATGAGACTTCGGGCTTGCCGCTTTGGTGAGCGTCACGTATGCGTGTGGGAGGGGTACGGGGGTACAATGAGTTTGGGGGGGGGGCCTTCAGCGGCTGCGTAGCGTGGATCTTGCTCTTTGACGCCTTTCCTTGTGAGGCGCTGTCTGCGTGAATTGTCTGCGTGCACTCCGGGGCGGAAACCGCTGCTCGGCCATATTGGTTCCGCGCTATCAACTGCGATCGGATTGACCCGATGTTGAACCGGCCGTGTGCACGCAGGGGGCGGTGCCGTAACTGCAGCTTCTTGGGCGTGTGGCTGGCGGATAGCGCCCGCAACGTTCCCCTTAACTGGAACATTTGCACGGGCAACTTCCTGCGGAGGTAAGGACCCACCTTGATAACGGCGGGGCCCGCCATGTCGCCGTATACCTGCATAAATTATATTATCAAGATGACTTTGAGCTTATATGCACAAGTTGAGAGACATGGAGCCGTTCTTCCCTGTGACCCTGTAGTACGTTTTTCCCAGGTAGTGTTTCACGTTGCCTGCTTGTCCTCGTGCTCAGGTACGTCTACGAGCGAGTGGCGCCGCGCAAGGGGCGGCCCGGCTTCAAGACGTTGCTCTTCACACAGCTCGTCAGCGCAATATGGCACGGGTTGTACCCCGGCTACCTCATGTTCTTCGTCGGCACGGCGATCTGGATTTACTTTTCGCAGGTGAGTGCACGTGTCGTGTGTGCTTCACCCGGGCTTGGGCTCGGGACTGAGCCCCCGGAGGAGAGGGCGAGCGGTGGCGCTTGTCGCCCCGCCCCGCGCAAAGTCATGGCTCCCTGGCCCCCATGCCTCCCAACCTTTCTCTTTCCTAAGCGGCCTATTGTTCCCCCGGACCCTTGGCAGCTTAGCAGCATCGCCGCGACTGCATTGCTGGTCCCGAACAGTTAAAATCCCGGACACATTTCTACCAGGACTATCAGGCCCAGCAGTCTGCAACAGGTGCCGGAATGCACTCATTCTGGGCCTCTTGTAATGTGGGGTGGGGCTGCAGTGCGCGACGGTGGATAGGGAGGAAGAGATGTGCCGATAGGGGAATGGAGAATCGCGTGACCTCCTGTCAGCTGTGTTGTGGGCGTCGGAGCCCAACCCACGTCGCCCAATCCTTAGACTGACTCTACGCGTGTGTGCCGCCCTCGTCATGTCGATTGTGCGCGAACAGGTCCTCTACAAGTCGGAGACGTACATGCCATCGGCCATTCGCCAGAGCTTGCCATACCACGCCATCAAGGTCGTGTGGACGGGCCTTGTTCTCAACTACATGGCCTCTGCGTTCCAGGTAAAGGGGTCGTGGGGTGCGGATGCGTTCCCTTTTGACGTTTTGCCGAGCCTTACCGCTGCCCGGTCCGCAGACAGGAGTGCATGCGTGAGATCGCCCGCGCACAGACTGAATACTCGAGCGTTTTGTGTTCGCGTTACGTGACAGGTTCTTCGGTACTTGCTAGAGGTATCGGTGTGGGTAGTTGCCAGAGGTGTTGTCGGTCACGTCACCGTGCACGAGGCATGATATGCGGGCGCCGTGGTCACCACCCCTGCAGACCCTGGCGCGTATCCTTGGCCCTGCTGCTGTCTGACTCGTTTCCCCGCCTGCTCCCCTGCTCCCCTCTGCTGTTCCGGACCGCGCGGTGTGCAGCTGCTGGACCTCAAGCCGTGCATTCAGGCCTACGCCTCCCTGCACTACTTCCCCTTCATCATCATGCTAGTGGTCAATGTGCTGGGCTCCTTCGTCAAGCCCAAGCGGCCGCCGAAGGTCCCCACGGGCCCGGGAGGCGCTACGCCACCTGCGGCTAATGGCAAGGCAGGCAGCGGCAACAAAGCCGATTGAACAGGTGCAAAAAGCAAGCACAGTCCTGGCGAAGCGATGATGCTACTTCAGGGCCTCCGGAGGGAGGGAGGGTGCAATCGGTGGGCTCGGCAGCACCGGAACCTGATGAGGACGTGCGCCGCTGATGACTGTCGCGTACGACAAGCATGCCACTTACGACCCGTACCATCGGCCATCGGACACGTACGACAGGCACCTGCGACCCTTGCAGATTGGTTTGCGATGCTTGCGCCAAGGGAAGTCCGCGCACTGGGTTGGAAAACGTATGAAAACAGCGAGGTGGCAGGTCCCGGGTGGACAGGGGTAGTACGTATGTTTTGGCAGCTATGGCCGCGCGGGGACCTTCTGTATCGCTCGTGGACTGCAACGGCATTTCACTCTCGAAACCGATTAGGGATGCCGCGGGTATTTTGAAATAAGAAAGTTGCGTGTGTGTGTAAAAGAGAACTGAGCCGTGTATGTGGAAGACAGCTGTGTGTGTGTTTGGACCCACCCGACTAGGTTCTGTTGGTTGGTTGAGCTTGTTCCGTAACCCTGTTGATACCAAGCGCATTTGTGTTGACAAAACGCCTGGGCGGGTCTGTGCGCTGTATGGCCGGTTTGAATAAAATCTGCGCCCAACAATGGTTTGGGGAAATGCAAAGGTCGTTCGCGGTACGTAGATGTGGCGCTGTATGCGTTGCTGTAGTTGCTGTGCTGCGGCGATGCCTTGGTACTGTGGGTTTTCATCGTCATCGGCCAGCTCCCAATACGGATGAACACCAACATTTCTACAAGAGTACTTCAGTACCCAGTATTGTACACGTTGCTGAGTGGTGTGGGTGGGGGGCCGGGGGCGTACGGAATTCGTTCGGTACTCATCAGGCTGTGTAGAGTATGGGGCGCGTATGGGACAAGACTGTAATGGACCGCATTCGCGTGCACCGATCAGTCATGTGGCTGCGTGCAACATCCTGGACAGAGCAACTGCAGCGTTTGGAGTAGTTTCATTCGCAAGGTTCAGCTGCAGCCTAAGGTACCAACGAGTAGATCACCTAGACACCAAAGCTCGCACGCAATCCCACAATCCCGATCCAACGTGTAGACTAAACTCGTGCGGCCTAACCCAACCTTCGGCACGGCTACACTGCACCTCGGCTGTTCGCCAAGCACCAGGTCAGGCTCAGCACCGAAAATGAAGAACCAACCTTGCCACCGCCACTGCCGGCCAAGCCCCCAACAAACTCCCATGCAAATGCCGACCATCCTGCCGAGGACCACGCCCCTTCCCCAGAACGGCAATGAATTCCACGCCTACCAAGACCAGAACACCAGAATTCACCAGCTCGCATTTCGGAGCGGTATGCGTTTATGTACAACGAGTGCAAATGTACAGCGGTGGCCGTGCGGCTGCTGTGCTAGGCTCCGCCTGCCCTTCCATCTCCGCGCCACTAAGTCCGCGCCTCCACCTCCGGACAGCGACTCAGCTGAAGTTGAAGTTGCGCTCCTTCGTCCCTTGGACCTCCACCGCTTTTAGTGACACAGTGGAGGCGGGCAGGTAGTCCGTCGGGATGCCCTTGTAGCCCTGCACGAACCGCACGAGGGCAGCGCAGGATAAGATCATTACATGTAAGCTACAGCGCGCTGGCCATTTCGCTGGCTCGGGGCCGTGAAAGGCAACCCGACACATCACTCAACGCAGCGATCTTCGCCCCCTCGCCAGCCGCAGGTATGGCAACGAGGCGCGCAATGCTACCAGAACAGATCAGCGGGTTTGAACTGATGTCAAGTCAGGAGAAACAATGGGGCGGGGTCCGGCCCCACGTCGACCCCTTAGCGCTCCTCCGTCCCTTCCCGGGAGCCGCTACGCACCATGGTCGCCTTCGTATTCTTGGGCCACGTCGGGTTCTCCTTGGGCCATCGGGGCGCGGAGTCCATGTAGACAGGCGTGTTCTCGGGGTGGTTGAACGCGTTGCTTATCTTGGGCACTCCTGGGGAAGGTCCAGGAACGGGGGAAGCGGGGTACGCGGAGGTGGAATCAGCCTGCGTGCATAGCCGCGAACGCCAAACCCTAGAAAAAGAAACACGCTGCCTAGATTCCGCCGTGGGTGCGAGGGAAAATGAACAAGGCAAGATAAACACCGTTGATCCCTTTTCGGGGTCCGCTGTGACGTTCATTCATTCATTCAACAACGGCTGTGGTGTCACCATCCTGGCGGTGGGACATGGCAGTGTCCTTTCACGCTGACCCGCACGGTGGTATGACCCACGCTGTGGGAAGGGAAATGGCGCAGTCGCTTGTGCATCAGCTGAGCCCCGAAAGATGCCAGATCGGTCATACAACCGGGCCGGGCCTCGGCTGAGACCATCAGCTCAATAACTTCACCCTCGCAAAAGTATCAATACCGCAATTACGGTGAGTAAAATGATGTAGACTCGTACGGTGCTGGAATACGGTGACAAGACGTACAGGTAAGGGTGTGCTGTGACCGCGGCCCTTCGTGGCGTGACCTCTGGCACCGATCTACGATGAGGATTGTGGCAGTTGACCGCAGCTCTCAGGCTGTCAAGGTTCGGGTCCGAAAACACTGTCTGCACCTGTGCGCGCTGGTGCGGGCGGGACGCGCAAGGGGCACGCAGTGTGCCCGCTCACCTGGCTTGAGGTGGCCATTATCATCGGCGATGAACTCTGTTTTCCCGGTGCGAGGAACGAGAGTCCCAAACCGTGTTCCTGTAGTCGTCGGCACCGCCTGAACACGTGCGACACGGAAAATTGACGGTTTAGGAGGCGGCCCAACCATGTGCCAGCTATATGCTGGGTAGACTTGCTTACCTTTGATTTATCTTCAGCCGGCACCTCCCAATTCTGTAGACGCCTAGAGTTGTAGGCAGCTTCTATCTGCTCGCCTGGGAAAGAGCGCGACATATTTGGTGCTCTGAACTGATGTGAGGTATCGCGTGGGAGGGAGTGTGTCCGTAAGTTTGTGAAAACGTGTATGTCCAATTGTTTCTGTGTTTTCCATTGGAGCGACCCTGACTTTTAAGAAGGGACAAACTTAGAGAGTACGAACTGTACGCCAGGCTGTTCGTTTCGGTTATACAAAGCAACAGTCGCACAAGAAGTAGCGTCTTTGTTCATTGTTGCGCCAAATTATAGAAAGGAAATGACGAGCACGGCTGATGTGTGTGCCACAGACCTCCAAGGGGGATGCTGCGTTGGGAATGCTTTTGATGGCGCTCTCCAACAGCTAGTCGCTCTGGAAGATCTGTTGTTATTAGCGCAATATGACGAAGCAGCTAAGGCGTCTGCTGATCTCGTGTCGCGGTTTACGAAAGAGGGTTTCGCATGTGACGCCTTTCTCCAGCGGGCGTTGGTGACGACGTTTCAAGCTCACTTCTTTATCGGAAGGTACCTCCGAGCGGCGGACGCCTCCCAGTTCTCTCGGCCTTCCTATCAAGTTTTCAGGTCTAACCGAGGCATGCATGCGTTTCTTTGCCGCAGGTCACACGATGTCGACAGTCTTGTAGGCGATATTGGCCTCCAGCGGCTTGCGGTTCCCACATTTATGGCGTGGTGCGTACGATTCGAGTTTTACCGGTCGATGTACATCGCGTGGGCTCCATTCATGCATACGTGCGAAATAGACTCCGCCGCCCTAATTCAGAGCCCCGGCCATGAACGTCTGCGTGTTCACATGACCTTCCCTGAGTTGCCCGCCGCCTCTCCGCACCGTCTGGCCACCGGACAGGGCCCTCCTGCTGCTGGAGTCCCAGCAGGCGGCTGCAGCGCGGCTGCGCGTGGAGCAGTACATGTCCGCCATCATCACCCTTCTCCGGGAACGACAGCTAGCACCGCCCATCACCCACGGCGCGCACGCCGCTGCCGGCCCGGATCCCGCGACGCCCTCATCCCACACCCTCACACCGTCTCCACTGTCCACCACAGCCGCACCCACCACCACAGCTGCCTCAGCCCCGCCGGAACCGCAATCCGCGGAAGCTGAAGTGGCCGGCCGCACTGGCCCTCTCTCTGTGTCGTCCAATGGCGAGTACGGTTCATCGGTCTCCGTCACGGGCTCCGTGGGTGCGGCAGCTGCCACGCTGCATGACCGCGCCGCTCTGGCGCGGCTGTACTCACAAGACGTCCTGTGCCTGGGGCTGGGCTTACCGCTGGAGGCCCTCCGCTGGCTGCAACCCTCTCCATCTTCCGCTGCCGCGGCGTCTGGGCAGCCGCCGCAACAACGACAGCTTTGGCGGCCCCTCAGCGTCAAGGCGGGCGGCTCGGGACATCCGCCGGCGTGTCCCGCGGTGGCCGGGGATGTCGCGGTCGTGGACGCGGGCGAGCTGGTGGGTGGCAAGGAGGTCCTGGAGCGGCTGCAGGAGGAGCTGAAGCAGCTGATGGCAATCGCGGGGATGGTGCCGCCGGAAGGGCTGCCTGACGGGGCCGCCTTGCAGGGCGCGGCACAGGCTCAGGTTACGGCGGCGGCGGTGGCGGCCGCAGCTGGCGACGGAGCTTCAAGCGAGGCCGGCGTCAACGGTCGTGTCTCGCAAGGTCATGCAGCGCAGAAGGCAGGGAGGGACGGTGGCGGCCCCTCGGGGACGGCCGCAGGCAACGGGGTTGCGTCGCGAGCACATTGCGGTGCGGCGCCCACCAGCGCGGCCGGTAGTAACCAGCCCGGCTCGCAAGCCGGCCATGTGCAGCAGGGGCCGATGCGTGCGCCGGTCACTGCCATCCTCACCTTGTTCCGATCATTACTGGCGGCCACGCATGCCGTCGCGCGGCGCTTGTTCCTTGGAGCCGTCCTGCAGCTTACGCGGGCCCAGGCATGGCTGGTCTGCAAGGCCGCGGCCGCGACGTCGCGCCTGCGGAGCCTGTCCGCTGTGGGTGGCGGAGCCGGGCGCGGCACTCCCGTCCGGCTGCCTGGGGGCTCACTGGGCCGCGTGGCGCTGGTGGTGGCGGTGGCGGTGCTGGTGGTGGTGGCGGCTCAGGCCGAGGCGCCGCACCTCCGGACGACGCTCGAGCGCCAGTGGGCCCTGCTGGCGGGCATGGTGCGGGAGGCGGTGCGGATGGGTCTGGCGCTGCACCCCAGCCCGGTGGCAACCAGCGCTGCCATCCCCTAGGGCGGATAGGTGAGGGTGGGCTTGACTCTTGAAGCAGCTGATGTCGGCATGAACTTGTCCACCGACTGGGTACGGCTTGTCGGAGTGCTGAGACACAGGATCAGGCGTGGTGGTAGGAACTTGGCTGACCGCAAACCCAGATGGAGCGGACGAAGTGGGGCGTGAAGTGCGTGCGCCTTAAGTGCGGTTTTGTCGGCGGTGATGTAGGATGGTGTGTGACGAGTGCTTCCCCATGTCGCAGAAGCTTTACTGCTCAAGCACGATGCAAGTGTCAGATGTCAAACAATTTTGGTGTTGTGCCTGATCCCCGCTGTCTTTGTTAGTTTTGTTGTATTGTTTGCACCGCAGTATGTCACGGCCACGAGCGAGTTACAGAGTCGGACGTTGAGGATCGCACATTGCGCCTTGGCCCGGACGCCGAGACCTGTGCGGACCTGCGGCACATCGAAGTACCGTGTTGAGGAGATGTGCGCGTGTGTTACATTGCGTACGCCGCTTTCTTCCTTACTGGATTGTTTCCTGCCCGACCGGATCGGGATGTTTCTTTTTGTGTGGTTACGCTGGTGCTGTGCTAGTCGGCCCCGAAACGAGGCGTGGGCGGAAGGCAACAGGTCGGGGGCACGATCGGGGGCATGGCCGGCAAGGACTGATCCAGGACAAGGACAGGGGACATGTGTGCGTCACAACAGTGGACCCGCAGGGGGGGTCATCGGTACATGAACACGTCAGCACCTAGAAGCTGCGCTGCGTGTGGAGAGCGTAACCATCAGAACCATCCACGCACAGACACGAAAATTGGCCCCGTACTGCCAAGGGCGGCCGTCGACCTGGAAAATCGGGGTGTTTCAATGGCAGATGCCCTCCTGCGCCGTTGCGGCAGGCGTCTCAGATTTGACCTGAACAAATTCAACCTTCCATGGCTGGGACTAGGTCTCAGCCTGGCCCAAGTCGCGCGTCGTGCCCACTGCGCTGCGCACGCTCCCAACGAGTTCCATGCGTGACCGAACGCCCCTAGAGACATCAACTACGGTGTCAACGCATCAGCAAGCAAAGTCTGTACACTGCCAGGCGGCATGTCTGCGGGGAATGCAGGCGAAGTCCTAGGGGCTGAATCTGGCCGCGCTTCAAGCGGTTGAGGCCGCAGGTCTTGGGATCAGATCACCGCATCGCAATCTTCGGAACGTCTACTACTCATCGCACAGCCACGTCCATACCGCGCACCATAGATATGCGCCCGAACCGCTTCATGTGCCACTCTTGAGGACGCAAATCATATCTTGACTTGAATCCCCTCGAGCATCCCAACACGGGCCGCTAGGTCGCAAATGCGCCTTCCTGCCTTGTTGGAGATCAGAGTGCATAGTTGCCGACGCGCACGCCCGCGATCAGCCAGCAGTCCTGAGAGGGCGGGAGACGGGCGGGGACACATCATGTATCTCTGACCAAGTGCTGGCAGATGCGCGCCGGCAGCGCTGAGATCCGGTCACAATTTTACGGTGATGAGATCCGGTCGAGTGTGGATTTCCGACAGTGCGCGAACTAGGCATCCACCTAACCTCCCCAGCCGTGCAGAGCACTGAGTGGCCTGCCACTGCACCCTTCCTCAACCCCGACACCCGGACCGGACCACAGCAGGCAACACAAGATACCGCCACTCTTGATTTTGACGATGTATGTGCTGCTACTTTGGCGCAACTTGATCCGCCCCGCAACCAGGTTTGGGCCGCCAGGCCCCTGACGGCTACGCACACGCACCTTGCAGCTCCCGCTGTCCACCCGCTCCCAGCAGAACGTGTACGTGTACGTCCGCAGGGCGGTGTCGACACCGCTGTCGGGGGACGGCGGCGGGTGGTGGGGCCGCGCGCGCACCTCCACCGCCTGCACGGCCTTGCTGTCGTACCGCGCACTCGGGAAGACGAGCGGGGAGATCGCCCGCCAGCTGTCACAGTTGATGAGAGGATTGTACGACACATGCAGGAGTGCATGGAAGCGCTGCCAAGGCAGCCACTCCTCCTCCGCCTTCCAGCTCCGCACAGCACCCGCCTCCTACGAGTGGGACATGCCAAGTTCGGGTGATCTCGCGTGGTTATATGGACGTTTTCGGTCCCACCTGGACAGCGTATCCACCAAGCGCCCTAGCCCTGGGGTCGGCTCCGCAGGAATGCGACTGCGACCGAGGCCCCCTACCAGAGGGCTCCCAAGCCCTATTCCACCGGGGATCGCACCTCGTCTGATGTGGCCGGCAGCGTCAAGTTGAACGCCCCCTGGACGCCCGTGTCCGGCTCCGGCCAGTCGTTTCGCTGGTTCATGGCGGGGGTATCGGCGGAGTGGGGCTTCTCGGCGGGGCAGCCGTCACCGCCATTTGGGTGATGCGGCAAGCAGCAAGAAGATAACGCAAGGGCGCGGCATGATGCCGGCAGGCCAACCTGGATTGCTGTTTAAAATTTTCCAGTTGGCGTGGCTCAGCGTGGCAAGGCGGTCCGTGAAGGTCGGGTCGTTCATGACCATCTGGGGAGGGGGCTTACGCCCCGACCCACTCACCTGCAACATGTTCATGACCTGTTCCAGAACCGCTGTCGGCGGCAGGAGCGGGGCTGCGGGACGGGCCAACGAAGACCAACGCAGGCGTGGGTGCCGGCAGAGATCAAGAAGAGCGCATGGGCCGGCGAATTGCTGGGACCCTGCTGAGGTCCTCCCGCAGGGCTGCGGATGCACTTCTCACATAATGTCATGGACACTCGCCACCTCACCCGCGCTCAGTGCATTGAAGCCGGTACGAGTTCGAGTATGTGAAGGAGTAGGAGTGGCAGAGGGAGGCAGAGGGAGACCGTCAGAGAAACGCTGACCCTTTCTGCAACGGTCAGTCCTTACGTCGCAGCCCGCATCAACAACCATCTGGTGCAGTTCAAGCCGAAGGCAAAGAGATGTAAACATGTGGATTTCCGTAAGTGGTTACCCAGCAGCAGCTGGAGCTCGTTCGCTGCCACAGAACATCACTCCCGGGTACGGCACGCACATGGATTCACACGTTGAGCTGCCGCGGCGGGTGACTTGATCCCCTGTTTCCGTACGAGAAGCAAGCACAGAGGTGATGTGAGCCCGTAACGCAGCGCAGTGCATGGTGAGCATGCGTTGTGGGAGGCTCCCACTGCTCCCACTGAAGCAGGTTTCCGCAACCCTTACCTTGAGGAACACAAACTGGCTGAATACGCCGCTCAGTCCCTCATCTGCACCTGCGGTGTGGCGGTGCGTCAACCCTTAGCGGTTTTAGTGCGCAATTCAGCGTACCGTACCGATACTTGCCTTTCAGGTCATCCACTCCGCCTGCGCGAACAGGTATCCTTCGTGCACGATGATAAGGTTGACAGCATCCGGCATGGAGAGGGCGTTTCAATTGCGTGCTAACGAACGGGGCTGCCGGAACGCGACTCAGGGCCATGATTACAGTGTAACAGTCATTGCATGACCCACAATCTGGCGTCTTTTGTTACGCTAATAACGAAGAAGCTGCAATATTGAACTGAAGAGAACGTCAATATGCCGTACGTTGCAAAAATCTTTCTTAAGATTATGCTTAGACCCATCCTGTGGCTGTATACATATATGTCGTTGCACGTGCATGGTCGACATCATTTTGCGGCTGCAGGGCTGATATATTGCACGCACCTTACTAGGTTGTTGGAGCAACGTTGGGCTAGCCCCTTCCACGAGGCTGACAGCCCGTTTGCTACTGAGTCTTCCCTAGGCGGACTACATTACTGCTTTGGCACATGCACCCAAGCTCTCTGAAGTCCGTGCCGCAGACCCGGGCGAGCTTGGTGGTGAAAGGCGTCCGGACGCGGCCTATGTCCAGCTCCAACTATCCTTCTGGTCAGTTTATCAAAAAATGCACTTTCTTGATGCCTGGGGCACAGGCAAGCTTCAGTGCGGCCCTTGGGCCAACATTTAGTACCTAACCTATTTCTTTTTCGGGCAGTATGGCGGTTTCGCAAACGAGTTTGGTCAATCATTGTTGTGCTTAAGTATGTCATGCGTTGCACCGCTTGCTTGTCTGCTTGACTTATCGTCAACGATTCGACAAGACGCTGTCGCTCGCAGGGCGCCCCAAGAGCAGCAACAAGCGTAGTGTTGCAGAACTTGAGCGGCCGGGCTCGGCGCAAGCAGCGCATTATCAACAGCAGATGCAACCTGAGCCGATACCGCTCAAGTACGTAGTACAGGAAGCCGTGAAGCGCTGGTTTGAAGACACTCTCCTGGAAGCCCAGCGGGGAGATGTGAAGCAGCAGGCTTTACTGGGGGAGATGTACAAGGTGGGGGTGATCATGGCAGGGCAGGGACCCCTCAGTTATCCTGCTGTCCCGGGGGAGTGGTCCTGTGTTGGGAGTCCTCTGTGTCTATTCCCCGCGTCCATCGCCAAAATTTGGACAAGATGAATATGAATCGGCTGTGAATGCAAACCGGCTCGGGGGTGGGATGCTGTACGGACAGGGGTGGTGCAGCAGTCGATGTACAGCACCCATCTTTCAGTGACTCGACGATTTCGGCGCATTGGACTGCCCCGCATGTCTTGCTATCAACCGTCTCCAGGAGGGCTACGGGTGCCAGAAGGATACACGCGCTGCGAAGGAGTGGTCGGAGAAGGCGGCTGCACGCGGTTACAAGATGCAAGGCGTCTACTGCGAGCTCTAAGACCTGGCTGCATCGCTGCCGCCAGCGACGGGCCGCAATGGCCTTGTCGATGTGGTGTTCATGTGCATGATGATGCGGTTGCGCACACGTTTGTGCGTGATGACGCAAGGCCAGGCCCGACCCAACAGATGGGTCTCGCGGCACGTAGGGCAAAATATGTCTATTTCTATCTCCACTACGCGCCGAGCACCGCG
This sequence comes from Eudorina sp. 2006-703-Eu-15, assembly GCA_003117195.1. Taxonomy (NCBI): domain Eukaryota; kingdom Viridiplantae; phylum Chlorophyta; class Chlorophyceae; order Chlamydomonadales; family Volvocaceae; genus Eudorina; species Eudorina sp. 2006-703-Eu-15. Next base: position 350,214 of record BDSI01000009.1, read on the forward strand.
CTTGGATCGGGTATGGGCATGCACTGCAGCTGGTCAAGGGTTTGGTGCGGCAGTTGCACTTGTAAGTAACTAGGGGCCCTACGGACTCACGGAGCTGATCGCGGTGTGATGAAAGAAGATATCAAGGGGGGAACGGGTGAGCGGTATGTGGATGGGCTGCTCATAGGGGGAGTCTGCAGGCACAAGGCATCTGGGATATCCAGAGTGCATTGGGCTGTGCTTTTTGGGGGGGGGGGGCAACCAACGTTCTTGCTGCCTAGGTCCATCCGCCGGCCTGCAGTGCGGCGGTATATAAGCAGTTGTCACGTGGGGTTAAATTGAAAAAAGAAGTAAACCCGAAGAACGAACCCGGGCACACCCAGCACAACTCAGTATACTTACGTGGGGCGGTACCTGCAAAGCAATGGAAATATAGAGAGGCGCGTGGCGGCGCGGGGGTGTGCGCTTCAGCCCGTTGGGCGTAAGACACGGGCTTATTTGGCGATCGGCCGCAGACGCTGTCTGGCGGGCTGCTTTTGCAAACATCTTCGTATTGGGGTACTCCGTCTGCGGTGCCCCCTTAAGCGCATCGACATGGGGCCGATGTATCGGGACGGACTGGCCTCCTATCGGGACCTGTTCTGTTTACGGACGGCCCAATGACATGGCCCCACACATGTGCTGGAAGCGGCGATCGGTTGGATGTCCAGGTGATTCGGCCCGGCTTGTACTGGGTTCTGCGATTCTGGAGGCGCTGACAACATTTTGCATGTGGCAAATGTAGACCACAAACCTGTAACCTAGGAAGCATCACATGGGTCGTGAATGCGCGTACGGCAAGTTTCCCATGCCTCCACCGCGCGGCCCACCTCCTGTCCGTTGGCGCTATGGCAAGCATCCAAGCATGTTGTCGTCGCAGTGGGGAGGTAATGGTATCACTCGACCCTGCCAGCAGTGACGACTCATCCGCACAGACAAGTCGGTTACCATGGTGCCTGACGTCAAAAGAGTACCCTCATGCCGGGAACAAGGCTGATCGAAGTACTGTATTGGATGTTGCATGTTAGAGCCACAGACGCACAGCATGCTCACGTCGAACATTTCATATCATTCGTTTCACGTTGGGCGGCCCGCGCTTGGTCAGGCGCCGTCAGCCGGGCATGGCGGCCCGTTGCACCCGCAGCACGGCCGCCGGGCCGCAGGGTTGCGACTCCCCATGTCGTGAAGTTAGATTGCCACACGCAACTAAAACGACCTTCCCAACCGGGGTGTTAGGTCAATCGCACGCCCCAAGTCCGTCAAGTGCACCACCGCCGAGTGGCGTGCATCCGCGTGTTGCCCGCCTGGACACCAAGTCACGTCGTCGGCCATCACCTCACCCCCTGCCCACTGCCCGCTGGAAGGCGCACCGGAGCCACCCTTCCCAGCCGTTCGCTCCGGTGCGCATCTCGCGCGGCGCACTGCATGCACCCCGAATCATCTCCCCGCCATCGCACACACACACACACACACACACACACATACATGAGAGCACTCACCGTCATCCAATCGAATGTTGCGCGTGAACAAAGAATGCAGTCCCACGCGAGGCACCACCTGAGCCGTTGGTGGGACCGAACAGTCCCTGCCTTCATCACGTGCACGGAATCGTAGAAGCTCGCAGCCACTGGTTACGGCTATGGGTGCGCTATGCGCCGACCCTTGGAAACCCACGACCCGCGATGTGCACAGCTGACACACACAGAGCACCCGCCCCTGACGTCTCGTCCCTTTCGCGTCTCAACCAAGCGGCGGCTCGCGTCGGGAGGTCAGCCCACCACCTCCTCTTATTTTCCTCTACATCCCTGTGCCCGCGATGCCACCACCACCTGCCGCTCAGGCCCGCCTGCACCCGCACCTCCCTCCCTTCCTCCCTCCGCCGCTCAGTGCTTGGCGAGGTCCGCGTCACTCTTCCGGGCAATCTCCACAACGGCGTCCAGCTTCGCGATCTCCAGGTCCTCAAACTTCTGCCCCTTCTCCGGCTTGGACGTTATCCGCAGGTTGGGGCTGAGCTTGAGCGAGGTCACGGCGCCCTTGTCGTCGCCCACCAGCACAATCGGCTGCTTGGGGTTGAAGACCAGCTTGGTCAGCTTGGCCTTCTTGACCACCTGTGTGCGCGGGTGCAGGTCACCGGGCGAGCAAAGGGGGAGGGCTATGACTTGTGTGGGGGGGGTCGTCGTCGGCGTCGTCGACCGCCCGGACAACTACTGCGCATTTGCCTAATATGTCGCGGCTCCGCAGCCGTATTGACTGTGTGGGGGCTGTGTGGGGGCCACCAGCATGCGACCAGGGAGCAGGGGCCCTGCTGCCCGAGTAAGCCACCTGGTGGCCGATCTATCCACCTTCAGCTTCAGTGATGTTGTCGCAGTGGACCCAGCGGATCATCGGCGACAGCTCTAGCTTGCTTTTGAGCGAACATGCCCATCTATCTTAAGGACTTACCTAACTGCCTATCTATCTATCTATCTATCTATCTATCCTCCCAGTTCGCTGTCTGCCCCGTGGGGTGCCCCGGCAACCCGACCCCGGCCGCCCACCTTCTGGCTGCACAGCGGCAGCAGCTTGTTCTGCGCCAGGTCGAACACGTGCACTCGCCCATCGTCGGTGACGGCCGCGAAGACGGTTGCGGAGTAGGGCGCCCAGGCCACGTCGCCGATCGAGTCGTTCAGATCGAAGTTCATGACCGAGTGCTTGGAGTCGTGCACGTCCCACAGCTTTATGGACCAGTCCGCGGAGGAGGACAGGAACATGTTGGGATGGATGTGGTTCCAGCTGACCGCGTAGACTGCCAGGTGGTGCGCCACGTACGTGGACAGGTACTGCGAGCTGTATGCCTTGGAGCACCGGTGGATGGCGCCCTCCTCCGTGCCGACCAGGTAGATGGACTCCTGGCCGGGCATCTGCGGGAGGAGCCGGGGAAGGAGGGGGCGCAGCAGGTGGGGAAAGGGACGGAAAGGAGGGAGCGACCAGGTGATGCGGACGGTTGGGTTGACAGCCCTAGTCACCCTTCTTCACCCCCTCTGCCCCCGGAGGTCCAGCAGGGAGGGCTGCGGTCCGATGGAGTGCGCTCGAGGGACCTGTGTCTGCCCTCCCCCCCTCACCCATCCCCCCTCTGCCGTCGCCGCATGCATCCATTCGACTCCACGCCCACCTTGCAGAAGTCCATGCAGCAGCCGCCCGCCGGCCCGGACGCCGTGGGGTCCTCGTCGCTGGTCTCCCCCGCCTTGACCACCCGCAGCTTCATGAGGCACTCGGGTATGAGCTCCGACTTGGTCAGGGTCCACAGGTTGACGTTGCCGTCGCTGGAGATGGACACGAAGTGGAGGCCCTTCTGGGCGTCGTCCACCTGAGGGGGCGGGAAAGGGATTCGGGACAGCACTTCCTGGTGAGGCAACAGTGCGGAAGGAGGGACCGAGCCGGCAGCTCCACCCCGAGCGTCCCGTTTCGATACGACGGCCCGGTCAGATATGTAACGATGCACACACGGGTGGGTTTCCTTGTTAAACACGAACACACACACACACACACGCACTGGGTTCGGTCGGTCGGGTTTCTTATCTTAACACACACACGCAGAGACACACACGCCTTGGATTGTGTGACGCCGTCAGGTCATCGACTGCTTTGTGTTGTTTGCCAACGATGTATACGCACTTCCTGCAACGCTGCGTCCTTCGCCCCCTCACCCGGTGGAACCCCAAGCAAGCGCCGCCCCGCCCCACCCCCGGGGTCCCCCTTTGGCTCCGTCCGCGCTCACCTGCCACACGACCTGCCACACCGGGTCGTTGTGCTTCCCAGTGCGCACCGACGCCTGGTAGATCGGCTCGTCCTTCTTTAACCGCACGTCGTACACCAGCACTGTGCCGTCGTAGCAGCCCACCGCCAGCAGGTTGGCGTACTCCGGGTGGAAGTGTACGGACATGACACCCGACTCGGTGTGGAACGTGTACTCGGGATGCGAGGGGTTTTTGAGCGAGTAGATGTTGATGAGGCCGCTGGCCTGCTTCAGGAACTCGTAGCTGCCGTACCCAACAGCAAACATGTCGTCGTACAGCGGGTTCCAGCAGATGCTGGTGACCTGCCGCCGCTTCGACTTCTCGCTCTGGAACTTCCACAGCGGCAGCAGCGAACCTTCCCCGGGCCTGGGGGCCAAACGGCACAGCGGGTGGAGCCGCGAGCCGGTTCATTTTTGTTTCCATTCACGCGCCAATGGGCACAGGGATCAAACACACACACGCAGACACATATTGGTCCTTGGGTTGGGTTTGCGTGGGTTATTTTTCGCGCACATACATTGCGGCCGAGCTCTTGCCCACACACGGTCCGCCCCCTCCGGCTCACGGCCTCCCTGAGGCGAGGTCCCTGCCAGCGCCCCCGGTCCCTGCTGCCGCGTCGCCGCTGCAGCGTCCTTCCGCGTGCAGCAGCAGCAGCAGGAGCAGCTGCCGTCCGCATTGTACCCAGCGGGCAGTATGCGCTGTGCTGCGCTGCGGCGATTGCTTGGGACATCTGCCCAGTCCCCCCGGTCGTCCGTCATCCGTCCAGCTCCACCATGGATTCCGAGCCTGCTCAGCCGTGCTGCTCGTCTAATCAAGTCCAGGCTCCTGCCACCGCCGCCAGTGTAAGCTGCCGCTGCGGGTAGCCGCGCCGCGCTGGCCCCTTTTGCCGCCACCTCCGAGCAGCAGCCACCCGACTCGCCGCACAGCCGGTTGGCCTGTCGCCGCTCCGGCTGCAAGTCGCCACTGGCAGGCACCGTACCGCGCACGGAGATGCGCCACCCTAGGCTGTCCCCATCCAGACCCACACCAGTGGGTTCCAGCCGCAACGCATCCATACCTCTTTGCTACGCTGCCGGGTCAGGGCACAATCGCACTCCACTCCACAGTGCAATCGCGCTGTCAAGGCGGTAGACCCCCAGGCCAATCCCCGCGATGTGCATGGAGGCCGCTGTACGGTCCGCTGCCTATTCAGACCATGGCTTCTGTTCAGGACTGACGCCATGCACCCGCCCCACTTGGGCCTGCGTGTGCCTCACCCCCACCCTGACAGGCCGGCCCACCCCGTCAAGACCACCCGTGTGGGACGGTGACCACCCGGCTGACCACCTGAGGAGCGGCGCACCTGAAGGCGTCTGACGCGTCGTCCCAGTACTTGAAGTCCATGGCCACCTCCTCGAACATGTTTTGGTTGACCATGCGGTCCAGAGTGCCCAGGCAGTGCATCAGCGCCGGGCTCTGCAACGTCGGCACGTGCTCGTGGTGCTTGGAGGCTGCCCCGCCGTGGTGCGCCGCGGCGCCGTGCTTTTTCCCGCCGCGCGCCTTGGCCGCCTCGTCCAACCGCTGGCGCTCCAGGTCCTTTATGTACTCGTCGTAGATCTCCCACTGGGTGCACACGCCTGAGGGGGGAGGGCCGGGACAAGCGCGTGTCGGCTTTTTCATGCCCCCAACTCCGTCCGCTGACCCCGGGGGGCCGGCCTGCAGCTCGCGTTCCTGGTTCCACATCCCACGGTGCGTCCCAAGGGCTCACATCCCACGGTGCGGCTGCTGGGCTCGTGGGGCAAATACTCAGTATGCCCCAGACCTTGGGATTTAACCTGAAGGTCTAACTCGAGCGCCATCCCATGCCGGGGTGTACGGCGTCGCTGTCCGCCGGTCACGGGCACCTGCGTTCGCCATCACGTCGGGGACAGCACACCCCGCACCTGACACGGTCGCAGTCGGCGGAGGTTCTGTGAAGGTTTCGCGGTCGCGTAGGGGGTAGTTGAGCGTCTGCGCGGCGCGCTCGCTGAAGTTGAACTGGTTCCGGAGCTGCCGGGAATCGTCCGGGGGCTCCACGTCCCCGTGCTCCTTGTGCTCATGGCTCGCGCGGTCAAGATCCGCTTGAAAGCGAGCGCTGGCCTCCTGCTCCATCTTCTCCATGTCCAGCTGTCGCTTAGCTTCGTCGGAGCTCTTATGCAGGAGCCAACCGTCAGTGGCGTAGTGTACAACCGTCTGCTCCACCATCGGCTCCAACTTATAGACCTTATCCTTCATGTTGAAGCGGACGATGTTCTTTGGAGCGGCCGGATTGTTGGCGGTCAGCATTTTTGCCACCTCCTCGTTGAGGTCTGCCTCGCTGAGTTTCAGCTGGTTCTCCGGCTTAACAACCTCGCGAATTGGCTGCGACAGATGGGCACCGTGTACCGTCAGTAACCGCCAGTCAGGAACTCTTCCGGTCTCCCGGGCGTACGCACCATGGCGAATGCCTCATCGCCGGGCATAGGGGGCGGGGGTGGCACATAGTCCTGCGACTGCGTCTGCTCCACCGCCTTTTTCTTGCCCTTCCCCTGCATTGCCAGAAGGACGCCTGACGTGAGCTGAAGCTGAGACAAGCTGTGTCGCGCGGCTTGCAGACCTTTTCCAGGGACTTCTTTGTCGGGATGGGGCCCGGCATCCTCACACTATTGCTAACTTAGATGAATGATTAGTGTTTAACAGTATGCCGCCCAGGGCCGGGCGTCAACCCTGAACTTTCATAAGGACATTCATAGGGTTGACATAGAAACAGCCAGAGATAACCGATGGAGGAAGCGTTTATCTTTTGGGTTATGGATATCTACCAAGCTAGCCCTTCCGCATTGAAAGTGCCGGCACTTCTTAGTGTCGCGTACGGCCAAGTCTTCTAACCGGTAACTTCAGTTTTCACCCCTAACCTTGCTATACATGCATAGTGAGCTGATATCGGGTTGATAATGAAGTGGAAGTTGGTTTCTTTCTTGGGCAGAGCCTTGCATTTTAGGTATCCACCGCAGACGTGCGACAATACGCACATGCCCAAACATTTCGTCTCCTATTGCGTCAGCCACCATGCATCCGCATGGCAGAGTCACGTTCAGTTCAGGCTCTCATTGCACGGCCGGGCGCATATTACTTGGCCCGTGGGTCGCTTTCGTAACAGTACAGCAGCGCAAGAACTGCAGCGCAAGCACTTCAAGTCATGAGAAAGTGGTGGGAAGCCAGGACGCTACTGCGAATTAGGTCATGCTGTCGGCGCACAGTAGGGATGGTGACGTAGGGTGCTTACAAGCGCTCCTGCTTTGCGCGAAGTTGTTGGAGTACCCGTCACAGTGGACTCGCACCCGCGCCGCTACACACTGCATATATGCAATAACTGCCAAGCCGTTCACGACACCAAATTCCTGAACACACGAGAAAATTAGTCCAAAACCATCTCGATGCTGCTAAGCCCCGTAACGCACACCCTGTAACCCGCCCCGGTGGCTCCGGGGCACTCAAGACTACCGTGCACAGGTTGTTAAGCCAAACATAGACCTGCCCCATTCGGAGCACCGCTTCGACATAAACCAGGACAACAAGAGCTCAGGTTATTCTGTCGAAAAAATCTGCATTCGCCCCAGCCGCTCGGGCACAAACCCATTCGGGACCCTACCGCGATGAGCGAAACAGCAACTGCACTACAGAATCACCATCCACTTGCCACCTCTGAATCCAAGGAAACCCCTACGTGATTGCGTTGCTGACGCCGTCCCGTCTTTTTCTGTGGCCATGATCAACCCACGGCAGCGGTGCCCGCAAACCGCCTTTTAAAGGTCTCACCATGCAAGCCAGCTCGAGCGTCTTCCACAATCACTGCATCGGCCATTTCTCGGTCCTGCCGTGCAACCGTCAGTCTGCTTCATAATGCAAGCCAGCTGGAATATGCCAAACCCAAAGCATCGGTTGGGGATGTCGTGCCACTCCTTGGAACGCCCCTCTCGAAACACGCAGCCCGGGCGGCCGCCGTGACCGCACCGAGATCTTACAACCCCGCACTCTGCCCCAGGGAAGGTTGCGTCCGCCAGGCCGTCCACCTCCGGCTGCTCCACCCGCCGCCCCCTCCCACGCTCCATCACGAGCCCAGCCTGCCTGGCCCCGCCGCTACGCCACCTCAGAGAGTGGGCCCAGCAGCAGCCTTGGCCTGCGACTCCTGCCGCGCCAGGATGCACTTGGCCATGGTGCGGGAGGCGCGGCTGATGACGTCCGTCATGTAGTAGTTCTGGATGGAGCTGCTCAGCGGCACACTCGCCTGCGGGCGGGCAGCCGCAAAGGCGATCGGGCGCATACCCCCCAACCAACGTGTCGGTGCACTCACATCTCCCCCGTGGGACCAAATACCTGTATCAGGTATGTGTACAACGCCCTGACGGTGTCTGTATTTACCGTATATCGTGGCCTAGAGAAAGGAGCTTGCTCTCCGCTCAGGGCGGCTGAGGTCGCTACCGATGGCAGCTCGCAATGGGAGGGGGTTCCGGGGGGTCGGGGGAGGCGCCCAAAGCCGCGGTGCCCCCCCGCGTCCTAGTTGCCTGGGTGATGACCCCGGCGGCTGTCCGGCTGCTGCTCACATGGCGGTGTGAGTGGGTCGCCGCTGTGCGGGATGACGTCAGCGCTCGACCCAGGACACAAGCCGTCACTCCGGAATGTGGCCAGCGGTTGTCGCACACTGCTTCTTTGCAGTCCCGCCCTCGTCGCTGCGATCAGGCTCCCTCACCGCACAGCTGCCTTACCTGGACCGGCGTCGCCTTCGCCAGCTGCTCCACGCCCTTGATGTACTCGCCGTTCAGCCACACCGGGGTCTGCACACGCACACACGTACACAGCGCAGGACCGGTCAGCCTTCGGGTTCCCACACCACACAGGTATCTCGAGGTCCCTAAGCGATACCAGGGCCCGATCTGCCAAGGCGTCCGCGTCAACAAATCCAGGAGATCTCCTCTGCACCGCACCCGATCATCCTCGCAGCATACACACCACCCAGACAACATCGCCCACTGCTCGCTGGCTGTGTCGGTGGCATTCCGGCGCGCACAGCTGGTCTTCCGTCAACTCGAAAGCAATCACACCATGTTCACGCCCCCTCCCGCGCCCGATGTGCCACAGCCCCCAGCTTCCCTGCTGTCCATCAACTCAGCGAAATGCGGCAACCGATGGCATATGCCTCTAAAGGCAGAGGCCCGCAGAGGCCCGCTTCCCGGGCGCGGGTGTAACCCGCCCCGCCCCACCGCCCCCGCCCCCGCCGCAGCCGCACCTGCACCGAGTTGATGTTGGCAAAGTGCGGCGCAATCTCCGCCAGGCGCGCCCGCACGCCCGCGTGGTCATCGTACGGCAGCCGCTTGCCCAGCACCTCCGACAGCGCGCGCAGGATGGCCCAGTCCTCGCGGGCGTCACCCAGCAGCGGCACCGCGGCGCGGGTCTGCTGCACGCGCCCCTCGAAGTTGACGTACAGTCCGGACTTCTCCGTGTAGGCGGCGCCCGGCAGGATCACATCGGCGCGGGCGGCACCGCGGTCGCCGTGGTGGCCCTAGGGGGGAGTAGGGGTGCGGGTGCGGGAGGGCGGAGGGGGAATGGAGGGATGGAGGGAGCGGAAGGGGTACAGCGGGCGGTAAGACGTAATGGGCTGCACTGGCTCGTGACAGCCAGCGCTAAGCTCCTGGCTTTGCGGTTGCAGCGGGGCGACGCAGAGCAGCGGCCCTCGGACGCATGCAAGTCTGGAGCGGCGGGAAGCTCATGATTTCCGTGTAACGTCCCTCCCCACACATCCTCCTCCATCTCCTGATGCCATCACATACACAACGATTCATACCAGCGACCGTTTCCAGCGCATACCGTGTTTCAGGGCGAAGGGGTCAGGGCGCCCTAGAATCAGCGCGGATGGCCCCAACCTACCTCCCCTAATATCCGAACCCCCTCTCTGGCCCCGGCCCCGCCCCCCCCCTGCTTCACCCACGCCCCGCCCCTGCCCCACCTGGTAGATGACGAAGGCGCCCGCCGGCACCTCCGCCTCGTCCCAGTCATCCGCCCCCAGCAGGTACACCACCTTGGGTGCGGTCTTGCTGCCGCGGGCGGCCGCCGAGGGCGCGAAGCCCATGTCCAGGGCCGCCACCCGCGAGGCGGTGTCGTGGATGACGTTGAAGCCGTTCCAGCCGTCCTTGATGACGCCTGTGCACGGACAAGACCATTCGCGGACAGAGGAACAACTGCTGTGCGTCGAGGCGCGCGGAGCTCCCATCAGGTCCCCAGCTGAGACTGGCGCCCGTTTCGAAATGTGGCTGGGAGCCTAGGAGATGTTCTCTCCCGTCCGGTTTGGCTTGCCACTACCCCATACGATCTCGGCCTCCGTCTGGGCCACAACAGATCTACCCCGAGCTCCGCCGCCCACCTCAGATTCACCGCCCCGGTGCAAGATGGTGGTCGCCCCTCCAACACGCAGCAACCCCCCCAACAACAACTTCTTCCTCTCCGTCTGCAACCCAGATGCCAGCCTCTGCCCAGTCACCCTCAAAAGCTCTTGTCCCCCTCACCGACCCGACCGACACGCCCGCTCACCGGCCTTGGCGCACAGGTCGTGCACCGCCTTCAGGACGGCCTCCCGGTCAGCGCGGCGAAGAACGCCCGGGCCCACAATGACAGCGGGGCGGGCCGCCTTCTTGAGCTGCTCCAGGAAGGGGGTCTGGCCCGCCGCCAGGGCCGCCAGCGCTGCCGGGTCCGAGCCCAGGTGCTCGTACTTGTACGTCAGGTCCACCGGAGCACCCACTAGACCCACCTGCATCAGGCAGGTGACCAATGTTGCGGTGCAGCCGCAGATCCTTCGTTGGGAGCCGGAACCATTGCATAGTATGCCGTACTGTGCTACATGCGTACAAACTGGGCCCGCGGCCGTTTTGCTGCGAAGAGAGAGGGAGCCGGCCGCAGCAGAGGCTGCCTCGCAGAACAGTTTTGCACGGCCGCGCTGCTCCCCTCCGGACTGAAAGACTGCTCCCCGCCCCCGCCCTCCTCAAGCCGCCACTCCTTCCCCCCGGGAGCCGCACCTTGGCGCCATCCAGGAAGGTCTTTCGGATGCGGGCGTTGAAGACGGGGCTCTCCCACCTCGGGTTGGTGCCCACCAGCAGGATCATGTCAGCCTGGAGTTGGAGAGGGCCAGGCAGGGAACGGACAGAATGAGGGGGATAAAAAGCTAACGCATTGTGAAGGGGCGTATACGAGAGGACCGGATCAAGAGTATACGGCTATAGAGCTGGACCGCATGTACAGCGTAACCTTTGAGTTCGAAGGGCAACGACTGGATGCAAAGCATTGCTCGCGAGGATCGCCGGTGTACAGCTGGACAACCCCTGGTACATGTGCGCTCTGTGCAAACGCCAAGGTGCGCCTTGTCTCCCTCCCTAATCCCTCGTGCAGCCATGCTATCTGCGTCGCGCGGTCCACAGTTTTTCCCCAACTGCACGACAGGACAGCCCCACCACTCCCCGCCGCCCCCACCACCCCTGCCCCACCGCCCTGGGGTGTGCAGCCCACCTGCTCAATGCCCGCCACCGTGGTATTGGCCGTGTAGGTGGACCTGACGTCCGACGGCATGTCCGCGAAGCCGCCCTCGTGCACCAGGTTGCCCACACCCAGCCGCCGCATGAGGTCCATGAGCGCCACCATGGACTCGGCGTCCGTCAGCTTGCCCGCGATGGCCTTGATGTGGGAAGCCGGGGTGCTGCTCAGCGCGGCGGCGGCGGCGCTCAGCGCCTCGCCCCAGGTGGCGGTCTGCAGGCCCTTGGGACCCTGAGCGACATCAGGAGGGACATACGGCGGGGGTTAAGTTGAAAAAAGAGGGGAGAGAGCGGCGGGGGGAGAGAGCTGTTGCAATCGCGGTGGCGGGCAGGACATTGGGTGCGTGGGACGGCCGCAGCTTGGTCCCACGAAAATAGAGAATTCGGGACGGCACAAGGCGCGCGGCGGAGGGGTGCCTGCCAAGCCGAGGAGCGCCGGGCGGACGCTAACGGTGGGCTCGGGGGCATGTGATCCGCGAAGAGGATATTTGTCGGGTGCAGGCCAGGAGAAAACCCCCGCCTGCCCATCGTACCGGTTCCCACTCGCCCTGCCCTGCCCTGCCCAATACACCACCACCAACCGGCAGCCCGAGCACACAGGGCAGCCAGGGATCCACTGACACACCATTCCACCGGGGACACACACAAGCACCAACTCGGGGAGCTGCGCACACACACAGTCCCTCTTAGGCCTGGGTGGTTCGGGTGGGCTTCTCGTACATGCCCCGGGGGCCCGCATCCACCCGCCGGCTGATGAGGACCTGTACGCGTCCCGCTCACCTTGACCAGCGGCTTGTCCAGGCGCTGGCGCTTGAGGCCGTCGTACTGGTAACGGCCCTTGTCGGACAGCCACTCCTCGTTGATCTCCTCGTTCAGGCGAGGCAGGATGCGCATCACCTCAGTGCCGCGGCTGTCCACCCGGATGTTGGCACCCAGGGCGTCCGACACGTCAATGGACTCCGTGGCCTGATAGGTGCGTCGAGAGGACGGGCGGGCGGGAAGGAGGGGGTCAAAAGGCGTGTGCAGAGGGCCACATATGACCGGGCGTCTCACGGAAGCGGGGACCGGGGGGCAGTGAGCCGCATGCACGCAAGCCCAGGTCGACCTGCGCCGTTCAGCCGTGGAAGGCAGCTGTCCGGGTTGTCCTACTTCCCGGCACGTGCTGCGCAGAAGTCAAATGCGAGCACGTGGTCGGGCATGAGACCGCGTGGGTAACCCCGTCCGAGCCACTTTGGCAACACTTGGGCACCGGCTCTGCAGCCGCTCGCTGGACCCGACTCTGTATCCACGCGACCTCCCGCCCGCTGCTTCACTGCTCAACCCTGTTTCTTTCCATAGGGTGCCCCTCAACCTCAACCAGTCGGAAACACACGCGCCCCCAGAGGCAAGCACGCATCTGACCGAAGTGGTACCACTCCCGCTCACAACACCTTCCTTGAGCAGCGGCTGTTGGAACGATTTGTTTGGTGTCTTTATATTAGATGTCCTTATGTTGGTTGTCCTTCTGCTCAAAATCCTCTTACGAGATTTCCGGATGCGCCTCAACCCGAACAAGACGCCTCAGCCCCAACAAGACAAAGTCCGAATCGAAAGTCCGTCTCCAAACATCATCACGCGCTCCGGCGCCGCTGCCACAGCACCTCCGGAGGTGCCACCGTGCAGATCCAGGTCCACTGTCCTGGAGCCACACATGTCGAACATCGGGTGCAACAGCTCCCACATGTCCCCGGCCCCCCGTCCGCCCCGGGTCCCCCAAACACCCTTCCGGCCGCACCTTGAGCTCCCAGCTGCGCGCCGTGAAGGCGTACGGCTTAGAGGTAAGCGCTCCCACCGGGCACAGGTCCACCACGTTGCCGCTGAGCTCGCTGGACATGAGCTTCTCCACGTACGTGCCGACCTCGCTGTCGCGGCCGCGGCCCGTGACACCCAGCTCCGCAGTGCCCGCCACCTCGCTGGCGAAGCGGACGCAGCTACGGGGTGCGGGAATTCGGGCTGGCGGAAATGAGCGTTGTGTTGTGGGCAAATCATACCAATCACTGCGGTTGAATGAATGCGGTCATTATCGGATTTGACACTATCAACTGCTCCCGAGCCAGTATAGGACACATTCTGCTGGGCGACCTTCCTGCTGGGCGCACTGAAATAGTGTTCACAACACCCGTGGTGATGGGAGCATGGATATGTCCGGCAGCAAAGGTGGTGAGGACGAGATGGCCTCCGTCCAGCCCAACCCCTGAAGCTCGGGCCCGCACTTCGCCATACGCACCGCGTGCAGTGGATGCAGCGGTTCATGACCGTCTTCACCAGCGGGCCCAGGTTCTTATCCTCAACCGCGCGCTTCGTCTCCACGAAGCGGCTGCGGTCGCTGCCGAAAATCATGGCCTGGTCCTGCAGGTCGCACTCGCCACCTTGGTCGCAGATGGGGCAGTCCAGGGGGTGGTTGATCTGCCGGGGTGGGGATCAGGGATGGGTAAAATACTGGTGGGTCTGTTTGAGGACGTGGGCCCAAGGGTACAGCCAGTTAGGAAGCCGGGTGGTCGCCTTGTGGAAAGAAATCTATCCCTCCATGCAGATCGCCTTAGACACCGGGACACAGGATCGCTTGCTGGTAGCACCGGTTGCTGCGGGGTTCCAGCAAACAGCAGCACCAGCCGCAACTACTGCAGCCCGCCAAATGCCAAAGAACGCACCAGCAGGAACTCCATGACTCCCTCGCGCGCCTTCTTGACCATCGGCGTGTCCGTTTTGATCTTCATGCCCGGGCCCGCGGGCATAGCGCACGAGGCCACCGGCTTCGGGACCTTCTCCACCTGTGATGCGCCGGGGCAGGACAGCGCCAATTGGATTCCCCCTTCCAAACATGGGGCGGCTGATTAGGAAACACCCACCTCCACCAAGCACATACGACAGTTGCCGGCGATGGAGAGACGCTGGTGATAGCAGAACCTGAGGCAGCCAAAAGTCATCGCGACCAGGTCCAAGGTTATCCCATCATGTCCCGGCTCTTTGGCCGTGGGCTATTGCGCAAGTCTTTTACCGTGGGATGTCGATACCAGCCGCATCGCACGCCTGAATCACGCTTGAATTCTTTGGAATCTTCACAGGCTGATCATTAACAAACACTTCAATCAAGTCGCTGGGCGGAGCCTGAGGTGCTGCCTGCTGCAAAGCACTGGCACTGCTGGTGATGGTCCGCGATAGCTCCTGTGCACCAGGCCATAGCTGTCCTAAGGACACTGCGGCTCTCCGGGATAAACCCGAGAGGACCATGGTTGCAGCTTCGCTCTTGCCAATATGGAGCAAGGGTAAGAGTCACGCCCGACGTTGTAGGCCGCCTTTCACCGCCCAGGTCCTACGTCACAGGCACTAAGCCACTCAGAATCAGCCGCAACGGAAGTATTTGCTGGTGCAAGACAAAGGTGGTTCCACGTTGAGTGCCGTACATAGTACATCATAAAGCCGAATTTCCGAGCTTTAACGCGTTGGCGTTCTTATAAAAAGCAGATTGCATTCATTTGATTATTGGAGAAGCGTCAGCGTGATTGCGTTAACACGTGCAAGGTTGCGTTCTCCCCAGGTTCTTCCACAGAAAAGCAAACAGCAGCACAAACAGCGCCAATGTCTCCTGTTACGACGAGAAACGAGTTGAAAGGATGAAAGCCACGCATTTGCAGTAAGGTTATGCGCAGGATAGCGTCTGTGTCGGGCTGTGTTACACTCTGGCAACGCCTAGTGCCATACATGACATGTTGGCTACGTTCGACAACCTTCGTAGTTGTCCAGTAACTGTGCGATTGACCATTGACGTTTACATACCCCGGACGTATCACGACACTTCGGGTTTGCGAATATTCACTGCAGTCCCTGTCGTCGTTTCCAGTCCCCCTTTTGCGCTGGTGCCACCCACATGACTGCGATCTTATTAAACTGCTCTGCACTGAAGCTCAACAGCATCTGAGACGTAGCAAAGATGCATCGCGCTGCCCGGCACCGTGCACCGCGATTGGAGGTGGAGAGGACGGTGCACGGTGCCGGGCAGCGCGATGGGGGCTGACCTTGCATCGGGTGCTGGTGGTGTAATGGTTTCGCGTAGCTCGGATGAACAGGTTGTGTACCGCAGCCTCACCATCTGGCCCGCGACCTGTGCCACCGCACTGGAGAAGGTGGGCAGGGCCCGGCGCAGGCCCCTGTACGGCAGCCGCCAAAAGGCAGTGGTGTCCGTCGGAACATCGCCGCCCGTGTGCTCCTGCAACGTGTTTGCATGCCACGGCGGACCCCGTGAATAGTTGTACATACATGTACATAAGACAATCAGATCGTCCATCCTGATGGATGATTGTGGCAGTGCGGGTGGTCTATTCGGGGCCTATCCGGGGCGACAGACAGGGTGGGAGCTACCTAATGTGTCACAGGCATCGATGCCAAGCAAGCGGGCGTTCATGGCGCGCGTCGTTTCTTCTTTAATATGTATAGGTGACGGCGGTACTGGAGCATGTTCTGGGGAGACATGGTGACACGAGCCTTGCGTTTTGTTGTCACGACTGTAAATGGCATGGATGGGAACAGGCTTTCCCGGCTGACGGGTGCAACCAGAGGAGCGCTTCAGTATAGCCAATCCTCCATGTCACCAAACGAGCATAGGAACGATTGCATCAAACGCATTCAACAGGCGCCGTGAATGTATTCCGTGTCCCAAACTGTTACAGCTGTAGATGCACAGAAGTCTGCAGCAGGTCTGTGCCGTGGGGAAACACACAACACGAGACAACAAGCCTGAGTCCTCCAGACACTCCGCCGGCGTCGTTACTAAAAACGAAAGGACATCCATGCGCCGGAAGTCACAAGGGGTCCTTTGATACACCGCCAGACCAGCCAACATCCGCGTAGAAAAACTAGGTGTCCACTACAATCAACAGCATGCAGTGTCTCTGACACATCACACGCTAAATGATTCCAATGCTCTCTTCGTCAGAAGAGCTGCATAGGTCAATCGTGGCGCTCTCATCTGGTATCGTCATGACATCGACCGCGGCGGGGCAGCCAGCGCCGCCGCCGCTGTCCTGCTGGGCGGGTGCGGTGGATGGAGCGCCGGCCTGGGCTCCGGGCACAACACGGGCACCAGCTGCCGCCAGAAGGGCCGCAATGTACAAGCCTGCGCCCAATGGGCCCGCAGCAGCGGTGTTAACGCTGCCGCTGAGGCCGACGCCGCCCTGCTGGGCGACAGCGGCACCGACCTGGGCTGCAGGCACCGTGCGGCCGCCAGCGGCAGCCAGAAGAGCCGCGACGTAGAGCCCTGCGCCCTGCCCGCGGCGGGACCACCGCTGCTGCTGCCGCCGCCACCGCTGCCGCCGCCACCGCGGCCACCGCCACCGCTGCCGCCACCACCGCTGCCGCCGCCACCGCGGCCACCGCTGCCGCCGCCGCCACCACTGTCGCTCCCGCCGCACCGCTGCCGCCGCCACCGCGGCCGCCGCCGCCGCCGCCGCCACCGCTACCACCGCCGCCGCCGCTGCCACTGCCCTGCTGGGCTGTCGTGACAATACCACGGCGTGCCCGTGGTGAAAGGCTGTGCGCAGAGCCAGGCCCACCCCAGGCACAGCAGTGGCAGAGAGTCGCGGCAGTTGAGATGGGGGCGGCTGCTGGCGTTGACGGCTGTTGGCGTTGACGGCGTCCTCGGCATCCGAACCGGCTGGTGAGGGACGCTTGCGACTGGACGACCGCGACGCGGCACCTGCCGTGGGACTCACGCGTCCCGAACCGGGACCACCGCGTCCCCGGCCACGGCTGCGCGTGCGCTCTGCGACGGGGAAGATTCCCCTAAGCATCGCCAGCTGGTCGGCGGCGATGTCCGTTGGGCAGTACTCGATCACGTGCCGCACGACTTCCTCCACCCACTTGATCACGGCGCGGATGGTGCACCTGAACTTGCAGCGACCGTTCTGCATGAAAGCACCCGGCATGAAACATTCACAAGGCCGTTTGTACATGCATGATACCCCAGAGGCATTTACAAGTCTTGTACACAAATAAGACATCACGAGTCAAGACCGTTCAACAAAGACGCTGCCTATAGTTGAGCACCCACCTGACACTGCACGCCATAGAAGCCCCTGCTGTACACCAGCACTCGCAGGTCGTTGCGCGCATGTGGCCTGCCGCAATCTGGATTGACACACTGGTTTGTCAAGCGGGAAAAACGGGGAACCGGGGGAAGTAAATGAAATCGGGAACCGGACAATCCACATCACAGACACATTCCCCTGTGAGGCACCGATGATCCCTTTCACGGGGTCCACTGTAACCTTCATTCATTCACGTATGCATGCATACAAACATATCAAACCGCTTCTAACGGCATACCTCGGTGAGGCGCAAAATCTCTCGCGCAGCGGGTACATCACCGGACTCCGCGCTGCTGACGGTGACGGTGGCCTGAAAGGCGCTCTCGGTCATGACCTTCGGGTACTTCGCGACCAGACGCGCAACCTTCGCCGCGGCGGCCCTGGCCTCCCGACCAGCTGCGTAGCCGCGTCGCTCCCTGGCACGGGCGCAGGTGGACCGCGGAGCGTGAAGGTCTCCATCACACCCGGGAGACGGGGTTGTGCCTTCGGGCAATCTCTTGGCGTGCCGTCGGCCTGGACAGTCGACAGCATTACGACTTCTGGCCTGCGGGGTAGGGAGGAAGGGGTATTGCACAATGTGTTATTGGTTGCCAGGGGAGAACAAGACAACAGCCGAGAGGATGACCCATGGGTCGGTACCAAGGTACCAGAGTCACTAACCAAGATACCGAAGTCGTCAATACGTTGTAACCTTCGTTCATTCCTTCACATACAACTCTTGAACCGGACGAAGGGTAGAAGCACTTACCGAAATGGAGGTGTGTGAAACTCCTCGATGTACTGAACTTCGCCTGTGGATGCAACGTGTCGGAACAACAACAAACGAGCCACCCATGTCATTATCAGCAGCTGATGCACGACAAAAGAACAAGAGACATACCTGATTCCGGTCCATGGGAATCAGCCGGTGGCGGCGCCGGCGGTAGCGGCGGGCGACCTTCATGGACGCCGGCCACAGCGCCGACTGTGCCAGGACAGAGAAGTGGATATGCAGCACTCTTAGGTGTGACGGTCGAGTTACACACTCCAGGAACGGGTAGCATTACCTTGCGGCACCTGCAGGCTACCGTCTGGTTCCAGTTTGGAAGCCGACATCACTGCGCACGCTCTATCACAAAGGCAAATCCTCGATACAGAATGACGACGTATTGCCAGAGGAAGATAAGTGCATGTTTCTTCACCGGTGTGGCATCACTGAGACGTAGGCGCGCATCCGTACACTCCGAAACGCGGTGAAAAGGTGTATGCTTCGGCATTGCGGCAATCTCCCAGACAAACACAATCTACCGCAGTGGCGTAATGCCGTGGCCCGACGTGCTCGACGCCGGCTGTCTGGTGCGAGGGACAATATGGCCTCATGCTTGATGGCCGCGCGTTCTCGCAGCCGCACACTTCCGCATCTTGCGACACGCGCAACCATGGAGCATCTGAGGGATAGTGCAGCGGCGGAAACGACCAGAGCACGACAATGAATCCATATCGAAACGGCGTCCCTGACACGTAGGCTGTTTAGCACGTAGCACCGCCAACTGAAGTGGCTCTCGACGGGCGGCCTTTCATCCAGCCGCCGCAGATCTAGAACACCTGCGGCTGAGCTAGCCCTGTGCCCACTTGCCAGGAGGTGTCGACAGACACCGGTGCTTCGGCGCGGCGCCAAGTAGGTCGTGTCCCCGCGCGCCGCGCGTCACTCCCCCCCCCCCCGCCCCTCAACCCCCCTCCCGTCGATACGTCCTGACGCGGCTCGCGGCGCGGCCCACATCATGCGCTGAGGCACGGATGTACCCCCGTGCCATCAGTTGGCCAGCGCCACGTCGTCGGCAGGCAGAGAGTGGCGCCGCATCGCTCCGCCCACGCACGCTCTGGCTCCCGCGACCGCTGATTATCCGCTTGCCTCTCTGGCTCCATGCTCCAGTTAAATACTGTGACATTGCAACTATGTCCAAGTTCCTGATTATGTACAAAGAAATCTGCCCGGCTGAACCATGACTCCTCAACAAGATATACGAAGTGTCCACGTTACATATATTAAACGCAATCTTCTCCAGTCGTAGATTAATAAGCAAAGAAAAGTTCAGCAAAAGGGGTTGTCGCGGCCATGTAAATTTCAGGTCGCGATGTGCCGCTCAGATGAGGGCCGACGCTTTGCAGGCTTGCACATGGCCTTGTTCCATTGCTTTGGCACCTATCCCCAACTTGAACAGACTGTTTTCCTGGTTTGCTTGGCAAGGCATTGTCGTGGAAGTCATCATACGACATTCCGCGTACGACAGAATGGACCCCTTCCGGCCGGCTTGCTGTTGAGCAGGCCTTACATGGCTGAGTCAATCTTATCAATCTGCTGTCTGGCCGCTTCATGCGATGATATGAGAACGTGGGTGGACAGCTACATAAGAGGTCCAAGCAGATATCGTTACAGGATTTCGAAACAACCCCAGATTGCACGCAAGTACAACATCTAGATGCGTAGGGATGTCTCACCCGTGACATTCTTCCTCGAGCAAAGCGTCTTGCCTAAAACAACAACAATAACCGCCGGAACCCGGCACCAGTCCACTCTCGCACGCGCGTCGTCGACACACCTCGCACAACTGAGAAACACACATTCTCACCTCGGCCGCGGTCACCTACGAGAGGGTTGGGGGCAGAAGGATTGTAGAGCGTCAGTGCGGGAGTAAGCCCCGTTGTGTTGGTGGATTGCATCTCCACTGGCCACATAACTGTTGCTATGGCGAGCTGCCCCGCGGCCTAAAAAAGGCACGCAGGGGTCCTGCCCTTTCGGGATGGCACTCTCTGCCCCATCGCCCGGGGACTTTCGCCCGGTGTACTTGAACAAGGGATGCAGCGCACAGCCCAGCCGCGCTCAGGCAGCAGCTGGACTTCTGCCATAAGAGACACCGACGTGGCCCTCCGCACTGCGCCTACCTGTTATTCCGCCAGTCTCAACCTCCGGAAGCCGCCGCCTCGATACCAAAGCCGCCACCTGCATGGCACGCGAAATGAACAAGCCGTCAGATAGTGGTGCATGTTAAAATATCTGTCAATGAAATCGACAGTCATAAAAAGTGGATAGGTATCATCCTCGGCTTGGCATCGCGAGCTCATAGTGCTGACCGTGTAGGGGGTCGGAGTGGTGCATGATACAGATCTCAGCATCGAGCGTATGCCCGATCAGAACAGGTCTGTGAGTGTATCTTTTATCGTCATCCCCCCGATACATCGGACAGTATGCGGCTATGAAGGTGACATCACTACCAGCGACACAGGAATTACTTACCAGCACAGGAAGATCACCAGTGGAAGGTCCCAGTCCGGAAAGTCTGATAACACAATGGCGGCATTGGAATTTATTGTCGGCGGCTGTAACCATCCCTGGATGTACAACCGAATTTGGGAAATTTCCTTTTCGTTTCTGCCCAGGATTTCATGTGCGAGTGCCCACCGCATTTAAATTTTTACTTGTGTTTACTTGTCTTGCTTAGCTGCATCGCCTGGAGCAAACTTCGGAACCGGCTGTCTGTTCGCTGTCACTGACTCACAGTCACTGATCATGCATATCAAGATTTACAATTACCTATTTCATGCATTTAAGCCCGAAATATTACAAATTTGTTGACAGGACGCACTGGTCACACACGCACAGCCACGGTTGTTGCGAAAGGAAAGGACACACTTTGGCCCAGCCTTTCCTCCATCTTCCGTCACCATTACGGCGCGTGCTGTGTCTTTGTTGCATGGACGTCTTTGGAGGACATCTTACAACAATACCCCCCAGCTTTGCGTGCAACCGCACACGCGACCGGACCGCTGCTAGCAAAAGCTCTTCGCAGAGCCCAAACCACGATATGCACCATGTGCGTAAGCCGCAACGAAAGATGACGATGCTGACTATGGGGTGTAGCGGTGGTGGTGATCGCGACAACGCTGCAATTGTAAACGGCCAGGGCAACCGTCCCCTGGGTCGTCACGTCAAGGCCCATCAAGCCAAGTCGCCCCACGGCCTGACCGCCGGGAGGCGTGGGGCGCTCAGCGGCGGAGACCGGCCGGCAAGTCCAGCCACAACAAGTTTCCTCCGGCACTACCACCGCCAGCGCCGCCACTGCCGCTGCCATCCCCGGTGTTGCCTCCGCCCTCGCTGGTCCCCGATCGTCCGAGAGCAAGCGGTGAGTCGGCCAGCCGTAGCAACGTTTGCATGTCGTAACGCAGTCGCTGGTCATAGTACGACAGATCTTCATCGGCGCCCGCACCGCCCGCCGCTGCGGAGCCGCTCGCCCGCCGCTTCCCACCGGCGCCTTTCCCCGCGCGGGGTCCCGCCGCCGCCGCCGCCGCTGTTCGCGACGACGACGACGACGGAGACGCTGAAGGCCCCGCCGTGGGCCCCAACCCTGCGACGCCCCCCGGGACCGCCGCCTTGCCGTTGACCACCACCCACGCGCCCGGACCACACGACGCCGCCAGTCTGCTCGCCTCCTGCTCCGGAACCAGCCAGCACGCCTGCAGCTCCAGGCGGCCCAACGAGGGCAGGCTGCTGGCCAGGAGCTGCGCGCCGTGGCTGGTCAGCGGGGCGTCCTGCGGGGCCGAGGGAACGGGAGGGGAAGGGGGTACAGGGGAGAGGAGTGAGGGCCTCACACACCCGCTAGGACCCAGGAGCTAAACGCGGGCCAAGTCAACAACAAGGTCGTCCTGGGCCGACAGGAGAGCATGACAGCGAAACCTGCACAGTGTGTATAGAGAAGAGACCCGCATGTGTGTGTGGGGAGGAAGGGGGGGAGGGGGCCGAAAGACGACAATGGGACCCAACGGACAGGTTGGGTCGCAAAACCTTAACGGCAGCGCGGTTGGATGAGCGGCTCTGCACATGCACCGGCCGGTTCAGATACGACCGGGAGAGGGGCCGGCTGTCTCCGGGACCACGGTGTGGCAGGAAAGAGGTCGCTGGCTTCGGAGTTGTGTATGGCAACTCCGAAGACAGCGACCTCTTTCCTGCCATACTCTTCGGAGTTGCCATACACAGGTCCCCACCCACCCGGATGAGCAGGCTGTGCAGGTTCGGCAGCCTCGCCGCCGCCAGCGCCGCCGCCGCCGCGTCAGTGACGCCCTGCCCGCCCAGCTTCAGCTGCTCCAGGTTCCGCACCCCGCCGCCGCAGCCCGCCGCCGCAGCCCTGCTGCCGTCCCTCGCGCCGCCGCTGCTCTCTCCGGCGCCCCCCGCAACCAGCGCCCGGAGACCCGCCTCGTTGACCCGGGTGCCCAGCAAGTTGAGTCGCCGCAGGTGCGGCCAGACTGGCCCACTGCTGCCACTGCCGCCATCCGCGGGGCCGCCGACGCCCGTACTCGCTCCACCGCCGCCAACGGACCCCCGCCGCACCGCTCCCACCTCGCCCGCAGCAGCCTCCGCCACGGCCCAGACGTCCGGGACGTCCTCACCCTGCGCTCGGTGCGGGTGCTCCTGCGCGCCCGCCGGTGCGGGTTGCGGTGGCGGCGGGGGTGGCTGTCGAGGGGGTGACGGCGGCGGCGGCGGCGCCATGCTGAGTTCGGTGTTGGCGGACAGGTTGAGCGCGGTGAGGGCGGTGAGCTGCTGGAGCCAGGACACGGCTGCGTCGGTCAGGGCGCCGGACGAGAGATCCAGGTCCTGAGGTGAGATTAGGTAAGCGGGGGGTTGTTGCAGGTAAACAGACGTTAAGAGGGGTTGAGGTGAGGGGAGGGGAGGGAGGCGGTGGTCGCCGGGGCCCAAGGCGGCGCGGGGGAGGAAGTACGGCGGTGGAGGCAATGGAGCGCAGTTGGATGGTACAGAGCTCTGGGGGCACCTCGCGTCTTGCACAGCGGCAGGGGTCAGGGCCCGGCGCGGAGTTGTGTGTGGGGGGGGGGAAGGGTAAGGCGGACAAGGTTTTTGGATCGTGGGCTGTGAGTTCGGAGGGCAGCAACCTGAAAGTGGCACCAACCTGAATGTGGGTCAAGCTCCGAGCTGTCGGCCTCCGAGCTGTCGGCCTCCGAGCTGCCTTTCCATTTTCAACAAACCCGGAATTGTGCGCATATGCAGCAGCTCGCGGCACCCTTCCCCCCCTCCCCACTTCCCTCCCTCCCCCTTTTCCCTCCCTCCCCCCCTTCCCTCCCTCCCTCCCCCCTTTCCCTCCCTCCCTCCCCCCCAGCAAACACGCACTCACCTGCAGCTGCGGCAGCCCCGCCGCCACCAGGGCCGCGACTCCTGCCGTACTGCTTGCCCGCGTGCCGGCCGCCGCCAGTCTTTGGAGCGCCGGCGCGCACTGCGGACGGGCGGGGTGGAGGCAGGTGACGGGGGCGGAAGGGGAGAGAGCGTGGCGTTACGGCCACGTCAGCCCCGCACGCCCACTGCCCCAGGGAGGCCGCCCGCGCGCCCGGTCCTGTTCGCTGAGTTAGCGCGTAATAACCCCGCCGGTCTCAATGGCAGGCAGCCTGGAGCACAGCCGAACACTCCAGGGGTCCCCCGCCCCCAGGGCTGCTCCCGAGGCCCGGCCGCGCGTCCGCGGGGATTGAAGCACACACGCCGCCCGTCGTCACGCAACCACTTCAGCAGAAAGATGGTTCTCCCGCCACCATCACCCACTCCCTGCTCCCCCAAGACAGCCTGGACTGCCTTCCTCCTGGGGCGGGGGGTTGAGGACGCACGCCCACGGCCCACACCCGTGCCCCGCCCTTGAGACGGCTGTGTCCGACCCGACCCAGTTCCCCCGGTTCCTCGAGATCGGGTGCTGGCCGCCTGAGCCGCCTCCCCTCCCGGCTTCTCAACCCTCCCCTCCCGGCTTCTCAACCCTACTGCCCCACCGCAATCCCCTCGAGCGTTCCGCACCTGCAGGTACTCCAGCTCGTCCGGTTGTACGGTGGTACGGCTGAGATCCAAGTACGTCAGGCGCGACGCCCCGTCGCCGGCGGCCATCGCCGCGAGTGGTGCGGCCCATGGGTCGGTAGAGCTGATCTCGGCGAGGTCCAGGTGTTCCAGGAGGGGTGTGGCGTGCCTGATGAAGTGCCGTACCCATGGAATCCACCAATCAGAGTGCCTGTCACAAAGCACGGACAGGCTTCAATTCTCTTTCAAGCCCTTGACCCGGCCCCACTATCACGCGACCAAGTTGCCCGGCATCTGCTGCACTCAAGTGCATATAATCGCCAATGCAATTCAGCTGTTTAGAGGTATACCGACGGGCACCGCACTCCGCGTTGCATCAGATCGTTTGAGGCAAAGGCAAAGCCATAAAACAGATTCAGGGAGAAGTTAATGTTACCTTCCCCGGGTGCAGGCTGCAAGCAGGCACTCCCCCGAAGTCGAGGACAACGACCCGAACCACGCGGTGAAAATTTCAAGACAAGGCCAAGACACCCCGCACACCCTTATCCGTGGAATGCATCCGCGCGGGCACGGGCACCGAAATTGTGGCGTTGGGGGCAGTGCACGATGACTACGTGTTTTGACACACACACACACACACACACACACACACACACACACACACACACACACACACACACACACACACACACATGGACACGGTTCTGCTTATTCGCGGCTCAGCTTTTCTCCTTGCTAACACACACACACACACACACACACACACACACACACAAACACACACACACACACACACACACACACGGGCACACCATTTCTGGGCATGCCCGGTCGCTCAGGCAGTGGTACAACAGATCGGGGCACACGTTCAGGGCCCCGTCACCCGAGCCAATGTGTGGCTGGCTGAGCCGCCGCAGGGGGTGCAACAAGGGGCTTGGGATATCATTGCCCTAGCGGCGCTGACGGCCATGGATCGGGCGAGGGTTGGGCTACGTGCAGCGACCCGCAACGGGGGCGCACAACCCGTGCCGGGGGCGCCGGCTGCCCCGTCGCCGGTAGATGTAGCTAAGGCGCGCGCAGTCATGGAGTTCTGGCAGCAGGTCGCCAGTTTTGCAGAACTGGGCCGACTGCGACGGGGATGGGACCGGACCACCCAATCCTATCGGTGGTGGACGGCCGGATCCGCTGCGTGCAGCCAGTAGACGTAGACTCTTGATGGATAGATAGCAGCGCGAGGCTCTAGGGTGTAGGGATTGGGACAAGGGAAGCCCACTTCCGGGCACGATGGGGATCGTGGGTGCCCGAGGAGGGTCGGGCCCGACCAGGGGGAGTTGGCAGCGGGACTTGTAGGCGAGGGCCGCTCGCGACGGGAAGGGGTGTACGACAGGGAAGCTTACGTGGTGATGTGCTGCCTTGTGCAAACCATAGCCCCATCATGGAGCGCCCGACTGCATACCCGGACCCAGCAAGGCCTGACGTGTGCGACGTCGCTCTGACTCAGCTGGGCGGGCAGGCCTGCCGGATGGTGCAACCTTAGTTAGTACGATTAGGTTGGGACGCGGGACCAGGCTAGTTTTACCGCACCGGGCAGGGGCACGCCTCCGAATTGCTGAGGAACGCGCCCTGGGTGCTGTCAGGCCCCAATGAGGTTTCGGCACGGCGAGGGCACTGGTACTGGCACTCCGCATAGGCATAGGCATAGGCGCGCGAAAGCCTACCACCGGATTCCCTACCTGCAACGGGTCCTGCCCGCGCAAGCGAGACACACCGCCATTGCTGACATTGCCGACAGTAGCTGTGCTGAATGCCAGGCATCGCCGCGCCGTTCAGGGACGGCGACTGGTCCCTCCTCTTATCCTGTCACGTTACATGACCCGTGGCTGTCTCTATCGCTCAGAAGCAAGGCAATGAGCTCACGCTTCGGTCTTGGAGAGAAAGAGAACAACGTCGAGCTTCGCTCGCGTTGCCACATAAATAGCAGCCCAAACGACCGTACGATCGCCTGCCGTACAACCACCAGTACGTCATAACCAACCAACCTGCTCGGGAACCGCAACGGGACAAAGCACCAACGGTGCCTGACAGTGCTGCAAGGACTTCAGGAGGTTGAACAGCGGACTGCGAGGCGCAGACCGCCCGGGATGGGCTTCCGCCCAATCCCTTGAGGGGGCACAGCTGTCACCGATCCTCAGGGATCGGGCGCGCGCCCTTGGTTGAGAGCGAGGGGACAGAGGCCCCTTACGCCCCTCTCCCCCGAATCCGGGGAAGAGTGCTTCGGCGGTTTCCCGTATGGGGCGGGTTAGCGCCCCCGGCCAGCGTCGGCCCGGCAGATATGTAACGATTCACACACAGCGGCGATGCGCAGGGCGCAGGGACACAGGCCGGAACGCCGGATTTCATTAGGATGGATTTGCTGGCTGTGAGCCACTGAGGGCCCTGGGGCTACTTGTGTATGGAGCTCTAGCGCTGCTATCCCGCGGGCCGGCCGCAAAGCCACCGTTGCGACGGCAGTATGGATTGCGCCGAAAGCCCCTGAGGCGCTCCATGCACTGTCCTTAGGGTGTTCGATTTGAACTTCTGCCCGAGCGGACCGGGTGACAGGCAATCACGGATGCATACTAGCACTTCAAAGGTCATGCCCCAGCAGAATTGAACCGATTTTGATGAGATGGTAGTGATTAAGAAAATCCAGAAACGTCTGACCATGTGTAGCACACGGTCAGTAACACCGATCATTACGAGCGCCGAGGCCAACATATGAATGTTCCATCGCGGCTCAGGCAGTATTCAGCGACAAGAAACTGCAACTCCCAAGAGAAAGGCGACCGGTTTCCACTCATTTCCACTCATGTACAGAGATAGAACAGAGAAGGGTTCAATACACGAGCGCACATTGTCACTTTCAGCAACGGATGACGTAGTGGCCACGGCGAAAGGCTCTTGCCCTACGAACAGGAAAGCGTCCAACAAACCGTATTTCCAAATAGAAACTGTTCTACGAACGCCAGTCAGTCATTCTTCCGCAGGTTGCTGTCCATTAGGATTTTATACCAAACAATGCGGCTCTCACGGTGCAAAGTTTGAAACGTAAGAAATGATTTCGCTCAGTAATACGGTACATAAGCGACCAGACAACCATTGGAGTAGTCACCAATTAGTTCATTAAACCAAATACTTATACCGACAATATCATCCTTGGTATGCATTTGGTGATAATGCAATGCGCATGTCGAACGGAACGACGGCGTCGATAAGGGCCGACCTGCCTCGACAAAGCGAGACAGATAATCGAGCGGGCGCCAGAAATTTAAATGCGACCAGTAGTATATTTTGCTGGTTTGAAATTGTGGCCTTTGGAAGACGGCCTTTGCAGCGTCGAGTGCGTCCTGCGTCCGTCAAGCCAATCTAGCTGTTGTCGCTGGTCAGAATTCGGGGCGACACGCTGATGACGGTCGACAAAAATTACGCCAATAATGTGGGCGACGGAATTGCCATGTATTGTATATGTTGAAGTGCGCGGTCAAAATGCGCCCGGCATCCCTGCCTGTGGCGGGCGCAGTACTGCTTTTCCGCCTGCCACGATGTCAACAGACAGATACGGACGAGCAGACGCGCAAGGCTGTTGCACATCGCCGTCTAGACCAGCAACGAAATGAGTAATTATATTATATCATCAGCTCTTAAAAATTAATGATACAAATATATACGAGTTGGGCTGGTGCTGGGGGTCCATACCCGTTGGTCCTGGTCGATGCTGCCCTTGGGTGGCTCGCTTTCTTGCTTTCAGACGCGCACCGCGCTTGTCGGGGTTGGGTGCCTTGTACCGTGGCCCCTCCCCCACCCGTCGGGTCAGTTGCCGTTGTTTCGGTTGTGAGATCGCCGAACAGGACCCCCCTACCAGTCTCGCTACGGGCATGCAAACAAGGCCGCCGTGCTCTCGACTGTCACATGACAGAAGTTTCACGTTTTCACCGGTCGCGACGATGAAAGTTCTGCACATCAGCATGTGTGTTTCCCACTCATACTGTCCGTTGCGCCGTCTGCATGCAGCGGTTGCACATCTTCCACAGGCCGCCACTGACCTACCCGTAGCCATTTCCTGACTAGGAGGCGGTCAGGATGCATAAACCCTCAGGGCTCGGTGCGCGTCACAGAGCACACCATCGAAAGCAGCCCGACACAGTTTCCTCTATTTTTTTCCCGACACCGATTCGGTCAGCCGCACATAAGGACGGGCGCTACAGTCGCTATGCGCGCGTACAATTATGAATTCGCGATACGTACGGTACTATTTGAACTTTATTCACGCGCACTAGGTTTGCTTCGGTCCAATCTACAATTGATGAGAAGGGCTGTGACCTACGGGCGAGCTCGGCTGTCGGCCTGGGTTCTCGCCGGTCTCCTTCGTTCGCTTCCTCTGCATTCCAGGGTTTCGTCACGAGTCGCCTCGACTACAGCAAGTTGGAACCTGAGGAAGCTAACGCCGTTGTGAATCTATTGATCGATTTCCTACCTCATCACAGCTGCGCTGCAGCCCCCGCTCTCATCCGAAGTCACTCATTCCGAAAGCCGCGGCCGCAAGTAGCACCGGTCCATTCCACCAAACGAAAACGCGCGGTTTCTTAATAAAGTGGAGCCATTAAATCCTGAACGAATTAAATGCAAATATACGATCATTGCAGTTCTGCGTCATGTCCCGAACATGGATTTGTGCGCGCGGCAAGCAAAGCCGGCAATGCCGGGTACCGAAGCACAGACGGCAGCCACGGACATTCAGCGCGTTTAGGGGTCCTACCGCAAGGGCAGCTCGGGCTGCCCGGGGGTGGGGTGGGGGCTTGCTGCAGCGCTTGAGCTGGTAGCCGAGCGCTTGGGTATCGCTGCTCCCAACACACGGCCCCCTTAACAACCCAGCGTCCTCAATGGCCCGCGTAACTGGCCCGCATTGCGGCTGCGTAACGTTCGCTGCCGTATCCCCCCCTTGCCATCCCGCGGCGCCCTCACGGATGCACCGCACGTTGTGCGGGGTCTGTGACTTGTAAAGCCGCTGGGTTGGTTGCTCACCGCCTCACACATCAATCACACAGCGCTGCCCTCCGACTTTCCCACGCATGCTTTTCATTGTGGCGTCGCTCTCAGCTTACGTCTGGGGCCAGCTGGACTGGACTGGACTGGGCTGCCGCGGGCACTGGGCTGGGCTGGCGTGGGCAGGGACGCGTTTCTCCCACACTCCCCCCGGCTCGGTCCGAATGAGGTCCCCGTCTTGCGGACTTGGTCATCCCCCCCCCGCCACCCACCCACCCACCCCCCCACCAAGGTCGCGCGGTTTCTGGCGGCGGATGCCGCCCTCGCGAAGGAGGATCTTTTCTGACGTACTACTGCCTGGGCCGTCATAACCCCCTCCCTCCCCCGCCAGCGTACTGCAGCCCGGGGGGCGCCAACCGCTGGTGACATCCGCGGAGCAAACCCCCAGTGCGGCAGCTCACCTCATGACACGTGTACTCAACTGCTCTGCTCTGCGAATCCGAACTGGAAACTCCGCATCCACATCCGCATCCCCGGAGCCGCGCACGCGGCTGCCGTACCCCTCCCCGCTCCCGCCGCCGCTCTGGAACCCACTTTTTGTGCCCCACCCAGTGCGCCCCCGGCCCCCTCCGCACCTGAGCAGCCCGGCCAGACCCCCGGCCGACGTCGGGTCCAAGGCGGCAGCCGGCCCCGACAGCGCGCAGCCGCGCAGCAGCAGCTGCCTCAGCGCCAAGGGGGTGGGCTGCCCCGCCGGCCACCACACCTCACGCAGCCGGCAGTGCCTCAAATCCAGCACCTGACAGGGCGGTTGCGGTTGCGGTTGCGGTTGCGGTTGCGGTTGCGGTTGCGGTTGCGGGGGCGGTTGCGGTTGCGGTTGCGGGGGCGGGGGCGGGGGGCTCGGACGCAGTGTGATTGTGATTGTGTGGGATAGGGGGGTTCAGCTTCACCCGTGGCCACTAACCTGGCAGTCCCTACCTTCCCCGGTATTTCGGGGCACCCTCATCCGGTCTCCCATGCCGACTTCTCCGAAATCAGTGCTCTTCCCGGGTTCAGCACCCACCACCGGCATCCAGCGGAATCTGCCGAATTAACTAAGGCGTCAACTCCGCTCCTGGTCAGCTCGCAGGTCTCTTTAATCGGGTCCTTCACCGTCCATCGACATGGGGGGACCCTTGCCCTCTAACTATCGAGGGTCTTTGGCCCGCTCTCGGTCGGGGTCGAACCTGGAACTCCAGGGGCATATATGTCGTGCCATAACAGTCGTGCCAGAACCTATAGTGTGAAAGCTCGGGGGCGGGCAGGCGCCGTCAGAGGGGGCGCCGGGAGCGAATGGATGAACGAACGTTACAGCGGACCCCTGTCGGGAATGTCAGCCGCCGGGGACATCGCCAGGGTGACTTGACGACACGGATGCGGCGGGAGGGCGGGTGGGAGGAAGTGTGTGTGTGTGTGTCTGGAGAGCTAAGAACTGCCGTACACCCCGCCGTGTCCGCCTGGGCTGCCCTGGGCTCCCCACGGCGCAGCTCGCCCTCCACTCTTCCTTCATCACCCGTTGCACTGGCTCCCACAGTCGCCATTTGCACCCCCGTCCGTCCGTCCGTCCGTCCGTCCGCCCCCCCTCCTTTCTGGCAATAGCGCAGCTTCAGACATGTACCCGTTACAAGGTGGACCCTGAGTCCCGACCTCGGGCGTTCCAACGGCATCCGCATGTCTTACCAACTCCCCACATCCCCTCCCCCCCTCCCTCGTCCTGCCCAGTGCCCACCTGCAGTGTCGGGAGGGCCGGCAGCGTGGCGAGCGGCGTCCAGGCGGCCCCCAGGTGGCGCAGCTGCGTCAGCCCCGCGGCCAGCAGCAGCAGCAACTGCTCGCCGCCGTCCGCTCCCGCGCCCGCCTCGCTGCCCCACAGCTCAAGGTGCTGCAGCCCCGTGAGGGGACCCAGCAGCGACACCCACGTCTCGTCGCCCACGGACTGTTACGGCAGGAGGCAGGTGCACACAGGACGATAGCGGTTGGCGTGGTGGCGTGATGGCGTGTAGGCCGGGGGGAGGGAAGTTAAAAGTGGGACTATCAGGCAAACCCGAGGGGGTTGCACGAGAGTTGGTACGGCAGGGAGTGATGAATTGTATTGTGCGGTTAGATGTGGGGGAGTGGCGGGGAGACACGGGCCGCGCGCCGGGGGGCTGTTGTGGCGGGGCCAGCAGCGCGCAGCTCGCCAGACAGCGACGGCTCTGCCCCGAGGGGGGCATCGCAGCGGCCAGTCCTGCCCGGGTACCGCCCCGGTCCCCCAGCCCCAGTACCCGGCGCACCCCGCCGGACCCCCATGTAATGCGAATCAGCGAAGCCGCAGAACGCCCCGCGGCCCCTTCCGCTGTTCTCTCCCCACCACAACACACCCACACCTTGAGACCGCCCGCCTGCAGCCGGGTGAGGCCCGTGAGCGCCGCCAGGGCCGGCAGCCCCGGGCCCTGGACCCCCGTCTCTGCAGCCGCACATCGCAAAGGGAGCGAGGGGTTTGCATGCGGTTGCCGTCGGACCGCCTTATGGGACGTCACCGCGGCGCGGCCAGGCGCCAGGGACAGCACCATCCCCCGTCCCCTCGTGAAAACAGTCCTCCTTGTCCCGGGCCCCCTCGGGGGAAACCCCAAGGCAGGGTGGCAGGCCAACCGCCGGGCAGCCCCCTCCAATCCACCACGAGCACCGCGGGCCAGGCAGCAGACGCGCGCGCCATCCCACAGGCACGCGGTACGACGTACGGCACTTTCCCGTACCTGAGATGTTGAGCGAGCGCAGCTGCTCCAGGGAGGAGGCGATCAGCGGGAGGGCTTCGTCGCCCAGTCGGGTGCAGCCGCCCAGGTCCAGGTGGCGGAGGGAGGCGGCGGCTGGCGACAGCGACGGAGGGGCCGAGGGGAGGGTTGACGCGGGGTGGCCCGTCGCGGCGCCGACGCCGGAGCCGACGGAGGGCGGGACCCGCTTCCAGGAGGCGGCGCTGGCCGCTGGGGAGGCGCTGCTGGGGGAGGAGTCGGCGGCGGGGCCGGCCTGCGGGGCCCGTGGCGGCATCAGCAGCAGCGCCTGCAGCGCCGCGGCGTTTAGCTTGACGGAACCGGTCAGCTGCAGCGAGTCGAGGTGCCTGCGAGGCCGCGGGTGGGTGTGAGAGGGTTACATGAGAAGCCCACCCGGAACCGCCCGGTGTGTGGGCTGGGTGTGTGCAGCCGGGGTGGGGTGGATTGGGCTGAATGCCGCTGATTGGGCTGAATGCCGGTCGACATGCCGCCGCGCACACGCAACCGCACGCAACCGCACGCACCGAAACTAGGCTGTGACGGTCCACGCGGGACACGCGCTGTGACAGGTGGCGCAGAAGGGATGCGCCTCAAGCAGCGGCGGCAGTGGGGGAGCGGGTGCCGGCGGCGCCGGCCGCGGGTCGGATGCGACCGGTGCAGCCCCCGGCCCCGACGGCCGCCTGCCCGGGTCCTCAGGCACCTCCCCGGTTCCCCCGGTTCAACCCTGGGCCGTAGCTAACGGTAGCTGCCCCCCCCGCACACCGGAATCCGAGACCTTGGGTGGCCCAACCGACCCGCCAACTCTTCCCCCTAGAGAGCGACTCCCACCGTGCCCTGCCAGTATAAGCACCTGAAGGACGGGACCGGACCTCAACGACACCTCACGGCATTCCCCGTCGCCACCCACCCGAATCCCGCCATGGCCGCCAGCCATTCGGCCGTCACAGTGGGCCCCTGGAGGCCCACCCGGGTGACGCAGTGGCGGAAGAGTTCCAGGGTGGGGGGCCGCAACGGGAGATACCCAGCCGCGCCCGGCCCCCAGGCGCCCAGCCCACGTCCACCGCCACATGGGGCCCCGCCGGATCCCGCCCCCGAGGGGTTGGCTCCCTGGCATGCGCTCTGGCGGTCCAGAAGCAGCTCCAGTAATTCGTTGGCCGCGTGCTCCGGAAGTCTCTGGCGCGTGGGTGGGTGGGTGGGTGAAGCGAACACGGGAAAAGGCGGTGGGTGGTGGTTTGGGGTAAACCTTACACACTTCTGAGTGAGGAGCTTAAGGATGAGCAACACGAAGTACGGCTTTGAAGTCCGGCAGTCGGTGCTTCGTGCTCGTCCTGCGAAGGTCCTGCCATGGCGCCGTGGCCCTATGGCCGTCAACCACGGGACGTACCTCCAAGGTGCGGCGCTGCACAGTCCAGTGGCGACCGCTAGCAGCAGACTGCGCAGGGCCGTAATGTACCGGGGAACGCGCAGGCACGGGAAGATTGCCGTCATGGCTTGCGGGACATTGCAAGTGAGGGCGAGCAGCTAACTGCCGCTGCATGGCTGCATACCTGAATGCAAAGGTCCACGAGGCTGGGTATCTGGGGCATGAGTATCAACGAGCCGATGTTACAAGGGGTCAACCTGCCCTGCTGTGCGTGGCGTGCGACTGCAGAAATACCGATTGACTAAAGGGACAAGATGGAATATTATCGAACTTTAGCTATTTATCATAACGCTGACAAAGCCAAACTTTGATGCCGTGCGGCTTCTTCCACCGTATCTTGCAGGCCGGAAACGGAACCGAGGGCGCTTACGTCCGACCCTAATCGATTTCCAAGGATACACTGTAATAACCATGTCTGCATCGGTGTTACGGATAGAAATTGACGAGCTGAAGAATGCGATCCGACATCTTGAACGCAGCAACCGTGAACTGAAGGAACTGCTGCAGACCGACCCAGACCCTGAATACCGCCTTGCAGTCGGCGAAAACATCACAACGATTGCTAAGAAGCGCGCACGGGTAGCATTGTTGGAGGAGGAGCTCCGCCGTCTCACCGGGGAGGACTACACCTCAGACGCGGTGGGTGTGCCGGTCTCAGAGGACGCTTCGCCAGCTGGAGCGGATGAGGATACAGCTGCGCCGGCACCGGCATCGGTCACTGCTCCTTCAGCTTCTGTGAACGGCGGCGCGGACGCCAGAACCCATCCTGACGAGTCTTCGCCATCCAACATGGAAACAGATAACGGGCAAGCAGACTCCGAGGCCCTTCCAGGCCCAGGGCAGCCTAATGCAAGATCAGACGTGTCCCCTGGGGAGGGGCCGGCAGGGGGCAATCCCAGTCTGGTTGGCTCGCATGCAACGGAAGTGGCTGCCGGATCGTCCGGGAGCGGCGCGGCCGCTGGTGTAGGTGCAGGTGCAGGTGCAGGTGCATCGGCTGTTGGTGGGGAGCCAGCGCGGGATGCTGGCTTGTGGCTCTGAAAACAGCAGGTCCGCGACTACGCAATCCCTGAGGCCGGTCATAGGCTCGTAGAAACGTCGCAGACCGCGGCCAGGCCTCAACGCTTCGTGGGGCCCAACGGCATTGCACGCCTCGCGGCATTCTAAACGATCGCCCGATCTTGTTTAGGGCGCCCGACAACCGCCCGAGGCTGCTGCCTGGTTCGCGGCGTGCGGAAGACTGTCGGTTGTTCTGAGTCACTGAGTTGCATCCTCCGGGCGGCGGAATGCGCGCCGGGCATCACCAGGCCACGGCGATGTGCACCCGTCCTGCCTGTCACTCACGAACTGGGTGTGGCAGCATACGCGGTTCCATAGTTTTCAGCGCCGATGGGACCGCTCGTGGGACCGCTCGTGTGCGTAGTGTGCTCACCGCGCGGCAGATGATGCCAATGCAGTTGATTGGCGCTTTTTGGAATCGAGTCTCAGACGATCCAGTCACCTTCGTTGTGGTTGGACGGTGGAGGGGACGGCGCGGCGACGGGTGCCGCGGTCACAGTGCTGGATCCGCAGCCCCTGGGGCGGTGATTGCGGCCGCCGAACATGGCATCACAGGCGGCTGGCGCGACAGCGGCCCCTGGGGACCGCCTGGTGGGTGTGGAATTGCGGATGTGGATGCGGATGCGGGGGGTTGCTGTTTGTTTGTTTTTTTGGGCGCAGACCGCAAGCAGGCAAGCGCAGCGACACAGCTGCGGGTGCCTTTCAGGACCTGGCTGCGAGGGCACTGGGAGCCAGCCCACTGCAGGGGGCACCTGCTGCTCTTTACATCTGAGCGCACACGTCTATCGAGGTGTGCGCGAGGGCAGCTCGGCTCGGCGCACGTGGCCTAGTTGGCAATCCCTAGAGCCTTGAAGGCCTGAGTGTTCGTTGGCGGGTTGAACAGGGGCGCGTGACGTGTGGCTAGGGGCAGAGCAATGCCCAGATAGTTGCCCGTAAGCGTATGTTATCTACCCAATGCCCGAACCATACAGTAATTAATTCCGGCGGCGGTGTCGGAGGAACGCTGTGGGTTTGGCGCGCTGGAGCCTTGACTTTGGTCGTCTCCAGTGTGGGACCTGCACCTCGGATATCAGTCGCGGGCGTAGGCGAATACGGTGTCGTCATTGTGTAGGCCCGAGGTCGTTGCTTCCGCGCGAGAGTCAAGAGATGGACACGCGTCTGTTTGGCTTACATGACGAAACAGCCATCCAAGAACGGATGTCGAATAACAAACATAAATAACACGCACGTTCATGAGTAGCCAAAAGCACACTACCGTAATGAGCGGCGTGGCTCCCAAGCTGCGGCTCCGCGCAGCAGCTCCACTACCCCGAAGTCCGGCACACCGATCTGTGCCAACCCCTTCCTCGCACCGACCCGAGGGCCATTATCTCCAACCCGCACCCGATTGCCACTTGGACCTCTCCGGCCCGGGCAGGCCCCATCCCCTGTCCTCCGTACTACGGGCCACAAGGGCCGGTGGAACCACGCGCCAGTTCGCTTATTTATAATAATATTGCTTATCAGCCTGATCAGCACATCTCTGGCCTGCCTACGAGATGCACACAGCTCCTCCTCCAAATCACATGCGCAATGCGGATCCTGGGAAGCAACAACGGTTGGCTGCCTAAGTTTAAATAGACCGACCTGCGGTTCGCACGACCACGGCGTTGTGGTATTAGTAAGGCCACCCTGAGACCTAAAATCGCTGAACCATGACGCAAACCGACGTCGCTATCGACCGAGAAACGCGCGCGGGGACACACACACATGCACACAAGAGCTGACGGAGGCCCCGTCCATCCAAATGCCTTGAGGCCGACAAGGCCCAACCACGTCGGGGACAACACAGAAACCCATCCGGATGTTACCAAACGACTCGAATACAACAACCTGCCCCCGCCCAGCCCCATCAGAGGGCACAACACAAAGCGGCACGCAGTGCAACACCCGGTTCGCCTTGCGACGCCACTCGGCACACTCTTGGCGTCCAAGGACGGGGGCCGCGCGCGAACTGATCACCGCCGCCGCACAATGTCCTGTCGCGCACGCCTCAACGAACGCCGTCCGTTGCACGGGGATCTGAACGGGGCGCTGCCCGGCGCTCGCCTCAAATCGCAGGAAAGGCATTCCGCACTCCCGTCTGCGCGGCTTGCCTGACATCCGCATCCGGGGCACGTAGCAGCACGTGCGCCCACCCCGACTGCGCTGACCCACGCTGCATCGCCTGGCTACCCGGCTCTGTACTCCGGGGTTCCCCCGGAGTGGGTCCATGCAGGAAGTGGTGATGGCAGTGGTGATTCAGATGGTGGTGGTCGGCGGGAGCTGCTCTTGGATAGCCCCACGGCCCCAGAGCAATCACCGCCGTGCATTGGTTCAACTCAGCGACTGCGCCGTTCCCCTCTCTGTTCCGTCCAGTTGCTTGCCACGCAGCAAAAATCCCCATCTGGGTCAGGCTGAGGCACTTGCGTGGTTACTCAAACGTGGGCGATGCTCTCCACAGCGGCCGGGGCCACATCGACACTGCGCGTCCACGGGGACCGCAGCGACACACTGACATTCAGCCATGATGCCACGCACGCACATAAACACACGCACACACATACCAGCACCAACATGCCAATACAAATCAGAAGTTGCTTTCCAGATGCCCGACGAGGACAATAGCTCACGAGCTCGCAGTCCGCATTCGAGGACACAGGAAGGACGTTGCGCGGCACCTCCGTACGCGCGCATGGATTGAGACTCTTGTGTGCAAGTGCAGCCCTAAACGGCAAGGCGCTATGGAACCCCACAGGGAGCCGGATGCAAGTGTTGGATATCGAGCGGCCAGTCGCATCCCCCTGCTGCCGCTGCCCTGGCCCCGCACGCGCATGCCGTCATATGAGTGTGCCTGCATGCCCCGGGCAGGGCGGGGGGAGAGACGCGCCATGTACACGACCCGCCCATCGCTGCGTCGACAGCGTTCCCACAGTGCCCCATCCATACAGCCGCCCGTACCTACGTCCACAACCACACGTCCCATGTGCACACGCCGCATCGCGAGGGACGACGACAGCCACCCGAGGCGTTCATCGCATCACCACTCTTGGCACTCAACAACATGCGAACAGGCGCATGAACAATCCGACACGCACACGCACATACACATACACGAAAACGCGCGCGCCGGCCCGGATCATCGCAGCGCGACGTGCGCACAAGAGGGTGTTCCCGTGCACCCGCGGTGGTCCTACTCCACAAGTGCAACGAGCCATGAGAAATTTGGGTCGCCGCCGAATCTCTGATGCCGTTTGAGCCCCCGTCCCCCTCCCCGCGACCTCCAACAATCAGCACGTGACAACCCCTGGCCCTGACTTAAACCCAACAGCAGTACCCCCATCGAAGCCCCCTCCCTCCCTCCCGCCCCCTGCAGAAACGTTGAAGTTTGACCCGGGGGGTTCATGGTCCCCTTGGCCCCTGGGCTCTAATACCACCCCCCAACCCTGGAGCTTAGGAAGGAGCTCACGACGCTTCAGTCGAGACCGCAATATCATTTCTGCACTGTTGAGGCATTGCCGTGGGTGCACGGTGGTCGCCCCGTCGGCCAGTCGGCCAACCAGTCAGCCAGCCAGCGCGCGGCGCGGGCACACGTGTCGTTGAGGTTTCCTCATTCATCTCCAACCCCGGGATGTGCGCATGCGCGTGCGTGCGTGTGCGTGTGTGTGTGCTGCAATCGCGGCCCTCGCCCGTCCATTATGACGCGGGCGGTCAGACATCACACCTATCCGTACTGCCGTATACCGTACAATGGGGGGATTGCATGTCCCGGTCAACGATGCAACGCGCTGTATGCGCGGGTACGTTACCGCGCTGCGATGCCCCGACCGTTGCTTGCAGACTCTTTCACCCCCAATGGTCGCCCCCACTTCGCAAGTCCCCCCGCTCGACTCGGCACCCCACCGCAGCCCACTGCGCGGCACGGCAACGCTGCCCCTGCACCGATGCCGCTGCACCCGATGTCGTCTGGATGCCGACCGGCCGCCAATCCGCGGCCGGCACACCCGCCACCGACTTCTCCACCCACCGTCCATAGCAATGGCCAGGACAGCCGTCGACGCCGACGCCGACGCAACCCGCGAGGTTGGCAACATCCGCGTCGCGACCGCTATACAGCCCAGGCCAGCCCAGGCCAGCCCTCATAACGTCGGCAGCAGCCCCCCCGCTGCGGCGAGGCGCCGATTCCGCAGCATAACACGCGGCTCCCCCGCCTGTTGCCCGCCGGCGAAGTACCAGCTGTTGTTGAAATGAAGGCGGGAGATCTCGAGGAGGAACCTCTCGAAGCTGCCGTACACAGCGCGCGCGTACCCCTCCAGACTGAAGTACGGCGCGTCGCGGCCCCAGGCCACCACCTCCTGCGCCTGCGACAGGTACAACGCCACGTCGGCGACCGCGTACGAGATCTGGGCGGGTTGGTGCTGGAACAGAGTCCTCAGGTGCTTCGAGCAGCGCTTCAGGAGATCTGCGGGCACGGCGGGAAGTTCGCACGGGTCAGGTGGGTCAGGTGGGTCGGGTAAACACAGCCGAGCGACGCTGCGGAAGAACCGAGTGCAGTGTTAGCATCACCGCCGCACGCCACCACAACCTGTGGTCTGGGACCGCCGGACGCCGCAGGGTCACGACGCTGCCGCCGCCGTTGACAGCGGCCAGTCGCGGAATCCAGGAACGCCCGCGTTCGGAACCCCAAGTCGGTGACAGATGCCTTGCCTAGCTCGGGGGCGGTAACGTGCACCTCAGCAACGTGAAGCCAGGAATTGTTGCCTCGCTCCGAGCTGAGCCACCGAAGAGGAGCCGGCCGCGCAATGGCACGATGGGCGGCACCCGCAACTCCGCCACGCGCCCTTCCCCATGACCGCCTCAACAGACAGATCTTCCCACGCCGGATAAAAACAACGGGTCAGCCATGCCCCCGACCAACCTTTACCACACACACCTTTCGCAGAGGGCGGCTGTGGCGCGTTCTCCACCCAGCTGCTCGACGGACAGCTCCCGGCCTCCACGGTCGTCCGTAGATGCGGCGGCGGCCCGGACGCGGCCGCCGCCGGCTGAGGCGCCTGCGCCAGGTGAGATGCGCGATGCGCTCCAGGCAGGGCCAAGCTCTTCACGCTGCTGCCGCAGCTGCTGCTGCCGCCGCTGTGGCCGGGGCGGCCGCGGGACCCGCGGGACCCGCGGGACGTCGAGCAGCCGGTTCCCCCCATACGCCCCGATGGGGACCGCCCGCTGGTGCTCGCAGCCGCCGCAGCGGCCGTGTCACCGGCGCCCTCGCTCGGTGCCGAGGTGCCGGCGCTCGTTTCCGTCCCGCTCCCGGCAGGCCACCAGTGGGCTCCGGGCCTCTGAGGCTGCAGCCCTGCCGACGGCTTGACCGCTGCAGCAGGTCCCTGTGGCCCAGAATGACCTTGATCCGGATGATGCACATGATGATGATTTAGATTCTGCTGTTGGAGCAGATGCTGCTGCTGCTCTGATGATGCCGCCGATCCGGACTCCAATGTCGTCTGGGCCGCTGCAGCAACCGGCCCGCCACCGCCACCGCTCCCGCTGCTGCAGCCGCTGCCACTGCCGCTGCCCGACCCGAGTGATTTACAGGAGGTCCACGACCCCGGTGTGGTGGACGTGACGGAGGACAGTGCGGTGCCCTCCGTGTCGTTGCTGGGCGTACAGACGCTCGTGGAGCAGTCGGAACTGGTGTTGTCGCCGGTGGCAGTCGCGGGGCCGGCGTAGAGTGAGCCCCGGAGCGACCAGGAGGCCTCCGACTGGCTGCAGCTGGGCTGCTCCGTGCTGTGCATAGCGCTGAGGCTGCCGCAGTCGCTGCATCGCCGGCACACGGTGGGGGTCGAGAAGCCGCTGCCAACATCCGGGGTGTGGATACCCTCAAGCCGCTGCTTGCAGGCGGCCAACCGCAGCAATGTCGCTATGGGCAGCGGGTCTCGGAGGGCATCCCAGCCCTGCATATGTCGAGCTTTGCCGATAGAGAGAACGGCATTCCGGTCCGCTATTGTTCCTTCCAGCGACCAGCCGCCCCCGAAATGACTGTCTCCGATAGCCAAAAGCATCTTCTCGAGAGTGCCGTAGACGTCACGTCCCCATAATGAAACCGGCTTAGGCTCTTGGCAACAGGATGGTGCAACTGACATGCTCAGCAAGGCAAGAAGCCTTTCAACCTTGTACGTTTCCTGATGCGTCCTCCGCGCAAAATAACAGTGCAAAACCTGGGCGCACAGGCGCGTTATTTTCTCAGCAGGCTGGTCCCAGCTTGATAGAGGACCCGCGTTGACGGCGGGCTTGCCTCCCGAGACGGACGCTTGACAAACACGGACATTGATAGCTTTGCCGCCGATGCGAACACTGTTGTCAAGCTCAGCAGCAATCTTGTCAACTTGAGCTGGGGAGGGAGAACCTTCCAACACGACAAAGCCGAACCCCTTATTCTTCCAAGCCGATTGCGGAACGACGCTGATGGCCAGCACACTGACGCGCCTTGAAGCCAATTCAGCTGAGAGCGCTGCCTCCACCTCCTCCTTTGGTAGTTTAGGAGGAATGCGTGTCAAGAAAAGGTGATATGGGCCTCCGGCCACGCTAGAGCAGCCCGGGTCCGCGGCCATGCTGCTAGCCAGTCCAACGGTCGCGCATGAGGCTTTCGGTCCTACGTGAAGGAGATATGCTAGTTCTTCCGAGATGTTCGCCTACGTCAGGTGCAGGTAGGTTCCGGCCGCTGGCCAGCAACAGGGGCCTTCGCCAAAAGTAACGTGGTTGCAGCTACTGCACCAGCAATGCCGCAAAATTGCAGAGATGATTTCGAGTAAGGAAGCCTTTCCAGTGTGTCATGATGGGTCTACGAGGTGCTAAGGTCGCCCTGCGTGCCGAGTCGAGCTCCTCTCACCTGCGCCCGCCTCGCAGCCTTCCTGGAGCAGTATAGCCCTGTGCAAATCACTAAATTTTATTTCATAACAATATGTCGCAACCGCAATCTTTTTGCGCACAGGTAGTTATTTTGCACTGAGAGGATTTCAGGCTCGATGGGCTGTGACGAACTGCTGACCGCCTCTCTTGGTCCGGACAGACGGGCGGATTCCTTTGTTTACATGCACGCGCCAAACGATAAGATGTATTGCATTAGACTGTGGTAAAGTAAATTACATTTTACTGGCCCGCGAATCCTTGATGAGGAATGAGACCTTTGTTAGGTAAAGATGTTTTGATGAATGGGGCATTGCCAATGTTGCGCAATCGCTAGCTTTGTCTCTAACATGAGAAACAGAACTCCCTGACGGGGGCCCCGTAAGCTTGCAAGAGCATGAGACTAGACCCAGCAGCGGATTGGCCACGGACAGATTTTGCGTTAGTGCACAGTTGTCATGTTCCTACTTCATTTGCCATTTGCATCATTCATGAGGACCTCGAGAATAAAGTGAAGTACATTTTTGTTTTATAGATAGGGCAGTCCGGGATACGAGGATTGTCATAGAGACAAAGCCGCTTGACATACGTGAATTCGTCTTACAGCCGTGTATGACGGGATGGAAAAGCTCCAGCTGTGGACTGCCTTTCTCGTATAATTCAGTCACCTTCGGTTGATATGTACCGAACCGATTCCTCTTTGAGGACGTTCCGGGAATAAACAATTTCTTAAGAAGCTAATTTGTTGACAAATGACCCTCATGCAAAACAGTTTCTCGCGTTCTGTGCTTTCGCGGACGGAATGGGACATGTTTTCACGCTATTTGTATATAACATATTGCGTTCTACAAGTGGATAAGAAGGCTTCAGATCACACCCTTCACGCCGCGTCAAATTTTGAGCTCGCGCGGGAGGCGCGGGTTACAAGCAGTACCGTTCTACCAGGGTTCTACCCGCCTTGAACTTCCTCGAGACACTCTCAGTGGACAATTTGGACGTTTTTCTATCTCGCTTATTTGTTATAATAATTTTCTTCACTTGGCATCCTGGAGCAACGAACGTCGTGGCTGCATGAATTGCAGCGGGAGCCTGCATCTGCCCTCAAGAGATACGGGCTTCCGGGGACATGTGGAAGGAACGCAGCAAGATCATGGATACATTGGCAGAGCTGAGTGGACCGAAACAAAGTTGCGGGCATCATGAGAAACAATTTGACCATATTACCTACAGTCTCTGCGCCACATCCTTACCTTCTTGAAGTATTATCGGCGTCTTGATAAAAAGTGTATTTGCATTGGACTGGTATTGCTTTGACAGAGAGCAAGGACCTGTGCAATGCACCAACTTGAGAATCGACAAATGCGACAACATAACAACACAAGAACACGATACGCTCACTGACATATGTAGCTGTTTGCGGATGAATCTTCTGTGAAGAGCCGGTCATAACTGTCTGGTACGGACGAGTAACAGCAGACCCAGTCCCCCGTCAAACAGCAGACCAAGTCTGATTCATACCTAAACTTTACATAAAATGGGCATCGTGTGGCATCCTAATTGCAGGAATTGTAGGACCATGTTCGCCAGATAGTTATCCACAATCAA
Source organism: Eudorina sp. 2006-703-Eu-15 (assembly GCA_003117195.1). NCBI lineage: Eukaryota > Viridiplantae > Chlorophyta > Chlorophyceae > Chlamydomonadales > Volvocaceae > Eudorina > Eudorina sp. 2006-703-Eu-15. The sequence goes on from BDSI01000009.1 coordinate 393,322, forward strand.
CGTCAGACCGTGTGCGTGTTGAAGTTTCCCGTCGAATGGCGTTCGATTTGTATGCACAAATTAGCATGACATAACTCACTGCCCAGGCATTCGATATGATAAAAAAACTTTGTAAGTCCGCACGCATCGCGAACCGCTAAACGTGGAAATAGTAGCTGTTTGTTGCCGTATTGGGATGACATATCGAACTATGCCAATCAATAAAGCCAAATTCTCGTATCGTTACATTTGTATGATCTTATGGAACCATAACTGTAAGGTACATCACGCGACGGTCAAAGGCAGCATCGGCCAGGATCGGCGATTTATGGAAATGCCAATGAAAGGAGTTTTGTATCAACGCCTGTAGGCTGCTGTCAACTCTCGGCCTGTTCGTGGCTGTCGCCCTTCAGATGTTCAGAATCTATCCATGTGTCGTACAACTTTCCACCTTCAGTGAGCGTCACGTACTTCGAAGTATTACATTCTTGAACTTGGAAATGGTGGAATGATCTACATCTGTTGCCTCACGAACATTGTGATGAGATCCAAAGGGACCATCGTGGAGTTAAACCGGCAAGCCGTTCTTGAGTTATTTCGTTTGTTCGTATAACCCTTTGTAAAGAACAATTTGGCCAGCCGTAATTGATTAAACATCCCACGCCGAGCCACGCAGCCCGCCACCGCGCCACGGTCGTGAGCCACTGCCTGCCACTGTTGCTGAGTCTGCAGCGATGGCACATCGCGACTCATTCACGCAACAAATCTATTTGATAAATAAATCATACCTAGAAAGTTTGTCGCGGCGACCATCAGGGAAGCCCAAGCCTGCTGCTGCTGCTGCTGCAACGGGAGTCCACAGGCAATCAGGGCACTTCAACATGGCATGCTCGCGCTTCAACTGATCTAACTTTGCAAAGCGCATTATTATCAGATATATGAATCATTCGGACACAGTAGAACTCAGCGCTTGAGTTTAGATTCGGGCACGCTCGAAACCGTCTTTGGATTGGCGCTGCAGCGATGATACCTGAAGTACAATTTCTCCATGTTGCCCGTTGTGGTTGTTTATTGATACTGTAGGCGTCATATGGAAGCACAGGCCGAAGGCCTGACCTTATTCCCAAGATACCAGCAAAACGTTGGTCTTCGCTCTCAGAGTTAGGCGCCAGCCATATGCATCTGCACCCGTACCGCCGCAGTCAAGGAAATAGGCGTGCACCTCACGACTTCCTCGTGCCATGCATTTAGGCACGCTGTCATAACACACTGCGTGATTGGCGTACCGTTCACCGGTTGGCGGTGCTTACCTCTTGATCGACGTACGACACTGCCGTACTGCGATGCAGAGGCATGCGCGAGAGGGGGGACCGGGCCGAGACTCTGTGCCGTCGGCCGCCATACTGCCACCCGTCAGGACCACCATTGGCTGTGGCCCTGACCTGGAACCTGCTGTTTCATGCACGTCCTATGTCAAGACAACGCAGACGGCGAGATCGCATACAAGGCTGCACCCGTAGACCCAGCCGTGCAATGAAAAGGTTTCTCATGTGCGACTGACCTAGTGCCTCCTACTGCAGGGGTCGAGCCGACTGCAAGATACGGAACCGTGCGGTTTTAACGAACCGTGCAAGTTGCCGTTAGCCCTTATCACGCAAGGGAAACGGCGCTCTTATGAACACGACAGTGTTCCTTGCGCAATCTAGATGGAGGACTCCCAAGCCTCCACTCGTCATGCGAACTAGTGGAGTGCGCCAACCTGAATAGTCCACTAGTGCACCGCTTCTATCATGGCCTGTTGGTAATTTCATCTGTTTGCCAGTCGATGCCGTCGCGACTGAGGCCCGTACATTAGCGTACCCAACAAACATGCATTGTGCATGCCCATGTAGCCATGCGGCCGCACCATCAAGGCACACGCAGTCCATGGTACCTCGCACATCAACATGCAATCCAGCGACATGTCCACTAGATAATTTACAGTCTGATCAGCCCGTTAACAAAGTGTTCCATGATGCATCATGCAGGGGCCGTGCACCCGTTCGATGGCGCAACGGGCATCCCCCATGGATCCGTGCATCCACATCACATTGGCGACTGGCTTCGAGGACAGCCTTTCAGGAGAAACTGTTGTAGACATATTCACCCGATGGACACGTCGACCGCCACCTCCTTGCCAGGTGCTATGCCCGGGCAGTCTGCCAGGGATAGTGGGTCGATAAGCAGCCTTCCCCCGAGCAAAAGCTTTACTTTGGAAAACTCCAGCTGGTGCTGTTCCGCAATCAACGCCTTCACATACGCCACAGTCACACCTGTCTTGAACCTGAAAGACAGGGCAAAAAATATTTTGCGTTCACGGGCATGCCATCATTCGCTTGGCGACAAACAGGAGGCAAGAGGTCGGGGAGATGATATTGCCATGAAACATCCCCTTTTCAGATCGGGCACGCGTGCCGGAGGAACATTGCTGCGGGCCTACTTCCGCCAGTGCATTCCCTTCATGCAGCGGAAGACATGCCGTGGCTAGGATTTGCTTGGGCACAGTTTGTCATTGATTACAGTAATAAAATTCAAGGGCAATTGAACACAAGATGCAAACCAACCCATTCAAACTTGGCTGACTGAAATACACCAGCAACCAAAAAAAACACTCCCAATGTCTTACTTGTGAACCGCCTTCTCCCCTTGAGGAAGGGACAGCAAAAGCGTGACATCTGCGCCTTGCTCCGCACGCGCCTCCTCGGCCTTCGTTACAGCAGCCTGCTCTCGGCTGGACTCCAGATCAACCGAACTTAAATCCATATTACCGGACTACTCGACAGGCCTGTGCAGCGGCCACTCTGTACACAGCTGACGGGCGTTGACGGAGTAGAGAAAGATATAAAAAACATAGATTGTAGCACAATTGCCTCTAAGATCCAATCGAAACTCCAGACGTAGTATAACCATGACATTTCCAGCCTTCAATCCCGGTACAGAGGATGGTCGTTGGTGGTTTGGCCTTTGCCGGTTGAAGTTCGTTACTTCCCCATGCGCGTGAAGGTTCGACAAGCACGTCAAGATATTACAATGCCTGGAATCGCCCAGTGCCGGCGCCAGCAATTTGGCCTTGAAACGGGTCAGGCACGCTCGCCTGCGACAATCGTTCCTCCAATTCTCGCAGCCGGTTGGACCATTGGGCCGCCGCTTCCGTGCACCGCGCCGCCTCCGCAGCGCTCTTCGCCAGCCAGTCCGCTGCAACCAGGCGCGTTGCCGCCAAGCATCCACACATGGATCATTTGTAATGCGCGGGTCCGGCAATCCCAAAACTCCCCAGTTTCTCTGCTTATCGCAGCTTACCTGCGCAGCTGCATACCGATGTCGACCCCAACCGTGTTCGGCAGTCGTAAGCCCTTAGGATGCAGGCCATGGCGTGACATGGACATCTGAATTGTGCCCAGCCCAATGCCCTGTCCCATTATCACGGGGACCTTTCGACCCTCCAAACGGCATCACATGCAACCGGACCTACCTTGCATTTCCTCCCACACGTCGATCCACACAATGTCCGGGTAAGCCGGGTACCGCATGGACACCTGCGAACCCCGTACAATTGCCGTACATGTCACAATCAGCCAGGCACTCGTGCACCTCTCTGAACGCTGCAGAGCGATTGGTGACCGGGGATGGGAAAACAGCGGCGGGCCGCGGCGCGAACGCCGGGCGGACACGCTGCCGGAATGTTGTCCCCGGTGGGCAACCTATCTTGTCCCCACATGCCCAAACACCGGGAGCCCTCCGGACTTGGTCAAGTGCACCCGCAATATCCCTCTCCGTCCCTCCGGTTGCCGTGATGCAGCCACGGTGCAGTAACACAGCTACCCACCGACGCGTCCGCCACATGGACCCCTGCCGGCCCCCATTGCCCGGTGGTGAGCAGCCCCTTGGCGTGCCCAATGCGGACGACGCTCAACCACATTACCGGCAGTGGTCCGGTACCGTATCTCCTATCCACGTCACCCAGCTCCAAGCCCCTCCACCACCACCACCGCACACACCTGCTGAAAGCGCTTCTCCACCTCACGCTCCACCCTTGCCGTGCCGTCGCCGCAACTGTACGTGATGCCCGCCACCTCCGCCGCCATATCCCGCAGAGCCCCGCCGGCGGCCTCCAGCAGCGCCTCCTCCGTTGCGGTACCACGATATCCCAGGCGACCGTCGCCGCCGTCGCCCCCGCCGCCCAGGTCCAGGGAGCCTTCCGACGCCCCGGAGGCGGAGTCATCCGTCGGACAACCGGACGCCGCGACGTCTGATGTGACAGATGGCTGCTGCTGCTGCCGCTGTAATTGTTGCAGCTGCCGCAACGACTCAACACATGCGTCGTAGAGCCGCGCCAGGTTCTGCTCCCGCTGCGGTTAGCGCCGTGCGCCCGGCAGGGGGACGCGGGGCAAAACATATTTTCCCCCAAGTTCCCAGGGGGCGTGCTTCCGATCAGGGGCGACTCACGGGCGCGGTGGCGGTGATGCCTCAAGTGGCGTGTGTGCTCAGGCGCGATCCAGGGCCTGGTGCGCTCCCCCCACCGCGTGGGGGAAGAATGAAGGCTCCGAAACCTCAAGTTTGCGTGGCCGTGGGCGGAGCCCTCACCACCCGCCCTCCTCACCTGTGCCACTGACGCCCTCCAGGCGGCCAGATAGCCGTCCAGATTCTGGCTCCAAAACTCCAGCTGGACACGCAGATCTACGGTGGGGGGGGCCCAGGAGTTGGGGGCTGCCAGATGGACAGGCGAACAAGGCGACAGCCATCTCCATGATGGGTTAGCGCCAGGATTGTACTGGAAGCGGTGGTGGGGATGTGGGGCTCGGTGGTGCGGCGGAGGTGGCATCAGGGAGGAGGATCGCACATGCATGCACGGAGGGCGCGGGACGGAGGGAAGGGGCCTCCCCTGAGGCTCACCGGGGATGACCTCGCGGCGCCAGCGCTCGAACCGGGCGAACCGGGGGTCACGCGCCCTTGCGGAGGGCTGCGGCGCGGGTGGCACGAGCGGGCGGGCGGCGGTCAATGACCGGGGCGGATGGCTGGACGGACAGCCGTAAGGGTCACGAGGGAGCGAATGAGCGCCCAGCCCCTCGTACGTCGCCACGCCAGGCGTCTTTGCATGGAGACCGACAGGCGCCTTTGCATGGAGACCGACAGGCGCCTTTGCATGGAGACCGACAGCTCTCCGCCCGCTCGCTTCCTTCCCGGGGACCTGCGCACTCCCAGGCGGCGGCGCACCGCACCGGGCAGCCTCTAGGCAATGGGAACCCCTGGGGCCTGGAGACGTTTGCGTCCATGCGAGCAAGACGGACGCAGGACTGCGGGTCCTCAGCCCGTTGCCATAGCAATTGCCCTTTTTTGCTCCCACCCCTGCCATCCCAGTACATGGAAAGATGGAATCCGGGATGGCGCGCACCAGGCCCAGCTTGGCCTCGTACTCGGCCCGCAGCTCGGGCGTCGAGAGCGTCGTGTAGGCGAGGCGGAGCAGCATGAAGGCGCTCGCCGCGGTTGGCTGCAGCAGGCGCGTGAGCGGTCACAGCGTTCGGGCGTTTGAAACGTGCGTTCGCCCAGGGTCGGGCGAACGTTTAGTGGCGTGATACAATGAAGGTCAAAGGATGCAGTTATCTGGGAAGGGCAAGGAGGCGAATGACCAGCCTTGTTGTGACACGGACTGCCGTTGCGGCCCCCCACCCACTCAGTCCCCTCACCGCCTTGTTCACGTCCGGATGCAGCAGCTTTGACTTGGCACGGAACGCGGCCTTGACCTCATCCAGCGAGGCGGCTTCGGACACACCGAGGACTTCAAAATATGAGCGTTGGGAGCTGCTTGTGCAGGAGACAAGGATCCCCAAGCGTCGTGACCCGCATGACCGCATTTCATATAGAGGAACACACATGGAGTTCCTTGCAGAAGCTGCCCTTGCAGATGCAGCGCACGCACTTCCGTTGGCGTTTGCACGCAACGATGGTGCGTCGTTGCAACACCGTCGTTGCAACATCGTGGCTTCACACGAACGCCTCTATCTGTCAACGGATATTGTGCTTTGTTTTAAGGAAAACCTCGAGACTTGCATAATATCAGCGACAGTATCCGTTTGAAGTCGCGGGCGTTCAAACATTAACAGCAACAAAAAGGAAATTGCCGTTCAATACCATGAAGTGCAGTAGTCTGGCTTCATTGCAAGGTCTTCCGTGGATGTCGCATACGGCAAGCCTTGGGCTCCGTCTTTCTGTAGCATCATTATCATAACCCAGCTTCTTCATTACATACATCATTTTTGCTACGCGGCGTGCAGAACTGCTGGTACACCGATTGTTCAATGACGCTAAGTTGAAAACTGTTAAAACAACCAAGTATCAATAACCGGAGATCACGTGTGACGTTCTAGCCTGTGCGTGCGCAGACAGCAAAGTGAGGGCAGAAGCAACTACGAGTTGATCCACGAACTGCACAGGACTGCACGAACGGAGCTGAGCTGGTGAACAATCCTGAACAATGGACCAGAACTCATTCATGCGACTGAGACAACAGTTACTCAATACGTATACTCGAACGTCCATGTAATTGTGGATCGAGCGGGCATTATAAACCGTTTCAGACCGTCGAAACAGCCAAACCACTCGTCCGTCGGATTTCCTGTTCACCTTTCCGGAGATCCGGGCACACCTTGAAAATTACGTATGGCCTTATCTCAGGATTTCCCAAGCAACCTGCCCGCCAGAGTCGGTGTGCGCCCGCCTATACCGCTCATGGTACTTTTTTGGGGGGAAATGCTCTTGTGCCGGAAAGATTCGGGCGGGCTTTCACCATGGAAATTGTATGTTGCTGATTATGTTTCAAGCCAAGCCATCACCAAAAAAAGACTGACCCCGCACAACTAATCGCATGGCTGTTTTGCAATTCAGTGAGCGGCTTCCGCATCTTCAGTCAGAGTGTTCTTGTGTTCAGTTTTATTAAATTATGGCTATAGTTTTTATTTTATGTAATTAGTAAGCACCCCATGGACGAGCGTCTTCAAAACGAATTGGCAACTGTCCGCGCTGCCAAAAGAGTTTGGTTTCATGTCACCGCTTTTTCCCAATTTTTGGAGCGCTCGGCGCGAAACTTGGGGGGATCCGCCTGCGCGTCGGATCATTTGATAGGGCATCTAATTTGCTGCCAAGTGCGAAAACCGCTCCTGAAAGCGTGCAAGTCGAGGCGTTACGCACGCACGGACGGACAATTTCGTTATGGAATCCCTCCGCAACCTTCGAATACTCCGGGAACTCCGCAATCTTCGATTGCTCCGGGAATATGACAAACCTAGCGGATAATGAACGTTTTGCCGTTACCCACACACAGCGCACGGCACACTGTCATTCACACTGCCATGTAGTTCTGCAAGCACCAACCAACTACTGTCAGTCGAATACGCAACACCCAGTTCAGCCTGTCCACAGAACGGGCGGTCCCTTCGATTCGTCCATTCGATCTCTGCTTGCATGGCCAGCAACCTGTGCCACCTTGTAAGGACGATCCGTCTACCTTAACGATAGACGAATACCTAGCTAGCGGAAGCGTGGATCTTTAGTAGTAACACAAAAGAATATTGGGTCAGGTTGGGACTCGGACCCAAAGCACAGTATGTAAGTGGCAGCACCTGCCCCTGCCCTGTGAGCTTTTGTGCACCGCGGACCTCACAATCCGCGTGTCGTACCTTGATACGACAGATCGTGCATATCTGTGTTCTCCTAGAGAACTCCAAAGCCATTACGACATACCACATAATGCTTTGGTTATAATTTATAATTTGCGATCCAACTTAATTCTAGGATCGGTTAACTCACGTTATTGGTAAGGCCCGCGGGTCGGACCCGCGAAATTGCTAAGTCCGAAGCACGGTCTTACACTCCCCCCTCCCTGAAGCGAACGTCCCGGGAGCTGTTCCGAAATAGGAACTTAATCTTCATACACCTGATCCGGGCAGTAGCTTTGTCCTCAGCGGGAACTCGTGTAGCGCGAAAAAAGTTGGTGGCTAGGATTTTGTGGTGTTCGCGCTTTTTGTATGCTACAACCTATCCAGGGCCGCACCTGCCAAGATCGCACTCTAAGCGACACCATCACCAACCCAGCCAGTGGCCACTCCACGCCACAGCAGCCGAAAAACGCAAACACGGCGCACACTCCAAGCGACACTGCAGGAAAACATCACGGCGAAGGGGCCACTCCATGGCCACAACAGCTGACAGACGCAAACGCTGCACGCGTGCACCTCAAGCGAACGAAAATCCGCATGAAAATGACACGGTGAAAAAGGCCATTCCAGAGCTAGTCACAATCGCCGAAAAGTCAAACGTGGCGTGGAAGCCAAGCAATGCCGCAACCAGAAACGGCGCAAGGGCAACTCCAAGCCGCAAATGCCACAAACTCAAACGTGGCGCGCAATCCAAGCGATGCCACAAACAGAAACACAGCGTAAACAAGGGGCCACTTCAGGCCACAACTGCTGCCGAACCATCAAGCAAGCATGCACGGCTCGCACTGCAAGCGAAGCCACTAGCAAGTATGTAACACCGACGGCGCAAAGGTCAATCGACGACCACAAATGCCGCAATCTTCGAGCCGTCAGCCTCATGCCGACATACGTGCACCAAAAGCACAGACGGCGGGGCCCTACATTTTCCGCCAAACGTTGGAGCTCACATCGCCCAGGATACCATACCTAATGCAGAGCGCAACAAAGCCTTCATTGGCTACACTTCGTTCACACTCCCTTCGCATCACCCTTATCTGAAGCCGCATCGACTCAAGCAAAGGCACCCTTAGCCCTTACTACCTTCATTTGCGGCTTAGACACGGCAGGAGAGAAGCGACTGTAGTTTTTAAGCAAGGTTCTGAACGGCAGCCTTTCGGCTGTCGGTTGTTAGTTATGCTCCGGTGACCCGGATCACCGGGGCTACCGTGCTCCTATATATACTTGGAAGCTTTCACTGTTCAGCATTCTGCCTTCACTTTATGATTCTTGCTGTTCGCAAACTTTCACAAGCCATACCAGACTACAGTTCATCGGACTACCATCACTGGACCGCTCTGACTTTTCAACTGTGCCTCGCTTACTTCATACTGTTTGCCTTTAATACTGACCTGCACCTTCAATTCAAGTACGAAATGGCTAAGACTTGTCGCGACGTAGTCAACGATACCGCGGTCGCCGGCAATGACAACGTCGTTGCTACTTTCCGCGCCGCGCAAGAGCAGGAGCAGCTAATTGCTCAAGAGAGAAAGGAACATGTCTGGCACTAAGCGCTCGGCCACCGATATCGAGTTCAAGGACGCCCTCAACTGGCCGCGGCCGGGGCCGGCACCTCTTCATCCCCTCATTTCCGTGGCTGAGCCCGCTCCCAAAGTTGCGCGCACTACCGCTAACAAGCCCGAACTCGCCAACGCCTCGGAGGCCGAGGCAGGCATGGACGTCAAAGTCAACGACGCCCGAAGGAGTCTGGCGCTTTCGCGCAGCAACTTCGGATAACCGAGGGCACGGTCTCCTTCATCAACCTGGCGAAGCCGTGCTTGCTTCACATGGACTACGACTGCTGGCGCGCGTCCTGGACTCGCTCACCGGCCACCGTGTTTAGCCCGCTGCAGCGGTTTCTGGCTTCCCAAGCCCTTGCCTGGGCCATTCGAGTTCCTGATGGCCGCAGCTGCGGTTCACTGCCCCTGTGGGGTCGCCCAAGTCCCTAAGGGTCGCTGCTGCGGTTCACTGCCCCTGTGGGGTCGCCCAAGTCCCTAAGGGCCGCAGCTGCGGTTCACTGCCCCTGTGGGGTCGCCCAAGTTCCTAAGAGCCGCTGCTGCGATTCACTGCCCCTATTATTTGGATGTTACAGTGGACCCCGCGGGTCATCGGTGACAGCCCCGGCGACAGCCAAGGCTTCCTCAACATACACTGCCTAAATGAACTAACGCCACCATGGCGCTCCGGACAGGCTCCCCAAGTGCACCGAAACACTCCCCGGGTCCACACTACCAGGGAACCACCCCGTTCCTGAGAACCAACCATGGCAAGGGATAAAGCCCGCTCAGGGGGAGTTAGCCACTATTAGTGAACCACCACCCCCACCAAGGCGGGGTCACTTCTCCAGCGGTGGCCCGCAGTCTTGGAGGGCCGCAGGGGCTCACGAGTCACCATCAGGGGCCTGCGCGTACAGTCCCACCGGGCCAAAAAAAACGCCCACTCCACTGGGCGGTCTATTACGACAGAATACCTACAGGGCTTAAGAATCCTGGCCTGACGGAACCGCACCTCGGCACACAAGACGACCGTCCTGCACTTTCAGGATGGGGTGTGTAGCCCCCACCGCTGACCACCCTTTCACTGGGACTCCCAGTGAAGTCGTAGAGTTGGCTCCAAAAGTCTGCCACTGCCCGCCGGGCGGCTAGCCCTTCAGCGTCCTCTAAGGGCCGTGGGATCCCGCCCGCGTTCCTGGACCTGTCGGCCCTCAGGGCTCGCCGGCCCGTTTCCATGGCACTGGTTGCCGCCAAGACGACAACGTCCCAGACACACTGTTGCACACCCACGGGGGGTGTTGCGAGCCACACCTGCCTGCTGCCTTTGAATAGCCTTGCCTCGATCTGCACGACAACCGCTTGTGCCACCCCACAGCCCCCAAAATGGTGTTGCCTGGGTGTTGGCTGTATCACCCCAACGCCAGGGTACATCCCGCATCCACAAGGGGCCACCGCCGCCCCCCTCATGTGGGAGTTACCAAGCATTGGGATGCCATCAACCGCCAGTCGCCAATACGCCTCCTTATTGGAGTTTTCCCACTTGGCCTCCGTCCACATCCGCTGCATGTTCCCTATTACCTTGGAAACCATCCTCGACACTTCTTGTGCAGTATCCTCTACCCCAAGCACTTCGCAAACAAAGTGTGTGTGCGCCGCACACCTCGCCTCCCCTAGGCTTTGCAGCTGCAGTGTCGTGCCATACCGCACAGTCTACTCGTGGAGTGCCACTTTGAGGCCGTTTTGCAGCCTCCACCCCATGCACCTCACCAGCATTTCCGTGACTTCCTCTCTCCCTGGAGGAGTCGCCTCGGTGGGCCCCAGGGTCCTGTAGTAGGTGTCGTACAATGGTCGGCCCTGCTCATCAAATACGGTGCAATGCACTGTCCCAGCATCTCAAGAAGCCTTTGCCAGCTCTCAGCTACATACTACAGGTCCCCTCGGCGGCTTCCCACCACCCTGGTGGGATGTCTTGTCGGAGCACTTCTAGGGCCGCCTCACACTCCCTCCACCGGTCCCACTCCTGCCACCCGTCGGCTCCTACCCCCCAGCACTCCCTAACAAACATTACCCATCCCCGGCGACGCTGGCGCTGTGTGCGGGCGGTCGGGGGGTTCACGTCCAAGTTCCTCTCCCATCCGTCCGTCATGTCCCGGAGCCGGGATATCACTTGAACCGCATGCCCCATGGTCCTCAGCGACAGGCATTTGGCAAGGGTGTCATGCCTATGTTCGAGCCCCGGGGGTCGCCCAAGTTCCTAAGGGCCGCTGTGGGGTCGCCCTGTCGTGTCCCTGTGGGGTCGCCCAAGTTCTTAAGGGCCGCTGCTGCGGTTCACTGCCCCTGTGGGGCCACTACTCGTCGTTCTTTCGTGCTACCGCCACTTTCGGGCCTCGTCACTGCCAGGACTCCTGCTATCTCTTCGGTCTGCAGTGTAAAGGCCCAATCCCAAGCCGCTGTGTTGCCATCATTCCCGGCGCCGGAGCCTCATAATCGACAGCCGAATAGAGTTCAGAACCGACGCGAAACTCATACCTCATCAGGCACAACCATGGCACATCTCCACGGCCACGGAATGAACATCACTGCACTGCGCCACTGCATACCTGCAAGCTCAGGGGCTCATCCAAACCCAGAGTATCACACCATCACAAGCAGCCGCAGGTACGAGATCCACAGGTCTGGACATGCAAGCTCATCAGCAGGCAAATAACGCAATCGCAGTACACATGCCGTATGCGGCACACACCCCTTCCGATAACAAGCGCTCCATCCAAACGCAATGGCAAGGAAATCCAGCCAAACTGCTGGTCAATGCGACCAAGCCGTTTAATGCATCATTCCGCCCAGCAGATCCGCCCAGCAGACGTGATCTATCTAACAAGAACTACTAGTGATTGAAGGCCTGAGACACCAGATAGTAAGCAACTACTCGAGTCCTGAAAGGTGGTATCAAAAGATACCGAGAATGGCTGACGGTAGGGACTTAGTAGTGCGGATGTGTCGGGGTGTCTTCAGGGAGGTGCAGCCCTGTGCGGACAAGCTGGTTCCGTAAGCAGAAACGGAAACGAAACGGAAACCAGAAGTTAACCGGAAGTTAGGAATGACACATTAAGATAATGATAATGATATTGTGTAAGGTGCGAAGCCTTGTGTTACATTCCTCCCCACCTGGAGCGAGAGTCCCTGCGAGCTATGAGTTGTGGGCGCGTTTGCCGCGTGTCAGCATTCTGGGTTGTGGTTTGGGTTGTGGGTTATCTTTGTGTTGTGCGGGGGTTGGGGGTTTGGGATGGGTAGCCCAATACGTATCGATGGCGGATGGCGTGATGTTGTGTTCGGGCTCCCATGAATTGTGCTCAGGTCCATATCCGTCCCACGCCACCAGAAATTCGAGGCGTTTGCCAGGCGTTTGCCCGAGTGGTGTTTCTTTTCGTGATGCGCGAGGAGCGTTCGTACAGCCCAGTATGGACCATCATCCAGGACAGCAATGGGTCCTGGTGGTTGTCGGCCCTTGCTTGGCACGTGTGGTTTGAGGAGGGACATGTGGAAGACTGGGCATATGCGAAACGTGGGGGGGCCGTCACCATACATTCGTCATACATTTCACAGGTCGGTAAATAATCCGTTTGCGTGCGTCGTGCGTCTCCGTATTTAGTATTTGCGGTATGATTTGCCTTGCGGTGGTGGCGCGGCTGCCTTGTCCGCGCGCCTGCATATGGTAAGTTGTTTCCAGGTTCTATGGTAAGTATATTGATACCTGGGATCGGGCGGGCGGGCGGGTTGCAATTCTAAACACACACACACACACACACACACACACACACACACACACACACACACACACACACACACACACACACACACACACACACACACACACACACACACACACACACACACACACACACACACCGCGGGCGGGTTGCAATTCTAAACACACCGCGTCCCAAACCCTTGCCTCCCCCCAACCCCCTCAGGTGACCTCTTCCCTGGCGGACCCCGCCGCCGCCCGCGTGGATTGCATCTCCTGCGTCACCACCACTCCCGTCGGCTCCTGGGCCTGCGGCGAGTGCGCCAAGAAGCCCACCGCCGCCGAGAGGGCCGCCTGCATCAGCCCCCCGCCGACCTCACCGCCCTACTCGAACAACGCCACATGCGACCCGAGCCAGTGGGCCTATCAGCCCACTGCCTGTCAGCAGGGTGACTCGGCGGCCGGCATCACCGCCCGGGCGGCCTGCAGGTCCTGTGTGTCGCTGATGAGGAGCGCGGGGCTGGATGGCTCCAAGTGCCTGGCGTGCAGCAACGCGGGGGTGGCGGACTCGACGATGCAGGAGATCTGCCTGGCCGAGTGCGTCCCCGCCACGGCGGCCAAAGGTGGGTGTAGCGGCAGGCGGCGGTGGGAGGTGCGGGCAGCGGTCGGTGGGAGAGGTGGGCGTTAATGGGAGAGGTGGGGCTAGAAGGCTGTGGGGCGGTGTGGGGTAGGCGAGGGGCAGGACGGACGAGTTGGGGCGGACAGCAACAGGACGGCGAGGGCGGTTGGGGGGCGGAATGAGCGCCCCCGGGGGCTGCAGGCGCTGGGTGCGGGTCCAGACCGCCCCCGCAGGACCGCCCGCGGGCTCCAGGGGAGAACGTCACTTCCCTCCCCCCTGGGTTGACAGAAGAGACCCACACAGGACCACCAACAACAACAACACCGCAACAATGTACCCCGGCCAGGGACGGAGGGCCCGACGGCCAGGGACGGGCCCAGGGACGGGCCCCCGTCCCTGGCCGACCGGCCGCGATGAAACGCCGCGCTCAGCGCGAAAACGCACAAAAATTCCAAAGTGTAGAACATACATAAAGGGAGATCCCTGAATGATCAGCGGCTGCTCGCAGCGTCACAGGCCCGCAGCAGTTGAACTGTACTGCACGCAGACAGCTCAAACGTCAAACCCCGACGCAAGCGCCAGATCTTTTGCTTCGCTTGCTGTTAGAGCTAAACAAATTGCAACCTTTACAAAGACAAGTTACCCCACAGGCCAGGCTGCCATGTCAACTCTCTTGCAATGCTTCGCGCCATCGCACTTGCGTGAAACCTCAACTCACTGAACATGGGTCCCAAAGTAGCGGCTACCAAAAGGAAGAGACAGCGCCTTCCGCCAGTGAAAGCGAGACGGTCAACGCGGCAACAGACGCCTTCCGATGGAGAGGGGAGCGGCGACGACGCAGCGGCCGTCGCTGCAGCTGGCCCAAAAGTATAGGGGGATGCCGAGATGGCGGTGCTTTTACAAAATGCAAAAGATGCGCAGCGTGAGCCGACCTTTGCGGCCTACGCGACGCAGTTTCGGAAGCTGGAGGTGCGCACGCTTTGGAACGGACGGGGAAAGGGGCGCAGTCCTCAGGGTTCACACAGACCTCCTGGCACACAGACCTCCGATCGACACCGGCCCCGATCGCCCTCCTCCCCATCCGGGCCCACAGAGAATATGCGCGCCATACATAAAGAATCCGTACGGATTGGAGCTGTACGGATTGGAGCTGTACGGATTGGAGCTTGCCAAGATGGGTGTGGAGCTCATCAACCTGCTGCAACAAAAGAAGGTGTGCGGTTTGCGGATGCAAAAATAAACCGAGCGAGTGGGAGTTTTTTTAGGGTTTCGTGTTGAGGGGTGGGGTTTGGGGGGAGACGATGGTGTTGGTCCTCTACTCAGGGTCCCCCGCTGATGCCCCCTGCTGATGCCCCCTGCTGATGTCCCCACCATGCTGCTGTCAGCATGCCGCCACCACCATCGGCAACGCAAGCAGCATGATCCGATGGCTCTGTCAGAATAACCGCTTCATGGTACTTTTTTGGGGGGAAATGCTCTTGTGCCGGAAAGATTCGGGCGGGCTTTCACCATGGAAATTGTATGTTGCTGATTATGTTTCAAACCAAGCCATCACCGAAAAAAAGACCCCGCACAACTAATCGCATGGCTATTTTGCAATTCAGTAAGCGGCTTCCGCATCGTCAGTCAGAGTGTTCTTGTGTCCAGTTTTTTTTAATTATGGCTATAGTTTTCATTTTATGTAATTAGTAAGCACCCCATGGACGAGCGTCTTCATCGCTTCTGCAGATCTGCATGTTATTGCCAGTTCAATTATTATTGCAATATAATGTTTTTTATCGATAGCCAAGACTGCTGGCAAACATCCTTTGAGTTGGTTCACCCGTGCGGGTAGCCCAATCGCCTTTGTTGCGGCTTCAGTACGGCCCAAACACACGGCAATTGGCATTATATGTGATACCAGAGCTTCATCAGCGCATCTTGCCTCCGGCTGCAAGAGTCACCGTAGCCGTACCGAAACCCTAATCGGTGGACAACATTCCCAGCCACGATACGGTTGTCCTCGAAGCGCAACAGTTGCTGTGCTTATCCCTTTTGTATTGCTGCCCCGCGGTGTGCCTCTGCTTGCGTAGGCGGCTGTCTGGGTGGGGTTGCAGCCCTCTGTTTTCTTTGTTCGCGGCGTTGAGGTGTGGGGGTACCTTGCCGTTCTGTCGGTGGGGCCCACTGGGGCTTGCCCTGGTATACACCGTTGATCCTTTTTTTCGCATTCCGCTGTAACGTCCATTCATTGATTCATTCCCCAATGCATTCTGCCTACCTGCAGCACGGCGCGGCCAAAGGCTTCTCGAGATTCTGTGCAGGGTTTGCAAGTACGAAAGTTCAGGTGCTACCTTGAAGGCTGCCAATTCACACGTGGAGCGACCTGGACACGTTGCAGCGCTTCTTCACCCACACAGACCTCTCCCAGGTCACCTACCGCCCCGGGCCCCAGGACAAGCCGACGCTCAGTCCCTTTTCCCCGTCAACCCTCCACCCTTCCCCGAAACACCTACCCCATCGCCTCCATCTCCGCCACAATGCCTCGCCTCCGCCGCTACACCACCTTCCTACCCAGTTTCACTCTGGCCCACCACCAAGCCGCCCATCGACAGCACCGCCAACCACGGCCCCCGTCATTCCTGCTTCGCCCTCACCTCCCATGTCCTTCCTGACCCCAACCTCGCAGCAGCTATCCGCACCGGTTGCACCAATAATCTCAAACCATACCAGCGCCGCTCCATCGCCGCTCCATCTACTTCGCCAACTGGATCGCCATACCCAACGACCTCACCCTTCACCGCCGACTTCTTCACGACTTCCACGATGCCGCTTCCTCAGGTCACCCCGGGAACGCTCCAAACCCGCCACCCAATCCCCATATGGCCTCCTCCATCCCCGCCTACATTCACTCGCCCGAGGACCCACGGGTCCATACAGGGACCTCATCGCCAATTCACCAAAGGCCTTGATGGCCGCACCTACACCACCGTCATCACCTTGGTCGATGTGTTTTAACCAAACAAGGCCACTTCGCCCCCGCCAAGAAATCCACCGCCCGTGACACCGCCCTCCTCTATCTGCCCCGTGTCTACCGCCTCCACGGCCTCCCCACCATCCCCGTCTCCAATCGTGATCCTCGCTTCATTGCCGACGTACGTCTGGCGGCACCTTCTGGGAGCAACTCGGCACTTCCCTGAGGCTGTCCTCCGCGTGCCAGCCATCCCCAAACCGACGTCCAAACCGAGGAGCGCACCCATCGCACTGAAGCGAAAATCCGTCGTACGTACGTCCAGCCAATGCAGGACAACTGGGCCGTCTACCTCCCCCATTGCCGTAGCTGGTGTTGTGACGTCGCTTCGCTGCTCTGTCGGTGGGGCGCCGCCGGAGTTCCGGCCGGTAGGGTAGGGTAGGGTAGGGCAGGCACTGATGGCCCCTTTGTGCGATACGCGGCGGCATTCAGCGTCGCTCGCGCTGGGCATTTCACCGGGCCTTGCGGGTCGTCGCCCCAAGAGCTGGCCCCAAGGTAATTCCCTGCAAGTCAGGAGGCCCAGATCCATCGATGCGTGCCCAGCGCTCAATCACCCGCGCGTGCCGGATTGCATCACCTGCCAAGGCAGGTCTAATGGTTTAATGCTTGGTGCTTCTGCGAGCTACGACGTACCATTCGTCGTACTGAGCCCATGTTGACGTAACGCTTTGCAAAGCAAGGTCGGGATGTCTGCGCTGCTCCTCACGTGTGGTGGTATTACACTTGAACAGAAGCGTATGCACGGCATATACGGGCATGCCATGCGCATGCCGGAATACCGGCATGTGCTTTCCCCTCTGAAGCCCGACAACGCGTTCTTGACTAACTCCTGCTCCAATCGGCACTTCGCCGTGAGGTAGAACGGGCCAGACTGCAGGCATCATGTCTTTCAGGTTTGCCAACCGACATGCGCACCTCTCGCAGTAACCCGCTGACGTTTACGTTACTGAATGGGACACTAACATTCGATACATGACATGCACGGCTGGAAAAAAACATCACCTCGCGCTTTGCCGGCGAAGGAATTGACTGGGTCGTGCGCGCGCGCGCGCACACACACACACACACACACGGGTCTCTTATCTAAACACACGCACACACACAGACATAGGGGAACTACCGATACCGCGATGCTGTCACATGCAGTCTTCTTGCTGAACCATCAATATTACCGATACGACGCCATAACACTCCTGGCATGGCGACAAACATCAACTGCACGGCTGGGACCCTGCTGGGACCGCACACCCTTATTGAGATCGGCCCTGGAATCAAAGCTGCGTTGCAGGCCCTTTCGCCACTCTTATCGTGCCGCAAATGGATGCAGCATAACTCGACCGAAAGTGCTCTAGCTAAGCGCTTTCACTTCCGGTATCCGCGTGGGGCACAAAGACGACCGGCAAATGGCCCACTGGCGGCACTGAAATTTAGAGTGCATTGCGCGCGAATGGCTCCGGAGCACCGCTTTGGCCGGCTCCCCCGTCCCATGGCCCCGATGTGCTGTGATGCACTGCTTATACATGCGCACAGAAAAGAATGAGTGCGAGCCGCCTCCCAAGCAAAGGTAGGTAGCCCCAAGCAACCTTCCCCGGGCGGCCGGCCGCAACACCCTGCACCACAGCCGCACCCAAAGCCCGATTCTTGCGAAGCATTGCGCCCTAGGGACCGACGTCCGATCGACGTGTCACTACGGTCAGGACTCCCCCGACCGCGGTGGACAAATGGGTTCGACCCGCGGTGAGGATGCGACCGTCTAGCACGACCCGTACATGCCAGTGGGTCGGACACTGTCGACCGGCGCGCCGTCCCCTGTGCGCCTTTCCAAGTTTGCTACCAGTCAGACATTGCCCCTACTGTTCCTGTGTCAATGCCGCTGGTGAAGCCCTCACAATGTCGTTATGGCATATTTCTTCGCAGAGCGCTATGACCGCCGCAACACGCGGCTGCATACAGAGCCCCGTCCGCGTCCCCCACGCCTCCGCTCCACAAGATCAAGCAGACAACTTGCAATAGACCGCACACCAAACCGTCTATATTGGGATAAAATGGCAAAACGCCCTGAAACGCCGAACCCCGAAAGCGCGCATTGCTCACCACTGTCCCGGGGTATGAACAGAGACGAGGCGAGCGCGCTCCCATCCGAAAGAATGACGGTTGCGCTGACATCCGTCCCCACAGCAGCCAGTATCGCATGCTTCGCATGAATGCAGTCCGGGGCTGCAGCCACCAGGGGATGTATGTCTCCGGGGGCAACGTCCCTAAAAACACCCCGTCGTGGTGGACTTCATTACGTGGACCTCATGCAGCTTCCAAAGGCCGCCCCAGACGCGTTCCGACAAGTGCAACGTGCAAGCCCACGCCCCTGTATCCATACTACACCAAGATCAAAAATACACATGAGAGCACTAGACACCGCCAGCCATCATCGCCCCTGGCCAACCGCTGTAAGGGAACGGTCCCCTCCCTGGGCGTCCCTGGAGTTATGATATCGCTCGCAACCTGACACGAGCCGCTTTAGTTGATGCACAAGTCGGAGGCCAAAGCGTCCCCCTGAGGTGGTTGGGCGCGAGGCCGAGACCCCTGACCGCGACACGTCAGGCCGTCAGGCCAGGTACCGGATCCTCTCTTCGGGTTCCCTCTCCAGGTGGCCATCGCCGGCATCCACCACCCCGGCCCCAGCCCCGACCGCGGCGGCGCCGCTGTTGCTGCCGCCACTGCCAGCGCTGCCGCCGTGGCGTCGCCCACGCCTCCGACCGCCGCGGCCATGGTTCTTGCCGCGGCCCGCGGCCTGGTCCATGTTCCGTATCTCGC
Source organism: Eudorina sp. 2006-703-Eu-15 (assembly GCA_003117195.1). Taxonomy (NCBI): domain Eukaryota; kingdom Viridiplantae; phylum Chlorophyta; class Chlorophyceae; order Chlamydomonadales; family Volvocaceae; genus Eudorina; species Eudorina sp. 2006-703-Eu-15. The sequence continues at coordinate 412,763 of BDSI01000009.1, forward strand.
AGCACGACGCCACCTGCAGCACCTTGGCAGGCCGCGTCCGCATCACGGCCGGCTGCAGCGGTTTGCTGGCCGCCGCCAGGGCCGCCGCTGCCACCGTGACCGCAACCGACGCGCGCGATACCTCCCTCGCCAGCGCCGCCTCGTCCGGGTCGTCCAGGCTGTTGAGCGCCGAGTCGCTGGTGTCGCCGTCGCCCCGGCCGTCCGCGCTGGCCCAGCCGCTGGCGCTGCAGCTGTGCTGCGCGCGAACGCCGCCCAACCCGACACCCACGCTCTGCACCCTCCTGCCCAGGGTGGTGGTGGTGGTGCTGCTGCTGCCGCTGCTGCTCATCGCGACGGCCCCGTCGCCGTTTCCCGACTTGGCGGGCTTCCTCCCGGAACCCACCCGGAGGTTGGACCCCGTGGAGGGGGCCGGGGGAGGCTTGGAGGGCGCTGGGCCGTGGTGTCCGTTGGTGGCAGCAGCGCCGCCGGGCGGCGTCGGCGATGCGCCGCCGGTGCTGTGCCGCGGGTGGGTGGGCCTGCCCAGTCCTAGGATGTTGCGCTCCGAGGACTGGCGGGGCAGCGCCGCGGCCGCGGCGGCGGCGGCCGCGTGCACCAGGTACGCGTCGTCGGGGACGGGGCAGCCGTCCGCCGCCGCCAGCGCGGCCTCGGCGGCTTCCCGGTCCGCGTGTCTGGCGCTGCACAGCTCCTGCTGCTGGGCGCCGATGGGGCTGGGGCAGGTGGGCAGCTGCCGGATGGCCTGGTTCCATTTGAGCTTACTGGTGATGCCCTCGTACCTGCCGCCGCGAAGTAAACGACATAAAAAAGCATACATGAGGGGTACATCTTTCAATACCCTCAAGAGCTGCTGGTGCGACAGCAGCAGCAGCACAGCAGCCGGGGCAAAACCACCCGTGCTCGATCTCACGAGGCACCAGCAGTTCGAATGTCAAAGGTGTACCTGGCTGCCGATCCACCAACGAAGAGGTTGACCACGCTACGCCCACATGCCACTGTAGTTTCAAAACCCAAATCGCAACCCCTTACTCCCTTCGTGCAACCTCAAGCCTAGGCGGCTGCCACCCGCCGTCCTCCAGTCCCCAGCCCCGGGGTGATTAATAATCTCCATACTCCGCCAGACCAGGGTCAGGGTCAGGCGGGGATCCCGGCTGCGGTCCCGGTCCCATGGCCCCCCCCCCTCACGCACCAGTCCGTGTCCATGGGTCCCAGGCTGATGACGGGCAGGGGGCACAGCGAGGTGGTGAAGAACAACGAGGTGCCCCGCCGCACCCGCATGGGCTTCTTGCCGTCGAACGAGGCCCGCGCGTGGGAGCGGGCGCACGTGGGCAGGTGCACGCAGATGGAGGAGGACTCGGGGATCACCACTGGCCTGGGGGCGGGGGGGGCGGGGTGGCATCAGGGAGGGACCCCGGGGGGGGGGGGCCACGGCGACCGCATGGTGAAGTATGACAGGGACGGGACCGCATGGTGACGATGTGCAACCCAGTTCGGCGGTCTACCCAACAGCACCTTCCTTGCCCCGGAGACCCATTCCATCCATCCATCCATCCATCCATCCATCCATACTGGCTGGGTGGATTCAACCCTGCGTAGAAGAATGCGTGGGCGTTGCCCGCAACCGTCCGAGTTGCTCGGCGCATCTAACCCATGCCGTCACCCGTCGCTAGCCTGGTCGAACACCACCTTTCCTTCGGTAAACTAGGAGGAACCTGGGAGTGAGTGAGTGATGGGAAAGGGTCCGGCTGGATACTCCAGGTATCTATGGCTATGGACACTCGGCTGTGGGCTCGGTCGGGCGGGTTCCTTTTCTAAACACTCGGCTGTGGGCGAGATGGATCCACACACGTCGCTTTACAATGTTCCCGCGGGGGGCCCCGCGGGTCCAGCACCCCGGGGGCATCCACCCACTGTTCCACTGCGCACCTGAATGACAGCGACAGCGGGGCGATGGGCGTGAAGACGGTGCACGGCACCGAGGGCGCCACCACGGGGCCCCCGGCCGACATGGAGTAGGCGGTGGAGCCCGAGGGGGTGGAGATGATGAGGCCATCCGCCTCCACGTTGGTCACGTAGCTGCCGTCGATGAAGATCTCCAGCAGCACAGCTCCAGGGAAGGCCCCGCGGTCCAGCACGCACCTTGGAATACAGCCAACAACAACAACGGAGGGCGCCGTTGCCACGGCATCGGTGTAGGCCCGACAGAGAGAGATCCCGTACGCGAGGCAGCGCGCGACTCGCCCAAGGGATACCGTGCACGTGGCAAGTCGCTCTTGAAATGCGGGTCCATGTGTCTTGCAGCCGCCACCCATCCTAGGCGTCGTCATGTTCCCTGCCTGTTGCGGATGTGTCAATGCTGCAACCAATCAAGTCGCTGGAGTCGAGAAGACCAAATCTGGGCTTTGACTCGCTCAATGAGCTCTTGAGCTCAGCCCACAAGCCCCAGCTCCCCACTCACTCGTTCAGCACGTGGTGGACGGCCTCCAGTCGGCCGTCGTACACCACCTCGCAGCGCTTGCGCGTGCGCAGCGTGCAGTACAGCGGCTGGCTGTTGGTGTCCAGCACCCGCTCCAAGGTGCCCTCGAAGTGCGCCACGTCGAAGGGCGTCAGGAAACCCAGTGTACCCATCGCGAAGCAGAGAACGGGCGGCAGGGGCTCGTCCTGCGACCAACCAACCAACCAAGCGATTTCCAAGACATTGGTTACGGCGCAAGACAGGCAGAAAACAACGCACAGATGATGACCCTGAGTTTGGACCTGAGTTCAAGACAACCCTGAGTTCCAGACAATCCTGAAACTTCTCAGCAACGGCCGGCGGGTCGGGACCTGCTGGAACCGCAACTGCCCCTGTCATGCGGACCCATGGGTCACTCACCTCCTCAAACAACGACGTCAGGTAGAGCACCGTCCCATCACCACCCAGCGAGATGCAGAAATCGATATCATGGCGATTCAGGTGCGGGTCGAAGACGCTGAACTCCTGCAGGGCGCAAGGATGCGGCCGCCGCGTGGATGGAACCCCAGGGCCAATACCATGGACACATGGTCACACGCGGAGGGTCCAACCGTGACCATGGTCACACGCGGAGGGTCCAACCGTGACCATGGTCACACGCGGAGGGTCCAACCGTGACCATGGTCACACGCGGAGGGTCCAACCGTGACCATGGTCACACGCGGAGGGTCCAACCGTGACCATGCGCAAGAAGCGCCATCGGATCCAGGTTACAGCTGCCATCGCGTCTACTACCCTGGGGGGCAATCATGTTTTAATAAAAAAACAAGACGGATCACTTCGCTTCCACACATCAGACTTCAGACATTTATCAGGTCAAGCTGATGTGACCTGCGACCGACGGGTCTGCTTCATACGCGGCGGTGACCCTCTCCGACGCAATACCCTGCCGCGTCCGCCACAAGGGCCCTTCCATCTGGGTGGGCACAATGGAGCTTAATTTCAGTTGGCCCTGCCGGCCCAAGTTGCCCTGCAGAACGCATGAGAACCTGCACCTCGCCTCGGGGCAACCCGCAAGGCCGTGACGTAGCAAAGCAGTCACGGGTGGGGATGAAAATTCGGTGTAAAACCCGAACATGACAGGGTTTGCTACGAGACCCGGACAAAGCCCCGCACCTTGAACTCGGTTGCCGCGACGACCTTCTCTACAAATACTTCAATGCCACGCCCTTGTAGCCAAGCACCAATCTCCTTGAGTTTGGCCGAAGCGTCTGGGTTCTTGGGCTTCTTTACTATCAGCACCTTGCTCGGGGCGCCCGGCTGCCACTGAGGGCGATGACACGGTATTTGGATGCATACATACATGCTTCTAATCATGACCTGAAAATCGGATGTTGTCAAGTAACCTGGCAAGTGCTAGCCTTGTTGCCATCGGAGTTTCCCCGCGACGAACGTTGACGGAAGGGCTGCCCGATGACCAGCAGTTACAGCCCGCGGGCCCGGCAGGCCTACCTTTATCAATGCTCGCCGCCGCAGCCTCAGGGCTGCGGAGTCATTGTACTTCACAGCGGCACCGCGTATAATTCCACTCTCGAAAGCCTCTCCTTCCGACGCGATACAGCGCCGCACAACCGAACTTAGGCCTCCATTCATGCTCGACACTAATGAAGATCGCGAATTTGAAAGAACACTTTTGCTTTGCATATGTACTCGACGCATGAGGACGTGCTCAAACGAAGCTACGTGGTGCACGGAGGATTTTGCTACCCTTGATGTTGCCATGCGAAGACAGAAACGTATCATTAACCATCAGTAGGGTCCGCTGGCGGACACGGTGGACGGCAGGGTTCAGTCCGAGACGTGCACTGGAAGTACGAGGCGTTCGTTGCCGAAACACACGACTTGATGATGAAGCATGTGAAGTTTGTAATGATGTATTGGGGCGGCAATCCGAGTTGTCCGTCTGACCGTCTCGGGGAGGGAGCACCAACGGCGTACGGTATGGCCAATGAGTAGTGAAATGCTGAAATCCGTCCGTTCGAGCTGGAGGGCACACAAAATATCTTCAGCCTAGATATTTCCTGTAGCTTTCACTGTATGGTAATGACATGTCGTCAGTTCGGAGGCGGCAGCTACCGGTTGCACTACAACTACGCAAGCATGCTCACCAGGACATTTCTTACTGGGCAGTGGTTGCGGCGCAGACCATGCATACTAGCAGTGTCGAAATTATGAGACCTTATGATGCCTCCTGGCAGCAACCGCCGAAGAACAAGAACTCGGTGGCGGTTAACTTCGTTGACGAGCTGAAGCCCACCTGGCCAGATCTCGAGGGCTTCACCGTGTATGTCACCAAGGAGTGGCTTGAGAGCTGTTTCGCTGAGCCAACCTGGGAGGAATTCACGCGTTCCAACGTTACCGCCCTTGGCGCCTCGGCGGGTATCATCAGCGGCCTGCTGCCACCGGAGGGCGTACCGGTGCACGTGAGCGCGAAGCGCGAAGCCCAGAAACCGAAGCCGGCCAGTTGGACGTCATCTGTGTTGGATGCGCTGCCGCTGCTGATGCTGAACGCCATCCTTGCCGTACTGTTCTGGCTGGCCGTCCGCTACGCGGAGCGCGCAATGACAGCAGATTGAGCTTGCCCCGCCATGCTTAGCCGCGAGGGTTAAGGACAACAGCGGATGCCGACACAATCCATCAAGTGTTCATCTTTCGGAGCTTGGGTTCTGGGACGGTGTCAGGCAAGGGAGGGACGTCGGCAGTGCAGTTCATCTCAGGAACGTGAACTAGCGCGGTCTAGCGCGGCGCCGCAAATGGCTACGCAATGCGATTGCGTCGTCACGTTTTCCGACGTTGGCGGTGGTTGTGACATGTCAGTTACGTGCACATAAATCGACACGTGCGTCCATCACGAGCTGGATGTACGGAAGTGTGTGTATGTGTGTGGCTCGGTGGGCAGGGCAGGGCAGGAGTGTGTGAAAATCCCAGTTTAAAAACTCGACATACTCTTCTTGAAAAGGACTTTCTCGTATTCCTCTCGGTTCGTAAGCATCGTGACGGGGGAGGTCCCTCCCTGGACGTACGGCCGCTGGCTGCAGCCGCCGAACCGGTGGCGCCGCATGTGTCGAACACACACCAGGAGGTGAATCGCATTGAGTCCGTCATTTCGCTGTGCTGCTTCCTCTCTGAAGCGTTGACCAACCAGGAGGTTGATGATGTGCGGAATGATTGCATGTCCGACTGATGTGAGCCCCGCTACCTCCCGCAGGGGGAAGAAAGGAGGACGGATGTGGGTTGGGCCACTCCTGGCCGAAGTTAATGCGGAAACCAAAGCATATATAATTCGAGTGCAGGTGCAAGAGTCGCGGGGCTGATGGGAAGCCGCTGTTTGCCACCCCCCACACTCAAAAGCAAGGGGGTGCATTCGAGTGATCTCGGAGCTTATTACGGCACCCCTGGGATGGGCTGCTGGGGGTGTTGTGTTGGACATGTCGGCGGTGCGGGGGCCCGGTTAGCGAGGTGGGGCGGACGTGCCGCTGAGCTCGCGGCAGGGGCGGCGTGGTGCGGCTGGCGCCGGCTGGACACCATGTTCATCCTCTTCAAGCCAGTAGCTGCATTGTTTGAAAAGCATAGATGGCTGCAACTATCCGTCAGCTGCCCGTCTCGGCGACTCATCCCATAACCAACATCCATGACTTTTGGCTTGCGATTTACCAAAAGAATGCCCGCCAGATCATGCGATTTGCAGCCGTACAAGCGAGACCGTATTGCGCGAATCGACACCGGGCAAATGCAGAGATCCTGCGGACGAGGAGAAGGAAGTTAAGACCTATTCGGAGGACGATAATGCAGTTTTTGGCTTTGAGACGCTGAGTCTTCACTTCCCCTGGAGACTGTCCGGCTGCCCTTCGAAGCCTCTGAGTAGATCTTCCCGCGCCGCCACGCGCGCTTAGGGCATTCACCCAGGGTCGGCCCTGACCTGTGAAACTGCTGACCAGCTATCAACTTTGCGCTCTCCGCGAGAGCCGAGGAGCAGAACCGAGGAAATGGAGATGCAGAACCTGACGCGGCCGCCAGAGGCCGGCACCGGCACAACGAACAGCAGCGGGCTTTACAGTGAAATCCAACCTCTGCTGCCGCCGGGTGGCTCGGTGGCTGCCCCGCCAGCGGGGCCTGGATACGTCCGACCGATCCCCGGCCCCGCAGGTGAGCGCGATGAGGTTTACGCGGGCATCGCCTGCCGATGTCATGAGAGTACCCACAAAGCAAACATTTTACAAAAATGCTAGCCGCCGAGATGTCCAGTAAGGTCTCCGCTCTCTCAACCGGCGCGTTTTGGATTTGCCGCGCTTGAAAGCGTCGCGCGGCGGTCGAGTCATCGCCTTTTCGCGGACATCGACCCATGGGTCACCAATGCTCCGCGGGGTCAGGTTGGCATCCGACCCGCGCAGGCTCCCTAACCGCCGTCTGCAGCGCCTCCGCCGACCCAGCCAGCGGTCTCTCCACAACTGCAACTACAGCTGGTGCCCTGTCCACAATCCACTCCCCGCCGTCTCAGAAGAAGCAGCCCGGGCGATCCCGCGCATTTAACCATTGTACTGTACTGTACTGTATTGCACTGGACTGTACGGCCGCATTCTCGAGCCCGTGCATTGTCGCGCGGCCGGCTGGCTGAACCTCCGTCAGAACGTCACCAAAGCCGCGGCGTGCCCTGACCTGTCCGACGGGTGTCCCGGCCTCCGGGCGCCGGCCTGCGCGTTCCGCCGCCGACCCCGACCCCGACCCCGACCCCGACCCCGACCCCCACCCCGACCCCGACCCCGACCCCGACCCCCACCCCCTTGGCAGACCCCGCGGCCGCCGGCTACTGGGCGCGCATGAAGGCGCGAGCGCAGCGGCAGATCTCCCAGCTGCGTGAGAAGGCGGCGGAGCAGCGGGGCGCGGAGTGGCGGAGCGCGGCGGAGAACGTGGCGGCGGTCCGGGAGGCGGCGCAGGTGGGTCCCGGGAGGCGGCGCAGGTGGGTCCCGGGAGGCGGCGCAGGTGGGTCCCGGGGAGCGCAGGAAAGAGGCTCCGAAGAGGCCCTACCGGTACTACTTACCGTTAGGAAGATACGGTACGGCAGATTGCGCACCTGGCAATGAGGGGTCCGAGAGCTGCCGTACGATGTTTTGTGTACGGAACGCGGCCTTCGGGGGCCCGTGGGGATACGGAGTTATGGAGCGGGTGCACCCGCGCACGCACGGACGGACGGACGGGCGGACGGACTATGTTTCACTGTGCGTGGCGTAATGTGTTGGGGACAGCGCCGATGCCCCTTGCCGTACAATTACCATTTCAAGCCGTCCGCGCACCCCCGGGACGGTGGCACCCGACGGTGGCACCCGCTGGTGGGGTTGCTGGGTTGTTGTTTTGTGCATTCCTTCGCGGCGGCGGCGGCGGCGGCTGTCCCCAGGAGGTGGTGGCGCCGGCGGGGGCGACCTGGCGGGAGCGAGCCCGGCGGGCCTGGACGCTGGTGCAGCTGCTGGACAGCGGCCCCCTGGCCAAGTGGGCGGCCAGGGCCATGGTGTGCGCCTACTACGTGAACCAGGTGAGGGCCGCGACCTCAGCCCCAGCGCCAGCCCCAGCCCCAGCCCCAGGCGGTGATACCGGGCCGGGGTCGGACGGGTCGGGGCATGACGGGTAATGATACCCTGGGCTAAGGGGTCCGTGCCCCACCAGGGCCACCTCCTCCCAGCGGTAGGGATTCGGATCTGGGTGGCGCATGTGCGGTGGGCCAACACGGGGTGCCGATGACAATGTCGGGGAGGGGGGCACGGGGAGCGAGGGCGGGGCGACACTTGTGCGACACCAGAGGGAGGAAGCAGTTCACAGCGTGCTCATGAGCCCAACCGATCTGCTGTTGCTGTTGCGGTGTCGTACGCGGTCAGGTGGCGGAGGCGGTGGAGCTGTGGGTGCACCTGAGGAACACGCCGTACAAGAGGCGCTGGGCGGACGAGCCGCCGCCCCGGCCGCCCTCATTCCCGGTCGCGATGGTGGGTGCAGCTCTCCAGCTCGGGGCAACGCGGGAGTGCAGCAGGGGCCGGTGGCTGGGTGGTGAGGTGGGGTGGGACGATGACACGCGGTACGGGTTCGCTGCGGGCTGCGGCCATCGGCTTTAGATCAAAACGAAACGACCAGCTCCGGCAGCTAGCGCCCCCAATGTCAAGCTCACCCAGCCTGTCTAGCCAGCTTTCCACGGACTCGCCAGGACGCCGTTTCATCTTTGTTTTTCTGGGTCCATTGCTTGCCTCTGGTATTGGTTTCTGCGCCCATAGCTTGCCTTTGGTATTGTTCTAGTGTTTGGGGTTGGCCTAGGTTTTGGTGTCAGCCTGGTGTATGAATGAATGAACGTTACAGCGGACCTCAATCAAAGGGATCGACGTTGTATACCAGGGCAAGCCCCAGCAGGCCCCACCGCCATGGCGGCAAGACACCTCCACACCTCAACGCCGCGAACAAAAAACACACCGGGCCATGACCCCACCTAGACAGACACCGAATCAAGCAGAGGCGCACAACGGGGCGCACAGAGGGCGTGTTTGATGCTGTTTAAACCCCACCCCACCCCACCCGACAGGTGGCGGTCCTGCTGCCCTGCGCGCTGCTGTGTGCCGCCGGGCTGTTGGTGCCCCTCACCGGGGGCGCGCTGCTGGGGACCACCCTGTACGAGGACGCCAGGCTGACGTGGCGCCAGATCATCGCCATCGTACGGTACGGCAGCAGGCCGACGGAGCTGCTGGCCAAGCGACTGGCGATCGTGAGTGGCGACACCGATGCGGCGCTGGCGGGACATTGGGGGCCCAGGGTTTGGGGTGGGGATGGGAGTGACGATGGGGGGCAGGCGGATGCGATGGGGGCGCACGTCGGGAGAGGTAACGCAGTCGCTCACTCGTTTGGGCTCTTGCCTTTAAGCTTTCTTGGCGCTCTCGGTGCCCTCGCACGCTGGCTATGCTCTCCCGCTGAAATGGTGAGGATGTTGACCAGCGGCGACTACTGCCCTCCCCGACGTGAAAATGAATGTTACAAATTACAGCGGATCACGGAATACGAATATGCGATGTTGACCACTGACCACACTGCCCTCCCACGGCATGGTGGCCGCTGGAGCCGTCGCTGATGGGCTGCGGGGTGGAGGTACCCGCGGCGGTGCGGCGCCCCGGCCGCCCACCCTCTTCGGCTCCCTCCTCCTGTCCACCCAACCTCCCGGGCCCTGTGCCCCTGTCCCCCCCTGGCCCCGCACAGATCGGCGCCGGGTTGCTGGTGGTGGCCCACTCCGCACGCGACCGGGCACGGATGCGCAGCTACGCAGGTGGGCGGGTGAAGAGGGTGGGTGGGTGGATGGGTGTGAGGGAGGGAGGGTGGGTGGGTGGGCGGGTGAGCGGGTGGGCGGGAGGAGGCGAACGCCCCTGGAGAGCCGCTGCTGGGCACCTGACCCATGGGACTCTGGGGGCCCTGTGGGCTGTCCGCGCTGCTTGGCCTGAGCTCATGCTCGGTGCTTGTTCCCGGTCACAAGCACTACTAGTTAGATTTAGGGAACGGCTGGGTTACGACGCCTTGGACCCCTGCCCTGGACCAGATCCGCATGGGCCGCCCACAGGAGTTCCACCGTCCACTCTTCCCCGGCCTCCCACATCACCCGCCCCCCCCCGGGTGTGCAGGCATGCTCCTGGCCGAGGACCGCGCCGCGCCCTCCCCCGGCCGCAAAAAGTCCGCCGCGCTGCTGGCGGGCCGCCTGCTGCTGGGCTGTCTGCTGCTGTACGCGGGCTGGTCGCAGACGCGCCGGGTCATGTCGCGCGGCGGCGCGCTGTGGCAGGCGGCCGCGCTGACACCGCGACAGCAGGCCGCCGCGGACGCGGCCATGCACGCCGCCCTGCAGGCCGCCCGAGTGCGGGCCGCGGGACCGGGGGCCGCAGTGGGGGGCGCGATTACCCCGGACACCGCCGCCGGGACGGCCGGTTTGGCGGGCGCCGCCGGCGCCGCCGGCGCGGCGGCGGTGCCCGCCGCTGCCGCGGCGGCGGCGGCGGCTGCGGCCGCCGCCGCCACCGCGCAGCGCCACCACTTTGGTGTCCCCGACAGCCACGACAACAACTGGCAGCTGCTGCAGATGGTGCTGTGTGTGCCGCTGGCGCTGGGCTTGCAGGTGGGTGCGGGGGGTGCGGAGCAGGGGGGGAGGGGACGCAGGCAGATTCGGCCACTTGGGGGCGGGGCCCGGCCGCCCGGGAGTGTGTGGGTTGTTGGATGCGACACATCCACATGCATCTCAAGGTACCCACAAGAACGAAACATGGTGCGGTTGAAAACCGCACACACACGCTCGCGCACTTCCCGCCCTCCCCTTCCTTCCCGCCCTACCCTGCCGGCCCGCCCTACCCTGCCGGCCCGCTCTCACCGGGCCCTTGCCCAGGCAGTCAGTGTCGCCCACCTTCCGCTCCTCACCCCCTACCCCACCTTCCGCTCCTCACCCCCCCCACCCCCCCACCCCCACCCCCACCCCCACCCCCACCCGACGCAGACGCGGCTGACCTGCCGTCTGCTGGTGGCGGTGCTGCTGCTGGAGGCGCTCACCTGCTGGCCCTTCTGGGCCTGGTACTGGCCCTCCTGGCACTACGCAGCGCACGTGCGGCTGCACTTCTTCACCAACGTGGCGGTGGCGGGGGGGCTGGTGCTGCTGCAGTGCCTGGGCGCCGGCAGGTTCACCGTGGACAGGCTGCTGGGCCGCAAGGCAGACTGAGGGGACACTGAGGGGACAGCAGAGGGGAGAGGGGGGCCTCCGCAAGGCGGACACGGGGGGGGGGCCGAAGGGGTCTTTGTCCATCCCGACATCGCCGGTCTTCGGTTTGGTGCTCTTCTGCGGGTTTGCTGTTTTGATGGACGTGAGGAGGGCTGCCTGTAAGTTTGGTTTCTGTGGAAAGGACTTTCAGAGCAAGCCCGGAACGGGCTAGGGCGTCTGTGTGGCATTGTTGGCGTTGGTTCGACCGGGGCATCGAGGGAGCCGGAGCGGCTGTGCAGGAGCAGGATATTGTCTTCAGGTTCCGGGGTGGCTTACCACACTGAATATGGGATTCTTCCGCGGAGTTGAACTGGCGGCGAGAGGTGAATGGGCGGCGCGAGCGGGCGGTGGCGGCACACCCCACACAAACACATACGGGCGACATGCAAACGACACACACGCACACCCGTGTTCAGCTGCGTGGTGGCAGCCATGGGCCGTTCGGACACAGCGGAGGTTCGGAGAGGAGGATGTGCCGTGGAGCGGACGATGCCGAACGAGAACGGCGGGGCACAGAAGGCAGAACCCGACCTGGCCGTGTGCTGAAAAAGGCACATCTATCGCGGGGGGGGGGGTCCGGGTGTCCGGTTTGTTGTTCGAACACGTTGCTTGCGCCGGGTCCCGGTGTGGGCGAGGTGCGCACTGGGGTGGCGGATGCCGAGCTGCCGGCCCGATGACCCGGCCCGACAGGAGGTGTGTGGCGCTCGAGGCCGAAGCAGTCAATGCACTGCAGCCGCACAGGTGCGCCGCGCCGAGGGCGCCGTGTGCCGCGTGTCGAGTGCCGTCATGGTGCCGGGTTGGCTGAAGGTTACATGCCGTGTTCAGGGCTAGGAACCTAGGATCCTACGCGGCCACCACCGGTGTCGTACGGCCAGGTGTGACGCAGTAGCATCCGTTTCCTCCTCTGGATCTCAGATACCGCCTGGCACGTTGACCATCGGCCCTGCAAACGAAGGAAGGTCTTGCAGGCGTTGCTTGATGCAGTGCTTGATTGTGAAGTGAAGTGCAAGGGGCGCCACGGGGCCCCCCATCGTTGTCGCAGCGAGAGGCCGCCTCAGGCCTCGCGGGGAGCCGGGTGGGGAGCACCCGACCCCATCTCCTCCACCGGATGGGCCGCCACGCGGAGGCGGCGAAGGAAGCGCCGCTGCACTCCAGCTCTCCAGGGTGGGTCGTACTCCGCGGGCAACGCCGAACCATTCCGGTCGGCCGCAGGGGTTCTGTCCCATCAGTGAATCAGCGCGTCAGCAGCCTCTGACCTAGCAGGCAGCGTGGTGTCAACGGGTCCGGATATAATACGAATCAAGAAGCCATCGGAAGGGGCTTCCAGGCGTCCAGGTGCTGTCCGTTTCGTCAGTCGGCACCGTCACCGTCATCGGAGGGAGCACAGCGACGCAGCCACCCACCCGACCACGAGCGCCCAACAGAGGACGGCACAGGCCTAGCCCCGACACCCGTAGGCCCCCGAGACCCTTAAAAGTTTCCGCGCCGGCACAAGCGCACAACGCACTCCATCCGCCCCCCTCTCATGGCCCCGCGCGCGAATGCCCGGCAGCCTATCCCCCCGGGAGGCACCAGGGACCAGGCTGGCCCCCGATGTCCCGAGGCCGCAGCAGCTCGGGTGCAGCCAATCGAAGTGAAGGGGCCTGCGTGCCCATGCACACCACAACCCACCTCCGGCCCCACGCCCGCCAGGTACCCTAGGCCAAGAAAGAATTTATCCGATCCGAGATCCGGCGGAGATGACGCCGCCCCGCTGCTCCACCCAGCCTGGATGCCTTCCGCGGTTCTCGCTCCCCCATGTTGGGTCCAGACTGGACCAGGACAGGCAGCGGCCCAGGCGGCGGCTGCATCCGCCCGCCGCGTCCCCCGGTGGGATCCGTTTCGCTGTGGTCACACGCGCGGTCCGAAGTTCGGTGGTGGGCGCCGCAAGGTCCTGATGTCCTGCGGCGACGTCACACGGCCTGATTCCTGTCGCGACGCCACTCGGCGCCTAGCTTTCTCGAGAGTGGCCGCCCCAGCGGTAAACGCAGCAGTGCAACTGCCGCCCCCTTCTAACTGCCGTAACTGCTCACTGAGCTCAACTGAAACCCGCTTTGCCCAACACCAGCTCGGAAGGAACGGCCCCCCTTCTGTTGCAGGGCACCTGCAGGCGACCTACCCAGCTCTACGCGGCGCTGGAGGACACGGCCCGGGCGCGTGCAGTAGCCCCCGCCACCACCGTCTCCGGCATCACCCGCAGCCGCATCAGCACGCCGCCCGCCTCCTCCAGCGCCAAGCCCCGCCGAGCGATCAGAATCTGCTGAAGCAGCCCCACCCCCACCCCCACCCCCACACCCAACCCCACCGCATCCACACCGGCCTCTGCAGCACCTGTATCGGCGTTACTCCCATCCCTTCTGCGCTCGCCCGCGGCCCCGCAACACACGGCGCACCTCCCGGTACCCCTGCTGCTACAGCTGCTGTCTACTGTCTGTCTGCTGCTACAGCTACTGCCGGTGCCTTGACACATGCAGCCGGCACACTGCCTAGAACTGCTCCTGCTATTGCTGCTGCCGCTTCTGTTGTTGCTATTAGTACTACTACTATTACCACTCGGTAAGCTGTTTTCCTCCAGGCTAGAGAGCTCTCGATCCGCGCCGCCTGTCGCCGGCCAGGTCCCCGGGGGGGCCTCTAGGGTGGGCTCGGCGGCCGGCGCCTCCGCCGCCGCCGCGGACACGGCTGCCCTCCCCGGCGGGCGCCCTGCGGCGGCCGGCCAGGCCGTCCACCTCCCCCTTTCCGAGGACCCCTCCGCCTCCACCTGCGCCTCCTTCATCCGCGCGCCGCCCGATGACGGCACCGTCGCGGCCATGCCCCATGGCCGTCCCTCGACGCCGCTGGCGCCAGCCCCCGGCGGGGATGCTTCTAGAGGCTCCGACCACACAGCGGCCACTGCCACCTCGGAGGGGGAGTCGCCCTCGCTCGAGTGCCGGGGGGACAGCCCGGGTGTGCCGGCGGCAGACGTCCCTGGAGGCCAGTCCCGCGGGTCGGCGGCCTCTGTGTCCGGTGCCCGACCGGCCGGCGCGGAGCAGGGCGAGCTCCACAGCTGCCCGGCGCCCGCGTCAGCCGCCTGCGCCCCCGCCCCTAGCCCAGCACCCGAAGCGGACGCTGCCCAGGCCTGCTCCGAAGCCACGCCGGTGGTCGGCCCTGTCGCCGCCGCCGGTGCCGCCACCGGCGCGCTGCCCGTCCTGAAGAGCAGCTCCCCCAGGAACGACTCCATGAGGTCCTCCGCGGGGGCACCAGGCCCGGCCACTCCCAGGTCGCACGTGACGCCCTGGAGCTGCCGCGGCCCCCGCTGCTGCTGGTGCTCATGCTGGTGCTGCTGGTGCAAAAGGCGCCACAGATGCAAGCCCTCCTGAAGCAGCAACAAGTCCCGCGCCCCAATGTCGTACCGCTGCAGCAGCACCTGCAGCACCTGCCAGTACAGGTCCCGCCCGCCCGGCCTGCCGCTGCCGCCGGCGGCGGCGGGCCCCCCGGTGGAGGAGGCGGCGGCGCCAGCCGCGGCGCCTCCGCGGGCGTCCTGGTGCCCCAACGCCGCCAGCGCCCAAAAGACCTGCACCAGGCCCGGTGTGGGCAGTACGTGGAGCAGCTGCCGGGTCCGTGCCGCCAGCGCGGCAACGACGCGCCCTTGGCTCTGCCCCTGCCCCGGGCCATGGCTGGGGCCGTCACCGTCCCGCAGACCCGTGCGGGCGCACGCCCACGCCAGGTCGACGAGGGAAGAGGCCGATAGGCGGCCGCAGTCCTGCGCCAGCAGCGGCGCCACGGCCGCCACCAGCTGCCGCGCGGGCGGGTGCCGCACCCTCACCAGCGGCTGCAGCAGCGCGCAGGCGGCGCGGACGCGCAGGCGCCGGAGGTGGTGCCGCAGCAGCGCCGCCGCGGCGTCGCAGAGGCGGGGATGGTACAGCGTCGGGCCCTGGTCCGCGGCGGCGGTCAGGACCTGCGCCAGCAGCCGCACGTGGACATCCAGGACATCCCGGGGCGGCAGCGTCGCCGCCGCCGCCGCTGGCGCCACAGGGCTGCCGGCCGCGGCTGCCGGGCTGCCGGCGCCCGCCAGCGCGCCCGTGGCGCCACCGCGGACAGCAGCCGCAGCAGGTGCGGCAACCGCAGCGGCTCCGGAACCCCCAGGCGTGGAGGTCAACGCCGGGGTGGCCAGCGGCGGTCGTGGGGCTGCGGCCGGCTCGCCCTCGCCGCGGCCCGGCGGCACCCACAAGAGCAACGCGTCCGCGCACACGTCCGACAGTGCGCTGCAGACGCTGGGGTCGGGTCGGGGCTGTGAGGAGAGCGCATGGAGGGCGTGGAGCACCGACTTGAGCGGCGGCATCGCCGGGACGGGGGGCCGCGGGCAGTCCTTCGCGGTTGCGGTTTCGCTGCCTAGATGGACATATGGGGGGCACGGGATCGACAGACGCTGCTCCGGCTGCAGCTGCGGCTGCTGCTGCAGCTGCGGTGGCGGCGGCGGCCACGGGCTGAAGGCTGCGTCGCCACCTGCTGCACCCACGTCCTCAGCTGCTGCGGGCGGCGACGACGACGACGGCGGGGACTGGTCGGTGGTCGGTGTCGAGCGATCATCGGGTAGCTCCGGTGGGGGCAGCAGAAGGGCAGCCAGGCGCGGATCGGCGGCCACGGGCTGCAGGAGCCGCAGCATCAGCCGGCCCAGCCGCTCCAGCATCGCCGGCGAGTGGTACGGCAGGACCGCCATGCTGTGCGCGATCAGCGCGAGCTGCGGCGCGTCGCAGAGCAGCGCGTGGTGGGCGCCGCCGCGCCGCCGCGCATCGAGAGTCGCAAGGGGCCGCTCCGCCGCGTCGTCCACTGACCCATGGGTCGACGCTTCCGAGCTGCCCTGCTGCACGGCCGCCGCCGCCGTCGCGCCGCGCCAGTCCACTGCGCCGTCCGCAGGCGGCCGTGTGCTCAATGCGACCGCGGGGTCCGCTTCAGCCGGTAAGATCAGACCGGAGGGCGGCGGCGGCGGCGCCGCCGCCGCCGCCACGTGGGTTGCTGCTTCTGGCATGGTCGCCGACGGCGCACCAGCTGCCGGGCCCTCCTGTGGGTGTTGCAACTGTAGCTGCTGCAGCTGCGGCAGCAACGGCAGGTGGAACGCGCCGTGATGCGAGCCGTCGCGCGACGACTCGATACGGCGCAGGTCGTACAGCTCCACATCGCGCGCCTCCAGGGGCTGCACCTGCAGCAGGAGGAGGAGGAGGAGGGCGGCGGGAAGAGGATGCAGGCGCGCACGGTGCGGCATGCATGACGCATGCGGAAATGCAGTGCAGCCCGGTACGACTCTCCATCGTTCCGTGCAGCGATGGCTTTGGAGATGTGTCCGGGACATCCCGAACAGGGAGGGCCTACTTGAGTGTCATCCGCCGACGCCGGCACAACTCAGTCCTCGGCGTCCCCTTGATCGTACCCAGCGCCATTACTTACGTTTGCCCTAGAGGGAGGATCATCCACACGCATTCCTGAACCCCCGTCTTGCTGCCACTGCGACCTGGAGAGCCAGTCACTGCGATCAGTCCGCGCTACGCGCCCCGCCGCGCCCGGCACACCGAATCCCCGGCCGCCCAATCCCGGGCCACCGCGGACTGCCCTGCGGAGCTCCCGAGCGCTCAGGCGCATGACGAGATGGAAATGGCACGGCGGCGGCGGACCGTCCCCCAGGCCCCCGGCCCACGTCCCCCAGCCCCCGGCCCACGTCCCCCAGCCCACGTTCGCCCTCTCAGCTCCGCACTGAGGCGAGCATCATCTCCAACGCAACGGACACGAACGATTAAAACCGTCGGGCAAAGCGGCCGGGAGGCCCTGCCCCCCTAGGGTCCCCTCACCTTGCCCCGCAAGGCGCCACTGACGTAGAGCAGCTGCGGGCGGGACGAGGTGTCGGTCCGCGGCGGGCTGTAGCCCGAGAGCGGGTTGAGCAGCGCCCGCAGCAGCGCGTGACTGTCGGGGGGCGGCAGGTACTCCAACACAGCCAGCTGCACGGCGGAACGTGCAAAACCGGCGGGGCGCAGGACGGGACGGTTTGCAGGGCATCCACGGCGCTATGGCGGGGTGGCGCGCGGAGGAGGAAACAAGGCGCGCGTCCCGGGCGCACAACGTAGGCCGGCTGGCTCGTAGCGAACCGTGCGGTTACCAATTGGGGCTCGCGCGACCCTGCACCGCCCCAGAGCAGCCTGACCTTGCAGCCACGGCCCATACGACTACCCTTTCACAATACCTTCAGTATACGGGGCATGAGTCCGCCGGTGATGGCTGCCCCGCCCGCCGGCTGCCCCGCCGCATATTTACCCCCGTGGCCCTCCCTGCCGCACGCCCCCCGCGGCAAGGCAGCACACAGCACGCCCGCCACACACGCCCCGCACCCCGGCCTCACCTCTGCACCGCCACACACCGGCCCCTCCAGCAGTCGCCGCGCCAACGCCGCCACGCCCTCCGGCGCCGTCACCCCCACGAAAGCGCACCCCAGCCCCGGCCGCCCCCGCGACACCGCCGCGTAGTCGTACGGCATGTAGTACAAGTCGATGCAAGCGCCGCGCACCGCCAGCAGCTCGTCGAGCAGCGCACGTGGCTGGAGCGCCGGGGACAGCCGCCGGATGACGAGGCCGGTCCGGTCGGGACTGATGTGGTCCAGGCTCACACGCCGCATCGACGCGTCGCCGCCGCCGGTTGGTGCGGCGGCGGTTGCGGCGACAGTTGCGGCTACGGAGGGAGCCCTTCGCAACGGACGCGATGGGAAATCCTGTGCCTCTGTGCTCCGGCGGCGAGCCACCGGCGCCGCTCCCTCCGCTGCCGCCATCGCCGCCGCTGAGGAGAGGCCGCTTCCAACAGCGCCATGCGCGTTCGCGAGGAGGTCCGCTGTCCCGCGTGTCGCGTCCGCGAGGTTTGGGGCGCTGAGGGCCGAAGCGGCGCTGATCGCCACCGCCCCTGCGGCCGGGACAGGAGCCAGCGGGCTGAACGTCAGCCGCGGTGCGGCCATCGCCGCCGCCCCTGCAGGTGCCTCCCCCAGACCGGTGCTCCCGGCGTCTTGGTTCCGGAGCGCCGCTGGCTGAGGCGGCTTTGCGGGCTGTTCCTCGGAGGCGGAGTGAGTCAGCAGCGCCTCCAAGAACGCGAACGCGTCTGCGTCGCCGTCTCCCAAAGACGGTTCCGCGGGCGGGAGCAAGGCAGACTCCACCGCCGGCTGCTGCTGCTGCTGCTGCTGCTGCTGCCCGGCGGTTGCCAAGGACGCCGCTCCCGAAGGTAAAGGCAGCACCGCCGTCCCTGACACCGCCGCCGTCGCAATGGCTGCGGTCGCCGCCGGCGCGGTCTCTGTCGAGCCGCCGGTCGCACCTGGCCCGGTCCCCTCCCGCGTCTCTCCACACCGGCTCGGGAGGCACCCCACGGGCAGGTCCGCGGCAGAGCGGACAGCGCTCCCCGCCACAGCCACCGCCACCGCCACAGCTTCGCCAGGAGCTGCTGCTTCGCGGCCGTCATGGCGCCGATCCGCCGACGGCCCAACCCGACCGGGCTGCTCCGGCGCGCTGCCGCCAGGCCCCTCTCCTGCCCCACACGTCACCGTCACCGGCACGTGGTGGCCCGCGTGAGTGGCGCCTTCGGCGGACGCCGTCACAGGCGGCCCCACCTCCCCACAGCCGGCACAACCATAGCCTGGGCTCCCGGGGGTCTCCACTAGCGCGCCCTCACGCACACCGACTACCCCAAACCCCATCGCCGCCGGCTCCGCGCGCAGCCCTGGCCTGACCCGCGGCCCCACAAGAGTCTCCGCCTGCTCCGAACACCCGGCCGCCGGTGGCGCTGCGTCTGCCACTGCCGCTGACTGCGGCGGCTGCACATCCGCCACCTGCGATAGCTGCTGCCGCTGCTGCCGCGTGAGCTCCCTTGGCTCCGCAGCGTTCGCTAAAAGCCCGCACGCCCCCGGTGCCTCCGGCTCCATCGCATGTGCCCGTACGTCCGCCTCCGCCTCCTCCAGCAGCACCGCAGCATGCCCCTCCGCGTACACCGCCACGGCGTCCAGGAACCGCTCGTCCCGCACCCGGCACCTCGCCAGCGCGACTGCCGCCGCCGCCACGTCCGCCGGCGCCACCGGCATGCCGCCCGGTTCCGGAGCCCCGGGATGCGGGGGCAGGTGCGCCGCCACGTGCAGCGCCAGGCGGCGCATCAGCGCCGGCCGGTGGTGCGTGAATCGCGCGCACGCCTCAGCCACGCGCGCCGCCTGCGAGGGCGTCAGTGCGGGCAGGCACCGGTCCACCGCGTCCAGGCCCCGCTCCATGAGGCCGCTGTGGTACACCCCGGCGCGCGCGTACAGGTCCATCACCTCCACCACCTGCGCGGGAGTCAGGGCGAGCAGGCGCGGCGGCCGCGCCAGCTCCGCGTCCGCATCGAGCCCCGGGGGATCCGGAGTCGCAGAGCGGCGGGGCGCCGACGAAGCCGCCGCTGTCGCAGCGGCGTCGGCGATGGCCTCATGGCCTGCGGGCTCCACCGGATGAGTTTGAGGGCAGCCTGGAGCGGGGCTCGTGGGCGCCGCTCCCGCCGCCACGGAGGCTGCCGCCGCGCCGTCGCCGCGCTCAGTAGCCGCAGGCGGCGGCGGCGGCGGTCTCATGCAGAGGTGGTCCGCGACGGCGCGCAGGAAGCCCGGTTCACGGTCGTGGCGCCAGCCGCAGGACGCCACGTCGCGCAGCAGGCCCAGCAGCGGCGCCGGGCCGGGCAGCTCCGGCAGCCGTGACTGCAGGTGCAGCATGAGGCGCTGCATGGCGGCCCCCAGGTTACCGGCCGCGGTGACCGCCGGCGGCGCGTGCAGCGCCGCCAGCGCCCGCAGCAGGCTCACGGTGTCCATGGCACTGGGTGCCGCGCATTCCGTGATGTGGGTCGGCGCGGCGGCGGCCGCCGCCGTCGACGCGCGCTTGGGGCGCGCACCGTTGTGGGATACCGGCGCTTGGGGTAGGCCCCTCGAAACGGCCGGATCGAGCGGGATGCGCTGGGCCCGCGCCAGGATCCGGTCCAGGAGCCTCTTCCCCATGACCCGCATGTGCAGGAGCCCCGCCAGCAGGCTTGCCGTCTGGGGCCAGGTGGCGGTCGACGCCGCGGCGGTGGCGGCGGCCACAAGGCTGCGGGCGAGGTCCGGTGGCAGCGGCCGGCCGGCGCCGCCGGCGGAGGCGCGCAGGCAGGAAGCCACACTCGTGATGATGTCCGCGAGCTCCGCCACCGCCGCCTGGCCCTGGTGGGTCCCGGAGGTCGCCGCCTCGGCCCTGCGCAGCGCGACCGTGCCGCCCGCCGCCCGGCCGCCGCCCCGGTCTCCACAGCCCAGCGAGGGGCTGCGGGGGCCCGGGGTCGCAAACGCGGAGCTGCCCAGCCGCTGGTCTAGGAGCACGCAGGTCCGTTCGACGAGTGGCAACGGCAGACCGGCGGCCCAGGTCCCAGCATCCGCTCCCCCGGTGCCGCTGCTGTTGCTGTTGCTGCTGCTGCTGTCAGGGTCCACGCTGTGATGCCCCTGTTGGGTGTGGTGGCGCCAGGCCTGCGCGAGGACGCTCAGGTCGTGCAACGCCGAGGACCGGTACGCGTCGTCCGTGGCGAAAGCGCAGGACAGCGGGGTATCAGCTGCGGAACCGGTACCGCTGCAGGTGCCAGCCGCGTGGCGCGCCAGAGCCCTGTGCTGCTGCGCCGCTGGAGCAGGGAGAGCCCCGCGCGAGAGCAGGCGGGAGGGGCACCCGGTGCCGCCGGCGCTGTTCGCAACTGACCTCCACGTCCAGGGAAACGCAAGTAAAGCCTGCGACAACGGGGAGCTCGGCTTTGCGATTTCGCGGGGGCCTCTGGCAAGCAATGATTGTTCAGCATGGGTATGCGCCAGTAGACCATACCTGCCGGCATTCCAGCGCCGAGCGTGCCGGCGCGTTGATGGCGCAGGCCTCACCGCTGGTGTTTGGTAGCTCCCGGGACAATTCCCTGCATGCGTTCCGACAAAACGTTGATGGTGGAATCGACGCTGATGGTTTTTCCATTCCGTCCCGGACTTGCCTTCCGGCCTCGACCCACGACGTCCAAGCTCTCGCCGAGCTGCCTACGCTCGACAAACAAACGTAACAAACACACTTTGAAAGCACTGCAATGCTTGTAATAACAAATAACCTCGCACCTGGAGACGTCCCAGTCACAGCAGCAAGACGCCCTGTCACCATAAGCCGACGGCGCAGCCAGCATTGGTTCACTGTATCATAGTCAGGTCAATAGTGTAAACGATCATAACAGGCGAGGCCGATTGCACAGAAACGGTTTGGGAGAAGCTAAATTGCATACTCCAGCTTTTCCAACTGCGTGCTTTGCATATTCGAATTATAAAGGTGGCATGGTAACGTCTTGATGCAATCGGAAAGGCACACGGAACGAAGACCTTCTATACGCCGTACGGTTGCGCCTTCTGCAAGTTCAGTGCGACCTTGACAGCCAAGGCATGCAGTGAGATAATTTTCATCAGTTCTGTATGCTTGATTTGGATCACAATTATTTAACGCTTCGCAAAGCGCCCTGGTCAACTTCAACTCTACCTTGCAAATTTATGCCGCGGCATGAAAAATGAAAGCTTCCGGCGGACCGCAAAAGCTGCGGTTCACTGTCCATTCATTCTCGGGCGAGGTAAGTGCATCTTGGCAGGTACTGTGGCCATATCCCAATTGTTTCCGCAAACTCGACCTCTCGGTGCACGCCCGCAGGACACGGACTACCCTGTCCGTGAACTTCTTATTCACAGCCCTCAGACCAGAGGGTGGCAGTCGCCCAGGTGCGCTGCTCAGGAGGGGCGCGGGAGTTCGGCGCGACCTGCCGTTAGCGAACACCTGGCAGCGACAACCACCCCTGCATCGGGCGCAGGTTTTGCAAATACCCCCAGGAGATCGTGCTGCGGTTGGAGCAGACATGCAAGGTGCAACAGATTCAGATTCTTTCCCACGAATACAAGGTGGGCGGGTTTGTTTCCCCAAACCGTACGGGGTTTGGGCCCCGCAAGTTCGACTGTTATCAACCGCCCTGGCTTCCCCGCTCATAGTCGGGGTTCTTCTCAAAAACACCGGTCACCGCTGCGCTGGACCGTGGTTATTTCCCCCCTGCCAGATCGCCACCCGCGTGGAGGTCTTCGTGGGAGCCCCGCCCAACATTTTGGACACGGACCCCAACAACTGCGTGTTCAAGCGGCTGGGCTACCTCTCCTTTGACAGCAATGAGCGCAGCAACCACCAGGCACGCGAGCTTAAAAGCGTGCACGTCAACGTCAACGCTTTCCTCATCCGTTTCCTCATCCACCGCTGCCACGTGAACAAGCTGAACATCTACAACCAGGTGTGTGTGTTGATCGGTGGGCAGGCCACCAGTGCGTGCTATGCAATGGGCAATGGACAACCAGGGGTGTGTGAGTGTGTAAGAAAAGTGAGCCCAGGTGTGTGTGCCGCATGCACAACTGGGGGGGGGGCGGTCCTCTGCTCTTGCGGAACGCCCTGGCCTGCTCCGCTGCACCCATTTAGTGCCCATGGCTGCACCTACGCCACCAATTCGTTGCAGCTGTCCTCAGCTGCGATCGTGGCCACCGGGGCAGCTGCACCGCGCACGGCAGTTATCACCTTTGTCAGACCCCAAAAAACGCTTAGTCCTCCCGGAGTGTTCTTTTTATTCCACATCCCAATCTTCGACTGTTGCTCGCGGGCTCACGCCGTCACGTTTGGCACACTACCGCACGCGGCCGTCTATGCCACGGGCCCTCTCGGCGCGACAGGTTGGGATCATCGCCCTGAACCTCATCGGGGAGCGAGCCTCGCCGCCCCCAGATGGGCCACCGGGTTTCCTGCAGCTGCACCCGCCGGTCCCCACGGCGCAGCCGTACTACAACGCGGCGGCCGCGGAGATGGCGGATGTGAACCTCGACGTGCACGTGGACACCGTCACAGCGCAGAAGATCCGCGAGCTGGCGCGGCAGAAGGAGGAGGCGGTGGCGCGGGAGGATTACGACACCGCCAAGTCGCTCAAGGTGGGGTTGAGCAGGTCATGGTGTCGCCGGGAAAGGAAAGGAAAGGAAAGGAAGGGGAGACTGCCGGCAGAGCGCGCGCCCGGGACGGACAGCCCCCTTGCTCATGTCTCCGGGAGGATGCAATTGCGACAAGACCTGATACGTTTGAAGAGAGTATTAAGGCATGTTAATACGGGGTTGGCTCACGCCTGCGCGCTCCAAAGGTTGAACGGTCCGTATGGGCTTTGCAGCGTGGTAATCCCTAGAGGAGGACGTTTTGATTCAGGCAGTGTGCACGGCAACTCCGCTGCACGAACGCGGGCGTCCACAAAACCGGCCAACTGCATGGCTGAACTTGCCAAAGTGCGCGGGAGAAAACAAGCAGCACAAAAGCGCCGTGCACAATGACGCCGCCACGTGCCTGTCGTACCCACACCAACACGTCACCCACGACCGCTGTCGAGCCGCGCAGAACAGCATAGACCGTCTCAAAGTCGTGGGCCAGAAGATCGCGCAGCTGGAGGCACGGAAGCGCGCGGCGGTGGAGAAGGAAGACTACGACACGGCGAAATCTATAAAGGCGGATATCGACAAGCTGCGGGCTGCGGGCGAGGGCGCCGCCATGGCACCCGGGGCGGCGGCCGGCAGCAAGAACCCAGATGACATTTTCAACCGGGTGCTGGGCCACAAGCCCTCGGCCGCGGGCAGCAATAACTCACCCGGCGGCGGCCCGGCGCAGCTGCAGCTCCCCTTCGACGATCAGCCCGTGGGCCGGCCGGGCTCGGGGGCCTCGCGGCGGCCCACCTCAGCGGCGGGCGGTGGCTCGAGGCCCGGCTCGCCGGGGAACCGCGGCCCGACAAGTGAGCATTGGGATGCACTGGGTGGCATCGGGATGGCATTCAGGACCCACCGGATGACCGTAGGACTCCGGGACATGTCTCGTCAATTTCGCATGTTTTCGGAGGGGGCCGGGGGCGGGTCAGGACAGTCTGTGCTGAGCTGCGTGCCGCAAGCGCGGGCCGGCGATGGTGAAGAGGTGTCGGGACGATGCCAATTGTTTTGCCTTGGGTGGGCCGCTGTGCACGGGAGGTCTTCCGATTCGCGGTCCGCCGCAGCCGTCTGCGCATGGGACTCTCCAACCCCCACCCCTCCGGACCTGATGTCGTTTCCGGCGCTATGCACCACCTGCGGCCGCAGTCGTGGAGGTGGACGACGAGTACGCGCCCGGGCCCCCCACGCACCTGAGCGCCATGTCCGCGGGCGGCAACAACCGGCACCAGCAGTACGACGACCGGCCTGTGGGGGGCCGCGGGCGCTACACGCCCACGGAGGACCAAATGGTGGCGGCGGCGATGCAGCGGCAAGCGGCGGGGCCCCAGGTGGACGCGGGCTGCCCGTCACCGCCGGGCTGGCCCGACGATCTGGCGGCGCCGGAGCCGGTCCCAGGTGTGTGGCGGAAGGTACACACAGGAAAATTTCTCTTACTAAGAGACCCCCCCTTCTCCTGGAGAAGGGCGGGTCTCTCATCTGAACACAGGAGAATTTATAGGGCGTTAGCAGATGCCCCAGAGACGCCCGCGCATGCGGTGGCGTTGACGGGCTATCCTTCGGAAGCCAGCATATCCTTCCGCTGGGCTTTCGTGTCATGGCCGTGTGCCCCTAGGTGTGCGGTCCCTGTTCGGGCATCATGGCCTTGAGGCGCATCTATAGATGTCCGTCATGCCGTGATGCACATCGCCTGCTGGCAGCGCAGCACGGGCTGTCTCAAGTCTTCCTTTCTTTCTCCGTTCGCCGCATCAAGCAACCGTGCCCGGCCTGTGCCCTTCATGTGTGCGGGCAGGCGCGGTGGCCAAGGAGGCGGAGGCGCTGGAGGACCTGGCGGGCGAGTACGTGGCAAGGGCCTTCTACTCCAAGAACTGGCAGCTGCGTGATGCGGCTGTTGCCTGGCTAGCAAAGGAGGTGCGGGGATGTGGTGTGTGTGGGAAGGACAAGGGAAATCCGGTGGACCCAGATGGGGGAGGTTTCGGGTAGGAAAAGTTCATGTTTGGCGGCATCCCCGCACGAGACGACGCCATGCGCACATATGAATGAACGTTACAGCGGACCCCAAAGGGATCAACGGTGTATACCAGGGCAAGCCCCAGCAGGCCCCAGCGCACATATGATTTGTTGAGCTGTATCAGCCGGCACCGCCAGCCCGCCGAGTGCCGTAGCGCAGTTCGGACGTTTCTCCACGTGAGATTCGGGGCCGTGGACGACGCAACCGCAGCAGGGCAGCAGCAGCGGCGAAGGGACCTCCGGTGGGACTTCATGCGAACCCAGTGACACGATCCGGCAATCGCCCAGTGACACAGGGCGAATGCGAATGCACGCGGGAGGGGATGCGACTCGGGCCATCTCGAGGACTCAATTCCTCGCATGTCGAAAGCTGGTGGTGCACATGAAGGGTTATACAGCAGATGACAGGGCCCGGAACGCACCAGGGCGGTGCATGAAGGGGTAGGGCGGGCGGTCCTTGACTCCCCGGCAATGCACCTGCGCACCCTTCCCTTCTGCGGCGACCCACCTGACGGGTGCTGTCCCCGCGGGTGCGCGGCCTCGGCCCGGCCTGACCGCCGCAGGTCGCCGCCGGCGGCTTCGACGGCAAGCGAGAGGCGTTCCGGACGTTGGTGCGGGTGGCGGTCAGGGGCATGAAGGACAAGGTGGCCAACGTGTACCTGGCCTGCCTCACGCTCATCCCCGCGTTGGTCGACAGCGGCCTGGCGGCGGCCAGTGGCGGGCGGGAGGTGGAGTCCATGGCGGAGACGCTGCTGCCGCAGCTGGTGGAAAAGCTCGGGGACAACAACGCCAGGCTCAGGTGCGCGAAGGCGTACTCGGCGAGCCGGCATGGCTGCAGGGCACCGAACGCACACGGACACACAGCACGAGGCGCGAGCGGCAGGTTGTCCTTCCTTCGTTGCGTGCTTTACCTGCCGCTTATAGAAACACACGGGCTGCCGTAGCACACAGACGTACCGCACGAGCGACCACCTGCCAATGGAAATTTTGGGATACGGGCATCAGCGCACCGTGTGATCGGGGCGAACATGGCGCATCCGCACAAGGCCCCCTCCGTCCTGCGCTGACCCCGCCGTCAAGGGCCGTAGGGCACCGCACGCGCCAACGACCGCACCGTAGCCGAATCCTCGTTGACCCGTTCTTTTGTTATTTATTACACATACGGTCGGTGGGGCTCCGGTTGCCCGATTAACACAGGGATGCAAGCAAGGAGAGCATCATGCTGCTCGCCAGTATCAAGGACGCGCAGCTGGCCGCCCACACCAGCGTCTTCATCAAGCCGGTCAAGAACCAGAGCGCGTGGCGACCGGTGCTGGGCATCCTGCAAGTGCTCCGGGTACGGGTATTGTTGTGGGGGGGGCGTGGCGACGTGGTGTAACCGGAGGGCACCTGGCACAGCGCGACACGGGGCTGTGGCGCTTCCTTCATTGTTTCCTTCGTGCGTGGCAGCCCTCGATGACATTGGACAGCGCCTTCCCACATCGTCTGCAGCCGGCGTTGACATACGGCGCCCACTGCTTCGTGGCGTGCAGCTGATCGAGACTGGGTGGGACCGCCTGCTGCTGCCAGCCCACGTCGGGATCATCCCAAACCCTCCGGACCGTCCCTTCCCACACGTTCCCCACGTGTTTGCATGCATGCGGGCCTGTGTCTGTCATGCGCTCATGCCGCGGCCTGTGGGTGAGCCCTCTCCCACCCGGCCTGGTGTCCCGCAGGACCTGGTGCCGCTGGTGGGCATCTCCCGGACGGGCGAGGGCTTCGAGCTGGGCGAGCTGATGGACTTCGTGGGCAAGGCCTACAACTCGCCCAACGCCGACGTGCGCAGCGAGGCGGTGCGGGTCACGAAGGAGGTGTTCGACCTGGTGGGGCCGGCCATCAGGTGAGGTAGTGGGCAGCTAGGCACCACCGGTAGGGGTGGGTCCCAGTGCCGTCCGTGGCAGTGGCAAGCGGTCGGGGACCACGGGAAGGCTGCTGCAGGGCGGCAGGAGAGTGGCCTGGGCGAGTGGGCTGGCCGGCTGACCGGACGACAGTGCCCTGCGGTACTGGGGCGGAGCCGTGAGCGCGTTGCACCTGTGCGTGGCCGCTGCTTGCTTGGTCGGCTGGATGGATTGCTCCGAACCGGTTGAGCCGCACTGCATGATTTCACGTCACGCTATGTGGGCATACGGTACTGTCATATGTGCCTTGCTCTAAGCTGAAAAACAGGATCTTTTTGAAAGTTTAGGACTGAAAGAAACTGGACTTTCTCTCTCAGCTGTCGCATCGCAGACGTCTCGTACCTGATTAAGATGAGGGCAGGGAACGAAAGCTGCGTTGCGCGTTCGGGGTTGGAAGGAAAGACAGGACCCGCTCCGGAGGGCTGTCGATGGGCCAGCTCGTCAATCCCGTGGAGGCGACGCTGTTCACAAACTACCGTACTGTCGCAATGCCCGTCGGCTTGCAGGAAGTGCATGCCCAAGGACATCAACCCCAAGATCAAGGAGCAGGTGGACGCCGTACTTGGTGGCGGCGACGCACCAGCAGCTGCCGCGCCGCCGCCTCCGCCGCCGCCGGCGGCGCCGCGGCCGCCGCCGCCGCGAGCCTCGGGACCGCCGCCCAGCAAGCGCCCAAGCAGCGCGAGGAGCGACGCCAGCGGGGCCAACGGGAGCAGGGGCTCGACGGCGCCCACCCCCAAAGCGATGCCGCCGCCGCCCCCGCCACCACCGCCCCGCCGGGCCCGCCAGGTGAGCTTGGGCGGGCGTGTGCACACCGGACTTACACCCTCGCGAAAAAGAACCAAAGTTCTCCAGTCGCTCCGATACGCTCCAGGGCCGTTTGGGCTCCCGGTGGCACTGACGGGTGCGGCCAAGAGATCTGCTCCCCTCCCCCGCTCGTTGTGAAGGCTGACCTACACTCTCCTGTTGCCATGGCTGCTGCATGTCTGGCAGGCACCTGGTGCGTTGTTGGTCCAGGGGGGGACCCCCTTGGAGCCCTTGAGCTCCGGCGCCCTCAGAACTGTCGCTTGGGCCGGCCTCTCGCGTGGGCCGCTCGCTCGTTTAATGCACACACCGGCTATCACACCGGCTATCACACGGGTCCTCGGACCCGGCCGTCCCCGCCCGACGTATTTCCTTGCCTCCTGCACTTCACCCCGACAACACCCGCACCGCACCGCCCCGTCGCCGCCCCTCAGATGCGGCCATGTACGAGTCGGAGCTGCAGCGGGCGGAGGAGGACTTCGGCCCCGACCACCTCAAGGCCGCGGAGGCCTGCTCCAACCTCGCCATCTTCTACAACCAGAACGAGCAGGGCGACCTGGCGCTGCCGCTGTACGAACGTGCGTTGGCCATCTACGAGCGTGAATACGGCGAGAACCACCCCGAGGTGGCGCACACGCTCACGGACCTGGCGGTGCTGTACCTGGAGCAGGTGGGAGTAGTGGGGCGTCAGGGCTGGGGAGGGGTGGCGCGGAGGAGGGCGTGACCCTTGGCGGAGCTTTACCTAAACCCTGAACCCTACAGAATTCAGAATTGTTCCCGTAGCGATGCGGCGGATGGGCTGCGGATGCGCTGCCGGTACAACCCGGTTTCGCGGGACGTCAACGCGAGACGAGGGAGCGGCGGGCCGCAGCGGTGGTCCTGTTGGTCACTTGTCTGGCCCGCTGTTGTTCCCGGGCGGTTTCCCAGGGAGTAAGTACGGTTTGGCACAGCTGTGCGGCAGCAGCCCCCCTCTATAACCTCATCGATCCCATGAGGCTTTGGCTGGCAACTCGCTCCCCAGTCTGCTGCTGCTGCTGCTGCCGCTGCCGGCTGCTGTCATGTCACGAGCCGCCTCTGGCGCTGTGCTGATGTACGTGTGTGCCGCGGGGATTCCGCTCGGCCGCGGCTCGTCACCCCTTCCTTGTCGTTGACTGCGCTGCCCCGCGCCCCCCCCCCCACACACACAGGGTCGCGAGGATCTCGGTCGGCCGCTGCTGGAGCGGGCGCTGGTCATCCAGGAGGAGGAGCTGGGGCCCGACCACCCGGACGTCTTGGCCATCAAGGACGTGCTCAAGTCCGAATGAGGGGCCGAGCCGGGCGCCGCCGCCGCGATGCGCCCGGTTGGGACCCGCAAGGGCCGGTAGCACCCAAAGGGCGTGCTGCCCGGTGCCCGGTGCTGCTGGGGTGACCTGGGTACGACATAGACGTACGTGCGTACGACATGGGCGCTGCTGGTGCTGGGTGCGACATAGCCATGCGTACGACATAGAGTGGTGATACATGTGCGGTTGTGGCATCGTGAGCGGCGCGGAGCGGCGACACCGCGTTGCGCGCGGGGGGACACCTGCATGGGTGCGGCTCCCCTGGTCCCTGCATCGCCTGACGGTCGCGGAGGGAGGGAGGGAAAGAATGGGGACCCCGCGAACGATGGGAGGGGGAGACCGCTGGCCCGGATGCGATGATGTACCGTATTCGGTTTCAGATGCGGAGGTCTCTTCTGTCCTCCCTCTCGCTCTGGCAGGCGAGAGCCAAGCGTGAGCACGTCTTTGGGGTTCAGGGGGCTCGACCGACTCGGTGGCGCAGGTTGGGCGCAGCAGGGGGCGCAGCAAGGGACCGGCGGCGGCCCAGCGAGGTGTCGCCCCGCGGCGGAATGCGGGCTGGGCGAGAGGCTGTGGGGAGCGGCTGGGGTGGATGGATGGGTGGGTGGATGGATAGATGGGTGCCTGAACGACGGCGGTGCACGGCGGGCTGAGAGGCGGTCGGTGGGAGTGTGATGCGGGCGAGGCCCGCGTGCATCGGGGACCGCAGACGTGGCAACCGGCTGTTCGGGCGCCCAGGGAGGTTGCCCTCGCAGCGGCTGAACCGGACGCTGGGGTTCCGAGGCCGGCTGGCAGGCAGGCCGTGACACGGCCACGAGCTGACCTCCATCCATCACATTACATCCAACGAAATGTAACGCGGCCTCGGCATGTCTCAGAAGGGATTGTATCTGGGTGGCAGGATCCGATAGATGCATTTTTTGCACTTCATTTCAAAACCACCATTCGCAGGGAACAACTGGGTGCAGGGCCGCGACCCATGGGTCTCGGAACGTTTGATGTCATCGGACGCGTGTAAATCATTTATACACACAACAGCATTATCCTGATAACCTGGTGCATCCGAAAGCTTTTTCTGTGTAGGCAAGGCTTCCAACGCATCTTTCTCACAATGGCGCTCAACAAAATCCCGAGTCGACGTCAAGGTTGAGACCTCCCTTCCCTCTCACGAAAAGTCCGTTTTTTGCTGTCCAAAAAAATGTGCAGACCGGCGAAATCGTTCGGCCCCGCCTCAAAGGGCCGCGGCGGCGGTCGTAGATCCGACGCCTGGCCCATCCGCCCGGGCCCCGCAGCGTTTGCCCTTGTTGTCTTGCTGCTGGTGCTGCCTGCCAGCCTCCCGGTCCCGGTGCGGGCGGTAAGCCCCGCGCGCGGCTTCGCAGAATCTAGCGGCAGCGGTGCCGCAGCCGGCAGCCCCGACCCAGCTTCAGCCCAGAGCCACTTCCAAGTCGGGCAGGACAGCTCTGTCCCCCACAATACCCACAATCATCACCACCACCATCACCAGCAGCAGGAGCAGCAGCAGCAGGAGCACGCTGCTGGTCACAGCGCCCTATCGGACCTGGGCGCAACCGCCGTCGAGCTGCTGAACCCGCGCTCCTGGGACGTCCTCGCGCCCTGCGTCCTGACCGACGACGACGCGCGGGCCGCCAATCCACACGTTGCGGCCGCCGCAGCGGCGGAGGGCGGCGGCGGCGGCCCGGAGATGTGCCCCTCGGACCTGCACCACAGCCGCTACATGCCCGGGGCCCCACTGGGCCCGCCCCTGGAGCTACTCCGCGGCGCCGCCGCGGCGCTGATGCGGCGGCTGGCCTCGCTGCGCGCCGCCGTGCACGGCGCCGAGGAGGCGGCGGCGCGGGCGCTGCACGGCCTGTGTGAGGAGGTGCGCGACCCGGCCAGCTGGGAGGAGAACCCCTGGGTGAGGCGGGAGGTGCACGAGCTGCTGCGGGAGGAGCACAAGGAGGACATGGAGGAACAGGTGTGGCACCACCCCAGGGGCCAGGGGCCGCAGCAACCGCAGCAACCGCAGCGGCAGCCGTCCAGCGAGGCGGGGTCGGCGCCGCAGCCGCAATCGTCGCAGGAAATCGGAGCAGGCGAGGACCGCCTGAAGCCCTGCCCCGCGGCGCTGCGCGCGGGCCTGGCCGCAGTGGTCGGGGTGGACAGGCGCGTCCGAGCGCTGGTGTTGGAACTGCGAGGTCTGGTCAGGTGCGGCAGTGCGGCCCCACCGTTACCAGCAAGCGCTTCCCGCCACGTCCTGTCCACACTGGTGGACGATTTGGGGGATGTACATGCGGGTCGGTCGACGTAGGCGGGTTGGATTGGTCCTAAGCGCACCGGCTGTGGGGGTGTGCCGTACATCGATTGTCGCCGTACTGCAGATTGACTGTCGCAGACCGCGTTTACAGCAGCGACTAGATACCCCAGATGATGATGATCGCCCACGCGGTTATTGTATTGCAATTTGCTAATGTTACCCGGCGGCATCGCCGCCCACAGGAACCGTACGCGTGGTGCTGTTGAACTACTAGGGCTGCGAGCCGGGGGCCGCTCACCAAGAGACCCGAGTGTGAACTACGTCCATCGGACAAAAAACCCGCCATGAGCGGCCACCTCCTCTCCCTCATCTTCATCGCTTGCTCAGCCTCTTTCGCTTCCTTCCGGAGATTCCGTCCTCTTGTGAAGGCCGCCAAACACACTCTCACACACCGCCCTGTCCGCATCCCGGGGCTGCCCCCTGGCGCCGCAGCTCCCTGGAGCACCTCACCCGACCTCAGTCGGAGCTGAGCAGCCCGCGCCACCTGCAGCCCCTGGCCACCTCCCTGGCCGCCGCGCGGCGCCACGTGGAGGACCTGGAGCTGGCGTTGCAGGCCGGGGTGGCGGGCAACGAGCTGGAGGCGGGGGCGGAGGCGGAGGCGGGGGCCGACGGCGAGGGCAAGAGTACGACGGACACAGCAGCGGGTGCGGAGACGGGTGCGGCGGCAGCAGCGGCGGAGCCAGGTTCCGTGACCGGACGTGGGGAAGCGGGCGGCGGGCGCGCGCCGGCTGCGGCGACCGCGACTGTTGCGAGGTGGCTGGAGGCGGTGGTGGAACGCGCGGCGGTGGAGCTGGCGTCGGCGGAGGTGAGGTGGACAGGTGGCGGTGGCGCCGTCGGTGGCCGCGTTGAAGGCGGCGTACAGACGTACAGACGTACAGACTGTATGCTGCTTCACAAGCAGCCCCGGACGGCGATGCGCTGATAACTTCAATGGCAAATTTCAGGAAGCCACCCACCGTATGTGGAGTATTTGTATGCTGCTGACCTTTAGTAGCCTTGATGGCCGCGACTCTGCTAACGGAATTCCCTAGTCATTGGAGATCGATGGTGCTGTACCGTATCCCAACCGGACCTTTGCTCCCTGTGTGTGCTCACAGTCGGTCCCAGTTTGTATACCGTATGCCTGCCATTGCTCAATGTGTTCTCACAGTCGGTCCTAGTTTGTAGTATATGCCTGCCAACACTTCCGAAACCCCTCTCGTGACACCCCTCACAGCACCGGACACACACACACACACTCTCACTCGTGCACATCATTCACACTAACCTTGCCTGCTGATCGCATATTGCCTTACCTGTTCTATATATCGCCTTACCTGTTTCGTTTACCCCTACCCAACTGTCGTTATTCGTCTGCCGTACGACCCTTGCCGCCCTACTTATGCATCAACGACGCCGCATGCTATCCCCTTTGCTGCCTTGGCATGCACGCTTTTTCGCTCGCACATATTATTACGTTATTCCGCATCGTTCCGGATCGTCTTCGGCGGTGCTGACTACACGGCATTTTGCTTGCAGGTGGGTACATTACGATTACAACGCGAGGATCGCACGCACGCACGGCATTGTGGTGTGAGTCTGCGTGGCCAAGGCAGCTGACCCGCACCAGCTGGTAGTATTCCGAGCGCGCCAAAAGCGCGCCAAAAATCGACAGCTCTCTTCCGACACCGCAGCCTTCTATTCACTTTAGGGATCGGGCTTTGGGTTATTTTTGCACGCACACGGGCAAATTAATGGGAACCGCTCGGTCCCTCGCATATCACGCTGCCTGCTCAAATAACACACACACAGGACCTCGTGGCGGCGGCCCTGGGCTACGGGGAACACGGAGCGCAGGCCACCGCCCACGCCACCGTCGCGAACGCCTCCGCCCACGTCCACGATGCGCTGCTGCTCCTCCACGACGCCGCCGCGCCGCCGCCGGCCGAGTTCGCCACCGCCGCCGCGGTCGGCACGGCGGCGGCCGCGGCGGGCGCGCGCGTCGCCTCGCTTGCCGACGTGCTGTCGCTGCGCCGCAAGGCGCCTGCGACCCGGAAGCCGCGCGGCGGCGGCGGCGGCGGCGGCGGCGGCCGCGCGCCCGACCCCGGGCAGCCGCCAGCCGCCCCTGGAGCGAGGCGTCAGGGCGACGATGAGGCGGCGGCGGCGGCGACTGAGGAGGTTCTGGGGGACGCAGACGAGGCGGAGGGGCGGCCGAGTTGTCTGGTGGAGATGCGGGTGCCGACCCATGGGCTTCCGCCGCACCCCCACCTGCCCACTCTGGCGGACCTGCCGGCGGAGGCGGAGGCGGCGAGGCGGGTGCTTCTGGCGCTGCCGCGCGGCACGTTGGCGGTGGTGTTCCGGGAGGCCCTGGCGGAGGCGCGCGCCTGGGCAGTACGGCTGAGGAACCAGGCGGCGTTCGCGGCAGTGCCCGGCGGGGTCGGAGGCGGCGTCGGCGGCGGCCGGCAGGGCGTGGCGACGGCGGCGGGGCTGCTGTTGGCGGCGGATATGCTGGCGGACAGCAGCCCACGGTGAACGGGAGGGGAGGGGGGAGCAAAGGCGGAGCGGCGCCATGCTAGGGACACCGTGGCAGCAGGGATGACGTTTACCACCAGTGACGTCCCAACGGCTCCTCCCTCTCGGAGAAGTGGCCGTACTGCTGAGAGCCTGCCGTACAGACTCTGGTGACCCGCCACCCGACACACCCCGGCCCATCTCCCTCAGTTGCCATAGACTCAAAAGTCCCTGGCCGGTCCCAGCCGGCCGGTCCCAGCCGGGCCTTGCCGTACGTACCGTATCCGTAAAGTGGGTGTTTGCCACGGTACCTACGGTACGGAATCCGCACCCCTGCCCGCCAGGCGGCGCACCCTCATGTCGCTGATCGACGACGTGTCGGAGCCCGTGGAGGCCTTCCACTCCGCCGTGGAAGAGGAAGTCTGCGGAGACCAAGATGTTGCCGACGCCGCCGACGCCACCGCCGCCGCCGCCGATCGAAGCAGCGGCAGCGACGGCAGCCCGGGCACCCACGACGCCACCGCTGCGAAAGGCGGCGTCGCCGGCGGCGCCGACGGCGGCACCGGCAGCGGCAGCGACGCCGCGACGGCGGCCCGGCGGCGCCGGATCATCGACGGCGCCCGCCCCGTCATCATCGACGCACTGCTGCACATCCGAACGGCCCTCCTGGAGCTGCAGAGCTTCCTGCAGGGCTTGGCGCCCGAGCAACCCTTCAGTGGCGGCGGCGGTGGCCATGGCGGCGCGGCCGCGGAGCATCCGGCGCGTGCCCGCGGCGCGGCTGGCGGCGCCCTGTCCGGCGCCCTCCCGGGCTGGTCCTCCCTGGACTTGATGGGGCACCCGGTCATCCAGGCGGCTTGGGCCCGAGCCGTGGACGTGGCGGGCGCGCTGGGCTTCAAGTCGGCGGGCCGGCGGGGGGGTGAGGCCGAAGGAGGGGTGGAGAGCGGCGGCGCCGGCGCATCGGCGGGGGCTGCGCACCCCCAGGGACGCGAGGGCTCCGGGCAGCGGGGTGCGCAGCAGCGGAAGCGGTCAGGGGGAGGCGGCGGCGGCGGCGGCGGCGTGTTCAACTGGTTCGGACAGCCCGCGGCTGCGGCCGCGTTGCCGGCGCCGCGCGCCGAGATGTGGGCCGGGTACGACGTCGGCGTCGGCGTCGGCGTCGGCTGCGGCGCGGACGCCGGCGCGGCGCTGAGCGCGGAGATGGTCGAGGACTGCCGACTGTACGGCGGCGACTCCGCATGGTACGGCGGCGGGGAAGAAGGTGAGGCCGCCGCCGAGGAGGGTGGTGTCGCGTCCGCCGGCGGGGTTTCGGCCTGGGGTCGCTTGCAGCCCACCCCGCCGGCACTGCCCTGGGCTCCTGCCGTCAACAGGGCCCTCGCCAGCACCATCTCAGCCGTGACGGCGGCGCGGCGGGCGGTCGCCAATGCCGTGACGCGCAGGCCGTCGGCGCCGCCTCCGCCGCCGCAGCGACAGCCGCGGCCGTCGGCCGCCGCACCGCCGCCGACCCCTAGGGCGCGGCGCACCGGCGGGACCGGCGCGGGGGCGCCGCCAGCTGCGGCGCCGCCGCCTGCTTCCGCCGCTCCAGGGGGATCCAACACATGCTCGTCACTGAGACGGCGACCCCAGCAACAACCCACGGGGCACACCCGCGGCAACACCCGATGTGGGGCGGCGTCGGTGGCATCGTCAGTGTGCTTTCGGCGCCCTTCAAAGCGCTCCAGGCCAGGCGGCGGCAGGCGGCGGGTGCCGGCGTCGACGACGGACGGCCTGAGGCCGCCGCGGGGCTTGACGGCGGCGGCGGCGACGGGGTTAGGGTGGCCGCGGGGGGTGGCGGTGACGAGGGCGACGCGGCGGCGGAACTGGACGAGCGAGTACGGGAGTTGTGGACTCAGGCGGTGGCGCTGCTGGACAGCTCCACTGCCAGGTGAGGTCCGGGTCCGGGTCCGGGTACAGGGGCGCGGATGGATGGAGGGGGGGCGGCCAACTTACCTCTTGGGGGGCCGCTTCCTGTGCCCGATCACCTGATGCATCTCGCCTGCTGCTGCGGGCCCCTTTTCTGCTGCCTCCATTGCTAGCGATGGTCCTGGCGTTGGTCCTGGCGTACACCCAGGGGGAAAGGGGTATTTAGGTGAGCACGCTACGGTGTGTTTTCATTCGTAAACGGCTTGATAGGGCTGATAGGTGCGAAGGCCGGCACCACACATTTTTTTCTAGTGTGCCTGTGCCCACTGCGGCTTGGTCGTCCCTCCTATCCCTACTGAGCTGTCTCCTCTGCCTCCCGCATTCGCCCATGCACACCCGAATGCGGCGGAATGGAACGTCAGGTACGACAAGGTACGGCAACTGCTGCTGTCCCCCGACGAGCTCCATCGGACTGGCGATGATGGTGACATCCCCCAGCCGCCGTCGCAACCCCCGGACAGCCTCACCGTCAAGACCCTCTTCCATCGTGGAGGTGGACGACGAGTACGCGCCCGGGCCCCCCACGCACCTGAGCGCCATGTCCGCGGGCGGCAACAACCGGCACCAGCAGTACGACGACCGGCCTGTGGGGGGCCGCGGGCGCTACACGCCCACGGAGGACCAAATGGTGGCGGCGGCGATGCAGCGGCAAGCGGCGGGGCCCCAGGTGGACGCGGGCTGCCCGTCACCGCCGGGCTGGCCCGACGATCTGGCGGCGCCGGAGCCGGTCCCAGGTGTGTGGCGGAAGGTACACACAGGAAAATTTCTCTTACTAAGAGACCCCCCCTTCTCCTGGAGAAGGGCGGGTCTCTCATCTGAACACAGGAGAATTTATAGGGCGTTAGCAGATGCCCCAGAGACGCCCGCGCATGCGGTGGCGTTGACGGGCTATCCTTCGGAAGCCAGCATATCCTTCCGCTGGGCTTTCGTGTCATGGCCGTGTGCCCCTAGGTGTGCGGTCCCTGTTCGGGCATCATGGCCTTGAGGCGCATCTATAGATGTCCGTCATGCCGTGATGCACATCGCCTGCTGGCAGCGCAGCACGGGCTGTCTCAAGTCTTCCTTTCTTTCTCCGTTCGCCGCATCAAGCAACCGTGCCCGGCCTGTGCCCTTCATGTGTGCGGGCAGGCGCGGTGGCCAAGGAGGCGGAGGCGCTGGAGGACCTGGCGGGCGAGTACGTGGCAAGGGCCTTCTACTCCAAGAACTGGCAGCTGCGTGATGCGGCTGTTGCCTGGCTAGCAAAGGAGGTGCGGGGATGTGGTGTGTGTGGGAAGGACAAGGGAAATCCGGTGGACCCAGATGGGGGAGGTTTCGGGTAGGAAAAGTTCATGTTTGGCGGCATCCCCGCACGAGACGACGCCATGCGCACATATGAATGAACGTTACAGCGGACCCCAAAGGGATCAACGGTGTATACCAGGGCAAGCCCCAGCAGGCCCCAGCGCACATATGATTTGTTGAGCTGTATCAGCCGGCACCGCCAGCCCGCCGAGTGCCGTAGCGCAGTTCGGACGTTTCTCCACGTGAGATTCGGGGCCGTGGACGACGCAACCGCAGCAGGGCAGCAGCAGCGGCGAAGGGACCTCCGGTGGGACTTCATGCGAACCCAGTGACACGATCCGGCAATCGCCCAGTGACACAGGGCGAATGCGAATGCACGCGGGAGGGGATGCGACTCGGGCCATCTCGAGGACTCAATTCCTCGCATGTCGAAAGCTGGTGGTGCACATGAAGGGTTATACAGCAGATGACAGGGCCCGGAACGCACCAGGGCGGTGCATGAAGGGGTAGGGCGGGCGGTCCTTGACTCCCCGGCAATGCACCTGCGCACCCTTCCCTTCTGCGGCGACCCACCTGACGGGTGCTGTCCCCGCGGGTGCGCGGCCTCGGCCCGGCCTGACCGCCGCAGGTCGCCGCCGGCGGCTTCGACGGCAAGCGAGAGGCGTTCCGGACGTTGGTGTGGGTGGCGGTCAGGGGCATGAAGGACAAGGTGGCCAACGTGTACCTGGCCTGCCTCACGCTCATCCCCGCGTTGGTCGACAGCGGCCTGGCGGCGGCCAGTGGCGGGCGGGAGGTGGAGTCCATGGCGGAGACGCTGCTGCCGCAGCTGGTGGAAAAGCTCGGGACAACAACGCCAGGCTCAGGTGCGCGAAGGCGTACTCGGCGAGCCGGCATGGCTGCAGGGCACCGAACGCACACGGACACACAGCACGAGGCGCGAGCGGCAGGTTGTCCTTCCTTCGTTGCGTGCTTTACCTGCCGCTTATAGAAACACACGGGCTGCCGTAGCACACAGACGTACCGCACGAGCGACCACCTGCCAATGGAAATTTTGGGATACGGGCATCAGCGCACCGTGTGATCGGGGCGAACATGGCGCATCCGCACAAGGCCCCCTCCGTCCTGCGCTGACCCCGCCGTCAAGGGCCGTAGGGCACCGCACGCGCCAACGACCGCACCGTAGCCGAATCCTCGTTGACCCGTACTTTTGTTATTTATTACACATACGGTCGGTGGGGCTCCGGTTGCCCGATTAACACAGGGATGCAAGCAAGGAGAGCATCATGCTGCTCGCCAGTATCAAGGACGCGCAGCTGGCCGCCCACACCAGCGTCTTCATCAAGCCGGTCAAGAACCAGAGCGCGTGGCGACCGGTGCTGGGCATCCTGCAAGTGCTCCGGGTACGGGTATTGTTGTGGGGGGGGGGCGTGGCGACGTGGTGTAACCGGAGGGCACCTGGCACAGCGCGACACGGGGCTGTGGCGCTTCCTTCATTGTTTCCTTCGTGCGTGGCAGCCCTCGATGACATTGGACAGCGCCTTCCCACATCGTCTGCAGCCGGCGTTGACATACGGCGCCCACTGCTTCGTGGCGTGCAGCTGATCGAGACTGGGTGGGACCGCCTGCTGCTGCCAGCCCACGTCGGGATCATCCCAAACCCTCCGGACCGTCCCTTCCCACACGTTCCCCACGTGTTTGCATGCATGCGGGCCTGTGTCTGTCATGCGCTCATGCCGCGGCCTGTGGGTGAGCCCTCTCCCACCCGGCCTGGTGTCCCGCAGGACCTGGTGCCGCTGGTGGGCATCTCCCGGACGGGCGAGGGCTTCGAGCTGGGCGAGCTGATGGACTTCGTGGGCAAGGCCTACAACTCGCCCAACGCCGACGTGCGCAGCGAGGCGGTGCGGGTCACGAAGGAGGTGTTCGACCTGGTGGGGCCGGCCATCAGGTGAGGTAGTGGGCAGCTAGGCACCACCGGTAGGGGTGGGTCCCAGTGCCGTCCGTGGCAGTGGCAAGCGGTCGGGGACCACGGGAAGGCTGCTGCAGGGCGGCAGGAGAGTGGCCTGGGCGAGTGGGCTGGCCGGCTGACCGGACGACAGTGCCCTGCGGTACTGGGGCGGAGCCGTGAGCGCGTTGCACCTGTGCGTGGCCGCTGCTTGCTTGGTCGGCTGGATGGATTGCTCCGAACCGGTTGAGCCGCACTGCATGATTTCACGTCACGCTATGTGGGCATACGGTACTGTCATATGTGCCTTGCTCTAAGCTGAAAAACAGGATCTTTTTGAAAGTTTAGGACTGAAAGAAACTGGACTTTCTCTCTCAGCTGTCGCATCGCAGACGTCTCGTACCTGATTAAGATGAGGGCAGGGAACGAAAGCTGCGTTGCGCGTTCGGGGTTGGAAGGAAAGACAGGACCCGCTCCGGAGGGCTGTCGATGGGCCAGCTCGTCAATCCCGTGGAGGCGACGCTGTTCACAAACTACCGTACTGTCGCAATGCCCGTCGGCTTGCAGGAAGTGCATGCCCAAGGACATCAACCCCAAGATCAAGGAGCAGGTGGACGCCGTACTTGGTGGCGGCGACGCACCAGCAGCTGCCGCGCCGCCGCCTCCGCCGCCGCCGGCGGCGCCGCGGCCGCCGCCGCCGCGAGCCTCGGGACCGCCGCCCAGCAAGCGCCCAAGCAGCGCGAGGAGCGACGCCAGCGGGGCCAACGGGAGCAGGGGCTCGACGGCGCCCACCCCCAAAGCGATGCCGCCGCCGCCCCCGCCACCACCGCCCCCGCCGGGCCCGCCAGGTGAGCTTGGGCGGGCGTGTGCACACCGGACTTACACCCTCGCGAAAAAGAACCAAAGTTCTCCAGTCGCTCCGATACGCTCCAGGGCCGTTTGGGCTCCCGGTGGCACTGACGGGTGCGGCCAAGAGATCTGCTCCCCTCCCCCGCTCGTTGTGAAGGCTGACCTACACTCTCCTGTTGCCATGGCTGCTGCATGTCTGGCAGGCACCTGGTGCGTTGTTGGTCCAGGGGGGGACCCCCTTGGAGCCCTTGAGCTCCGGCGCCCTCAGAACTGTCGCTTGGGCCGGCCTCTCGCGTGGGCCGCTCGCTCGTTTAATGCACACACCGGCTATCACACCGGCTATCACACGGGTCCTCGGACCCGGCCGTCCCCGCCCGACGTATTTCCTTGCCTCCTGCACTTCACCCCGACAACACCCGCACCGCACCGCCCCGTCGCCGCCCCTCAGATGCGGCCATGTACGAGTCGGAGCTGCAGCGGGCGGAGGAGGACTTCGGCCCCGACCACCTCAAGGCCGCGGAGGCCTGCTCCAACCTCGCCATCTTCTACAACCAGAACGAGCAGGGCGACCTGGCGCTGCCGCTGTACGAACGTGCGTTGGCCATCTACGAACGTGAATACGGCGAGAACCACCCCGAGGTGGCGCACACGCTCACGGACCTGGCGGTGCTGTACCTGGAGCAGGTGGGAGTAGTGGGGCGTCAGGGCTGGGGAGGGGTGGCGCGGAGGAGGGCGTGACCCTTGGCGGAGCTTTACCTAAACCCTGAACCCTACAGAATTCAGAATTGTTCCCGTAGCGATGCGGCGGATGGGCTGCGGATGCGCTGCCGGTACAACCCGGTTTCGCGGGACGTCAACGCGAGACGAGGGAGCGGCGGGCCGCAGCGGTGGTCCTGTTGGTCACTTGTCTGGCCCGCTGTTGTTCCCGGGCGGTTTCCCAGGGAGTAAGTACGGTTTGGCACAGCTGTGCGGCAGCATCCCCCCTCTATAACCTCATCGATCCCATGAGGCTCTGGCTGGCAACTCGCTCCCCAGTCTGCTGCTGCTGCTGCTGCCGCTGCCGGCTGCTGTCATGTCACGAGCCGCCTCTGGCGCTGTGCTGATGTATGTGTGTGCCGCGGGGATTCCGCTCGGCCGCGGCTCGTCACCCCTTCCTTGTCGTTGACTGCGCTGCCCCGCCCCCCCCCCCCACACACACACACACAGGGTCGCGAGGATCTCGGTCGGCCGCTGCTGGAGCGGGCGCTGGTCATCCAGGAGGAGGAGCTGGGGCCCGACCACCCGGACGTTTTGGCCATCAAGGACGTGCTCAAGTCCGAATGAGGGGCCGAGCCGGGCGCCGCCGCCGCGATGCGCCCGGTTGGGACCCGCAAGGGCCGGTAGCACCCAAAGGGCGTGCTGCCCGGTGCCCGGTGCTGCTGGGGTGACCTGGGTACGACATAGACGTACGTGCGTACGACATGGGCGCTGCTGGTGCTGGGTGCGACATAGCCATGCGTACGACATAGAGTGGTGATACATGTGCGGTTGTGGCATCGTGAGCAGCGCGGAGCGGCGACACCGCGTTGCGCGCGGGGGGACACCTGCATGGGTGCGGCTCCCCTGGTCCCTGCATCGCCTGACGGTCGCGGAGGGAGGGAGGAAAAGAAAGGGGACCTGGGGACCCCGCGAACGACGGGGGGGGACCGCTGGCCCGGATGCGATGATGTACCGTATTCGGTTTCAGATGCGGAGGTCTCTTCTGTCCTCCCTCTCGCGCTGGCAGGCGAGAGCCAAGCGTGAGCACGTCTTTGGGGTTCAGGGGGCTCGACCGACTCGGTGGCGCAGGTTGGGCGCAGCAGGGGGCGCAGCAAGGGACCGGCGGCGGCCCAGCGAGGTGTCGCCCCGCGGCGGAATGCGGGCTGGGCGAGAGGCTGTGGGGAGCGGCTGGGGTGGATGGATGGGTGGGTGGATGGATGGATGGGTGCCTGAACGACGGCGGTGCACGGCGGGCTGAGAGGCGGTCGGTGGGAGTGTGATGCGGGCGAGGCCCGCGTGCATCGGGGATCGCAGACGTGGCAACCGGCTGTTCGGGCGCCCAGGGAGGTTGCCCTCGCAGCGGCTGAACCGGACGCTGGGGTTCCGAGGCCGGCTGGCAGGCAGGCCGTGACACGGCCACGAGCTGACCTCCATCCATCACATTACATCCAACGAAATGTAACGCGGCCTCGGCATGTCTCAGAAGGGATTGTATCTGGGTGGCAGGATCCGATAGATGCTTTTTTGCACTTCATTTCAAGACCACCATTCGCAGGGAACAACTGGGTGCAGGGCCGCGACCCATGGGTCTCGGAACGTTTGATGTCATCGGACGCGTGCAAATCATTTATACACACAACAGCATTATCCTGATAACCTGGTGCATCCGAAAGCTTTTTCTGTGTAGGCAAGGCTTCCAACGCATCTTTCTCACAATGGCGCTCAACATAATCCCGAGTCGACGTCAAGGTTGAGACCTCCCTTCCCTCTCACGAAAAGTCCGTTTTTTGCTGTCCAAAAAAATGTGCAGACCGGCGAAATCGTTCGGCCCCGCCTCAAAGGGCCGCGGCGGCGGTCGTAGATCCGACGCCTGGCCCATCCGCCCGGGCCCCGCAGCGTTTGCCCTTGTTGTCTTGCTGCTGGTGCTGCCTGCCAGCCTCCCGGTCCCGGTGCGGGCGGTAAGCCCCGCGCGCGGCTTCGCAGAATCTAGCGGCAGCGGTGCCGCAGCCGGCAGCCCCGACCCAGCTTCAGCCCAGAGCCACTTCCAAGTCGGGCAGGACAGCTCTGTCCCCCACAATACCCACAATCATCACCACCACCATCACCAGCAGCAGGAGCAGCAGCAGCAGGAGCACGCTGCTGGTCACAGCGCCCTATCGGACCTGAGCGCAACCGCCGTCGAGCTGCTGAACCCGCGCTCCTGGGACGTCCTCGCGCCCTGCGTCCTGACCGACGACGACGCGCGGGCCGCCAATCCACACGTTGCGGCCGCCGCAGCGGCGGAGGGCGGCGGCGGCGACAGTGGTGGCGGCGGCGGCGGCGGCGGCCCGGAGATGTGCCCCTCGGACCTGCACCACAGCCGCTACATGCCCGGGGCCCCACTGGGCCCGCCCCTGGAGGTACTCCGCGGCGCCGCCGCGGCGCTGATGCGGCGGCTGGCCTCGCTGCGCGCCGCCGTGCACGGCGCCGAGCAGGCGGCGGCGCGGGCGCTGCACGGCCTGTGTGAGGAGATGCGCGACCCGGCCAGCTGGGAGGAGAACCCCTGGGTGAGGCGGGAGGTGCACGAGCTGCTGCGGGAGGAGCACAAGGAGGACATGGAGGAACAGGTGTGGCACCACCCCATGGGCCAGGGGCCGCAGCACCCGCAGCAACCGCAGCGGCAGCCGTCCAGCGAGGCGGGGTCGGCGCCGCAGCCGCAATCGTCACAGGAAATCGGAGCAGGCGAGGACCGCCTGAAGCCCTGCCCCGCGGCGCTGCGCGCGGGCCTGGCCGCAGTGGTTGGGGTGGACAAGCGCGTCCGAGCGCTGGTGTTGGAACTGCGAGATCTGGTCAGGTGCGGCAGTGCGGCCCCACCGTTACCAGCAAGCGCTTCCCGCCACGTCCTGTCCACACTGGTGGACGATTTGGGGGATGTACCTGCGGGTCGGTCGACGTAGGCGGGTTGGATTGGTCCTAAGCGCACCGGCTGTGGGGGTGTGCCGTA
Source organism: Eudorina sp. 2006-703-Eu-15 (assembly GCA_003117195.1). NCBI lineage: Eukaryota > Viridiplantae > Chlorophyta > Chlorophyceae > Chlamydomonadales > Volvocaceae > Eudorina > Eudorina sp. 2006-703-Eu-15. The sequence continues at coordinate 456,699 of BDSI01000009.1, forward strand.
CATCGATTGTCGCCGTACTGCAGATTGACTGTCGCAGACCGCGTTTACAGCAGCGACTAGATACCCCAGATGATGATGATCGCCCACGCGGTTATTGTATTGCAAGGCTAATGTTACCCTGCGGCATCGCCGCCCACAGGAACCGCGCGCGTGGTGCTGTTGAACTACTAGGGCTGCGAGCCGCGGGCCGCTCACCAAAAGACCCGAGTGTGAACTACGTCCATCGGACAAAAAACCCGCCATGAGCGGCCACCTCCTCTCCCTCATCTTCATCGCTTGCTCAGCCTCTTTCGCTTCCTTCCGGAGATTCCGTCCTCTTGTGAAGGCCGCCAAACACACTCTCACACACCGCCCTGTCCGCATCCCGGGGCTGCCCCCTGGCGCCGCAGCTCCCTGGAGCACCTCACCCGACCTCAGTCGGAGCTGAGCAGCCCGCGCCACCTGCAGCCCCTGGCCACCTCCCTGGCCGCCGCGCGGCGCCACGTGGAGGACCTGGAGCTGGCGTTGCAGGCCGGGGTGGCGGGCAACGAGCTGGAGGCGGGGGCGGAGGCGGAGGCGGGGGCCGACGGCGAGGGCAAGAGTACGACGGACACAGCAGCGGGTGCGGAGACGGGTGCGGCGGCAGCAGCGGCGGAGCCAGGTTCCGTGACCGGACGTGGGGAAGCGGGCGGCGGGCGCGCGCCGGCTGCGGCGACCGCGACTGTTGCGAGGTGGCTGGAGGCGGTGGTGGAACGCGCGGCGGTGGAGCTGGCGTCGGCGGAGGTGAGGTGGACAGGTGGCGGTGGCGCCGTCGGTGGCCGCGTTGAAGGCGGCGTACAGACGTACAGACGTACAGACTGTATGCTGCTTCACAAGCAGCCCCGGACGGCGATGCGCTGATAACTTCAATGGCAAATTTCAGGAAGCCACCCACCGTATGTGGAGTATTTGTATGCTGCTGACCTTTAGTAGCCTTGATGGCCGCGACTCTGCTAACGGAATTCCCTAGTCATTGGAGATCGATGGTGCTGTACCGTATCCCAACCGGACCTTTGCTCCCTGTGTGTGCTCACATTCGGTCCCAGTTTGTATACCGTATGCCTGCCATTGCTCAATGTGTTCTCACAGTCGGTCCTAGTTTGTAGTATATGCCTGCCAACACTTCCTAAACCCCTCTCGTGACACCCCTCACAGCACCGGACACACACACACACACTCTCACTCGTGCACATCATTCACACTAACCTTGCCTGCTGATCGCATATTGCCTTACCTGTTCTATATATCGCCTTACCTGTTTCGTTTACCCCTACCCAACTGTCGTTATTCGTCTGCCGTACGACCCTTGCCGCCCTACTTATGCATCAACGACGCCGCATGCTATCCCCTTTGCTGCCTTGGCATGCACGCTTTTTCGCTCGCACATATTATTACGTTATTCCGCATCGTTCCGGATCGTCTTCGGCGGTGCTGACTACACGGCATTTTGCTTGCAGGTGGGTACATTACGATTACAACGCGAGGATCGCACGCACGCACGGCATTGTGGTGTGAGTCTGCGTGGCCAAGGCAGCTGACCCGCACCAGCTGGTAGTATTCCGAGCGCGCCAAAAGCACGCCAAAAATCGACAGCGCTCTTCCGACACCGCAGCCTTCTATTCACTTTAGGGATCGGGCTTTGGGTTATTTTTGCACGCATACGGGCAAATTAATGGGAACCGCTCGGTCCCTCGCATATCACGCTGCCTGCTCAAATAACACACACACAGGACCTCGTGGCGGCGGCCCTGGGCTACGGGGAACACGGAGCGCAGGCCACCGCCCACGCCACCGTCGCGAACGCCTCCGCCCACGTCCACGATGCGCTGCTGCTCCTTCACGACGCCGCCGCGCCGCCGCCGGCCGAGTTCGCCACCGCCGCCGCGGTCGGCACGGCGGCGGCCGCGGCGGGCGCGCGCGTCGCCTCGCTTGCCGACGTGCTGTCGCTGCGCCGCAAGGCGCCTGCGACCCGGAAGCCGCGCGGCGGCGGCGGCGGCGGCGGCGGCGCGCCCGACCCCGGGCAGCCGCCAGCCGCCCCTGGAGCGAGGCGGCATGGCGACGATGAGGCGGCGGCGGCGGCGACTGAGGAGGTTCTGGGGGACGCAGACGAGGCGGAGGGGCGGCCGAGTTGTCTGGTGGAGATGCGGGTGCCGACCCATGGGCTTCCGCCGCACCCCCACCTGCCCACTCTGGCGGACCTGCCGGCGGAGGCGGAGGCGGCGAGGCGGGTGCTTCTGGCGCTGCCGCGCGGCACGTTGGCGGTGGTGTTCCGGGAGGCCCTGGCGGAGGCGCGCGCCTGGGCAGTACAGCTGAGGAACCAGGCGGCGTTCGCGGCAGTGCCCGGCGGGGTCGGAGGCGGCGTCGGCGGCGGCCGGCAGGGCGTGGCGACGGCGGCGGGGCTGCTGTTGGCGGCGGATATGCTGGCGGACAGCAGCCCACGGTGAGCGGGAGGGGAGGGGGGAGCGGAGGCGGAGCGGCGCCATGCTAGGGACACCGTGGCAGCAGGGATGACGTTTACCACCGGTGACGTCCCAAAGGCTCCTCCCTCTCGGAGAAGTGGCCGTACTGCTGAGAGCCTGCCGTACAGACTCTGGTGACCCGCCACCCGACACACCCCGGCCCATCTCCCTCAGTTGCCATAGACTCAAAAGTCCCTGGCCGGTCCCAGCCGGCCGGTCCCAGCTGGGCCTTGCCGTACGTACCGTATCCGTAAAGTGGGTGTTTGCCGCGGTACCTACGGTACGGAATCCGCACCCCTGCCCGCCAGGCGGCGCACCCTCATGTCGCTGATCGACGACGTGTCGGAGCCCGTGGAGGCCTTCCACTCCGCCGTGGAAGAGGAAGTCTGCGGAGACCAAGATGTTGCCGACGCCGCCGATGGAAGCAGCGGCAGCGACGGCAGCCCGGGCACCCACGACGCCACCGCTGCGAAAGGCGGCGTCGCCGGCGGCGCCGACGGCGGCACCGGCAGCGGCAGCGACGCCGCGGCGGCGGCCCGGCGGCGCCGGATCATCGACGGCGCCCGCCCCGTCATCATCGACGCACTGCTGCACATCCGAATGGCCCTCCTGGAGCTGCAGAGCTTCCTGCAGGGCTTGGCGCCCGAGCAACCCTTCAGTGGCGGCGGCGGTGGCCATGGCGGCGCGGCCGCGGAGCATCCGGCGCGTGCCCGCGGCGCGGCTGGCGGCGCCCTGTCCGGCGCCCTCCCGGGCTGGTCCTCCCTGGACTTGATGGGGCACCCGGTCATCAAGGCGGCTTGGGCCCGAGCCGTGGACGTGGCGGGCGCGCTGGGCTTCAAGTCGGCGGGCCGGCGGGGGGGTGAGGCCGAAGGAGGGGTGGAGAGCGGCGGTGCCGGCGCATCGGCGGGGGCTGCGCGCCCCCAGGGACGCGAGGGCTCCGGGCAGCGGGGTGCGCAGCAGCGGAAGCGGTCAGGGGGAGGCGGCGGCGGCGGCGGCGTGTTCAACTGGTTCGGACAGCCCGCGGCTGCGGCCGCGTTGCCGGCGCCGCGCGCCGAGATGTGGGCCGGGTACGACGTCGGCGTCGGCGTCGGCGTCGGCTGCGGCGCGGACGCCGGCGCGGCGCTGAGCACGGAGATGGTCGAGGACTGCCGACTGTACGGCGGCGACTCCGCATGGTACGGCGGCGGGGAAGAAGGTGAGGCCGCCGCCGAGGAGGGTGGTGTCGCGTCCGCCGGCGGGGTTTCGGCCTGGGGTCGCTTGCAGCCCACCCCGCCGGCACTGCCCTGGGCTCCTGCCGTCAACAGGGCCCTCGCCAGCACCATCTCAGCCGTGACGGCGGCGCGGCGGGCGGTCGCCAATGCCGTGACGCGCAGGCCGTCGGCGCCGCCTCCGCCGCCGCAGCGACAGCCGCGGCCGTCGGCCGCCGCACCGCCGCCGACCCCTAGGGCGCGGCGCACCGGCGGGACCGGCGCGGGGGCGCCGCCAGCTGCGGCGCCGCCGCCTGCTTCCGCCGCTCCAGGGGGGATCCAACACATGCTCGTCACTGAGACGGCGACCCCAGCAACAACCCACGGGGCACACCCGCGGCAACACCCGATGTGGGGCGGCGTCGGTGGCATCGTCAGTGTGCTTTCGGCGCCCTTCAAAGCGCTCCAGGCCAGGCGGCGGCAGGCGGCGGGTGCCGGCGTCGACGACGGACGGCCTGAGGCCGCCGCGGGGCTTGACGGCGGCGGCGGCGACGGGGTTAGGGTCGCCGCGGGGGGTGGCGGTGACGAGGGCGACGCGGCGGCGGAACTGGACGAGCGAGTACGGGAGTTGTGGACTCAGGCGGTGGCGCTGCTGGACAGCTCCACTGCCAGGTGAGGTCCGGGTCCGGGTCCGGGTACAGGGGCGCGGATGGATGGAGGGGGGCGGCCAACTTACCTCTTGGGGGGCCGCTTCCTGTGCCCGATCACCTGATGCATCTCGCCTGCTGCTGCGGGCCCCTTTTCTGCTGCCTCCATTGCTAGCGATGGTCCTGGCGTTGGTCCTGGCGTACACCCAGGGGGTAAGGGGTATTTAGGTGAGCACGCTACGGTGTGTTTTCATTCGTAAACGGCTTGATAGGGCTGATAGGTGCGAAGGCCGGCACCACACATTTTTTTCTAGTGTGCCTGTGCCCACTGCGGCTTGGTCGTCCCTCCTATCCCTACTGAGCTGTCTCCTCTGCCTCCCGCATTCGCCCATGCACACCCGAATGCGGCGGAATGGAACGTCAGGTACGACAAGGTACGGCAACTGCTGCTGTCCCCCGACGAGCTCCATCGGACTGGCGATGATGGTGACATCCCCCAGCCGCCGTCGCAACCCCCGGACAGCCTCACCGTCAAGACCCTCTTCCATCGTGACAGCCGCCACGGCCAACCGCCGTACGAGCAGGGCGACGCCGCCGGACTGGCCGGCGCAGTGTCGTACCAAATGCCGTACGATTCGGACATGCAAGACCTTCTCGCCGCCCAGGCGGAGGTGGCGGAGTACCTGGATTCAGCCGCGCGGCACCTTGGGGTGCCGCCATTTCTATCCTTCCCACTGACCCACGGGTCGGAGGCGGGCGGCCTGAAGGGGACTGAACACGTGGCGAAACCCTCTGTGGCGGTGGAGGCGGCGTTGCATGGCGCCGGCGCCGTCGCGCGCGATGCGGCGGAGTCCGCAGGCGCCGCCGTACACAAGGCCGGAGCTGCCGCTGGCGACGTCCTGATGGCGGGTGCTCGTGCTGTACAGCATGGCGAGGCTGCAGTACAACAAGTACTGACCCATGGGGCGACGGCGCTGGGCACCGCGGCGGTCGGCGCCGTGGACATGCTCCGCGCGGCCCGTACGGGGGCCGCAGAGGCCGCCGCCGCGGCTGCCGGCGGCGCCGTCGACGGCGCGAAGGCCGCGGCGCGCGGCACTGCCGACGCGGCCCGGGCGGCGGCGGAGGCCGCCGCCGACCTGGGTCACGCCGCCACCGACGCTGCCGGCCACGTCACGGCGCGTGTCCTCGACGCCAGTGAGGCGGCTCTGTCGACAGGACGGAAAGTGGCGGCGGAGGCGGGCAAGACAACAGCCAACGCCGCCGCATGTGTGGCCGCCGGCGCCAGGGCGGGATGCGAGGCAGCGGCGGAGGCCGCGGGGCAGCTGGCAGCGACGGCATCCCACGCCGCCAGGGAGGGCGGCGCGGCGGCGATGGGGTCTCTGGAGAAAGCGGCGGGGGCAGCGGTGGACGTCAGCGGTGCCGCGGCGGCGGCTGTAGCGCACGGCTTGGACGCTGCTGCGGCGGCGCCGCACGCCGCCGCGGAGCTGGGGAAGCGCGCCGCCACCGCGGGCAAGCAGGCCGCCGGCGCGGCGACGGAGGCGACGCAGCGCGCCGCCGGCGGCGCCGCCGGGGCGGCCAGCCGGCTCGGCCGCGGCACCATGGACATCTGCCGAGAGGCCGCGGCCTACGCGGCTGACGGCTGGCGTAACACCGTGGGTTGGGCCCTGCAGGCACCGACCCGTGGGTCCCGGAGGCTCTGGCTCCTGATCTCCCGTACCCTACGGGCCATGTGGCCGCACAGACTTGCGATTGCGCCGGCGGCGCCGGGCGTCGGCGGCGAGTTCGCCGCGGTGACGGGAGCCGCCGACCGGGAGGCGGGCGGCGGGCATGAGGCGGGCGAAAGCCTGATGCTGGGCGGGCTCGGGCGGGCGGTACGGGAGGCGGAGCGGCGGGGCGCGGCGGCGGCGGGCTCAGTGCTGGAGGACCTGGCGATGGCGGCGCAGGTTCGGGGTCCGAGGCTGATAATGGGACTGGGGCCAGCGGAAGGGATGGCGGCGGCGGCGAACGCGACAGCAGGGGCCGTCGGCGACATAGTCGGGGACATGTCGTGCCAGGTGGCGGAGGCGGCGGAGGCGCTCGCGAACGGCACGGCGGCGGCGGCGGCCTGGGACGCGGCCGTTGCGGCGGCATCGCCGCAGCCGCCTCGCGGGGCGCTGCGCGCCGTCGGCGCGGCGGCAGCCTGTACGGCAGAGAACGCCCGCCACGCCGCTGAGTGCGTGTTGCACGACGCGGTGGACACGGCGGCCTGCTGGATGGCCGCCGCGGGCGAGGTGGGGGCGGATGTCCGTGAATGTACGGCAATGGCGGCGGAGGCGGTCGGGTCCACTGCAAAGCACGCCGCCCAGGCGGCCCGTGACAATGCGGTTGCCGCAGCGCATCGCGTCGCCGACGCCGCCGCCACCGCCGGCGACGCCGCCGCCGCGACTGCCCACCGGGTCGTGGACGCCGCCGCGGCGGCGGAGCGGACCGTCGAGTCCGCTGCGGAGCATGCCGTACACCGTGCCCGCGCCGCGGCGGCGGCGGCCGCGGCGGCGGCGCGCGACGCGGGCCACGCGGCGGGCGCGGCGGCCGCGGCAGGCCGGCGGGCGGCGGAACAGGTGGGCGAGGTGGTGCGACACACCGCGCAGGGCGCGGGCCATGCGGCGGCTGGCACCGCCGGGGAGGTGGCCCGGGCTGGCCTCCACGCCAGTGAGGCGGTGAAAGAAGCCGTCAGCCACGCAGCGCAAGCCGCGGCGGACCGCGGCGCGTCCGCCGTACACACCGTGGCCGGCGCTGCCACACACCTGGGCCGCGAGATGGGCCGGACGGCCGCCGACGCCCGCGACGCCGCCGCACGCGCGGCGCAAAGCATCGAGGAGCGCGCCGCGCGGGCTGCTGCCCGCGGGCTGCACGCCATGGGAGACGCCGTACACGCGGGCGAGCAGATCGCAGCTGGCGGCTTGGGTGCCGTACATGACGCCCTTGACAGCGCGGCTGACGCCGCGGTGGCGGCGGCGCACGCCGGGAAGCTGGCGGCGGAGCGCGCGGCGCACGTGGCGGCGGGCGCGGGGCGCGGGGCTTGGGAGGCGGCCACGCAGGCGGGGACACGCTCGGAGGAGGCTGTTGAGGCCGGTGCGGCGGCCGCCGTGGACACGGCGGCGGCGACGGCTCGGGTGGCTAAGGACAAGGCCGCGGCGGCCATGAGCGCCGCCGCCGACCGCGTCTCCCGATTGACCCATGGGACGGCCCAAGGAGTACGGCAGGCGGGCCACGCCGTGGCGGACGTCGCACGCGCCGGCGGCGGCGCCGTCGGCGCGCCGGGTCAGTCGGCGTACGACGCGGCGGTCCGGGCGGCGGCCGCGCTGCGAAGCACCGTCGAGCGGCGGCGCGGCGGCCGGGAGACGAACGAGACCGACGGCGATGTTCGTACACGGGATCAGCTCGGCGGCCAAGGTAGCGGTGGTGGTGGTGGTGGTGTCGATGGCGGTGACGAGATCCTGGTGCATGTCACGGCGTCGGCATCGGCGCCGAAGTCGCGCCTCTTCGAGCGAGTGGACGTCCTCATCCGGCAGATCCTCAGCCCGCCAGCAACCGGTGGCGCGGCGACGGGTGCGCAGCCCCCGCGGCCGCCGGCCGTGGCGGCGGCGGCGCCGCCGCCTGCGCGTCCGCGGTCGGGCGGTACGGCCGGGATCGGCGTCCCTGGAGCGGTTCCCGCCGAGCTGCACCCGACGGGGCGGGGCCCCGCGGGTGCCGTGCAGGTGGCGTTCGAGGACCCGGGGCAGGGCGGTCGGCTGCGGGAGGCGCTGGCGGAGGGGCTGCAGGACGCGGCGGCGTTCGTGAGGGTGTGCGGCCAGGACCCCGGCGGCTGCTCCACCTCCCGTTGAAGGGGGTCAGGATCCGGGCGGAGTGCGTGATGAGTGTTTGAGAAGCGACCCCGTGAAGTGCGGTGTGTTTGTGTGTGTTTGTGTTTGTATGTGTGTGTGTGTGTGTGTGTGTGTGTGTGTGTGTGTGTGTGTGTGTGTGTGTGTGTGTGTGTGTGTGTGTGTGTGTGTGTGTGTTGCAGGGAGGGGCACATGGGGGTCCCCTGCCGGGATTTGTGACGGCGATTCGTGGGGGGCCGCGGTCGTGGAAAGGAGAGCGTGCGAGTGCTCGTCGGTGTGTGCGCGCCTGCGCTGAACCGGAAGGGGGTCCTGAGGGGAAAAGGAGGGGAGGAGCGAGGGGCACAGGGCGGGGCGGGGCGGTGGAGAGGAATCCCCCCGCTGTCGCCGGGACAGCTGGGGGGATGGTGGGCGATGAGGATCGGGATCGGGTAGGATAGGGGCACGGCACGTGCTTGTTTGTCGTTGCGGGTTTGCGGGGTTGCGACGCGGCAGAGCACCGGGGGCCTGGGTGCATGGGCCGCCGGGGCGGGCGAGGTAACAGGATGTTGTTGCGGATGAATGTTGACCTGCCAAGCTCCCAATTGAATGCATGCATTTGAGACAACTGGTCGGCACGCGTGAGCTCGAGCGGGCGGTGTCGTGCCTACAGCGGTGGTTGTTGCGCCAGACCCGCCGAATCACATGGCGGGGAGGGAGCCGGTGGTGGTTGCGGGCGCCGCCGTCCTCGATCTGACGTCTGTCGAACCCTTGGGATGTAGGAGCGAGGTTTGGCTGTTGCGGTTGTCGAGGGGTGGATGGATGGATGGATGGGTTCGGGTGTGGGTCGTGTGAGGTCCGTGAGGCAGTACGGGTCAGTCGCCACTGTGAGGCACATCCGCCTGCTCACGTTCGTACGCAAGATCCTCATGCATGTACGGGCTGTACGGCGCCATTCTGCGTTTGTGTGTTGGGCGAAGCGCAGGCTTACAAATGAAGCCCACTGTCGGGCCCTCGGTCCTGGAAGGCGGCAGGGCTGTGTTCGGTGAAGGGGATGTGCGGGTTTGTTCAGAGAAGTTACCGGTGTGTGTTTGTTTTGTGTCCCTGTCGTTGTCGTTGGGTATCAAGGCAAGGCAGGGCAGCCCTGGTGCGTCCGTTTGGGTTTTGAAGTCGGGGCGGGGTACTTTTCGTCTGTAGCCCGTCGCTGCGTCCGTTCTGATCGGTCATATTGCAAGATAATAAGTTGAAATTTGATTTTGCTGTGGCCTTCATGAGGCAGCTCCAGTCCCTGCAGCGTCCCTGCCCGGAACGGCATCACGCGGCATCCGAGCTTGCAAAGATCATATCCGTATTTCGTTCTTGGGTATCCCAATTCACCTGTCGGCCATGTGAAAATCTGCAAGAAGGAACCTACCCGCTTAATTAGGACACGGGCGCTAACCTCACGCTACATCACACGCCTGCTCCATGTCTCCCCAATGAAGGGGGGGAGGTATCTGCACAATTTACGATTGAACGCCACCGATAGGGAAACAGATGGCTGTGCCAAGCTTGCTTACGTGTGCTTCCGCCATATTTGTGTTCACGTTCTCCTTTACTGGCTGCAATAATGTCGTGGCCCAAGGAAACTTTTCTCAAGTGCTCGGAATGGCGTTCAGGTAAAGCTGCTGGTGAAAATGGCCTGCTTCATCTCCACGTTGCATAATGCTCGACAGCGTAGCATTTTTCAACGATCCCATGGGAACCCTTGCCACCCAGATTCTACGAAGCCCAAATGTCTGGGGACGTGCCCTCCTGGTCTCGTGCCTCGGTGGCAGCTGGCGGCTGGAGGAACCGAAGCCACTGGCTTGACGGCAGAGGACCTGGGGGCATCAATTTGGACCTTTCCGGCGGTTGGTACGATGCCGGAGGTACGAATGGCATACTCACTTCCGCGCGTTCGGCACATATCCAACTCGGCAATCGATATCTCTTCTGCGATACATATAAACGCCGCGCCTCCCGCCTCCCCCCTCCCCCCTCTCCTCCTGTCCCACTCGGCTCCCCTCCCTCCCCCTGCCCCCTCCCGCCTACCCCCTCCCGCCTCCCGCCTCCCGCCCCCTTCTCCGCCCTCTCAGACCACCTGAAGCTGCACCTGCCGCTGGGGGTATCCGCCAGTCTGTTGTCGTACGGTCTGCTGACGTGGGAGTCCGCCTACCGGGCCGCGGGTCAGTGGGACATCGGTGTACGGAACCTGGACTGGGTCGCGTCGTATTACGTCAAGTGCCACTACCAGGCCAGCGACACGCCCTCCGCAAACACCTTCGTGGGCCAGGCAGGTCGTCAAGCAGCAGGATACACCGTCAAGAACGCGGCGTGGGGACCGGGGCAGAGGCCTGGGGCCCGGGTGATGATAACGACGGCCCATGCACTTGAGAGAGGCTGGGTGAAATGCTCCCCGCCCTATCCTCCCAACCGCCTGGCCAAGGCGCAAGCACCGCCCGGGCGAGCCGCTGGATGAATCGAGTGCAAACATACATACATGGTAGTCCGGCAGCCAGGTACTCCAGCGTAACGCTTTGCTCGCGCGCAGACACCAGCTGGGGCTCCCACAGGCGCACTGGCTCGGGTGCCCCTTGCGCCCCAACACGCACAGTCCGCTGTTAAAGGCACACCTGCCCGCACACCCACATGCACACACCCACCCACACCCACACCCACCCACACCCCCCCCCACCCCCCCACCCCCCACCCCACCCCCCACCCCCACACACAAGAGGTCCGGTGGGCTCCTCATTAACCCCGAGGTCGAGCTGGTGTCCTGGTGGCTGATCAACAACAGTCAAACACTCAAACCGCCCCTTGTGTATCAACCGGCGCGTGCACTGCCATCCCGCCCGGCGCCTTTGGCTGCCCCCCTGGGCTGTCCCTCCCTCCCTGGCCCCGGCTGTCGGTCAGGTGGGCGATGTGGACACGGACCACAACACGTGGTGGGGCCGCCCCGAGCAGCAGGCGCAGGGCGGTGCGCAGGGGAGCCCCGGGTGGCGGCCCGTGCACACGATCACCGCGGCGGGCGGCAAGGGCGCAGACATCGTGGGCGAGGTGGGTGGGTGGGGGAATCACCGGAGGGAGGGAGACGCCGTCAAGACATCGCGGGCAGTCCAAGCAGCTGGCGCTGTGGCTGTGTGGCAGCAATGCGGCATCCCTCCGCCGGCGGCGGCCCGCTCTCTCTCCTGTGTGGATGGGCTACCTAGCGTGGGCGTATACGACTGAACGCTGCCGCCGCCGCCTCCTGTGCCACCGCCGCCTTCACACCCGACCGACCCCGCCCGACCCTGCTTGACCACCACCCTGCCCAACACCGCCCGACCACGCCCAACCCCCCCCCCAGGCCGTCGCCACCCTGGCCGCCGTGTCGCTGCTGCTCAAGCGCCCCGGCACCTACTCCAACCCCACCAAGTCCCAGCAGCTGCTCACGCGGGCCAAGCAGCTGTTTGAGTTCGCCAAGACCATCAAGAACACGTGAGTGAGGGAGCCCGGGCCCCGGAGGGAGGGAGGGAGGGAGGGAGGGAGGGAGGCGCCAGGCGGAGCTGACAGCAGGGCAGTAGGTCTGGGCAGCGCGGCTGAATGGGCAGCAGCGATTGGGCGCCGTGGGGTCTCTCGGGAGAGCCGGACTGGGTGAGAGACAGTCCGGCTGCCGGGCTCCAGCTTGGGGTGACTGCGGGTCTACTGCCTGCTGCTGGCCACTGACGGCGCGAAGAGGGTCGTCCGCAGTGGTTCCGCAATGGTCCTTGCTGCTCATGTGGCCTTACCTTCTGGGTGGGCGGGTAGGTGGGCAGGTGGGTGTGCAGCTTCTTCCGTGTACAGCTGCTCCATTCGGACTAACTGGATCGTGCTGGATGTGCCCTCGTACGTACGTACCTTAGGTACGTATGTACGTTAGTTGCTTCATGAAGTACATAAGCAGTGAAGCACATGCACAGTGGGAAACGCCGTGTGCAAAGTGCAGAAAAATACTTCGTACGTACGTCACCTTGCCGTTCACCGCCACGCAGGTGGGCCCCACCCGGGACCAACGCGTACCCCAGCTCCAGCTACAACGACGACATGGCCTGGGGCGCGGCCTGGCTGTGCAGGTGGGGTCTGGGTCGTGGTTGCTGGCTGGGAGCCTCTGCTAATGCTGTCTGCTGCTGCCGCCGATGGCCTCGGGTAGCGACGAACCAGCGAAACATTAAAGAGTACAAAGAGTGTTTGGCAAGTTCCCACGGACGCGACCTGCTGTGCTCCGTCCCAGGGCCGACATCGACGGCGGCGCCACCACGGCGGCTGCCAGCGCGGCCTGCAACGCGGCGCTGCCCTTCTGGGACGTCGCCAAGTACGGCAACCTGGACCTGTCCTGGGACAATGTCGCCGCGGCCGCCGCGCTGCTGCTCCGCGACACGGGCGCCGGCGGGGCGGCCTACATCGCCGCGTACGACGACTTCATCAACCGCCTTCTGACGAGGTGGGGGTTGCTGGTCGTTGTCAGTTGCAACCCGCGGGTCGGCCATTGATTGGCGACCGCATCCTGCATTTGGCCGATAGGGGTTGTGGCACCCAAGTTCAACATCAGATGTTCCGGAAGGTATATGTTGATTGACCAGATGATGTTGTGTGGGTCGGGGGGAGAACTGAGCCGCCTGTGAGCGAGTGTGCCTGCCTGCCTCGCCCGTTGTAGGGAACCCGTCCATACGGAAATAAACAAGTGGGTTTTTCCCGGGGCCCCTCTCAGCCTGCTGCCCCTTGATACCTTCCCTGCCGCGGCTGTCCTTGGGTCTCTTCCATCCCACGCCCTGACGCCGCCCTCACGCCCCACCGCCCTCACGTGCCCCAGGTGGACCACCGCCGGCTCGTGCAGTACGGGCGCCACCCCCTGTGTGACCCCGGGTGGCCTCACATGGTACAGCGACTGGGGCAGCACCCGGTATGCAGGTGGGTGGGCGGGCGGGTGGGTGGGCGGGTGGGTGGGTGGGTGAGCGGGCGGGTGGTTGGGTGGGTAAGTGCGTTTTTGGCCGTAACGATCTAGCAGCTTACCATGCTTCGGCTGTCGACGCTGTACCCCTATATGGTTCGCTACCACGGACCCATCTCTTACCCAACGTCGGGTCATATATGTGTACGGCTGCCGGGGTACGCGTCCAGCTTGTGACCGTTGCCCGCTGCCTCGCTTCCCTCCCCTCCCCTCTCCTGTCCTCAACCTCCTCGCAGCGAACATCGCGTTGGTGGCTCTGGCGGCCTCGCGCACTGACGGCGGCGGCGGCGCGACCCTCACCCCTGCCGCCCGCGCCAGCCGAGCCTGCTGGGCCAAGTCCCAGATGTCGTACATGCTGGGCAGCAACACGAAGAGCCAGTCGTTTGTGGTGGGATACAAGTGAGAGGGGCGCCCCGCGGGCGGGGCGGGGCAGGGCGGGCGGCGGGGCGGAGGGTGGCGGGAGCGGAAAACCTAGTACAAGAGAAAGGGCGGTAAGGCTTCGATACGGGCGCCAGAAGAAAGCCAAGGAGTTGGATGGTCGGCGGAGGCCTAGAGGCTCAAGGCTGGTGGTTGGTGGTTTTTGAAAACACTTCTTGCAGTGCCCGCCCGGCTGCCAGAAGTTGCCGGGTACGCCCGCAGGAGAGCATGTCCTTGTCTGGTCGCCCCGACCCACCCCCGCAGGCCCAGCAGCACCATCACCGCGCCGCAGAAGCCGCACCACCGCAGCTCCAGCTGCAGCCCCAACTACGCCACCACCTGCGACTGGACGGCCCTGGACTACTCGGGGCCCAACCCCAGTGTGCTCACGGGGGCGCTGGTGGGCGGGCCAGGACGGGACGACAGCTACGTGGACAACCGCCGGGACTACATGAAGAACGAAGTCGCGGTCGACTACAACGCCGGGTTCACATCGGCGCTGGGGGTGAGGCGGACAGACCGTCCCTCGAGTCTCTAGTTGGGCCCTAGGGGAGAAGGCGCTGCGCTTATCCGGCATCGAGCAGTGTCCCCTACCTCGGTTTTTCCTTGCATTGCTGATGAGTACTGCCGGTTCAAGATGAGGGCGTGGCGCGGCACTGCTGGGGACGAGCAGCGCCAGCGCGGTCGCTGCACAGATGCCTCCCCGGTTGGAATATGCGGCACGGGAGGGATACGGCCGGGGGGCCCGGATATAACGGACGGCCTCAAGGGCTGGTTAGTGCACTGACAGTTGTTCATCGTTTATCGTTGGTGAGGCACGCTGCGTGATCGCGGTGCCGCTGGTTGCCTGCGAGCGGGCGCCGGAATCGTTTTGCTGATGCATTCTTCCATCGTTGTCCGTACCCACGACAACGGTGCGCCACGGTACGACGTGTGCGGATAGACATGTTCCGCGTGTCGGAATCCCACAGGTAGTTAGGTAGTTAGGTAACGCCTCTGGCCCAGCTCACCGTTGGTCTTCTAACCGCCTTCCGTTTACCTAACCAACGACACACCCCTAATGCGCGCCTCCCTACAGCGCAGTCCCAACCCAGAACCCACCCTACCGCCCACCCTACCGCCCACCCTACCGCCCACCCTACCGCCCACCCCACCCGCCCGCCCGCCCCTCAGGGCCTCACCAGCCTGGACCAGGGGCTCCAACGCAGCGGCTGCACCTGGACCGGTTTCTGCGCCGCCACCTGCTTTCCATCCAACGGCCCCGCATCGCCGCCGCCGCCCTCGCCGGCGCCGGCCTCGCCGCTGCCATCGCCCCCGCCCTCACCGCCGCCGGTAACCAGGCCGCCATCTCCCCCGCCATCGCCGCCGCCGTTATCCAGGCCGCCATCTCCTCCGCCCTCGCCGCCGCCGGTAACCAGGCCGCCATCTCCCCCGCCTTCGCCGCCGCCGCTCAAATCCCCGCCACCCTTCCCCCCGCCCAAGCCCACGCTTGCGCCCCCGCCCTCGCCCCGGCCTTCGCCTCCCCGCTCTTCGTCGCCCAAGCCGCCGCCCTCCCCTTCACCTCGGTCGCCGCCGCCTTCACCCGCCCCCAGCAGCTGCTCCCCCACCGACTACGCCTGCCAGCAGTGCAGCCAGTCCGTCAACAAGGCGCCGGACGCCTGCCGCACCTGCGTGGCCTCCCTGGCGCAGAACCCGTACGCTTGCTTCGCATGCAACAGCCAGACGACAGATCCGACCATCCAGGGCATTTGCTTCACAGAGTGCGTCCCCCAAACCGCACCCACCGGTAGTAAGTCAGATGCAGAGGAGCAGGGGCCGGCGTAAGGGCCCATAATAATAATAAGGGCCCATGTATGAAGTAACTCGCCCCGGGGGCCTCGTCGGGCTCTTGGCGCCGCGAGGGAGGGCGGGGAACCACGTCCTGTTCTCCTGTAGGACCGACCGCGTTATGCCGTGCAGACAAAACTCAATGGGTACCGTATCCTTAAATTCCATTTCCCCCATTTGAACCTCGCTTGATAGGTAAATTTCGTTTCTGGTGCATTCGGCGTTGCGTTCTTGCGGAGCGCCGACCAGCTATAGCCTATAGGACATATGCAAATATACCCACGACCTCGTGGCCTCATTCGCTGCAGCCTCCGGCGGTGGCATGGAACGAACCCAGGACCCAGCCTAAGTGCCTAGCCCGTCAAGACGTCTTATGCCCTCATTCCGCTCCCGAACCCGCCGGCCTGCCTTGATTCTCCTTAAACCTGCCTCCCCTCCCCAGAGGACTGGAGCTGCAGCCAGTACTGCTCGGCGCCCTCGCTGGTCGCCACCGACCCCGCCCGCGCCCGCGAGTGCGTGTCGTGCGTCAAGGCCGTCAGCAACCCATGGGACTGCTACAACTGCATGAACGTAAGGGCTAAGGCATGGGGCGTTCGTATCAGTGCAGGCGGGCATGGGCTGTTGCTCGCGCCCGAGTTCCCCGGGTGCCCGCCGGATCAGTTGCCCACCGCTCATCATACATGGATCTCAATCTAGGTTGCCGTACCGCAGTTGCCGCACCTGCATGAACTGCGCCGCCGCCGCCTCCACGCACGTTATTTGTTCCCCTACGTTGCTCGATCTCTGCTGCCCTTTGATTGTTCCGACGTGCCTCTGACCTTACTTGCCCTCCCATCCCCATCGCACGCTCGCAGGTGACCGCCTCCCTGTCCGACGCGGCCGCCGCCCGCGCCACCTGCTTCAAGTGCCTCACCACCACCAGCCTGGGCGGATGGTCGTGCGGCGACTGCGCCGCCAAGCCCACGCCCGCGGAGCGAGACGCCTGCATCAAGGCGCCTACTACTGGGCGCCGCCGTCTCCTGTCGAGTGGGGGGGGACGCCGCCGGTGGGGATCGATCCCAGTAGTGGATGTGCGATGATTGCCGTGCTTCCACGGCGGAGGAGCACGCCCCCCGCGGCAAGGAACCCGATCCACCGATGTATACGTACATACATACGGGACCAGCAGGGGGGCGGGCAAGCGCCAGATAGAGGAATTTGCTTGGGAGACCACGCACGCGGTGGTTATTAGTTCGTTGTACGTCGTCGGTTGGCTGAAGACACGACCTGTCATCACGGTTCATGCATGCGTGGCCCTGAGCACTTTTTGCCCGTACATGCCCGCGGCCTCACTTCGTCATGGACCAATGGAGGCCAACAATCAAGGCCAAGGCAAAAGACCAAGAAAGACGCCGGTGGGGATCGATGGCCGTCCGATGGTACGTACGTGCGCTGTGGGGCCGCTGTCTGTTGCGCAGTGTCCGCCGCTTCACAGCCAGCGGTGTAAGCGGTGCACGCCACCATGCCGCCTTGCGCGCCTGGCGGCCAGAGAGGAACGGAGTTTGATTGAAGTACATAAGACCCGGCGGCGCACTTCACGAAAGGCCAAAGCAGTACTGGTGGCGCACCGTGGGCTGCAGCGCTGGTGCGTAGCAGCGGAAGGAGGACTTAAAGAGCTAGCTAGCTAGCTAGCTTGCAAGCCGGGGACGAGGCTGCGGCGGCTGCGGCTGAGGTTCTCTGGCTACTGCTGTCGTGATGGCCAGGTCAGCGCGGCCGGGAGGTTGCCAAAAACCGCAAATGACGGAGCGAGGTGTACCCGCACGGGGTCCAAACATGGTACGACACGTGCTGGCGGTCCGCAGCGGGCGGGAATCCGTTTTGCCACCCGCATGTACGACGAGCCGTTTTTGACATTGCTAGGTCGGTACCGAGACTACGTCACTTTTTTCCCACTGAAGGGTCGCACGTAGCGCACGTTCTAAACAGCGCTGTTGACGATCTGCGGGTGCGGGCTTGTGGTAGCTCAGCAGCAGTGGACCGCATCGGAGCGCTCATAAGGAAAATAATGGCTGGGGCGTTTGCGGCACGACGGCACGAAGGCTCATAGGAATGGAGCAGCAGCGCAGGCAGGGAGGTGCTGTCTGGTGGAATGAGGAAGACCGCCAGTCAATTCAGCATAGGGCCCGGGTAGAGTACGGTAATTTGCAAGCCAGGCGCGCTTTGGTAAGAGTTTCGCAATAAAGGACGCAGTGTCCTCGACGTTGCGAAGCGTTGAGCTGTGATGCTGAGAGCATGCTGAGAGCAGTTTCAGCTACATACGTAGCCATGTAGTAGTAGTAGTAGTACCGTTACAGTGTGGATAGGCTTCCGGGCCCTGTCTAAGGGTTTATGTCGCGGTACGTAGCCATGTGTACGCATGACCAGCGCGCCTTGTGGCGAGGTTGAGTGGGAAGCTCAGGGAGCATTCTGCGATCGATGATTCCAGCGTGTTTCGGGATCACTTCGCTCGGCATCATTTCGCTGCTGTGTCGATTGCAGGAGTTGGGCTGTTTGGAAGACGAGGCCCGAAGGGGCCCACAGGCTGTCAGGCCACATCTCCTTGGAGCGGAATGTATGGCGCGCGTGTCGTACTACATTCCAGATGGGCCTTTCACGCCAGAAGAGGTGGCTTACGCCATAGGTTCACTACCAAACGGAAAGGCGCCGGGGTTGGAGCTAGCACCGTCAGAGTGTTATCGAGGCGCCGGGGTTGGAGCTAGCACCGTCAGAATAATATTATCGGTACGCCTGTATGCCTTAAAGTAATAATGATAATTATGGGGCAGAGACGATGAGGTTCATGAGGCCCGTTTGCCTTCCATCGGTGAGCAGGGCGAGGGCTGAGGGTCTGCGATCGAATCACTCGTATCCTCCGGACACTTCCATGTACTGCCACAGCACATCAGAGCTTCGGGGTGGGGACTTCATTTCCCGCGTAGTTCACCACCACTCTGGTGTCGCCTCGAGAGCTCTCGTGAAGAAAGATGACCCGCTCGTGGCTGAAAATTAACGTGGGTGGTGCGCTGTCCAAGTGCTACGCGTCACTGCTCCATCGGCTGATGATGCGACGGAGCCGGGGAGCAGTTAGATTTACGGCATCCGTGCCAAGCTGGTTTTCGGCGAGGTTTTAGAGCCGCGCATTGTCTCTTCGTTAATTCGTTGAGCAGAACCTCATCACAAGCTAGCTAGTCCGCTACATCTGGGGCCTTTTCCGAGCGGCTTGCAATCCGTTGGACCGCTTGGTGGCTCTGCGCGACCTCCTGGGCTGCCAGTACATGCTGCTCAGTAGCCAGCGCGGCCAGCAGCCACGATACCGGAAAGCTGGCACTGGCGGACTTCGTTTGTCAATCCCGCCGACCCGAGCAAGCCCTACAGGGGCTTCCTGCTCGCCCCGCCCCGACTTCTGGCCGGCGGGGTATGCCGGTTCCACCCTCTGCGTCTCCGAGCGGGGCACAAAGACGAGCCGTACCAGCCGGGCACCGCCCGTGTTCCTCCAACCTAACCCGTCGGAGCCGGAGCTGTATGTGCTTTCCCCGCACCCTGGCGCTTAATTACATGTCGCTGGCCAGCAGCCCCGCGCGGAGCACTCCGGGCGGCGCAGCCCCATCGTCGACCATCTCCTTCCCCCCCTACCTGCAGCCAGATCGGCGTGGCTTCAAAGAGGCGCCGCTCAGCAGTGCCGCCCTGGGCGCTCGCGTGCGACTGCACTTGATGATGTCGGCGGTCTACGAAGGGGACACCAGCCACAGCTTCCACCGCGGCGCCATCCAGCACGCATCCCCTCAAGGGGCCGGTCTCGAGACCCTGCACGCGCTGAGCCAGTTGCATGCGCAGCGCCGCGGTCCTCAAGCGTGTGGAGCCTGTCCGGAGCGCCATGGTGGCGCAAGTTCGTCTAAGCAGTGTGTGGTGAGGAAGCCTCGCTCGGCTGTCGCCGTTGGCTGTCACCGATGGCCCCGGGGGTCCGCTGTAACATCCTTAATAATGAAAAAGCGGTATCTGTTTGAGCACCGCCACTACGACGCTTGCCGGGTTCGCTCCAAGGGTTAGTGACTACTCCCATACAGACACGGTTGGGCGAGATGGGTGGGTCGTGGTGGGTGGGCAATTCGCTATGCTGTAACGTTGTTGCGTCGCCGTTGCGGCTTCAAGTCTGATATTGAGTTGGTGCAGTTGGTGCCGAAAGGGCCGAATACGGGGTCTGCCCGCGCCTTTGCATTTTGTCGTACGCCTGTAGCTCTACGGGCGGTTGGGCCGAGCTTTCAATTGCGCATCGTTATTTTGTACGGAGTTTGTAGTATTCAAAAACAGAATTGAATAAATGCGAACATTGTCCTTTGGATGCTAGACTTGTCACAAAACACTTTATTTACCGCACCCCCGCCCGGACTCCTCAGAGCGGTGGAATCCCACCCTGGAGTCGACAACCGCGCGGACCCAGCTTTGCGCTTCTACGCGCTGCAACAGCACCAGACGATATATCATAATTTTATAAAAGTTGTGCGTCGAAGGGCACAAGGTCGTTGCACCCGGCTCATCGATGCAATCGTACCTGTTCGAATCAAACGACACTAAGCTGAGGGGACCTCCCCACCGAGCAATGCACCTCCACACCCATCGCAATCTTTCCAGCCAAACATTCGCACGCCATGCCTGCGTGAGCAACGGGACGAGGCGCTACCGCCGTACCGTGCGTGTGATGACAGGAAGAACAATGGTGGGACGGGAGGGGAGCAGCGGGCGGGCGGGGATCCTGCCTGACATCTCCGCGCGCGTTTCAACGGCTTTCCTATCATGATCAACCCTATCCATGTACAGCACCGTACAGTACTGGGCCGCCGTTTGCTTGGCAGCACCAGGCAGACAATGGGATAATAACCGGCAGGGGATTGCACCTCAGAGGTCGGGCTGGCCACGCATGCACCTCAGATCGATCAACCCTGCCGGGCGATGGGCAGCTGCAGATAGATGGAGGGGGAGCACGCTTGTGACACACAATGGGACCTACCAACAACAGCACCAGCTTCATCTAGAGTGACACCAGGAGTGTGGACACAGGTTACAGACACAGGTCATGCGAGGGGCGAAAGGAAGTCCCGCCGGCAGACGTTGTCGATGCACTGTCGATGCGCTGATGGGTTTGAGGGTGACGTACATCAACTCCGCGGCTGACCCGCCCTAGCTGCAATGGTGGCGACCGCACGGGGCCACCGGCGGCATCGACATTGCTGCCTACAGCGCTGGGAACACGCAGCAGCAGCTCAAACGTATAAGTGCTCAAAATATGCGGGCGCGCGGATAACGAGACTGCACACTAACTGGGCTGCAAGCGATGCGCGCGACCGCTGCGGATGCCGCCTAATCTGCCCTCGCCCGAGCAACGGCCCTTTATCTGGGAGATCAAGCACAGTCCAGTCCACCTGCGCCTCTTGATGTGGCTGATACGGGCTGATACGGCTGCTCGCCTGCGGCATTGCTGACCAGGGCTGACCCGCTCTGTCCCTAGTCCGTTTAGGACGTTGGATGGTGCCGTGTGCCCGGCAGAGCGCCAGGCGTGTCTGTCAGGGCATGTCTGTGGACAACGCTGTTGTTTTATTAAGGATATGCACCAACAGTTTGCAGGTGACGCACATCTGCACCGAGGAGCGACCGAGGAGCTCCGGCGTGCTTCCACGCGACGGTGGCGCAATCAATGGATCATGTAACACTTTAACAGAACACACTAACGCGCTCGTGAGTTTCTTACGTGCGTCGGTTTAGCAGCCTTTCAGGAGATTCGTCGACGCCCCGCCTCAGCGGGACCTCAGCTGGGCCGCTCACTCATCTTAATCATTGAAGCATAAAATTAACTTGATTGTAACTGCACTATGGTCATCTGAGCTGTGGTTTATAAATATTTACGCAATGACTAATTTGCAGTCGTCATGTACGGTACTCATGGGGAAGGCATGTCAAGCAATACAGTATGATTGGGGTTTAAAATTCATGCTGAGAGCCTTCATGTAGCAAGCTCGGTCGTTACCATTTGATCATGTCAGCTAGGTTACGGAAGTCAGGCTGAAGACGGCCTGAAGTTCGGGCACCGTGATCCGCATGGTACGGTACCGCGGCGAGTTTACACAGTATAAAGAAAATTACAGCTTGCGACATTGCTGTTAGCGTTCATCGCGCCCTGTAGATAGTCTGAAATTGCTACAAGGCCTCTCATCCGTCTCATAACCGAGCTACCTCGGGAATCGTCTTTACATAAATGGCGCCACCGTATATACACATCTCACTATTATTGTGCTTCACCACATTTGTCGCTTTCAATAATGCCGGTCTTGCCGCAGCACAGCTACAGCATAACTTCGCCCAAGTCCTTGATATGAGTTTCCGGTGAGGATTTGTAAGCGGTGGCGCACCGCATTGACCGCACCGTAAGTCGCGCACTATCGCGCAAGCATGGTGTCTGAATTTACCCAGGACGGCTCGTCGGCTTCCTGTATCTTCACGTCATTGCCCTACCCGCAGCTTTGCAGTCCCTCCTCCAAAACCAAAGTTCGCGACCCCCGTCCTTCCCGCCGGCACCTGCCCATCCCTCCCGGCACCTGCCCACCCGCCCATCCAGGTTCTACGAAGCCCAGATGTCCGGGGATGTGCCCTCCTGGTCTCGTGCCTCAGTGGCGGCTGGCGGCTGGCGCAACCGCAGCCACTGGCTGGATGGCACCAGCCCCGGCGGGATCGGAGTGGACCTCTCCGGCGGCTGGTACGATGCCGGAGGTCAGTCAGTCTCCCAACCGCCGTCGACTTCCGCCTCCAGCTTCGCTCACAGCTGCGCTTACAGTTGCCTGATGAGCGCGTGTGCCGAGATATCTTGATACCCTGTTGCCTCCGCCCTGTTCATGCTGAGGATCATACGACTACACAGTCGGCCTTCGGCGGTCCTACCTGTCATGTATCGATGTATTGCCTTGGTGGGGCTCTGGCGTGAAAGGGAGCCATTGCATGGTGTCATCTTGTTTTTTGTTTTCAGCGCCTCCAACCTCCCTCCCCCACCCCTCCCCGCCCTCTCAGACCACCTGAAGCTGCACCTGCCGCTGGGGGTCTCCGCCAGCCTGTTGTCGTACGGTCTGCTGACGTGGGAGTCCGCCTACCGGGCCGCGGGTCAGTGGGACATCGGTGTACGGAACCTGGACTGGGTCGCGTCGTATTACGTCAAGTGCCACTACCAGGCCAGCGACACGCCCTCAGCAAACGCCTTCGTGGGCCAGGTGCGCACAAGGGCAGCTGGCCCTGCAACACAAAACGTCTTTATTTATCACAAGCTCTGTCAAGAGATCTGTCAATGATTCCGGCAACAGCACGTTCTTAGGCACATCGTCGGACACAACTACCCGAGGGCCTTATGAGTGCCTCCTCTCTTCGACATTTGCGCGCGCCTTCCCCCCTTTGGCTGCCCCCCTCGGCTGTCCCTCCCTGGCCCCGGCTGTCGGTCAGGTGGGCGATGTTGACACGGACCACAACACTTGGTGGGGCCGCCCCGAGCAGCAGGCGCAGGGCGGTGCGCAGGGGAGCCCCGGGTGGCGGCCCGTGCACACCATCACCGCGGCGGGCGGCAAGGGCGCAGACATCGTGGGCGAGGTGGGTGGGTGGGGGGATCACCGGAGGGAGGGAGACGCCGTCAAGACATCGCGGGCAGTCCAAGCAGCTGGCGCTGTGGCTGTGTGGCAGCAATGCGGCATCCCTCCGCCGGCGGCGGCCCGCTCTTTCTCCCGTGTGGATGGGCTACCTAGCGTGGGCGTATACGACTGAACGCTGCCGCCGCCGCCTCCTGTGCCACCGCAGCCTTCACACCCGACCGACCCCGCCCGACCCTGCTTGACCACCACCCTGCCCAACACCGCCCGACCCCGCCCAACCCCCCCCCAGGCCGTCGCCACCCTGGCCGCCGTGTCGCTGCTGCTCAAGCGCCCCGGCACCTACTCCAACCCCACCAAGGCCCAACAGTTGCTCACGCGGGCCAAGCAGCTGTTTGAGTTCGCCAAGACCATCAAGAACACGTGAGTGAGGGAGCCCGGGCCCCGGAGGGAGGGAGGGAGGGAGGGAGGGAGGGAGGGAGGGAGGCGGAGCTGACAGCAGGGCAGTAGGTCTGGGCAGCTGAGGGCAGCTGAGGGCAGCTGAGGGTCGCTGAGGAAAGGCACGCGCCACGTCGGGACCGTCGTCACCTAGTGGGCTGTTTGCCGTGCTAGGAGGGTCACGACCCCGGAAGCCCCTCCCCCCCTCTTTCCCCTGGGACATCGCATGTGCTTTGTTCGAAGTCGTCCCTGGCTGTCCCCGTAGGGAAGGGAGGTTCCCAGCGGCAACGGTGTGCGGTTTTGTGTACTAGGGTTTATGTGCGAGTGACGAGCTGATGACACCGCACTGCACTGCACTGCACTGCACTGCACTGCACTGCACTGCACTGCACTGGTGACATTCGCAACAGTGGTTAGGACACGATGTCATATTTTTAGTGGTTCGTTCCGCCTGCACCTAAATGACACATGCAGGTGGGCCCCACCCGGGACCAACGCGTACCCCAGCTCCAGCTACAACGACGACATGGCCTGGGGCGCGGCCTGGCTGTGCAGGTGGGGTCTGGGTCGTGGTTGCTGGCTGAGATCCTCTGCTAATGCTGTCTGCTGCTTGCAACTGTTGCCGCCGATGGCCTCGGGTAGCAACGAACCGGCGAAGCATTCAAGAATAAAAAAAGTGCTTGGCATGTTTCCACGAACGCGACCTGCTGTGCTCCGTTCCAGGGCCGACATCGACGGCGGCGCCACCACGGCGGCTGCCAGCGCGGCCTGCAACGCGGCGCTTCCCTTCTGGGACGTCGCCAAGTACGGCAACCTGGACCTGTCCTGGGACAATGTCGCCGCGGCCGCCGCGCTGCTGCTCCGCGACACGGGCGCCGGCGGGGCGGCCTACATCGCCGCGTACGACGACTTCATCAACCGCCTTCTGACGAGGTGGGGGTTGCTGGTCGTTGTCAGTTGCTCTTGACATAACGTGCTCGGGTGGCGTTCTGCAAACTGTCTTTTGCAGCGTCGCTTCCTAAGTCGTATCGCGTTTTGCCACGTGTCGCCACATCATGCTGATTACCGGTATGATGATAATTAAGGAAGGCAGTGTTCAGGGCCCCGGACTTGCCACACCCCCCAGTCAGTTCATTCAGCGATATCTGCAAGCGCGTGCATCAGCGGTCTCACCAAAACCTGTAGCCGAAGCCGAAGCGTTGCCCGTACGATTGCCCTGACGCCGCCCTCACGCCCCACCGCCCTCACGTGCCCCAGGTGGACCACCGCCGGCGCGTGCAGTACGGGCGCCACCCCCTGTGTGACCCCGGGTGGCCTCACCTGGTACAGCGACTGGGGCAGCACCCGGTATGCAGGTGGGTGGGCGGGTGGTTGGGTGGGCGGGCTGGTGGTTGGGTGAGCGGGCGGGTGGTTGGGTGGGTAAGTGCGTTTTTGGCCGTAACGATCTAGCAGCTTACCATGCTTCGGCTGTCGACGCTGTACCCCTATATGGTTCGCTATACCACGGACACATCTCTTACCCAACGTCGGGTCATATATATGTGTACGGCTGCCGGGGTACGCGTCCAGCTTGTGACCGTTGCCCGCTGCCTCGCTTCCCTCCCCTCCCCTCTCCTGTCCTCAACCTCCCCGCAGCGAACATCGCGTTGGTGGCTCTGGCGGCCTCGCGCACTGACGGCGGCGGCGGCGCGACCCTCACCCCTGCCGCCCGCGCCAGCCGAGCCTGCTGGGCCAAGTCCCAGATGTCGTACATGCTGGGCAGCAACATGAAGAGCCAGTCGTTTGTGGTGGGATACAAGTGAGAGGGGCGCCCCGCGGGCGGGGCGGGGAGGGGTGGGCGGGCGGAGGGTGGCAGGGGCGGAAAACCTAGTACATAGGGAAGGGCGGTAAGGTTTCGGGAATCGTGGGCTGATGGTTGGTCGGCAAGGGCTCCTGATGCCCGCTCATGAGTTCCCGCGGACCGGCGCACGCCCTCGCCTGAAGGCAAGTGCGAGGATGGTCGGCAGATGCCTGAGGGCTCGGCGGTCAGGCTGGTCGTTGATTCGGAAGCGAGCATGTCCTTGTCTCGTCGCCCCGCATCCCACCCGCGCAGGCCCAGCAGCACCACCACCGCGCCCCAGAAGCCGCACCACCGCAGCTCCAGCTGCAGCCCCAACTACGCCACCACCTGCGATTGGACGGCCCTGGACTACGCGGGGCCCAATCCAAGTGTGCTCACGGGGGCGCTGGTGGGCGGGCCAGGACGGGACGACAGCTACGTGGACAACCGCCGGGACTACATGAAGAACGAAGTCGCGGTCGACTACAATGCCGGGTTCACATCGGCGCTGGGGGTGAGAGAGGGCTTGGGAGGTGCGGGCGGGGCGGAGCAGTAGCCATGCGGCCGCCGACCCTTGTCCGAGTCGTACACTGTCGGCGGCTGTGGAAACGGCAAGCCACGATTTCAGCCGCCAAGGGACACCCACAATAGGAAGAGGGTGCATTTGCCACCGCTAGCAAGACATGGGGGACACCCACAATAACCCACAGCAGGGAGAACCCACAACAATCTGCCGGCTGCCTGGACTCAGTCCCCAACCCACCCAGTCCCGTGCCCACATCGTCGTCCCTTACCCGCCAAGTCCCCAACCCACCCTACCGCCCACCCTACCGCCCACCCCAGCTTCTCACCCTATCGCCTACCCCAACCGCCCGCCCTACCCGCCCACCCGCCCCTCAGGGCCTCACCAGCCTGGATCAGGGCCTTCAACGCAGCGGCTGCACCTGGACCGGATTCTGCGCCGCCACCTGCTTCCCATCCAACGGCCCCGCCTCGCCGCCGCCGCCCTCGCCGCCGCCGGCCTCGCCACCGCCATCTCCCCGGCCGTCGCCTCCGCCGGCCTCGCCGCCGCCCTCGCCCCCGCCCTCACCGCCGCCGGCCTCGCCGCCGCCCTCGCCCCCGCCCTCGCCGCCGCCGGCTTCACCGCCGCCCTCTCCCCGGCCCTCACCGCCGCCTTCACCCTTGCCCTCGCCGAAGCCGCCATCCCCCTCGCCCAAGCCGCCCTCGCCGCCCACGCCCTCGCCTCCTCCCCCGCCGCCGGTGCCGTCGCCGTCCCCTTCGCCGCCACCGTCGCCGCCGCCTTCACCCGCCCCCAGCTGCTCCCCCACCGACTACGCCTGCCAGCAGTGCAGCCAGTCCGTCTACACGGCGCCGGACGCCTGCCGCTCCTGCGTGGGTGCCATGCGCACCATCGGCCAGGACCCTTGGAGGTGCTTCTCGTGCAGCAACGGCGTCACCGACCCCACCATCCAGGGCATTTGCTTCTCGGAGTGCGTCCCGCCCACGGCCTCCAAAGGTGCGTAGCCGCCGCAATCAGTGTATCAATCGGTGGCGAAACTCGGGCTGCCACTTGCTTACTGTAACCCGAGCGGAGAAAAGGCCTTTCGCACGCACGGTAGGCGACTGCCGGGGGCTGTTCTGTGTGCATACATACAGCGGGCAGGCCGTGCGGCATGAGACGTAACTCGATCTCGATCCGCCACTCCGCGGGAATGTGCGAGGACTACTGCTTTTCCAGTGAGGGCAGACGGGCCTCTTGCAGTGATGGGATGCCAACGGGACGCACACAGCGCGTGGTGCAGGGAACCCACGTGCTCACTCACCCACGTGCTCACCCACGTGCTCACCCACGTGCTCACCCACGTGCTCACCCACGTGGTCCGCGACAGCCCCGGCTCACATGCCTCCATTACTGCACACCGCATAGCATCCCACGCGAAGACCCCACGAACACCAAACCCGCCCGATCAAAGCTCTGGACAGGTTGACATTGACACGGCCTTCACGGGAAGGGCAGGTGTAATGAGTTTTTGGTCTGAACAACACCAAAACGCCGCCTTCCATCTGGTGTGTTTTTGGCTCCCCAGGCGCGGACTGGAGCTGCAGCCAGTACTGCTCGGCGCCCTCCCTGGTCGCCATCGACCCCGCCCGCGCCCGCGAGTGCGTGTCGTGCGTCAAGGCCGTCAGCAACCCATGGGACTGCTACAACTGCATGGCGGTGCGTAGGGCTTGGGGGCTAACGGGCGGTGCTAGCTGGCTTGGGGCGCTGTGGGGACCGCTGTGGGGACCGCTGTGGGGACCGCTGTGGGGACCGCTGTGGGGACCGCTGTGGGGCCCGCTGTGGGGACCGCTGTGGGGGCCGCTGTGGGGACCGCTGTGGGGACCGCTGTGGGGACCGCTGTGGGGGCCGCTGTGGGGACCGCTGTGGGGACCGCTGTGGGGACCGCTGTGGGGACCGCTGTGGGGACCGCTGTGGGGACCGCTGTGGGGACCGCTGTGGGGACCGCTGTGGGGACCGCTGTGGGGACCGCTGTGGGGACCGCTGTGGGGACCGCTGTGGGGACCGCTGTGGGGGCCGCTGTGGGGACCGCTGTGGGGGCCGCTGTGGGGACCGCTGTGGGGGCCGCTGTGGGGGCCGCTGTGGGGACCGCTGTGGGGGCCGCTGTGGGGGCCGTTTGGAAGCACGCACGTTTCCCGCCCACACGGACACATACATGCCTGGTTCTGGGCGGGTTTCTCCGTCACACTAAACATACCTGCCTGACAGTTCCTTCTACGTCACCCTTGGTCTCCACCCTCCCATGGGTTTGGGTTTGGGGCCCACTCGAGGCCCCCCGTTGCAACACATACTGCGATTACAGATCAATGAGTGGCTGCAGCCACTCGGATCAGACCAAGTCAATCTTCAATCCGCGCGTGCATCCTGACCCGCATGCACCTGCTGCCTTGGCCCGTTGGTCGTCCTATCTCTGCTGGCCCTCCCTGCCGCCCTGTGCCCTCCCATCCCCATCGCACGCCCGCAGGTGACCGCCTCCCTGTCCGACGCGGCCGCCGCCCGCGCCACCTGCTTCAAGTGCCTCACCACCACCAGCCTGGGCGGATGGTCGTGCGGCGACTGCGCCGCCAAGCCCACGCCCGCGGAGCGAGACGCCTGCATCAAGGCGCGGACCGGGGGCCGGCGGCTGCTGGCGGGGACTCACGTGTGAGGGGAGAGGGGAGAGGGGGCATGCAAACGACGCGGTGAGGTGAAACGCAGCGAGGTTGGGGTGGCGGGTGAAGTTTAAAAGAAAATTTCGTTGTTTTTTGCGGAGCCCGCGCGTGTATTGAGCGCGGCCGGACTGCTGGCCGCCCACAGCTTTGCGGCCAGGTGCATCTAATAATACGGGGGAGGGTTTAGCTACATGGAAATCCCCACCTGTGGGTCTATAAGTATCTTGGTGAGTGCTGAGCTCGCTGCAAGGTCCGCTGTGCCCGCTGCTGTGCACACATTAAATATGTGGTCGGTTGGGCTGGCTTGGTTCCAACCAGGGATTGGCAGGTATGTGCCAAGTACGGACTCTGGCGGTCTGCGTTCAACTTGCAGGCTGCACCTCTCAGCGTCCAAGGTGGTGGTCAACATAATGTATGCATTGGCATGATGGCATGATGGCATGACGAAGTGGTCGTGTATGTTTTTCAGCCATTATCGTGTCGTTCGGTGCTGCAGGCTTAAGTAAGGAACCGTGATCAAGCGAAGTGCATGACCAATAATGGGGCGTGTTTTGGCAGGTTTCGACAGCCCAGCAGTTTCCGTTTGTTCCGCTCTGTATGGCCAGTGTCAGGCAGGATAGGTAACGAGTATGTAAGGCATGCACGATGTGCTAAAGCCCTCATTACATTGTGATTCTTCTGGGTACTGTTTGTGGGTTGGCGGTCCAAGCGTTCAGGTCCACGCACCCGATTTTGCACGAAGTAACCCGTGTACGCATGCGTGCGTCACTAGGCAGCTGCAACGCGTTGAGGGCGACTAGTTCGCGGCTGCTGTTGAGCAGGTGGACAATGTTGTCGTAAGTGCCGTACATACGATCTGTACATAGCTAGGCAAGGCGGCGCGTCGTCGTCGTCGCTTGGTCCTATGATGCTTCGAGTGTCTCTGCTGCCTGGGTTTTCACGTTTGCTTTCATGTGCCAAGCCGGAAAGCTTTGGCTTCTTCGATATTTACTTGTCGGGCCCCAGCATGGTTGGGGCCCTGTGCGGTTGGGGCTCGGCTATTGGCTGCGTGTATGCTTGGATTACCGGTATTAACACGCCAAGGCAACTTGCTTGCCCGCGGCGTAGTGGGCCTGACCCCGGCCAGGACCACCTTGCGTGTCCCTGATGTGGACCGGCGGCAACCTATGGACATGCCTCGCTCCCTCGCAGCCAGCTGGCTGTCCAGCTGGTGGCTCGTCCATTTGGATCTGGATCTGGATCGCTTCCGAGATTGGTATCCGCATCTTGGGCGCCGCTTGAAACCGCGCGGCCACGCGTGGGTGACGGGACGGGTCGCTTGCATTCGGAGTCATCAAGCGCGGACGGAGCAGAATTTAAAGTAAAGACCACGCGTTCACCGACTTAAACTGAACGTCACTGAAGCAATCAATCCCTGGCGTGTGTGGCTCTCAGGGCCGCACCCGCCGCAACAGTGTCCAGCCCGGCTACCCGGGAGCCGTGACAATTCTCTAGAGACCCGCAGAGGCAGTTCTGGGGAAGAAGGGGCGAGTGCCCCGTCGGGAGGGACTGCTTTGGTGAGGCGGCGGCGGCTGTCACCGAGGACCCGCAGGGTCCATGTAACATCATTAGTAATAAAATTTACATCCGAGTTTGGAGTCTTGCTGCTTGCGTTTATGCAAGTAAACCGAGTCATCAGCACGCTGCCATACGTCCTCCGGCCCGATCCAGCCCGATCCGCGTTCTTGACGATGCGAGCGCGACATCTCCCAACATTTGATACTGCCTACCAAACCAAACCAGGACATATTCGGAGTCTTGATGGTCGACAAACGGCCTCGGTTAATATCATCAGGGGTATTAAACGACTATACGCTCGCCGGGTACGGCGCAAGCGTAGCCCGTCCCTGCAGACCTCTATCGAGCCATTAACTGCCAGATTTTTAACTTATATAAATGGCGACATTGGTCAGATCACATATCGCAGAGAAAGCGAATGAGCCTGCCCCGACCTGCCTGGACCTGCCGCAGACCTCGTGATCGCGGAATGCACAGCGCGGCAGGGCAGGATTGCGCGTTGTTAAAATTTCAGTTCCCATAACGTCTAACTACTGGACATGCAGCGTATTACGGTAAGGACGGACCTACCTGTTCCCGGATGTCGGCCCAGGCACCTGCAGGCAGCATTCACACAGTCGTAGGTGTGGTATCTTGATATCATAATTACAAAATATAAAAACTTATCACAAGCATTGAATGTTAATGGTGTTTCAAGTAAATCCCCTGGCTCGGGTAAATGAGTAATCATAAATCTCTGCACCGACCACTGAGTAATAACGAGAGCAAGCTGCGCAACGGCCAGTCCGCCACACGAGCGAATCCGGACTTCCATAGGACGTGGTTTCCTTACAAATGGACGGACTCACGATCTGTCTTAGGTAGGTCGTTCGGCGGTCACGTAATACGTACAGGAAGTTTGGCCGAAGTCCATGAGAAGCCTACAGCCGGTCCTTTATATACAACGGCCCATTCGTCTACTTAACATCACAGATATCAACTACGAGTACCGGGGCAGCTTATCGGTCAAGAACCTAATTTTCAATATTGTCCTTTAGTATTGTCTTTAACATAACAATCTCATGGCGCTTCAACGAACAAAGGTATCGTTATTGTTAGCGTTACTAGGAGCATGTTGTTTGCAGCTTCAGACTGTCTCAGCACAAACCTTCAACCTAGCCAACATCCTGGGCCTCAGTTTCAGGTAAGGGACCCAGGTTGGTTGGATGACAAAAAATAGATGCCAAACGTTACCAGATGATGTCCTCGTATTACTGCGCGCTGTCGTCCTTCCGCCGCTGCTGCCTGACATGTGGCTCCTTCGATAATCGCCGCCCTACCCATAGGTTCTATGAAGCCCAGATGTCCGGGTCAGTTCCCGCCTGGTCTCGCGCATCGCAAGCTCAGGGCGGCTGGCGCAACAGTAGCCACCTCAACGACGGCAAGACTACCAACGGCATCGGTGTGGACCTGACCGGCGGCTGGTACGACGATACCGGTAAGCACTTGGCGGAAAACAACTAGGGTTGGCGAAGACGAGCCGAACATGAATGCGTGCTGCTGCTCCGTCGGCCATGGCAACCGCAGCAACTCCAACAGCGTCACCACGCCTTACGAGGCCTTCCCGCTCTCGGGACTGCCGCCGTGTTCAAACACCGGGTGCATGGACGGTAGGGTCACTAGCCGCCACCCACACGAACATGCGACCCGTCTGTCAGCAGGCGCCGCCACCAGCCTCATTCACGTTCATCTGTGCCCCTGCACCGCACCACCAGCGCCATCACCGCCATCACCAGTCCTCTCACAACATTACACCGGCAGCCTATCCACCTGCTAAACCGTGCAGCGCCGACCGTCGCCGTCGTCGTCGTTGTCGCCATCTCCGCGTCGACCGACCCGTCAACGCCCCCAACCACCACCCCTCGTCTGGGCCCCCCCTCCCTCCCGCCCCCCCTCCCTCGCAGCCCACCTTAAGTCCAACCTGCCGATGGGTATGTCTGCAAGCGTCATCGCCTTCGGGGCGCTGACTTTCGAGTCCGCGTACCGCAGCGCGAATGTGTGGGACACCACTGTACGGAACCTGGACTGGGTGGCGTCGTACTTCGTCAAGTGCCACTACAAGGTCAACGCGACCAGTGCCTCCGGCAACGGCTTCGTCGGCCAGGCAAGTCAGCCGCACCACCGCGACGAGGGCTCCCTGCCGCTGGGCACCGGGCACCGGGCGGGACCCCAGGCGCCAGGGCCCCCGGGCGCCCGGGGCTTCCGGAGTAGAGGAGTCCTGTTAGGAGAAACAGATCCCACGAACGTTCTGTGATCTGAGCTCCGGGACGTTGGACTCTGCGCACGCCCCGAGCCCATGGCCTCACCAATCCCTGCAACCCGGCAACCCTGCGACCCCAACCTCAACCGGGTCGGCCTGCACCCAGCCTGAGCCCCTCCTCCCGCTCCCAATCACGCGCACGCCCCCCGGCCCCCGCCCGTCCGTAGATTGGCCAATGGGAGACTGAGAACCAGCTCTACTGGGGCCGTCCGGAGCAGCAGCCCGAGGGCGGTGCCTACCAGACGCCCGGCTGGCGGCCCGTCATGACCATCACGACCGCCGGGGGCAAGGGCGCGGATGTGGTGGCGCAGGTACGAGGGCGGAGCCTGCCGGGACGGTGCGGGAATCTAGAGGGTGTGTTGCGATAGAGAATGCGAGGATTTGAACGGGTGCTGCGGCGGTGTGCAAGGGGCCCGGGCCGGGGCGGGGCGCCTGGCGGGCTGTGAAGCGTAGCTGCGGGGTTGGTTGGTTGATTGGTTGGTTGATTGGTTGCTACGAGCAGGCACACACCCTGGTGGGTTGTGTGCACCTTGATCCGTGACTGACGCCGCTGTTGCTGCCAGCCGGCGCGGCAGACATACCCGGGGCGGTCAGAGACGCTACCCCGCGCCACCCAGGAACCCAGCAAAGGCAGGATTTCTTGCTGCCCCCCCCCCCCCACACACACACACACACATTGCTGCCCAGATGCGCTCGACCGGTCAGGTCACCAGCTCTCTGGGGTGGTGGTGGTGGTGGTGGTGGTAATTTATAAAACAATTAGGGGGAGGGGGATCAGGCCACGTCCGGCATGAATGTATGAACGTTACAGCGGACCCCAAGGGGATCAACAGGGTCCGGCATGTCGGTACCGCACCGGCCGCGCACGCACTGCCGCTCGAACCCCATCCGTCGGCATCTCTTGCTCGCTCCAAACCCCGCCCCACATCAACCCGTGTGCTGTCCGTCCGTCCTTCCGTCCGTCCGTCCTGCCAATTGTCTGTTTCTCTGGCCCCCCTGCCCATGTGCCATGACCTCCGCTGCAGGCCGTCGCCACCCTGACCGGTGTGTCGCTGATGCTCAGCCGCCCGGGGGCCTACCAGGACACGGGCAAGGCGGCCGCCTACCTGACGCGGGCCAAGATCCTGTTCGAGTTCGCCAAGACCCTCACCTCGCCGTGAGTCCACCGGTCCTGGCGGGTGCCTGTGGCCCCCTCTTGGGGTCCTTCACATGGGGTTCTTTCCCCCTGGATGCTGAACCCGTCACCTGGGCCTGTGGATGGCGTGGGACTGTCCAACCAGCATCGCTTCATTCAGGGGCGAACCCGCCCCTGTTGGTTCGGGGTCCACTGTGCTCGTGATGCCTTGAAGTCCGCACTCCGCGGGGAATTCCGACTCTCTCTGTGTCCCCGCTGTAACCGTGGTCTGGCTGCTATGTTGTGATTGATGAACCCTCGAACGCCATGACCGGGGCCACGCTCGCTTGATTCGCTACTTACCCGTACCCCAACTGCCAGCTGCCAGCAGCCAAATCCAACAACCAAACGAACAACCGAACCCATCCGATGTGTTACTTTACTTCAGGTGGACCCCCAGCAACGGCACCAGCGTGTACCGGACCTTCAATTATAAGGACGACATGGCCTGGGCCGCGGCGTGGTTGTGCAGGTGGCTGGGGGGCCTGGCAACAGTGCTCGGCCGCTGTCTTGGTTGACAATCTTGGGATGGGGGAACGACGGCGGGACTGAGGCCAATCGCGCGAGAACCAAATCGGCAGCTGCGGCGTTCGTTAGCCAGCGGGGGCAGGCGAGGCGATGCATGCGTGGCCTCCCTCGGGGCCTACTGTCCTTACACGGCCTCGAGGATACCGTAGCAGCTGGCGGGGACAGACATCGCAAGGCAGCGGTTGCGCCGCGGTCTGACTTGGGTGCCGCGCTTGCATGGGCTGATCTTATTGCCGCGCCTGTGTCAGCCGCGTCTGTCTGTCTGTCTATCTGTGTTATGCGTGTCCGTGAAATGCGTGTCATTAGTAGAGCCCCCTGCAGTCCGTGGAGTACATTTAGCGTGTGTACTGCATACCCATCCCGTATTCCCGTTCCCCCGTCCCCCTTTTCACCCCCGCGGGTTACGACTCACCACCTCGCTCGCCACCCGCCGCCCCTCGCCTCACCATACCTATTTCAGGGCGGATGTCGACTCGGGCGCGGTCAAGCCCGCGACCAGCACCGCCTGCGCCACCGCGCTGACCATGTGGGACCAGGTCAAGGGCGTCGAGGAGTGGTCCTTCTCCTACGCCAACGTCACCGCCCCCACCGCCATGATGCTGCGCGACATTGGCGCCGGCAACGCGACCTACCTGGCCAGCTATGAGTCGGTCCTCAACAACATCCTCAACAAGTGGGTTGGGTCCAGCAAGGGCGGGGAAGGGAGGGGGAGCGCCGGGAGCGAGCGGAAGCAAAGGCAAGATGATCGCAGCCACGCTGCCACGGGGACTTGCTTGGGGGCGCGTCCCCGGAAGCGATTAAACAGAGCCACCGATGGTTGGAACTTGGAAGTGGCTCGTCCGGTTCTCGACTGAGTCTCCGGGCCCCCTGTCCCAAAGGAAGCACACCCACCGCCCTGGTCGGGCAGATGTTTTTGCGAACCACACACGACACCACCACCCCCGCCCTGCCCTCCTATGCGGCTGCACCTCGGGATGGCTGCAGGTGGGTGCAGAGCCCCTACTGCTCAGTGAACAACACCTACGTCTGCACGACGGCAAAGGGCCTTACATTGTACTACGACATTCCCGTACAGGGCAACAGCTTCCCCGGTAGGACGACGGGGGAGTGGGCAGTCGGGTTGGGGTGGGGTGGGCGGGTGCTGGGGACCGGCGGGGTCCCCAACCCGCACCTCAATCGGCTCTTCGGTTGGACTGGGCCCCGGCCACCAAGCGTACGTGTTGGGCCCCGGCCACCAAGCGTACGTGTTGGGCCCCGGCCACCAAGCGTACGTGTTGGGCCCCGGCCACCAAGCGTACATCCTCGGAGTCGGTTCAGCCCGGGGTGCCCGCTGGTCCGGGCAGCTGCAGCGTCTTCCAGAGGGTACACACCGCCCATACATTGGCCGCCCTCCCATCGCGTTGAACGCGCGGCGCTAGTTGCGTCAGGGCGGGGCCGTGTGCTTCTGGCCCCATGGCCGCAATATGCTATGTAGCTGGCATGGTATATATCTCCTCCACCCTCCCCCCAACCTCCGATGCCTGCCCCCACCAGTGCCCCCCTAACTCTGATTCCCCCTCGTTCTCTCCCTCCTCCGCTGCTTCGACCGGTGCGCAGCCTTCATGTCGCTCCTGGCCCTGGCCGCCACACGTAACGCCAGCTCCTTCGGTAACGGCATGGCCCCCAACACCCGCGCCAGTCGGATCTGCTGGGCCCGCCGGCAGGTGACCTACATGCTGGGCGCCAACCCCTTCAAGAACTCCTTCCTGGTCGGATACACGTGAGACGTGGGCGCGAGGGGATGTGGTGGTTCATGGGTCACCTGGGGCAGGTGCGGAGTTTGGGGTCCGTAGGGGATGTGGGGCGGCGGACGGACTGGGGGAACCGAAGGGAGATGTAGGGCTGCGGCTCCGGGGGCCTCCGGGGCGGGACTGTGCGTAGGTCGCCCCAACCGCCTTACCTATCTACTCTCCTGGCACGCCCACCGCCTGCCCCAACCTGGACCCAATCAAGCCATTTCTTTGTATCTGTCTCCCAACTGTCCATACATGATACCATTCCCGCACGATACCATTCACTCTATCTCACCATTTCGGTACCTCCAAGCGCCCCCGTGCGTTCTGATAGACGACTGGACGGCGCGCCCCAACTAACCAACCGCCCCCCTTTCCCCCCACGGCCGCACCCTCCCTCCCCTCGCTGCCCCACAGGCCCAACAGCAGCTACACGTACACCCTGCGACCCACCCACCGCAGCTCCAGCTGCAGCCCCAACTACGCCACCACCTGCGACTGGAACTCGCTGGCGCTGCCCGACCCCAACCCCAGCGTGCTGGTGGGCGCGCTGGTCAGCGGCCCCAACCGCGCGGAGCAGTACGGCGATGTGCGCAAGGACAGCTACCGCAACAGCGTGGGCGTGACGCACAACGCGGGCTTCGTGGGAGCACTGGCGGTGAGCGCGGGGGGGCGGGGGGAGGAGGAGCGGCTGGGTGGGTGGAGGGGGCGGAAAGATTTTTTTCTAAAAAGGACGGCATGCCGGGAAGGAGCTCGGACGAATCCGTCTCACACGGAGGGTAGTTGGAGGGAGGCGTAGAGCTCAGGCGGAGCGAAGGCGGGGGGGAAACTGTTGTACGGTACTTCCCACCTCCCTGATGCCGTACTTCCCATCCCTGGACAGGGGC
The DNA here is from genome assembly GCA_003117195.1 of Eudorina sp. 2006-703-Eu-15. Taxonomy (NCBI): domain Eukaryota; kingdom Viridiplantae; phylum Chlorophyta; class Chlorophyceae; order Chlamydomonadales; family Volvocaceae; genus Eudorina; species Eudorina sp. 2006-703-Eu-15. The sequence goes on from BDSI01000009.1 coordinate 493,398, forward strand.
TGCTGGCGCTTGAGGGCTTGTTCTCCTCCAAGGGCTGCACCTGGGACTCGTACTGCAGCCAGACCTGCTCCCCCTTCCCGCCGCCGCCGCCGCCGCCGCCCTCGCCGTCGCCGCCGCCGCCGGTCGCGGTGTGCCCCTACGGCGACAACCAGTGCGCGCAGTGCAACAACTACAACTCGCCGGACACCTGCAAGCTGTGCTACCTCAAGCTGCAGCCCATCTCCCGGACGTGGCACTGCACGCAGTGCGGCGCCGTCAACAGCAACGGCCCCGTCCAGGCGGTGTGCCAGACGGAGTGCCTCATGGCGCAGAACGGGAACCAGACCTGGCCCGCTGGAGGTGCGTACGTAGGCCCCCACGTGCCGGCTGGGGTGGCGCACTTCCGCTGCGTTGCTCGTGGTTGGTTGATAGTTGAGCGGCTGCTTGGGGGGGGGTCAACACACTCGGTGCAGGGCTGCTCGATCGCCGTGCCGTGCCATGGGAGAGTGCAGGTCGCTGTCGTGGCTTACGAGTCGGATGCGCGGGGGTGCCTGCATACATGCGTAGCAGCAAGCGTGTGGGCAAAGGCGTGTCGTGAGCGTGTAGGCAGGCAAAGGCATGGCGTGAGCGGCCGCTAGAAAATGGTCGGTGACCCGCGAAACCGCCTCCCCATCTGCTGGGTCTTGCCTCCTCGCCCCTCCCCGTCCGTCCCCGCCCCGCTGGCCCCGCCCTCGCCCCGGACCACGCACCTCCCCCACCCTCCGCCCCGCCCCACGCAGTCAACTTCGACTCCTGCTACCAGTGCACGCAAAACGACATCGTGGGCAACAGCACCACCAAGGCGCGCGACTGCATCACCTGCGCCAAGTCTTCGGACACCTGGAGCTGCCAGCAGTGCCTGATCAAGACCAACGCGCTGAGCGACGCCGACACGGCCAGGAAGTCCTGCATCGGCTGCCTGGCCAAGAAGCACTCGGCCTGGGACTGCACCAACTGCATCGATGTGGGTCGTCGGCATATGGGATTGGGGGGAAGGCCAGGGCGGGACGGCGGCGGGGGAGACGGGAGAGGGGAGACGGGAGACACGGGGACAGGGACAGGAGAGATGGGAAGTGGGGCAGGTCGCGGTCGAGATAGGTGCGCGTTCGGCGGAAGGCCGCAGTGGGCGGCGCCCGCGGGCGGTCGCCAACACGTTGCCTACCTGCTCCATCCTGTGCGCCCCCGCCTCCCACGCCCCTTTAACTCATATCATATAACCTTCCTGCCTCCTCCCCGCTCTTGTCCCGTCCCCTCACATCCCGCGTTCCCGCCCCTCTGCGCCCCGCCCCGCCTCTCTCCTTCCGTATACGCAGATGACCAAGGGTCTGGCGGACGCGTCCGTCGCCCGCGAGTGGTGCACGCAGTGCGTGGTGGGCAACGTGCTGAACGCCTGGCAGTGCGGCCAGTGCGCCGCGAACGTCAACCCGGCGGATCGGACCAACTGCTACAACACCTGGTCCAAGACCGGGTCCGGCCGCCGGGCGCTGCTGCGTGGTGGGGACGCGTGAGGGGCGAGGGGCGAGCGAGGTCGCTTCATACGGCCGCCCGGGTGAAGTATTGGTGGTGGCACCCGGGGCAGGGCTGCTGCCAGCAGGCGCCCACATACATACACACCGTGCTCGCCTGCTCGCAGAAGCAAGGGTTTCATCGTCGCGGGGCACATGATTCTTGTCTTGTTCCTGTCTCTCAGCTTGAGCTGGGGAAGCGCAGCAGGCTGTCCGACGCCGAGTCGTTATCTGTGCCCGTATTTGTTCTGATGACGAGGGTAGGTTGCCCCCCAACTCGCTCGTATACTTATCTCCGGTGTTCGTTGTGATGCCGGCGGTGATGAGGGACCATCTATTTATCCGCCGGCGCTGTCGTGTACTGGCGTTTGAGACCGGCTCCCGGCCCCGGCCCCGGCCCCGGCACGAACACATGGGTTGTGCGTGGCGTTGCTGCCGGGACACCCAAAGCCCCCCCAGATTGGACTGTACGACAAGAGGAGTGAATATTTATCAATGTGACGCATGCACGCACGGCGGCGTCTCTGATCCAGTACGTCACTACGTCACGTACGTGCGTCCGCCGCTGTGTTGTTTTGCTTGTGTAGTTTTGCGTCCGCTCAGCACAACAACATCCTAGCTAGCTATTCACCAGGCGTGCGCCGCGGCTGTTTGTACGACCGCCTAAGAGTGCACAGGCGCTAAGTGAACAGCATTGTGTTCTGTTTGCTGTGTGTAGTGTGCGTCAACGAGAGGTGTCGCGATTGAGGAGGTTGCGCGTCACGATAAATGAAGAAGAGCTTGCGGCGTTGCTGAGCGACTGTTGTGCAGCTTCGGGAGTGTCGGTTTTTCCATGCTGTCCGACCACATGTGTCAAGCTGTTGGCAGGGGGCCGCGGTGGCCGCCGCGGCCGCGGTGCGTCAAGTGCGGTTCAGATCCGAGGCAGGGTTGCTGGCGGCTGTGCGTCGGGTGTTTGTTGGTGATGGGCTTGTGTGGGGGAGGATCTCTTTCATCGCGCATGCCTCCATCTGTCCAATCAGGGCAAATCAATACTTTATTGTTGGGGCACTGGCGACGGCGGATGCGGTGCAGATGTAAGTACGGCGGACGTACGGCAGCACAACGTGACTGAAGGGGAAATCTTCAGCATTAACTTGGTGCGCTGCGACATAGCATGGCGCGTGAGGTGTGTGTTTAGATAAGAGATCCGTGGTGTTTGTATATATGTGTGCGTGTCTTATTTGTGTGGATTGGAAGCCCGCGCGAACCTGAACCAACCCTGAAGAGAGAGATTTAATGGAACGTGTGCGTGTTTGTCGGTTGCCAATTAAGGCGGCGTGTGTGTGATACGCGAAGGGCATGGCATTGCCTTGTATGCACCCGTATCCGCAATAATACTTTTCACCGATTCCCTGCCCCAGCTAAATGGAGGGCGGGTCTATGGGTGTGGATGTCGCAAGGGTTGCCGCGTCGGGGCAGCGGCTGAGGCTGTTGAGGGCCCCAGCAACGGCGGGTACGTCTCTGGGGCGTCTCTGGTGTGGATGGGTTGGTTTGTGCGTGCCGCCGCCCCTGGTGCGGCTCCGGCTGAGGCCCGAGCAGGAGCCGCTCTGCGTGGACAAAGATACGATACCAGGACTAAGATACGATGATCGGTTCATGCACGGCGGAATCACTTTTGACGGAGGTGTTCATATCGTACATACATACATACGCAACCCACGTTGATTGCTGGGACGCTTTGGCCACCCTGTTTATCTACTAGTTAATTGCCCTGTCGCACTGGGAAAGCTGGCGGCATTGACACGGAGACTGTGATGAACTGGTGATGGGACGTTGGAGACTTGGCTATGGTCGGCCGTTCCAAAGCAACCATGCATTTAGTCTTGCGTGATGGGCGCTGTATGTTTTGCTGGGGAGCTGGGGAGGTACGTACGTACCTCGTTTGCTAGTTTGCTCTCCTCGTGCTCCCCGCGGCACCCCGCGTGTGTGCCTCAGTGCTTCGAGGTGCGCGCCTGACGCACTTCCACAGCGGCACATCAGCATCTGCCCAGTACATACCCTGTAGGTATATCGGGATGGACCCGCCTGGTGAGGGGCGAACGAGCATGTCATTCGGCATGTGCGTGCCCCAGCCATTGAACGATTCGGTGGCGGCTGTATGTATGTAGGCAAGCAAGAGGCTAAAATTACAATTGAAGGTAGAATTTCAGGAAGGATGCGCCGTGGTCCGATCCCACGGGGATGCGTCCAAAATGTTTGCTGTGGACGGCTCGTGTGACCGGAACCGAGCGAGGTAGGTGGAATGAAGCAAGGCTGGCAGATCGGACGCTGTCCGGCGCCGCGGTGTTGCGTTCACGTACGGCGTCTTACAGCCTGGTTTGCTGCGTGCTGTGCGTGTGTTGTGTTGTCGGCGATGCGAGATGGTTCGTGCCCCGAAACATGGGGTCGTGCTCTCAGCCGCAACTTGATGTGAGCGGTCAACAGCAGCAGTTCATGAATGAATGAATGAATGTTACAGCGGACCCCAACGGGATCATCGGTGTATACCAGAGCAAGCCCCAGTAGCCCCCACCGCCAAGGCGGCAGGTCACCTCCACACCACAACGCCGCACCCAAAGAAAACACACCGGGCCATAACCCCAACCAGTCAGACACCGAAGCAAGCAGAGGCGCGCAGCGGGGCAACACTACCAAAGGGATAGGCACAGCAGCGGGCATAATCCCCAGAAGTGGATAAAGCCAAGCACAGGGGAGGTCGCCCACACAGGCACCCCATTACCCAGCTACCACCACCTCTGAGGCACCCAACGCAGCACCCTCTCGAGGTCTTGGAAGGCCCACGCCTGGCTCGTGACACTGCCCAGCGACCGCTAGTGGGGTAACCCGCATCATAAGAAATAACTTGGCCAAAACACCAAAATGCCAACGGGAGCCCAACCTCCACCCCAAACTGAGGGTAGGCCCGGTCCCCAACTTGAACCCCGGTTCGGAGAGCCCGACGAAAAACAGAGGGCGGGGAACCCGCGCCTCATCCTTCTTCAGGAGCAGGTCCCGCACATCGCAGGACTCCCCCCGCCACTTTCAAGAAAGGGTGGAAAGGGCCCACTGAGCTCCAACCCCGTCTCGGGAGCCCCAACTGGGCGAACCCGTGAAGGCGCCCCCAAAAGTCAGCGATTGCGCGCCGCTCCCCTTGTTCTGCCAATATCGGTCCCGGCCGGATCGTCTGACCCTGACCAGGTGCTGACCGCCGCAGGGTGGCCGCCATGAATCGGCGACCAGTCTCCATGGCCGCAATCGCGGCCAACACCACCACATCCCAAACAACTTGCTCCACGGGTGGCGGGGGTTCCGCCAGCCAGACATGCGGCCTCCGTATCCGTGCCCCTAGGCGCGCTTCCAACTGACCCACCACCGCCTGGGCCACTCGGCATGACCAGAAATGGTGCTGTCGGGGTGTCTCTGACCCCCCGCCTTCCGCTGGGTATCCCCCGCATCCACACCGCGTCACCCTCGCGTGTCGCATATGGGAATTGCCCAACAACGGGACGCCATCGACTGTAAGGCGCCAAAAGGCCTCCTTATGCTCATTTTCCCACCGGATACTGAGCCAAAGGCGGCTCAGCAGCCCCTGGATCCGGGCGGCCGCCACCTGAGAAATCGGGTCGGTGGCTCCCAGTCCTACCGCCTCACAGGCAAACAGCAAGTGAGCCGCGCTGCGGCGTTCCGCCCCATCGGCTAGTTGCATCGCTGTCCCCACTCGAACAGAGTACTCGCTCAGGGCCACCTTAAACCTATTATTCAATCTCCAACCCATGCGATCGAGCAACATGGCCGTCACCTCCTCTTCCGTGGGCACATTCGCCCCCTGGACCCCGTTCGCTCGTGCCGCTAGGGCTGCTGCCACCCAGGCCGCTGGTAGCCTTACTTGAAGTTCTACCAGCCGCCGGTCTAATTCGGCCCATTGCCGCCAATCACCCCATCGCCCGGACCCCGCGGGGATACCCAGGCAATCTTGTACGAATGTCGCCCACGCCCGTGCGGCGCATCGTGCCATGCGGGCGGAGTCTATGTAGTTAGGCTCTGCCCAGCCGTCGGTTACCATCCGGAGCGTCTCCCCCACCCGGATTAGTTGTCCGACCGTTTGCAATCCGGTGTAGTCCACCAGGTCCGGGAACACATGCTCGAGGCCGGGGCGCCCCCCCTCGGGCAGTTCCTCCGGGAGTAGTGGGTTTCCCCACAGTGGTGCGTTCCAGCACCACGCCCCCGGCGCGAGCGGATGGTCGGCGATGTCCACCACTCTCGGCAGGGCGGCTAGGGCTGTCACGACCCGCTGTACCTCGGGTTCTAGCCTTCGGATCCCTCTCCATGGACTGTCGGCCGTTGCCGTGAGCACCATGCACGGCTTCCATGCCGCTGAGGCGTCCGCTAGGATCGTGTCCACGACACGTTGCCAGGGGGCGGCCCGCTGGTGGCGGATCCTCCTCATGTACCGCAGCGCTGTTGAGGCATAGCGCGCTCGGATATGTTCCCGCAGCGGCAGCGCGCCGAATCCCCCCACCGCCGGGTGCCCAAGCAGCAGGCTACGTGGCACCCCAGTGGGCCGCCTCTCGGTGGCTTCGGGGCCCTGGGCCCTATCTACCAGGCGTGCCGTCCACCCTTCGAGCCGGTCTATCACTGTCTCCGGCGGCATGCCGCCATGCTCCATGTGCCAAGTGAGTCTGTGCAATCCGTACGCCGCGGCAGCCGATGCCCTCCCGAAGGCGGACAGTGACAATTGCGCTATCCTCGTGAACCTGACACGAACTTTGTCCATCTGCGCTCCCCAGTCCATCTCCGGAGTGCCATCCACATCCGTGTACGGCAGGCCTAAGGCCGTGCCGGTTTGGACCAGTCTCATCCCGCCCCGAACCTCCTCACCTCCGGCCTCCACCCCTTTCTCAGCGGGTCCCACCGGTAGTAATTCCACCTTGTCCGGGTTCAGTTTCTGTCCCGATCCCTTGGCGAAGGTCTCCATGCTCGCCAGGAAGTGCTCGAGTTCGGCCGAGCTGCCCATAATTACTTCGGTGTCGTCTGCATATTGCATGGCCGTGGTTAGGTCTTCGTCGGCAGGGCGGAGGCGGATCCCCACCCTCCGGTGCTGCAGCCAGCACAGCAGCGCCTGCGCCACGAATAAATAGAGCAGGGGGGCCAGGGGACATCCCTGGCGCACCCCCGCCTGCATGGGTACCATCTTCGACTGGAAGCCGTTGACCACCGCCAGGGATCGCGTGGGAGTGAGGAGGGTCCGCACCCACGTGGTGAGTCCCTCCCCGGCTCCCATGATCTCCATCACGTCCAACAGGAATCCCCGATCAATAGTATCATACGCCTTTGCGATATCCAAGAAGGCCACAACGCACGATCTGTCTTGCCTCGCCATGAGGCGTGGCAGTAGCCGCAGGAACAGAATGTTCGCCCCAATCAGCCGGTCTGGCAGGAAGGCAGATTGTTCCAGGGCAATCACCTTTCCCAAGGCCGGGCCTAACCGATTCGCTAGTGCTTTGGTCAAAATACGGTATTCCGTATTGAGCAGAGTGATTGGCCTATAGCTGCCAGGATCATGCCGTACTCCCCGATTTTTGTAGATGACCGTGATCACCCCGTCCACAAACCCCTCCGGAGTGCGGTGGGTCCTGGCGATGGCCGTAAAGAGATCAGCCAACACAGGCGCAAATTCCTCCTTGAACGCCTTGTAAAGTTCATGTAATGTAAACCTGGACGAACTTGACCACTTCTGGCGCACCAGCCAGTGGCAAACCTCCGGGTGTCCACCATTAATCCACCCATGGTCGGGGTCCTTCACGTACCGCTTGTCAGGCGCCATGCTACTCCGTCCGCTGCCGTAGCCCTAGGACCCTACCGTCCTCCTCCTCGTCCTCCTCCTCCGGGCGGATCAGCTCATCATTCGGACCAGGTAAAGCAAGGGCGGGGACGCATCGATCCTTCCTGACCTTGATCTGGGTTTGTCTGGGCCAGTCTTTGCCAATGTTCCAGAGCGCGCAATCACGCAAAGAGGCCTGCTGGGCCTTACATGTACGCCATCATCATCCAGACCGGGGAGAGAGAGGAACCCATCGGCCATCGCACCAACCTGCTGCTGGCGCCTACCGCTGATGTCCACATACAGCGCCAACCATGTTTTGCTAGGTTGCCCTGTGTACGACAATATCCGCGCGGAGGAGGGCTTTCCCCAGTTCACTACCATGTTGGAAGCTATGGCCTGGGACCCGGCTCGGTTAGCAAGACTCTTGGAGCGCATGTGGGCCCACCGCAACTCAATTGTCCCTTTCGGACGGTAGTAGTCTCCTTCTTTCTTCTGCTAGTGCGTTATCATGCGCATGCTTTTTGGCGTTTTTGCGTGCCCTTGGGCCAACGGCTCGTACGGGTAGTTGTACAGGTATGGGGTTATGCACCCCCAACCATGTAACACACACACACACACACGCACATACATACCGACATCGCCCACCGCAACGACTGCTGACCGGGCGAAGACTTAGAAGTGGTACTCGATGTATGGCCGTTGTAGATGAACGTAGAACCGCCGACCATGCAGCAGATTACACCGCAAGGTCTTACAGGCCCACACCACCGCCAGCCAACATATACAACATACAACTCACCCTTGGTGGGTTCATAACTGAGTTCATGCTAGTTCAGAGGCCGCGAAATGCACAAACACAACCGTTCGTTACCGTCCTCATCGTCCGTCCCGGGTAGGCACGCACCGGCGGCCCTCCGGCGACTTCTGGATGACGGGTTGGCGCGGCCGCAGCGAGTGATGCAGCTTGGCTCGCGAGTGTCGTCCTCTGTCGACTGTGCGGGCTGTAATGCAGGTTTATTTGCGGCGTCTGTTTTGTTCCTTTTGGGGGTTTGGGGGGTTGGCCCGTGTGGCCCACCAGCTGTACTTGAATGGAAGGGTCTGGACGCTGAAGCCCATCCACAAGAAGGGCTAACGCCATGGGGGCGCCCATCCGTTCATGCAGACTGCGGTAAGGAGGCAGACGCGGTCACGCCGATGACCCGCGGGGTCCACTGCGGTGCAAATCAGTAAAAAAGTTGACGCCTACTGCCTGTATCTGGAGGAGGCTTGTCAAACACCTCGATGAAACGCCCAGGTGCCAATGTCTTTCGCACATATGTTGAGAAGGGTTTGTCTGTCGGGGAGTCCAAGGTGTGCCATGCTGAATGTATGCCCGCAACACGTATGGCACTGGCATTCCGAATCCCGGCTCCCTCACCGCCATGTGATTCGGCTGGTCTGGCGCGGTTTCCAGGAGAGGCAATCCTGGCGCGCCGGTAACCTGGTGTGTTGGCCGGTATGGCTGCATGACACCCCCACGGGTGGTGGTGGGTGGGTGCGCAGTCCTTGGTAGGGGTTCATGAGATGAGGCGACGACGAGCTATCCAGGCCCTTGGGAACACCCGGTCGGGACTCGGATCCACCTTATAACGGTTACTACTACTGACGTATATCAATGCGTTAATACCATTTAATTACACCGGTGATCCCTTTGGGGTCCGCTGTAACGTTCATTCATTCATCATTTAATACACCGCGGCTGTGATGAGTACCTTCTCAGCGGTCACTAATGTCGCGGTTATTGAAAAACTGGGCCGGGCAGTGCCAAGGGCGGCGGGGCTCCAAACAGGGTGGGCAATATAGCTAATTGTAGTAGATGCCGTACGTGCCTTCGTCTGTGTAGACATTAGGGTATCATTCTGACTCCTTGTATGGTGTTAATGTACCAAAGGGTTATGTTGGCACGTCAGTTTCGACGCCGGAGGGCGCTGGACCTCGCGCCGGACGGCTGCGGGCGCCCGCCCTTTACGGTCAGGCGTCGTCCGTCGTCCGTCGAGCCTGGCGCGCGTCGTCAACGCCGGCGCGCCAATAAAAATTTCGTGACTCCAAACCAGTTATCAATAGATAAAAATATAATTAGCGAGAGGGGTCTGACAACACCGGAACGCGCCAGACCTTGAACGACGCCGTCGAATGTCGCAAGCACCGGCAAGCGCGCATGGTCTGACGTGCCTGATAGATGTTATGTTTTGTATGGCGCCTCGGCATCTTAATCAAAGACACATTTCCAGACCGCAAACAGCGACACTGGAGCGGAGATTGGAGGAGATGCCGTGGGACGTCAGGGCCTGGGGTGCTGGGGAATCCAGCGGCGACAAATCAAGGCTTCGCCACAAGCATTCTTGTATCATAAAATGTTATAACCTATCCGAATTACTGAGCATTTTTCCAGAGGCGTGGCCATAAATCGTAGTCGTACGCTATACGAAAATTGGAAGACAGGAAGGGGCAATCGGTTATATCATCGTGACGGTGACAAAATGACAATCAACACATGTTATCACTGATGAATATAAACTACTACCTGCCATTGCATGCGGACATCAAAGATACCGGTATCCGGTAAACGATGTGCGTCAAATGTGCAGGCTGGCATACGATTCTTGGATGTCATCAGCATAAATCAATGCCAGCGACGGATCCGTATGTTCTGGTCCAAGCTCTCGGGTCCCAGAACGTTGTCTTGCCGCGCATAAAACATGTTTGCGTAATCGCTGCCGTTTTTGCTCGTTGCAACATGTAACTTGGCGGATCATTTCGTTCTATACTGACACTGCTCATTTTCGCATGCTCATATTGCACAACCTGGAGGAGGCAACCTTGCCCCCCATATTGCATACATTCAAACTCTATCTTATCGTATGAACAATGTCAATAAAGTGCTATCATTATCATATATTTGCAAAAATCAGTCTTGTACTCACGAAACGCATGTACGACCGCGTTGAAGAAGCTCCGTTGAAGGCCATCAGGTAGTGTAAATACAGCTAGAATTGTCTTGTTATATCAGCGAAGCAATTGACACAATAAACAACCTGACCTTGCCTGAAATTCTGCCACTTGACTGGGCGCCTCGCCCTGCTGAAACCAGGCCGTCAACATCCTGCATGCACACCGAACAATAAGCTGTAAATGCGCTTTCTTATCGGCACCTCTGTTATTGCTGGAACTGTTCAGAACTGCACGTTCTGACTCTGCTTCAATAGGGCAAACTAGCTCCGACTCGCTGCAAATGGCAAACACATCAGTAATCAATCTCGTTTCTTTCAGTTGCCTCTGTTTTTTCAGCTCATTGTGCGTGCTCGCTGTCGCTGGGCAGACCCCAAGCGGGCATGTCGAACATACATTTTCGGAGATTCTATCCTTAAGCTACCGGTAAGACCTACAACAGATGCCAGGTGTTTTCATTACCATTTCATCTCGCAACGTGGCGTTTACGTATTCCGACGGCACCCCTGGTGGGTGGTGGCGCAGGTTCTACGAGGCCCAGATGTCGGGCGATATCCCGGACTGGTCGCGCGCGTCGCAAGCGGCAGGCGGCTGGCGCAACCGCAGCCATATGGGCGACGGCATGGGGCCGTACGGCATTGGGGTTGACCTGTCCGGTGGTTGGTACGACGGCGGAGGTACGTCGTACGTACGTGCCGCCCAGCACGCGTCCAGCAGTATCTCGCGCCCTCGGCCCCGCCCGACCGCAGCGCCTATGTACCCCGGTGGACACACCCGGGTCCGGCCCTTGGCGCTGCCGCGCACTGCACGGGAGCAGCATTCCGGGGTGGCTGAAGACGTCGCTCAGCCCATCCGGGTCCCCGTGTACGTGCATGGTTTCCGTCCGCGCTAACCCGATGTCGGCGTTGACTTTGCGATACACTTCAATTTCCTGCCTGTCTGATCCTGGAACGACTGGGGTTGGTATCATGGCTCGTCATGATACGACGCCGGATGGAAGGGGTCTTCTACGCAATAAGCACAACGCTGTCGCTCTCAGCGCCCACCTCCTCCCGCCTCCCTCCCCTCCCCGCCCTCTCTCAGACCACCTGAAGCTGCACCTGCCGCTGGGGGTCTCCGCCAGTCTGTTGTCGTACGGTCTGCTGACGTGGGAGTCCGCCTACCGGGCCGCGGGTCAGTGGGACATCGGTGTACGGAACCTGGACTGGGTCGCGTCGTACTACATCAAGTGCCACTACCAGGCCAGCGACACGCCCTCCGCAAACGCCTTCGTGGGCCAGGTACGAATGTCCGTACGTTCGTACGATGTGGCCGACGAGCGAGGTGCTGACTAACGAATGTGCATCTGCGGCCCTCCCTCCCTCCATGCATCCCTCGGGACTGTCAGCTTGTACACACACACACACACACGTATACTATTGGGCGCCACTTGGCCCCTCGCACATCACGCACTCCTGCTCTGCCTGCTGACATTATACACGTATACAAACACACGGACGGATGCCAACGGGCAATTTCGGGGCACTGCTATGCCCAGTGCATGTCACGCAGGCCTGCCTTGCCTGCGTACGAACACACACGGATGCATACGGGCACTGTCCATACACACACGTTTACGCGGGTCTCTTCTCTAAACACACACGTTTACCGTACGCACCCGTACATACACACTGCAGGTGGGCGATGTGGACACGGAGGTGGACCGCTGGTGGGGCCGCCCCGAGCAGCAGCCCGGCCCCGACGGCCTCTACACGATGGGCTACCGGCCGGTGCAGGTCATCACGGCGGACTCGGGCAGCGGCGCGGACGTGGTGGCGGAGGTGGGTCGGTGGGTCGCGAGGCGCGAGGCCTCCCTTGGGGGGCTCCCACACGTCCTCGCGGTCCAGGGCGCACACAGCGCCCCACCGCCCCACGGCCGTACCGGTGTCCAGCTGGATTGACATCAAGCGAGGGCACCCTGGGGGTGGAGGAGGAGGAGGAGGAGGAGGGGGGTTCCTGTGGGGAGCCTAGGGGCGTTGCATGATGGGGGTACAGCAAATTGGTGGTAGACATTTTGATGACGGGGGAATTTCCTCGCCCGTTTGTTTGTTTGGGTCGCGCCCTGGACGTCGCCGCATGTCGACCCATGGGTTTGTTCCTTCTTAACCCCTTCCACCCCCGTCCCCCCACATGTACACGGGGCGGTTTCTTCGCCAAACACACAAACACACACGGCGCTCAGGCGGCCGCGACGCTGGCGGCGGTGTCGCTGCTGCTGCGCCGCCCGGGCGCCGCCGCCAACAGCAGCCGGGCGGATATGCTGCTCGCCCGGGCCCGCCAGTTGTTCGCCTTCGCCAAGACGCTGCCGGCGCCGTGAGTTCTTGGTTCATTTGTACTGCACGGTGACGGTGACGTGTGCATTTTTACCGTGCGTACGTCTGGCAATGGAGACGAGCTCCCGAACATGCATGCTTAACGAATTGCGGCGGTTTGGGGGCAGTCGAACATTCAGCAGGCCGGCCCGCGCGCTGAGTCCGCACATGGACTGGATCACTGGATCACACCATTACACGGGGTGGGTTGTACGCGCGCACGACGCGTCGTGCATTGCCGTGCTTTACCCTGCCGTACGATATGCGCAGGTGGCGCTCCCAGGCCGGCAGGCGGCCGCACCCGTACATCAGCACCAGCTACGCGGATGACCTGGCCTGGGCCGCGGCGTGGCTGTGCAGGTGGGCTGGGGGTCGGGGCACCACGAATGGGTCGAATGGCGAGGATGGCGCTGCCCGCCACAGTATCATAGATCCTGTGGCAAGTCGGCCTTACGAGAATCTCCAAAGACCTGTTGACAGTGCCTGCTCCCCTGACCGCGCGTTTCAAGCTATTACCCCTTGCCTGACCAGCGTCCCTGCCTTGCCACACGCACACACACACACACGCACACAATCCTTTTAGGGCTCGGGCAATGGGTATACTATATACGCATACGGACAAATTATCGGGCGCCGATCGGCCCCTCGCATATCACGCACACCTGTTCTGCCTGCCTGAATAACACACACACACACACATACACACACATACACACACACAACCTCACACACGCAGGACGGAACTGGAGGCCATCGGCTCCGTGGGAAGCACCACCGCCTGCTTGGAGGCCCCCGCGCTGTGGGACGCCGCCCAGCGGGCCCCCCTGGAGCTGTCCTGGGACAACGTGGCGCCGGCGGCGGCGCTGCTGCTGCACGAGCTGGGCGCCGGCGGGCCCACCTACCTGACCAGCTACTCGGACTACGTAACCCGGCTGCTTGACAAGTGGGTCCGGGGAGGGGAGGGGTTATGACTAGGGTTACAGGAAGTTGGAGGACGTGTTGGTAGACAGGTGGAGGAGGGCAGGCGACCCGTGGGTCGGGAGGGACGTGAGGTGCATGCAGTACGGAGTGGAGGGAGGGAGGAGTGGGGGTTAGCGGGGTTGGGGTGGGAGGGGGAGGGGGAGGGGGAGGGCAATGTCGCTGCTGTCCGTGGCAGCCCTGACGGACGGAGCCCTGCTGGTTGGTTGATTGGGTTGATTGGTTGGTTAATTGGTTGGTTGGTTGATGGTTTTCCTTGCCTGCCAGCTTGCTGTTGCCAGTGCGAGACGGCCGGAGCCCTCCACGATTGGTGATACCACACGTTTGCTTGCTTTTATGTCTTTGTACGGGACCCGAGGAACCCGCTGTGTTTAGAAAAGATACCCGCCCGACCGCTGTGTGTTGGGGGGTCGCCGCCTCATGCGCCAGGTGGATGAGCGCGGGCGGGTCTGCTTGCGGCGGACTGGCCTCACCTTGTACGACCCCGGGGGGTTTGGCCTGGTACCGCACCCCAGGCGCAGCCCGCTACGCAGGTACGGCACCCCAGGGCCCCACTGCATGTTGGCTCCAGGGCGGGTGGGTCCCAGTCCCCGGGGTGGGTGGGTGGGTGGGTGGCAGGCGCACAAGGCTACAGCCGAGTCGCGGTCCATTGAGCACACGCGCCCCACCGCCAGCGCACCGGTACCCGGCAAAGAAATGCCGTTATGGTGCCTCGTTTTGTTTCGGGGCTCGAGGTCCCAACGGTATCGTTGCTGTGGCGATGGCAACGGTGATGCGCTTGTCATCACCGTTACAAGAGCAAGGGTGCTGGCGAGGGTGCTTTGTTGTGTCACATGTCATGCCCCGAGTTGCTGCGCCTTGCTGCTGCCCCGGTTGCCTCCTCGGCCCCTGCTGTCGCAGCCAACACGGCGATGGTGGCACTGGCCGCCGCCCGGCGCCTGCTCGTCGCCTCCTCCTCCGGCAGCAGCAGCAGCAGCGGCTCCCCCTACTCGGAGGATCCGGCTGTGGTGGGGCTGCAGTGCTGGGCGGTGCGACAGGTGGCTTACCTGGCTGGGGCCAACCCGAACAATCAGTCCTTCGTAGTGGGCTTCAGGTGCGGTGGGGGTGGCGGTGGGGAGGGGGGACCGCCTGGGGTCCGAGGGGGTCTGGGGGGAAGGGATGCCGCAGTGAGGGAGGGGGGAGATGCCGAAGGGTTTAGGATGTGGCGGATGAGTATTACATAATGACATAATGAGGTACAACAGCTGGCGGGCGGGTTTCGAACGCGTACGGGGGAAGCTCGAAAGCCTTACAACCCTCCCCTGCAAACCTGCCCCGACCGCCCGGAGGCCCCCACCCCCGCACCCGGTACACAGCCGCCCGGCCTGTCTGCCCTCACTGAGGCCGGGCTGCCCTGCCTACCTGCCCTCGCCCCGACCGGACCTGCCCCGACCCGCTGCTGCCTCCCATCCCCCTGTCCCACCCCAACCCCCCCGCAGGCCCACCCCCTTCCATCGGGCGCCCGAGCAGCCGCACCACCGCAGCTCCAGCTGCAGCCCCGACTACGCCACCCCCTGCGACTGGCCCTCCCTGGACGCCCCCTGCCCCAACCCCAGCCCCCTGGCGGGGGCCCTGGTGGGGGGACCCAACTGGGACGACTCCTTCCCCGACGTCCGCTGCGATGATGTACTGTACGGCAGCCGGGTGTCGGTGGAGTTCAACGCCGGGTTCACATCCGCGCTGGCGGTGGGTGGGTGGGTGGTTGAGGGCCGTTGACAGCGGTTGGTGGGTGGGTGGGTGGTTGTCTTTTGCTTTGGTGGGATGGATGGTCGCGGGGTGTCGTCCGCTTCGGCATCCCGCGAGGGGCCAGGGGGGTGGCTGCCCGTTGGGGGGCTGCGGATCGGATCCATGTCTCCAGGGAGGCAGCGCAACGGACAGATGGCGGGATGGGCATGGCTGTGGTGGGAGGCCGGCGGGCGAGCTGTTGGACCCGGACAATGGCAAAGGGATTGGCGATGGTGGGTCCATTTTCAGTAGCTCCAGGGCGGGTCCAGGAGGGCCCTCACGGGACCAGTGGCCTGGGGACGAGGGGCCAAGTGGCGGCGCGAGGACGCAGCCGGGACCGCGAGGAAGCAGCGCAGCGGCCCCCGCACAACCCACCCACCACTCTCCCACCCTACCACCCAAACAAGCCAATGGACAATGTGAGGCCGCCCGAAAATCTAAGCCTTAGTGGACACTGCGTACTGCACACCAGCATGCCTCGCCATCTCCCACCCTCCACCCAATACACCAGCCGGATCTCGCCTCACGCTCTTCAGCTCAAACCCCCGCCTCCTCCCCCCGCCTCCTCCTCCCCCGCGTCCCTCCTCCAACGCCCCAGGGCCTGACGGACTTGGAGGTGGAGCTCCAGGGCAGGTCCTGCTCCTGGATGAGCTACTGCAACTCCGCATGCAACATGCCCTCGCCGCCCCTGCCGCCGTCGCCGCAACCGCCCACGCCACCGCCATCGCCCTCCCGGCCGCCATCGCCCGCCCCGCCGCCCCCGACCCCCCTCCCCACGCCCCGGCCGTCCACCGCGCCACCGCCCTCCTCCAACGGCACCGTCTGCAGCGCCACCGACACCGCGTGTCTGCAGTGCGCGGGCGGGGGCGCCTTCGCCGACCCCGCCGCCTGCCGTACATGTGTGACGACGCTCCGGAGCCTGGGTCAGGATCCCTGGCGCTGCATGGCCTGTGGCGGCAGCGGCGATGTGACGATGCAGGGCATCTGTCTGAATGAGTGCGTGCCGGCCACTGTACGGAAAGGTGGGTGCGGTGCGAGTGTAGCAGGAGGGAGGGGGCTCGGGGAAGGGCTGGAGGGCAGGCTGTGCGTCGGGGTGGGTGGGAACGGAGTGGTGGGGTTTCGGAGCGGAGTCGGTAGTGCGGTGCAGTCAGGTCCTCCTCCGCTTCGGCCTCGCACAATTCCTCCAACCCTCTCTCTCTCCCCCGTTCCTCTCGCTCTCCCCCGCTCCTTTCCCGCCCCTCTCCCCCCTCTCGCTCTCCCCCCTCCCTCCCCTGTCCAGGCACCGACTGGAGCTGCTCCCAGTACTGCATGAACCCCTCCGTCCTGGGCACCAACGCCACCCTGTCTCGGGCGTGTGGCGCGTGTGTGGCGGCGGTGACCAACCCGTGGGACTGTTTCTACTGCATGATGGTGAGGCGGCGGCGGAGGTGGTGGAGGCGGGAGGGTGGGGGGAAGAGACCTAGGAGCGCTCGGAAGCCTGAACGGCGGGCCTGAGGGTTGCATCTGGTCTGAGAGCCCATTCCGCTGCTTTCTTTCACAGTTCGCAGCATTGGCGACAGCAGCAGCAAGCTGTTCTCGCCGCCTGGTTATGCTCTTACCCCTCCCCCGTCCTTGCGCATTTGCAACGCGGAGTGGTTTCGGTTCACCCTCCCCGTTTCTTTCCCCTCCCCCCCACCTCCCCGTGCCCTCCTCCCCATGCCTGCTCCCGTTTGAGCCTCCCCGGTTCTCGCAACCCGCCTCACCTCTTGGTCGCATTTCCTCCACTTGACCCCATCCCCCCGCTCCTCCTCCTCCTGCACTCCCGCTCTTGAAACACACACGCACACCTCGCGTCCCAAACCCTTGCCTTCCCCCCCTCAGGTGAC
The DNA here is from genome assembly GCA_003117195.1 of Eudorina sp. 2006-703-Eu-15. Classification (NCBI taxonomy): domain Eukaryota; kingdom Viridiplantae; phylum Chlorophyta; class Chlorophyceae; order Chlamydomonadales; family Volvocaceae; genus Eudorina; species Eudorina sp. 2006-703-Eu-15. The sequence goes on from BDSI01000009.1 coordinate 510,709, forward strand.
CTCTTCCCTGGCGGACCCCGACGCCGCCCGCGCGGACTGCATCTCCTGCGTCACCACCACCAGCCTGGGCTCCTGGGCCTGCGGCGAGTGCGCCAAGAAGCCCACCGCCGCCGAGAGGGCCGCCTGCATCAGCGCCGCCCCCACCCCCTCCTCCTCCTCCTCCTCGCCCCCTCCGCCCCCGTCCTCCGCACCGCCACCCGCCTCGACCTCCCCTTCACCTCCCACCTCCTCACCGCCACCGTTCCCGCCCATGCCCGCCAACTGCTCGGCCAACGACTGGGCCTGCCAGCAGTGCGCTCAGCCCGCCTTCGCGGCCGCCCGCAGCGCCTGTCGCACCTGTGTGTACTCTGTGGAGCAGCTGGGGCGCAACCCGTGGGGCTGCCTGGCGTGCGGCTACGGCGCCTCCACGGATGCGGGGCTCCAGGGGGTGTGCATGACGGAGTGCGTGCCGGGAGCAGTCCTGAAGGGTGAGGGGTCGGAAGTATAGGGAGGGAGGGGGGGAGGGAGGGAGGGAAGGGCTGTACTTATTACAGGGGATTTCGGCAGCACGGGGACCGTTTCCGGGTGGGGAGCAGCGAAACGTCCGGTGTTGCGCGATCCTCTTTGGCAGCCTCAGCCCTATTTCCTGTATCCCCTCCTCCCTAAGGCACCCCACGGGATGGGGTATCGGTATCCCTGGAGTGGCGCAGCAGCAGCAGTAGCGCCGAGAGGGAGGAGAGAATTCGCCATCGTCTCGAATGTGATATGTTTGACTTCCCTACACGACTTCACCTGGGGACTTAAGTTGCGGGCGTCCAGTGGAACGTCCGAATCGACGTCACTGCGTTAGTTGATGTGTGTTTTTCCATCCCCACATCCCCTCTCGCTCTCCCCCCCACTCTCGCTCTCCTCCCCCTCTTCCCCCTGACCAGGCGCCGACTGGAGCTGCTCCCAGTACTGCATGTCGCCCGGCCTCGTCGGCACCAACGCCACGTTGGCGCGGGAGTGCGCTGGCTGCGTGCGGGCGGCGTCCAACCCCTGGGACTGCTCCTACTGCATGCAGGTAAGTGCAAGGGGGGCAGCTGCTGAGGGGGGGGATCCGGTGGGGCCGGTGGGGTGACCTCCGGGGGAATGTCCATCCAGTGCCGGATCTAGCAGGTGCCCCCTGGCTGGGTCTGCCCGACTGCCCCGGGTGCGTCACGGGTGCCGCGTTGCTTCCCCCAGGCAGGTACGGCCCCACCAGCGGCGCCTCCGCTGCTGCAGCTGCTGCAGCCACGCAAACTGGCCCTGCCGAGCCGCTGCAAGCCTCCTGCCCGCAACCCCAGCCCATGCCAAAATCGTCGATAATCCAGCTCTCTTCCCCCACTTGCCGCCTCTACCCTCCAAACCCATCACCAAACCACCCCACACACTCATCCCAGGTGGCGGCCACGCAGCCCTACCCCGACGCCGCCCGCACGGACTGCATCTCCTGCGTCACCACCACCAGCCTGGGCTCCTGGGCCTGCGGCGAGTGCGCCAAGAAGCCCACCGCCGCGGAGAGGGCCGCCTGCATCAGCCCCCCGCCGCCCTCCCCGCCCTACTCGAACAACGCCACATGCGACCCGAGCCAGTGGGCCTGTCAGCAGTGCGACTCGGCGGCCGGCATCACCGCCCGGGCGGCCTGCAGGTCTTGCGTGTCGCTGATGAGGAGCGCGGGGCTGGATGGCTCCAAGTGCCTGGCGTGCGGCAACGCGGGGGTGGCGGACTCGACGATGCAGGAGATCTGCCTGGCCGAGTGCGTCCCCGCCACGGCGGCCAAAGGTGGGTGTAGTGGCGGGCTGCGGTGGGAGGGGCGGGCAGCGGTGGGAGAGGTGGGGCTGGAAGGCTGTGGGGTGGGGTGGGGTAGGCGAGGGGCAGGACGGACGAGTTGGGGCGGACAGCAACAGGACGGCGAGGGCGGTTGGGGGGCGGAATGAGCGCCCCCGGGGGCTGCAGGGGCTGTGTGCGGGTCCAGACCGGCCCCGCAGCACCGCCCATGGGCTCGGAGACCGGAGAGACCCACACACCAACAAGAAAATCAACAACAACGATCATGCAACGTTATGACATAAGGTACCTAAGGGTGATTATTTATTACAAAACAACAACCGCATTGGGGCGGGGACCAAGGCGCTGCGATCCTGCTCGGCATTACCCTCGTTGCTCACCGACAGCAGCGCTGGGCATGTGCGCGCAAGGTGGTCTGAACTGAAGGTGGACCTCGCCCTGCCGCCTGGCGCAACTACCTTCCGCGCCCATGCCCCCTCCCCCCCGCCTGACCCGCCTGACCCGCAGCCGCCGACTTCGCCTGCACCCAGTACTGCATGAGCCCCTCTCTTGTGGGCACCAACGCCACCCGCTCCCGGCAGTGCGGCGCGTGTGTGGCGGCGGTGACAAACCCGTGGGACTGCAACTACTGCATGACGGTACGGAAGTCGTACGGAGGAAACGTGACCCAGTCGCGGCCCAGTCGCCGGGCGCGACCCTTGAGCACGCTGCCTTGCCATCAGACCCAATCGACGGGACACACACGCGTGCGCACGCACGCAGCACTGTGGTCACATTCTCTGAGGATCGTGTATTGCCACATGCCGTACGGAGGTGCACGTGCATGCCGTGTTACTGCTACTGCCACTGCTATGCGACAGCGCTCGTGTGCGTGTGCGAGCTGATGGGTGATGGCGCTTGTATGACGCGCTGTCGTGTGGGATGACGTGTGGGAGGACATGTGGGATGACATGTGGTGGGATGACATTCATTCATTCATTCATTTATTCATCCATTCATTTATTCATGGGATACCTGGAGATGAAGTTGTGGTGCGTTACCTATACGCCCTACCTGGTGGTCCCAGCCAGGTCTCAGCCCGTGAAGTAACGGGCCCGTGAGGTAAAGATAACCTCTGATGACAGGCCGCCTACCCGCCCCCCCGCTGCCCTACCAAGGGCCCACTCGGCCGGTGTCCCTCGTTGTCTACCGTCTGATGCACCCTCCCCCCCAGATAGCGGTTGGGGCCATCTAGCTTCTCACACGCACCTCCGAACACGTGCCGCCGAACACGCGCCGCCGGTCCGGCCTCCGAACACTACTCGGTCATCCCCCCCCTCAGGTGACCTCTTCCCTGGCGGACCCCGACGCCGCCCGCGCGGACTGCATCTCCTGCGTCACCACCACCAGCCTGGGCTCCTGGGCCTGCGGCGAGTGCGCCAAGAAGCCCACCGCTGCGGAGAGGGCCGCATGCATCAGCGCCGCCCCTCCGACCGCCGCGGGTCGCCGCCGGGCGGCGCAGCAGGAGGAGGCGGAGGCGGAGGGGGGCCAGCACCAGCAGCACCAGCAGATGCAGAAACAGATGCGGCAGCAGCAGGAGCAGTGCAAGGAGGCTTACTAGCATAGTAGATGCCAGCCCTTGGCGTCGCTGGAGATTATGGTGCTGTGCGATATGCCAACGGGACCTTTGCTCTCTGGCAGTCAGCGCAGTCTGGAATGTGCTTGCTACTATTCTTTCCCTCACGGCAACCCCTCCCCTCAGTAGCTGTCCCCCAGTTTGCAATGTACCGACTTCTTCCCCTCCTCCCGGGGCAGCTACACGGAAAGTCCGAACGCCCAGCGCCAGAAGGGAGGAAGCGCCTGAACAGCCCGGAGGAGATCACGGTCGCTGCTCAAGCTCGTTGGAGTCCAGGAGGTAAGACGTTCTCCCCAGGCGGCCCGCAGTTGGCTCATGTATACCTACTACCCGGACAGGGCGGTGTAGACGCACGATGTCGCCGGTCGGGCGGGTTTCTTTTCCAAACACACGACGTCGCCGTCTTCATCGTTCGGGGGGGGCCCTCACCGCGGATGGAGGTGGCGGCGGCGGTAGCGGGTGGTACCGGTGGATTGGTGATGGCGGCGACGGCGATTTACGTGGAGTGATGGGAGCCCTAGGGTTCCCCCGCATCGCCATTTCGCCTTGGCAGCCACAGTCGCCCGAGGCGGGTCCTGCCTGTGCGGCGGCACAACTACATTCTACATACCGTGTGTTTATGGATCGGGGGGGGGTGGTCCTGGTCGCGGTCTGGGATCTGTCTTGGATCCGCTCCCCCGGCGAATCACGATCTGGACGGTTTATTTTTCGCCGCATCCCTGCATGCTGCTGCTGCTGCTGCGGTGGCGTAAGTGCGGGCCGTACTGTGTGGCGCATGGGTGGGTGGGGTGCCCGTTTTGAGGTCCGCGACCCGGTGGTCGGGCCCACCGCGGACCAGGCCAGGCCTGGCCTGGTCTGGCTTGGTCGACAGCCGGCCACAGCCGTACTTTTCGGTTGACCACAACCCTCTCCACACAAGTCCTCAGGTATATATACGTTGTCGTACTTTATTTGGACCATGCGAGCGCTGCAACTAACGTGCCGTACGTACAGCCGCACCTGTACCGAACCCCAATCGCACACTTGCTGTCACCATCTCTACGTGCTTGCTTGTGTTTGCGTGCACCGCCATTATTGCGCGTACGTCTTGGAGGCACTTCGCAGCGACACCGCGTCGTCATTCGTAATCCTGAAGTGCGGAGGCCACCAGCCTGTCGCGAATCCTGCTTAATTGCTTGAATTAGAATCAAACCACGCGTCACCGCGCTTTGCTGTCGTTCGTGCGTGTGAGTACGCGTGTGTTTGTGTCGGGGGTGGAGCAAAATGCTCGGACTCTGTTGCGCTCGTGTGCGTGTCCATGTCTTGGATGTACAAGATAATTGAGCAGCGCAAAGCGAAAGTCCAGCTTGACAGGTGACGGCGTGACGCAGGTTATATGGAAATTGACAACGCCCTGTATTGTATGTGTTTGCGTGTGTGTTATGGTTTTCGTGGCATACCGGTTGCTGCCCATTGTTAAGGATGTTGCAGCTGCCCGTGTATGTTCCGGTCTGACCCGCAGCGCGGGTTGTGTGGCGCCATGACCGCCTGCTTGTCTATCGATCTGCGTTGTGCGGCGACAAACAGCGGGTCGGTTCAGCCGGCAATCGCGCCCTCCACTGGTCAAGTCACATCCCGCAATGCAGGAATCTTCTAAGCGAACTCCAATCCGCGGGCGGGCTGTTGCGGGTGGTGTGGTGGGTCGGGCGCGTCGCGCATGGGCACACGGCACGGCGAGCTGTCGAGCCGTACATGAATGACTTGCAGTAGCTCGGGTTCGACGAGGGGCAGCCGATGGGGCGGACGGACGAGGAGGTAGGGGCCGTGCGTGCGTGGGTTCGCAGTCGACCCGGCAGCGGCACCGTCGACCCGCCGGCGATTCCTAGACCTAGAAAAGCTTGTAACCTTGTGTGGCCATAGGGTGCGCTACGGAGCGCCCCACTGGTCTGCACTGCTCTGCTCTGCAATCGTGTGGTCGGGCGTGTGTGGGGTGGGCGGTGGGGTGGGGTGGGTGGTGGGGTGGGGTGGGTGGTAGGGTGGGGTGGGCGGTAGGGTGGGGTGTGTCCGGCGCCCGGGTCTCTCTCGTTGCGTACTTATGAAGCATCACATCGATCCACTTAGGCACTGCTAGAATCGGATCCTACGCTGTGCTGTTTGGTGCCTGTTTAGGATACTGGTCAGGTCCGCTGCATAATAATGGCGCCCACTGGCGCCCAGCCACTGACGGCTGTGTGGGCGATTTACCTATCTGCTGGGGTTTCGGAGGACGTCTCTGACGGTGGCTTCTATGGCTTGGGGTGGGGGGAATGGTGCGTGCAGAAGTGCGGCCGCATTTGTCGGGGGGAGAGCAAAGTTGTTTTGGGTCGCCCTCTTTGGTGCCTGATGCTATAGCGGCTCACCGAATATGCCATCATCCACTTTGTAGTACAATAAATCTGGAATCTAAACCTAGAATTGGTTCATATTATGGCCCGCGCGCGACAACTACGCGGTTTAATACGTAACTCTTTGCTACAGCCGGTGCCCAGCCGTAGCTAGGAGCGGTAGGAGTTATTCATCTCTGGACGATCTGTCCAGTGGTACCGGTATTCGCTAGGAACAGTATCCTGATGTTGGGTTGATGGTGCGCATTTTCGCGGAGATGCGTAAGCCCATCTTTACACTTTGGTATACTCTGCTTATGGTTGGGGACTTTGTATCTAGCAGTTTATTGTTGCTGTCTGTTGACTGTACGAACTGTATGTGCGTTAGTTGGCTGTACGAACCGTCAGGCCCAGTCAGATATGTAATACGGTACACGCATACCTCTGTCCCCTGCCCGCAGAATCCAACATAAATGCATCTTTCTTCTTAATGATGTTACAGTGGACCCCACGGGTCATCGGTGACAGCCGCACTGCAGAAACGAAACCGCGCCACCATGGGCGCAGCCGACAGGCTACACAAGAGCACCGAAACACACCCGCACCCACGCACCCAGGGACTTCATGAAGACCAGCCATAGCCAGGGATAAAGCCTGCTCAGGGGCAGTCACCAGTCAGCCACCGGGCAGCCCTATTAGCGAACCACCACCCCAGCAGCCACGACCGGATCTCATCTGCGGCGGTGGCCCGTAGCGACGCGCAACGGCGGCTCGCGAGTCACCATCAGGGGCCTGTCCGGACGGCCCCACCGGGTCAAGCACCTTCCTGCCCTAACAAGGGCAACCAAGGTCGATACATCACACATTCGCCCCGTTCCCCCCCCAGACGATCATCCTGCACCTTCAAGATGGGTTGGGTGGCCCCCACCGCTGACCAACCCTTACTTCCTCGGTACGCCTGGCATTGTCAGTTTGGGAACGGGCGGCGGTGGTGGGTGGTGGCGGTGGCGGAGGAGGAGGCGAGCGAGCATTGGGAGTGCACATGGTTCGGATCCAGGCCGTACAGTGCCGTACCGTTGGGCACATCGAGGTGGCGCTAGATCCAATCATGATGGCCCTCTCGGGCGTCCCGGCCCCCCGCCTCCCCGCGTCTGACAGCCGGGACGGCGTCTCCAACCCGCTACGATTTCCAGATCTGAAAGTTTTCGGTTTCGAATTATTCCCCCGGGCCGGCGCGGGACTACCTCCGGGAGTCCTCTCTGGTCTATCCCCATGCCGGGCGTGTTCCCGGGTCCCACCGTGTGCCAGGGTGGCAGCAGGGGGCGTGCGAGGCAGGGCCCCACCCCACCCCACGGGCGCCCTGGGGCGTGGGGCGAGCGAGCTTGGACCGACACACCTCGCCGCCGCGATGTCCAAGTCGAAAGATCTGTGTGGTGTGATTCGCATTACGTGTCCACCTGCTGGGTGTAGGATAGAGCCAACTCCGGGCACCGCCCAGCGGGGCGCGGGCGCCTCGCCGTGGCTGTCGGGTGGCCAGCGGTGGGGTGCACCCACCTAATAAAAAGCCGAACATACCATCCAAACCAAATCACACCGTGAAGCGTTGTTGGGCGATCGCGCCCGCGCGAACACAAGTACCTCGGCGTTACTACCGTACTTGAGACTCTCCCGGTTCATTCATGGGCACGAACCGGTCGAAAGCAGACCCAGCAGCATCGTCGCATGCCTTCGCATGACACGTGCCATCGCCAAAGTGTGACTGCCGCCGCCTTCCTGAGATCCTGACCCTCCAATGGACACTCGTGTGCTGCCAACCGGGCGCCGACAACACGGCCACGATGCGGGTGGCCAAGGGTTAGGAAATCCGCAGCCGATCTGCCCACTCCGCAGTGGTGCCCGCCCGCAGCCGGCCGATCGCTCGACTGCCCCCTAGCGTCTCGGTCAACTCCACCCCACCCTCCATGCCTGCTACATGGGATCAACCCGCATTGCCCATGCCACTCCACTGCACGGTGAGGGGGGGGCCGCTGACCGTCGCACCACTATCGCCAGCAGCACTCTTGGCATTCGTCATCCTGGCATCACGGCACCTTCCTTGTCGTACCGTAGATCTAATTTCGTCTTTTCGGGCCCCACCTGGTTTCGTTCGCTTCCAGTACTGCAGCGCAGTGGATGGATAAGCGTGTGAAGGCGGCCCTTGCGGCAGGATGGAGCCTTGCCTTGAGCGGCCCACCGCCTGCAGCCTCAGCCCCGCCGCAGAATCCCCGGGTTATAGCCGCCAGGCGGCGCTGCAGCCCCCGCAAGCCCCGGTCGGCCACCGCCGTAGTCGGGCCCCGCCACTCGCCCCACCCCACTCCCTGCGACCCCGCCCGCCGCCATCCGCTCCCCCCCTTGACCAACCCCCCCTGGACCCACCACCGACACCCCACCCCGCGGCAGCACCCCCCCACCGCCGCCGACCCCGCCGCCACCGGCTGCGATGGCGGCCCATGCGGCACCCGCAGCTCCGGATGTCCCCGTCCCGGCCCCCGGCAGAGCGCTCCCCCCCGGGGTGGGTCCGGGGCCCAGGGCCGCCCAGCCGCGCGCCGCCGCCGTGGCGTTGTGCTGCGCCGCCAGCTGCTGCGCCACGAGCTCCTCGGGCATGAAGTGGGCGCTGTAGCACTCGTTGTAGTTGAGGCGCATCAGCAGGTCCCCCAGGTCGCTGGAGGGGCTCTGTGGGGCAGGAAGGGGGGGGGCGGGGCGGGGGTAGGGGTGAGGGGAGAGGGGCGGGAGAGCCGCAGGCAGTGGGGGAGGGAGAGGTAGACAGGGGGCGGTGGGGGAGGTGTGATGTAGTGCCACTGGGTGGGGTGGGGTTGGATGTGCGCAATTTTGTGGTGACCCGTCCCCTCCCACCCCGGATGGGAGGCCGCGGGGCAACCTCACAGACCCACATCTCGACATCTAACACACACACGACCTGGCACGTGGAGGCGGTATTGGTGGTGGTGCGAGGGGGATAGCGGTGCGGTGCGCTTTTGCGGTTTCGCTGTCTTCATTGACGTAAGGGGGGAACAGCGAGGGCACTCGGGCCCTCCTAGCACCCATCAGTTCAGACCCACCCACCCACCCACCCACCCACCCACCTACCCACATACCGACAGACCGACCGGGGCCACGAACCCCACCACGCCGCGAAACCCACACCCCAACACCGCCGAAGGCTATCCCCTCTCCCCTCCCTAATTCCCATTCTTGATACGTCTTAACAGTTATCGTAAACCCCGTCTCCAAACAAAGAAGCAAAACCGCGAACCCCCTCCCCCCCTCACCAGCAGCGCCCGAGTGGACACATATCGGACCAGGTAGCCCAGCCAGTAGGAGAACTTGCCCGCCGCGGCAAGGGCCTCCTCCTGCAGCCGGGCGGCAAGCGGGTTGGGCGCCCCGCCGCCGCCGGCCCCAGGCCCAGAGCCGCCGCCCGCGCCGCCCGGCCCCGGCGCGACGGCCACTGCCTGCGTGGGTGGGTTGGGTTGGGTTGGGGAGGACCAGGCGGTCAGAGCACAGCGGTCCAGGGGTTAGGCATGCTGGTGGTGGTGGTGGTGGGGTGCGGAGGGCACTCCGCACTCTTCGGCCACACCACCCAGCCGACCCACTTGCACAGACCCGGGGAGGGGCGACCCCGGACGAAGGTTTCGGGAGGTCGAGACGTTTGACCGGGTCGCCGGCCCAATGGCAGGCGAGAGCGGTGGACGCCCCCGCCACCCACCTTGGCAGCTCCGCTGGTGAGGCCGCTGACCGCTGCCGCGAAGCGCAGGCAGGCGTCCAGGCACTTGCGCAGTGCGGCCCCCATGTGGCGGCTGCCCTCCTCGCCCGAGTACCTGCACCCGCAGAGGGGGGCAGAGGGGGGCACAGAGGGGGGGACCAGGCGGCCGCCGTTCGGACCCGGACCCGGACCGGCTGCAGACACGGACCGCGGCAAAGGGGGGCTGGCTGGCAGCCAGCCGCCGCCCACCCCGCACCACATGGCCCCATATGAGAGATGAGGCGGGCCGGTGGTGACGTGACGCGGTGTGACCGGCATTCATGTCGCGTCAGGAGCAGCAACCCCCGTCCATGAGAGATGAGGCGAGGCTGTGGCCGCATTCAGGCCCCTGTGTGTATTTGTGCGGTGCAGGGTGGGGCGGCGCTTGCGGGCTTGCGGGCGTGGGGGCGGGGTTGGGGTTGGGCCGGGTGGGGAATTGTGTGTCTAGGAAGATACGGTAGGCCCTCAGAGGCCCGCTGACAGCCCCATTAGACCTCCCCCCAGGTGGAGGTGGAGGAGCAGGTGGGAGCCCACCTGAAGCAGCGACGCAGCAGCGTCACGGTGTACGACGAGTGCGCCTCACACACGTCATCCAGACTGCGGGCGGAGGCCAGGTCCTTAGCGGTGGGGGGGGGGTGAGACGAAGGGGGGAGGGGGGAGGAGGTGGGAGGAGGATAGGAGGGGGAAGAGGGAGGCAGGGCAGGGCAGGGCAGGGCAGGGCAGGGCAGGCAGGGAGGGAGAGGGAGGGAGGGTTGGAGAGGAGGGAGAGGCTACACGGAGCACAAGCCCAGGGCGAGGAGTGGGGGATAGGTTGGCTCCGCAACCAGCAGGAGAGGCCGGAGGGACCTGTAAGAGATGGGTGAGCGCCGTCCTTGCAGCGGGCGGGGGGGGGAGGGGAAGAGGACGGAGGGAGGGAGGAGGAGGGGGCGAGGTCGAAACCCCCTCTTTGGCACGCCCGCTGAGAATCTACCCCGGCTTGTTTGAGGATGTGACGCTGTCTCAGACACCCCCAAACCCTCCTCCCCTCCCCGCTGCGAACCACCCCCCCTCCCCAGTCCCCACCCTTCACGGGAGCCCATCAACTCAGCCTATCAACTAAAACCCCTCCTCCCCCTCCCACTTCTCCACACACCCCTGGAGCAGCTCCCCCCCGGCCCCCTCACCCTCTCAAACTTGGGTCGCGTATTGACTCCTGTGCCACGCATCGGTTCCCCAATCCTTACCCTCTCAAACTGCACCCAGGCGTCATGCACCAGCTGCGTGGCCACCCACTGCTCCAGGGTGGCCATGAAGTGGACCATAGCCGCCAGGGAGGACTGCAGCTTGATGGCTGTAGCAGCAGCCGACAGCGGGACGTTGCTACTGCTACTGCTGCTGCCGTTGCCGCTGCTGCCGCCGCCAGGACCACCAGCGCCGCCCGCGACTGACGACGCTGACGCCGTCGCCGTCGCCGTCACCCCCGCGGAGCCCGACAGGAGGCTGTTGCTGCTGCTACTGCCGTGGACGCCGGCGGTGCGCTGAGGCTCGGAGGGCCGGTGTTGGCCACCGGCGGCGGCGGTTTTGGAGGCGGTGTTGGCGGCGGCGTCGGCGACGCCGGTGCTGAGGCTGCGCTGCGGCGCGCCCCTGGGCCCGCCTCCAGTCGCTGCTGCTGCCCCGGTGGTGCCGGCTGCGTGGGGTCCCCCCTTGCCCCTCAGCGGCCTCCAGCTGTTGGGGTGCCGCCGGGTCTCCCTCTCCCTCCAGGACAGGCAGGCGCTCTTGTGGGCCGCATCCAGGGCGGTGCGCACCCACCGCAGCTGCAGCATGAACACCAACACCTGAACCGGTGCGGGTGCGGGTAGGGTATATAGGAAATTGGTAGACGGGATGGGTGGGTTTGGGTGGGGCGGGGAGGAAGGGGGCAACGGGGAGGGGGGGCCCAGCGGGTGGGTCAGTACGGGTGCACGGTCGTGCAGTCGTACGGCAGTTAGGATGTCAGCCGGGTGTGCGGTTGACAGAGCCATCGGGGACTTCGGCGCCCCGGGTGTCGACCGTTTGGCCTTCACCGGTCCACAGCTTCAGGAGCGCTTCAGAGCTGATGAGGCGGTTGGGCACTCGAGTCGGTTGGCAACTGTAACTGCTTGTTGGACGAGCCCATCCTCCGCGACCCCCCAAGCCCGCCCGGGCGGCCCCATCCGCGGCCCTATCTTCGTGAAGTGTCTGGGCTCTGAAGCCCCCCCTATGACCCTCCCCCCTCGCCCCCCAGAACACACACACACACACACGCACTCCATTTCTGCCTGCCTAAACACCCCCCCACACACACACCTGGCTGTACGCCCCCAGCACCCGCGCATCCGCCACCAGCGCCACCACCCACGAGGGCGCCACCTCCAGCTGCAGCCGCTCCAGCTCGCCCACAGAGCGGTCCAGCTCCTGGACGGCTTGGAACTGGGGGGCGGGGGGGGGGGCAGAAGGGGGGCGGGGACAGACGTATAAGAGGACATGGCGGCGGATTGTGGGGCGAAGGGTAGGAACGACGCTGCCTTGAATGACACGAGGGGTGCACACGACAAGGTAGGTGGCGAGAGTGAGGTGCGCGCGGGGGGGGGGGGCCAGACTGCTGCAGGCCAGGCGCGCGGCGCCGGCGTCCCCTTCCTTTTCCCTCCCTCCTTCCTTTTGTTCACACATACGTTGTCGCTTCCCCATTGGCGGGCAATGTCCCGCACCTTGGCTGATCGCTCGGGCGGCTGACCACTGGCTCCACTGGCCCCACCGGCGGCAGAGCCCGACTTGGCCGCCGCGACGCGGCCCGGCAGCGCCGCCGCCGCGCCGCCGACCCCCGCACCCGCCCCGCCGGGGGGACCCTGCCCCTGCCCCTGGCCCCCCGCCTCTGAGGACGAGGCTGCGGGTGCGGCCTTCAGTTTGATGATGAGGCTGCTGGGGGCCGGCAGGAGGTCCTCGGGGCCGGCGGAGGCCAGCGCCTCCTGCGGGTGCCGGGGGGGGGGAGAGGGGAGAGGGGAGGGCGGGGGGCGGGGGCATGACAGGCCGGAGGGGAACAGCGGAGTGGTAGGGATTGGTATGCTGCCGCGGGGAGGGGAGGATGACGCGAAGGGGATTGCGGGTGTTTGCCGTGGTGACGGCGAGCAGTCAGATGATCCCGATCGCTCTGGCATCTCCACCTTCCAGCCCGCCCGCCACCCACCCGCCCGCCTGTCCTTCAGAAGCCCCAACCCAAAGGCCGGTCCACTCCCCTACCCCCCAGTCCCCTCCCTCGCTCCCTTTCTACCAATGTCCTATATCCCCCACCCCCCCCTCCCTCCCTCTCCCCCTCCCTCCCTCCCCCCCACCTGCATGAGGGCCTCCAGCTGGTGCTCCTCCAGCGGCCGCTCCCCCAGCCGCATACCGCTCAGCAGCGCCGAAACCAGCCGGTCAGCCCAGGAGCGGACCGCGGGGGAGGACAGCAGGAACACGGAGGGCAGGGCGGCCAGGCGGGCCTAAGGGGGGCGGGGGGGGCGGGGGGGCCGGAGAGGGGGCCGGAGGGGGGGCCGGAGATGGGGCGAGAGGGAACACAGGAAGAGGAGGAGGGTCAGCAGGGGCCTGAGGTGCTGCAGGGAAGGCGCTGCGCCCCACCCCCCTTTTGATCGGACCCAACAGTCGAGGGGGGGCGGCCAAGTAGGGCTTCTGCCTCCCCGCCAGACGGAGCGGGAGCGGAGCGAGTCCGTGAGGCCCGGCCGCAATGAGGCGCAGTACGCGGCAGTACAGTGTAGTACGCTGCAGTACGCTGCAGTACATCGGTGATGACTCTGGGGCACGACACCCGGCACCGTCACACCCTCATAATTAGCGACACGCAACCGCCTGGGGTCAGATTGGGCGGATTCAGCAGCCACCATTGACCCTCCCTGGACCTACAGCCCTGGGCTCCGATGCGCTGGAGGGTCGTCCACCGCCCCCTTGGCCATTCCCCGCGGCCAGCCCCCCGCCGTACGTCATCTCCAACCGACAATAAACAGCGGAGTGCCATCCCCGAACAAATGCAGCGCGTTAATAGTTTGACCTTAGCGCGGCTGTGCCCCGGGGAGGGGTCCAACTGGAAACAGCCCAGACACACCCCCGGGGGCCGGGGAGGGGGAGAGGAGGGGACGTACCTCCAGTCCCCATCCGCTGATTAGTTTGAGCAGCAGCGCGTCGTTCACGTGGTCCGACTGGGGGGGGGGCGGGATGGGAGAGCGGTGAGCGGGTGAGGGTGGGTGGGTGGGTGGGTGAGGTTGGGGATGAACAGGGCACAAGGCAGGCAAGGTCCGGGGGGCGAGGTGGGTTGAGCTGCACCGTCTCTACGTCATCACCGCCCAGGTCTCGCGGGAGGGGGGAGGGGGCAGCCGCAGGGCCGCACAGCGCCCGGGTCGGGTCCCAACTCCCAAGGGTAGGCACGCGGAAACCCGCGGGGTGCACCCGGGGGGTGCGTCGGGGGGCGCCTTTTGCCCAACAAGGGGGCCCTTGCTCAACACCACAGTACAACACACACGCGGAGCCGCACGGAGCAAGGGGTGCGCCGGGATGCGGATTTCACATGTGGGTATGGGGGGAAGAAAGCGAGATGCAGGCAAGGGCCCGCGTGTAAACTGATGGCAAAAACAGCGGGAGATTCGTCCGGGCCTTTGTCGTTCTGATGGGCTCGCATCCACACCGGGCCCTGTCCCTCCTTCCACCCCCCGCCCCTCCCCGCCACCCACCCTGTCCTGCAGCGGCTCCACCAGCCCCCTCTGCAGCAGCTCCTGAGGGTGCGGCAGACCCAGGGCCGGCCGGGGACCACCGGCCAGTCCACCCCCACCCCCACCGGCCCTGGTGCCCGTCACCCCGGTTGGCGGCGGTGGCGCCCGACCGCAGGCGTGCAGCAGCAACTGGTCCAGGGCGGGGTGCTCGTAGGCGTTGGGGGCCCAGCCGAGACCCAAGGGGCCGGCGCCGTCACTGCCGGGCGCCGCCGCCGCCGCCGCCGCGGACCGCCCCGCCGCCCGCGCCCCTCCCCGGAGCTGCTGATGTATCCGGTGCCTGGCGGGGGGGGGGCAGGGTGGGGGGGTAGGGGGGCAGGGGGTATCGGAATTTGGTTGACATATTGGGGGCAGGCGGGGAGTCGGCAGGGGGGGTTATGTCGAATTAGTAATCAGCAGCAAGGGACTAACTCTGATTCTGACTGTCAGGGCAAGGATCCGGGGACGGACCGCAAGGGGTTGGTGAGTGGGCACCCGAGTGCGCCCTCCGCCGGGATCTCCGTCTGAGGAGGGGGGGTTGGGAGCCTGCGCGGCACCCGCCACACAGCCTCCTCAGCCTTCACAGCCTTCACAGCCCCAGCCACACAGCCTCTCCTCAGCCTTCCCGCCCCAACCACAACAGCGCGCCAGTGGCTGCTCCCCTGGTCTGGTCCCTTGTGCAGGTCCTTTCTGGTGCCGTTCCGTGCAGAGGTGCGCACTGGCAGCAACTCTCTTGACTCAGTCCACGTCCACTTCTTGCGGTGAGCTGTGCGCCCCGTGGGGCCCGTGCGCCCAGATGCACCGCTGACGTCACGCCCCGCGCTGGTTCCTCCTCCTCCATCCCTCCTCCCATCCCATTTGGCCCCCTCGCCGTCGGCCGACCCTCTCAGCCCAGCCCCACACCCACGGCGGCGCTGGCGGGGCTGCCAGCCACAACTTGTCGTTTCCGCTGCTTCCCTGTCAGAACATGTTTCCTCGCACATATACCCCAAGTGGGGACTTGGGATACTGCTCAGCCGGGTCCTCTTCCCCATCGGCCAGGCACCCCCCCGCGCCCCCATCTCCATCCCCCCCCCGCGCCCCCATCTCCACACCCCCCCCGCCCCCATCTCCACCCCCTAGACACCCCGGAGTCACCCGCCCCCCTGCACCCCACGCAGCCCCACCAAGGTCCTCCCGAACGGATGGGTCGCCAGCCCGCAGGGCCCGGACCTGCACCGCCACCGCCGCCGCCGCCGCCACCGCTGCCGCTGCTGGCAGCCGCCGGCAGCCCCTCCACGGCCCCCAGCAGCTGCTGACAGCGCCGGGGCCACCAGCCGCCCAACTCCGACTCGCCGGCCCCCACACCCTCCTCATCCCCATACTGAGCTCCCCCGAAAGGCTGCAGCTGCTGTCCTTCTTCCTGTTGCTGGTGGTGATGGTGGTGTTGCTGGTGGTGGCGGCGGCCGCTTCGGTGGGCGACATGCACGTCCTCACCCGGGCTGCTGCCGCCACTGACCCCTCCGCAGTCCAGGGGGGTCACCGGGGAGGAGCTGCCCCGCGGAGGACCCTCCCGCTCCGAAACCACCGCCGCCGCCGCCGCCGCCGCGGGAAGCTGTCGCTCGCGGGCGCCCCGCCCTCCTCCTCCCACTGAAGTACCCAGCCCCGCGCCGCCGCCGCCGCCTCCGCCACCCCGGGCGGCCCCCTCCGCTCCCCCGCCGCTGCCTGCAGCTGCGGCCCCTCCGCACAGGGCCTGCAACCGCGAGGATGAGGAAGCCATGCGAGACCATAGACCCGCTGTCCCGCCGGCCGCCGGTGGCGGCGGCAGCGCCGCCGCCGCGGCCGTGGCTCCGCCGCCTGCGGATGGCGAGCCGCGGTCGACCGCAATGAGACCCATGGATCGGATCGGAGTCGAGGGCATTCCGGGCTGCCACGCCGCCCCCGGGGCCCCCTGGAGGGCTGTACCGCTGGCCCCGGCACCGGATTCTTCCGATCCAGGGCACGCGAGGTACGACAATAGGCGCTCCATAATGCCCCGCTTCAGGTCGCGCCGGCCGCCCCAGACGCTGCCGCCGCCGTACAGCCCAGCGTAGTCGGACGGCTCCATGCCGAGTCCGTACAGCGCGTACGACTCCTCGAGCGCGACACGGTCAAGTACGGCAGAGCCTGCGGAGCCGTACGCCGGTCCCGCGGCCCCGGCGGTGGTGGCGGCGGCGTCGGGGCCCAGGCTGTCCGCCTCCCGCTGCCGCAGTCGGAGGGACTTGCCTGCGTGGTACACGGGGGGGGGAGGGGGAGGGGCAGGGTGCGCCGGCGGATAAAGGAGGGGGGGACCGGGCGAGGTCGGGGGCGGGCGGGAGAAGACCGCGACAAGCCACAACCCTAGCCCAACCAACAAGTGGCCGCTCCGGTACCCTCTAGTGAGCGTTCCCATCTTCCCAATACACACTGAAACGCGCACGACTGCACGTGTAACTGGGGGCCGGGATAAAATCGGAGAGCAGCAGGTCAACCTGCATTTGACGCGTTCATGACAGACTGTCAGACTGACCGACAAGGAAGAGCCGCCCCCGGCTGACCGGTCCCGTTCGTTCGGTCCGCCCCGCGGAGGCTGGTAGGTCCCCGGTCCCCAGCCTGGCCAGATGTGACCCGGCCAGCCAGACCGCACGCACGCACCCGGGGCGCAATGCGTTTTGGCGCGCCGGGTCCGCCCTCCTCCACGCGCCCACAACCGACAGCCTCCACCCCACCCTCCCTCGCGCATCAGTGCCCGCACCAACCCCGCCCCCGCCCCGCCCCCAGGTGGTTTCGCAGTCAGCCCCCCTCCCCCCCCCCTGGAGATCACTGCCAGTACAGCTGATCCCTCACCGGACCTTCGCGCTGCCGGCGGTCAGCGCAGTAAGTGTAAGAATTATGTCCACCAATTCCCTGTAGCCCCCCCTTCCCTCCCCCTCCCTCTTCTCGGTCTCCTCACCCGCCGCCATGATCCCCGGCACCAGGGCCTGCAGGAAGGGCGGACACAGGTACGACGACTGACCCATCGGGCCCCCGACCGCTGCGGCCACCGCCGCCCCCCAGTTCCCGGAGCCCCCTCCGGCACCCGCCAGGCCGCCCGGAGCTCCGAGACCAACACCACCACCGGTTGCTGCTGCTGCTGCTGCTGCCGCTGGTCCCGGCCCCGCCGCAGCCAGCCCGGGGGGCCCTGGCGGTGCCGGGGGCGCCGGGGTGGGGCGACTGAGGGCCACATAACCCTCCCGCCAGAAGGCAGGATGGTCCGGGGCGACCTGGGTGCGCGGGGGGTGGGGGGGAGGGGAAGGGTGGGGGGTATAGGAAATTGGTAGACGTATTGAAGCTGCGCTGCTGCCAGAGGGTTAAAAGGGGGGAGAGGGGGAGAGATGAAAGGGATGGCTGGATTAGGCAGCAAAGGTGTAGGATGAAGGGGATCGATGACTGGGTGGGTGGGTGGGTGTCACGAGGGGAGGGGGGGTCAGGGGGGAACAGGCGGGGGAACCCCGGCGGAGAGGAGGGGGAAGGGGGACGCTGGCTGTGAC
The DNA here is from genome assembly GCA_003117195.1 of Eudorina sp. 2006-703-Eu-15. Classification (NCBI taxonomy): domain Eukaryota; kingdom Viridiplantae; phylum Chlorophyta; class Chlorophyceae; order Chlamydomonadales; family Volvocaceae; genus Eudorina; species Eudorina sp. 2006-703-Eu-15. The sequence goes on from BDSI01000009.1 coordinate 528,486, forward strand.
CCCACTCGTTGGGGGATCCAACCACCTCAACCGTCCTACCGGCTTGCACCCACGACGCACACCAACCGTCGAGGCCCCCTCCACCCACCCGCCCGTTTATCCCCTTCAACCTTCTCCACACCCACCGCAACCCCCGCGGATTCCCGCCTTCCCCCTCCACGGCTGGAGTGTGGGGTTTGTGCCACGTGTGTACGGCGGGTCGCCCAAGAAACCCGATTCTGGTCCCAGTCGGTCCCTCCTCCCCTCCCCTCCCTCTGGCAGCAGCGCAGTTTAAACCCGTCAACCAATTTCCTATACCTCCCTCCCTCCCCCCTCCAGCCCCAAGAGGTGCCCTCGTCCCTCGTGACCTGCCCTCCCCCCTCCCTTGCCGCCGTCTGAATACCACCGTGTGTGTCCACCACCTTCCTATCCTACCCTGCCCCGCCCTGACCTCCCCTCGGCCCCCTCCCCCCCCCCCCGCCACCACACCACCACCCACCTCCCTGCCGGGCCCGCCACCCCTCACGATGAAGAAGTCCGAGGGCAGCTCGGGTACCCCCCCGCCACCACCGCCCGGCCCCGCCAGACCTCCTCCGGCTGCGCCGCTGCTGCCACCCGCCGATCCCCCCGCCGCCCCCCCCGCCGCCGGCGGCCCAGCCCCCGGCAGTGCCCCTCCTCCCCCCGCGGTGGTGGTTCCGGAGCCACTGGCCCACAGCCACTCCGCCAGTCCCTCCAGGAGGGGCTCCAGGGCCGACAGGTAGAGGTACAGCAGCATGCACCGGTGCGCGTGGGACTCCAGGGGCTGTCCAGGGGAGGGGAGGGTGAGGGGAGGTTGAGGGGAGGGAGGGGGCAAGAGGTGGGAAGAGGACGAGGAGAGGGAGGGAGGCGGGCGAGAGAGAGGGAGGCGGGGGCGAGGGTGCAGCCCGGGGATGTGGGTGTGTGCCGCAGAGATATACATCGGCGCAGCGACAGGGTACTGGCAGTGCGAACGGGGTGAGACACGGCGGCGGTGGTGGGATTGGGGGGCGGGAAGGGGGGAGGGGGGGAATACCCGTGTGCCAGGATGGGAGCAGGCTGTCGTCCAGTCCAGGGAGGGACGGGGCGAGAGCCGATCCGCGGGGCGCGAGGAAACCAGCTGCACCTGAGGGCCCCTTGCTGGCATCTCCACACACCTATGCACCCGCCCATTCATTTCCGTTCTATTTGTCTTTTTCAAATGAACCCACCCACCCACCACCCTACCCACAGGTCACTGCAGATCCCCCCCCCGGGTTCGCCCGTGGCAACCTCAACCCACACCCCACCACCCCCGCCTCCCCGCCCTCACCCGGAACACGCCATCCAGCCAGCCCCGCTCGTTCAAAGCGTGCAGCCGCTCCAGAACCAGTCCCGCCTGCAGCTGCAGCGCCACGGACCGACCGCCACCACCCGCCGCCGGGCCAGCCGCGCCGCCCGGCCCTGCCGCCGCGGCAGCGGCGGCGCTAGCCGCCCCCGTCGCTGACACCGGCGTCGGCATCGGCCCCGGCGGCCCTCCCGAACGTGATCGAGGGGTCAGGCCCACATCCACGGCGCCGCCAGGAGCAGCGGCGGTGGCGGCGCCCGCGGCCGCCGCCGCCGCCAGCTGCGCCACCAGCGGCCTCGCGACTTCCAGGTACGCACCCACCAGCCCCGCCGTACGACGCATGTACGGCTCGCAGCTCAGCAGCAGCTCGTACAGGGAGGGCAGCGGGGGGGCCTCCGCCAATGAGCCGCGCTTGTCCGCCTCCCAGACGACGACGGCGCCCCGCGCCGCCGCGGCCGCCGCGGCTGCTGCCGTCGTGACCCGCTGCTCCAACTCCACCAGCGGGGTCCTCAGCGCGTGGAGGCAGGCTGAGATCGCCTGCGGTGAGATGCGGGGGGTGGGGGGTGGGGGTGGGGATGGGGTGGGGGGGTGTAAGGGAAATTGGTAGACATATCTATACTGCGCTGCTGCCAGAGCGAATATCTGATAAAGACTCGACTGTACCAGGATCTCCAGCGAAGTGACGACGTCCACCCTGTAAGTATTGACAAATAGTGACTTAACCGGTGAATTAACACCGAATCGAAAGAAATCTGCCTAATGCCAGTTCGGTCACGGGGTCGCTGGCTGGGGGAGGGGCAGTGCGGCCGTTGCACAGCGGCCGCCCAGTGGCGCCCCGGCCGGCCTCCCCAGATCACCCCCCCGCCCCGCCCCGCCCCGCCGCGCTCCACACCTCAGGCTTCCTTGCTCGCAGGTATTTACCCCAACATAAAGCCGTTACCGCTGACCCCAACCCCCGAACTTCCCCTCCAACCACCCTCTCCCCCCCAACCTCCCCCTCGCCCTCCCCCTCGCCCTCCCCCTCGCCCCCCTCTCCCCCGCCCCACCTGATGCAGCGCCTGCAGCGTGGGCCCCTGCACCAGTCGCAACACGGTCCGTCCAGGGAGGCCCGCCGCCTCCAGCAGCCAGCCAGGCACCTCCAGACCCTCGGGGACACCCCCCTCGCCACCCCCACCCCCACCCGCCGCGGCACCCGGCGGCGACCCCCCGCTCGATGCGGCGTGGGGCTGCACCCGGCGGCCGCCCCCGCCCCCGCCGCCGCCCCCGCCAGCTGCCCCGACTGCATCTCGTCTCCTGCGGCGCTGCAGGCCGATGTGGACCCAGTCGTCCAGGCGGCGGATGCTGGTGGCGGCGCGGATCACGGAACGTACGGCAGAACGTACGGCACTGAAGGACAGGTCGGACGCCATGAAGAGGTCATCCGACGGGAAGAAGCTGCGGGGTTGGGGGTTGGGGAGTTGGTGGGGTTGGAGTTGAGTTGGGGATTGGGGAGTTGGTGGGGTTGGGGAGGACCCGGCTGTCTTGATGGACACCAACCATTAGGGGGTGGACCCGGGCACCGCAGCACCCAGGTGGTGGTGGTTAGCGAGGAACACAACCCACACCCCACCCCGACCCGACCCAAGGTGGTGTCCTTCGTGATAATGAGATCCACCCGACCCACCCGCCCGCCCACACAGCATTTGAAATGCGCGCCGTTGAGCTGAGAACCAACAACCGGCTGGGCTAGGCCAAAGGCGAAAGGCGAGAGGCGGGCTCCTCCAGCACCAGCTCTCTAGGGGGGCCTAGACGGGATACGATAACGTCCCGTGGGTCACTCCACGCCGTAGCCCGGGCCCCATTGGGGGGAGGTCGAACGAACCCCAGCTCCCCATGACCCCGACGAGTACATACCCCCCAGCAGGTGGGTGGGGGCGGGTGGGTGTGGGTGGGTGAGTGGGTGGGTGGGTATGTACTCGTCGGGGTCATGGGGAGCTGGGGTTCGTTCGACCTCCCCCCAATGGGGCCCGGGCTACAACCCACACCCACCCGCCCCCACCCACCTGCTCTTGACCGGGTCCCAGGGCACCTCCTCACTGTTGCGGCCCTGCAGCAGCGCAAGCACCACCACCACCACCACCGGGGCCGGGGTCGGGGTCGGGGTCGGGGGCCATCAGCAGAACCCCCAGGGGGGCAGGGAGGTGTATAGGAATGGTAGTCATTCCCAAGGGGGAGGGACGGTATAGGGATGATAGGGTTTCCCCGCCCTTTCCCTCCCGCCCCCAAATGCCGCCCGCTCCAGCCCCCTTCCCGTGACACCCCCCTCCAGGAGCAGTCTCAGTGTGGCCCGTTGTGCGCCCCCCCCCCACACACACACCTGCAGCGCCGCCAGCAGCGCCAGCAACACCCGAGGCAGCGGCGTCACCCCGCCCGCCACCCGCAACGGCAGCCCCGCCGCCTTCACCAGCCTCGCCCGCAGGCTGTCCGGGTGGGCCAGCAGCCGCCGGGGGGCCAGGCGCGGGCGGCCGCTGGAGACGGGCGGGTCGGCCGCGACCTGAGACTGCTGCTGCTGGACATGGAGCTGCTGGACCAGTCTGACCGGAGGGCGGGGTGGGGGGCAGCAATGACGGCGGCGCCAAACGCGCAAGTCAGTCGACCGCCAACCACCCCAATCCGGAGTACATAGGTAGACACGTGCGCAGCCGCCTTCCGACGGTGGGGTCCAAACTGACAGGCGGGTGGACTTACCCGGTGCCCCCCGTAGGTGAGGTCGGTTGGGCCCCGGACTTGGGGCTGGTGACCTGAGGGATGCGGGGTGCGGGGTAAACACATACACACACATTTGGTGGTATGTTTCACAGGTCGCTTGCAGGAAAGGAAAACACACGCTTGTGCACGCACTGCCCCATCCCACCTCCCCCGGACGATTGGTCGGTGGGGAAGTGGGGACGTCTGGGGCCGGTTTCAGCCGTCCCAGACCTACCTGCTGTTTGCCTGGCTGGGCCAGGCTGGGCCGGACCATCGGGTCACCCACCCACATGCGGATTGGTGTGCCTCGGTCCCGCACCCGGAGCCTTCGAGCTCTGGCCCGGAGCGTTCCGGGCCTTACAAGCATATAACGCTGTTGGTCCCGGCCGTACTAAGGTACGGCAGTCGCCGTCATCACGTGCGGCACGACCGACCCCCTATCCCGACCGTTGGGCCCCACCCCACCCCACCCCACCCCACCCCACCCCACCCCAACCCACCCCACCCCAACCCACCCGGAAACTGCGGATAAGAGTCCTTAACAGGGCTGGAGCTTCCCCAACCGCATGTCGATCAAGGCGGCGCAGAACGGAGCGGACCGGGCCGGACAACCCCACTTCTGAAACACCTGGCCCCACCGACCGATTGGAGTGACAGGAGTCACCCAACCGGAGTCACCCAACCGGGACCTCCGCCCTCTGCTCCTTTGGTTGCGTGCTTCTTGTGCCCCAGGTCCACTGCTGGACCCGCGGGCAGGTCGGATGCCGGCTGACTGGCGGACTGGCTGACTGGCTCCCGGGCCTTGCTGGTGACATCCGCACCCAATGTGACAAGAGACCACGTCAGTCGCACCTCGGCTTCTGCCCCCTTCAGTTCCACATCCTCCCCTGCCCCTGTCTCCCTCCCCAGCCCCCACCTGCACCCCGGCCCACACCGCCGCCGCGCCGCCAGCCCGTGCGTTGCCCGGTGGCGACGTCAGACCGCCCGCTCCCGCCGCCGCCGCCGCCGCCGCCAGGCCGCCCTGCCTGAAGATCTGACCCCCCGCTGCTCCGCCGCCGCCCGCCGCTGGCCCCGGGAGAGCCGTCCGCTCGTCGTCGCTCCAGTCACTCAGAGACGACTCTGAGCCGTACCCCCCGGGGCGCCCCTCCCCCCCTCCCTCCTCCTCCTCGGAGGTGCTGGCCTCAGCTCGGAGGAGGGCCATCAGCGCCTCCTCCTCCGCGGCCTTCTGGGCCGCCACGGCGGCCTCTTCCGCCAGCCGCGCCTCCCGTACTTGCCGTACGATCGCGGCGGCGCGCTCCAGGGAAGTGTCCAGCGGCCGGCCCGCGAGCGCCATGAGGAGGTGCAGGATGCGCGCCTCTGTTTCGGGGTAGTCACCCTAGGGTGGGGTGGGGTAGGGTGGCGGGAGGTGGGGTGGGGTGGGGTAGGTGGGAGGCGGGGTGTCAGACGGGAAGGGAATGTTGCCGGAGCTCCGGGGGGTCACGGGTCCCCAACCGGATACTGCAACCCACCCTACCCCCCCGCTGGTCGGGTTTGTCGCAGGGCATGCACCCGACCATGTTCCTGACCTACGATGATGAAACATCGGCACACGAACACGCACGTACAGGGTGCTGGACTCCTCCGTTCGCGCGGCCCAGTCAACCCTTGATACGCCACAGGGGAGCTTCAACAGCACTTGTATTGCGCTACAAGGTAAGGAGCAGCAAGCGGGTCCTGGAACACACGCTGTGCACCCCGCCTGTCGCTCGGTCCCGCCCCTTGACCCCTTGACCCCTTGCAAATAACACGTTACACTCGAGGCGCCATGTTCGTCTTGTTATTATTAAGGATGTTACAGCGGACCCCACGGGTTCGTCTTGCGTCAGGACCCGTCCGTTGCCAAACCCGCTCCACAGAGAGGCCATGGGCTCCCGGCATCGACCCCTCCCCCCCCAAGGGGGAAAGCGCACGTAGTCACCTGGAGCCCCAGCCGCTTGACCTCCGCGACCAGCGCCCGCAGCCGCATCGCTTTGTCGGCCTGTGAGTCTACCTCGCATCGGTGCGCCAGACTGCGGGGGTGGGGGTGGGGGGTTTGAACACGGGACACCATGAAATCGCTCGGCTCCGCGAGCCGCGAGCAGTCCGAGGGGGAAGGAGGGGGTCTCGGCAACGAGGATGGCAGAGGCCGCATATGAAGCATCCGGCTCCCAGGATCACCTTCCGGACACAGGCGTTTAAACCTGCAGACCCGGTGCCTCGCAGGAAGGAGGAAGCTCCCCTGAACCTCGGCCGTCGCACCGCCAGGACAACCCAGGCCCTCAACTGCAAGGTGTCGTACCAACCTCTCGAACCAGTCCTCAGCATCCCGTGGATTGACGTCAAATGCCGGTTCAGATAGGCTTTGAGCGACAAAATTAAAGGCGAGGTTGAAGTTATCTCGATCCGAGTCCTGCGTACGCAAGCGCAAACTCCTAAGTTGGACTGCACACAGGCGGGAGAACAAAGCTTAAAAGCCGACCTGCAGTCCTGGTAAGAAAGACGACACAAGCTTTCGGCAAAGCGCTTGACGCTTTGCCTGCTGCTTCGCCTTGAATTTTGACGCCATCGCGACGACTATATATGCAGCGCTACTACATCGTTGAGATATAAGAAGTGATTCCTTTTGCACAATCTCATGCAGATGGCTCAGTTCAGAAAGCCAAGGCAAAATTGACAACTGCGCGGGAAAACGCCGTACGATTTTGGTTTTGTTGGGTTCCACAGCCCACTGAGGCTTTGCGCTTTGAACATCCAGTTTTCAGGAGGTGATATATGCGTGGGATGATGTGTCTTTCGAATGCGCCTCAGGCGCAAGGCAATGCAGGCTTGCTTAGGTTTGGTGCTAAAAACACCACTGTCGTGCACCGATGACGGCACGGCAATTCTGTGGCGCCGTCAACCGACAGCTGGTGGACGCCTCAGTCAGGTTAACAGCTCTACGCCCATACGCGCGAAGCTCGGTAGCAGCTTAACACTTCAGCAGGATACATCAGCCCAGAATCCCAATCCGCGGAATGCCTTTGTCCGGCGCAGTACGATCAGCATGGGTATTCCCTGTGGCAAGATATGTGCCGAGCCGTCATCGGGCCCTGACAGCACTACCCGTACATAACAGCGCACCGGGGCATCGGTTTGAGGCTGGCTCCTGCAGAGGTGATGTTCCACGCTCCCAGGACAGCCACAATGGCCCAGCCCATGTCCCTCATTAGCGCCCAGCACCCGTGGGGCAAGGCGCACGCAGCCACCGCCTATGGGATGTCTTTTCCAGGCAACCATGCTGGTCGTTGCGGTCGTTGGACTCCAGATGCGTACGACCGTCCTCGCAAACGCACATGCAATCGGAAGAGGGTCTTGCAGAGGGTCTTGCAGCGTCACATACGGTTTCATGATTATTCCAGGGATCATCCCGGATCATCGAATGGCCCTGACAGGTAGTTAAAAATGCCCAACTGGGCACCTTCGCCCACGAATGCCGAAGCAGAACTGAAGCATGGGGAGCACGTACCACTCGGCCTTCACCAACCTGCAACACAACAAACGCCCCCACTTGGGCAGGAACAGGTTGGCACATGGGCATTTCCGGGCGCAGCTAAGCTCCACTTGCACGGTACGCACCCTTGCCTTGCCACCGAGACACACTCACATAGGTGACACATCCCAGCTGTCAGACCCTGGGACAGTGGGCCATGACAGGGAGCCTTGGCTAGGGGGCTTGGGGCCCTCGGCCCCCGGTACCAGGTAGGCCCGCGTCGCTCCGAAGGACGCAGCAGAGTATGCGGTGGTCAGCACTGCCCCTGGTGTTTGGTCTCTGGGGCTCAACGGGCACGGCTGACGGCTCATTCAAGACCCTGGTGATGCGGCACGAACCCCCATTCGTACCACTGGCCATACACCGCGCCGCTGCATCCCCCCATCGCCAACGACACCTTCAGCGCCACACCCCTGAGCCGCCCGCGACCCGTGCGCGCCGGGAGAAGGGGTTGCCTTCCCTGCTACCCACCCGCCACCCGCCAACCAAGCGCTACCTGCCAGCCAAGTTGCCGTGATACCCAAACGACCAAGTCGGTTGCCCGACTGAACGTGAGTGGCCGGACTCGGCCAACGGGGCGTCAATACCGACCTGTCCACATCCACACTGGGACACAGTCACGAAGTATCCCCCATCGGGTCAAAAGCGGCCCCAGCTCGCGGAACCGCATCTCGCGCGAGCCGGCATGCCGCCGCCCCCGCCGCCCTCCTTGGTGGCGGGTCCTTCAGGTGCCACCCCTACGCGGCTCCCCGACGCCCCAGCACCTGCGTCAGGACCTGCGCCAGCTGCTGCACTCGCGACAGCGCCGCATCTCGGTGCCCCGGCCCCCCCGCCGCCGCCAGTCGGCCGCCGAACCGCGCCCCGAACTTGTCCGGGTGCCATCGCAGCATCTGCGCGCCCGCAAAGAGCAGTGAGAGGCGATGGGAGTAGTATAGGTATTTGGGAGGGAAACATGACGGAACCCAAGCGCAGCACGGACTCTGTGGAGTGCATCGATGCTGGTGGTGTGTGCACATGTGGGCTGTGCTGCTGCTGGAGGCGCTCACAAGGGATCGATCGTCCGCCGTCCGTTGGTGAGGACAACGAGGCGTTCCTCCCACCAACCCGCCTGCAGCACGCAAGCGGCGTTCTATCCTTCCATCCCTCCTGCCGTAGGACCCCCCGCCCGCCCGCAAGGGATCTCACCTCCGCGCGCAGGCGTTTCTTGACGTCCGCAGGCCCGGTGGCGCCCAGCAGAAGGAAGTCGCGGAGGGCCTCCGCTGACGGCGGCGGCGGCGGCGGCGGCGGGGCGGCGGCGGCGGGGGCAGGAGCGGTGACGGCGACGGCCCCGGCAGCAGTTTGGTCGTCGCCTCCGCGGGGCCGACACGTGCGGCGGGGGGCGCCGACGGCATCTCCAGCGGCCAGGGGATGTCCCAGTAGCGGAGCGGCGCCCCGACACCGCCGCCGCCGCCTCCACCGCCGCCGCCGCCGCCGCTACCGCCGCCGCCCAACGTCTCCGAGTCGAGCTGAGCCCAGCGCTCGTCGTACGCCACACGCGCGGCCGTCAGGTCCAACGGAGGCGCCGCGGGCCCCGCCTATAAGTACGACACACGGCAGTGAAGGGCCGTGATGAGAAGATTGCTGGGTTCGTCTGGGTTATGGCCGTGCCGGTCGGCACATCGCCTGGCGCGTAGTCGGGCATGCGTGTTTTACATTTCACATGCTGTACGTACGACACATGGCCGCCTGCGGCCCGGCCGTTAAGTCATTCACTGCTGCCCAAGTACTTGAGCATAGCGGCCCTCTTGCTGCACTAAGGCCGCATCCAAGCGGCCCTCACCCGGTTGACAACCGACAGAGGGGTGTGAAGCGCGAGCCCGGCGGCGAAAGGTAAGACGCCGTGTGCCGTACCTCGATCGCCGCGAATGTACGGCGTCGCCACGCTGCGTCCTTGGCCTGCTCCTCCTGTGCAGACGAGGAGGGGGTGCATGGGAGCGGGGGCGCACCCGGGGACTGTGGGGCGCGGATCCGCCCGGGACTGCGGACAGCATGGCCGTCCGCTCAAGCTGGTGCCGTACAAGCAGTACTGCATTCCGCCAACGTCACCCCGATGCTGCACACTCACGGTAATACGGTATGTCGATACGGCACCCCGCGCAGGTCCCCTCCATAAGGCCCCCTTGAGGTCCCCGCCAAAGCGCCAATGAACCAGCATCACCCCACCACGCTTGGATGCACCCCTCCCCGTAGCTCCCGCGGACCCCTTCCTCGGCCTGCCGCTGCCCGCGTGCCGTACCACCGCACACCAGCTGTGAAGTTGCCGCCATGCCGTACCTGCAGTATGCGTTGACTTCGCTCCGCGGCCTCCGCGGCCTTCCGCGCCGCCTCCGCCCGCAGGTCCGCGGCGAACGCGGCGGCGCTGGAGGCGGCCGCAGCGCGCCGGCGGCCACTCATCTCGCGCCACAGCCTGTCCGCCCACTCGTCGTCATCCTCACGCCCTGCGCCACAGCCGCGGCCGCGGGCAGCGCTTTACGTTGGACTGAGGAACGTGAAGGCCGATATGGGACCGCCGATGTGCGATCTGAACCTGCTCCCACGACACAGATGCCCTGAGGTTACGCACATTCGGGCATCTGTCGGCCGCTGCCGTGCCTGTTGCATGAAACGCACGCTGCCTTGCCTGCCGACGAACACACACCCTCGTGGTAACTGGTTTGAGGCGGGTGAGATTCTCGCTAAACACACCTCGTGGCTCAGTTCTCCTTAACACCCTCGCTAAACACCCTCACCCTCACCCTCGCTAAACACCCTCACCAAACACGCACTGGGAGGGAGGGACTCTCCGGCGAGGTCTTGCCTAAACACAGTCCCCCGAATCACATTTTTCACATGGCGTTGTGGCAGTGATGTGCACCCGGGACACAGCCACGACCCCGTAAGACAAGGGCGTGATCCCTTGCAGCACAAGCACCGCACTGAAGGCAATGAGGAAGGGAGGGGTGTGTGTGAAGGCGTGGGGTCCCCATCTGGGCGTTCAGGTCACGTCGCTGCAGCCTAGCGTGCGCCCTGCAGCGCGCAGGAGCCGGGGGCCGGGGGCCGGGGGAGTCCGAGGAATCCCGGTAGGCCGCGTACCGGAGCGCCCGGGCGCCGCCTCCGTGTCCTCCCATCCTTCGCAGCCGCCCTCTCCGTCGCTGAGCTCCTCCCGCAGTCGCCGCCGCCAACGAGCCTCATCATCACCATCGTCTTCAGCCTCATGCTCCGCCCCCCGCTCCGCGGCGGCCCTACCTTGGCGTCCCAATCCACCTGGTCGTTGGTGGTTGATGGTTGAGCAACACAGAGGTGTTGAGCAAAACGGGATGCGGACTCAGGGGCCGTTGGACACTTGCGCCCGATGCGCGTGCGTACGACCCGCCGTTCGTCCCCTGTATGGCAGCCACGCTGATCGGAAAAGCGGCGCCTCACCCTGAACCACACACACCTTACCGAGAGCGCCATGACAGCGTTTTCCCCTTCACCGCAGCATTTCTTTTTATCTTACGGATGGGGAACCAGATGACATGATATACGCGCACACGGGCAACTGTTGGGCACTGCCGCACTCCCGCAAGCGTTCACACCGTTACGAGCCACGTCTCGTCCCCAACGGGCCCCGCTGCCGTACCTGTGCCGCCGCCCTCAGCGCTTCCCCTCAGCGCTGCAGCCATGAGGTCCCGCAGCGTCGCTCCGTCGGCGCCCCGCATGTCCAGGGACGGCGCCCCTGCCCCCTGAACCGGGGCGGAGGTGACGGTGACCGGTGACCCGCGACCGGTGACCGGTGACCGGGGGTCTCCATTCGGTGGGGAGAACCAGGCTGACACACCGTGTTCCAACAGGCCACACGAGATCACAAGACGAACACGGAAAATGGCGTGCGGCTGCGAGTGTGTCCTGCAGCGATCTGCCTGCCTGCCTGCCTGCCCTGCTGCCTACCTACTTACCTACCTCCTACCGCCTACCTACCTACCTACCTACCTACCTACCTACCTACCTACCTACCTACCTACCTACCTACCTACCTACCTACCTACCTACCTACCTACCTACCTACCTACCTACCTACCTACCTACCTACCTACCTACCTACCTACCTACCTACCTACCTACCTACCTACCTACCTACCTACCTACCTACCTACCTACCTACCTACCTACCTACCTACCTACCTACCTACCTACCTACCTACCTGCAGTGCCTCCGCAAGGGCCTCCAGATGCCCCCCTCGAGCCGCCAGGTGGGCTGGGGTGTCACCCCACGAGTCGACTGCCGACGCGGGCGCGCCGTAGCGCAGCAGCGACGCCACCGCATCCCCCTGGCCGCATGCGCACGCCTGCCGGGTGAGCCGGCCGTCAAGCTGAATACCCAAATAATGAGGGGAGCTGCGGCCCGGGGATCGCATCATGTTGTGGCATAGTGCTACGGCAGCCCGTACCCGTCCGTACACCCACATGGTGGAGCAGGGTGCGACCCTGACGGTCGCCAGCGGCCAGATCCACTGACGGCTTGGTGCGCCGAATCAGCTTGCGGAGGCGGCTGGCGTTTCCCCGGGTGACGTATTCAAGGGCCTTGAGCTGGAACTGTACCGGGCCTGGGCTGCGGCTGCCGCTCCGATTTCGGCTCCTGCTGCGACGCCGGCGTCGAGGACTTGCATCTTCGCTTGGTTCTGAGGGGCTGCTGTGCCGGGCTCGCCGCTTCGCAGTCTTACGTTTGCCCATTACGCATCAGCTGTAGCTGTTCGATTCGGGGGAAGCCCCGTGAGTCATGGTGCGCTGACGATAACCATACTTCAACAACAATGATCGTAATAGACAGCTTCGTCTGTGCAAGTCCAGAAGGAGAGGACCAAGCGGAGCATGGCTGTAAATTCACACAATCAGAGCGATCTCTCGACTAAAGCGATCTTCACCAAAAACGGAGCATGCCGATCATTCGGCACGAGGTTGAATTCCTGCTTTGTTCCAGCTTCTTTTCGGGCATCTTAGTAAGGCAGGAGTTCCTGCTCAAATTCACAGCCACGTAACGACGTAAGAGGCCCCAGCACTGCTCTAGGTGTATTTACGCTGTTCTGATCATCACAACTTCGCGTTGGAACGGGGTGGGTGTCGAGCGACGGTTGGCTCTTGTACTGCCATACAACTGAAATAACGTGGTCTTGGAAGAAGGTTCCGTCACCGTGTTTTGTCACTGCCTCTCAGTAACAGCACTTCAGACGCCACAAGACCGTGTGGCAACACTTCTGTGCAGGTCTAGGGTTTCAGCGCCGCTTCGGACTGGCAAGACGTGCAGGGTAGGGTGCTCTGCGACGTTAGCCTGCGCCGTCCTGGGCGATAAAATGTGGAGCCGCTGTAACTCCTGCGCATGGCAAGTTTGCAAAGCTACTATCACGGCGGGTTGCAACTGCTGCTACTTTCACTACGTACTGGTCCGACCTCCACCTTCGCAGTAGCCCGGTAAGAAGCTTCTAATCGGCGTCTGTGGAACGAAGTTGGAAACAGATATTCGTGGGACGCGTCGCTGTCCGTTCTCAAGGTTACATTTCCTAGGCATCTTGTTGTACGATCCGTATATTCACCAAAAACCATCGACTCGACCAACAATAGGCAGCAACCAACGAAATCCAATAGAGTGCGCCAGCACGCGTGCCGCCAATCTTCGCGAAAGAATGCTATGTTCCTCATCGAGGGCATGGCCACATCACCGTAGATGAATAAACAGCGCAGAGCCATGTACATGCGCTGCGACGCAGGCCCGGGACAACCACATCGCGGCAAATCGGCCACCATGCGGAAACGTTAAGAAGTCAGTCCGTCTGCGAATGAAAATCCTATATTCCAGGGCCGCGAATTATTGGGTCCCGCAACGAAACGCAACACCTCGAAATCACCGTTCATCTTCACCAACACCGCTCACCCCGTGCAGGCTAACCAAGACTCTCCACGCGGCGCACGCCGCGAACCGCCCCACGCCATATTACCAAGTTCCCCTGACCGATACAGCGACCGACTTCGCCTCAGTTCGTCGGTCCCGCCACAACATCGCCTCAGCTCTTCATACAAAGACCTCACGAACCAGTCCGTCGCAGGCGGCCCTCGCCGCACTGAAAGAATCATATGTCGTCATGCACTCCTACAGCAGAAACCACTGCAACACGTCATGAAACGTTTCCGCGTCCGCAACGCCCATGTTCAAGCCAGGGCTGTCTCGATTGCTCGGTAACGTCATAGCAACCCGCTTGCCGATGTACAAGAACACGCGCGAGCAACACGCGTGTAGTCCACGAAACTGATTGACTTCCATACAAACCCAACGCGACCCCCTAACGTCATACCTCGCGCCTACACTCTTGTCGTCAGAGTTCAATGGTTGCATCCGCGCCCTAAGGTCAAGAACACTTCCCAATCGAAGTTCAAGGACCATGCCCCCAGGCTCCGAGCTGCTTAGGCTAATCATGGAGTCACCACCCGCGAGCTCGTCAAGTTAAAAGGGTTACGTTGAAGGCGGAGACGAAAACGCCAACCTCTGGGAGCATCGAGCGCGTCTTTTAAGGGCGTCTCCGCAAGCCACAAGCTTCAGCTAAATGGGTCTCTTAAGTTTGCGAGGGTGCGCAGCAATAATGTACAAAGGGGCGGATGCAAGTTAGTACAAGGACACCCATCCAACAAAACCAGGACCTGCCAGCGATTCAACGTGCGCCACGTCACAGGAGCGAGAGCCGCTCCTTCGCCACGCCTCAGTCCATCTAGAGCTGCTTCAACGAGGGCTGCCAAGGTAGCAACGGCCGCGCGCGCAGGAGGGTAAACTAGGGTGGGAAGGGGCAAGCAACCGCCAACTGCTCACAAGTTGGCTAATGGTACAGACGAGCCCGTGTGCGGGCCCATCGTCCAGGTCGTCATGCCGTTCCTACTGTACACCTCCAAGACGTCCCCTGGGAAGCCATCGCTGCTTGCCGAGGGAACAGCACTGCTCTCATTGTCGCTGTGCTCCTCCTCCCACTCCTCCGCAACCGCCGCGAGCGACCATCCTGGCGAACCCAGCCGCTCGGAAGGACTACGCGCGAGGACCGTGGCCAAGGGCAGAATCTGCACCAAATCTCCGCTCTGCAACGCGGCCTCCCCCGACGGCAAGCGGTTGTTGACCGTCAGGGCAAACCCTGGTTGAGAGCCGAGACCCAACTCCCGCCAGAGGTGCTGCGCTGTCGTGCCGAGCGGAAACTCCTTCGTCTCAATGCCGTCTGATGTCGCGAGCAACACGCTGACCTCCGTCTTCACAGGTGCCTGTGGATGGAAAAGGATGGACAGGCAGGGACAGACAAGTTGTCATTACCAACCTACATTCATGCAAGAACCGCGCACGCGTGCGAGGCCATACGCCGCCTGCCTGACACGGCTCACCTGAAGCCTGAACCGCTGGTGGCGGAGGAAGGGATCCAGCAAGGTGCCCTGCTGCTCCTCGGGCGCATCCAGGTAGGCAACGCCTAGCGCCTTCAGCGAGCCGTCCGTCGGCGGGCTACCCTGCGGTCGGACTTTCTGGTCGTGGATACCCAGCTTGTACTGCGTCAACCAGCGCTTGTACTGCGTCTCCTGCAGTGGGCCGGGCCGGAGGGTGAAATAGTGAGACTCTCAACATGAACACGCAAACCCTCGCCGGGTAGCAAGGTGGCTAAGGTTCATGTCGAAGGTGCGACGACATGATGCGCACTAACCATCCTATGGAGTACTATTCGCACTTGTGTATCAGTGCGAAAATCAGCACGCAGTTTGCGTCACACGTCCCGTACACGCACCTTCTCGAGCCACTCGTCCTCACTGTCCAGCTTCTCCTTGTACTTCCAGTGGGCAGCAAACCCGTATTCGGCGATGTAGTGCATTTTGTGGGTGCGAATTTGAACCTGTAGGAAAGTCGGGCGCATGTCGAGTGGTCAAGCAACGACAGGCAGCACTGTGTGAATTGAAATTCGACATTCGACCATGGCCCACCTCAACAGGAACGTCTCCGTCGCCGTACACAGTCTCGTGCAGAGACTGGTATCCGTTGGGCTTCTTGATGTCCTTGATGAAGTCCTTGCTGCGGTTCGGCATCGTGCGGTAGACGGTCGTGACAGCACGAAGCGCCGTGTAGCATTCGTGCTTAGAGGCGACCACCACACGCAAGGCCATCAGGTCGTAAATCTGAGCGAGTGACTCGTCCGAGAGGGGCTTGCCATCCTTCTGAAGCTTGGTGAAGATTCCGTACAGGTTCTTCGGGCGGCCGCTGATGTCCTCGTACTTGACGCCCTGGTCGTACAGCGCCACCTTAATCGCGTTGATGGTGGCCTCCAGCGCTGCCGGGTCCTGCCGTGATCGCACCGCGCGCCTGAGCCAGGCGTACTCCTGAAGGCCCAAACATCAAATCGGCCGTTTAGAAATCGCCCTCAGACATTATGTGCAGCAGTTAAACAGTATCAGCACTATTTACCTCGGGATGCAATACGCTGAACGCCAAGTCCTCAAGCTCCGCTTTGATGCACCACACCCCCAGCCGGTTGGCAACTTTCGAGTACACCTCCAGGGTCTCACGCGCCAGCGCCTCCTGTCGTTCAATCGGCAATACGCGGATCGTCCGCATGTTGTGTACGCGATCAGCAAGCCTGACGAGCACAGCCTTGACGTCCTCCATGGCCACAAGCATCCGCCGGAATGTCTCCTCCGTAAACGAGCCTGAACTGCTGTGCTGGCGGTACAGCCGGCTCATCTCGCTGATGGTGTTGACACGGTCCAAGACGCTGACAACGGAGGGCGGCATGAACTCTTCGAGCTGCGACCGATACACGTCACTGCTCAAGCACTCGTGCAGAAGCCCCGCCGCAACAGTCTCCGCGTCGAGTCCCAGCCCCGCCAGTATCTTGGCAACCTGCAGACGCGACAGGACCTCATGAGCTTCAAAAAAAACTCGGGAGCGTATCGGCAGCTGGCCCATGGCAACCGTCGTACCTCGACGCAGTGGCTCAGCACGGAATCCCCATTTTTCCTCAACTGGTTCGCGTGCGCCCGAGCAGCCAGGCCGTACGCCGTGACAACCAATTCGTGGTTGAACACGTGATGGACGGCCTGTTAGGCGACACGCGGCACGACGAGTTCCACAATACTCGATATGCGCAAAAAAAACCAGACTTCCATCGATAGAACCCAGACAGTAAATTGCTGTGCAACATGCGCCAGTTCAATAAGCGGTTCAGGACTGCAAGAACTCGAGGCAGGTGCTGTTCCCGGAAAAATGTCCGACACCTCTGCTACTTCCCAAAGAAGTATCACAATATTTCGTTTACACTCGTACCTGAGCTTCGCGCAGCAGGTCCAACGGAACCCCAGGGAAGAACATCATCGGGTCTGCCGAGACCGCCGGAAGCGAAGGCGGGACCAGCTCGTGCTCCTACAATTACATAGAACCATAGACATAAGCAAGGTGCTACCTTGGCATTAATATGCGAGAAAGAGGGAAAGCCCTTGTCACTGACCTTCATGTGCTCATGGCTCAGAGCGCGGCTGAGCAGACCCCGCGGCGCAGAAGAGCTGTTCGTCGGACGAGGAGGGTACGCTAGCTTGTTTTCGTCACCAAAAGGGCTGTTACTCTGTCCCACCGAGAAGCCAAAAGTGACTGGCGCGTTGGAGGAAGCCACAGCGGGCTTTGCGTCTGAGGTCTTTGGCGAGGACGCAACAGACCTCCGCCGGCCCGAAGTCGACAGACTATATCGGTTATAATAATCGTCCGCCCGAGCACCGTCACTGAAGCCATCCAAAGCTCCTGCTCCCGACCATCTCTGAGAACTGGGAGCAGGAGCTGCTGATCTTCCATTTGGCAGGCGCTTGGTGCCGAATGGAATGGGCGTCGAACGCGTAATAGTCAACGGAGAAGTTGCCAAGTAGCCTTGGCTTGCCGGCACGCTGTAAGCGGCAGCCATCAGGGTTGGGGAGGAGCTGAAGACTTGTGGGGCGCGGGAAACGGGGGCTCGATATGGCTTGCTTGTGGCTTCAAACTCAATAAGAACGACATCTTAGACAACAAAGAGCTGCGGGGGCAGCGTTAGAGCGCCATGGCTCTTGGACACTCTAAGCGATTATGTTATGAGCAACAAAATACACGTGGAATGGATAATGGTATACACGGCGTAACAGCTTGGCGTTCTTGAGTATGAGGAGTGATATGGAAAATATACAACGGTGGAAGCGTCATATATGTACCGAATTCCGTACAGGGCCGCTTTTTGTCATTGACTCACATGACCATGGTGACCATTTCACTTTGTGACTGTGGTCGGTATTTGACGAAGACTTGGCAAGCTGTTTTAAGGAAACGCCCTGTTCCTGTTGGGTTTTGCGCCGGTTCGCCTGAGCAGGGTTACGGAGTAGTTTCGAAATAATATTGGCGCGCTTTATGGTACGTATGAATTATGCAGTATATCAGTAAAGTTCCATGTGATATTGCATACTCGAACGGTGTGCGCAAGCTGGGCCGGCACAGGCCTTGGCCTCGACCAACACGCGCGCGCGCACGTTTTTCCGTTGCCCCGCCTTAGCGTGATGTTGCGCTCTCATCAATAGTGTGAGCTCTCCCTTTTTTACCAAAAATCATATCTCACTGGTAGGGCATTGCAGGACAGGGCAGGGCAATTTCACTGACAACCCTTGTCAACATGGCGCGCCTCGCACCATCATCACTTCATGGAACACACCCAATATTTGTAACAGGACTTAATATCATCTCTTATATGCCAAAGGACTTGCAGCTCTTTGCCAAGCATTCCAAACATCTAGGTGTTCTGCAGCAGGCTGCAGCCGAACCGCGGGTCAGTGTACATACGTACGACGTGAAGGCCTTCAGTCCTAGGACCTTGCAACCAGGCGCACCCGCGCAAAAGCCTTGCAGCGATGTTTGAAGGACAATGCTGCTCTGGTTGCACCAAGCGCACGCGAAAGGACTAGCCCCGAGACGTCCTGCCACCCGGCTCCCTCGCGCAGCCCCTGAGTGAAGCCCCCGGGTAAAGCCCTGCCATGCGGTACCGAACACACCCGCCGTGTACCCACACAGCCCCAGATCCTGCCATGCTTTCCACCAGTGCGAGCGCTCGACCCGGCTGACAAAGCAGGCTGTTTTGGCTTCTCCCTGGGTGTCGGACTGCGCTGGGTGCGGTTGCTAGGGTTGCTCCTCATTTGATACCATACCCCGGCGCCATGAATGCTCCAACCTCCAAACAGCCGCGTCAGGCGAGGCGTTGACCACCTGGTCCCGCATCCCAGCCACATTGCTGCCCCCGCTTGCGTTTTCTCCTTTGCCTTTCAGGTACCGGTAGTTATCGCTGGTAAGTATGTGTCGCCGGGCTGGGTGTGTCTGGGCTGTTTCTTTCTAAACCCCGTCGACTCGGTACGTTCAGTGCCGACCCCCCGTCGACTCGGTGTGTTCAGTGCCGAACACCGCACCTCCCTGTACCTCACTTGGATGCGCCTGCTGACCGCTGTCGATCGACCGCTGGGACGCGTGCGGGGCTGGACCGTCCATGGTTCGCTCTGCCACCAGTGCGGGCACACGTGCACGTTGCGTCGGACCACGGGCCATGCGGTCAGCTCTGGCCTGCGTCCTATGGCCCTCCAAGCCAACCGCGGGCCGCTGCAAGCACCGACTGACCCAGTCGTGCTGGGAATCAAGTCAAGGCGTCCGTGCCCACCAGCAAAACCTCCGCCTCTCTTGGACCATGACCCGGGTCAAGTTGATCCGGTGCGTTGACCGCTACAAGCCACGCACCCGTGGATACGGCGCGGTACGGGGCATATCCACGTCTCGCCGGGAGGCCGTAGGTGGGAGGGTCCATCTCGTTGTCGCAGCCGTCCTGACACGGGGGCCACCGGCTGCGGCAAGCCCTGGTCACTTCGCAGATGTGGTCAAATGAGAAGCCCACCCGTAGATGTGGTGGCTGCGCGGGGAGATTGCGGGGTCGCCGTCAAGGGGCCCCCTGGGCCCTCCTGACCCGAGGGTGCCGACCCAGGGCAAACCGCAGTGCAGCTGCCTCCTCCCCCCTTTCGGTGAGCCTACCGTGCCGCGGGCCGCATAGTCACATGCGCGGTGCAACCTAGGCACGCACATGCGAGCGGCCGGCGCCTCCGAGAACCAGCCGGGGTCCCCCAAGAACTGCAAGTGGCGCTCACTGATGAGCGCATACCGACATCGATACGACGCGCCCGCAGCAAGTCCCCGCCGTGCTGCGGGGCCGGTGCTGTCCTCTCACCGGCGCGACAGGGCCCCCCTCCCCCCGGGTCGACAGGCGCCCTTCACAGCCCGTCACACCTTACAACACACCGCATCCCAACGCGCGCCCCCTGGACGCCCTCCCGCGCCACGAGCCCTCCGCCCTCAGCCCCGCGCAGCTGCAACGGCCTGCACGGGCAGCCGGTCCTGCAGGAAGAAGTTGCGGTAGAAGCGCAGCCCCTCCGGGCCGTCGTCCCGGCACACCACGCCGCGCGCCTCCGCCGTGAGCAGGTGCTCCGCCGCAATGGCCACTGAGATTCCCCCCAGCGCCAGTGCCAGGTCGCTGGAGGTGAGCCCGGGGCCCAGGACGGGCGCGGGGGGACCCTGCGCGGCGGCGGCGGCGGCGCCGCCGCCGCCGGGGGTGGCCGCAGGCTCCTGCGCCGGCGGCGCTGTCAGCTGTGCGATCCTCGCGCACACCTGCACCCGGGGGGCGGGTGTTGGGGTTGGGGTTGGGGTTTGGGGTTTTCGGGTGGGGTTCGGGTTGTGCATTGCCGACGAACAAACACAAAGACAAGAACTACCAGTAAACACACAAGGTGAGCCAGCGTGAGCCTCGCCTCGCCCGCGCGCAGCGATTCATGCCACCACCACCACCCTTACCACCACCACCACCACCACCATCACCACCATACCACCCCCCGTCATCCCTTGAGCGACGGGGCCCCGTGTTGGCGCCTTTGGGAGGTTACGGGGCGCAGGACATGCGGCGCTGGGGGCATTGGGAGAGGGCGGTGCGGGAGCCATCAGCCCTCCTCCCTCCGCCAGCGCCGTTTAAAAGATGTCTACGAACTCCCCGTTGCCCTCCGCCCCCACCTGCTCCTCCGAGTGCTGAGGCCCCTGGATGACGAGCACCCCGCTGGCAAGCGCCCGCAGCCGGAGGCCCTGCACCCCCGCGCGCCCGAACAGCTTGGCGGCCTGCGGTCCAGTCGGGGGAGGGGCCAGACATGCGGCGTAGGGCACACCAGACGCGGCGACGGTCGGGCGGTGGGCGCGGCCAGACGGCCGGGGGGGGCAGGCTGTGGTGCATCCGGCGTTGAGGGGACGGCGCTGTCGGCGGACAGGAATGAAGTGCCGTGAACCCGTGATGTACGGGTGGCGCCCTGTCCTCACCGCAGCCGCTACGGCCACTAGGCACTACTGCCGCGGCCGCGGTGTGAGGCTGGATGCGGAACCGGCCCTCCACGCACGAGGTCGCGGATGGGTCGCGGGAGCGGAACAACCTCAGCGGGGGGTGGGGCTGCGTGGGACAGCGGCCACCGGGAAAGGGGGACGTGACAACCGGGGACAGCGCCCCGCCGCCCCGCTCCACCCGTGGGCAGCGGTTGCGGCCTGTCAGCCCCCCTGTCTACCATGTTTTCCTATACCCCCTCTCCCCTACCAGATCGCTGTACTCGCTCATCACCAACACACGCAGGCACCACCCCGGCCCCCACGACCCCCGCAACACATGCCGACCCCCTCCGTGCCCCAACGTCCCATTCCGCTACACACCTGCAGCAGATCATCCGGCGAGACCAGCTCCGTGCCCCTCGCCCGGTTGAACAGGCAGTACACGTCCGGCAGGCTGATGAGGCCGCCGCAGCGCTGCAGCGGCGTGGCCAGGAAATCCGCCAGCTGCCTGGACAGCTCGATGTGATAGCGGGCGCCTGCGGGGGAAGCCCGGACGAGAGAGTGTGCAGATGCGAACGGCTCCGAAACCACGGAAAAGATGCACGTGTTTCACGAATTTTGCGGACAGACGGACGGACGGACAGACGACGGAGTACATAAGGTGGTATCGGGGAATGGGGTAGACATGTTGTTGGAGCTGCGCGGGGATGGGCGGAATCGTGTGGGGCCAAGAGGGACACCCCCAGGCTGCCGCGGCCCTCCTGCGAGGACAGCCACCCCATGGGACTAACACACAACTTCCAACAGCCCAGACACGCGACACCTCCAGCCCGGCGACCCCCGGCGTGGCCAGGCGCCGGGCTGCCTCTCACATCGCAGCACCACCGCACCATCAACCATTGTGGTGGCGAGACAGTCGCGACACGACCCCAACCCACCGCCCCCGCCGCCGGGAAACCAGCACCCGTCGCGAATGGGACCAGGCCACATCACACGCCACCGCACCGAGCCATCCCGACCCACGCACCCGCAGCCTCCCCCAGCACCCCACCCCACCCCCTTTCCCTTGGAGTCTCCATCGGATATTCGCTCTGGCAGCAGCGCAGTATATCTATGTCTACCAATTTCCTTTACCCCCGCCTTCCCCCTCGCCCTCCCCCGGGTTCCCCACCCGCCGTCTCCCGGGTGACTGGGCTGCTGATGCCCAGCGCGATGAGCTGCTGCTGCGTCTCCAGGTCCATCAGCAGCGGGTCCTCGCCGCCCCCCGGGGCCCCCGCCGCCGCCGCGCCCCCGCTGCCGTCCGCGGCCAGCACCCCTCGGAACTTCTCCGCCAGGGCCACCATGGTGGCGGCCGAGGTCATGAGGGCGGACAGGTCCTTGAAGGCCTGCTCCATGGCCCTGGGGGGGGCCGGGGATGGGCAGGGCAGGGAGGGAGTGCCCATTCGGCGGCCTTCCGCGGGTCCGCTGTCTTGGTTGACAAAAGGCGGGTTGGGGCCGAATCAGGCGGTGGTTGTGGTGGTTGTGGTGGTTGTGGTGGTTGTGGTTGTGGTGGTTGTGGTTGTGGTGGTTGTGGTTGTGGTGGGTTGCGGGGCGAACACGGAACACCCGTCCAGAACGAGCCAGGGAGGGTTGTGGCAGGGGCGGACGAGGAGGAGGCCAGAGGAGGTGGAGCGCGGGACGGTCGCAAGGGGGGGAGAGGGTGAGGACAGCATGGCAGGGCGGACTGCGAGGGGCGGTACCGTGCAGGGGGCCGCCGATGTGTGGCGGTGCCGCACACCTGGACGGGCGGGGCGGCGGGTAGGGCGTCTGCGCGAGTGTGCGGGCAGACGGGAGTGCCGCTGCGTGCGCAGGGTGGGGTCAAACTGAAAAACATAAACCCGAAAAAACGAACCCGGGCACACGCAGAAAGAGAACCCCACGCATGGGGGGATGCCATCCCCACCGGGCTGGGGAGATCTGGGTGCGTGCCTGCGGCCCGGCAGCTCGGGCCCCGCCCTCCCCCCGCCCTCAAGCCTCAACCCACCTGCCCGACTCCGCAGTCTTCTGCTGCTCCCTCTTCACAATCCCCGCCACACCAATCGCCCGAGATGGACCCGTATCCTCAACATTCAGCGCCGCGGATGGGCCAGCCTGGATTGCCGCCGCAGCCACCGACGACGCCAACGACGATCCCGCCGCCGCCAGCTCCGGCGCGCTGCCGTACGGATGCCCGTACGGCCGCAACCCGGCCATTTGCTGCTGGACGGAGACGTGCTGCGGCGACACCGCCGCCGCGCCGGGCGCGGCGGGTGGCTGCATGCCGTACATGTACGACAAGAGATTCGGCGTCGCCGCCGCGTTGGCCAAGGAGGGCCGGGCGGAGGGCAGGATGGGCGGGTAGAGGGCGGCGGGGGAGGCAGGCGAGGGCTGCGCGGCCCATGGCCCCGCCGCTGCCCGGGCCCCTCCCCCTCCCCCTCCCGCCGCCGCCGGCGCAGGCTGGTCCCACGGGTCGTCCATCCCCGGCTGGTCCCCGAAGGCCAACAGGTAGTCGATGGCCTCCTGCGCACCCCGACACGGCACCAAACACACACACACACACACACACACGGTTTGGTTTGGGTCGGGCGGGTCTCTTATTTAAACACACACGGTTTGGTTTGGGTCGGGCGGGTCTCTTATCTAAACACACACAGACGTATCCGTTCCGCGGCTCACTGCTCGTAAACACGTTTGCCGTTCGGGTCCGCTGCAACGCCGCTAACGGACAGCAGACGACGGCGGCGGGCGGATGTGAACGCGGGCAGCGTGATGCGCGTCGCGGCGGAGGGAGGTGCGCCACCGATAGCGCCTTGGCCGACATGGTCTGGCTGTGCTCACAGCGGGGCGGGGGTCAATGGGAAGCCAAGTCCTGAACGACCCCGCGTCGAGGGGGCTGTGCTCGCCGCGGCGACCAAACACGCGCCGGCACGCGCCGCCGCGGGTGCCAACGTGGCGTTTGCCCGCCTGGGGTGGCTTGCCTGGGTTGACAGCCTGCGCGCAGCGGGCCTGGTCAGAGGTCAGGCCGCTCGGTCGGATGTCGCCCAGGTCGCAGGTCCGGCTCCGTGGAGCGGCCGGTCACTTGACACTCCCTGTTCCCGGCCCGGGGGCTGCTCTGCGACTGCCGGACTGCCGGACTGCGACTGCCCAGGTGGACTGCGAGGCCCTGTCTGTTCCCCCGGGGGCTGCATTGGATGGTGCGTGGGAGCTTCCCTCACCACACCGCCCCCCTAGCGTCATGATGGCGGGTCAATGACGGTCGGCCAATGCGGGGCCAGCCAACCGACCCCCTCCCTTCCCGACCCCCTGCCGGGTCGCACCTGCGCCCCCTGGTTCCCGGTGGCCACCAGTGAGCGGGCGGCTCGGTTGCGGGGGAAGCCCTGGGGCGGGTGGGCAGGTGGGCAGGTGGGCGGGGGATGGAGGGGAGGGGAGTTGAGGGGAGAGCAGTGAGGGGGGACGGCAGCAAGGGGAGGCAAGGTACTTGGGACACGGTGCGGGGCAGGTGGGCAGCGCTGGTGGAGCAGTGGAGGGTGGATTCCAGCACCGGTTCATGCGTGGAGGCCACGTACGGTAGTGGTCCAGGGAGGAGCTAGGAGGGTCGGAGGGGCCTCCGGGGTCAGCTGGTGGGGCGGGGGCCGGTGTAAGTGCCGGTGGGAGGCGGTCACATGTACACGCACACGAGACAATACTTCCGCAAGGGAGGACCACGCCCCGCACCAAGCTCAGCCGGCGGGACGTGCGGGCGGCAGCTCTGGAGACTGCCACCCCTTCCCACGAGCCACCCTCGCCTACCATTTTCTCCGTTACCCCGTCCCGGGCGGGCTCCCACCCGCCCCCGCCCCCGCCCCCGCCCCCACCCCCGCCCCCTCCCCCGCCCCCACCACACGCACCCACCATCTCCACCATGCTCTCCAGCAGCGCCGGGTCAGGCCGTACGACATCCGGCTGCGGGCTCACCGCCGCACTGCCCGTCCGCACCGCCGCAGCCGGGCTCTGGTACCCGATGGCCCCCGCCGGCGTCGCGCCGCCTCCGACGGCGCCCGCCGGCGAGGGGCTCGGCCGCGCCTGCAGTCCGGCACGCAGGGGCGACAAGTGCGGGTCCAGCTGCTGGCTGACGCCGCCACCGCCGTCGTCACGGGGAGTCTGGGCCGAGGCGGCCGCAGCGTCCGCCGCCACCGCGTGCCGCACTTGCTCCTCGAGCTGCACCTTGAAGGTGTCGGGTGCGGGTCCACGGCACCGCAGGCCCAGCAAGTCGATGTTGGTGTGGAAGCCGGAGGCTGCGGGGGGAAGTGGGCGCACGGGGTACGTGGAAGACCCTGAGCGGAGGATAGCCCTCAGCGGCAGGGATTTGCTGTGAAGGACAAGTCCACAAAGAGCTCGACGGGGGAGAGGAGAATGTGGAGGGTGTTAAGAAGACACCGCCCAGACACACAATGTGGAGGGGGTGGTCAGTGCCCCAGCATCTAGCAGACTAGCACCCAGCACCCGGCCCATATCCCACTCCCCCTCGCCTGGCCCGTCCTCTTCCGCGCCGCGCTGCCGCCCCGTCACTCTCGCATACTGCTTTCCTTTGTTGTTTCTTATTGTTGCCCATCTCGCGCCGCGCCTACTCACTCCGTCCCTGGGCCTCCCTTTGTGCATCGCCATGACCTCGGACATCGCTCGCGGCGCGGCTACACCTTCTACCACCACAGGTCGGTAAAGTATCTGTCCTTTCCGGGTTGGGTCGGGTTCGATCTTTATCTGCACCGGCGGCAGCGCGGCCGCGCCGCCACGCGCCCGCGCGCGGTCTTTATCTTTCCATTGCTATGCAGGTACCGCACAACGTAAGTATACTGAGTTATGCTGGGTGTGCCCGGGTTCGTTCTTCGGGTTTATTTCTTTTTTTCAATGTAACCCAGCACCCGGCACGACGGGATGCGGACTTTAGACCCCACCCCCAAGCCTGACTTGGGCCGTCTCCCCCTGATTGTGGTTTACGACGGTCGTGGAAGCATCCACCCCGCCTCGATCCGCCCGCCCCGCCCCGCCCCGCCCCGGGCCTCCGCATGGTGGGGTGTGTGTGTTCAATGAGAAACCCGCTCAGAACCGCCCAAGCCCATGTACTTGCCAACGACCTGTGATGTACTTGCCATTGGCAACGCGACAGGACAAACAGGACAGTCAAACAAGACGACCGCGCCACCACCAGTGCGCATGACAAGCACGGGCATAGCAACAGTAGACCTGCCTGGTGTGGGCTGCCGATGCCGGTCCGTGTAGACCTCCAGCATCAGCCGCACCTGCCGGCGGGGGTGGGGATGGGAGCGGGCCGGGGTGAGCCGGAGTGCGGCGGGGCCGGGTGCATCGTGATGGAGGCGCGGTGAAACCATGATGTGAAATGATGTTTTAATGTCGTGTGGTGTGGTATGGGCTGGAATCGTTTCCGGGTAAGCGAGGTCGCGGGGTTACACGGAGCCGGGGTTCCGGTTACTGCAATCGGGC
The DNA here is from genome assembly GCA_003117195.1 of Eudorina sp. 2006-703-Eu-15. Taxonomy (NCBI): domain Eukaryota; kingdom Viridiplantae; phylum Chlorophyta; class Chlorophyceae; order Chlamydomonadales; family Volvocaceae; genus Eudorina; species Eudorina sp. 2006-703-Eu-15. The sequence goes on from BDSI01000009.1 coordinate 554,982, forward strand.
ACCCTCCCGACATAGGGCCCGACAAGAGCACCGGGGAACGTGATGGGTCGTCCGGGGGCTCCAGTCCGGGGGGGGGGTGGGGGAGGTTGGCCGCGCAACTGCATGGAAGAAGCGGAAATGACAAGCTGTGCACGGGCGCTGGAAGGGCCACCAGTGCACACTGCACCGGTGACCCACATCCCCGGCCGACCAGGACCTCAACCCATGTATCCACGACCCCACACAGCACGGTACCTCGAGGCGCAATGGATATCACAGCACGGCACGGCACAGCGCAGCACGACGCCCCCCGCATCCACTCACCTTGGCGCCCTTGATGCCGTACTGCACCTTCTTGCTGCAAGCCACCACTGCAGACAGCGGCACTGCGGCGGCCCGGCGGCCCCCACCCGCCCCCGAGTATGTCGCCAGGGCGCCGCCGGCAGTGGCCGCTGCCGCATCGCCCCCCGCGTCCACCCAGATGAGGCGCCGGTTGGTCAGGATGGCGTAGCCGTGCTGCGGGTTTCGGGGCGGGGCGTCGGGAATGGGCGGGCGGGTGACAAGCAGGCGCCGGCGGGGCCACCCAGGCGGGAGGAGGCGCCGCGGGCCGAGCCGAGCGGCGTGTAGCCTTTACCAGCGGGACGGAGGCGGGGTCCAGGGAGGGCAAGGGGGCGTGAATGTCGAGTTCGCCCGTGCGCCTTAGGGGCCCCACTACTTGAGCACCGGCTCTTTCTGGCCTTGGTTGGTAGACAAAACGGGGGCCAGGCTCCGCCCTGCTCGCCACCGCTACCGCGGCGGCTACGCGCCGTCTGACACGACCCGTCGACCAGGCAGAGGACCCGCCCCCTCCCCTCACCGCTGCTGCCCGTTCGTCGTCTCCGGGCCGCCGGCGGACTGCGCGGACTGCGGTGGCCCCGGGTCCCCGCCCCCTGAGCTCCGTTCCCTTGTGAGGGCTATAGCCCCTTTCCTCCCTAGTGCGTCCCCTTAACCCCCCTTTCCCGGTTCCAATACCCCCCTGGGTTCGTCGATGGTGGCTCGGCTGCTTTGCTTTCGCTTGCGTTACCCTAATTGGCTTTCAGGTGCCGGAGATCACCTTCCGTATGTATTTGTCGCCGGGCTGGGTGTGTCTGGGATGTTTTTGTTTTAGCCTCCTGGGCTCGACCCCCACCGCACGTCTCGTGGACGCCGCTCGCCCCCTGCACCCAGTAGCCAAACAGCTGCAGCGTACCTTGTACGCCTCCGCCTGCTGCCCCGCCAGGCCGCCAAACGGACTGAACTCCAGGTCCACCTGCGGCAGGAAGGACAGGGACATGGCAGAGGGGGCGTTGGAAGGAAAGGGCGGGGGGCGGGGGCGTCGTCGGTGCGATCCATGAAAACAATGGACGGGGAGCACGGCACGAGCGAGCCCGTCCTGGGCGTGGGCGCGCTTTTGAGCGAGGGCGGAGCTGGATCCTGCTGCGAGCAGGGCCGCGCATGTGATCCCATATCCAAGCCTACTTGTCTCGGTGAGGGGCCCAAATCGCTGAAGCGTCTTCACGTGCTTGTGTGCAAGCACGTCCCCGGTACGTTGGCCTGGGGGCCGTACAGGGGCGGAGGGTTGACCCCTACCTTGTCCAGCAAGCTGATCTCCACCTCTCCCGGCTGCAGCACGGGCCTGCCACTTGACGTCAGTTGGGCTGGCGGGAGGATCATGTCGGCTGCTCCCACCGGACCCGGGGTCAAGGACTAGTTGAAGGCCCGCGCCACGAGCAGGTGCGTATTATATGTCATGCATCTTCACATTCTCATACTATAAAATCGTTTAGATATGAAGCGCATCTTTGATGTGAGCGGACATCGGTGCTGCACGGCACAGTTGGCCCGATTTTCATAAAGAACACTTGCACCAAGGCAGTAAAGCAAATTGCGTGGTTGTAGACGTAAGTGAGATCTGCACAATCAGAGCACGATTGGCATGATGAACTTTTGGTTGGCTAGTACGGTACGGCACGCAGAAACGTTGGACCAACCGGTGTGCTTGCCCCAGGCTTAACAGTTTGAAGAGTCTATTTGAATAACTGGTTGTACGTTAGAGATGTTAACTGTATAGTGTTCGCGTTGTCGTATGTGCTGCGATTACGCATTTACTAACCACTTGTCAGCTCCCGAGTCGCTTACGCCATTGACCGTGTTCGTCACCCGCCCTAGCTGGATTGTATCTATTATTGACGACAATGGATCTGCTGCTCAACTCCTCTGCGGTTCAGGTTGGTCTGACACAAAGGAGTGTTCGACGTGTTCGCGACCCAAGGAGCCTGTCACATCGCCACTTCTTCGGCAGGCCTGAAACCGCCCGCACAATCATATTGAAGAGCACGAGGATGAGAAATGCACGATTGCAGGAGCAGATCGCGCGTGTTGCTTACAACACACATTATTACACGACTCCTCGCGAACGGCACGGCCGCACCCACCTCTCCTCTCAACCCGCTTCAGCACCTCCACCACACCTCAAGTCTCACCCCACTTCACCCCTCACTCCATATAATCTCATCTCAAGTTCTGACCCCCACCCTGTCCTAGCCGCTCACTCCACGGCCACACCGGAACACCCCACCCACCTAAGCACCCCCACCATCAAGTGTCCCTATGCATCCCCTCATCACCACCACCACCACCATCACCACCACCATCACCACCACCACCACCACCACCACCATCACCACCCGACGCAAGACCCCTCGTCCCCATACCTGCTGCTTTCTGCTGCTGCTGTTGCTGCTGCTGCTGCGGTTGCGGCTGCTGTTGCAGGCCAACCTCGTGTTGGCCCTGGCAGGGGTCACCAGCGCCTGGGTGACGGTGGCCCGCCCCACGCTCTCCCACAAGAAGGGCGAATCCCACACCTGCCCGCCCGCGACGCTCTTCGAGGCCGGCACCAGCCCGGTGCTGTCCTCGACGGCGCTCGCCGCCTTCCGCGCCGTCATGGCGATCTACATCGTCGCCATGGGCGCTGCGCAGATATCCCGGCTGGGCACCTTCGTGTTCAAATTCTACACGATCTGGAACTGGTGGCTGCTGGGCCTGTACTTCACACTGGCCGCGCTGGCATCGGTGGCGTGCGTGCGTAGGGAGGCTGCTGCCACTGGGGGTGCTGGGGGTGCTGCGGGTCCTGTAACCACGGGGAAGGCAGCTGGGGGCGCCGCGGCTGAGAAGAGGGCAGCGGCGGACGTGGGGGCGCCGGCGGGTGTCGCCGGGCAGGCACAGGCGGCACTGTCAGCCGCGCCTGCGGCGCTGCAGCGGCCGACGCCGCTGTCCCGCGCCTGCCACGCGCTGTTCATGATCAACTGCGCGACCGTGATCATCGTGGACGTGGTGTGTTGGACGGTGCTGTACCCGATGCTGGCTCGGGGGCCGCAGACGCCCGAGATTGAGCGGATCATTCGGTGAGAGAGGCTGAGGGGCGGAGGGGCTGCGGCGGCTGGAGCAGCTGCGCAACTGGGCAGGGGAGCCGGGGAGGAGGAAGTTGGGCGGCTGGGATTGGGATGGGGGGATTGGGCGGGGGCTAAGGCGGCTAGGGTCCTTGACGGGGTTGCACGGACGTATGGCGCAGCCGCCTTGCCAGGCCATCCTGGACGGCTGTGGGGCTAGGGTTGCTGCGCCGGGATCTCCTCGGTCCGCGACCCAAGGAGGACCCGCCGAGAGCCCGCCAGGATCCAACCCGTGGGTCATCCAAATACCGTATCCAGCTTTTAGGTCCCGAGATGATAAACAGCTTTCAGACCCTAGAGATAACCGCACCGGATCATTCCCCCCCCACCCCCACCCCCACACGCGCGCGCCGGCGGGTGCCTCCCTGCGCGCAGCCGGCTGCTGATGACGTTCACGTCGTACAACCAGCACGGCTTCAACGCGGTGTTCATCTTCACCGACCTGTTCCTCAACCGACAGCGCCTGGCGTTCCACGCGGTGGGGCCCCTGGGGCTGTGGTCCCTGCTGTACGGCGTGTGGGCGCACATCTGGCACGCCAAGACCGGAAAGTAAGTGCGGTTGGGTTGGGGGGCTAAACCCGCCCCGGTATCACCGGATAAACGCGTAAACTGGGCGAACCGCGAGCCCGGGGCACACCGGTCGTGCATAAGAGGAATGCAGGTTGAATGAAGGGCATGGCTGATGGCTCCCAGTATCCCGGGATGTGCGGATGTCCCACAGCTCACCGCCTCCTGCTGCTCCCTGTGGACCCCCGTCCGCCCCCACCCAACCCCGGCGGCCCCCCTCCCGCCCCGCACGGACCGCAGGTGGCTGTACCCCTTCCTGGACACCTCCAAACCCTGGGCCCCGGGGGCGTACTTCGGGCTTTATGTCGTACACTGGCTGGCGTTCGCACTGGTGGCGCTGCTGTACCGCGTCAAGGCCTCGGTGTACGGCAGCAAGGGCCGCGGGGCGGCGGGGGTGGCGGCGGCGGCGGCGGCAGCAGCTGCGGGGGCCAAAGCGCAGAAGGCGGAGTAGGCGGCAGCGGGGCAGGGGCCGCTGCTGTGTCCGCGGGGGGCGCGTTAGGGAGTGCGGGCGAGCGCATCAGATAGTGTGCCCCGCCTAGGAGGTCAGCTCTGGATGACACAGCCTTACACCCACCCACGATGAGCGCAATGGGGTGGACGCTCGACGGGAGTCCGAGGAGGCCCGGGCGCCGACCCGGAGGCGGCCCGGCCGCGGGTTTTCGTCGAGGCCTCCGTGCAGCTGGAGTGAGGGCGCTCACTGACCCGCGCTGCCGTGGATCCGACGTGCGCGTCGGCAGCAGGAGGTGGCGCGTTGCTTGGGTTACGTTCGCGCAGTCTTGCAGCGTGCCTGGCGGGGCGGACGGCGAGCCGGCAGGCGGACTTGCCGGCTTTTTGCTCGCTGACTTTTGACCGGAGCGGGTGCATTAGCGCAATGTAGTACGGGAGTACGGAAGTACGGGAGGGCTGTTGGTGTTGGTGCGTTTGGGGGCGGTTGGAGAGGGCAGAGAGGTGTTGTGCGCATTCGGGGTCAGTGGATTACCGTGTGTGGGGCCGAGAACGGCGGTGGGAGTGGATGTCCCGTCGCGCAGTCCAGCACGTTCTGTGCAGCCGACAGCCGATAGCCGACAGAACCCACGGCTCCTTCGGAGATGCTATTGCTCAAGTGACCATTGACGCGCACGGCGCCGTCGGGGATGCGAGTCGGGAAGAGGACACCGGCCACTGACTGGGTCTTCCCCGCGCAGCACAGGGGTTGCCCGCGGGCACACAGACAGACCAACACACGGACGCTGCTGTGCACACTTTCCATTACTGGACAGCGCGCGGTCGGGTGCATGGCCCTCAGCCGTCGGCCATGGTTTGATGACTATGAAACTGACCCTCGGCCCACAACTCCAGGCTGTCAGACAGACATATCGTCGCCACGCCAACAGTCGCTGCTATGAGCGCCTGCCGGCGTGACTCGCCAGGCGACCCGGCGCAGGCCGGGCGGAGCAAACCGGCATGCGGCCCGTCGGGCACCTCTGCGGGTGGAGCCTCAGTACGCAGGGAACAGCAACGTACCGGCACACCTTGTAACGGGTTACGGTAATAGCAATGTACTCCGGAGACGTAGATGTGTGTATCGAAGACGACGCCGATGTATGCATGATTGAGCCGCCTTGTCAAATGATGTGTTGTGAAAGGCGTAACTGCGACTTGCAGGTGCCTTCAAATCGGGATAAATCTGGTAACGGTCGTGTGGCAGTTGTAACTTGAGTCAGGCTGCGGTTGCGCGAAGCGAATGTGAAAATCCGAAGCGAATGCTGCTTTGCAATTGCTTTAAGTGGCCTCGCGCGAAATAATCGTTGTGTTTGTGGATCGTTCTCCGATTGCTGACCTGGAGAGATTGGCAATAGCTATATGAGCGCGCTGGCATCTTGAGCGCCCCATCATAGAATTCTTAATTAAAAGAATACAGATTCCGCCAGGGCACATTGCGGATGCCCCCAATTTCTTGCTGAACGGCGGGCTGTCGTAGTGGCCGGCCTCAAACGTCCCACAGGAAGATGCCTTGAGCATTCGCGGAACTCATTAAATTGTTGCCGATTTTATTTTGCAAACAAGCACAACACTGTATGACAAAGGGAAACCTGTAATTAAGTGTAAGCTTAAAGTACGTATCGGCGACACAAGGTTTTGTTAAGGCTCTAGATCTCCTTTCGTCGCACCACCAGATTGCTTATCTCGTAAGTGCTTGACATATTTTCGCGCGAGTTGTGGATGGAAACACGTTGCGCAACAAGTTTGGGGGGTGCGCCGTGAGCGGAGGAAGTCTGCCGCGGTCATCTGGCGACCCAAGGGCTAGTATTTTTTTGTCGAGCGCAAACACGAAGCTTACAAATGGCTTCTGGAGGCGCTGTCTGTGCGTTGCAGTGCCGGAGGGTCTTGGTCGCGTGCGCACTTTGCTGTTGCCATGTTGACGCAGTCAAGTGTTCAAGCTCTTGACCTAATTTTTGCTGGCATCAATCACACATACGCGCAAGCATCTTGGGATTGTTCAATGAATTTCACCACAAGGGTTGTAACACGTATCATCGCCATGCCTGCAGGTGTGATTTTGGACAATATAAAAATGGATTTTCTTCGCAACCAGCGTTCTTAAATTCTGTAGATGATAGCAAGGTGGGTGGACCGTGACGGAAGAGGCGACCTGCCACGACCTTGGGTCTGGAGTTGTGGTGCTTTATTCACCGACGGAAGCAAAATTCCCCAAATTGCAGGTCCAGCGCATCGGCATCCCAACGTATGGCACTCCGTAACGCGCTCACGCAAGGCACAAGATATAGAGTGCAGCAACAAGTCTTCCAAAGACAACAACCATTAGGGCAATAGCAACAACCCACGTCTAGCCTCGACTCGCGTGACGCTCCCGGAAGACCTCCCCCGCAACCGCCGCGGACCCAACACCCGTCACATCAGTTTAGGGGAGCCACTCCCCAACCCAGCCATGTCTGCACATCATGGCAAGCACGGCAAGGGAATGCACCACCTGGGTTCACACAACCACGATGCCCACGGCTGGGTGGAGGGCATCACCAGCCTCAAGGTGCGCAGGGTGGCCGACCATGGGGGCAGTAGAGAGTGTCAGTGGGCTCATGACCTAAGAGGAGTAGCGCCAGCATGCTACCCGATACGTTGGGGTGGGAGGCCCGCGCTACAGACGCATCACTGTCAGGATGCGGTCTGTAAACGACGGGCTCCGGAGCAGCTGGTCTCGTGTCGTGTCGTGTTGGGTTTCGTACCCCCGCACTCCCGGGGTCGGTGCCGCACACATGACTCGCACGTGAGGGCGCCGCGCACCTCATCCTCTCCTGGCTGTGGGTGACTGCGGCCCCCTGCTGGTAGTGGGGGCGGGGGAGGCCCCGCGCGTCCGCTCCTCTGGCCCTCCCGCGTCGGCGTTCCTCCCTCCCGCGCAAGACGACACTCCGGGCCACGCTGACGCCCTCCCCTCCCCTTCCAGGCGGATGACCGCGCGGTGGAGCTGCTGGCTGAGGAGCCCGAGCGGCTGCCCGGGGCCATGAACGGCAAGGCGTCGGCGGCCGCGGCCGCGGCGGCTGCCGCGCAGCGGGCGGCCGGCGCAGCCGGGGACGCCGCCACCGGCACTGACACCGCCGCTGGCGCGAGCAAGGCAAGAGGCGGCTGGAGCGATCCACAGCAGCGATAGATTGCATGTTGAGCGACTGAGCTTGCGTGTGTCTGGGGAACTGGGGAACTGAGCCGCGAGACAGTAAGCCAGGCGGGTGTGAACCACGACGGCGCGCGCTTGTGTGTGAAAGAAAAGTGGCCCGTGTGTGCGGCACCACGCGGGTGCTGTGGCCCAGCCAGGGGACACGTGGGACCTGGAGGTGACCAGCAGGTGACCAGCAGGTGCCAGGGCACTGAGTGGCCCAAGGAGGAGCGACGGCACACGCGCAGGCAGGGGCACCGGGGGCCCCTCTGGAAGGGGGTTGGGGCTGTGGATCCCAGGCCGGATCGCGGTCCAGCCTCTCAGGTCTTGCGTCAGGTGGCCCGGAAGCGGCACCGCGACTGGAAGTTCCAGTCGTCACCACGCGAGGCAGCAGCTCTTATCTGGCTGCCCCCCCCCGCCCGACGCGATCCGTGTACCCCCCGCGCGGTTGAGCAGGAGGGCGCGGCCGGCGCCGGTGCGGCGCCGGGGGCCGCTGGCCCCGCGCCCGGGGTGGTGTCCGTCACCCGGCCCGAGGACTTTGAGGCGGTGCTGCAGCATGCGCTGGAGGTCATGGCGGCGGAGGTGAGCTGCGCGGGGGTGCACACAGCAGCGGACGGCTACGGAGGGGAGAGGGGAGGGTCGTAGCTGGGTTGGAGTGGAGCCAAGGGGAGGGTTAGGGGCCCATTGGTGGTGGCCCCAGCAGCGCGAGGGGATGTGCGGCCACTCTTGCATCAAACGGGGGCTTCCTCCTTTCCTCGGCATCTGGCTGCGGGTTCGGTGAACAGCCGGCGTATAAGACCCGTCGTGCGGGCGCAGTCGCATGTTGGTTCACAGACGAAGGCCGCAGGACGCCTCCGCCTGCGCCGAGGCCCTTTTCGCGACTGAGAAGCTCTGATGGAGCTTCGTGCACCCGAGGCCGCTGCACTTGCGGGGGGGGATGGCCCGCCACGATGTGGTTGCGCCGTGCACCTGCCCCCTGCTCCTCGCCCCGGTCAGCGCAGTACATGGGCGTCGACCGATTCGCCGTGCCCCCCTTCACCGCCCACCCTCCTCCGTCGTCGTGACGCGATGGTACCGCTGCTGCTGTCTGCTGTCTGCAGATCGAGGCCGTGGGCGAGATGGTTCTGGACGTGGGCGCCCCCCTGGGGTGGGGGCCCGTGGGGCTGACGCAGCCGCAGCTGGACACGTGCCTGGACCGCATCCGGACAGTGGTCAACCCGCTGCAGGTGCCGTACAGTACACCGGACGGACTCGCAACGAAGCGTGCGGCGGTCGGATTCGCGGGCTGGTCCTAGGGGTCGGACAGCAGGGGGTACCGTACTGGCAATGCTAGGGGGCGTGCTAGGGGGCGTGCTAGGGGGCGTGCTAGGAGGCGGACAGCAGGGGGTACCGTACTGGCAAACAGCGTTGAAGGGCAGAGCGAGCAGAGATCCGGGCAAATGGGTGTGTGGGGGGGATTGGATGGGTGGGAAGAGTGGCGTCCGCCAAGGGCTGGAGGACATGTATTGAGGGCAGTGAAATGGATGCCGTATCCATCATCACATGACCGCCAAGTGCGCAAAGGGCAGGCACGCGTGCCGTATCGTATACTGTACGTTACGGTACTGCATGGTACGGGAGGATGCGGGGTGAGGGCTGAGCGCATAGGCGCTGGTTGGGAAGCATGCGGAGGCGCTGCTCGCGGTGGGTGGTCGCAGCCAGACTGAGCCGGGGCTGCCTCACATGCGGCAGGGCACTGTCTGAGATCTGGGGGCGCTAACGTCTCAATGCCTCGGATTCCGTACGGCACCTGCAGGACGACGCCCTCCCCGCCCCTTACCCCCCCTCAGGTGGATGCGACGGTGGTGCTGCAGCGGACGGTGCAGCTGCAGACCGCCACCGGGCCGGGTAGGTCGCACCGTATCCGGGGGAGAGTGCTTCGGCGGTCTCTCCGTTGGGGCTGGGTTAGCAGCTCTTGGCCAGCGTCGGGCCTTGGTCAGATACGTACCTATACACCGGCTGTGGGCTGTGGGCTGCCTGCATACCTGGCTGCCGGGGTGGCCGGTGTGGTCGGCTGTCGCCAAGAGGCTACCTGGTCTTGGTGCCGTACAGAGGACCGCGGGGTAACGCGGTCACGAATGAGGCGTTCGCGGCCTTTGTTGAACCCATCAAGAGGGGACTGGGGCCGCAGTGTACGGGTTGGCGGGTTGTGACCTAATCCTGAAAGGGTCTAGCTCGTCCGCGACGGTTGTCCGCGGCGCCGCGTATGACACTCTCTCCGTCCCTTCCCGGGCGGGGAAGGTACAGGCACAAGGGCGACCCTCAAGCCCTATCCCTCGGAGACCCCGCGCCCGCTCCGATGCCGGTGCGGTCTGCTCCACCCGAGATCCCCACCCCTGCTCTGGCAGCAGCGCAGCATAAACATGTCTACCAAATTTCCTATACCCACCCCTGCCTCCCCCACCCCCCAACCTCTGTCCGCCCACCTGGTATTTCTCCTCCGCCCCCTAGTGGACTGCGTCACTGCGGACGTGCTGCTGCGGCGGCGGCCCAACTCGCGCGGCCCCCTGGAGGTGCGGGTGGCGGTGATCGGCAATGTGGACAGCGGCAAGTCCACCATGGTTGGGGTGCTCACGCGCTCCATCCTGGACGACGGCCGCGGACTGGCGAGGTCCAAGGTGGGGCGTTGTGGGCCGGGGCCGCGTCGTGGGCCGGGGCCAGGGGCGGGCGCGGGTAGTGGGGGACGACTGGTTCTTGACTGGGGCGTTGAGCTCATTCAGCAACGGCTGGACCGTCAGGGCGCATCAGGGCGCATGTTGTCTACCTTTGGTGGCCCCTGGGGTGACTGTGAGGGAGGGGTGACTGTGAGGGAGGGGTGACTGTGAGGGAGGGGTGACTGTGAGGGAGGGGTGACTGAGAGGGAGGGGTGACTGTGAGGGAGGGGTGACTGTGAGGAGGGGTGAGGGAGGGGTGACTGTGAGGGAGGGGTGACTGAGAGGGAGGGGTGACTGTGAGGGAGGGGTGACTGTGAGGGAGGGGTGACTGTGAGGGAGGGGTGACTGTGAGGGAGGGGTGACTGTGAGGGAGGGGTGACTGTGAGGGAGGGGTGACTGTGAGGGAGGGGTGACTGTGAGGGAGGGGTGACTGTGAGGGAGGGGTGACTGTGAGGGAGGGGTGACTGTGAGGGAGGGGTGACTGAGAGGAAGGGTGACTGTGAGGGAGGGGTGACTGTGAGGGAGGGGTGACTGAGAGGGAGGGGTGACTGAGAGGGAGGGGTGACTGAGAGGGAGGGGTGACTGTGAGGGAGAGGTGACTGTGAGGGAGGGGTGTCAAGCGGGTGTAACGGAGCGCACAGGTGCTCCTGTTTGTACTCCTCTTTGAAGGTAACTCGATGCTTTGGGAAGGTTGATGACGAGGGGAGGGGCGTGCTGCGATGTTGCGCAGCACGGCAATTGCGCCGGCGACATTCCTGCCGGCATGGGATCGGAGGCCTAATGGACTCCTCTTATGTTGGGATTAGAGGGCGGGGCCGCGTGACGGTGCGCCTTGAGACGGCCTGGTGACCTCCGGCCGGGTCACCAGGCATCGACGAAATCGCTGCCCCTGCCTGTCCCCTTGTCTGCCCCCTGGGTATATGCTCTTCCAGCCTCTTTCATCTCTCGCCCCTTGTGTTGCCCCCTTGCTGCCCCTCAGGTGTTCAAGCACCACCACGAGGAGACGACGGGCCGCACCTCCTCCATCGGGCAGCACACGCTGTGCCTGGACAGCAAGGGGAACATCCTGAACGACAACCTGTTCAGGTGGGGAAAGGGAGACAGAGGGACGTGGACACGTGGTGGGATTGGGTCTCCGTGATTGGCCAAAGTCCTGGCGGGGCGCAACGTGCTTGTTTTTGCAGCGGGTGGCCAAGGGGGATGGTCGACTGCACGGCAGCCTGAAAGCAGGGACGCCCGCGGGCGATATCAACCTTCGCACTTGAATGGCAGGACATGTCGGGCGGGACGAGGGCATGGAGCTGCGTCGTGCAGCCACCCGTCGGGTTTGGTGGGGGTCTTGTCGTCATGTCCTGATTGGGCTGATCCCCCACTCACCCACTCACCCACCCACTCACCCACCCACCCCACTCCGCTCCCATCATTCCTGCTCGCCCGCGCCCAGGACCCAGACCTGCGCCGAGTACATCGCCCGGGCCAGCAAGGTGATGACGCTGGTGGACCTGGCGGGACACGAAAAGTACTTCCGCACCACCGCGTACGGCCTGACCGGCCACCTGCCCGACTACGCCTGCCTCATCGTGGGAGCCAACATGGGCGTCGTCGGCATGTGCAAGGTGGGCGGGTGGGGGGTGCGGGGGAGGACAGGGCGCCCCGGAGGGGGGAGAGACATGCCGTGCATTGGACGCGTGTGCTTCACCGGCTGGCTGGGGGCCCCTGCGCCGCGCGCACACTTGTACCGGCCTCGTTGGCGCCTGTGTGCTGATTGGCTTCATGAACGTTCACAGGTCACACACCGTCCTGGACAGCGGCCACTCTACCGTCTCCGCGCATGTGTCGTGTGGCGTCGCACACTCCATCAGGTCAAAACCTTCCTTCCTTCCTCACCTCCCTGTCGTGTTCGCCGCTGCTCTTCCCTCCGCGCCAGCCCACCCCACCCCACGCTGCATTGCACAGCACACGCACGCGCCGCCTGCCGAACCCCCGCTTCCGTCGACCGCTTCCCTGTACCCTCCCTTCGTCCCTTGGCCCCTGCCCTCGCCCCGCAGGAGCACCTGGGGGTGGCCCTGGCGCTCAAGGTGCCTGTGTTCTTCGTGGTGACCAAGGTGGACATCGCCCCCGAGCACATCCTCAAGCAGACCGTGCAGGTGGGTGCGGGGGGCGGCGGGCGAGGCCAGGGGAAGGGAGGGGAGCTGGTGCGCGGGGCGGGTGGGGGCTGGCGGCGCGGTCCATATGGGTCGGGCTAGTTGCAAAAAGGGAGAGGAGAGGGTCCCGAGGGGTGCATCTGTGTGGAAATCGTTTTGGTGCAGCGATGTGGTGTTGGGCTGAGGTCTGGGGTCGGGTGTAGCAAGCAGGATGGTGCAGGATGGTGGCCGCGTTGACGGTGGGTATCGTTGCAACAGGTAGGTAGGTAGGTAGGTAGGTAGGTAGGTAGGTAGGTAGGTAGGTAGGTAGGTAGGTAGGTAGGTAGGTAGGTAGGTAGGTAGGTGCGTAGGTGGGATCATGTGGCCTCAGAGGGGGTACAGAACGGGAACCTCTCCTTTCCCACAGGAATGCAGAGCGGCCCGTGTGTTACAGTGGGCGCGCGTCAGGGTGAGGGGGGCCTGTCTGCTTTGTCGGTAGCCGGTGTGGCAAGGAACGCCCTGTCCCCCCTCGAGTCGTGTAGCGCTGCGAGTACGGTACGTGCAAACCTCTTCCCTTCCCACTTCCCTCTCTTCCCGCCCCTCGCCGCCCGGCCCTGCCCTCCGATCAGAACCTGGCGTCCATCCTGAAAAAGCCCGGCGTCAAGAAGAAGCCCTTCCTGGTCCGCACCCAGGAGGACGTGTTGCTGTGCGCCCGGAACATGAACACCGACTCCCTGGCGCCCATCTTCCTCACCTCGGCGGTCACGGGTGAGGGCGGGGGGCGGTGGGGGGCAGAGGGGAGTTGGGCGGGGTGGGGTGGGGGGCAGCTGGGGGCCGCCGCCGGGGTGGCTGTCTAAGAGTGCTTTGGGTTGCAATTGGAGCCGAGGTCCGGTTGTGTTACCGTAGTCCGTGTTTGACCGGGGGGTTGTAGACAGACGACACACCTAATCGGGGTGTGGGGGATAGGGTTAGGAAGACAAACCTAACCCAGAAACGGGGTGGGGGGATGGGCCGGATACCTTGCTTTGTTTGCGGGGACACACCACACCACACCCAGGGGAACTGCGCCGGGTTGATGGGCCCATGGCTTGGGGTGCATGGGTGGCCTCAACTAAGTTTCAAGGTCGGACGCAGCACGGGCTCCTTTCTCGGGCACCGCGCAAAACACGACAGAGGCTATGAAGATCAGCGCAGCAGTCCGCACCCTATACGTTCCGTTGCCTGTAATACGTTGTGACTTGTGGGCCCGTGATACGGTTGCGCGGCGCCTTCGACCGTGGGTGATGGCCACTGGGCGGGATGCCTTCACCCCCCACCTGTGTAGCTTTGTTTAACCTGCCTTGAATCCCACACCGGTACACCACACCTGCTGAGCCCGTCCCGACAGCCCGTCCCGACAGCGAACCCCCCGCCCCCCCCGCGCCTCTCCTCCAGGCAAGGGCCTGGACCTCGTCCGCATGTTTTACAACCTGCTGCCCCAGCGGCACCGCTGGGTGGACAAGCAGCGGGAGCTGGCCGAGTTCGTCATCGACGAGACGTTCGGAGTGCCGGGCGTGGGGACGGTGGTGGCGGGCACCGTCAAGCGGGGGGTCATCACCCCCAATACGGTGCTGCTGCTGGGTAGGTTCGAGGGGGGAACCCCGCCCTCTCACACACATACACACACGGTTATGGGTGGGCTTCTTGTTTGAACACACATTCACCGCGGGAGGGGTGGGGGCCGGGGTTAGGGTCCCGGTCGCTTGGGACGGAGTCACGAGGCCAAGGGTGCTCAGGAGGGAGACTGAAGGGGGCCTCACCAGCACCTGGCACCCTCGGGGATGCTGTTCGCGCAGCAGTACTATCTTCTCTCGTACGCGGGAGTGGGTTCCCCCGGCGGTGCCAAGGTACTGACGTGGCTGGACTGCCGACATGCTGCCCCGCCGAACATCGTGTGCTTCGGTCTCTCCACCGACCATGGACCGCTGCGTTGCGGCGATGTCTCGCCCCCCCCTCTGCATCCGCAACCCCAACCCCATCCTTCCTCCGCGCCCCCATTGGTTCCTGCCAGGCCCTGACGTGGGCGACGGCAGCTTCAAGGCGGCCGCCATCAAGTCCATCCACTTCAAGCGCCTGCCCGTCACCACGGTGGTGGCCGGACAGACCGCGGCGCTGGCGCTCAAGAAGACCAAGCGCAGCCAGGTGCGTCCGGTCAGGTGCTGGGTGCGGTGCTGGGTGCGGTGCCCCAGCGATCCGCTGCTGGGTCCGCTGGCCCCGCTCTGTGCCGCCTCGTCCTGTATTCTGCGTTGGCCACCCGCGGGGCGGCCACTCCCTGCCTACAACCCCTCCTGCGCTCGCCTTCTGTCCCCTCGCTGCGTAGGTGCGCAAGGGTATGGTCCTGGTGGACGAGCGGCTCAAGCCCGCCGCCAGCTGGGAGTTCGACGCGGACATCGCCATCCTGACCCACTCCACCACCATCCAGCCGCGATACCAGGCGGTCATACACTGCGAGATCATTCGCCAGGCGGCGAGGGTGGTGGCCATGGACCGCGAACGTGAGTCGGCGCGCGTGTGTGGTGCTAGGGTTCATCGGGGCGTGACAGGGAAGCCCCTGGGAACTCCACGGCGGTAGCGGTGATGGTGTGCACCGGCCACTGGCTTGACAGGTCCTGCAACCATCCGCCTCCTGGCTGTAGCGCATGGGGTGTCGAACCGTTTGACTGCCTGACTGCCTGATGCGTGAAGGGCCGACTTTTACATGCAAGCAAGGAACCCACCCCCAAGCCCGCCCATCCTCGGAAGCCCCGGGATCTCCCTGGCTGAGCTACATGTGTCCGGCATCTACCCCTGCCCTGCCCGGCACTGCCCGGCACTGCCCGGCACTGCCCGGCCCCGCCCGCAGGCCTCCGCTCCGGTGACCGCGCCTGCGTGCGCTTCCGCTTCATCCAGCGCCCCGAGTACGTCACCTCCGGCACCCGCTTCGTGTTCCGCGAGGGCCGCACCAAGGGCATCGGCATCGTGGTGGGCACCGAGCACCAGCCCGCGGACAAGGCCAGTGCGACGGTGCCCGGCGGCACCGCCGCCCGCCCCGACGAGCTGGAGGCCGATCGAGAGCGCGAGCGCGCCCTGGCGGAGTCGGGAGCGGCCCCGGTGGTGCCAGCGGTAGCGGCGGCGCCGGCCGGTCCCGTGACCAGCAGTGGGGCCGCGTGCACTGTGCACACGTGAGGCGAGGCGCGGCAATCCTCGCAATCCTCCAAAACATTCGCTGACACACGGGGATCACAAACGGGCTTTCGCGCAACTGCCAACGAACAGGGGCGGCACCTGGCGTGGCGGTTGGCGTGCAGCGCGAGTGGGAGCTGGTGGTTGTGAAAGGGCGCGTATGGGAAGCTGCGGTGGAGTACGGCGGAGCTCGGTGGAGGCTGGATGACGCCGCGGCGCGCGAGTGGGAGGGTGTACGGTAGTTGGGCGGCGAGGCGTGTGGGAAGTTGCGACAGAGTTCGGCGGGGCAAGGAGAGGCTGGCGGTTGGCGCGCCGCGCGAGTGGGAGTGCATGGTCGTGCGCGCGCCGTTTGGGAAGCTGCGTGTGAGTTGCGCGTAAACCCTGGAGAGACGCATGTGGCTGACCCCGTTTCCATAGGCTGCCTCACTCTGGGCTCACACGGGCTCACCGCGTTGACACTGGGACCCTCGCGCGGCGGGACTCGCTGGGGTGCACGACGGTGGCTGGGGGCACGCGGGGCAAAACATACTCGATTACTGACATTGGCGATTACGTGCAGGCCCTTCGATTGAACAAGCAAGGGAGCAAGTGGGCGCCGGTATAAAAAGCAAACCACGCGCCCTGCACAGCTGCAACACACGTCAGCGGGGAAAGGCAGGCTGTTTACTTTATCCTGGGGCACATGAATTGTCTAAGAGAAGCGTGCTTTTTTCCAGCACTTTCCTGCTGCTTCTAGGGTGGTCTGGCATTCCTGTCACAGGCTGTTTCAGAGCCGCTCAGCTTCTGGAGGGATCTGCACAGGCTGGCACAGGCCTCTGGAGGGCTCTGAAGGGCTCTGGAGGTTGGTTGCCGAGAAAAGGGCGCTCGGCGTTCATTTCCGCTGACCTTCGTTTCCCCTGCGCCCTTTCCCCTGTCCCCTGGCTCTCAACACTTTTTCTCTTGGCTCTGGAACTCGATGCGACCGCCCCTCCCCCTTCAGGGAAAGGGGCAAGCCAACACGACCGCCGCCTGTGCGCCTGGCCGCTGCGCATGCTTGGCAGGCCAATAGCCAATTGGCCCACTATCCAGTTGCAAAGGCCGAGGCAAGCTGAAAGCCAGTCGAGGCGGGTATTCAGGAGTTGATGAACGCCGGACGTTGAATGTTTGGCAGGCCGGCAGCGCCGCTGCACAGCCCAACGGTCGCACACCTACCTTCCGCAAGCACTTACTGGCATCCACCACCTCGCAGCGCTGTAGCACCTCCAACAGCCGCGAGAGGAAGGCACGGATGCCGCCTGCCTGGGGCACGCTGGGCCAGCATAGTGGCTAGCCGCCCGGCGGGCAGTGGCGGACTTTTGGAGCCGGCTCTACGACTTCGCGGAGCTGGGAGTTCCAGTGAAAGGGTGGTCAGCGGTGGGGGCTACACACCCCATCTTGAAGGTGCAGGACGGTGGCCCGGTCCCGTCCGGCCAGGATTCTTAACCGAAGCCCTGTAGGCATTCAGTAGTAGTGGGCCGCGGGTGGACGGGGCCCTGACGCCCAGTGGAGCTATCGCTAGGTGTGGGCGGTTTTTCAGCCCTGTGGGACCGTACGGGCAGGCCCCTGATGGTGACTCGCGAGCTCCCGTGGCCCTCCAAGACTACGGGCCACCGCTGGAGAAGTGACCCCGCCTTGGTTGGGGTGATGGTTCGCTAATAGGGGCGCCCTGGTGGCTAACTCCCCCTGAACGGGCTTTATCCCTTGCCATGGTTGGTTCTCAGGAACGGGGTGGTTCCCTGGTAGTGTGGGCCCGGGGAGTGTTTCGGTGCACTTGTGGAGCCTGTCCGGAGCGCCATGGTGGCGTTAGTTCATTTAGGCAGTGTATGGTGAGGAAGCCTCGGCTGTCGCCGTTGGCTGTCACCGATGACCCGCGGGGTCCGCTGTAACATCCTTAATAATATAGTGGCGCCACCCGTCCGGGAGCCCCGGTCGGTTACTCATCAAGAGGTCCCCTTCACCGACCGCGACAAGCAACTTCTGGGGATTCCGCCCGATGCTGTGCCTATCCCTTTGGTAGTGTTGCCTCGCTGTGCGCCTCTGCTTGCTTCAGTGTCTGTCTGGGTGGGGTCATGGCCCAGTGTGTTCTTTATTGCGGCGTTGAGGTGTGGAGGTGTCTTGCCGCCTTGGCGGTGGGGCCTGCTGGGTCTTGCCCTGGTATACACCGTTGATCCCTTTGGGGTCCGCTGTAACGTTCATTCATTCATTCATTCAACATGTCAGCAGCAGTCGCTGTCCGCCGCTGCGCTCCTTCAATCGCATTAGGTGGCTGAGCGCGGCTCAGTCAGAGTCTGGCGGCCTGCGCGTCGAAGGAGAACTTGGGCAGCGCCGGCACACAACGGCAAGTGGCCAAGTTTAGTACAAGAGCAAGTTTAAGCAGTACAGAATACACACCAGCGCTCCGCTCCAGCAGTTTATTCATACTACGTACTTTCAAAGACCACAGGATAATGAGAGGGGAAACTGGTAACTCGCATTCTCACATTCGCAATACATCTTTGAGTTTTTGCCTTCACCTGTCCACGACAGAGCATTGTGCACAAAACCGCGTCTTGCACTTGGTCTCAGGATTGACCCGATCTTCATCTGGATGTCAAAATTTTTGCGCTTCCAGCATTCATCCAAATTCATCGGAGAACCCGCTCCGACGACCTACGACCACCGACCACTAGAACTCAAACCACTTCTCGCAATAAACAAACTGAACAGAAATACCCAAAAGTTGAAGGAAATTGCGCGGGGCATCTGCATCCGCCGCATGCATTTGCCGTCCAAGTGGCCATCGCACACACCGCACGCACCGCACTTGCCGATAATGTTGAACGGTGGCGATCTTCGATTCAAAGACAACGCTGCGAGGCGTTGGTCGGGATCCCTCACGCAATAGCAATGAAACAGTTCTCGTCGTTGCAAACGCAGACGCAACTTACCAGAACGTTCACCAGTGTCGCCTGATCCACATCTTGCGCATTCTTTCTTGATCGCAAATTCCCTCACTGTAATCATCTCGCATCCGTTGCGAGAGTTCTGCGATAGCCGCTTTTCACAAGGCCCACAAAGCAACTTAAAAATCCAAAAACGGTTAGAATTGGTTTTGTGATTGCAGGTTAGTACAGTCTTCCTTCCAGACAACTTCATTTTCATTCATTTGTGAACACCGGTCTACGGTATTCAGCTGTCGCAGTCGACGTGGGGTTCCTTGCCGACGCTCCAGGACGCTCATCCCATACCGAGGGCACCTTTGGGCTGAAGTGTGCATCACCTGCCTCGCCTATGCAACGCATGTAGTGTAGGGAGGCAGGGCGGCTCTTGGATGGACGCGTGCTATACATGCTAAACTGACAGTCATTAAGTTACGACTTTTCTCGCACGCCCCTGCACCAAGAAGATCCTGCATCAAGGCTCCAGCGGTCAAAGGCCCGGAGGCCCCGCAGCCTTGAGCCCTTGCTTTCCGCTGTCCGGGTGGCGTATATTTATCTTCTCTCAACCCTTGCGGGCGGCGTAGGCCACGCTATCTAGACATCGCACTCCATGCACGTGGACCGGGAGAAGCAGCGGGTTCAGCTGCGCACAGCCCTGCAAGCCCGTGGAGCTGACCTGACGCGCTTCGGAGATGTTGTTCTGGACAAGTTGTGGGACAACGGCTATTGCAACGCGCGTGCTCTGCAGGTGGCCTCCAGGGAAGGCCTCAAAGCCTCTGGGCTGCCGCCTGGCGTTATTGACCACATCCTAGCGCTGAAAGGTGCGCAGATTCCGTCTAGACTTTAATGCACGCTAGAGGTTGGGGGCTTTCAACCACGATGCCTGCGTCTGCCCGTCTCCTGTTACTTAACCCGATGGGGCCTGGGAAGCATCGGTGGGTGGTTAGCAGAGCTTGCGTGCGGCGTGCCTGTGACGTGCAGCGGCAGCCAAGACGACATCGGCAGCCTAACGGGCTAACGCAAGCGCGCTTCGCGTTTCCGCGCGTCGCATTTACACACTCTGACATGCAACTCGTGAACTCCACGTGTTTCCCGACCGCTCCCATGTCGTGCAGCCTCGGCGGCTGGCTAGGGCGTGGGGAGCACGACGGGAGCTGGTGAGTTGGTTGTACTACGGTACCAGACTTGACCTGAGCTAAAAGCCCTAGTGTCCCGCGGCGGTGTAGTACGTACGTGTTTGAGCTATCGCGAAGAGCGCGGCACAAACGGCGGTAATGAAGCCTGGCGTGCAATTACCCACCTATATGGTCCCCCTGGCCGCTCCCGTATTTCAGGCGTGGCGGCATGGCATAGCTGGGATCGTTTGTTGGTTGCTTGGATTGGCGCCTTTCGGGTGCGGGTCAGGGGGCCTCATCGGCGGGGTTCCCAACAGGGAGCTCTGAAGACCCCGCAGCTAGGCCTGTCGTTCGAGGGAATTGGGTTGGTTTTTGAGGAGGCGCGTTGCAGCGTTGCAAGCCGCAATGCATAGGATGTTAACCTTGGCCGCAGCGGTAGACCGTTGCGTAGTATGCTTGAGATAAAGTCTTCGAGGGCCTAGCAGGGGACCCAGGGCCTCGCTCGTCCTTTGCCCTGCAGTCCTGCTGGAGATCCTCTTCCCGTCCACCCTCTACTGCATCACCTTCACGCTGTACGATGGAGTCCACGTGGCCATGCGGCTCGTCTCACACGCGAAGGCCAATGGATTCAGGTGGGCACCCAAAGACCCATCACGCCGACAGATAGACCCCTTAGCGAAGCCCCCGCGGCGAATTCAAAGTAGCTGGGTTAGATCCCGGCGGACAGACCTTCTCACGTTCTCAGGGGTCCGCGCCTGGGGCAAAACCTATGCTCGCATGTCTTTCCGTGCACAGACAATTTGGTTGCAACTGCTTCGTGTTGACGCGCATCAGGGGCGAGGTCAGGCACGAGTCGACGTCGCGGTCCGACTTCACGCTCCTGCTCAAGACTGTCGACGAGGCGAGCGAGCCAACACTGGAGCGCTTCGTAAGCTGGCTGGCGACACAGGTGCCGGTCCGCGCCCCTGCCGTGGAGACCAGCGTGGCGTTTACCAAAGCAGAAGATACGAAGGCCGCACGCGTGGAGGTGACGTCGGACTTGTCCAACCCTCTAACCCGCGACCGGGGGCTGCTGGACATGTACGGCCAGGGGCAGCTGACCGTCTACGCTGCTGAGGAGGTGCAGCTGGCGCTAGAGAAAGCAGCAGAGGCAGTGGAGCAGAGCGAACGGCTCAGCATTTACTCGTTAAACGACCTGGGCAAGTCGAGCACGTCTTCGATTAACGAGTGATGGTGGTGGCGTCGTCGTGCGGAAGCCTCCACTGGGTTGCTCAGGCCTCCGGCGTGCGCTAGTTGCGCCAACTCGCGTGGGTGGCTGGAAGGTGTGGGAGGCGTTTTGGAGGTGACAAGGGGCGGGGGCTAAGGGTAGTGGGCCTTACTATTAGGGATTGACGGGCAGATCTTGCATTATCCTGTGTTTTCCTCACCTTTCATGAACTAGTCGAACTACGAATACCGCCACGAACTGCTCCCAGGGTTGCGGTACGCTAACATCGTGTCGTGGTGAAAGAAAGCAGGGCACATGGTTTATGTTGAGTGTTGGAGGGAGTTGCCGAGGCGGACAGAGGCAGGCTGGTCGTCCGGCATTATGGAAAACGGGCGGCCCCTACATACATCCGACACGTCACACGGCTGGCGGCCCAGAGTGGCAGGAAGCCCTGGGTAGGCGCATTCGAGATCGGTTAGGTCGTGGTTAGTCTGGTCCCCGTGACCAGTCACCTGCTGGTCATCAGTCATCTGGTCATCAGCTGCGGGATGGGCGGTTTGAGGTGGAAGCCATGGCCGGGTTCGTCACACGGCGGCAGACCTGTCATCGTTTCCACTGTTTTGGGCGCGCTCGCTCATTTCGGGCGCGCGGTTTCCGGCAGATGTGAATGAACCCTTATAGATCGTTGGTGGCCAACGGTGCATCAGAGAGGGGCTTGCTTGCACATGGGCAATATGAATACAAATACTGCAATACTACTGAGGCACCTTCGCGTCCTTAACTCATGCAAATGGCGGGGCTCTGGCGAGCTCCGGTTAGGCTGGGACTTGCTTTGCGCGGAGTCGGCCGCGGGAGGGTTTGCAGCTGCATCAGATTACTCTTGTCGCTTGTGTGCGTGGACACTCGGGTTGTCCCCTCTGTAACACCACAATCTGTGCTTTCATCTGGGTGTGGATGGAGACCTTCCACTGACAGACGGTAGTTCTCCAAGGCCTTGCATTATCAGCGGTATGCAAGGTCGCCCTCATGACGCAAGTGTGCGCTATGCATGGTACGGCAGGATGTGAGCAGGCCGTGCGCGACAGGAGGGCGCACGGGTGCACTACTCGCCCCACAATGAGCTGGACCCAGCCCGTGGCTCAAAGGCGTGCTTCCACTCACGTCTCCCCCGGCTCCGAGCCCGAATCCTCTGCAATACACTTAAAGGGCTGCTCCAGCACCTGCTCGGTAGGACGCTTCTTGCCACCCTTAGTCCTACGTGGATGGAAGGGGCGGGACAGGGAGGGCGGGGGTGAGAGGGGGAGAGGTGGCGTGTCGCAGTGCGGCATGTGTGTGTGTATGGGCAGGTCACGAGGCCAACACATATAGCCGGGAGTGCTGGCAGCCATCTCGCGGCGATGCCCTGCCCGGTTACTCGTGCTCCATCCCCGGCGTCGACGCTGCTGTGGAGCTGTACCGGGAGGCGGAGCTCTTCCCAGGGCCTTCCACCGAGGGCTACCTGCTCACGCAGTGCGGACTGCGGGTCCACGGGCCGCTGTTTCCGAACTCTGCTGACGGCAGCGCGCGGCTGCTGGCCGAACTGGCGGGACCTACTTGTCGAGGGCGGGTATACGCCAGCACACAGGCTGATCGCGGCGGTGGTGAACCTGCACAAGCGAGAGGACTGCCAAGAGCTGGCCCCCTTCCTGAGCGCGCTGCTCACAGAAGCAGGATATTGACGGAAGGTGCGAGGCACTGAGCTGAAGGGGTGGTGGCCGCGCGAACACAGGGAGGCGTGCGGTTAGGTGGTGAAGAGGCGGCAGCGCCCCTCCTAGATTCGTTTTGGGCAAGCCGGCAAGCCGTGATGGGGGCGAGCAAGAAGTGCGGTGGCGCGTGTGTGCGCTGGCTGCCCAGACGCGGCTCAGGGGGTGTGCCTCACACAGTATAACTTCAACCCAGGCCTTCGTCGGTGGGGTCGGGCGCGTGCGCGTGTGCGCGTGTGCGAGCAGCGCGGAGGGTGGGCATCCCGCCGGTCTGGTTACAAACAGTCGCTGGGCACCCGCAGGATCCATTTAGCGTCTGTGTGGATATGGATACCCGCTTGGAGGACACTATTAAGCGTGCTCGGCGGATTAGGATACGTGGCAAGTGGATTAGAAACGCAGGATGAGGTGGATTCGGATTCGCGTCCGAACCCGCGTCTGCAAGGATTGGGATACTGACTGGGCGGACACGGTTGCGCAGCGCAAGGATCAAGATTCGCGCGTTACGGATACGCTCTGCATACGGCGTAACACTGTAAACGACATGCCGCCGTAATTGACATGTCGCCGTAAATGACAGGTTACACCCGTGGCTAGGGGTGCGGGCGGCAGAGGGGGCCGAGGTAACGGCCACTCACCAAGCTCGGTGGCAGAACCACTGGAGATGGCCCACCCGGAAGAGAGGGGCGGTCGGGCGGATCATCGATGCAGCCGTGTTCTCGGCCCCGAGCGGTCGCACATCGGCGGTTAGAAAGGCTTAAATTGTCGTACATCTTTTGTGCCGAGCATGGAAGTCTCCTCGGATGAAGATTGGGAAGGAAAAGTGAAATCCAAACGGAAGCTGAAGGTTTACGTGACCGTAGCATCGCACTGCCCAGGCCCGGGCTGCCAGACCGGCGTTACCTGTGCAACTGGGTTTTTACCTTTTACATATTCAATTGTCATGGTTATTAGAGATGAGTAGCAAGCAGCGGGCTGTCGAGGCCGTGCGCGCAAAGGCGTCGGGCAACGAGAAGAATACGCTGCTAGCATTTCTGGGCAGACAGACGGACGCCGAGCTGGCCTAATGGAAGATGATGATGCCATTTGTGGCTTTGTGGAGGCCAGAGGTGCGCGACGAGTCGCCAACCCCTCGGCACACACGTTGGAGTACGTGTGCGCGTTTCGCGTTTCCGCGCGTCGCATTTACACACTCTTGACATGCAACTCGTGAACTCCACGTGTTTCCCGACCGCTGCCATGTCGTGCAGCCTCGGCGGCTGGCCTGAGCGTGGGGAGCGCGACGGGAGCTGGTGAGTTGGTTGTACTACCAGCAGACTTGGCCTGAGCTAAAAGCCCTAGTGTCCTGCGGCGGTGTAGTACGTACGTGTTTGAGCTATCGCGAAGAGCGCAGCACAGTACGCTGGCCATCGCGGGGATCTACCTCTGCCGCTGCGGGCACACCTGCGCGACCGATGGCCCGGCCGACCGATAAATATCCTCAGAGGGGTTGGGGTTGTTGGGGTTTGTTTGCCCGAGGCACCGTGAAGCAGCCGCTCCCCCTTCCGCTCCGCTGCTCTCCTCCTCCTTAGCGCCTCACCGCAGCAAGTCACGGGTCGACGAACGCGCAACGGCAATGATGAAGCAGCTGTTGGCCATGCGACAGCAGCTGCCGGCGCCAGGCCAGGTCCTAGACTTCACGGAGGCCACGTCCAACCTCCCGCTCGACCCCGCGTTTCGCAGCCGCATCTACATCCGGGAGTGCTACCCGGACCTGTTCAAGCTGCTGATGAACCCCAGATGCAGTCAGTTCATCAGTTGAGTACCGCATGGTGATGTATGCATGCGGGATGGCGACAGTGTTTCTGTGTCACCAGTGGGGCTTTCTGTTTGGACAGAGCGCAAGTGAAGTTGACCTGACCAACCTTCAATGCACATGCAGTCACGGGCACGCCCGGCATCGGCAAGTCTTTTTTCTTCTACTACCTGCTGGCCCGGCTGTTGGCGCTGGAGGAGCCGCCGCCGCACATCGTATGGGAGCACTGGAAGGCAAAGAATATGAGGGTGCGCCTGCCGAACCTGATGCTACGGTAATGTAGTACCGTTGGGGTTTGTTTAGACGGATGACTCTCCATGATTTTTTAGCGAGCAACTGCGTACTATCTGTTACTGCGCACCTGAAAGTGTCGACCTGGTCAGGACACCGGGAGGGCGGGGTGGGTACGATCAGTAGGCTGACACCTTGTAAGGTCACTGGGTGCCGCCCTCATTGCGGCATCAAGCGAGCTGCTTTTCCTTACGCAGTGGTGCTACACGCACGCAACACAAGAAGTGTATTGCGGCTACCAGGAGAGCTTCCATGTCGAGCTGGACGACGCCAACACCTGGTACGTTCGGTCTCACTGCTGCAAGACCTGAGACGCTCATAGCTGAGAATGCGGAACAGCCCGCGCGTTCAAGTTGCTGTTGCTGCCAAGCCTTGTTGCTTGCGTCCGTGTTTGGATGCAGGTACATCGCCGACGGCATTCTACCTGCTAACCTCACCGTGCCCGCGCGCGCGCTCTGCATCTCTTCGCCCCGCCCCGATACATACAAGGTAAGCGATGAATAATCGAATATTAATCATGACAAGGGGGTGTCAGCTTTGTGCAGCTGAAAATCGCCCAATTATGATGAGGCATGAGCTCTGGGCTTGAGACAGGGCCGCCGCCTGGCCCGCGTGTCGGGATTCCACACTCCATCCACACGCGTCCTGGAGGGCTTCGGCCCCCTGAATCGCTTCGCCCCAAAATGGCGTTCGGTACCGTTAAATGCTTATTGTTAAATGCTCAAGCAGTTGATGGCGTCCCGTTTGGACACGTTTTATTGCAGGTCGTGCACAAGTGTGGCGCCAAGGTGCTGTACATGCCCCGATGGGAGCTGGAGGAGCTGCTGGCGTGCCGCACGTGAGCATGCACGCACGTGGCCGATGCCTTTTCGCTTGCATGCATGATCACAGCCACGTGAATCTGACAGTGCACTGCTGTACATCCGCGTGTGCGCACCGTATATGTGTATGTACAGCCAGGTGTACGACAGCAGTGTGCCGACGGACCTGGCCGAACAGCTGTTCACGTGCTACGGCGGCGTGGCGTGGTACGTACTGGCGCTGCCGGCGCGGGAGGCGGGAGACCCGGTGACGGCAGCGGACGTGGAGTACCACCTGCGGTACCTGAAGGAAGCGCTGCGCAGCAGCAGCGTCGACAAGGTGGGTGGGTCGCTTGGTGAGCTTGGGCGCGCGGCCCAGCAGGACGTCGACCTGATGATTTGGCGACTGGCCGTCTGCGCAAGTGTGGACGGCGTACGGTGCGGCACAGATGACAGGCCTAGAGGCCCTGCACAGTACACATGGCATGCACTAAACCTTCAATATTTGTGGTCTGTCGGGTTTGTTGTTCAGCTCCGGATGGGCTTTTACGGCCTGATGTCGGAGCCGGAGGACGTCAACCGGGTCATGCACATCATCCCCAAGGACGGCTTTGAGCTGTCACACCTGGAGTTCGCGAGCGCGTGGGTTGCCGACGAGTTCATGGCCAGGGCGCTGCGGGAGGACTGCAACGGGCTGGCGGCGTTGGTGGCTCGCAAGGAAGGGGCTTTCAGCGGCCACTTGTATGAGGCGCTCATGCACCACCTCCTGCCCCAGGTGAGCTGGCCGGTGGTGTCATGCCTGCAGCCATTGGCCTTTGACAGCTTGGTAGGCGCAGTTGTAGTCGACGTGCCAGTAGCGAGTGCTGAAGTCAAGACGGTGCGCTTGCGCTGCCCGTGCCGATGTATGGCAGGGTGGCGAGTTCATGGTCATGGCCATCGACGCCACCTCGCTGGACCGCGGCGACGAGGAGCCACTGAACCTGCGGAGCTGCGGAAGCAAGAAGATCTTAAAGGTGACGAGCAGCCTGGCATCTTATCAAACATAGTATCAAGAGCGGGGCTGGACATTGATGCCGCGGTAGCAGATGTGCGCTGCTGGTGAACATGTGCAATTTGCAATTGGCGTTTGCTTCCTGCTGCTGCCCGGCCCCTGCTGCAGGACGCCGCGGACATCCGGGCTGACTCCTTCAAGGAGGGGGTGTACTACAGACTGGACCCGAGTAACTTCCCGACCGTGGACTCTCTGCTGCGCGTAGGCGACACGGTGTACCTGTTCCAGATAACCGCCAGAAGCTGCACGACTGTGAGCGTGAAAGCGCTGACAGAGCTTTATGAACGGCTGGGGTTGGTCGGCCGGCCGCTGGACCTGCGCCTCTACTACGTGGTGCCCGACACCTCGCTCCAGGACTTCAAGGTGGGCCTGGCACCTGCCCAGTCATGGCCACCAGAGCCGCATGCGCTTCAGCAGCAGCGCACCCTCTTCTACGTCCTCAAGGGAGGCATGATGTCGAGGCGGCCACAGCAGGCGCAGCCGCCGCCGCCGCCGCAGCAGCAGCGGCAGGCGCTGCAAGAATAGCCGCTGCACGGAGCACCAGCGGCACGTGCCACTCGGGGTGGCAGCTATTGGAGTTGTTGTGGCGGTGGTTGTGGGGGTAAATGGTAAACCACGATGTTGGGGTGGGGTTGGAGCGGTGCGGGGCACTCCTCTGCCTCTTTTTGCAACTCGCAACTGCGGCATACTGTGGTATCCCGGGGCCTTGCCCGGGTAGATTGCTCGTAACCATAGCCGTAGCCGGGGCGTGTCATTCACCTGGTCTCGCAGCGGTTAGGGGCTGCCGAACTGTTAGTTCCTAACGTGAGTCAACGATGGCGAATTGCCTTGGCCCTATTTCGTGTGTTGGCGTCATGTGTTGATTGGCGTTTGTGTCGACGGATAGAGCACGCTTCTGGCTTAGTGGTGTGGTTCGTAGTGCCTCTCACGCGCTCATAGGCACTACGAACCACATCATTAAGTACCTCTGGTTTGTGGGCTATGCAGTGTGCAGATAGGACGCTCTGAGGTAGGGCTATTCATTACTGTAGCGTGTTTGCGTGTGGCTCAGGGCGACTGTGGTGTGTGAGCGCCGTTTTGTGAGTGCCCGAGGCCGGGACCAACCCATCCCTGGCGGGTTGCCCTTACCTTGGGTAACGGGTGTACCGGGAAGTCAGGTTGTGCTGGGGTTTACGGAACGTCGGCGAGCTGCTGTCTTTTTGTGTGTTTTGCGGCGGTTGGCCAGTCGGTAGGCAACTGGCCACGTCGGCCTTGAGTGGAGGGCACGCGACCCTGTGCCTGTGCAGTCGTGTGTTTGCAAGCCACACGAGTAACAATGGCGCGTTGCGTGTGCTGGTTTACATAGCTGCAGGTTCGTGTGAGAATGAGGCCCGTTCGTGTTCGTGTTTGGGACGTCTCTTGTTAGCGCAGTGCCCATGAACGTGTCACAGTGATGCACTGCTGTTGCTGCCATAAATTGTGATTTATGTTCCTGCGCGTTTCCCTTCGAGTCGTAACCTGCTGCCAGCCCCGCACACTCAACTGCAGCCTTAAGTTGCAGATTCAGATCAACCGCCCGCCCGCGCTACCACTCGCGCAGCCATCCAACTCGCGCCAACTGCCATGAATGAGACATTACAAAGCAGGGACAGTCCGACCAAGCAAGGGTGGCCAGCACCCAGGTCAAGAGGGACCATTTCAACCGCCATGCTGTGACCATGTAACACATCTGACCCGTCGCTGTCGCCCGTGGCACATGTGACCACGAACTCACGCTTTTTCGGCCGAGTTGCGGCCGAGTCAGTTCGAGTTCCGCCTAAATTGCCGGGGCACTTGCACCTTCCCGCCCTGACCGGGGGCCGACCCCGATGTGCGCGCCCCAGTGTCTGCCAAATGCTCACGAACTTGCGCTACACGCGCTGCTTCTTGGCCGCCGACTGACAGACGAACGCGGCGGTAATCCTCATGACTTTGCAACCACGCCCGCGTCTTCATCGTCCCCGAAGTGGAAAAGCGTGTCCATGGCATTCACGATGATACGATCAACAATTTCCTCCCGGTTGAAACCCAAAACTGCAAGTCGCTTCAGTCGGGGCAGTAGCTCCAAGTCTACGTCGAGGTTCAGAACACCAGGCGCCTGAAGGACCACAAGCTCCAGAATATCGGAATCGGACATGCCGAGCTCGCGAAGGCATACCAGAACCCTTCCGGCCGTGAACAAGCACCCCGACACGAAGAAACTTGGCGAGCTCTGGACTAGAGAAGACATGAACGAAGGACGCGCGCCGTAGGCGGAGAAGAATGTGTTCCAGGCAGTAAGATCACAGGCGAGTATGCTGGGGCATGCGGTGAGCACGTCCCGAACAGCACGGCGGGCCTCTGAGGGGTCGCGCACGCCCGCTGCAAGCAGGTGTTGGAGGCAATCCAGTGATGCTTGCGCCATGGCTTGCTGCCGTGCTGTTTGGGGGCAGCAACCGGGGAACAGGAGCGGCACGTCAGCGACGGCCACACGTTGGACTGTGGGCATCGTCTGGAATGTTACGCGGGCTGGGGAGCCCACCTTGTCTACACGCAACACCTATGGTATTCTCGTCAAGGCCAAGGGACGCCAGCGCCTCATGCAGATGCCCAAGCTGCCGAAGTGATGGTGTGACAACCGGACGGGGTTGAGTGGAAACTTGCACAGCCGCAGTCGCTGAGCGTACTAACGAGTAGACATATCTATGGTTTAAGAATACGGCACGAATGCTTCCGCCTGAATAGGTAGAAGCCGGACTCCCAACCCTGAACGGAGAAAGTCTCATGGCTAGAGTGCAACCCATACGGATTTCAAGTTTGTTCAATACATCAGTATGAAACATGGACCACTTATGCATAAAGCTAAGACAATACACGTAAAGCGCACCTGTTCAGGTTCCATTTGACACAGCACGACAGCTTGACTCCCAAAAAACTTGCAGATTGTCGCGTTTTCACAATGTGTTATGTTGCTCTCTTGCATATACGCATTCCAATCACTTACCGATGGACTCTCTGCATGCCTTGACCGGCTGCGGTCCGAGGGACAGTTCGACGTCCGTTGGCGACCAAGCTGGCCCACGTTTCTGTATGTACAATCATGTTAAACGAGACAATTTTCTGGCTTGGACTTTAGGAGCCTGATACGCACTCTGTGCGGTTACGTGCAAACCATGGACCTAAAGGCTCGGTTGCGGTCGGGCCTCCTTTCCTTGGAGGACCGGGACCTTAGCAGCCAGGGGCACATGTCTATAAAAATGCTAATCGACAAGTTGCAGACGGTGCAGCAGGCGGGCATGTTTGTGCGGGAGCTTACGTCAGGTGCGTCAGGTCTGCGTTCGCCTTCTCACACGACCCGCCCCATGCCCCAACTCCACCCTTTCACCCCCCCCCCATACGGCGCCGTAGGACTGGACAAGTGCGGCCGGTCAGCAGCAAACAATCGTATCTTACTGCTGTCATACCTTCTAGTGACCCAGGGCCACCTGAGCGCCGTGCGGGCGCTGCCCCAGGCCATGCCCAGCTTGGTCGCTTACCTGCAGCGCCAGCACCACTCCACCAACCAAGACGATCTGTCTACGCTGGGAAACCGCCTGGGACAAGCCCTCGCGGCAGCGCTATCGGGCGAATCAGTGCAGCAAGGCGGCGTTTCGGCCAGTCGCTGGGGGGACGTCAACCAGCTGCCCGACCGGCACAGCGGCCTGGGGATTGCGCACAGCGCTGGCGCGGGGTCGGCTGGTGACGCGGGGGCGCCCTTTTCACCGGACCCGCCCTGGGTGCTCAACCACGTGATCCTGCCGCTTCTGAGGGTGGCGTGCCGGTGAGCTACAGTTGCCTGGGGCTATTGGCTTGGCAACGGTTGCGGGCGGCGCATTGCCGCTGGTTGGGAAAGGACCGATTTGGAGCTCCGGGGGAGGGATGGACTGCTGCTGCACTGAGGGGACGAGTCGACCTCCCGTGCTGCGTGCAGATGCGGGGTGTTGCCGGACGGGCCAACAGTGGTCCTGGCGGCCGTGGTAGGGAGGTCATTTGGGTCACGGGAAGTTTCAGGGTCACGGTTGAGGGTTGTGGCTCGTGTAGGATAGCTGGTGCGATGAGGGCTTGGAGAGCGGCGTGACGCATGCCTTTGCCGCCGCCAGGGCCCTTAGTATTTTGAGGCAAGGCTGGGGTCTACAAAGTGGATCCTGCTGCCGTGGTGGGCTCCACCGCGCCACCACGACCCCCGATTCACATCTGTCCTTCGTCCGCGCCCATTTGCCCGGCAGGGGCCCCGAGCGGGATGCCATGGCCGCGGCTTGTGCTGTGCTGGTGCCCCTGGCTGACACGCTGGGCCGCCAAGCCGCTCACGGAAGCCGCAGCGTCCAGGGCCCGGCTGCGGCCGTGCTGCAGCGCCTGCTGGGATGGGCCTTCACCTTGCTCGGCAGCGCCGCCGGGCCCATGAGGTCCGCTGGCGTGCTGCAGCTCCTCGCGAGCTGTGTGCAGGTAGGGCAAAGCTGGGACCGTCTGCAGGCCGGTGCACCCCAGTTCAGCGTGTCAGGCGGTGTATGTGGGGCTGCAGCGGGCTGCGTAGTGCTGCCTTATGCGCTCTCAGCAAGATCCGAGGTAGTGGCTGCTTTAGCTTCGGGGCCCGTGGCACAGCGAGCGGAGGGCAGGTTGTATTGCAGGGGACTGCACCACTCGTCGCAGTGGGACCGGAGGGTAACCCACCCCTCGGGTGTGCGCTTGCCAGCTGAGGGATCCCACCTGCGGTGCCCCCGCCTGAGAGGTGCTTCTGCCGGACAGGTTCCCCTAAGGTGCCAGTGCGCGTGTGCCCCGACCCACGGGCCGCCAGGCGCTGGGCCCCAGACTTGAAGTGGACATCGCGAAGCGGTCCATGCTGGCGGCCACTGCCGGGCTGGACTGCGCTGACGACTGGCAGGTGGGTGGGCGGGTGACGGCTGGCGGGCTGGGCTACTGGCTGGACAGCTGCTGGCGCGGTGTCGGCGCCCCAGGGGACGCAGCGGATGCCTGACGGCCGCCGGTCGACGCAGGTCTTGCCGGAGGACGCAGTCCGCGCAGCTGCGATGACGTCTGTGCTGTGCCTGCAGGTGCGGCGAGAGGCGGCCAACCTCATGCGTGTGCTGGCGGGGCTGGCTCTGTCGCCCGATGCGCCTGGGCGGCAGCCAGCAGCAGCAGCAGTGGCGCCGCACAGCGTGGAGGCGGAGTCCGGCGCAGCTGCTGCCTGGATGGCGGGGCCGCACCGACGGGAGTTCCTGTTGCAGGTGAGCCACCGAGGGCGTGTGGACAGCGGGCGACGCGGCAGGCGTGGGCCCCCGAGAAAATGCACCTTGTGTAGCACAGTAGGTGGTGCGTAGGACGTTGGTGTGACGGGTAGGAACATCGCGGAAGGCAGCATGGCAGTCCGGCACGATCGCACGCGTCGGCGTTGGGGCCCGTGGGGCCCCCGTGGGAACCAGAATGCCAGGTTGCCCGTGGTGTCGGGCCTGAACCGACGATCCGTGCGGGTCGGCGTCGCCATCCTTTTTCGGGCATCGCGAGCCCTGCCGCTGCCGCTCCATTTTGCAAAAGCCTTCTTGTGGCCCTCCCCTCCACTCATGGTGTTTGTCACACGTCGCGGTGTCCAGGCACTGGAGCCCATCCGACACGACAAGTTCCCGGCCGTCCGCGCAGCCGTCGCCGCCGCGGTCGCTGCGGTGGCACTGCTGCCGGCCACTCCCACAGAGGAAGAGCCTGCTCACCTAGCCCCGGGTGACTCCCTGGAGTTCCTCCGGGGCACCGCTGCAGCCTTGCCGTGGGGCAGACGCGACAGCTTCCGCCGCTCGACCTCGCCCCCGCCCGCGCCCCAGCTGCATCCCAGCGCGGCCGCCGCCGTCCGGCGCTCCCCTCGCGCTTCGCACACCGCACAGAACACCGACAGCCATCGTTTTGAGGCGGCTGACCCGCGCCGCAGCGGCAGCAACCCGTGGCGAGGCGATGAGGTGGACGGACGGCAGTCGGACCAGCGGGGCGGCGGCGGCGGCGGCGGTGGCGGCCGTGACGGCGGCGTCCATGGCGGCGCCGACGCGCAGCGCTGGGGCCGTCAGTCCCTGCCCAGGGAGCCTAGCTTCTCGGGTATGAACGTCCTGTCCGCCAACGCTGGGGCCCTGGTGCGGCACGCAGCGGACGTTTGGCAGGGCGCGGCCGCAGCCGCCGCAGCGGCGGCGGCTTCGGATGTCTCTCCCGGCCGCGCAGCTTCCAGAGACAGCGCAGTTCGTGCCGCGGCGTGGATGGTGCAGGAGGAGGAGCCGGAGGAGGATCGGGACCAGGGACTGCCGCCGCAGCCACGGCGCGGCGGCGCGGGACTGCGGCCGCCGCAGGCCGCATCCGAGTCCCTGCAGCACAGCCGGCATGCCAGCCCCGCAGCGATCCGCGGGGCCAGTCGCGAGCCCGTCAGTCGGGGGCACACCACCCGTGGCCGTCCCGTCGGTTATGGGGTGTCTGGCAGCGACGGGGAGGGCGACGACGTCGGCATGGGCGCCGGCACGGTAGCGGGGCGCGGCGGCCGGGAGCACAGCGGGGTTCATGCGCTCGATGGCCGTCGGGGGAGCGGTGGCTTCAGCTTTGTTGGCAGCCTCAGCACCCATGCTGGCATGGATGCTCAGGCAGAAGTGATGGATGAGGACGTGGAGGATGATGGACGTGGAAGCGGGAGCAGCTGGCAGGTGCCCTTGGGTGGCGGTGGTGGTGGTGGTGGTGGTGGCGGTGGTGAGGCGTACAGTGCCAGGAGGGTGCACAGCCTCAGCTCCAGTCGGCAGGGCCGGGGTGCGGCCGCTTCGGGTTCGCTGTACTTGGATCGCCAGCCGTTGGAGCATGGCGGCTGGGAGGCCGAGGCTGAGGAGGAGGACTCCGAGCGGCGGCTTGGGATGCGTCCGAGGGACCGGTCAAGCTTGCTGCGGGCGTCCGCTGCTTCCGGTGCCGCCATGCGAAGTGAAGGTACGTTACCCGGTGCGACCTGGTGGTTGCAGGGCCACAAGGGAACAGGGCAGAGGTGGGCGCTTACTTGCGTCACAGCCCATCGGCTATCGTTGTCCACTGACGTTGGGATGGGCTAGACGGAGACTCCATTTTTCCAGGCGTTTCCGTGCGCGGACGCCATTCATGCGGTACATACACCCTTCCCGACACCTGCCACGGCCGTACGGCCGCAAATCCTGAGGATTCACGAAAAGCCTTTGCGCCCATCTCCCGCCGGCCTCCCTCCCTCCCAGACATGCCGGCGCTGCTTCCCAGCAGGAGCCCCTCAGCGCGCTCCGGCGGCTCCCGGACCACCGTGCGGCCCGAGGAGCCCCCGCGCCACCGGGCGCCGCCCCGCGGACGCCCCGCCACCGCCGTCGCCGCCTCGCAGCCACGGCCGCATCCGGGCGCACCGCTGCGCCAGGCTTCACTCCCAACGGGGCCAGCCCGCCAACAGCAGCAGCAGCCGCCCGCGCGACCGCCCTGGCGGTGCCCCTCCCGGGGGCCCTCCCCGCGACGACCCCGGTCCGCCAGCCCCGGCGCCAGCGAGGGGCAGCCGGCGCCACAGCCGCAACCGCCGCCGGCTCCAGCCGCGCCACGGGCGTCCAGCCCTCTACGGCAGGACCCCGCAGTACCGGGGCAGCCACCGGCCTGGTGGGGAGATGGAGCTCCCGTCGGGGAGCAGGGCAGCAGGGCACCTTCGCCGTCGACCGGAAGGCCCGACTCGGCGCCGCCACGGCCGGCGGCCACTCCCGCTGCCGGGCCGGGTGGCTACGCCGGAGGGGAGCGGGTGGCGGGGAGCCGCGGCGGCGACCAGTCCGTGGCGTCGTCGCCGATGCGGCGCTTCCAGCGGCGAGACACCTCCCGGGTCAGCCTCGGCTGGCCGTATGGGTAAGCAGCAGCTGGGTTTTGCCTTCGCACGGCAGGAGTGCGACGACTCACCTGGCATGTCACGCACTTTGCCTTACCACGGAGCAAAGTGAGTGATACGCAAGGTGCTTCGTCACACCCCTTTTGCGCCTGGGACGCCCGCGGGCAGGGGGGCCTCCTGCTTGGCCACGTGCGCGCCCCGCGCCCCCCGCCCCGTGTGCGGCCCTCACCCCGTCCAGCCCTCCCTGCCCCCCGTGGACATGTCCTCCACGGCGAGCTCCATGTCACCCGGGCCCGCGCGGGCATATGTCCGCTCCCCTGTTCCTCCCTGTTCCCCGGCAGGTACCGGCCGCCCCGCGCAAGCCCCCGCTTCCGACGGCCCGCCGGACTGCCGGCACAGGAGCAGCTGGACTTCGGCGTGCAGGTCTTCGCGAAGGACCCGCCGCCGCCCAGCCCCCCACCGCCCGCCGCGCTGAGTCCCGGTGGCGGTGAGCCGCTGTACCGGGTAGAGGTGCGCGCGGGGGCGGGCGAGGACCTGACGGCGCTGGTGCAGATGCAGGTGGCGACACCCACCCGCCCCTCGCCGGGTCGGCAGCCGGGCGCGGGCGACGGCGCCGCGGGTGCTGGGGGTCGGGAGTACAGTGATGGGTACTGGCCGTCGGGTGGCGACCCAGACGGACGGGAGTATCCCGCGCCCCGCAGCCCGGGTGTGCACCGGCGCGGGTTGGGGGATGCTGGCGCCACAGCGCCGGTGGCCGTGCCGGGGCCGGCTGCGGCGGCGCTGGCGGCGGGTGCTGCGGCAGCTGCTGCCGGTGCGGGCTTCGGCGATTACTCTCTGCACCAGTCGCAGCAGCAGCAGCGGCTGAACGCGAGGGTGCAAATTGTTGGCAGCGAACTGCGCGGGGACCGGCGCCCAGCGGAAGCCTGGCAGGAGCCTGCTCCGCATGGGTACGGCGGCGTGCCTGGCCGGCATTTTGGCGGCGGAGGACCGGGTCTGGAGGGGCCGGGAGGGGGCCATTGGAGCAGCGAGGACGGTGAGGAGAGCACGAGCGGTGGGAGCGGCAGTGGCGGAGGCGGAGGCTGGGGCGGAGGACCGCGCGGATCCGCCGCTATGGAGCACCAGCTGCAGGCACTGGTGGAGCAGGTGGGCTATCGCGTCGCTTGGGTGGCACATGCGTGACACGGAGGGCAGGGGGAGGGCAAAGACGCGCGGTGGGGGCTCCCATGTCGATGCTTCGCAGCCGTGAATTGTCTGTGGGAAAGAAGCACAGCGGGTTTCAGATCCCAAGGCTCGGGCGGAGAGTCCACGTGTATTCATGTCGCCGTCTGTCCGCACTGTAAATGTGAAATTTGGTCTTAGGCTAATGCTGGTCGGCGTAGTTGCCCTTCACATGGCCAGCAGGACTCGGCCCAGCCAACAGTCCGCTCAGTGCGGTGGTGTTAGCAGTCATTGAAACCGCCAACGAAGCGCAGACGCGACATCAAACTCCCTCTCCGTCTCCGTCTCCTCGCCTCCCTCGTTACATAACTTCGCAAACCCGTTCCTCGGCCCACGGCAGGCACAAGCGCTTCAGGCCCACCTGGTCCGCCTGGGCCGCCGGGATCAGGGCGGAGGCGGGGGCGGGGGCAGCACCCGGAGGCCGCGCCGTCGGTGGGACAACAGCCATCTGCCATCGGCTGCGTGGGTCGACCCGGACGCGGGTCTGGCCGGCATGAGGCCGCAGTCCCAGCCGCAGGGCGTCGACTCGTTGGCGGTTTCGGCCGCGGTGCAGCAGCTGCAAACGCTGCTGCAGCAGGCGGCAGGTGAGGCACACACTGGGGGCCAGCGCGGCAGGATTGCGGCTTAGTGGCCCGGTAGCAGCTGCGAGGCGAAACCACGGCGGGCAGGCTGATGGCGCACTTCAATTTACCTGGTTGCAACATTGCATCGCCATTTATATAGCGTTTCGAGCTCAGCTGCAGGCGACAAGGATGTCGCAGTTGGCTGTTGCTGCTGCGGGTTGAATTGGTTGACCGGGGCACGAGGGGGCAAGCAATAAGCTAGGAAAACGAGCTCGTGGATTAGTCAAGGTTCACTTCTACCAGGAGGGGGAACTGGTCGCCACTGATCTAAGAGGGGGCTGCTTACCCTGACCAGCTCTTGCCTACGGACCCGAAACACAGTGCGCGCTCCCCACCCGCGGCCCTGCTGATCCCACAGCTGCGCAGACAAGCCTGCAGCTGCTCCTGGTCGGCGCCGGCACTCCCGCGGCCCTCCACGGCGCTGTCCACAGGCTGGAGGAGCTGGTGAATGCGCTGCAGCAGGTCGGTCACCTGTCCGTCCGTCCGTCCGTCCGTCCGTCGCATGTGATCTCAACCACCATCTCGTGTGTGATCTCAACCATCATCGCGTGTAATTGCGGCGCGGTGCTAGGTCTCTTCCTCCACAGTCTGCACTCCGCCGTTGCCTTCTCCATCCTGGACAACCCACATGAGCTGCGTCGGCCCCCCCGCTCGTCCACAGACCAGCACCGGGCAAGGGGCGTCCGTGGGGCCAGCAGCTTTCGGGCGCGGCACAGCGCCGGCATGGCCCTCCTCCGGCACCGCGGATTTGCCGCATGGGGCGTCACCTGACCTTCAGACGGAACCACGGGTCCGGACGGACGGCGCGGGCGGCCTGCTCGGCGCCGAAACCGACGGTGCATTGCAGGACCTCATACGGCAGGTGTGTTTGGTACCACGGTGGGCGTTTGTGATGAGTGCGACGCGTACCGGCTGCCACGTGCAAGAAGCACCTCTCCATTGGGATCAACCCACTTGTAGACAAGACCACTTTGACCAGGACCCCAGGACAAGGGATACCTCAAAACACATGTGTCAAATTAGGAGAAACGCTCCGGTGCCCCAGCGCTACCCGGGGCCGGAAGTCATCTTGGACGCTCTGTCGCAGGAACATCGCACCGCACAACTCCGCATTGCCATCTTCGGACGGCGACGGCCCCCGAGACGCGCTGAGGCGAATAGTCCCAACTCTTTTCCTTTGGCTGTTCAGCAACTCCCTGCTAGTGTCCTGACCGTATGCCTGCTGCCGGCACTGCCCCTCCCTCACTGCCCCCTTCGTCAGGTGCAAGCCACTCGGCAGAGCATCAGCCGCATCGCCAAGGGGGAAGTCTCCCCCCAACCGAGTAGCGGACTGGAGCCCGACAGGCCCCCCTCCCTGTCAACTCGACCATTATCCCATGCTCCGAGCGCCTCCTCAGGCCGCTTAAGCCCCGGGCGGGGCCTGGCGCAAAGCGGCGGACATCAGAGGACGACACCTTGGGATCACCCGAGCGCTCGGGCTCCACATTTCGACCTTACTGACGCGGGCGCTTCGATGTCACCGCCGATGCCGCCGCCGCCGTACGCATCCGTACCTGCGCCGCCGCCTGTGGCCTCCCCCTGGGAGACGGCGTTGCCCGAGGCGCTCCGGGCGACTGCGGCGTCGACACGCCCGGGGAGCGCCGGCGCCGGGCTCAGCCGCCAGCCGGGGGCCACAGCGCCGCACGCCACCAGCTGGGGCGCCCCGAGCTTGGCCGACACAGCCCGGCCCTCGGGCGCAAGCACCAGCCCACGCGTGCGGTTCAGTGTCCCCGAGGATGAACCAAGCAGCGAGGCAAGTTTGGCGTTGCATGGGACGGCAGGCTATGGTGATGAACTTGAACCAGAGCCAGAGCCGGGGTCCGCTGGGTTTGGTGCGGTTGCTGCCAGCGTCCGCCGCGGGGCGGCTCATGGGGCCAGTCCCGCCACTAGCAACGCTCTGGACCGGGCGGGCCGTGGCATCACTGCCGCGCTCAGCAGCCTCATCCAACGGACGGAGTCCCTCCGAGTGCCGGGAGCGCCCACACCGGCGGCACCTACTTCGTCGGGCGCGTTCCGGCCTCCGCCCTCCGCGGAAGGCGGCGTCGCCGAAGGGAGCCTGCCGAGCCGACAGCGGCAGCGCCCGGAGTTGCAGCTCTCTGCCAGAGGCGGTGGCGGGAGCGGCAGGTGGTCTGACGGCGCGTCGCTGTCCTCGTTGGCGACCCTGGCGGACAGCCGTGAGGGCAGGGGAGGCCGCCCCTTGCCGTCGGCAGCCCGACCGGCGCGACAGGAGCCCTCGTGGCCGCCCAGGGACGGCCCCCACGTGCGCACGCAATCACACCCGCCGTCGTCGTCGCAGCAGGGCGAGGGCGATTCCGACTGGCGGCGCGACGGCTCTCTGACCCGGGGGCATAGGTACAGCCGCAGCTCCCCGTTACGGGGCGCGCTCGACAGCCAGTGGGCGGATCAAGACCATGCGGGTGCGGGTGGACTGTCGGGGCTGTGGAGTGGCGCACATTCCACGGCGTCGGGTCGGACCGGGGCGGCAGCGCCCGGGCCCGAGAGCGGCCGCTCGGCCTCTCCCTCCTTGCGGTCCGCACCTGGCACCTCTTCGGCTTGGGATGGGAGCCCATTGAGAGCGGCGAGTACAGAAGCAGGTCCTGGCCCGCCTCCGCTGGCGCCGCAGCATGTGCCCAGGATCATCGACTTCAGGCCGCTGCTGCCCGTCGCAACGCTGCGGCCGCACGTCGTCAGCCCGGCGGGTAGCCCGGTGGACCCGGCCGGCGGCCTGGGCGACCCCCACACCGGCCACCTCTTCGCGCGCCGCTCCTCGCCGACGCCCATCCAGGCCGCTATGTCGCGACTGCACAGCCTGGGGGCCGCTCTCGCCCGTTTCGACGAACGACATGACGGGCGGCATGAGGGGACGGCCACGAATGGCCGGGGCGGTAGCGACTCTCAACACCAGTCGGCAGCAGCGGTGCAGTCGCAACCCACCCCTGCGCCACCGGGGTCGCCCTCTCGCCAGCCCCTGTACCAAATGGCGGTGGTGCCCCGCCACCCGCGCTACCCTGCGGCGGCCGACAACGACGCGGCTATGGCCGCAGGGGCACCTCTCGAGACGTCCATCCCACCCGTCGCGCCTGCAGCAGGCTCAAGGTCCGCCTCGCCCTCCGTGCAGACCGTACTGGGACGGGAGCTCAGCCACCTGACCGTCACCATGCCACCCGGCGGTGGCGCCACCCCGGCGACCCTCAACACGACGACTGCAGCGGCGGCCCAGGCAGCTGCGCGGCTGGCTGCCTTGGACTTCGCAGACACGGCGACTTCCCGGCCAGCCCGCGCGGAGGTCGGGATCCAGACAGCGGGGGGGACCCCGTCGTCGGCGTTGTCGGGCTTTGCCGGCTTGGCCACCGGCAGGCGGCACGACTCCCGTTCCCCGCATCGGCTCGCGGTAGTGAGTACGGCAGCGGACTCGCCGCCGGATGGCTCGGGCCACCATGCCGGTCAGCTGCCCTTCAGGTCGGCCGGGGGAGGCCCGGGGGCGGGGCTGCGGGGTGACTCGTCACCGGCGCGGTCCGCGGGCTCGGTGGCCGGGACAGCGCTGGGCAGGCTGCTGGCGGTCAGTGCGGGCGGCTCTCCTCCTGTGCTGACGTTGGGGAGCGCGCGCACCACCGCCAGTAGTCAGGACCCTGCGCTGCTGAGCTCGCTGGACCTTGCGGTGCGGGAGCCGCTGGTGCTGGACATCAACACAGCGGCCGAGGAGGGTCCGGACGGGGCGGTCGAGGCCGCGCCGTCATCCCTCAACACCCAGCGGCTGCTGCTCGCCAGCGCAGGCCTG
Organism: Eudorina sp. 2006-703-Eu-15; assembly: GCA_003117195.1. Taxonomy (NCBI): domain Eukaryota; kingdom Viridiplantae; phylum Chlorophyta; class Chlorophyceae; order Chlamydomonadales; family Volvocaceae; genus Eudorina; species Eudorina sp. 2006-703-Eu-15. The sequence continues at coordinate 595,117 of BDSI01000009.1, forward strand.
GGCTCACCCACGCGGCGGGCGTCACCCGGGGCGGATCCGTTACACCGGCGGGCGGCTACTGGAATGAATGCGGCCACGCCAGGGGCTACGTCACCCGCGGGCCGAAGGGTGGCGGTTGGACGAGGGCAAGGAAGTCAGGTAAGCGGAAGTACTTCCCGTAAGGGTGCGCTGGTGTGACATCCGTAGGCATACGGTATTTCAACGTGACAGATTCAGCTGGGTGGTGGTAGCTGGGTGATGGGGTGCCTGTGTGGGCGACCTCCCCTGTGCTTGGCTTTATCCACTTCTGGGGATTCTGCCCTCTGCTGTGCCTATCCCTTTGGTAGTAAAAATAAACCGAGAGACACGACTTGCGAGGACCCTAATTGGTAGTGTTGCCCCGCTGCGCGCCTCTGCTTGCTTCGGTGTCTGGCTGGGTGGGGTCATGGCCCGGTGTGTTTTTGGGTGCGGCGTTGAGGTGTGGAGGTGTCCTGCCGCCTTGGCGATGGGGCCTGCTGGGGCTTGCCCTGGTATACACCGGTGATCCCTTTGGGGTCCGCTGTAACGTTCATTCATTCAGATTCAGCGTTCCAGACGGTTTCAGTTAACAACTAATCCATGCTTGTGCTCTCATAGGCTACAGTCGAGGGCCCCTCTCAGACATCCGCGGGCGACCTTGTGGCCATGGCATCCGTGACGGAGGTGGAGAACGCGGCCGCCCGGGCTGCTGCCCTGAACCGTATGCTATCAACACCAGGTGCGCAATCTAAAGGCACAAGATGCGCCGTATGGGTCAGGGGCTGACCCTTTAGGGTTACGTTACACCGACCGTAGCACACGGTTGGTGTACTGACGTGGGGAAAAACATGACCCTGGGATTGTTCTCGAGTCTCCGTGGAGGCATTCTCGCGGGAAGCGGGAAATTGAGGCGAACCCACAAACCCCCAACAAAAATACAACGCCAGATAGTGACGCCAGGTCCTCCTCTCCCGCTTCTGTGACAGTGGATTTTGCAACGCGGCGACTTCGCAACGACCAACAGCACACTGCCCATGTACTGCTCGACTCAGATGGCGAGGAGCTGGTGGCTTACGCATTGCCTACGTTGGAGATGCTCTCGAATGCACCCCGGAGTCCGCAACATGAAGACGATTTGGCGGCAATGTTTCCAGCCACAGCTGCGGCTGTGCAGCGTGACCAACAAGATTCCCAGGCCCCAAGCACATCACTTGGTGCTGCCGATGACATCCATCGATCATCATATGCCGGGTTCGGAGCCATGCCCACACCCCGCCCGAAGGACGACGTTCAGGACACGACGGTTCTGGGTGCTGCTTGGCCTCCGCTGATGCCGTCCCCGGATCCTGATCCTGCATTTGACACGCGGAGGAAGCAGGTTCCGCGTGCGCTCAGACCAGAAAACCTGCAAGCGCTCCGTGACTCGGCTACTGGGCTTGCTAGGTCAAGTATTGAAGCTGTGCGGGAAGTGGAGGAGCTTGTTGTACGATTGACGCAACTGCAACAGCATCTTGCACGACGTCGCACAGCTGATGTTCCGCTGAATCCGCTCGCAATAGTGGATGAAGGCGAGGATGACGACCAGGTTTTCGAATTGCCGCTACTACACAACTAGTTGCGTATTAACACGCATGGAACTGAGAGGAATTAATTGAGCAACATTCCGTGTGCATTCCCGTATCCATGTTCTATCCGGGCCGCGCGAAGTCTGTGCATTCGTTACAATTCAGTAACTGTGCAAATAATGCTGCCGCCGTCGACATAAACGACGTCGTTGCAAACACCAGTCCATCCTGCTTTGGTCCCAACCACTTGAAAACCGACAACTCATGCCGCGCACGTCATTTAATGCAAATCATTTCGAATGGGATCCGCTTCACCCAAACAATATCCATTTTCGGGGGGATCGGTGGATGCCGCACTCATCATACGAGTCATAACCACACAATGAAAGAAGACGAAAAGAAGACGGGAAGCGGCCCATGTGAAAAACCCCAAATCAAGGCCAGTGCCGGAGGGGCACACGGGAAATGCGTGCGTGTTGGTTTGCCACGACGCGCGCGCCAATCACACGATCATCATACCACATACAGAAAACGTAGATCATGCAGTTCAAATGAAGCCATAGTCAACGCCACAGGTTCTTGAGACTCTAAGCCTCCATGGCTTCCTCTTCCTCCGTGACAGCGTCCACCGCGCTGTCAGACCACACGTACAGCTTGCCCGGTGTCGTGAACTCAATGCCGTTGAAGTCGCAAGCGCCAGCCACCGTGTAAGCGCCCGCATTGTTCCACATCAACCAGTCGCCGTTGCGCAGCACGGGGAGCGTCACGTCCTTGTAGACGCAGTCGGCGCTGTCGCACGTGGGGCCCCACAACGTCGACATGAATGTGCGGTTGTCGGCCGCCTCCGGCAGCAGAGGGGACCGCACGACCTTGTACGCCGGTGACTGGCCGTCGTACAAGATGCTGCAGGGCAGGAACGTGCAAGTACATACATGGGAATGAAGACACTGGCCAGCAGTCCGCACAAGCGAAACGCAATCAGTTTCATCTAGTTCAGTTATCTTTTTTTCTTACCAGTTGAAGCTCCCGTACAAGCCGTCCGTCAACCAGTAGTCCTTTTTGACCATGCCCTCCTGGGTGACGCGGTCGCGCTGGCCGTACACCGGCGTCAGCAATGTGCTGCTCGTCTCGGCGAAGTAGCGACCGGGCTCCGCAATGACGCGGACACCCATCTCAGGTGGGAAGTTGGCCGCCAACGCGGTGTTGATCGTGTTGGCAATCTCGCCGAACATGACATTGCCCATCTCGTCGAAGTGACCCGTGAAGCCACCCCCAATGTCGAGGAGCTCCATGTTGAAGCCCTGAGCGTGCGCCTCATCGAAGACCTGCCAGGGAACGTCACAACCAAGCTCCGGTAATTCGCATATGAAGAACTCCGCCAATGTCAGGGTATGGTCATGGCACAGCTCCTCCATTAACCACTACGCATTGGAAACCCTCAATGAACCACTACGCATTGGAACCCACATCTGTGCACTCCGCACCTTGCGAGCATTTTCGATGGCGCCCGAAAACGTCGAGAGATTCTGGCAAGCGCTGCCCACGTGGAAGCTCACGCCAACGACCTGCAGCCCGAGGTCCTTAGCGGTCTGAAGCAAGATCGGCGCCTCCACAACCTCGGCACCGTACTTCAAACCCAGCGGCACACGGGCATCCGGGTCGTCCGCGCGAATGCGCAGCACGCACTTGAAGTCCGGGTTCAGCTGCGCAATCTTGTGCAGCTCCGAAACCGTGTCGAACTGCAACATCAAACCAGTCCACCTCATGTCATGTGGTTGGATACATCGAGAATCGAAATGAACCCAAACATCCGGACTAACGACACACAGTCATCGGATACAATTTGATCGAATTTGGATCGAACCCGAACATCCCGACTCCTCACCGTCGTGTACTGGATGCCGTGGTCACGAGCGTAGCGGATATCAGAGGGCCGCTTGCAGGGATGCGCGAAAATGATGCGGCTGGGCGGGACACCCATGTGTAGCATCATCTCCAGCTCGCCCTTAGAGGCGCAGTCGAAGCCGGCTCCCATCGCAACCAGCAGCTTCAGGATGCCCGGCTCGGGGTTACACTTAACCGCGTAGAATGGCACCACACGCGGCATTGCAGCCCTCCATGCCTGAGGGATAGGGAAATATCGCGCCACACACGTCAGCAACCACCTGGAGTTGGCAAGTCCTTCTCTCCCAATCCGTATTGGGAGTTCAGAAGGCGCCGAAGGTAGCCACTGGCGCTCCTGGCCGAGATGGAGCGATCTCTGGTCTCGTATGGTAGGCCAGGACGACGCCACGTGGCTTCATGCATGTGCTTCACGCGGACATTAGACTCAAACGAAGACTAGCTGCCGAGTCCATACAACGTGCAGCAACCAGTCCCCCTGCCTAAAGCAGACGGCGGTGATGCACGCGTTGGGTCCTGGAGCCGTAGGGCAACACGCACGCCCGAACTGCACGCAGACTGGGACTAGGACAGAAGACAGCACAAGTTCACGCCTGTCACGCCGATGCATGCTCACGCCACACGCCGTAAGACTGCACAAAGACAATCACATTGTGCGGTGCAAGGGCGCCCAGTGAAGACCACCTAGCTGCTAAAAAAAGAAAAGAAAACCGGCCCGGTTAGTGAAAAAGGCGGCTAAGTTATGGCGCGTGAGTATGCAAGAGGGTTACCAGGAGCAACAACAGGTTGGGTTGTGCTGTTTGCAACGGTGCAGAGTCTTCCGGCTCCGCCGCTCCTCGCTCCATGAGGCTCCGCTCCCAGATGCCAGCTGGCACCACCACCACCGCTCAGACCTTGCCCTCGGGAGGAAAGGCTCGCGCTTGGTGAGGCGTGGGGCGATGTGCAGATGAGGTCGCTGATGGCAGGGCCCGGAAGACTCCAGGCCAAGCAGAGCAGCTTGATGCAGGCGTGGCGCCATGTCGCGGCGGATGGTGTAGTTGACGGCGAGCGAGCGTGTGGTGGTGGTGCAAGGTTGTGTGCAGGGCACATGCCAAATGAAAAGATGCGATCAGTCAGGCAGGGCTAGCCTGCAGGGCCGAAACATAAGGAACACAGCATAGAAAGAGTTAATTCGAGGCCAACGATGCATTGAGCAGCGCGCCATCTCAATTACCGGACGTTACGGCATGAACTGCGCAACCCGGAGCGTCGTCTACGCTGTCAACCCACGAAACGCCCCGACGGCGTATCGATCAGCCGATTTGCATTACCTTGAACATCCGCTGCACATTCGCCAGGTCGACGACATAGAAGGTGTCGTCCGGCTTGTGCCGCAGGATATGCTTGATGGCCTCCTGCTTCATGCCCGCCGGGCCACCTGCAGAACGTAGTTGAGGCCAGGCCGCCGTCACAACACTGCAGGTCAAAGATATGACTGAGGCATCACCCAGCCCCACCTGACTTAATGTGTTCGGCCTTGACGTCGACAAGAACCTGGGCCGTCGCAAGCTTGCCCGAAACCTGGTACTGCCAGGAGCGGAGCAGCTTCGGGTCGGGCGCAGCAACTGCCGGGCCACGGTCCACGGGCTGCACGCTCCAGTTGTCGAGCTGCACCATCTCGAGAGCCTCAGCCTTCATATCGAGGTTGGTTGGCAGCCCGAACTGCAGAACATCGAAACAGAAACTTTTCATGTTGTGCCATACAGCGAAGTGCAAGCGTTACACCTTCATATCAATCTACAAGTTTGTAAAGGCTGCATGAAGATCGAATTCGCCGGCGAAACAGCTGCCGCCGCCTGGGTCCCACCCACGAAGGGCCATGTTTCAACTCTTTGACTTACTGTGCCCGTCTTGCACGCATCATTCCGCCAAGCACTCCGCGCGAACGCAGACACGTCGCCATTTTCAACACTGACGACGTCGGGAACCAGCGGAAGCTGCAAAGCCTGCAGGTCCACGCTTTGCAGTTGCGGCGCTGCCAGGCTAGCGACCGCGGCCGGCGGGGGGGGACTCAGGACCTCAGAGGTTGTCATGATGACGCGATAAATTCTGCAAGAGGTGCAAATAATAGCAGTTCAGCTTACTCAGCTAAGATGGTCCAAAGCAGGCCAGGAACATAGACTGCCAGGAATCGGTAGATCCGGCAATTTCTTTACATTCAACCAACGAAGAGAGCGAAGAGAGGAAGAAATCAAATCTCAAGAGATCGTAACCGGCCAGAGACGGCCGCCACTGTCTTGGACAGCACCATCACCTCTCACCTGTCGAAGACCGAGCTTGTGGTGGACTGATTGATTGATGCCTGAGAGTTAAGACTCCTCAGGAGCGTAGAGCTTCGCGCAAGCAGAGACGTTGCAAAATTAGGGGGCGCCAGCTTGGTCCTTGCGGCCAAGCAGTCCTTGTTCAGGATATTGGAGGCAGAGGGCCGTAAAGGAAATAGAGATCAAGAACGCCAAAGTGACTTCTCAGCCTGATACCGCCGGCATCCACCAACATATAGGCCCCTTTGCTCGGCCTATAAGGCCCTTGCCGTGTTTGGAAACAAAAGTGTGAAACATGCGCCTTATCGTAGCGCGATGCACGAAGGTGTCGGTACGAAGGCATTGATGACGAGGTGTCAGCAATTGTTGCGGTTAAGAAGCAGACATAAGTCGAGGTTCTCAGCCAAGAGACACGTCATGTCTCCGCGCCAAAACTGATGCCGAGATCTTGGCGATTGGGCTTTCGTTACGAGATTGCATTTATTTGTAAACTCCTTGAAGTAGTTCCAGTTGGGATGTGGGTTGGGCTGGTCGCGGAATTTTGGGGTGAAACCGACGGTCTTAACGCGACAGATGCCTGGATGTTGAGATCTGTCGATCACTGCCACCTGCAGTATAAACTTATTGGTGCATGTGCTTCAGCATCAGGTTCTCTGCAGCGGAAGCTGGCACACACATCGCGCCCCTGACGCGCGCACTCCAGCTCACTCCCTCTCACTCTCTCTAGATGTGAGCAACGACAGGCAGCGACGCCTCCCGCGCCAGCTGTGTTTCAGTGCCCCTCTTATCAAAGTGCGGATCTTACCCGAGAGGGACCGTCTCTGGTAAGATTATGTCCCCCTGCAATTTATGAAGGCATGGGCATTACGTATGCTGTACATGGTGCGGGTTGTCCGTGGAGGTTCGCGGTTACAGCCCTTCTGCCATTGCGTAGACAGGATACGAGCTGTGAATTACACAAAGCGTCACATACGCCCGCATACACCAAGGTGGCGCGGTTTCGTTTTCGCTAGATCTCCGGAGTGCGGGACGTTGCGGGGCGTCTGTAGATTGGGAGTTGACTGGTCTTCAATGCCGTGCCATGGGACCATGCTTAAGTGGGAGCAGGGTCATTCCGACAATGTACACAGCGTACAGCATGGCGGTGCGTGTTCGTGTGGCCACGGCAGCAGACCCGCACCAGCTGGCATCATACTGAGCAAGCTATCGCACATGACCCTCCTTACCCGAAAGCGCGCCAAAACGACAGCGCTCCGGCGGCGGTTTCTTTGCTGCGGCCCTTCAGAATCCAGACAGGTCGGACATTGGGAACTTCTGTTTACGCACACGGGCATCTCTTGGGCGCTGCCCTTCCGTCGCATAATGTCGCAAATCACGCATACTGATTTGCCTGCCGGACGCACACACAGCGCAGGGCGTCGCAGGGAAAATCGGTTCGAGTGATATCCCGGCGGTTCGAGTGATATCCCGGCTCCGGGACACGACGGACGGATGGGAGAGGAACTTGGACGCGAAACCCCCGACCGCCCGCACACAGCGCCAGCGGCGCCGGGGATGGGCAATGTTTGTTAGGGAGTGCTTGGGGGTAGGAGCCGACGGGTGGCAGGAGTGGAACCGGTGGAGGGAGTGTGAGGCGGCCCTAGAAGCGCTCCGACAAGACATCCCACCAGGGTGGTGGGAAGCCGCCGAGGGGGCCCTGGGGCCCACCGAGGCGACCCCCCCAGGGAGAGAGGAAGTCACGGAAATGCTGGTGAGGCGCATGGGGTGGAGGCTGCAAAACGGCCTCAAGGTGCCACTCCACGAGTACACCGTGCGGTATGGCACGACACTGCAGCTGCACAGCCTAGGGGAGGCGAGGCGTGCGGCGCACACACGCTTTGTTTGCGAAGCGCTTGGGGTAGAGGATACTGCGCCAGAAGTGTCGAGGATGGTTTCCAAGGTAATAGAGAACATGCAGCGGATGTGGACGGAGGCCAAGTGGGAAAACTCCAATAAGGACGCGTATTGGCGTCTGGCGTTTGATGGCATCCCGATGCTCGGTAACTCCCACATGAGGGGGGCGGCGGTGGCCCCTTGTGGATGCGGGACGTACCCCGGCGCCGGGCGGTACGGCCAACACCCAGGCAACACCATTTTTGGGGCTGTGGGGTGGCACAAGCGGTTGTCGCGCAGATCGAGGCCCGGCTAGGGGTGAGCCTTCAAAGGCAGCAGGTGTGGCTCGCAACGCCCCCCGTGGGTGTGCAACAGTGTGTCTGGGACGTTGTCGTCTTGGCGGCAACCAGTGCCATGGAAACGGGCCGGCGAGCCCTGAGGGCCGACAGGTCCAGGAACGCGGGCGGGATCCCTCGGCCATTAGGGGACGCTGAAGGGCTAGCCGCCCGGCGGGCAGTGGCAGACTTTTGGAGCCGACTCTACGACTTCGCTGAGCTGGGAGTCCCAGTGAAAGGGTGGTCAGCGGTGGGGGCTACACACACCATCCTGAAAGTGCAGGACGGTCGTCTTGTGTGCCGTGGCCCGGTTCCGTCAGGCCAGGATTCTTAAGCCCTGTAGGTATTCTGTCGTAATAGACCGCGGGTGGACAGGGCACTGACGCCCAGTGGAGCTATCGCTAGGTGTGGGCGGTTTTTTCGGCCCGGTGGGACCGTACGGGCAGGCCCCTGATGGTGACTCGCGAGTCCCCGTGGCCCTCCAAGACTACGGGCCACCGCTGGAGAAGTGACCCCGCCTTGGTGGGGGTGATGGTTCGCTAATAGGGGCGCCCTGGTGGCTAACTCCCCCTGAGCGGGCTTTATCCCTTGCCATGGTTGGTTCTCAGGAACGGGATGGTTCCCTGGTAGTGTGGGCCCGGGGAGTGTTATCGGTGCAATTTGGGAGCCTGTCCGGAGCACCATGGTGGCGTTAGTTCGTTTAGGCAGTGTATGGTGAGGAAGCCTCGGCTGTCGCCGGGGCTGTCACCGATGACCCGCGGGGTCCGCTGTAACATCCTAAAAATAAGGGAAAATCGCATCATACATACATCATTCTCGACACTGTTATAGAACTTATGAAAGGTATACATAATTATCTAGAAGCACTTTAGCTTGCGAGATCCTGGATACCCAGTACTGAACAAACTCAAGTATCCGTAACCACCCAATCGATCTGCAAGGCTCGTTAACGAAATTTGAACAGCCCAGTTCAAGTTGATGTGCGACAAGTTGGGATGGATTTCCTACATTATTTGCGAAGCTCATAGCGGACCCCTGGGTCGTTGAATGGGCGATGAGTCCGCCGGAGACACCTTCACAGCACCACGTGCAGGCAGTCCGGTCAGCAGTTACACGCATCTGAGAGCACAAACCCGGCCAGCCCAGGCGGTCCCCCCCTGACCGCCACGCACGTCAATGCGTCTCACGACCCCTTCCCCCACCACCAGCAGCGGCACCAGTATCAAAAAAACAGCTCCCGCCGTACACGGTCCAGGGTGGCCTCCACCCGCGCCACCAGTTCCGGCTCAGCGGCGCGCAGAACCTCCAGGGAGGGCAGCGCATCGTGCGCGTCTGCCTCCGCCGCCGTCAGCAGCACCAGGTTGTCCGCAGTGCAGGGCCGCGAGACGTCCCACCTGTACCCGCGGAGCGGCCAGGCCACGTGGGCCGGTGGTGATTATTGTAATGCTGCTGGTGGGGGCGGGGCGGTGGTGGTGGCCATGATAATGATGAGATGGTGGCGAAACAGGTTCACACCTGGTAACTTCCTGCGGTGGGCCCTATGGCCTTTGTCCCGACTCGCTCTCATTGGTTGTTCCTGGCTACGCTGGGAGATACGGAGAGCGCATTCTCTCTCAGCTGGAGGTCGCGGCGTCACTGCCCCCCCCCAGCCTCTCCAGACAGCCGATGTGGAGGTCGGGGTCACTGCCCCGCTACCGCCGGACCCACCTACATGCCCAAGGTCATTAGGTTTCCCCGCTCAACACCCCCCGCCCTGCAACCACGGTGGCGCCGCAACGCGGCCGCTGCTGTACTCTCCGCCGCCGCTGCTGTACTCTCCGCCGCCGCCGCGGTCTCACCTTGTGAAGGTCAGGTGTGCTGTGGCCCTCATAAGGCCCTTATCGCCACCGGGGGCCACCACGCGATTCGCCTCCCGCGCGCTGAACCCCCGCCACGCCTCCCGCAGCAGGAACATGATGTCGTCCAGGTCCACCGCCACGCCCTCGTCGGTGCCGTACCTGACACGAGCCACCCGATTGCAAGTCGTCACAATCAGCAACAACCAGGGTTGTGAACCCCCAAATGGCGCAGTTGACAATCTTTCCAGCTACGCGCGGCATGTTGGCTCATTTCTTACGAATTCTGGGTTTTACGAGTGCAACGAGAAAGAGTTGGCCCTGTCAAGGGTTAGTTGCCAGTACGGCACGCAATGCAGGTGGGGCGGTCGTACGTGTGTGGGCAGGCGTGACATCTTGGGTTGTTCGGGTTTCGTGCCTACGCTGGGTCGCTGCTGTGAGGTTCCCATGGTCCACGCCCTGTTGCTCGCCTCGCCTCACTGACAGGTGGCCGGCATCCTGTCTGGCCTGCCTACCCGATGAAGACGGTCTGTGATGCTGCTCGCGCTTACCCTGTTTCAATCCCGCTACCGCGGAAGAGACATGCGAGTGCAGCTGCGGCGGCTAGTCGACACGTGCAACGTTCGGTTCGTGCGGCGTGGGTACCTCAGAAACGTCGCAAGGGGCCGAGCGGCTGCCCCTTCGGACATCGCGCTAGACGCAGCGCGGACGCATCCGGTGCCGTACAATGCAGCAGCCAGGCCGCGCACTCAAACCCCAGAGATCGTGCCAGCGGAAGCTCACCCCAAAGAGGAACGGGAAGGGATGGAGCGCCCGCGTGGCGGTGATTCCTGGTCATTTCCTCCTTCCCTTCCCTGTGCTCTTGCAGTCAGCGCAGCGCAGCTACAGTTTGTCGACCGGCCAATGTCCTTCTTTGGCCCGCCCAGCCTTACTGCTAGGCACGGCAATTACACTGTTTGTGCAGGCCTTGATCTCCCGCGGCTCCCGTGTACGTTCACGGTTATTGATTAAGTATTTCACACACAAGCGGGGGCTTGCCATGGTATACACCGTTGATCCCTTTTCGGGGTCCGCTGTAATGTTCATTCATTCATTCGTTCATTCACAAGCGGGCATCTGTCGGGCGGCGCCGTGCCCGTCGCATACCACGCACACTGCCTTGCCTGCCGACGAACACACACCTACAGACGTGTACGGCACCTCGCAGCGTACCTGGCCCGCTCCCGGTCTTGTAACCGCTCCAGGGCACGCTCGTACTGCGCCGCCGTCAGCCGAATGATGGGCTCCCCCTCTATCGCGTGCTGCGGCCCCGCCAGGCTGCACAGAATGTAGCCCGCCGCCGCCATGCCGAAGATGGCGGGGGTGGTGCCCAGCACCGGGATGGTGCGCACTCGGAAGTTGGGCACGATCTGCGGAGCGGCGGGCGGGCAGGAGGGGAAATGGGTCGACACAGCGAAGCTGCGCTGCGGCCAAGGCGAAGGGGCGGGAGGGTAATAGAAATTGGTAGGCAGAGAACAGAAGGGGCGGCAGGGGTTGCCGGGTCACACACGCACGGGCCCAGTGGGGCGAGGTCGAGAGAACGGATGCGGAGGGGGTACGGGGCGACCCTGGTCGCCGGATAGGGCAGGGTTTTCGCACAGCGGCGGCTGAAACCAGCCACACCGCTCCAGGGGACCCCGCTGCCCGGCATGGTCGGACGTTGGGCACCCGTCCTGTACCGCATACGTGGAGGGGTTCGACCCGTTGGAGGGGAGGAGGGGGAGGGAGGGCGACAATGACGAGTGCTGTTCCGCCCATCTAACCATCCAAGTGTCGAGGGGAAGGGGGGGCTATTCCGCCCATCCATCCCATCCACCTACCCACCCTCCCATTCATCCACCCCGCCTCATTCAAATGCCTCCAGCCCAGGGTCTCCGAGTTTCACGTCACACAAGACCCCGGGGGAGGTCCCGTACTGTCAGGCTGCAGCGCGGCCACCCCCTCTTACCGCCGCCCTCCCGCTCCACGACTGGCCCCCTCCTCCCCGCAACCCCGGCCCACCTGATAGTCCAGCGGGTTACCCGCCTCCATATCCGCCAGGCTGACCAGCTTGCAGCGGGGCTTCTCGGTGCTCAGCAGCACGGGGATTCCCCCCGACACGCCGTGCTGCTTGCGGAGCCTGTAGGTGTGGTGGGTCAAGGGGAGGGCGCTCCCACGTGCTTAGTAGGGTGGGGAACGGGGCGTTGACCCGGCGTCCAGGCGTAGCGGCCACCGGGAAGTGCGGCCGCGGCGAAGGCTGTCTGAATTCGGCTGCCACACTCTGTGATTTGGCGCCACGACGAGATGGAGCATCGAAGAGCAGGAAGACCGGCAGCTGGTGCGTCGCCGGTGGGGCGATGCTCGACTGCCAAAACGCTACTGCATCCGCCTCTAGTGCCCCGGACCAGGGCCACCCCCCGACCCGCTTATCCGCTACGGTGGCGGCCACGGCGCGGCCGCACCGACGCATGCTGGATCCGCGCCCTTGTACTGCAGGCAACCATACATGCCTAGGACTGATATCGTGTCCGGTTCCCGTCCGGATTGCCTTTGATGTTTCCTCCGAGCCCATCCACCCCGCCACCCACCGTGTTCTGAGTGCTCGCGCCAGCGGGTCCACGGAGGACTCGGACACGTCCACGAACTTGAGGCGGGTGGGGTCCGCCTTGGCGCCCGCCCCCGCGACGCTGAGCACCCGCAGACCCCTCCGGTGGCAGGCCGCCACCAGGGCCACCTGCGGGGCGAGGCGGGTGGGCCGCGAGGGGGCGACAGCGGTGCTCCGGGAGACCACGTCACGGTGCGCGGCGCGTGTTGGCGCCAAGTGGGCTGTGTTTGCTCGCCGCCCGGTGGGTCCATGAGGGGGATGGCGAGGGCGGCACGCAGCCCCCGGGTGCAACTGGTTGGCGTCCCGTGGGGGCACGGCGGGAGTGGAGGCGGTACACGGCGCGGCTGAGGGTGTGGCTGGGACAGGGTGAGGGCGGGGTCAGGACGGCACGCTGCTGCAGCAATGCTGTCCGCCACCCCAGCCCGGCTCTGGTGCCGCGGAGGCCATTCAGCGGAGACAAGAGGCCTCCAGACCCCTCCTCTCCAACACACAGTCACACGCCGCCGCCATGTCGACATGGACGGGCTTCCTGGCCCGTTGCTGTCCCCCCTTTTCATCTCAACCCGGACACAGCGGCCCGCAACAGGACACCAAGCGGGTAGCACTGAAATTGCGTTCTTCCGCCGTGGCACCCCCCCACGCGCCCGTTCGCGGGCCCGCCGCGCCCGACTCGGGGGGCCCTCCCCTGCCCGGCCCACAGGTACCTTGGTGTCGATGTTGTCAATGGCATCCAGCACGTAGTCCGGCCTGCCCGCCAGCAGCTGCTCCTCCCGGTCGGCAGTGTACATCTCCACCACCGCCTCGATGTCCGCCTGGGGTGGGGGGTTGGGGTGGGGTGGGGTGGGGGTGGGGGTGGGGGGGCCAGGAGCCAGGAGCCAGGAGCAGGCGGTCAAGGGGCCGGGCGAGGGCATGGACGGGAGAGGGAGAGGCCGCTCTTGGAACCGGGGATCCGGGGTCGTGTCTTGGGAGCCCCTCCGCTGCCCTCCCCCCTTGCACCAGCAGGACAGCCAACTGCCTCGGCGGAGCCCACGCCGACAGCTCCCACCCCCCCGCATGGTACCAGGCCGCCCCGCAGGCGTACCAGGTAGTCGCTGCCCTTCACCCCCCACCCCGCATCCCGCCCACCCGCCCACGGGTGGCGACCGCAGACCAGGCCCCCAGTACCGCCCCGTGCTCCGCCCCAGCGCCTAGGAGAGCGAGCGGGCGGCAGCAGAGGCGCCGAGCCGCGGGGGCATGTCTCCCCGCCTGACCTTCATTCCCGGATCGCTGACCCGATGGCGATCCCGACACAGTTACGTGCCTTCAACCCGCCCCGTTCCTGTCAACCGAGGCAGCCAACCTGCCTCCTCCTCGCCCTCCCACCCCTCCAGCCTCCATCCCCACGCCTCCATGCGCACCTCCGGCACCATCTGGCGGAAGTGCTTCTCCAGACATGTGGCTTTGGGGGTGCCCACGTCCTCGCGGGTGGCAACCGCATGGCGGTTCAGGGACGAGAGCGTCACCTGGGGAGGGGGCGGGGCGGGGCGGGGCGGGGCGCGGTAAGATCACTAGGTGGTGGTCTGGTGGATGCGACCCGAGGTGCCGCGCCCGGGGTGACTGCTGCGCCCCGTGTTCATTCATGTTGGGGCCCGCACACCGTGTGGCGCGCAGCATGCGGGCCCGTGACGGCATGATGCTACTCCGCCGCTGCCGCGCCCTTACTGGTTCCCTGAGCGCCGTATATTGCCGCAGCAATGGTCGGCGCTGCGCGAGCACCTGTCCCCCTGTGCCGTGTGCCCTGGGCCGCGCGCACCTGGTCAAAGTCAATCAGCCGAAGCCGTCCGACCCCCGAGCGCAACAGCAAGTGCGCCGCGTGGCTACCAACACCCTGCGGGAGGAGGGCGACCGAAGACAAACCCGGCAGACGGGCGGAGTACCCCATGATGACTTGAGTAAAGCAACAGGGTTCCCGCGGCGGGGTCGAGTTGAGCTCCGCTGGGACTGTACGGCGGGGGGGGTACCCGTGGAACATCCGGTAGAGCGAATTTGTGCAGGCTTGACAATTGTGCAGCTTTGCGCACGATTTTGTCGTCGTTTGCCGAAGCGATGGCGCTCACCCCAAGTCCGACAACGACGACGAATGCATTCGCAATCGCCGTTTGTCCGTCTTCACCAAAAAATTGCACATTTCGTGTCAACTGTTCCGTTAGAACCTCGTCCTTGAGGAAGTCCTTCATCGACGCGCCATCAGCTGCGCCGCAGCGGGTCATTGGCGCGATGACTGTCTTTTTCACTTCCAGATTTTTTAAGCTATTAAATTTATAGAAAACATAAAACGAACCAGCGCCAACCAGCGCCCCTGCCGCCAGGTACAGTGATTTGGTGCGCCAGTCGGTCATCACTATTTGATTGCGTGGCAAGGCTAGGTTGACTTTGAAATCCTTGATAATAAGTATTACTGTCTGAATAACGTTGTTTGATTAATTGCCTGTCATGATCATTTGGGATGCCTGCAGCGTGAAGGCCTCATCGTTAAACAAAAGCTGTGCTTCTGAAGAGAAGTGGCCGAATTTGTGGAAGGAAAAGTCTATGGCCGTATGGTCTGGACGATGAGCTTGAGTCGGTCGCCTTGGATTTCTCCTTTCCTGTACGGCTTAGAAGTTTTAAAGGCGCGGCGCTCAAAACATCAACCGCGAGGTACTAAAGCTTGCTAGGTTGAAGCTCTTTGACAAAATGTATCTATTCAGGTGACACTAGCGGCATGTTGCATGCGTCTATGCGATGATCCGTCGCCAATCGTATCCGTGCGGTTGGCGACAGTTCACTCGGCAGCCCTTATTTGTCGACAGGCAGCGGAAGTACCCCGAGGCAGGCAGAGCACCCACGTCATTTGCGTAATAACATGAGCAGCTGCTAACATGAGCAGCAAGAAAGCAGCTACCTTGCTCGCCATAGTAAGCTTATGTTTTCAAATAATTGACACTCACCTTTCAAAGCACCACTTATTATAATACGAAACGAGGTATCGGATGAAGCGCCATGTCCCTGCTGCGTCAACGTGACAAGGGTTACGCGCTTACGCAGTACGGACAGCCGAGTAAGGTGACGTCCTGCTGGGTCAACATACATGAAGAGAACTAACCATGAGTTAAAACCTGGCTTATGTAGTTATACCTGTGAGCGCATGTGATTCGTTCTTGTGACACACTTATCCAACGCTGAGAAGTTTCATTTTTGGAAATGGCTCAACACGAGCTTATCAGCATCCCTGCCTCCCATTATTGTGAGCGCGCCCGCTGGGCTCTGGACTACGCCAGCCTACCTTTTGTGGAACAGAAGTGGCCCCCAATACTGCACCGACTGGGCACCTCCCGCGCGGGCGGCACGCGCACAGTGCCGGTGCTCAAGTGTCTCGCAACCCCCACCCAAAACGCTCGCGTGCTCGCGGACTCAAAAGACATCGTCCAGTACGCCCACGAACGGATGCTGGAGGCCGCTTCGTCAGGCAGCGCCCCTCTGTCCCCCCTGTACCCCTCCGACCCCGACCAGCTTCGTGAGGTGCGCAGACTGGGCTGTCCCTGTTAAGATACGGATCGGGGGACCCACCCGACACGGGTGGACGCTTGCCATCTGCTTTCCACGTTACCGTTGGGTGGCCTCGAAGTCCTTCTACCAATAGCTGACTGGGGCCACGGATCATGCTCAGCTGCGTACCAGACCAGCCTCGGGGACGAGCCGGTGTGTGGTTCTGTGCGCGCTGCGAGTGTGGGGGCCTTGGGGCATCCCGTGCTGTTTTGAGCCATTGGCTGGTACCGTGTCTTTTGGGGCGGGCTGCCAACTCGACGCGATCCGCGTGCACCCGGGCCATGGGGTACTCTGTCCACCAGTGGGCTGCGCTGGGCTGTTGCTCCAAACATGCCATGAACTGAGCGCTGAGCACCGCAGCTGGTGCACCGCCCTAAGTCGCCACTTCCCACGTCTCGCCGCTCGCGGCTCGACTGACTCAGCCTACTTGGCAGTCCCCCCAGTGTTCCGTCATCCGTGTTACGCTATCTGCCATCCCCCTGGGGCCCGCCCCTCCTCAGGTTGAGCGGCTGGAGCACCTGTTTGCCTCCAAGCTGGCGGTGTGGACCCGGGTGGTGGCCTACCACTACACCTTCAAGGACCGGTCAGGCGCGCTGGACACTCTGGCGCTGAGGCAGACCGCCCCGCCCGCCATGGAGGGTTGGAAGCGGACCCTCCTGACGGTCACCTACCCGCTGGTGCGGACCGCCATCACCGCTGCGTTCAGGGCGGACGCCAAGGGCGCGGCCGCGTGCCTGGAGCGCATCAGGGGCACATTCCAGGAGGTGAGGGGTGAGGCGGGGGAAGGGGTGTAGGAACTTGGTAGGCAGGCAGAGATATATTATGCTGACTGCCAGAGGAAAGGTCCGGTGCAGAATGGACTGTACCAGGGTGGATGGAACGGTAGGCATGCCCTGACCTGACCTGCTCTGCTCTGCCCTGCCCTGGCTGACTTGCCTGCCCTGACCTGGCCTGCCCTGACCTGGCTGACTTGCCTGCCCTGACCTGCTCTGCCCTGCCCTGGCTGACTTGCCTGCCCTGACCTGGCCTGCCCTGACCTGGCTGACTGGCCTGCCCTGACCTGCCCTGACCTGACCTGGCTGACTTGCCTGCCCTGCCCTGACCTGACCTGACCTGCCCTACTCTGCCCTCTTCTGACCTGGCTGACTTGCCTGCCCTGACCTGCCCTGGCTGACTTGCCTGCCCTGACCTGCTCTGCCCTGCCCTGGCTGACTGGCCTGCCCTGACCTGCTCTGCCCTGCCCTGGCTGACTTGCCTGCCCTGACCTGCTCTGCCATGCCCTGGCTGACTTGCCTGCCCTGACCTGGCCTGCCCTGACCTGGCTGACTTGCCTGCCCTGACCTGCTCTGCCCTGCCCTGGCTGACTTGCCTGCCCTGACCTGGCCTGCCCTGACCTGGCTGACTGGCCTGCCCTGACCTGCCCTGACCTGACCTGGCTGACTTGCCTGCCCTGCCCTGACCTGACCTGACCTGCCCTACTCTGCCCTCACCTGACCTGGCTGACTTGCCTGCCCTGACCTGGCCTGGCTGACTTGCCTGCCCTACCCTGACCTGCCCTGCCCTGGCTGACTTGCCTGCCCTGACCTGCTCTGCCCTGCCCTGGCTGACTGGCCTGCCCTGACCTGCTCTGCCCTGCCCTGGCTGACTGGCCTGCCCTGACCTGCTCTGCCCTGCCCTGGCTGACTTGCCTGCCCTGACCTGGCCTGCCCTGCCCTGGCTGACTTGCCTGCCCTGACCTGCTCTGCCCTGACCTGGCTGACTTGCCTGCCCTGACCTGGCCTGCCCTGACCTGGCTGACTGGCCTGCCCTGACCTGCTCTGCCCTGACCTGGCTGACTGGCCTGCCCTGACCTGGCCTGCCCTGACCTGGCTGACTGGCCTGCCCTGACCTGGCTTGCCCTGCCCTGGCTGACTTGCCTGCCCTGACCTGGCCTGCCCTGACCTGGCTGACTTGCCTGCCCTGACCTGCTCTGCCCTGCCCTGGCTGACTTGCCTGCCCTGACCTGGCCTGCCCTGACCTGGCTGACTGGCCTGCCCTGACCTGCCCTGCCCTGCCCTGGCTGACTTGCCTGCCCTGACCTGCTCTGACCTGACCTGGCTGACTTGCCTGCCCTGACCTGCCCTGACCTGACCTGGCTGACTTGCCTGCCCTGACCTGCTCTGACCTGACCTGGCTGACTTGCCTGCCCTGACCTGCCCTGACCTGACCTGGCTGACTTGCCTGCCGTGACCTGCCCTGACCTGACCTGGCTGACTTGCCTGCCCTGACCTGCCCTGACCTGACCTGGCTGACTTGCCTGCCCTGACCTGCCCTGACCTGACCTGCCCTGCTCTGCCCTCACCTGACCTGGCTGAAATGCCTGCCCTGCCCTGGCCTGGCTGACTTGCCTGCCCTACCCTGACCTGCCCTGACCTGGCTGACTTGCCTGCCCTGACCTGCCTCGGCTGACTTGCCTGCCCTGACCTGCTCTGCCCTGTCCTGGCT
Source organism: Eudorina sp. 2006-703-Eu-15 (assembly GCA_003117195.1). Lineage (NCBI taxonomy): Eukaryota > Viridiplantae > Chlorophyta > Chlorophyceae > Chlamydomonadales > Volvocaceae > Eudorina > Eudorina sp. 2006-703-Eu-15. The sequence continues at coordinate 613,594 of BDSI01000009.1, forward strand.
GACCGGCCTGCCCTGACCTGGCCTGCCCTGCCCTGGCTGACTTGCCTGCCCTGGCCTGCCCTGCTCTGCTCTGCTCTGCTCTGCTTTGCTCTGCTCTGCTCTGCTCTGCTCTGCTCTGCTCTGCTCTGCCCTGGCTGACTGGCCTGCCCTGACCGGGCCTGACTTGCCTGGCGGCGCCTGCAGGTGGGTGAGGTGCTGCAGCGGAGCGGCGGGAAGTACCTTGTGGGGGACCGTTTCACTGCCGCCGACCTCACCTTCGCGGCCTTGAGCGCCATCGTGCTCATGCCCCAGCAGTACGGCGCCTACCTGCCCCCCCTGGAGGCCCTACCGCCGGACTTCCCCGCCCGGGAGCTGCGCGACACACCCGCGGGGCGTCACGCGATGCGGATGTACGACATGCACCGGCGGGTGGATGGGTGGGGGCGGCCGACGACTGCGGCGACGGGGGCCGCGGCGCCGGCGGACGCGGACGTGGACGCGGCGGGGCAACAGCCGGGTCCAGTCGGGGAGGCGGTGCTGTCGGGCCCGTCGCGGTTGTGAATGGTGTAACGGAGGTGTCTTGAGGGGCTGGGTCTGTCCTCTGTGGGTCTGAAGCTCTGAACAACAGTCGGTCGGCGTCGATCGGTCGGTCGAGATGACCCGCGCGCCGCGCCTCGGCGACGTCGCCGGGTCGCCGTGGCGGAGCTGTCGGGAGGGGCGCCGCCCCGACGCACCCGACGCCCAGTTGGGGGAGTGGTGGCGGCAGAGCGCGAAGGAACAGAACCACGTGAGCTTGGCAGCTTGCTCGTCGCGAAATGTGTTTTGTAGCGTTTAACATTATGATACACATCATGGGTGATCCCCCGCCCCAATTGGCCATCCCGCTGCGTTTCGGTTCGGATCGGACACAGGCACAGGGGGAGTGCAGGGGTGCCCGAGGGGACAGCAGGCAGGTCGGTGACGGGAAAAAGGGGGACGCCTGGCGGGTGGCAGCGCGCCCACGGGTACGTGGTCCTCCGGGTGACGGCACTCGCGACAACGCGTGGTGTGCAGCCGGTGGCATACAACAAGACGAAACACTGCGTAACATGGGCACTTGTGCCCGTATCTGTGATGGCGGTGGTCGTGATGGTGGGTGTATCGGTGCGGTCAAGAGAGCACTGAAGCTCCGAGACGTGGAGACGATGACATGTCGGTGTGGGAAGTGGGGTGTGTTGTACGGCAACAATCCCCGAAAGCTTAGCCTGACCGCACTTGCAGTCCTTCCAATTGCTTCCTTTGCCGTTTATTCCGATTGCTTCTTTTATTCTTAGAACAGTGAAAAAGGCTGTAGGGAGCGAGCCGCGGGTGTTGCCTGGCCTGGGGTTGCCATCGAGAGGCAGCCCAGGCCGCGGACCGATGGAATGACCTGTGTGGCTGGATGGCTGGGCGGTTTCAGTACTGGATCAACATCTGTCTTTCATTTGTATTGGTCGCCGAGCCAACCTCGCATTGCGTGCTGTGGGTGCGCGACATTGGTTCATTGTGCCGTGGATTGGATGCGTCGTACCGAATTGAGGATGCTGCTCCCACCCACCCCGCACTCGAGGACCTCTGCAGGAAGGACTGCAGCCCGGTCGGTTGCTTCTGCCCCATGAGCCGGGATCTTGGGAACCGCCTGTGGCAGAGCGCATGGCTTAATTGCTTTATTCTTGGGGTGGCAGGATGTCCTGAGGGGCGATGCGGCTCCTCGGGCGACTTCGGAGGTGCCCGTGCCGGCAAACGGTTGGGCAGAGGCCCGCACGGGACTGGCCCGGAGGTAGGGCCTGTCAGGACCCAAGGTTTTCAGTGCGCGCGTGGCGGGCAAGCGCTGGGCGCCGGGCGTCCCCGGGTGATGAGCTGCGGAGGTTGTCGGTTGGTGGTTGGTCGTTGTGATGGCGCGGATGCTTCCGGTCGGGCTTGCGGTGGGCTGCGTGTTGAGTTACGGAGGCCCCTTGTGAAGGATTGCGATGGGTGCGATGTCCGCCCGCAGTGCCGCTCCCCCCTCTCCCGCCCCCCGGGGTCTGGAGCCCTTACGAGACGTCACTACTAGCACGTGTGCTGGGGTGGGGTGCAGCAGCAGCGCCAAGAGCAGCAGGGGCCTCTTACAGGGCGCAGCGAGAGGGCAGAGCGTCAGACAGTGCAACGGCAGCTGAGAGGTGGAGGGGACCCCCTGCCGCCATACAGCTATGTATGTGTAGTCTCCAACGAGCTGCCGCTGCTGGTCCGAGCGATTCCAGTCTCAAGAGGTGCCCGCCTACACACCAGGCTACGTCCTAACCCGTCGTCCTGAACCACACCACAAGCACCTTCCGGGTCGCCCGCCCTTTCCGCAGGGCTGCCCGCCGTGCCACCCTCCTGTACACGTCTGATAAGGTACCCGGCCCCAAGAATGTTGGCACCACAAGTGGGGCCAGGCCCTCGAGCCCCATCTCTGAAAGCCTCAGCCGTGGCAGCCCTGGGGCAGCTTCGAATGCCGCCCGGGAGAGCTGCCCGATCATCCGTCCCTCCCGCCTGCAGCGATGTGACGTGTTCCGCGCGGCTCGCCGCGGTGGCCATTCCTGCCCCTGACCGGCGCCCCTCATCCAGTCGGCACCGACCGCATCGCAGCGGCGGCGAGTGCAGCGTCAGGCAGGCAGGAGGCCGGCAGGCAGCGGGTCACCACCTGCCTCACCACCGGGCACCGTGAGAGACACGGCGTCTCGCAATGAGACCAGCAGCGGACGACGGAGACACGACTCCACCGACGAGCGCTTCTAACAAACTTCTTCCTGCCGAGCTGGTCTGTCCCCTGCTGCTGCTGCTGCTGTGGCAGGCACGCTACAGCGCATCGTATATGACGCACGCGGGGCAAGGTGGGGCAACGTCCGGCCCCCCCTTGGGATGCTCCCGAGCCCCACAGCGCGCACCATGCTGTCGCTGTCATGACACCGCATCATGCCCCCGGGTCATCGGCCGTAATGGCACTCGCTCGTGTAGCACCCCCAGCACTCCTTGAGAGCTTCCACCGCGCCTTTCCCGGATCGCCGTGCCCCCTCCCCCCTCCCCCAGACACACCATCCGCCGCTCGCCTCGCAGCCGCTCTACCGGACGGCGCCCCTCCCTCCCCCCGTCTATCGAACCTCCCTGTCACGCACATCCCCTCCCCTCCCCTCCCCTGCCAGCAGTCCTCACGATGCCTGAGACCCTCTATCATACCCCGCGGCCCCTCCGCACACACCCGACACGCTGACGGCCGGACGGCTTCCTTTTCTAAACACACTTGACAGTACTCCCCGACACATGCTTCAAGCACCCTGCTAGCACCCTGCCAGCACCCCCTGCGCTCGCTGTCCCCTCAGTTCCACATCGCCCGCGTCCCACCCTGCCCCGCGGTTCCACACCGCGAATCGGTAAGCATTCGCAGCCGGGCTGGCTGTTTCAGATTCGCTTCTTTTCCTCTTATTACCCCCCTTCCCCCCCACACACACCTCACACACCACCAACACACACATAAACACACACGGGCCTGTGCGGGTTTGTCATTAAACACACACACGGTTTCCATTCGGCGCTTCCAGGCCGCCGCACTTGCCGTTCAGCGAGCCTGCCCAAGGCTCCGAGGCCCCAGTCAAGAGCCTCAAAAGCCCCGCCGTAGCAGTAGCCGTACCTGCTGCCTGCCTTCCTCAAGCGCCGTCCATGGATCCGGAGGTGCGGTTGGATGCCGGTTGCAGCACATCCCGCGTGGACCAGGCCAGACAGCGGCAGTCCACCCCACCCGACATTATCACCCGGCCGTCGGGGCTGAACGCCACACAGCAGGCCGCCCCGCCCAGGTGCCCGCTCAGCCACCCCACCTCCCTCCACCGCCCCGTCTCCCACACCCGCAGCGACCCGTCCCCCAGGCTGGCCGCCAGCAGGCCGCCGTCCGCGCTGAACGCCACGCCCGTCACCTCCGACAGCGCCGGCAGCAGCGTCAGTCGGGTGGGCGAGAACGGCGAGGACGGCCCGCTGTCGCCGGGCCCGGCGCGGAAGGAGACGCTGTTGCCACCTCCGCCGCCGCCGCCACCACCGCCGCCGCCGCCGCCGCCGCCGGCGGCACGGCCGCCGGGCTGCGGCCGGCCCCAGATCGTGACGGCGCTGCCCGCCGCCACCGCCGCGAACTTGCCGCAGGAGCTGGTCACGATGGCGGTGACGGGCGCCCCGTGGGGCCCCAGTCGGTCCGCCGCCTCCCGCCGCGACCGGATGCTCCACATCATCACCTCCCGGCCGCACCCCAGCAGCAACCACCGGCCGTCGGCGCTGAAGGCCGCACCCGCCCACCGACCCACCAGCGTGCCGGGCCCGATGCCGGCGCCCAGGCCGCCCGTGTCGCCATCGCCGTGCCCGGAGGCGGCGGCGGCGCTCCGCAGGATCGCCGCCCGGCTCGGCCGTACACACGGTACGGCAGTGCCGAGGTGCTGCCAGTCCTGTACGGACCACACCGCGATGCGGCCCTCGCCGTCCGCGGTGTACATGAGGCTGCCGTCGAGGCTGAAGCCGACGCCGTCCATTGTCGTACAGGAGGCCTCTTCGTCGTCGCCGCTGCAGCGCAGGCGCGCGGCCTCGCGGGTGGTGAAGTCGCCGTGGGCGGCGGCGGCGGCGGGGCTGGCGGCGGTGTGGGGCGCGACGTGCCAGACGTGGGCGGTGCCGTTGGACAGCGCCGCCGCCACCAGGCTGCCGTCCGGGCTCCAGGCCAGGTTGTGAACCGCTGAGGGCGGAGGAGGGGGAAGGAGGGGGACGGAGGGGGAGGAGGGCGAGATTGAGGCCGATGCCGAGCAGATGCGCGACAGGGGAGGAGAGGGAAAGAGCAGGTCTCACGGAGGCAGTCGGTGAGCCACACCGCACAGGTGAGGCGCCAGGGGGTGTTCCACGCGAGATGGGCAACAGGCGTCCCGGCTTCGGCAACAGCCGCAAGAGCTGCCCGCTCGTAGGACTTGTAGGACTTGGAGGGCTTGAGCCGCCTCCCAGCTTTCGACCCGCCAGCTCCCATGACCCAGGGATCCATGCTGTCTCTTGCTCCTCCTGCGCCACCTCCAGTCCGCACCTGCCCGCTGACACCGTCACAGCCCACCCGGCTCCCGCACATGTCGTCTACCCATTCGCAGCGCCCTGCTCCGTATCGCTTTTCGTTCTTCTTTGTAACGCTCGCTCCGTCCCCCTCCCCCCGGCCGGTCCCAACCCCAACCCCAACCCCAACCCCAACCCCTAAACCCCACCCACCTCCGGGCTGCTCCACCGCCACCAGCACCGAATGGCGGAAGGCGTCCCACATCCGAATGGTGCTGTCCTCCCCCCCCGACAGCGCCAGCACACCGCCCGGGCCGAAACACACCGTCGACACCCGGTCCCGGTGGCCGCTGCTCTCCGTCAGGATCGTCGCCGACGTCCGCGTGCCGTACGGCGAGCCCGCGGCGCCGCCGCCCGTCAGCGGCGGAGCGCGGACACGCGGCAGCGCCAGCGCCGCCGCGCCGGCGCCCGCGGCGCCGGCGGCGGAGGCGTCCGCCGCCGCCGCCGCCACCGCCAGCTGCACGTCCCAGGTGAACACCGCCGTGCCCGCCGCCGCCATCAGTACGGCACCCCGGCGGCCGAACCTCACCGCCGGCACGTCCACGACCTCGTCCTGCCCCAGCGGCAGCGGCAGTACGGACAGACAGGCGCCGGTGGCGGCGGACCAAAGCACCACCGTCGCGTCCGACACCGAGGTCGCCAGTAGCGACCCGTCCGGGCTGAACGCCAGCGCCCGAATGGGGCTCCGAAGCCCCCGCAGCTGCGACACCTGGTTTCCGCTGCGGGCGTCCCACAGCGTGGCGGCGCCGACGTCCAATACCGGCGTCGGCGGCGACGCCGCCGTCGTCGACGGACGCTGCGCGCCGGCGGCGCCGCCGCCGCTGGCGGCGGCCGGCGGCGTGACGAGCGCGCCGGCGGTCGCCATCAGGCCCCCCGCGGGGCTGAAGGCGACGCAGGCGTTGGCCCAGGCGCGGCCGCCGACGGCGCCGGCGCCGACGGGCAGTGCGGCGAGGGCCTGCCGCCGCTCCAGCGCCCAGAGTTCGGTGCTGGAGGTGCAGACGGCGGCCAGGAGGGTGTCGGCTCCAGGGGCGGCGGAGGGAGGGGGCGGCGCCAGGTGGACGGCGAACACCTCCCCGCAGATGGGCGGCAGGCGGATGGTGGCGGTGATGTTGCGGGACTGCGGGGGGGGGGGTCGGAGAGGCGGGGGAAGGGAGGTGTCGGGAGGTGTCGGGAGGGGGGGAGGAACCGAGCATTGACGTTGAGGTAGTGGGCGGCGGAAGGAGGCAAGGGGCCGGTGCCGGGGTGGGCGATACGGGGCCCGGGAGGGGACAGGCCATTGGCATGGGCATTCAGATTGAGGTTATGGGCCGGGGACGGGGCCACAACAGGGGCGGCCGATCCGCCAACACCCGGATCGCGGTTGGTCCCATCCGAAACGGCTCCAGTCTCGAGCACCCCGTGTGACCGACTGACTAACTGATTAACTGACTGACCGACTATCTGACTGGCCGTACTGCGGGGAGTTCCTACCGGCCAACATTCGGCCGCCCCACCAAACCTCAACTGCCACCCCTCCCCACAATACCCACCCTCACCACACCACCCATCCCATCCCAGCCCCACCGACCCACCTGCACGTTCCAGAGCCGCAGCGCCGTACTGCAGCTCTGCACCACAATCAGTGTCTTCCCTCCGGGCAGGAAGCCCAGCCACACCACCCCGCCGCCGCCGCGCGAGTCCGAGGTGCCGGCCGGCGGCATCAGCTCCGCCGTGCGAGTGGCCCCCCAGCCGTCGGGCGCCACCGCCCACAGCACCACCTTGCCGCTCGCCGAGTCGCCCGCCGCCACCAACGCACTGCCCCGTACAATCACCATATCGCCGCCGCCGCCAGCGGAGGCGGCGCCAGGCGTCGGCAGCTCCGCCGACGACGCCACCAGCCGCGAGCCCGCCGGGGCGCCGTACGCCGTCGCGCTAGCGCCGGGTCCGGGCTCGTAGATCGCGATGCAGCTGACCCATGGGTCATTGCGTGGCGGGGGTGGCGGCGTCGCAGGCAGGACTGAAGGCTCGGGTTCCGCTTCAGGCTCCGCCGCCGCCGCGTCTTGCGAGGTGCTGGAAGGATCGCTGGTGACGGCAGCATCGGCGGCGCCGTCGCCGTTGCCGGTCCCGGTCCTGCTGGCGACGGCGGAGGCGGATGCGGACGGCGATGCCGCCCCGGGCTTCACTGAGGTGACGGAGGAGGGTCGCTTGGCTGCCGAGAGGGAAGGGGTGGACGCGGACGCCGATGCCAACATCCGAGACGACGACGACGACGACGCAGACGGCAGCGGCGCTGACGCCGCTGACGCCGCCGCCGCCGCCGCGGCGGCGGCGGCGGCGCTCTTCCTTGCGCTTGTGATCCTGCGCCCCACGTCCCGGCCCCGCAGCATGTGCAGCTGCGCGCGGGGCGCCCCCGTGGTGAGGTCCCACAGAGTGACCGCCCCGGGCTCCGACCCCGCGGTGGCCAGCAGCGGCCGCACCGGGGCGAAGGCGCCAGCGGACAGCGCCGCGTGGTGCGCCCCCGGGCCGCCGATCAGCAGCAGGGCGCGGCGCCCGCTGAGCGTGTCGATCAGGGAAGCCTGTCCGGGGGCGGGTGGGATGGGGTGGGGAGTTGTGGTAGTGATGGTGGCGGTGGCGGTTCCGGGGACAAGGGTGGGGTTGAAACGAAAGTAAGCCCGGAGTGACAGCTGGTTGGGGAAGCGGATAGGGCGGAGAGGCGCCCGAGGGGTGTGGATATACGACTGATACGTACGAGAGGTACGGCGATTGGCCGGGGTATACCCGGCGGGAGCGGGGCGGGGATCGGCCTCGCCGCAGTGTGCCGCGGTGCGGGGAATGGGTCCCTTGGGACACGGTTCGTACACCTATGACCCGGACGCCCTGACTCCGCCCCCGCACCTGCTCGCCGCACTCGCCGGTGGCCAGCACCACCTCCCCGTCCTCACTGGCCAGCAGCGCCGTCACCCGGTGGGGGCACTCCGCCGCCCGCATCACCGGGGAGCGGAACCGCGGGTGGGGCATCGCCGTCACGAAGGAGGGCGGGTACAGCGGCTCCGGACCCGCGCCGCCGGCAGACGACCCAGCCGTCGGCGGCGGCAGCAGACCCGGCGTGATAGGCCGCGACGCCGCCGCCGCCGCGGCGGCGGCGGCAGTGGCAGCGACGGCGGAGCCGCCGCCGCTGCTACCGCCCAGCGACGACGGCGCCGCCGGCGGCGTCCGCGCCGGCAGCGACACCGGGAACAGCGAGTCCGCCGCGGCGGCGACGGCGGCGGCCGCCGCCGCCGCCGTGATCTGCTCCGCTAGTTTCCGGAAGGGCGACTGCAGCGGCGTGCAGCTCGCGCTGCAGGCGAGGTTCAGCTGGTCGGGTCGGCGCATGAGGCTGCGGCCGTCCTGGGACAGCCACAGCAGCGCGTCGCGGAGCAGGGAGGCGGTGGCGGCAGGCAGCGGCGGCGCCGCCGGCGCGCGGGCCTCCCGGGCCTCTCGGGCCTCCCGGCTCTCGCGCACGCGCGCCGCCGCCGCCGCCGCCGCTGCGGCGGCGGTGCCGACGGGCACGCTGGCGCCGGCGGCGCCGCCGCTGCTGACGCTGGCACTGACGCTGGCAAGCGCCGTCGTGCTGGCGCGGGCGGCGGCGGCGCCGCCCGCCGCGGGCGGTTTGGCCCCGGCGGCGCCGGCCGGCGGCGGCGTGCGCGGCAGCAAGCCCGGCGGCAGCTGCTGCTGGCCCTGCTGGCCCTGCTGGCCGTGCTGCGGGGTGCCGGGACGGCGGGCGTGCGGCCCCCGGGTGCGGAGGAGGTGCTCCAGGGAGGCCGCCACCATCTCCAGGTGGCCGCCCTCCAGCACCTGCCGCCAGTAGTCCAGGTCCAGGATGGTGGCCTGGTGGACGGGGGACAAGAGATCCCGACCGGGGTGGGCGGCGTGAGGTGGGGTTAAATTGAAAAAAGAAATAAACCCGAAGAACGAACCCAGGCACACCGGCCGGTGGGGTGGGGGGTCTGAGCAATACGCAGTCAAAAATGAAGTCGAGGGGTTACGAGAGGGGTAAAGCTGGGGAGGGTGTAAGTGTAGGGTACAGCGGTACACGAAACACAGTTGCCTGGCAGTGCACACCGGCCAAAGCAGGGGCAGGCCAGGATATACTGTTCCCGCGGGAAGGCGTCGTAAGGCCCGATAAGTCGTGGATCCCAATGTTGCTGGAAGGAAAACTCAGCGCTGGCCCCTCTTCCCTCCCCCCTTCCCCTTTGCGCCTCATATCCCGGGCGGCAAGACGACTGCAGCTCTGCCGGGCACGTTTTAGCCCCCAACCGACCCATGGGTCCCTAACGCCGCCCACTCCGCTGCCGTACCTCAATCTCGGACGCCGGTAGCCGGCCCTCCGCGCAATGCGTCATTACGTGACGTAAGCAGTACACTGAGGCCGGCGCTGGCGTCGACGACGATGCCAATGCCGATGCCGACCGCCTGTCACCGCCGCTCGTCACGAATCCCGCCGACGCCGGCACCGGCGCCTGCCGCGCCAGGCTCATGTTCGCCGCCGTCCCTGCGGCGTCAGCCGACCCACGGGTCATGTTGCTGGCGGAGCCGGGCCGACGGAGGCCTCCCGCCGACGCGCCCGGGGACCCCGACGTCGACGCCAGCCATCCGGACAGGAGCTGCTGACGCAGCAGCCGCGCGAGTACGGCATGACCGCGCTGCGCGTCGGGGATCCCGAGGGGCCTTGGCGGCAGCAATGCCGCCGCCGCCGTACCGTTCGCCAACGCAGCGGCGCTGCCCAGGGGTACGACCGCGGCGGCCGCCACCGCCGCGCCGGCGGCGGTGATGGGTGGCGCCGGCGCGGCGCCGGCGGCCGCGACGGCGACGCCGATGCGCCGGAGCCAGTCCAGGAAAGACGAATGCCGTACACAGACCTTGCCGCCACCGCTGATCCAGACCAGCCCCGCCAGGGGACCCTCCTGGAGCGCCCACTCCAGGTCTCGGAGCGCTGCGGCTGCCGCCACGGCGGCCGCCTCCCGGCTCTGCTTCTGTTGATCCCTGATAATGCTGTACGACGGTGTCGTACGTCCGCCGCCCGCGCCGTCTTCCGCGCCGCCGCCGCTGCCGTGCATGCTGAGCGGCGTGACGCTCCGGACCCGGCTCGGTGACGCTGGTGTTGATGCAATGTCCGACGCCGCCCCTGGAGCCGCCCCGGGCAGTTGAGTCCGCGTCGTCCTCAGCGGCGTGCCCGCCGGCGTCAGCCCCGCCGGCGTCGTCGCGGGCGTCGTCGTCATCGTTGGCATCCCCGTTGCCGGTGTCTCCGCCGCCAATACGACACGTGTCAGCTGGGACCACTCCATCGGCTCCTGCGCCGCCGCCAGCACGTCAAGGAGCAGCTGCAGCCGCGCCGCCCGCTCCGGGGCGTACGGCGGTGGCGGCGGCGCCGCCGCCACCAGCCCCATCGTCATCGTGTCCATGCGCTTCGGCGAGCTGGCGCCACCGCGCTTGGGCGGCGACGGCCGCCGCCCCGCCGCCGCCGCGGCGGCGGCCGCGGCCGCCGCCGCCGCGCCCTCGGCGGCACCCGCCTCGGCGTCCCGTACGATAGCGATCGCCGCCTCCTCCTGAAGGTCTGCCGTACGCACGCGCCACAGGATGCCGTACTCATCCGCCAGGGTGCCGCGGCAGACCGGCGGTATCGAGTGGACGCCCACGGCCCCGTCCCCCGTGTTGGACGTCGCCAACGCCGCGATCTCCGGCGGCGGCTGCGGCAGGAGGGCGGGGTCATGGGCCCCGGACCTAGGGGACGATGACGGCGAGCCGATGGTTTCGGCGCCTTCGGCTCCGCCGCCGCCCCCGCCGCCGCTGCTCAATTTTTGTGCCTGCCGCTGACTCTGCTGCCGTACAAGCGCCGCCTGGTCTTGCCGTGGAGGCGTCCGGGGCCGCGGCGGCGCCGCCGCCGCCGTGTCTGGCCCCCGCCGCCCTCCCGCCCCCGCTGGCGGCGGCTGCTGCTGCGGCCCGTCTGCCCCCGCTGCAGCGCCCGCCGCGGCCGCGGGGCGCTCTCCGGCGGCGGCGGCGGCCGCTTCCGCCGCGGCGGCGGCGCCCTCGGCGGCCGCCGCCGCCGCCCCCACGGCCGAGTTGGCCGCCGCCGCCTCGGCCGCGATGGCGGTTCCGTCCGGCAGGCTGGCCGCGGGTCCCAGCGCCTCCGCCGCGTGCTTCACCAACAGCTGCAGGATGTGGACGTGGGCCAGGCAGCCGCGGGCCTGCCACAGCAGCTCCCGAGCGGTCAGTTCGGGACTGAGGACGTACTCCTGCGGGGGGCAGGGAAGGTCGCAGGGTACCAGGGCTGGGATGGAGGGGCGAGTTACACATCTGTGTAAAGGGAAAACGAGTCACGGGCCCAAATCGAGCACGGACGAGCGGGGCGGATACCGTACCAGGAGAGCTGGGAGCTGAGCAGAGGGGGAAGCGCTGAGCAGGGGGTAAAGACTTAAGAGGGATTAGGGGACACACGTCGCGCGCGGCAGTGACGCGCAGCAGAAGGCAGAAGAAGGACGCCATCGGGCTGCGCGCCCAAATTGCATGACGGATAGATGCTCAGGACTGGTTTGAAAGTGATACCGGTAGTCCCAGTGGACTGTGGACATCGGCGGTGCGGGCGGCCGCAGGAGGGGGACTTCCCCTCAACGCCCCCCGCCCGGCCCCACCTGCAGCCAGTGCGCCAGCGCCAGCGGGAGGTACTTGTCCCGCCGCAGCGACGTCAGCGGCAGCTCCATCGGCTGCAGCGCACGACGTAACGCCAGGTGCACCGACGTCGACGCGTCGGCGGCGACGCGCGGCGCCACGATCACCGGCGGCGGCAAGTCGTACGGCCGGCGTGGCACGCCGGCAATGCCGGCGCTGGCCGCCAGCGGCGCCGCCGGCGCCGCCGCCGCCGCGCCGCCGCCACCAGCGGCGGCCGCGGCGGCGGCGGTGGGCGCGACGTTTGCGGCGGCGGTGCCGTTGGGGTCCGCATCCGCTGCTGCCGTACATGACAGCAACAGCCGTACGCCGGGCAGGTTTCGGAGGTGGTCCACAACGAGGCGGAGGACCTCGTAGGGTCCGGGACAGGCGGGGGGCCCGGTGTCCTCGGGGGCCACGGTGTCGACGAGGGTGGTGGCAGAGGCGGCGGAGGCGGGTCCTTCGTCCAGGCCGTCGAGTACGAGGATGTAGGCGGCGGGAGGGTCACCTCGGGCGGCGCGGGCCTCCGCTTCCTGGGAGGGACGCGGGGTGGGGTAGAGGTGGAGGGCAAGGTCGTCGCAGCCCGATGTCGGCGGTTGTGGGTTGAGAGGTCATTTCGACGTTGGCTTCGCGGTCGCGGTCTTTGAATGAATGAACGTCACAGCTCTTGGCTGGCTATCGGCAGTTCGGCGCTAAAGAGTGCGGAGGGACCCTTCCCGCGCGGAGGGGCTCGATCCGCTGCGTTACGGAGCGGGGATGCGTTTGCGGGTGAGAGAACCACGCGGCGCAGGGGTGAAGGAAGCCAGCGCTCACGGCATGTGAAGCAGGCCTTCCTCGACGGCCACCAAACCACACAACACCCCGCCTGGCCTTCCTTGACACCCCCCCTTCCCCCCCGAAAAACCCAGCCACGATGACGGCCCTCCTCTGGTGGATCCCCTTATATCCCCTTTACCCCCCATACCACCCCATGTTCCTGTTTGGATCCTCTTTCCTTTTTAATTCCCCTGTTCCGGACTGTCTTGCTGTCTTGTCTTGTCCTGTCCCCCAGCTCCCCAGCTCACCGCCTGCATGGGCCTCAACAGCAGGGCCGCCACCACCTCCTCCAGCCCATGCAGCCAGCCGTCCGGGGTCAGGGCCAGGCCCCCGCCCTCGCCCCCCAGCTCCAACAGCGACCGACACAGCGCCGCGGCGAACGTCGGCGACCTGCACGACAGTTGGTACGACAGGCTGCGTACGACCTGGCTCGCCACCAGCGACCGAGCGTCCGCTGCTGAGCAGAAGTGACAGGCGATCAACGGCGGCGACACTGCTGCTGCGGATCCCGACCCATGGGTCGGGGATGGTGCTGCCGCTGATGCCGCCGCGGCGGCGGCGGCCAGGCGCGCAAGCGCCGCCGCCATCGCCGTGGTCTTGCCCGACCCATGGGTCCCTGTGATCAGCAACGCCGGCCAGCTGGGGGTCCCCGGCGGCAGCGCCAGCCATGAGGTCAGGGCTGACCAGTCCCACAGCCAGTCGAAGCCGCAAGGGGAGGAGGGCGAGGGGGAGGGGGAGGGGGCGCTGATGGCGGCGAGTTCCGCCAGCGCAGGCGCGGGGACCGGTGGCGGCGCGGTGCCGGTGGCGGCGCCGGTGGTGGCCACGGGGCTGGCATCCGCCACTGGGCTGCCCCACATACGGGCCGGCAGGCTGCGGCATGGAGGGGGGTGCGGTGGGGTGGGGTGGGATGGGACCATGTCATTGGGTTGAAAACACGACAGCATGACGTGAAACATGTCGCGGTGATACTGGGCACTGGGCACTGGGCACTGGTACGAGCCCTGATCCCCTGGACAAAGTGCCATCGCCCTTTAATCGCCACCGTCACCAGTCCCATCGGCCCCTCAGTCCTTAACTTACCTCCACCCCCGGCCAAGGTATTTGTCGCGCAGACCATTCAAGGCCGCGAAGATAAGCTACCGTACACAACACATCCGAAGCTCCCTGCGGCCAGGACGACGCGCCACCCGGATACGCCCCCCTCCCCTGCACCCCTCCCAGGCCCCAGGTCCCAAGGTTGGGTTTCCTTTCAGCCCCAGCCTCCCCCCACTCGCCCCACTCAGCCCCCCTCTCCCCGGGCCTGCCAGCGGCACCCCCCCTGGACTCACGCGCCATCGATGGGCCGCAGCAGCAGCGCCAGCTGGAGTTGCCGTACCAGCGCCCGCGCGCCACAGCTGCCGTCGTTCTCCCCCGGATCCACCACCACCGTACTGCCCGTACCGCTGCCGGTGGCGCTGGCATCCTTGGACCGCCGGGGTGCCCCCCCGCCGGGCGGTTGGGCGAGGGGGTGCGGGTGCGGGTGTCCCGAGCTGCGGGAATCCGCCGCCGAGGAGCGCCGCCGCGCGGGACTGGCGACGCTGGACCCTGGGCGGCCGGGGCCGGGGCCGGCGGCTGAGGTGGGGTCGCCCTGGCCCTGCGGCGGCGGCGACGGCGTCTTCGGCGGCGGTGGCGGCACCCCCAGCACCTCCGCCAGCACCTCGCGGTCATGCTCGTCCGCCGCCATCACCGCCTCCGCCACGTCCAGCTCCCGGAGCTGCCGTACGAGGTCCGCCCGAGTGAAGGCCTGGCGGCGGAACACCCCATGGGACATGCACCGAGGGGTCCGAGGGGATAAGGATGTTCAACCCGCAGCCTTGTGGCGGGGAGCCCGGGAGGGAGGGCCCGGGAGGGGGGGCCCGGGAGGGAGGGAGGGACCGGGAGGGAGGGACCGGGAGGGAGGGAGGGCCCCGGAGGGAGGGAGGGCCGCGTTGCCGCGTTGCCGGAACCCAGATGCGGACCAGATGCGGCCAGCCCCTGCGCCTGGTTCAACGTCGGGTTGCGGTAGGGTCGGGTTTCTAGGGTTGCCTCCAGTCGCCCCCTCCCCCGCCGCGCCTCATCCCGCCCCTGTACCCCCTACTGCCCATCCGCCTCCCTCTTCTCCCGTCGACCTCCCCTGTCAATCAAGACATCGAAACCCTTCAATAACCCCCCGCCTCACACCTCCCACCAGGGGGGAGGTGCTTCAATCTGCCCACCCATCTCCTTCACCCCCACCTCCCACCCGCGCCCCTCCTGACCTTATCCACCGGCAGCAACGAGATCGCCTCCGGTCCCCTGGCCCGCAGCACCTCCGCCGCCTCCACCAGGCTCCAGCCCCGCCTCAGCGGCCGCCAGTCCCGCCCCACCACCAGCACCGCACCGCACCGGGCGGCCGCCACCGCCGCCCGGGTCGCCGCCAGCGCCTGCAGCCGCGCCGCCCGCACCGCCGCGTGCTGCCGGACCGCCATCGCCGTCTGCCGCCTCCGCAACATCGTTCCAAACGACGGCACGGGCGTCAGCGCGCGGTCGCTGCCGATGCTGCTGCTGCTGCCGCCCCCCTCCCTGGGCTGCTGCTGCTGCTGCTGCTGCTGCTCCGCGCTGCCTTCGGCCCCGCCCTCCGCCTCCGCCCCCGCCTCGCCCCCCGGCTCCCCTTCAGGGTCCTGTTGGAGGGCCATCAGCGCCGCCTCCGCCCCCATGATGTGCTGACTGACCGCCAGGGCCCTCAGCCAGAAGTAGGTGCGGGCCGGCGGCAGTCCCGCGGCCAGGTCCTCCAGCGCTGCCACCAGGTCCGCCACCGGCACGTCCCAGGGGTGGATGACCACCCAGGTGGGGGCGGACACGTGGCTGCGGGGCACCAGCAGCGGCTGGGAGGCGTAGCTGCGGGGAGGACGGGATGGATGGATGAGCAGACGGGGGAAGAGGCGCACGGATGGCACGGACGAAATGGTGGGTGGGTGGGGCGCGCGCCAGGGGGGGAGAGGGTGGGTCGCCGGGCCCGTCGTACACCGGGCGTCATAATGCGGGGTAGAGGATCCAGCAGCCAGATGCCCGGTGCGGTGTGTGCGGGTGTTAAGACGGGGACAGGAGGGCATGCCTTCGGCCTCCCGCCGCCCCAGCCCGGCCCCCACCCCTTCGACCTCCCATCGCCCCAGCCCGGCCCCCACCCCTTGACACCCCGCCCCACCCACCCTGGTCCCCCCTGGAGCCGCACCTGGACATGGTGGCGCCGGTGGAGGGCCGCACCAGCTCCTCCACAACCCGGTCCATGGTGGCACCCCCCGCAGCGCCCCCCGGGATGCGCCGCAGGAAGGCCCGCAGGAACTCCAGCGACACAGCCGACTCCGCGGCTGTCGCGGTGGGCTCCACCACAGGTGCTGCGAGGGTGGGCAGGGGGTCGGGTTCAGGGGCTTAGGGTGGGGTGATGGCGAGTGGATAGGTAAAAGACACACTGCGCGGGCATGGGAGGGAGGGGGCGGGAGGGGGAGGGAGGGGGAGGCAGATGGGTCGATGATTGGGGCGAGGGTACGGGGGCAGGGGCGGGGGAAGGTTAGGCCCGGAAGGCGATGGGTCGCGGAAAGGTTAGCCGCGGCTGTGAGCTGGGGATTCGAAAACTGGGGCCTGCAGAGTGACGTTGAACACTAGGTGCGGGCACTTGGCGGCAACGGCAGAGAGCGACCCTGTGGGCCGCTGGGCCCTCTCGTGCCTGGGTGCCTGGGTGCCTGGGTGCCGGGACGCAAAGGCACGAGTCCTGGCCGCTATGGACAACATGCACAGCACAACAGCACGAGGGCGCTGGCAGCCTGTGCCCGGCGAGTTACACAGGTTGCTGGCAAGTACAACCGACCGAGACAACGAGGCATCAAGGCGTGCGCCAGGAGCCGCGTGTAGAGGCTGGATGGGTTTGGAAGTCGCGTGTGTGTGGCGTATGGTGCAGCCTCGGTGTGGGATATACCCCTTCAACGGCCGGACCGATGAGGACGGGTGACAGAAGGGGACCAGCGGCCAGACCCAAGTAATATAGCTCACGGGAGGTTGTCAAGGGGGGACAACCACAGAAGCAGCTGATGTGAGGGGAGACGGCGCACCTTGCGCCTTTCGTGGTGGAATCTTTAGGACGTAAGAAGGAATCGGGTACACGGGGAACTTGTGCTCCGGACAATGCTCGTTCGCCACAGCATTTGCGGTTTCAGAGGTTTGCTGGATCAGCGCAACGCTGCCTGTGCTGCCCTCCACAGCAACCGGCGGTCCTTGGATGCCGGACGCCAGCAAATCGGACTCCACCAGTGTTTCGTAGGCAATCCCCATTCCTTCCATTTCCTCTTGCGCTACAGAAAACGACCAAAATTTCCAGAGCAGGTTTCCAATACACACAGGGCCATTGCAATTGGCAGCTGCATTAAGATTAAAATACGTGTATGTATGCAACCTCAATCCAGATACATATCTGAGAACGTGTGTCTATTGAGCGCATTACAATTCTGTTACACCAACACCTGGCGAGCTAAAAGAACAGCATGAAAGCCTACGAAAACGACCCACACGGCAATCAAACTATCTGTGCAAGCGTGGCAAAACTGAGCTCCTTGGGAAAGGCAAAAAAGCTGGGGCCGTCAGCCGTACGGTACGTTACATTCGATTCCGGACCTGGATTTTCGAAGTAGACCGGCTTTTAATAAGTTTTCATATTTTGTTAATGTCACAGTCACTCCGGCTACTGGCGTCGTTTGAGTATGAAGCAGAGTGGCCCCGTGGGCCACCGCGACCGGTTCGCGACTATGCTTCTTCGCGTAATCCATGTCTGCTTAATAACATATTATGTTAAGTCTTCGCTTTTGGCTCATGTTGGCTTGAGCACCAGTCATTGCGTAACATGGGGACTCGCTTGCTTCGTTTCCCGCTTGTCGCCAGTGCTTTTTATGGTCACTGAAATCATTTGGTTACGGGGTTACCGGCGTTGATGCCTTCGATGGTCTCACCTGCTCACCTCGTCCCCATACGCCTATGACCCGGGGTCTCAAACAGGCACCATGGGCATAGTGCTCTGTTCTGCAGGACCATACAATTTGCGCAGCTATTCCCTTCACGGGAACGGGTGCTGCACGTGCGGGGAATTCATGCAAACACCAGTCGCGACCAAAATCACGGAACAACCGGACGACGGCAGACAATCGGAGGACGGCAGGCAATGTTGCAGTGCATGGTCAAGCTAAAGGCCTGACGGGCTCCGAAACTTGCGAAGTCGAAAACCGCGATGTGTTAAGTTCACGGTACCGCGCAGCTGGGGGTCGCAAACTTGTTAAATTCAGTCATAATTAGGGAACTCTCTCAGCTACATACTGGTGGACTCGACGTGGACAGGGCTTGTGCCGGTTTTGCAATAATCGATCCGCGAGTCTAACCAGTCTCTTGCCATTTGGTTTGCATCGGGAGTGCAACCATTCGCCATGGGTTGCTTTCCCGACGGCCTTGTCGACTGGGACGCTATCTACTCGGCCGTGCAGCCCTACGCAACCTTCGCTGCTGGCATCCTTTTCGGCATCGCATGGTGCGCACCACTGAGAGCTTGCTCGCAGGCGGTGCTTCCTGCCGCGCAGGACCCCCAGCTCCAGGGTTCACAGCCAGGCCGTTGCCCCCTTCGCGTTGCGGACTCTTCCGTCCCGGACCCGACCCTTCCTGGAGTGCCCTCACGGAGACGACCACCAACACCCATTGTGGGCGATGCCCCACATCCCCCACCTGCTCAGTTTGGGGCTGCTCTTTCAACATTCCCCATCGGCGTTGTTGTCGAGGGCGCCTGCCTGCCTTGGCACCCACCCCTGCCCCCCCACCCACGCCCGCATCCCCGTCGGAGCTCCCCCGCACTCGGCCCTACCCCTCACCCCTCACCCCTCCGCGGGAGACACATACTCACACAGGCACACATAGGCGAAACGCACGCTGAACCCACACACACACACATACACACGCAGGTGGATCTGGGGTGACGCGCTGCTGTACTCAGTCGCCGTGGGCCACTCCTCCTTCTCGCCCCTGACGCTGATCCCCGGGGTGGTGGCCACTGCGGCGGTGGTGCTCATGAACTGCGTCAGTCGGGAGGACGTGCGGGAGGACTACCTGGATGATGCGGCCACGGTGAGGGTGAGGGTGAGGGTGAGGGCAGGCGACACGACCCGTGGGTCGTTGTGGGGCGTGACGAGGACTCAAGTCCGGAGGTGGGCCAACGTATCTGGTCTGGTGTGCCGTGTGCATGTGGCCGGGTCCCAAGCCCAGGTCAGGTACGGCTGCCCCCCCACACGTAAACACGCGCGCGCACACACACACACACACACACAAGGCCCGGGCCCTCCTCTCGGATTGTGCCCTTGGCTGCGCGCCTCTGATTTCTGATCCTTGAGGGTAAGGCGTGAGGAGGACGCGCGTCTGGTCCCGTTGGTGTTGTTGTTGTTGTTGTTGTGTGGCGCCCGGGCCCCCCTCGTCGTCCCCCTCTGTGCACCCACCCACCGGGGTGCGTCCCCGCCCCCCGCGCAGATGCGGGCCAAGCTGCTGCTGCTGTTGTCGTACTTGGTGTCCCTGGGCTCCATCGCGGGGGCGGTGGTGCTGCTGGTGCGGGGCTACCAGGGCGGCAAGGACATGTGGGTGGGCGCGGTGAGTGCGGCAACCTGCCGGGGCGGGGCGGCGGGCGGGACGGGGGAGCGGGCGGGGGCGCGGAAGGGGACATCGGGGAGCGGGTGCCATCCGCCATGGGGTTTCGGAGCCACGCATTGGGAAGCAGGCACGGCGAGACAGGGCCGCTGCCTGCTGCCGCAGGATTTTGGGCTGCCGTCCTGCCGGTTGGTTGCGCGGGAAGGGGCACCGGGGCTGGCTCATGGCCCCCGTTGGAACGCACAAGTGGCGTGTCCCTGCGTTCAATCGTTTGTTCGAAGGGTGGCACTGCCGTTCGGGGCTCATCCGGCCCTGCCCCGGCGCCCCGCCCGATACGAGGCTGCGGACGGTCATCTGCCATGCAACCGGCTGCCAGCCAGCCGCCCAGCAGGGGCCTGCCCCCAGCAGGAACGGTATCCAGGCCGGTATCCGGACGGCCAGGCCAGGCCAGGCCAACGTCCGCGGGTGCTGGGAAGGGAACAGGAGCCGGAACAGGAGTCGGGGAAGCTCCCCTGGAGCGCTTCCCTGTCCCCCCTCCCACGCCGCTCCCGTTCCCTGGCGACCACCCTCCTCCAGTCCTCCTCCCTACGCACGGGCTCCCCCCCCACCCCCTCCCCCTTCCCCCTTGCAGAGCGGCGTCCTGCAATGTTGCCTGGTGCTGCTGTCCGGCATGCTCTGCTGGTTCTTCCACGCGGGGGAGGAGGCGCCGCTGGGGTACGGGTACTTGTGACCCGTGGGTCCGCGGGTCGGTGGGTCGGTCAAATAGTAGCCTTTCAGACACCTTCCCGCGGGTGGGCGCAAGGGCCTTCCCGGGTCGTGCCGGGGCACATCCTGACGAGTGCCCCTTGGGATGTTGGGATGGATGCCTCCTTGCTCTGATCGATGGGGTAGCTGCGCAGCTGCGGTCCTAGGGGGACGGGCTGGAGCCGCTGCACTCATCCGTTCCGTTTCCTTTGTGGGGACGCGGACGGGCCGCAGATGGAGGAACGGGCTGGGGCCGCTACGCCCCTAGGAGTATCCCTGGGGGCCTGCTGAGGTGTAGCTGCGACTGTGGAAGGGGGGAGGCGGCGAAGCTGTCTGCCCGGCCGGCAGAGGGGGCCCAGGGCCGAGGCCGGCTTGCTGTCGTGGACTGTGCTGCTGCAGCGGCAAGAGCCTCCGCGCGGACGGCACCGAGAGACCTCTGGGTTGTGTACCGTATGTGAGTGTGTGTGTGCACGGGCGGGTGGGTGGGTGGGGTTGGGGTTAATTTGAAAAAAGAAATAAACCCGAAGAACGAACCCGGGCACACCCACCATAACGCAGTATACTTACGTGGTGCGGTACCTGCATAGCAATGGAAATACAGAGACCGCGCGCGGGCGCGTGGCGGCGTGGGGCTGGGGGGGTGCGCTCCCACTGTCAGGACGGTGGCACGTGGGGCAATGCAGTTGCCGACTGCCCGGTTGGCGGTTACCAGTTGCCAGTTGACGGGTGTCAGGCCAAGTCAGTCAAGTCCAGAAGGAATCAGGGACCGGAGGCAGCGCGAAAAGACCGGAGCTGCCTGTCTCGTGTCTGGGTTTGTGTGTGGGGTGTATAACCCCGCCCGGCTCATAGAACGAGTTTCTGTTACCGGGGATAAATCCTGGTTGCGAAATAACGACCCGCACGTAAAAATTGATGACGGCGCAGGTGTTGTACAGAGAGGGGCTGTGTATCACACACAAACGGGGCTGTCACCGATGACCCGCGGGGTCCGCTGTAACATCCTAATAATAATAACAAACGCGGCGGCCCTGGCGCCGGGCAGACGTGACAAGCGGCAATGTATGCCGGCGGGGGATGGGGGCGGGTTGACCGTTGGAGGTTGACGGAAGGGGGCAACGGCGGCGGCGGCGGCGGCAGCGGGGAGAGATTTGCTCGCCCTAGGGACTCGGCGGTGGGGAGGTCGGCGGACTGCGACCTGGGTGCTGACGTTGACACGGACGGTGGGAACGGCGCTTCCGTGATGCATGTGTGTGTGTGTGCGGGGGGGGGCTGCTGGGAAGCTGGATGGACTGACGATGCGTCAAGTTCGGGTCGTTTGTTCAACGAGGACTGAGCCGCGAGTGTTGTTTTGGCGTGTGACGTGTCGCATATGAGTCACACACACACATAGGAGCTGACACGCGGTCTCAGGCCGTGGCACGGCCAGTTCAACCTACTTGGCAACCGGAAATGGCTGGCCGCACCAATACGCATCCCGGCGTAGGTCACGGGATCGCCTCAGCACTTAGGCCCAGCGCAGTGGAAGGCTGGAACGCAGGCGCTAAGGCACCTGGGGAACGCCGGATGCGAAGGCAGGGCTCAGTAAGGACCGCCGGTGCGAACAGGGGCGGTCCGGAAAGACGCATGGCGGGCAACATGGGATGAACCGTGGTTGCAACACATTTCGAATTTCGGCTAACAAAGCGGCGGCGGGTGGCGGCGGCGGGGCGGCGCGTGTCTGGGCGCGAACCGGGAGGGCGACAACAGCAGCGGTGTACAGCAGGCTGCATAGACTCACTTGACTCACGGACAGGGAGGACAACGATTGGGGCACAGGGGACAACGATTCGAGCAAAGGGGAATACGCGGACGCAATGATCCCCGTTGATGGCTCATGGCGCATGGCTGATGGCGTGGTGGTTGCGTTGGGAGGAGCACCCGAAGCATCCGCAGAGGGAGCTGGCGGCGGATGGCGGATGGGGTTGCTTGTCCTGCTTGCTGGTGGGTCGGAGGCGCCTGCGCTGCCTGCGTTGCGCGGATGCTGCTGTGGCGCCGCGCCGCGACTTGACCAGCGGGAGCCGCTGCCTGCTGGCCGAGTCCGTCAGTCGGTCAGTCGGTGAGGGTCCTGGTGGACGGCCCCCCCCCGGCCATCCCGACGTGCTGACGAACCGAGCGCGTCGTCAGTCCGTCCACCCGAGCGCGACCAAACTTCCTCCGTTTTCCGCCCAACCAACTCCTCTGCCCGGCCCCCTGTCAGGCGCTGCCAGCCTGCCACCACTGCGATTCGTTGCTGGTCCACGTGACTGCGCTCCAGGGGCTGACGGGTACCTTCTACCTTGAATGAATGAATGAATAAACGTTACAGCGGACCCCAAAGGGATCAACGGTGCATACCAGGGCAAGCCCCAACCAGGGCAGGCTCGCGGATCGCCAGTAAACGTTGGCCAGTAAATCGGAAAGCTCCGTTCCGCTCGCTGCTTTGGGCCTTACATGGGTCGTTGGTCTCACCGAGGGAACCTGGACCCGATGTTACGCAACACGCCGTCACGCGCACTCGCACGTGTACATGGAGTGGAGCCAGGTGGCCGGCGCGGTGGTTTCGGAGCTGGGCTGGGTAGCGAGCGGGCTCGAGCGTCCTGTATGTGGCGTAGCGTACATACACGTCTACAGCAAGCACGGCCACAAAAAGGACCCGTCACTGCCCGCCAGCTGCCCGCCAGCTGCCGCCCGCCTCTCCCTGCGCTGCCCTGAGCCGCCGTACATTCATTCACGTTCGATTGAAGAGGCGCAGCAGACCAGCTCATGAAGTTGCGGTTTCCGTCTTCCCGAGGGGCTCCCGGGTCCCGGCCCCATCCAGCTCTTACAAGGGTACATGTGCCTCAGAGCGCTACGTGCGGGTCTCTGGCCCCTACACGCGCTACGTTTCCCTTCGCAATGGCAGTGTGGCGAGCAGGCCTTGGATGAGAGGGGGAAGTTTGCCTCCACGTTACTCGTCCAGGTCAAGAGGGCGCGTGCTTAGGGGATGTGCTGTCTATATACAGATTTGCAGATCTTAGGTTAGCACATTGGGGCCCTGCATTACCATGCCATGGTAAGGTCGGGAGTTCGATTCATGCCGGGAGGTGTTACGCCCTCCTGTCACTCGAGTGGGGGCTGATAGTTGGAAGCATCGTATGATTGTATCGGTTCAGTGTGTCCGCGTCGATGGCGTGTCCGCTCTGAGCCTACAGTCGGCAACGGCCCTTCTCTGACGAGGGGTGGTCGTGGTTGATGATTCCCCCGGGACCGCGTGAGGCAGTCACCTGAGCAGCGAACACGGGGAGCTGCGGGCGGCAGACGGATCGTGTGCCTGAGTGGGCGGCTGGGCCACCCGATATGTCCGCTGCGGTGCGACCAGCAATTTTGGCATGTGATTTCTTTCCTTGTGATATGCAGTGTCAACTCGTCCGGCCGACAATGGCAATGCTGACACCCTTCCAACGCTAAACATGGAAATCATATTTGAAGGCGGTGGGAGAGCGAGGCACCAGGTGGCACTTTGACTTTCACGAGGTCAGCCGTCCCGAAGCCACCTGCAACAGAGGGCCGTCCCCTCTTGGCTCCTACAACTTGCACGGGATGGGCAACAGAGGGAACCGAGATGGAGCGATTCCGAGCCATGCGCCGTTGCGCCCCGGTGCCCATCCCCATCGGGGACGGAGCGTGTAGCATCGCACAACCACCATGTGTTAGGAAGCGATCGTTACAAGGGGGACCAGCAATTAAGCTGCCACCATGTGTCAGCCGCCACTGGGACGACAGCAGCCTTCGCCACGATGCGATGCATGCAGGGCTATGCACGCCGCCCGCCAGGAGAACATGTGACTGGAAGACGCATCACATATGTATCGTACATGTCTAGGTGGTTGGTGTTAAGAGATGTCACACACTGTACGGCTCTCACCCATGAATGGAGTGCCAAGTTAAGCACACCCTCTTGTGCATCTAGAGACGTACTCATTGGCAGCTCTTCACTCACCGACAAACAGTCGTACGCAACCGCCAACCCGCGCATAGCGAACGAACGAGGTGATCCGCATCCGCAGCAGCTCAAACAACATTAATGGTGGTACGGTAGCTTGCTTGGTACCGCAGGTACGGCAGGTACCGTATCACCAACAGAATGATAAAACATCACGCGGAAGGCAGTCTCCCAGGGTCTCCCTCGCACAAGCCCCTCAAGGCCCCGCAGAACGCGACACGGCCAGCACACTGCTGATCACGCTTCTCCAACAAATATCCTCTAGACTGCGGCGAACCGCGCAATCGCACCCGCCGGGGCGAGCTCGCTCAATCAGCACGCCCGCACGGACTCCCGGCTGAGGCAAGAGAGATGTGGCATCAAAGTCGACTGTGGAGGTGTCTGCCATGCCATCTACTCCGCACCACCACAGCCGCCGACCAGAGGTATGCAGAAGAGCACTCGGCGCCGCGCCCGTGGCGTGCGGAGGGCAATGCGGTACAAAATGTACAATACGGCAAAGAGCATGTGGCAAAGAGCCGAAGCAACCTTGCTTGCGAGTCAACGCGCGCCGTCGCGGGGGTGTTCGTTCAGAGGCAACCAGGCGCTGCCTCCCCCTCCCCTGCGGCACCCCCGCGCGTCCAGCCATGGGGAACGACCGCACCGGCGATCGCCACATCGGCATTGACATCGGCATTGACTACAGAAAAAGCTATCACGGCCGAACCCCATATCGTCACTCGACCGTTCTCGCACCACCGCACATGCAAGGCGAGCACCCGCCGCACCCACCCACCCACCGTATGTATCAGCCGTACATACGGTACACAGTTGTATGAGATACGGACGGGTACAGGATGGCAGTCAACCAGGCAGGGCCCTCCCTCTCCAGCTCGCCCCCCGACTCGTGACAGCGACATCCGACATGTACCTAGGTGTGTGCACATGTACATGTGCGTGTGTGTACGTACGTGCGTGCGTCGGTGCCGTACAAATAAATAACTTCCCCTCCATGCGCACCCCGCTCGTCCCCCTACGTTCGTGTATCCCCCCTCGTGGACCTCCGGACGGGAGGTGTCCCGGGTCGCACCCGCCTGCCCCTCCGCGCAGCCACCAGTCGGGGAGTCTCCTCTCCCACAGGCCAGCGCCTGCGACCTCTCTCACATCTCTCACATCTCGGTCATCCGCGCTTCACGACGCGCGACAGCCGTCTGGGGCACCCAGCCCAGTTCCATCGCTGGGCGATGAGCGGAAGCGCTCGATCGCAGCTCCTAACAAGTATGAACCCAACACTTACACGCACCCACACCCTCACACACACGCAAACCGCGGCTCAGTTCTCGCGGCTGAGTTCTCGCGGCTCAGTTATTTTTTACACACGCAAACCCCCGCCGAGTCCCCTGGGAGTTGAGGCAGCGACACCGACCAGATCCCCGAATCCCTACGTGCCTACAAACCTACCTACCTACCTACCTACGTTCGAACAGCTGCATGTCCCCCCGCCACTCAACGAGCCTCTCCAAGCGCACCCCTCGTTGGCGATCGCAACACTTGGCAAGAGGCCCCAGCCACCATCACCGCCGTATGTACACCAACACCGTCATCACCGCCGTATCATCACCGCCGTCCTGTCATCATCACCACCGTCACCACCATATTCGCCCTCCGCCCTCCGCGCCCCCCTGGCGCACGAATACGTACTCGTACTGTACAAACATACATACATCCGGCTGCTGCTGCTGCGGCTGCGGCTGCGGCTGCTGCTGCTGCTGCTGCTGCTGCTGCTGCTGCTGCTGCTGCGGCTGCTGCACGTGGCGTGTTATCAGTAAGCTGAGCCACGTGTGTTTAATGAGAAGCCCACCCAGAACTGCCCAGGCCTACCTGTGTGTGTATGTTCTTGTGTGTGTTTGTCGGTGGCACCACAGCAATGTGTGTGTCCCCATGACGTGTGTGTCCGCCTGTCCCGCCGCCTCCGCTTCCCCGCCCCGCGGCACCACACTCAGTCCCCACACCCCCCCCCCCACACACACAGACACAGACACACACACACACAGAGTACATAAACAGCGCTCTAACGACACCGCCGCCTTCTATTCCTGATACGGGTCGGGCAATGGGTATATTATATACGCATACGGGCAAACTAGTGGGCGGCGCTCGGCCCCTCGCATGTCACGCACTCTTTTTCTGCCTGCTTAAATGCTCTTAAATAACACACACGCAGAGCACATCCGGGATCGGGCGGGCGGGCGGGTTGCAATTCTAAACACAGCGCACATCCGATGGTCAGTGATCACTACCGCTCACGTGCGCGCGCCGGCCATCCTGCGAGTTCCAGCATCCCGCCCACGTAGCACCCCGAACGAACCCAACGACACCAGGGGAGGGGGCCGTGCGAGCGAAGACCCCCCCGCTAGCGGTGCCCATGCATGCGGGGTAAGGGGCTCCAGGGAGGCTCTGCCGCCGCCCCGTACCGTCGGGCCGGGCCCTGCAGGGTCCCTGTAGCACCCACGGCCCCAGCCCGCCCGCGGGGGCGGGGCGGGGCAGGCGGGGCGGCGAGGTGGGGAGACGCTCCATTCGGCGGCGGTGTCTTCCTCAGGGCGCCAGGCTCTTCTCGATGTTCACGTAGCCATCACCGTTACCGTTGCCGTTACCGTTGACGGAGCAGTCGCGGCTGTCGACCACGCCGCAGCCGTTTCCGTTGCCATTGCCATTGCCGACGCCGCCTACGCGAGGGTGGGCATGTACTGAAGAGAAGGCGGGGAGGGAGGCATGCGGCGTTTGGGACGCGGGGGAAATGGGGATCACGGACGTCTACAGGAAGGAGCGGAGTGAGGTGGTTCAGGGGTGTTCTGGGCGAGCAGGAAACACGACAGACGGGGACAGGGGAGCGGACGGACCCAGCGGGATACTGGTTTGACAGCTCCCCTCCCCCCGTTTTGGGTTTATTTCTTTTTTCAATTTATCCCCCCGTTTTGACTGTCCCTGTCCCGCTCCCTTCCCTTTGCCTCATTCTCCGCCTTATCCTTCGCCTTGCCCTCCACCTTCGCTCCTATTCCCTTCTTTCCGCGCTCCTCCTCCTTGCCCTCCACCTTCGCTCCTATTCCCTTCTTTCCGCGCTCCTCCTCCTCCTCCTCCTCCTCGCTCCCCCCTTCACCCTCCTCCTCTTCCCTCCTCCAGTCCTCCTCCTCCCCCCCCATCCCCCTCCTCCCCCTTCTCCTCCTCCCCTTCCTCACCGTAGCCACTGGTGCTCTTGGTCTTGTTGGTCACGTCCAGACCCACCAGCTCCGCTTCCACACTCACACGCAACATCTTGGCCTGGAGGCGGCAGCAGGCCAAGGGGCACCAGCAAGAAGGGCATAAGAAGAGGGGGAGGAGTCAGTTCGTCGGGTGGCCTGTGGCAAAAGGGGTTGCAACGGGGAGCGGGGACGGGGCTGCGGCCATCAAGAGGTGGTACGTGCTAGGACCTAAGATGCTGTCTTGGAGGCGTAGCTCGGTGGGTGACTTGCGATGTGCGATGTGGGGTGAGGAAGGCGCGTTTCGTTGTCCATCGTGTATTTTAGATCAAGGACACACACACACACACACACACACACACACACACACAGGCCCCGAAGTAGGCAAGTGGTCCCGCGCTTGGAGATCCCCTGCACGATCACGGCCGCACAAGGCCCTGCCCCGCCGATGGTCCGAGTTCGAATGGCGACGCGTGACGGAAGCACAACCGGGGCGCAGGACAGAGATACGGCAGCGGGCCGATATGCACCCATCGGCATCCCTCCACGGCGCACCCGGCCCCTCCTCCCTCTCCTCCCGTCCTTCCCTCCCACCCCCAGGGGCGCAGTGGGGGGGACCGCACACCTTGTTGAGGATGTAGAAGAAGATGCCCATCATGACACAAGACCAGCCGATGATGGCCAGGATCTGCGGCGCGCGGGCGCGCGGGCGGGCGGGCGGGCGGGCATTGCCATCCCGACACCTCGGTGAAGAGCAGACGTCTCGGCGGGAAGGCAGGGTGGCAACGCCCGGAGAAGGAGGAGGCCGTCCTGGTCACGCCATTCCTAGGGTGGCATACGTCACACGTCGCTTGGGCCTGCACACGAGCCCGCTCCAGCGCCCAAGCATTCAACCGACATCTCCGGGCCGGGGAGCGCCCAAAGGTCCTCCACCGGAGGAGTGAATCCAACCACCAGTCCACATCGCATCGCACAGCACAGCACGAGCGGAGCGGAGCACAGCACGAGCGGGGCGCAGCATAGCACAGGTCAAGACAGCACAGCGCTCAGCCATGCCCCTTCCGCGCCCCTCCCGCCGCACCTCGACGAACTGGGCCAGCAGGACCTGGCCGTGGCCGCCGTAAAAGATGCCGTACCTGCATGCCGTACCGCAGCGGCATGCGCGTGGCCATCAGTAGGGGGCGAGGGTGATCGGAAACCAAAAGCGCGGGAGGCATGACAAATTTTGGAGGCGGCCTTAGGTTCGCGTTTGTAAACACAGCGCCTGTACAGCCCCGGGTGGCGGCCCCCTCAGGTCAATATGAAGACGGCGGCTCCCCCCTCTCCCCTCTCCCCTCCCCCCTCTTCCCTCCCCCCTCTCCCGGGCCCTGTGCGCAAAGAAATGCGTACCGCCTGCCCTCCTTGGCGTTGACGCCCCATGCCGTACTGCCGTACACCTCCTCGACGTAGTCGGGCCTGGCCAGCAGCCCTGGGAACAGCACTCCAAAGATGCCAACTCCGCCGTGAAGTGCAAACGCACTGACCGGGTCGTCGATCTGGGCGGACACGCACATACGCACACACACACAGACCCGCGGGACCCACGGTAGCATCATTACTAATGCACATACACGTACACATACACGTACACAAGGCCCAACACGGATAGAGCCTAAAGCTGCGGTGGACGCGTCGTCCCACCCGGCCGATGCGGGGGCTACGCAGTGAAGAGCCCTGGGAGGCGTTGCGGCCGCCCTGCTGCTGGGGGGACCTCAAGAGAACGCACCTTCCCGCCGAACGAGGTGGCGGAGGTGGCGGCGGCGTCCCAGCGCAAACCCCAGCCAGTAGTACCGCAGCCCGGGACGAGACCCCCACATCGCCCCGACACGACAGACGACACCCTCATGGACATCATACCGTATGCATGGGGGGGAGGGAAACCCCACATCAGCTGGTGTGGAACCGGTGGGTGACGAAACAAACCCACATCCGCCGCTGACGACTCGAAGACCCCCACCGCCCCGCCCCGCTACTGCGCCCCGCTACTGCGCCCCGCGACTGCGCCCCGCGACTGCGCGCGGGCCCCCCGCCACCCACCCTCAGGGTGTAGAGCGTCCAGTGGTCGAACACACAGAAGATGACGGGGGCGATGAGGCCGCAGATGATGGCCGCCCAGGGCTCGATGACGGAGCAGGCGCTGGTGACCGCCACCAGCCCCGCCAGCACCCCGTTGCACACCGCCACCGTGTCCCAGGTGCGGCTCACCAGGTACCGGTACAGCAGCATGCCCAGGCCGCCCGCGCCGCCCGCCAGCGCGGTGCACACGGCCACACGGGACACGATCTGGGCGGCGGGGGGCGTCGCGATCACCAGGTTGGAGCCCTGGGGTGGGGGGGAGGGGGGAGGGAGGGAGGGGAGGGCAGGAGAGGGCAGGAGAGGGGGGGAGGGGGGTACAGGACATTGGGGTGGAAGAGGCGGGAGGGGGGGAAGCGTTGGGTGAGCCCGGGTGTGAGGTGAGCGAGACTGACATGTGGGAGTGTATGGTGAGGAAGCTCTGGCTGTAGCCGATGACTTGTGGAGTTCGCCGTAACATCCTTAATAATGCGGGAGGTGCGTGGAGCCGTACAGCGCTCTTCGTCGGGTGATAGAGGGTGGTACGGTGCCGTATGTTCGGGACGCCGAGATGGGTCCCCTCCTCCCAGATACTAGCGAGGTGGCAGCACGAGGTGGGCGAGGTGCAGAACACCCGGGGGCCGCGAATGCCACCCGCTGCGAAGACGAAGGGACGCCGAGCGATGACGAGTAGGTACAGGAAACATCCTGCAGTGGCAGTGCCGCCTACAGCCGCAGCAGCACCTACGCTCCTCTTCCCCGGCTGGTCTCGGAGCCTCACCGGGTTGAAGCCAAACCATCCGAACCTGCGGCCGCAGTCATCCCAAGGGCAGCGGCAGGGGCCAGATTTTTTTAGCGGCACGATGGTGGGGTGGGGTGAGGTGAGGGGCAAATCATCCCCACCCACCCCTTGCGAGGACACCTGCTGACCCATGAGGAAACCACTCGTGACCGGGTACACCCTTCCCCTGTGCAGAGATCAGCGAAGCGCCATTCGCCGGACGCTGTCCACCGGCCCCCGGCATCCCACCACCCCATCTATCCGACAGATTGCCTCAATCTCGCCCTCCCTACGGTAATCTCCACTCTCTGTCCCCGCCCGCCCACTACCCACTACCCACTCCCCGCCACCCGCTACCCACCACAGCAGGAAGGTGCCCATCACCACCAGGGTGGCCGAGTGGCCCTTCATCTCGTTGACGGTGCCGTCGGCGGCGAAGCGGCCCACCCGCGGCCCGATGATCCAGGCGCCCATCAGGGAGGCGAAGCCACCTGGGAGGGCCAGGGGCAGGGGGAGGGGCAGGGAAGGGGCGATAGCGGGGTGCGGGTTTCGCTGTATTTACTGGCAAAAAGAGGGTGTGCAGGTAGTTCCGTCTGCGCGACCGGGAGGTGTGCGTTTGCATGTCGTGCACGGCAGAGGTGCAAGTGCGTCACGGTAACCAGCAAGTGCAACTTCAAACTTAAATTGACAACCCGGCGGCCGCTCGTCAGGACCAAGGACCAAGGACCAAGACCAACGACCGTCCCTGTGGTGGGTGGGGCCCCCGGGAGGGGGGCACCTCGTGGGAGTGTCCTCCCCTCAGAAGCCTGCTTCGGGGCCGCCCAGCCACTACCGCGCTGCTGTCCCCTTCCGGCCAAATGCTGGTGGGTGGCAGCCCCGCTCTTTCGGCGCAGACCATCACCAGCAGAACACCACCAGCCCGCCGGCTTGGCTGTGCCCCCCTCCTCCCCCCTCCTCCCCCCTCCTCCCCATCCCCCCTCACCGGTCATGTGCACCACACCGCTGCCCGCGAAGTCGATGGCGCCCACCTTGACGATGGCGGCGTAGCCGTCGTGGGCGCTGGGGTGGGTGGGGAGCAACGGGATGGGGCGGGGGGAGGTGGTGCGGCGGACGGTGTGTCGGGCACCTTGCGGGGGCACCTAGCGGGGGCGGACAGAGCTCCGCGAAAGCATCGCCAGTACGCCCACGTTTCGCGACACTCAGCGTCTCACTCAGTGCTGCTCGACCAGCGACCGGGTCGGGTCGGGCAGCCGCACAGCCCAGGCGGCAACGATGGGATAGCCCCAACCTGCCGCCATGAATGACGACCTACTCGTGCACACATACGGCCACAGTAGTCCCGGTTACTGACCAAAGACTACTCCCCTTTCGGTGCTGTGACCACACCCTCCCGGGGGCGCGGGGGGTCTATTCTTTTTCTCACTTACACCCCCTCCCACTTACTCAAACTCCTATACCCTCCCACCTTCCCTCCCTCCCGCCCGGTGCTGAGGTCACCCCTGCGGATCTTGTTGTGGCGGTCATGGCACGTGTCGCGCTGCGCTGCGCCGTGATATGCGCCGAGAGCGACACCGGGCCGGCACACCGCGGAATTCGCCCCGCCCCGCCCCTCCGCGCACGGGCCCTGTACGGCACCGTACGAACTCACGTGTTGTAGGCGCTCAGCCATCCGGTGGATCCCCAGACCCAGTGTACGACCACGGGGTACACGAAGGCGGACAGGTAGAAGCCGTACAGCAGGTAGGCCACAAAGTTGCAGCGCTCGGCCACAGCGCCCGACAGGATGGTGGTGGTGGCGGCGCAGAACGACCACTGGAAGAAGAAGTTGTGCCAGCCGAAGGTGGCGAAGTTTTCGCCGCTGTGGGAGGCCGCCGTCGTGTAGCTGCGGGGATGCACCACACGGCGGTCGATGAACAGTCCCGTCTAGTCACGGAGGGGACCTACCGGTCGGTGGTGCCGCGTGCCGGTCGACGGATAAGTTGAATGAATGAATGAACGTTACAGCGGACCCCGAAAAGGGATCAACGATGTATAGGGTACCAGGTCACGCCCCAGCGGGCCCCACCGACAAGGCGGAAATGTACCCTCACATCTCAACGCCGCGAGCAAAAAATACAGAGGGTAAGATGTCGTGCGGCCACGGGCCCCCCGGTGTGTGCACCAGCAGGAGGGAGGTCTGACATGTCACATGCATGGTGCGATGTGCAGGCGTGTCAGCAGTTCCGGTGAGGTGCTCCCACGACAAGCACTTCATGACGACCGAGGACCGACGCCGCATATCGTTGGGTTCGGGGTCGGCTGCACATTGGCTCTCAGAGGTCAGAGCCGTGTCAGGTCCGGTCCGGTCTGGGACGGTCTGACGAGGCCGACAGGTCACAGTCGCCACCAGACCTCCGCCCCTTCCATCGCAGCTCGCACCTGAGCGCGAAGTTCCAGTTGCCGATGAAACCTGGACGTAAGTGCACGGGAAAATAACAAATTTGATTTTCGGATTGTCCTGAGGCAAAACGGTACGGCGCGTGCGCTGACATGTGGGTCTGGCAACGGACGCCAACTGACGTGCCTGGTTAGGCTCTCTCAGGAAACGGCGGGCGGGCGATGATGTATCACACCGGCGACAGACGCATGCGCTCAAAGCAAGTGCGGAAATCATGCACTCACCGTTGCCGTCGGTGTTGGGCTTCAGGCCGAACGCAAAGGCGTACCTGCGGACATGCATGAGCGGGCTCAGGGTTGCGTCACAAGCAGGCTCCATCAGGAGCCAGCAGTTGTGAGCACGAGTACAGTCTTTGCCAACATTTTTTACATCAAAACATTAATAAAGTAAAGGCATGTAGCTATGGGGCATCCTTTAGTTGCCATGTCTGCAGTCAGGCGCGTGCAGGCGTCTGCATTGTGTGTAACCCAGATCCTCACCCAAACAGGTAGAACCCGATGGCCCCCACGCAAGCATCCAAGACGTTTTTCAGGAGGATGTTCATGCCTGCAGCGCACGGGAGTTAGCAACCGGGGGGGACAGCCACGGGAAGCGCGACACGGCGATCACCGATGTTTGAGATCTAGGACGCGATTTAGGACGCCTGGAACGCGAGTCCTGGTCTGTAATTAGCCGGCATTCGATTCCCTCGGAGCAAGCAGCTGTGAATTGACTGTTACTTTCGATTGTGAGGCGAATATCAAGTAGACCCAACCACCTGGAACAAGACCAGAACTTACAGTTTTTCGACCGGATCGAGCCGGCGCAGAGCTGCAGACATAAAGACAAGTCAGTGTCATGCGTCCTTATCAGAATGCGTTGTGGCACGTGGCCGCAAACCGAGGTAACCGAGGCTACAGACGACAACCACACAGTCTGGGCGCGTCGAACACGCCATCTCAGCAGATTCGACAGAATATCTCACCACCGCAAAGCCTGTACCGTAGTAGAAAGGAATGAATTTCAGTCGCCCGTTAGTAGCTGGCACGTGTCAACCGTCCAGGATAACAAGGGTTTTACATTTGGCAGCATTCTGCGTCCTAGTCAGGAAACCTACCAAGCTGCATCATGAATACCATGTAGCCATTGTAAAGCATAAAAGCCACGTCCAACGCTTGTGACGTGTCAGAGGCCTTCGTCATCGCGCTCGCGGACTGGGAGATAAGATACATGTTTAGGCAATTTTGCACGCCATCACATCCCATTCCATCCGGTGTCGGTGTGCATAGGCCCTCAATTTCCGACTGCTGCAGCCCATATGACTCTAGGGCACCCAATGTATCAAGAGAGCACTGGCCTAAGGGCCCAGTGAACACAGATACGCTCATCCTTACACCACTTTGTTTCTTCTGAAGATCTTGAATATAATTGCCTAACGCGAGCTCTCTTTATATTTGAAACCTTACTCTAACGACTGTCGTATAAACGGTCAGGTCACCTGGTCGGGTCACCTGACGTTACCCCGTGACCTGTTCACCCCGACACCAATGCGGTCGGACAAAATTAAGCATTGTGACCTTTAACTATTTTAATTACCTCTCTTGGCATCAGGATCACTTGCTTTTAAGACGACGGGTTCGGAGCACGGAGTCTCTCTCACTTCTCCGTGGATGTGTGATTATGTACTTCGTAAGCTTGACGTGATCAGTCTGACAAGCCGGAACAAAACATCTGCTTCCCTTGTCGTGCCCGTACGTACGCGCAGAAGACAAACTCTTGGCCACCAACCGCGTGGCTGTGCACAAGTAAAGCTTTGCTTTCGTGATATCCGGACTTGCCAGCTGCACTATTTTTGCGGGGAGGCGTTTGCATGCGAAGTGCGCCATCGATGACGAGTGTGCGATGCCTGCGCGGCTAGTTTCGTAACGCAGCCTTAAAACTTGGGCCAGATGCGGGGTCTCGGCGGAGCAACGCGCAAGGAGCAGACCAGGTGCGGGTCAGGTTTCAATCCGGAATATGACCTCAAACCGCACCGCACGCCCGGCTGCGCCCGGCAGCGCGCAACAATGCCCCTCTGCTCCGCAATCCACGCCCTGCCCTGTGGCCTGACACTACCTGTCCCCAACCCAGCCAGCTTGGGCACCTGGCCTCACACTTGAGCCTCCTCATGCAGTAATGCTCACATGTCTCACAGCATGCCCAAACCCAAGTGCCACCGCTACCTCTCTCCCGCCCATGCCCTCCCACCCCCTCCCCCCTTACCCTGCATTTCCTTCCCCCAGGGATGAGCTGCTTGACGCGGTGCGAGCGGAGCGGGCCGCCCGCAGCGGGGCCAAGCAGCGGGCCAAGGCTGCGGCGGCCATCCAGCGGGTGTGGCGGGGCCACCGGGCGCGGAGGCGGCTGCGGGAGGCGCTGCTGGCCGAGTGGGCGGCCTCGTTCGGGCCCCGGGTGGCGGCCCCGGGGGCGCAGCTGAGCGGTCGGGAGGTGGCGGGTGAGGGGTCCAGGGTGGGACCCGCCCAGGGGGGGTGGGGGATGTGGCCGGTGGGGATGGTTCGGTGACCGAAAAGGAGTCACCTTCCTGGGTTTGTAGCATGCTGAGTTGCTTGCCGTGTGCAACGAACGGGAGACAGGGAGGAGGCAAGGGGGGCGGGGTGCGTTGATGCCGCGTGCTCGTGTGGGTTATATTTGGATGGGGTGGGGTGGGGTGGGGTGGGGCGCTGCCCGGGGGCGGTATCGTGGGCCCTACTGGCTGTTGGCGCTTGTCCCACAGTTCCTTGGGAGGGAGACGACGAGGCGGCGTGAAGTGGGTCCCGTGGCAGGGCAGGACACTAGGGTGGGTGCGGGGGGGATAGAGCGTGTAGGAAATGGGCAGACAGATTGAAGCTGCGCTGCTGTCAGAGCAGAAGGTCGATTGGCACCGATTGGCACAGGGTACAGGGCCACAGATTTCCAGCGACGATGACGTTGTCGGCCTCGTCGGTGTCGGAATCGAGTGCAACACGTACGGGGGTGCAACACTTACGGAAACGAGTAGGTTGCCCAAAACCATCTTCCTAAACGAAGTAGGAAAAACAATCGGGCGCTGGTGGCGTGTAGAGGAGCCCTAGCTCCCAACGGGTGCCCCTGGGGACCATGGGTGCCCGTTCGCCCCCTCCGACGTGTATTGTTGTGCTGTGTCATGACCCTGCCCCCGCCCCCCGCCCCCCGGCCCCCGCCCCCCTGCATCCTGCCCCGCCCGGTTCCGCCCGGTTCCACGCGCCTTAGATACCCTTCCGCAGCGAGCACTACCCCTCCAACAGCTGTCCGGCCCGCCCCCGTTCCGCTCTCCCGGGTCCCACCCCCGCCCTCCCTTCCCGCTCAAGCCCGCAGACAAGCTACTGCCGCCGCTGTTGTTCCTGCTCAAG
The DNA here is from genome assembly GCA_003117195.1 of Eudorina sp. 2006-703-Eu-15. Classification (NCBI taxonomy): domain Eukaryota; kingdom Viridiplantae; phylum Chlorophyta; class Chlorophyceae; order Chlamydomonadales; family Volvocaceae; genus Eudorina; species Eudorina sp. 2006-703-Eu-15. Next base: position 649,466 of record BDSI01000009.1, read on the forward strand.
CAACCTGGCGCGGGTATGATGACGTCAGCTGCCGTACAGCGGCAGCAGCCGGTGGGGCCAGCCGGAGCTGTCGCGGGGCCTGCTGCTACTGCCGGGGATGCCCTGCTACTGCCGCCGCCGGGCAGTCCCCTCTCCAATATGATCCGCGGGTCGCTGGCGCTGCTGCTCCGCACGTGCAGCGCCACTGACCCACGGGACAGCTACCTTGCCCTGGCGGTGGCGGCTGACAGGGCGCAGCGGGTGAGCGTCGGGGGCGCCCCCGGCGCGTACTATGTACGACAGAAAGATTGCATGCATGCTGTACGGCTTGTGCATGGGGTGGAGCGGGGGTCGCCAAGCTTTGGTGTGTGCAGCAGTGCGTATCACATCACATCACATCACATCACACCACACGGTGTCCTCCTCCCCCTCCGGCCTGGCCCCTGGTCCCCCTGACCCCCTGGTCCCCGGGTGGCTCCAGGCTGCCTGGCGGGGTCAGGCCTGGAGGCTGCTGTCCACATGCGGCCGACTGGTGGCTGCTCCTCGACTGACACCACCGGGGGTTACCCCCGGGGCCGCCGCCGCAGCAGCAGCAGCAGCCGGCGGTAGGCCCTCACCCGCCCACATAGGGCCCCAGCAGTCGTCGCCACAGCGGCAGCAGCCGCCGGGTCGCTCCGCCGCCGCCGGTGGTGCGGGTGGGGGTGGGGGTGCGGCCGGTGGCCCCTGCCCGGCCCATGTGGTGGTGGGCGGGGGGGACCCGGTGATTGACGCGGCGGCGGTGCGGCTGGCGGCGCTGCTGACGGACGCGACGGCCTGGAAGGTGGTGGCGGGGGCGGAGGGAACGGCGGGGGCGGCAGGTGCGGGGTGGGGTGCGGGCGGGGGCGGATAGGGCGTAGGGCATAAGGGTGAAAGCGCAAACAAGCCCGGGGGTTACTAAACGGGAACACAAGCCCGGACGAATCTGGACAAGCCCGGGAGGCATTCAAGGTGTAGGTGAGGCATTCAAGGTGTAGGTGAGGCAGCGGAAGGAGGAGAATGAGAAGGAGAATGAGGAGGGGGGGTCCAGGAGGGGAGACGGAGCGCGACCCCTCTGCGGAGGCAGCGCCCCACACAGATCACCCCGATCCCCCATGTTTGCAATGGAGTCCCAACGACAACAAAAGCAGCAAAGCTTGTCAGATGCAGGAGGGGCGACGACACCCGTTTTCCCCCGCTGTGCGGCTGCGCGGCCGAGGCACCGGCCTGGCAGCTGATCGCTGGAGGGGGGGCTGCGGCCGGTGCGCCTTGCAGGCAGCGGCGGTGGTGCTGCTAATGGCGGTGGCGCTGGCGCTGGCGGTGGGGGCTGCAGCAGCGGTCGCGGCGGCTCAGAGCGCGCCGCCGCGGAGGAGGCCGCCGCCTTCCTGCGCAGCAAGCTCGCGTCACAGCCCCAGAGCCTGTTCGCGGGCCTGGCTCGCCTGCTGGAGGTCAGGAGGCTGCAGCAGGAGCAGCAGCACCAACACCAGCAACAACAATCCCAACCCCAGCCACAACAACCCCAGCAGCAGCAGCAGCAGCAGCAGCAGCAGTTGCAGCAGCAGCTGCTGTCACGCCTGCTGGGCCTGGTGATGGCGGTGCTGAGGTCAGCCCTGGATTTGGATTCCGATCTGGATCCGGGCGCGGCCCCGGCGTCGCAGCGGCAGCGCGCCGGCGACGGCTATGGCAGCGCCAGCGGTGGCGCCAGTGGCGGCGGTGGTGGCGGCGGCAGCTCGCAGGCCTGCCTGGCGGCGTTCTCCCGACTGGTGCTGGTGGCTCCGGGGCTGGTGGGGCTGGTGCCGCAGGATATGCAGGTGGGGGTGGGGGTGGGGGTGGGGGTGGGGGTGGGGGTGGGGGTGGGGGCGGGGGTGGGGGTGGGGGTGGGTCCGAGGACAGCGGCAGGCTGTCCCGGGCCGCCTGTGGCTGTCACACTCTCCCCCCCAGGAGCAGCCCTCTCACAGCTCTCACAGCCCCTCCCTCCTGATCCCCCCACCCGTCTTGCCCCCCAGGTGCGCAGTGGCCCGTCCACCGTTGACCGCACACCCCACATGCCCCCCCGGGGGTGACGAGGATGCTTCCTCCTGGCGCCACGCACGCGCCGTCCCCGCACCCACCCCCCTATCGCCGACCCCCCTAGCGAGTTCATCGTTGCCCCCCCTTGGGCTGTACCCCGATCGAGTCACCCGGGGGTGGGGGGCGGCCCATGCGCCACCGGCCCCATCCCCACCCCCTCAGTTCCCCTTTGCCTGCCCATACGCTGTACGACCGCCCTCCCGGCCCCGCAGGCCCGCTTCCGGAGCTCGGGTGCCTTCTCCCGTCTCTGTCGTGCAGTACGGCAGCAGATATCCAGCCACACGCTGGGGGGCCCGGTGGAGGTGAGCATGGCGCGGGGTGTGTTATTAGGCATGGCGGTGTGTGTGTGTGGGGGGGGGTCTGTGTGTGGGTCGGGGTGTAGGAAAATCGGTAAACACATCCAACGATCCAAGGTGCGCTGTCTGCCAGGAGGGTAAGGTCCGGTGAAGAGGGGTGGTAAAAACTCCGGGATCGGTCTGGCGACCGCTGCTGCTGCAAGCGCCGCCGCCGCAACTGCCGTCGCCGGAACAGCGACTTGGTTGGGTGCTTGCGGGTGGCGAGGTCCGGCGAGGAGGCCAGGGAGGGAAGTTGTGCACCCCCGGGGTGTGACACACCCGCCCGGCGGGTTGGTGTCCAGGCACCAGGGCGCCCCCCATTCCGTCTCCTACCCAGTCGCCACCGCCTCTCCGCACTCCCCCCACCCCCCGGCCCCACCCCACGCCGGTCGGACGATCCGGGCACTTAACTCCTACACAATCGGAACACAGCAGGGACCACGACCCGGGGAATCTGGGCCCTCCCCACGGCTGCTACGTCCCCTGCCCACCCCATCCGGGTGCGGCCCACTCTTCTCCGGACCTTCGCTCTGGCAGTCAGCCCAGTCTGAATACGGTATACCTACCCATGTCCCATACCCCTTCCAACCCACTCATCCCCCCACCCCCTCGAACCGTCGCTCTGGCAGCAGCGCAGTTTGAATATGTTTACCAGTATCCTACACCCCCACGCCCTCCCCTCCGGCCAGGCCGCCTGGTGCCTGACCAACCTGCTGCAGCTGCTGCTGGGGCCCCACATGCACTCCATGGGGGCCCCGGGGGTCACTCCAGGCGGGGGCGGCGGAGGGGGCCCCCGCGGGGTGGAGGTGCTGTCGCCCCCGCCCGACTCTCTGTGGGGCGGGGGAGGGGAGGTGGCGGAGGAGCTGGCGGCCACAGCGGCGGCGCTGATGGACCTCATGGCACGGGGCAGGTGGGGGCGTCTGTGTTCGGTTGGGGAGGCATGGGGTGTGTGTGTGTGTGTATGGTTGCAAATTTGCAGGTAAGCGTGGGAATGGGAGGGCGGGCGGGAGGGGAACTGGGGTTCCGGGGAGGGGGTGCTGTTCATCCCCATCGGGGGAGGTGCGGATCACCCCGCCCTCGCATTCGTGTCAAGAGAGGGCTGTTCACCCCGCCCTCGCCCGCGCGGGTGTTTCACGTCCTTCACGGCCTTGACCCATTTCCCACCACCACCACCACCACCACCACCACCACCACCACCATAACCTCTTCTTCGGTCTGGCACGTAGCGCAGGTTGTTCCCCGGCATTCCCCTCGGCCTCTCACCGCCCCCTTGTCCCCTTGTGGGTCCCCTGCCCCCCGGGGGGGGCGGGCGGCCGCCTGCAGGCTCCACGGCAGCCCGGAGCTGGCTGCCGCCGTGTCGGGGCTGTGGCCGCTGGGGCAGCGGGGACTGCTGCTGCCGCTGCTGACGGCGCTGGAGGTGCGGCGGGGGGGGGGGCCCGCCCGCTCTGAGGGGGCCCGCAGTCCGCACACCCCGGGGGGTGTGGGTGGTGAATGAGTGGCTGCTCGGGTGAAAGCCGCGGTCGCGACCGGTGTTTCAAGCCTGCCCCCACACACACACACACCGGCTTCTCCTTGCTAACACACCGGCTTCGGGGACTGGGCGGCTCGGGCGGGTTCCTCACCTCACCCACCACGCACCGGCTTCCTGTCTCAGGGCTCACAGCTCAGCCCCCCCCCCCCTGGACGCGCAGCCTAGAGGGTATCTCATGAACTTTGGGTCCCTTCCTCCAGCGGGTGTTGTGGGTTGCTTGTAGCTGTCCGGATCGGGGCGGGACCCTGGAGTCCACCCCTGGAGTCCACCCCTAGAGTCCACCCCTGGAGTCCACCTCTCCCGACTCCCCGCGTGAGGTGTACCTGGGTCCGTGGACCCCACACCGTGCGACCCCCGGCCCCGCCCTCGAAACCCCGAACGCCCCCCTCCCCCCGCCCGGCCCTCCCGCCCTGCAGCCCCGCAGCGGCGGTGTGGAGGCGTACGCGGACATGTGCTGTGCCGCCATAGACCTGATGCCCAGGTGGGTGGAGGGGTGGAGGGGGGCGGAGGGGTGGAGGGTGGAGGGGTGGGTTGGAATGATCCGCAGCACCACCACCACCACCACCACCCCCACGACCCGCAGTACAGGCGGCCTCTGAGGCCCCGTCGGCCGCCTTTGCTCCCCCCCAGCGCCCGGGTTCGTGCTTCGGGTTTATTTCTTTTTTCCATTTAACCCCCAGCGCCTTCCCCCCTCCCCGTCTAACCCCCTCCCCTTCCCCTTCCCCCTCCCCATTCCCTCCTCCCCATCTATCCCCCTCCCGGCGCCCCCGGGCCCCTCCCTGCAGGCTGAGCACCGCCTTCACGGAGGAGGGCACCCGGGCAGGTGGGTCCGCGGCGGGGTGTGGTGGGGTGGGGTGACAGCTCCGATCTGGAGGGGAGGGTCGGAGGAGCAGTCCGGGTGGGGGTCTCTGCGGATGCATGCATGACGCTGCTGCATGGCGCATGGAGGCATGTAGCTGCGTGTGTGCACGTGCCACTGACCCCCCTGCTCCCGCCAATGTCCTATACCCCCCCCTCCCTCGACCACCAATCCGCTGCGCGAAGCTTCCGCCCTCCCCACCCCTTGCCCTGGCAGTCAGCGCAGTCCATGGCTGCTCAGCAATTCGCTATGCCCTCGCACCCTCCCACCCTCCCACCCGCAACCCCCACACCCACCCACCCCTCCGGCCAACCTCAAGACGTGCCGGGTCTGCTCAACGCGCTGGCCTTCTCCCCGGGCGTGTTGCCGCTGCTGTGGCGGTGGCTGTGTTTCGCGCTGCGGCTGCCCCGGGAGTGCCCCGCGGCCGCCACCCGGGGGCTGGATGTGGCGGCGCTGGCCGGCGGGTTCGCTGGGCTGCCGGGCAGGAGGGCGCGGGTGCTGGGGCTGTTCTGCAGGTGGGGTATCGGGTCGGCGGGAGGGAGGGAGGGGGGGCGGCGGGAGGGTGGGGGAGGGGGGGGGGTATAGGAAATTGGTAGACATATTTATACATTATACTGCGCTGCTGCCAGAGCGAATTTCCGATAAAGACTGGGTGTGGGGAGGGTGTGGGGAGGGTGGGGGGAGGGTGGGGGAGAGGGTGTGACCTTGAAGCGAGCCCTAGCAAGGTACGTCCTTGAAGCGAGCCCTATCTCTTCCCCTTTGCACGTGTCTGGCAGATTTTGCTTTTGTTGTCTGTTCAGCCCCGCTGCAGCTGGCCCCAGCCCGCCTCCCTCCTCCGGGCGATCCACTGCGGCATCCAATGACCCATGGGTCACGTCCACCCACAGGCATCACCCCGCCCCGCCCCGCCTTGACCGGCCTTGCTTACCTTGCCACCCCCACCCCACGCACCCACCCACCGCCCGGCTCCCCCTTGAAGCTCCCGCCCCCCTCCCCCCCGCCGGGCCCCTGTCTCCCTCTCCAGGGTGTACGCCCAGCTGCTGCTGGTTCTGGACGACGGCGAGTTCTACGAACTGCAGCAGCCCCTGGAGCTGGCGGCCGCCCGGGGGGTGGGCACCAGCCTCAACTCGCTGGTCTTCCACACCTACCTGCCCAAGGTGGGGGCAGGGCGGGGGGGTGGGTGGGGTGGAGAGGGGAGGGGGGGGAGGGAGACGGGAGGGGGGAGCGGCCAGGTGCAGGAGGAAGTGAAGTGTGATGGCGGGGAGAACGGGCATGGGGGCAGGGGAGTAGGCGCGGTACAGCGCACAGCACAGCACAGCATGGCACAGCACAGCACAAATAGCGCAGTGCAGCACAGCATACGCGAACGCGACGACGGCAGCGGAGGAAACCTGCAGGCCACCGCTCCCCCTCACTCGCATCCAACGGGATGGAACGCCCCACCTGTACCTACCAATTCCTCTGCCCGGAACCCCATCCCCACCCTAACCCTACCCCTAACCCCAACCTCGACCGGGCCCCCCTCCTCCTCGCCCCCCCCCGATGCCGCCCCTCCACAGCCGCCTCCCGACGGCAGTCGGGCCCCCCCCGCCCCCCGACCCGGGGACCCCGACTTCGCCCTGCTGGCCGAGTGGGCACCCCGCCTCCTGCGCGCTCTGTACGAACGTGATGTACGACGGCCGTACTGTCAGTCGCTGCTGTGGCTGGCGCCGTACAGGGAGATGTTTGGGGTGGACGACGAGTCGGCGGGTGAGGAGCTGTCTGTCCCGAGGGCGGGGGGGAGGGGTGGAAAGGGGGTGTTAGGGGGAACTGGTGAGTGTGTGTGTGTGGGGGGGGGGGGGGCGGGGCCTGGTGGAGGAATCTGGTGGCGCGTGTGCGTCGGGTTCGAAAGGCTGTGGGTGGGACTGTGGGTGGCGCCCCCCGAGCTGGCTGCAGGAGTCAAGGGCGCCGTGTTTCGCGTGGTCCGTGGGGGATTCCTGGGGGATTCCAGTTGGGGGCGTCGTGCCGTACGTAGAGGAATCCGCGGTACGGAGGCAAGAGGCAAAGCGCTGCTGCATACAAGTAGGAGGGAGCCAGCCCCTCCTCCTTCCCCTGCTCCCCCCTCCCCCTGCCCCGGTGTCCTGCACTCCTCCGGTCCCTAAGCCCTAATCCCTCCGCTCTCCCCCTCTTGACTCCAGTCACCCCTGCCGCCCCACTTCGCCCCTCTCTCCTCCGGCCCCCCTGAACGGCTCCAATACCCCTCTCTCCTCCTCCCCCTCTTCCCCGCAGCCCCCCCGGTCCCGGCACTGCCCGCCGACGAGGGGGACCCGGGGGCCCATGCAGCCCCCGACCCGGCCCATGCCCGCATCGGGGGGTTCACCGCGGGGGCGGTGCTGCTAGCGCTCGTGTACGGGGGGGAGGGCGACGAGGAGGGCGGCGGGGGCGGCGGCGGCGGCGGGTCCGGCGGCGGCGCGGAGGTGGCGGCGGGGGGTGTCGGAACGCCGGCGCTGCAGGTGTGCAGAAGCGGGGTGGGGTGGCCTTATGCGTGTGCATAGGGATGCGGGCCAGCGCAGCAGCAGCCGGGGTGTGTGTCCCGCGTCATCGGAGCGGAGGGGGGGGACACGGACGCCGGGGGCGGCTAAGAGCCGTGTCAGCCCGGCCGGGTGCGACCGACGTGATGACAGGAGCCATTGCACCTCCTGGGTCGTAGGTGATCCGTCCCTTGCCGCGGAGGGTAGGGGCGGTGGGGGCCATTGCCCCTCTCCCCTCTCCTCCCCTCCCCTCCTTGGACACGACACCATCGGGAACGAACCCCGGGGCGCGCAGACACGTCCGGCATCTCCGGTGACGATTGGAAAGGGCTCGGCGGTGCGGACAGAGCCCCTCGGAACCGAACCCTGCCGTGTGTGGTGGTGGTGGTGGTGTGTTTTGCGCCTGCCCCATCGCCCAGCCGCCCTCCCTTTTTCAAGGTGTGCCGTCCCTGGAGGGATGGAGGGATCTGCTTCCCGATGCGTATCGATCGCATGACCCCCCTCCTACCAATGTCCTATACCCCCTCCACCCCACCCACCCCGCTCAGAGGCGGGCGCCCTGCTGCCTGGATGGTCCCGCGCTGCGGCCCACGTCGCCCCACACTCGCCCACCTTCCGTGCCGCGTCTACCCACCCAACCCCGCTGACCCCACCCCCAACCCATACCCCCAACCCCACCCCCTCACCCCAGACCAAGGCGGGTGAGGGCTGCCGGCCCAAGAGCCTGGCTTCTCTCCTCAAAGTCTCACCGCAGGTAGGGGGGTTAGGGGGTTAGGGGGGTTAGGAGAGGGGTGGGAGAGGGGTGGGAGAGGTGCAGGGGAGGGGGAAAGGGGGGTAATGGGGGCCAGAATCGGCGGGAGGGTGTGGATGACACCCGCCCGGCTGCGTTGCCGACGTGCCGCCCCGTGGATCACTGCGGGGGGATGGGGAGAGCGGGGGGGGGGCGATGCGGGCGAATCTAAACTGCGGCAAAGGCCAGGGGGTGCAAGGCGGACACCGTCGCTGGAGATCCCTCCCTGGTACAGTTGATTTTTCACCGGACGTGTGCTCTAGCAGCAGCGCAGTTTTAATTCGTCGACCAATATCCTACACACACACACACCCGGGATGGGGGGGGTACTCTTGAGGGTTCTCTGCCGGGTCCTGGATCGGCTGGCAGTCAGTCTGCGGGTATGCCAGTCGGCGGATTCGCGTTGGCCTCTCCCTCGCCCTCCTTTAGGCCCTTCCACCCTCGTTTGCATCGTCTCTACACGAGTAGTTGATAAGGCCTACCCGGCATATGGTGCGGTCTCCCTCCCCCTCCTCCTCTCCCTCTCCCTTCCCGCCCTCCCCTTTCCCTCCCCTCCCACGGAATACGTCTACCAATTTCCTATATTCCCCTCCCCCCCGCTTTCCCCTGCCCCCTACCCCCCAGTCGGTGCCCTTCTCCCGGCGAGTGGACCTGTTGAGGGCCCTGCTGGCGGAGGACAAGCGGAGGGGCGGGTGGGACCGGCCGGGGCAGGCCCGGGCCATCAAGGTGCGGAGGGGCGGGGTGGGGGTGGGGGAGGGAGAGGTCGAGGAAGGGGCAGGGCTTATGATCACAGGCAGGGCCGCGCCGGGGCTGTCTGCGTGGGTCTGTGTGTTTGGCGAGGAGAGGCCCACCCCGACCAACCCGGACCTGACATATTGACCAGGGTTCCGCTGTGTACGTGTGTGTTTGAAGTGTGTGAATGGGAGGGGCGGAGTCACAATGCCCTGAGCGGTGGTGTGAGGGGGGAGAACACCGGGGGGGGGGGGGGGGGGGGGGGGGGGGGGGGGGGGGGGGGGGAGAACACCCGGGCGGTGGTGTGAGGGGGGAGAACACCCGGGCGGTGGTGTGAGGGGGGAGAACACCCGGGCGGTGGTGTGAGGGGGGAGAACACCCGGGCGGTGGTGTGAGGGGGAGAACACCCGGGCGGTGGTGTGAGGGGGGAGAACACCCGGGCGGTGGTGTGAGGGGGAGAACACCCGGGCGGTGGTGTGAGGGGGGAGAACACCCGGGCGGTGGTGTGAGGGGGGAGAACACCCGGGCGGTGGTGTGAGGGGGGAGAACACCCGGGCGGTGGTGTGAGGGGGGAGAACACCCGGGCGGTGGTGTGAGGGGGGAGAACACCCGGGCGGTGGTGTGAGGGGGGAGAACACCCGGGCGGTGCGGCGCTGCAAGGCTGTGAGTGTTTTGAGGGGGTGGGTGGGTGGGGGGCGCGGGGACCGCTGCGCGCGTCAGCCTGCTGGATGCTGGAGGCGGCCCTATCCACACGGGCCCTACGTTGACATACACATGCCGTACACACACGCCCCTAGTACTTCGCTTCTCGCGGCTCAGTTTCCTTTTGCACACACCTCGCCCTTCTGGTAAGTATTCTCTTGCAAGTGTAATGGCGGTTGGGTCAGTTCGGGGGGGCCCCTCACTGAACACACACCAGCTGAGTCACCCGTGACTGAACACACGAACCCTCGGGTACTCACGCCTCCCCCCTTCCCCCTCAGTATCATTATGTCCACCAATTTCGTATCCCCGGGCCCCCCTCCCCCGCCTTCAGGTCACCATCCACCGCAGCAGCCTGATTGAGGACGCGTATGCGGGGCTGGCGCATCGGGGCGCGGGGCTCAAGGGGCGGCTGCAGGCAGGCGGGGGGGGAGGATGTGTGTGTGTGTTGGGGGGGGGTCCGGCACTGAGGGGACGTTGGCATCCGGTGCCACTGAGGGAGCCCCGGGCGGAGCGAAGAGAGCTGGGGGCTGTGGGGGGGTGCGAGCGTGGGGGGCTGGCGTGGGGGGCTGCTGGCGTGGCAGGGATCAAACTGTGGATGCACAGCGGCCGCGGCTGTGGCCTGTGGTCTCCGCCCCCCCCCCGCGACTCCCTCTGTGTCATATCCACCCCTCTCCCGTCACCCACCTTCCATCGCACCGCCGCGCACCCCCCTCCCCCTCCCCCTCACGCGCAGTATGAATATGTCCACCAATTTCCTGTACCCTACCCCTACACCCTCCCGCCCCCTCTCTCCCCCCCCCTCCGCAGGTGGTGTTCGTAAACGAAGCCGGCATGACGTGAGTGCGGCTGCGACCGAGATTGCTTGTGTGTTGGGGTGGGGTGTGGGGGAGAGGAGAAAATGTGTTTAGAACTTTAGATGACCCCAATGAGGGGACTGCGGGGGAGCGGGTTGAAGGGCGGTCCTCGGTCCGCGCCCCTGTGGGTCCCATCACTTGCGGCGCCCCGTCTCCCGCCTCCACCTCGCCCCATATTCTCCCCCCCTCCCCCGGGTAACTTCCTGTACCTTCCCCCTGCTCGGCGCCATCACCCCCAGTGAGGCTGGCCTGGACTTCGGGGGGCTGCAGAAGGAGCTGCTGGAGAGGGTGGTGTCGGCGGGTGGGGTGGGGTGGGGTGGGGTGGGTGGGGTGGGGTGGGGTGGGGTGGGGTGGGGTGGGGTGGGGTGGGGTGGGGTGGGGTGGGGTGGGGTGGGGTGGGGTGGGTGGGGTGGGGTGGGGTGGGGGGGGGGGGGGGGGGGGGGGGGGGGGGTGGGGTGGGGTGGGGTGGGGTGGGGTGGGGTGGGGTGGGGTGGGGTGGGGTGGGGTGGGGTGGGGTGGGTGGGGTGGGGTGGGGGGTGGGGTGGGGCCAAGCACCAGGGAGGGTAGGCGGGGAGTGGGGGAGCCGAGGGGTATTCAACCGCTGACAGCACCAAGAGGGAGGGCACAGGGCTGCCGGGGCGGACTGACCCGCAGCAGCGCCGTTAGCGAGATGGGCCGGGGGGGCCGAGGGCCCTAGCCCTAGGGCCGTCGAGTGGGAGCGGCCCGCCAGCGGCCTTGCCCACACACCCATCAGTCTTCGTCAATCTAACGCCCAACAGTCTACCCTTTCGCTTTCCCCGGGGCGCTCGGAGACCTCATCTTAGATGTGCGCACCACCGCTACCACCACCTCGCGTTCTCCCCTGGCGCACAACACTGTTGTAGCTGGTAACCTCCCCCTGTCCACACACACCCGGGTACTCTCTGGCCCCCCATCATCACACCCACCCTCCTCAGGCCTGGACGCCAACTATGGGCTGTTCACGTCCACCCCCGACGGCCTCATCTACCCCAACCCGGCGGCGGAGAGGCTGGACGGGGGCCTGGCGCTGCTGGAGTTCATGGGTGAGGGGGGGAGAAGGGGAGTTGGGGGGTTGGAGTTGGAGGCGCCGGGAAAAACGGGCCTGCATGGCAGTGTGCAGAGCTGCAGACCACTTGCATCCGGTGGTGTCCGAAACCCGCGGACGCACACGCCCGGTCCGGCCCGGTCCGGTCCGCCTGCTCTTCGGCGTCCGCGCCCTCGCCCTCGCCCGCGCTCTCGCCGCACACAACACTCTTCCTTTGCGATATCATTACCATCTAACCACGTGCTCCTCGGCCGCCCGCTCAACCACCGACCCACCGACCCACCGACCCACGCACCCCCCGCCCCCCAGGCCTCATGTTCGGAAAGGCGCTGTACGAGGGCATCCTGCTGCCCGTGCCCTTCGCGCACTTCTTCATCGCCCGACTGCAGGTGGGTGCGGGCGGTAGGGGGTCATCCGGGGGGCGGGGGGGAGGGAGGCAAGCGGAGCGCGTTTGGGAACCCCAGCCTCCAGCCTCCAGTCCAGGGGGGTCCGTCCGTAAGGGGCGTACTTGACTCGTTCAGTGGGGCCCCGGCCGCCGCTGACTCACCCAACCCTGGGGACTGGGTGAAGGGCGGAGCGGCTGGGCTGCGGCCATCGGCGTCAAAGGGCACACAGGGGTGCCTCCCCTCCTGCGGGAGAGAAGCGCGTCCCTGCCGTGCCCGTCCCTCCCTTCTGGGGAGCGCGTGGCGATGGTGACGGGCAGGCTAAGGGCGCCAGAGCCGTGGCCCCCCCGCTGCGGTCACCGCGTCCCATCTCTCCGCAAGCCCGTCCCGCCCCCTCTCCCCTTTCCCGCCCCCTCTCCTCCTTCCCGCCCTCGCTCCCCCGTCCCGGCCCCGGGGCATCGCAGTCTTCCCTATGTCTACCACCAATGTCCTCTCCCCCTCCCGGTCCCGGTCCCGTCCCCCCAACTTCGCGCCCTCAGGGCCGGCAGCCGCTGTTCGACGACCTGGCCTCCCTGGACCCGGAGCTGCACAAGAACCTGCTCATGGTGGGGGGAGGGGGGTGGGGGGGTGGGGGCCGAAGGCTGCGGGGCGGGGTGGAGGGGGCCGGGAGCACCGACCGACGTGATGGGGCCGTCGCTCTTTCATGTGCGGGGCCCGGCGAGTGCTCGCGTGCAGCCGTGCAGGGCCCACCGCAGCCGCCGACAGCCCCTCTGCGGCCAATCTCCCCGGATGGCAATCGCTGCCGCTGCGGCCAACGGCGCACTGCACTGCCGCTGTCGCCCAAGGCCGCCTCCACCACAGGTACCCCGCGCTTTGCCCGCGCCACTACCCCCCACCAGCACTGCGGCCCCTGCCCTCTGCCCCCGTGCCCCCCCCCTCAGGTGAAGCGCTACGAGGGCGACGTGTCCGACCTGTGCCTCACCTTCAGTGCTGACACGGATTTCCTGGGCTGCCCCGCACAGCACGAGCTGCTGCCGGGGCGGGGGGACACACCTGTCACGTGAGGAGCGGGGAGGGGGAGGCGCCGCTGCTGCTGCTGCTGCTATTGCTGCTTGTCTGCCGCTAGTCAGCCGCTGTTGCTCTTGCTTCTGTTCCAGCTGCCATTGCTGTTACTGCTGTTCCGGGGCATGGGGGCTGCTGTGCCATTGCATCCGGAGGCTATCCCAACAGACCTTTTTTTCCGTACCGACCCGTCCGTACGGCAATACTCGTACGTACGCTGCTCCTGAGAACACACCCATGCCATGAGATTGCTCGGACAAAAGTGACGCGCGCTGCATCCGGCCGTGGGCCCCAGCACGCCGTCGGTCACCCCCTCGGAAGTGTCCCCCAATGGGCCCTTCACCCCCTCGCTGTGGCTGCCCTCGTCGGTCGGTTTTGTCTTTTCGTTGGTCGGTTGGTTTGTGTCGATGGCCCTCAGCAACGAGTCCCGGCTGCTGTACTGCCACCTGCTGGCGGACTGGCACCTCAACGGCAAGCTGGGGGCGCCCACGGCGGCGTTCGCGCGGGGCCTGTTCAGCCTCATACCGCAGGTGGGGAGGAGGGGGCGGGGGGCCGGGGGGCCGCGAACCTCGGCTCATCCTGCTTGGGGTGGTGAGGACTGTCACCACCACCACCACCACCAGCCCGCCACGCGCCGGGTCTGCCCCGCACGTGCGGCCCACCCACCCCTCGGGCTCTGGTAGCAGCACATTATGAATATGTCTACCAATTTCCTTTACACTCCCCCTCCACCACCCCATCCCGCCCCACACACACCCCGCCCCACCCTGCCCTGCGCGCAGGCCTCCCTGCGGCTGTTCAACCCCCGCGAGTTCAACCAGCTGCTGTCCGGGGCGGCGGCGGACGGCCCGGGGGGCGGCGGCGCAGCGCCGCTGGACGTGGGCGACATGCGGCGATGGACCCGCTACAGCGGCGGCTACGGCCCGGACTCCACCACCGTGAAGCTGTTCTGGCGGGTGGTGGCGGAGCTGACGCCGGCGCAGCAGTCCGCGCTGCTGCGCTTCGTGACGAGCTGCAGTCGACCTCCGTTGGGGGGCTTCAGGTACCTGCAGCCGCCGCTCACAGTACACAAGGTGGGGGCGGGGGTTGGTGTGTGGGTAGGGGGAGTGTTCCGGGGAGTGGGGTGTTCCGGCTTCGCTGTCGTGTTACTGACGTAAAGGGTGGGGTTCCGGGGAATGGCAGGAGTCTAGGGTTGGGCTGGGCGAAGGGGGAGGGCTGGGCGTAGCGCGGAGACCCAAGGAATGGCCCCCGGACTGTCACGCTACACAGTGCAGGTTGTTGATGGGGTGTCTTCAACCCAGGGACCAACTGTTACCCATTCGGTGGCTTTTGTTGCTTTGGCGGGTTCGCTGTCTTGATTGACACGCGGGGTGGGGTCTCTGCTGCCACCGCTCGGCCACCGCTGCGTTGTCTGGGGCTGCTGCTGCTGCTGATGCCGCTCTTCAAGGCCGCCGAAGACGTACCCCTCGCACCTCCGCGAACGCACACCCACCCCGGGCAGCTGCTGCGACCCGGGGGGCTCAGGCCGCAGACCTGGGGTGGAGGTGGAGGTGAGGGCGGGCGGTCCCGCTGCCGCCAATCATCTCCTGGCGGCCTGCTCGGCGAACTGGCCCCCCTCCGACACCCTCCGCCCCGCCTCCGGCCCCCGCCCCGCGCCCCCCCCCTCGGCCCCCCCGGGCCCGCACCCCCAGGTTGAGTGCGAGGCGGGCTTCTTCGCGGCGCTGGGCGGGCGGGATGTGGACCGACTGCCCTCCGCCTCCACCTGCTACAACATGCTCAAGCTGCCCAACTACCGCCGGGCCTCCACCCTCAAGGCCAAGCTGCTCTACTCCATCACCTCGGGGGCGGGCTTTGAGCTGTCGTAACGGTGTATTTCCGGCACGCACGAGCGTGGAGTGCGTTCTCCAAGACGAGTGGAGTGGGGTGGGGTTGAAGGCTGGGCAAGTCGTGTCTTCGTTTCCGGGTAGTCAAGCATGTGGAGTTGCGTGGGGGGCTGCGGGCGCTCCAGGGAGAGGAGGGCTGATACGGTAGTCTCCCACGTGGTGATTGGTGGGTTGGGGCGTCTCGCAGGCGCCGCTGGGGGCTGGCCCCGCCCCCAGGTGTCGGGTGACGGCCCGGGTCCTCTGCAAGGGCGTGACAAGGTGGACCGGCTTTGCGGTTCTCCCACGGCCGGCACCGCCGGGCCCCCCTTTCGCGGGGGGACATGACAGGGGGACCGTGACAGGCCGATGGCCGGCTGCTCAGCAGCCGCCCGAGTGCGAGGGAAGGACGGACCCCGGGTGATGCGCATTGCGGCCACCGCAATGGAACGGAACAGAACCGCTAGTTCCGCTGCGCACTGAGGCAGTCTGGCAGAGGCGACCGTTAGGTCAGTCAGTCGATAGGTCGGTAGGGTGGAGGGCGTTGCTTGGGCAGCAGCACGTGCGCAGCCTGCCAAGCCGTGGCGCGGAGCCTGCTATATCGTAAACATCAAGCCAGGGTACGGCCACAGCCGCACGTCGTTGTCCCGGGCCCTCGATACCCCGTTCACTGACGTTTTCATTCGGTACCATGAGGTACCGTATGCGTACAATGAATTTCGCGCCGCAGCGAGTGAAAGCTCGGGTTCGTTTGGCTTAATCCCCCCCAGGGCGTACCATACGTCCAAAATGGCATCTTCTCACATCCGGAATGCACCCTTCTCGTATCTCCTTGCCAGCGTCCACTGATTGACACAAAGGCAAAGGTGGCAGCCCCGGCTTCGTTGTGCGGCAGGGCCGCAGTTATCGGTGAACTCGTCTGGCCTGAATGGGGTCCCTCCTCTCGACAGACCCGAAGAATGGGCAAGACACGGGGGTCCACGCCCTTACGAACTGCTCGACGCATGGTAGGTAGGTAGAAAGGAACAAGGGTAGGCTGTTCCTGGTCTGCGTTGCGACCCCACGCCTGCCACCGCGCCCGAGCCACGGACACGTGCGGGGGGCCACACCCCCGGCCACACCGGCCCGCCACTGTCGAACCGCATGCCCGGCGATGCGATGCGATGCGTTCACACGGACCGGACCATCGCGCTGATCTCGCCACAAGTTTGGCGGGGGTGGGTGACCGGCTTCAAACGCCCAACATGGCGCAAGGTTGCTGCGCCTCATGGCCAGCAGCCAGCCGGCTGACGGTGTCGGACGCGAGGTCCACACAGCGGCACGCGGCCGAGAGAGATCACTCTGCAGCGCCGCACTTGAAGCGCTGCGCTTTCGTACTGCACTCCGGGTGACTCTGTAGGACGCCGTCACACAGACCGGACAAATCCGACCAGACCTGCCGGCCCCAACAGGGGGGGTGCACGGCGGGGCCTCCGGCCCCCTCGTCACACGCCCTTGGGCCCTTGAAAGAGGTGCGCACGAATTAATCGTCCGCCGATGTACCTACCGTCCTCTGCCCGAACGGGCTGAAGACCAAACCAATCAACGAAACGCATGAGATAGAGACCAGGGCCGTGCGACGCGCCTTGTTTTGGCCACCCGCCGCGGGCACAGCAGGAGACTTGCCCGCGTCTCCCGTGTCCCCAGCCGCCACCCGGAGCGGCGTCCCAGCAGCAACACTGCCAGTCAGTCACTCGTCAACGGGTAAAGCCGGTCACAATACCGACGACCCGAAACACAGACAGACACACACATCCAGGTGTCAACCTTCTGCCCCGGACGCCATGAACCCGTGGCCCCAGGCGGGCTGCTGGCCAAGCTGTGCGGTGCGGTGCGGCACACCATGCCAATGTGCGATACGATGCACGAGGCGGATTGGGCGGTGCAACCCGTCACTACCCTTCAGCCCAGCTTCGTGCCTCGCACTGACTCCGCCAGCCGCCAAGCTCCAGCAAAGTCCCACGACGATATCACATGCGCCCGACGACGTAATGCTATCTGCTCGACGTATTTGATATAGCCAAACAACCAACCAACAGACAAACACACCCAAGCCACGCGCACCACAGCGAGAGGCGCCTTACATCCTCGCCTTGCTACAAACAAAAGCCAGATACAGTCTATACGCGCTATCTTCTGAATGCCATGTTGCCAGCCATCAGCTGCCTGGCAACAGCGGACAACTGCACCTGGCCCCCCATCCTGCACCAGCCTGCACACCCGAAAGCGACAGCGTGAATGCCCAGTGGGGCGGCGGGGTTACGCGTCCATGTCAGGAGCGCGCGCAGTTCCACCGCGCACCCGCAAGTTGCTTGGGGGCGGCAGTACGCACCCGCCCGCCGCTGTGGTCAGTTCGTGGGAGGACAGGGCTGCGACCAACCTTACGCCCTTTGTTCCTTGACCTCTTCACCTTCTGTTCTTCTCCTCTTTTTCATTATTGTGTACCCAGGGCTGCCTTCCACCGCTTACTGGGACCTACGACGCACCCTGGAGGGGATGGCGTCGCGTCCCCTCCGCGCCACGCCGTGTGTTGCTGGCGGTGGTGGGGTTGGGCAGTCAGCCAGAGTCTTGCCAAACATAGGCGCCCCCAGCGCAATCAATCGTCCCAAGCCGCGTCGGCGACCCCCGTCCCGGCCGTCGAGGGCGCCGCCGTGGCCATGTGCGCGTACTTGTCGTCCACCTTGACGGCGCCCACACCCGTCTGCAGCATGCCCTGGCTCGTCATCTTGAGCTGCGACCTGCAGGGTAGGGCCGGGGCCGCGGGGGCCGGGGGGCGGAGATGAGGACCACTGGGCCAGGAGGAGGGCTATCGCGCGGGGAACGAACCGCCGCAAACCCTTTACCCCGCACCGCTCAGCGCGTTCCCCGGACGGCACTCGGCGTGATGTAGGATGCACATCGGAAGGGGCGTTGTGTTGTTTTCCCCCAGTCGCAGTTAGTGTATTTAAGTTAACTACTAGTACAAACCCTGCCCTTTTCGAACCCACATGGACCCCTGCCAGATGCGGCCCGGCCCCAAGAGCGCGGGACACATACCGCCCAGCCCCGTCCAACCCAGCCACTCCCATGTTGCACCCAACCCAAATGTAAAGGCGCGCCCCCATCTTGTCAATAAAGACAGCGAAACCGCAAAAAAAGCAACAAACCGATAACCGCCGATGTTGGGATGGACGCTCAGACGAAAGTAGTGAGCTGATGTGTTCAGACAGCGGACGGCTGACCACGTAGGAAACACCACAGTAGGGCTGGCGAGAAGAGTGATGGCAGTTGAACCCGAAGACTGCTATCTACCCGGCCCGCGGCTAGGTAGGCAGCCCCCTTCGGTTACGGCAACCCACCGCCCGCAGTTATGGCACCGAAACCAGATATATGTGAAGAAACGGCCATCCCCCCCCCGCGGCTACGTTACGGTCCGCCCCGCCCTTCTCTCCCCCCACTGACTTGAACTCGCGGGCCAGCTGCCGCTCCTCCTTGCGGGCCTCCTTGCCGGTGGCGAACGCGAAACCGTTGCCCTTCTCCAGCTCCGACAGGGCCTGACCGGCCGACCGGACGGATGGACAGATGGACGGAGGGTTAGGCTTAGAAAGTGAGATGCGGGCGGTGTCGGTTTGGAGGCAACGGAAGCTGCCGAACAAGTGGTGATTGCGTCCCCGCCCCACCCCACACGCAGCCCGGTCCTCACCACCACAACCAGCACCACCACAACAAACGCATGGCTCCCCACTGCATGCTGACGCAGTCACCACCCCTCCGCCCAGTGCACCCGCAGGCCGCAGCTCTCCTTAGCAAGAGCACTTCCCTACCCGGTGCCCGCCAGCGGCTGGAGGCGGCCCCCTTAGATCCGCCCACCCCGGTAGATCCGCCCACCCCGGTAGATCCGCGCACCCCGGTAGATCCGCGCACCCCGGTAGATCCGCGCACCCCGGTAGATCCGCCCACCCCGGTAGATCCGCGCACCCACCTGCTTGATCTGCGCCACCAGGAAGCTGTCCCGGTCGTTCCACAGCGAGGTGGCCCGGCCCTTGGTGCCCGCGCGACCCGTACGACCTGGCGGCAAAGGGGGGGAAGGGGGGTTAAATTGACAAAAGAAATAAGAATGGCGAGGGGGGTGAGGGGGGAGAGATAGGGAGGCAGCGAGGTAAATAAGAATGGCGGGGAGAGTGGCAGGCGCCAGGAGAGCGGCAGCTCAGCTTGGTAGGACGCGGCTGGGCGCTGCATCCTTGGAGGCACACGGCGGAGCTGCGTTCAAAGCTTGCCCGCACACAGCGGAGGGTTTGATGCGTAGGGCCCTCCGCCTTCGTCTTGAGGCCGAGGTTCGACGCACGGGGCCGATTGTGCCCCCCCCCCCGCGGACGGACCCCGGCCTTGTCCCCCCGCCCCACTTCCCCCTCTCCGGGTCCCGCCCCACCGATTCGGTGCACGTAGTCCTCGAAGGTCTTGGGCAGGTCCATGTTGATGACGTGGCCGATGCCCTTGATGTCCAGACCGCGGGAGGCCACGTCGGTGGCCACCAGCACCTTGATGGAGCCGCGAGCAAAGTCGCGGAGGGCCGCCTCGCGGTCCGACTGGGGGGTGGGGTGGGAGTGGGTACATGGGTATGGGTACAAGGGTATGGATACATGGGTATGGGTACATGGGTATGCAATGATGGAACGCACTTTTAATTGTAAATAATTTGGGACCCACAAGGGCAAACGTGTGCTAGGGAGCGATTGAGGGAGGCACGGGAGGTACATGACATGAAAGCGTGAGAGGAGGAGGCTGAGATGCACACGGTATGTGTGGGCGGGCGGAAGGGGCGGCGGGATGGCCATGCAGCAGCGTAGGGCCAGCAGGCCCTCCAGCTAGTCGCCAATGAGGCAGGGGCGGGGCAAGCGACGGAGGACATGAGCAAACTGCGTTGCCCAAACACTGCGCCAGTAGGTACCGGTAGTGTGGAGTGTGCCATTGCAGCGGGGCTTGGCGTTAGGTGCAAAGCCCCAATCCCCTGGCATCTGATGCCTCATCGAGCGCTGCCAACTGCGGTGAAGCATGGCTCCCAACAGACACAAAGCCCAAGTTTCTGCCCCCCAAAGCTGCTCATCTGCCGCCATCTGAGTCCATCTGCACGCCGCCTGCCTGGTGCCTGCCAACCTAGCTAACTATCAAGCTATTTGCGGTCGCGGGCAGCAACCCAGTTGACGTGGAGCCACCTCCACCCCCCGCACGACCCCGCCGGGGGAGGGGAAGGGGTATGGAACCATCGCACTGGCCGCCTACCAGTGCCCCATACCGCAGCGCACGCACCTGCCCCAGGCCGCCGTGCAGCGCGTTGGCGGGTATGCCCTCCTCGCGCAGGGCCGCCGCCACCTCGTCGCAGCGGGTCTTCCGCTCCACGAACACAATGGTCAGCGGCATCGGGGGTCCCCCTCCGGCCTCACCCGCCACCTGCGCGCGTGGGCGGGCGGGAGTCACGACCCTCAGCAGGCTGATGGCGTCCGTTCCCAGGAATCGGCACACAGTGCCGTGCACACAACCGAAGCATCCGAGATCCCAGTGGTGGACACCCGGTGGGCCCCCACCCGGTGTCTCACGGCTCTTGTCCAAACAAGTGCACACTCCTCGGGATTCTTGCAAAACACACACACACGCTCGTTTCTCGCGGCTAAGTTTTCTTTTACACACTCAAACACAGCTCGCGTACACACACACACTCTTCCTCGTTTCATGTGGTTCAGTGTTTCTGATACACGCGGCACATTGCATCCGCCCACGGCCACCCCTCCCGCCGCCCCCGTGCGCCTCCCTCCCTTCCTTCCCGGCCCCACCTCGGACGAGATCAGCGCCACCAGGATGTCCAGCTTCTGGCCCTCAGGGGCGTGCTCCAGCCGCTGCGCCACGTTGGCGGTGGGCGTCGAGACGGCGCCGATCTGCGGCCGCGGGAGCAATCCAGAGACAGACAGGCAGACAGACAGACCGACAGACTGGGTCAGGCGCCATGGGCGGGGGGTAACGTGGACATAGGGGTACTGGGTTGGGGCGGGCGAGTTCTCTCGCTTCACGTACGGGCAACTTTGCACTAACGGTAACACTGCTGCTGCTGCGGCGGCGGCCCCCGACAGCCGCTGTACGACTTGTTGTACAACCACAATCCCCTCCCCTCCGCATAAAGCCACCCCCGCCCTCTTTGGATGTCCATGCAACAGCACAACAAAATTGGAGACCTACACCCTACTGCACATCAATGCGCATGCCTGCGCCGTCGTTATGCGGCTGCCCGCCACCCCGACCGCTGGTTCAAGCCCGCTCCAAGCTCCTCACCCACCCACCCACCCACCCACCTTGACCGTCACTGGCTTGTTCAGGTACGCGCGGGCTAGCTCCTCGATCTCCTGCGACGCGGGGGAGCAGTGCGGATGCTGATTTGCGTGCGAGGCGCCACACGCCCACGAACCAGCCCTGCCCACTATCGCCAACCACCCAACCACCGCCATGTCTGCGCAGCGGTCGCCCGTCTACTCTACACGGAGACGAGCGTCGAGCACCCGGGCTGCAAACACGCTGAGAGTCAAGGACGCCCGGCAGTTGCGGCCCGTGTAGGCTTCAAACCCTCCCGGTGCCCCCTGCCCCACACAAGCAGTGGGAGATCAGACAACCATATCCCGAAAGCAACACGGACACCGCGCCCTGTCGAGATCGCCAGGTCAGCACCTTCGGTGTGTGTAAAAAGAAGCTAAGCCGGTGTGTGTGTATGTGTGTAAGGTGGAAGGACAGCACCGGCCCAGGACCCCCAGTGGGGGGGCCCGTCCCTGTGCACGGGCCCAGCTGCCGCGCCCGAGATCGTCACTTCGCACCTTGGGCATGGTAGCGCTGAACAGCAGCGTCTGGTGGCGGGGCGGCAGGTTATTCATCACCTCCTTGATCTGCGGGCCGGCGGGGTATAAGGGCAATGGCAAGAGATAACAGGATGTGCTTGATACCGAGGTAAGTCATGTCAGTCATACGATGTGGACCCGCGACTGTGATCCGCACCTTCCACGGCACGGCGCGAAGCAGTACACAGCCAGATCCAGAACCCATGTCTCACTCCCGATCAACGGCAGCAACCAAGTCAAAGTCATGGCGTCCTGCGTACGGCATTGCCTGGCCTTGCTCGCTCTGTGCCGTACCCTACCGCGCCGCACGACATCTGGGCACGCGACGTGTACCTCAGTGCCGCGACATCTCATTCGGGTTGTTTGTGGCATTTCGCATGCCCCCCAACTTTCCCAAATCAGCAAGCCGACAATGCCCTCGGGCTGGACTGGTCGCCCTGGGTCACCACTTTGCCGAGATCGCAGTCGCGTGCCCTTGCCTTTTCCCTGTTGGGTAGATTACATCGCCGTTGCAGCCTCAACTGCCCGCCTGCGCTTTCGCCGACGCCGCTACGTGCGCTAATGGAATCCCAGCGGCATGGACAAACGCTTTTTGTCGTTGACGCTCGGCCCGGCTACGTGACGCCTTTCCATGTATGCTGTAGGCTGTCATCGCGGTGCGCCCCAGACACCGCCTGGAGCACCTTTCGCTCCGCTTTGCAATTGCTGGGTGCGGCTGGTCCCCTCAATCTCCGTCGGCATCCCCAGTTCTTCATGTCTCGGGGGTCAGGGCTGAGCTTTTCGGGTTCGAGGCCACGGCCGCAAGCCCCCAGGTGAGTAACCCAGTTGCCCTCCCCATCCCAAGGTACTCCTAAGACGCAAAGCTCCTCATTCCCGCACAGACACAGATAGGCGCGCGCGCCCAGTCCACGATCGACATGACGTCTCATGCTGTCGGCTGCTGCAAGACAGCGGAACGGCCGCGACCACCACCGCAGGCTACCCCCCCGGCGCAAGCCCACGTGATGCCGGTACATACGCCTGTAAGGCATTGACCCCCGCATTCCTTCTCCTTGATCTCCTACAACATGGCTCCGGTCTCTTCCCGGTCTGTTCCGGAAGCAACACGACCGCGGGTCCACGAGGTCACGGTGTCTGGCAGCCGTCTCAATACTGTAGTCAGCTGATGCAGCACCCCTACGGCAGCAGCTGCTGCAGTACGACCAGCAGCTGCAGTATCAAGACCGGCTATCCTGCCAACCCTGCCCGCCCCCCTCATCCGGCACCCCACCACCACGCCGCGACCCCACCTGCGGCTCGAAACCCATATCAAGCATGCGGTCCGCCTCGTCCAGTACGACGTACGACACCCTGCTGAGGTTGGTGTTGGACTGCTGTAGGTGGTCGATGAAGCGGCCGGGTGTGGCCACCACCACCTCCACACCGTTGCGTAGGTCGTGCCGCTGCTCGTGCATGGGCACACCGCCCACCACGATCGAGGTGCGCACGTTGCGGCTGCTGCTGCGGCTGAAGGCCCGGACCTGCCAGGCGACGGCGGGCCGGGCAAGCGGGGCACGGACGGGGCGCAGGGGCAAATGAGGTCATGGGGATTGGCGCGATGAGGTGCGTGCGCCAGGAAGGAAGCCCCAGGCGCTCAACGGAAGCAACTGGCGCTCAACGTTGTTATTGAGGCCCTATGGTTGCGTCGGGCCGGGTGGGGTCGGGTCGGGTGTATCGTGGCCAGGAACTGCACCGGTGTGTTGGGGTGCGGCAGGCTGTTACGCTGCCACGCGCTATGATCTGTCTTTCTGCAGAAGAACGTGGACTTTCTTGCCGTCATGCGGCCGTGCGAGACACCTGCAGCCAGCGGTGCGGCCACCGACCACACCACTGCATCCGCGCAGCGGCGGCGTGTAGGCGGCAGTAGTAGCGAGGGGATGTCTGGTCTTGGTCTTGGTCGGAGCAGGCGCTACACCGGACCCCGCACAACCGGGCGGCGGCGCGCTGGCCGAGGCGCAGCGCAGCGCAGTGCAGTGCAGTCGCACTGAGATCGGCCAACAACGGGGGCGACCTCGCGCCAAGGGGAACCCAGCAACCCACATGTGTGCTGCAAGCCGACCCACATGACAGCTTTCACAGTGTCGTCCTGTGCTTCTGGCACGGCTGCCGTAATCCCGCAGGTAACATCGAAAGCATGGGCGCTGCAGCCGGGAGCCTGCGCCGGTCGGGACGCCCGAAACACCATTGGGACAAGGCCCGAAACTCGGGGATCGTTCCCGAAACTCGGGGATCGTTGCATGCCAGGCCTATAAGCTATCCTGTTCTCGCGTTCAAAGCATGCGACATGAAGGGGCCGGCCCGGCGTTGCTTTGCCGGGGGACATGCAGGGCCCACATGGACAGATGTCTGGGGTGCGAGGCCCTCCGCCACGCCTGTCCGCACCCGGGGGCTGGGCATGGATGACCACCCGCCAATAACCCTTCTGGGCTGCCATGGGGGTGTGAGATCACATTCCCGCCCGCGTTACCGAGGTTTGTATGCGAACAACATGTGTTCTGGACCCACCTCACGCTCTATCTGCTGCGCCAGCTCGCGCGTCGGTGCCAGCACAAGCGCCATAGGCCCATCACCGGGTCGGAGCTGCGGCTGGTTGAGACAGTGCTGTATCATGGGGATTGAGAACGACGCGGTCTTGCCGCTGCCAGTCTCGGCACACCCCAGGATGTCGCGGCCCGAGAGCGCGATCGGAAGGCCCTGCGCCTGAATCGGCGTCGGCGTCTCGTACTTGTGGTGAATGATG
Organism: Eudorina sp. 2006-703-Eu-15; assembly: GCA_003117195.1. NCBI lineage: Eukaryota > Viridiplantae > Chlorophyta > Chlorophyceae > Chlamydomonadales > Volvocaceae > Eudorina > Eudorina sp. 2006-703-Eu-15. The sequence goes on from BDSI01000009.1 coordinate 673,888, forward strand.
TCTGCCAGGATATTTGGATGCAAATTCTGCGATCAATGGGTGCGGCCGTCCGTCACGGATATAGTCGAAAGCGTGTCGCCGCCGGGTCGCGGAGTTGTGCTGCCGCAATACGAATCACCAGGCTTGCTTGTCATTCGTAACAAGAGCATTACATAGCCCGTCCGCGGACAATTGAACAAGAGCAACTGCTACGGCTAGTGGGATGACAAGAGTTCTTCGGAGGCCCCCATGCTCACCATTTCCTGGAATGACTCGATTGGTGGAGCTGCTTTCGGCTCGCCCTCGGTAACGTCGACTGTAACCTTCAGCCGCTGCCGAATCTCTTGAATTGTTTCATCGCTCAACGCCAGCACGCGGCTTGTCGGCTGCCAGTTGGAGAACAAAGCTTCAACTGCAGGTCCACCGCGCTGGTATCCTCTGCCGCCATCACCGAAACTTTGCGTGCTTCCAGTGCGAGGAAGGCCGCTCGACCCCTGACGGGTGAATCCGCCCTCGCCCCGTCCGCCATAAGATGCATTTTCTAGACGATTTCCATAGCTACCGGAGCGAGGAAAGCCAGAGGGGCCTTCAGGGACACGCGCTGGGGCGGATGAAGAGTCGTTTTGGGAAGCAGCGTCCTGCTGCTTGCCGCGCAAGTGCGGAGGTACGTAGGGCATGTGTGTATTGGATGAGTTACTGTCAATTCGGCTGGGCAATGTGTCGACAACGGTATGGACTAATGAAATGGTGCCCTTGTCTCAACTAGATCGGTGGCAACTGGCGGGCGGCTTATGCACCCCATCCCGGCGCAAAACAATCAAAACTCATTCCTTCCAGCCATACTACACGTTTGATTGCGTTTAAACCATCCTTCTGCTTATCTGTATTCCATGAGGATAGCCGACTATCGCCATTTCTTATCAAACGCAGTCGATTGTACCTTGTTTTTCCGCCGACACCGAGAATAATTTTTTACACATTTGCATTATTTAGGAGAAGATTTATGGATGTTGCGGAGCTGAGTCTGGGATGTAAAGGCGCTCATCTGGGCGTATCGACATCAATACATTGGCTTCGTTGTGTCTACTATTCAAATCGAGTCAACATTGTCATGTTGAAGGCCATGTCAGCGTTCGCTAGCGCTTTCAACCCTCATCGCAGCCCGTGACCCACGGGCCGATGGTACGGCGGTGATTGCTGCTACCTGCTGATGGATGCTGTCCCTGCTGACACTGTTGAACAGTTAGCGCACTATCAAATTTTGTATCTGCCATTGATTTTTTTACAGCCTGTAATTCGTCTTCTGGATTCAAGGCTGACCTAATTATTGGACTTGTAACTGGTGCGCTGTGGTGCGCACCCTTGCGCACTCGCCTAGGACGCGCATTAGGGTTTGATATGCCATGGCGCTGGCTGTGAGTTTTGAAGAGATGATTACAGCCACCGTTACGTGGCCATGGAGGGTACCTGCAAGGAGGTGCAAGCTGGTGCAAGGCCGCCTTCGACGGCCATCGGCGAATCTGGTTCTCGTACAAGTACCACACGCTCACTGTGTTTACTAAGCAAGGTAGAACCATAATCACCACGTGCTGGCTGCTAAGGCCTTAAGGCGTTAACATGGCGAAGTCTGTGGCATACCTGGCCCTACCTGGCATACCCACATGAAAGCCATGTACCGTCTTCTTATTCTTTCTCAACGAAATTTGAGCTCTCGCGGGAGGTTACTAAGGCCGTATTAAGAAGGAGGATCGGTGTGTTCGGGTGTCTGATGAGGAGGATGGGCCGGGCCTTGGCCGGGTGAGATATTTGGGTGCACACGCGCTTCGCTTGAAAGTCAGGCGTTCCGGAAATGACAGGCAGCGCCCATGTAGTTTGACACTGCTGGTGAAATTCTACGGTGCGCAGAAAAGCCGGTTCTGGTGAGCAGCCTGCGTTTCGTGTTTGGATCGTCATTTTTACGATCGCGATCCATCGAAAATGCAGACTTGGCGATTGCATACCATCTACGCATACGCATAGTCACTTGAACAGTTCCGATCATACATCACCCGTATCCCTGACCTGTATGCTCCATCAGGTGCCTTCGCGTTGGTCTGTGCGTGAACAGCAGGCTTTTCGCTGCACTCAGGCGAACTTGCGGTTGTTTCATTCTGTTCATCGAAGGAGAACTAAAGGACTCACAGTTATGGCGGTCGCTGTTGAGGAGATTGGGGCCAACCGCCAGTTCAATGGCTACAACCGTCGCTACAAGCACCGCAGCAGCGTGCTTGGGTGCGACATGACGTTCACAGTGTTCTTTCCTCCTGCTGCGGAGAGCGAGAAGGTGCCCGTATTGTACTACCTATCAGGGCTTACCTGCAACGATGAGAACTTCATCCAGAAGTCAGGTACGCGCGAGGAACAAGCGCGGAACACTCCCCACCCAGTTGACCGTTCAGAAGTTCAAACTAAAAGCTTGGGAAATCTGGTACCAATTGCTGGTTCTGTCGACTTCGCCTGATGGTACGGCCGACAACCTAGTCAGCGCCATACCGCACGAAAACGGTCCGCCGCATGCCCACCTCGGGGTCACACCAGAAACGGCGCCTTGCTGGTGCTTAATTTAATATATGATCCTTGCGACACCACCACCCATCGGCAACGGGTTGACTCCTCGCCGTCGTTGCCCGAGACCAGGCGCGCAAAGGGCGGCTGCCGCCCGCGGTGTCGCACTGGTGGCGCCCGACACATCTCCGCGAGGCTTGGGAGTCGAGGGCGAGGCTGAGTCTTGGGACTTCGGTGTGGGAGCTGGGTTCTACCTCAACGCCACGCAGGTGTGGTTGGGGAGGGGGTGATACGTTGGCAGCCTGATGCTGGGTGGGTGGGTGGGTGGGTGCGCGGTGGGTGTGGGCCACAGCCGAGGAGGGGTGTCATGCACCGCAACCATGCACCCGTCCCGGCAGCTTCGGAACACGGACTCGAGAAAAAGGACATTTGTTGCCACAAACACCGCAAGTCGCGTTGTGTGATTCAGCGCGGTAACGAGCTGATGACAGAGGGACGGGGCAGGCGGCCCAAGGCCAACGCACATGGGTTCTTTGGTTGCACTGACGTGCGTGTGGACATACTTGCAGCCCGGCACAAGCCACTTGACGGGAACGATGCGACCGTTGTGGCAGGAGAGGTAGCATGGGAGCGAATGTACACGAGGGGTCATTGCTTACCGCGGTTTCGAGCGCGGCGTCGCAAGAGGATCCAACAGCCGTCCTCGTGCGAGGAACCACAAATTATCAGTCCTGGTTGCGCCCTCTCCCCTCCTGGGCATCCGCCCCGTCCTGACCGCAGGAGAAGTGGAAGGCGTGGCGCATGTACGACTACGTGGTGGAGGTGGGCAGATCCGCGGGTCTTGGGGCGTTGTATCGTGTCCGACTGCCACCTTCCCGACGCCCGAACCAGTTCCCAACCAGGCCACTAGGTTTGGTTTTCGTGCAGGCCCCCCCATCGAAAATACACAAAACGGGCGGGTCTCTTCTCGAAACACAAAACGGATTCAGCCTGCGGCGCAAGGCCCTGGTGAATGCACGCAGGTTGCCCTGCGAGACCGGGCCGGCCCCAGCTCATGTGCCTGCACGCGGCCTGACGCATGTTCCATCTTGACACATTTAATACAACACATGCATACCTTTGAGGCAACAAAGATTTGGTCGTAGCCGTTTTCTCGAGCCTCCCTTCCCCGCCGCGCGGATCCTTGCCTCGCCGGCCCCGCCCCCATCCGCACGGCCCCCACCCCACGGTGCGCTTCCCTCCGCAGGAGCTGCCGGCGCTGCTCCGCTCCGCGGCGCCCCTCTCGACCCGCCTGGACGCGGACAACGCGTCCGTTTTCGGCCACTCGATGGGCGGCCACGGCGCGCTGGTAGTGGGGCTGCGCAACCCTCAGGTGCGGGAGCAGTTGCTGCAGTGGCACGGGGGCCAGACGCAGGCCCGCATGTGCGTACACAGGGGCGGCGAGGAGCTCACACGCGAGGAGCTCACAGGCGAGGAGCTCACACCATTGTCGTTCTGCGATACGGCGGCTGAAATGGGGCGTGTGCGGCACAGGCGCACATGGCGCGCTTCCAAGCCGGCTAGCTGCCAGCTGAGGCGAGGGAGTGAATATGTGGATCGGGCCCCACGACAGAGGCTCTTCATGTGAAGGGTGCTGTGAGATCGCGCTGGGCTGTTTCCACGCGCACGGCTCCACCGGCAAGCAGCCCCGGTGACGCCATGATGGCAGGACATGGGGCGTCAAGCTGAGGCACGGCAGCCCAGTGGGTCCCTGGCCCGGGCACGACGGCTCCGCTGCTTCTGTTCACAACTTCTCATCCACGCACAGCGATCCTCCATGCCCTGCTCCGCAAGATTTCTGCCACAACACAGCCCCCGGTCTGATGCCGTGTCCTGTCCTGCCCTGGCTGCCGCCCAACGCCTGCAGGCCTACAAGTCCATCAGCGCCTTCGCGCCCATCTGCAACCCCATCAATGTGCCCTGGGGCATCAAGGCCTTCACAGGTGCGGATTGCGTGACTGAGCTCGCAGGGACCGGGCGGGCGGGCGGGCGCCTTGGAGGGGTTCGCTGGCTGGTCCCGCCGTCGCCCGCCCGGCAGCGACGCGGTGGCCAGTCAGTGGATGTCGTAAAAGTCGCGTTCAACCCGCTAGCTTTTCCTGTGGACGCGGCCCGCGGCCCCGTGCCATATCCACCGGTCTGGCATGTGTAGTTGTCGCCGCGGTAATAGCGTTGCCGTATCTTTGGGCCCCCTCGTGAGCGCGCGCAGCGCGTTTGCCGTCTTCTCGTCGGGTTACTTGTATCTGTGGGGCGCTCCCAGCCATCCACCTTGCGAAGTAACGTGGCACGATTCCGCTCTTGCGCCGCTTTATTGATCGACGCGCATGGGTGAGGCCAGCCTTGATTGAATGTCGGTCAGCCGTCTCGCTGGCATCGTCAACACGGTGCCGTTGAGGACGACCACCCTGTCACGTCCAACGTCATTGGTGGCGCCTGCACCCCTGTCTTGCCTTCCTGCGCAACAAAACGGAATGCGCTCCCCCGGACTCCCAGGCTACCTGGGCGAAGATAAGGAGGCCTGGAAGCAGTACGATGCGTCCGAGTTGATTCGCGGCTTCACGGGCGACGTGCGGCCGCCCATCCTGGTGGATACGGGCGCCGCGGACAAGTTCCTGGAGGTGCAGCTGCAGCCGCAGGCGTTGGAGGCGGCCATCAAGGACAGCGGCTACGCCCCCGCCACGCTGCGCATGCAGGCAAGGCCGCTTCCGCTGCTGCTGCTGCCACTGCTGCTGCTGCTGCTACTGCTGCTGCTGCGGCACCAGGCGCCGGGCGGCGCCGGCAAGGGTTGAACACGCACGCGGACTCGAGTGACTGTGGCGATGGGGGGATCTTTTGTGCACTGGTTTATGAGGATCGGGTCATCGGGAAGGAGTCGAAGGGGCGGATCGCTACATAACGTATGTCACTTTGAGTGGGAAGGCCGTGGGGGGCGGCCGATACACCGTCCAGGCTTTGGGGCCACCTGACACGGGGCACGAGCGCGCCCAAGCCGCTGCCTCAGTGCGCACCACACCCGCGAGTAAGCATTTCCGGCGGTCTTGTGCCCTGATTCGTGACTGCAGGAGGGGTACGACCACTCCTACTTCTTTATCTCCACTTTCGCCGACGACCACGTGAACTTCCACGCCGACGCGCTGCTTGGCGCCGCCAGGCCGTGAGAGGGCGATTTGGGCGCGCCGGCGGCGTTCGGGTTGCAGCCGCTGACCGCCGGGGGGTTATACGTTCCGCCGCTCCTCATCGGTGTACTTGTGTGGTGACACGGTGCGGCTCAGCAGGTTTATGAGTCGCTCGCTAGCGATGAGATCTGGAGGGCCCGTCGCGCACCTGGGTTCGTATCGAAGTCGCCATCGTCGGTTCACCAACCCCCTTGAAGAGCGGCAGACGGCCGCCTATAGGCACCGTCACAGCTGCAGCGCGCAGTGCGCCTTGTGGCCGGGGCAGCGAATGCAACGGAGCGTTGCCGACGATCCGTCAGCGAGTCTCTGTCAGCGCGCGCGCGTGCAGTTTTCCGCGCGACCATAGCTGCTGTGTAGGTAGTCGGCTTGTCCCCGGGCGCGGCGCAGAGGCAACATATTTGCGGGCAGCGCGCTCGAGCTCTGCGGGCAGCGCGCTCGAGCTCGAGCTGCTGGGCGAGGTCCAACAAGCTCAAGACTGTGCTGCGGGTGGTGATGATGGGGGCTCAACACACCTTCATCATGTCTTGCTAAATCCTTCGCTGACGGTGTGGCGTGTGCCCTGTGCAGAAGGAACTGACGATTTGGGGGCATGTCTGGAGGGCTGCTGCCCAGTGGTGAGCGTTCCGGTCGAAGAGCCGAAGGGCGAGGGGCAAATTTGTCGTAATACTTAGGAGGGCGTGCGCCGTACAGGTGTTATGGCATGCACGGGGTAGGTGTCACTCGGGGGTGTGACCCGCAGTCCAAGCAAGCAAGTTTGTGCATGCACGCTGTGAGGTACATCCCGCCGGCGGTGCACGGCACGTGGCGAACTTGCCGTACGGGGGCAGGGTCAAGGGTGGGGCGGCGACCACCTCGCTGGCTGTCGCTGGCTTCGCAAAGGGCTGGATTGGCGGGGTGTTCTGGGCTCTCTCGCAGACAGGGGTCAACGCAGCCTGCGGCAGGTGTTGTCCGGCGTTGCGCGGCCGCTGGTGCACTTCATTACGCTTCATTTTTGCAGCGATGGTGTTGGTGTTGACATTACGCGTTTGATGGCGCTTGCTTCTGCGCTTGCTTCTGCTTAAGGACTTCGTCTTACAACGACGGTTGGTGTTGGCCGCAGGGGTCGCGGCGCGTCGCCGTGTCAGACATAGCGCACGAGGCAGTCACAGGACACATGGTGCTGATCCCTCATCTCTTGTTCAGTCCTTCAGAAAGTCTAAGCGGTTAAAAGTTAGATACACTTGCCGTTTGTCACCTTTTGTCACCTCGTGCTCAGATCCACGTCAGTACATGTGGCCGCCGGCCCGGCCGCGCTAGCTCTACACTGGGACCGTGTGCGTGCGGTAATCGGTGCCAAGGCAGTGCGTGTCATAGAAGGGCCGCACTCGCATGTATAATGATGAATGAATGAATGAATGAATGAATGAATGAATGAACGCATTTATTATGTCGGATTATGTACGGGACGGGCTGCCGCGCTATGCAATGCCCTGCAGTATACTCTCCTGCTATTTCTTGCTTTCTGAGTTCGGCTTGCAGGGGCTTGCACGCGTTCCTCGTAGGGACCCAGCTGCGATCCCCTCTAATCAGCGGGCAACGCAGTTGAACTTTTCCTGAATGGGCGAAACGAGCATGTCTGGGGTGGGCTGGGCTGGGAAACTGGGAATCCTTCGTGGCCGTCTGCCGTACAGACTTCAGAGCTGCTCTTGGACCGAGTGTGTGCGTGTGTGTGTCTCCACGCCTGTCCACATCCTTATCATCCCTCGATACCCTGCCAGCAAGATGTCTCGCCGCTTCCGTGCTTCGTTGATTTCAACGCGTTCTTACGGAGACACTGGGAGGCAGGACCCTGCAGGACATACCCAAGGGCACCGACCTTTCTCCAATACAGCTGACCCAAAACCCTTCACTATGCACAGCAGTGCAAAGCTCCAGGGGCAACCTCGAAACACCTACCCACATCGGCTCGCCTTTCGAAAGGAAGGGCGTAACGGCGCCGTGCGGCAACCACGCAATCAGGACGCCCGCAGTTGAAGTTACGAAATGTTATGCCCCATCACAAATTCGACTGCACGGCAGGGCTACCTGCCCTCTTTAAACATTAGACATTTAGACTGCTTTCCGTGCTACAAGTACGGCAGTGGCATCACGTCAGGAATTTGGATGTGCGTAGTTCGTTGGGGTGATGTTTTCACATTATATCAGTTGCGTTTATTCTTCGCGGAACGGATGCACCCACAGATGCCCCCATACACAATATCTCGTTGCGCGTTGATAGTGTATCCCACATCGTAAACGTGCCCGACGCAAGATGCAAACTAAATTACAGTTTGTAGATAGGCAGCTTAGCCGATCTGATGACCTCTAGCTTCTTCCTTGAGCTTGTGCGGGCGGCATGAATGCACGCCATGCCCGCTCTTGCAATATTTGACATGCATTTGTTGTGTAAATAAAGACTTGAGCGAGCTTGGCCCAAGCTGGAGAGATGAGAAGGAACCAGGACGACCTGCTCCACCGCTTGACGCGCACCGGTCCGTACGTCGCAGCGATTAAGTCCTTTACGATATGGACAGTGGCGTGGATGTACTTGAAGAGGTGCGTCAGTCCCTGTGCTTGGGAGTTCTGTTGAGGCAAAGTCCGAGGGTCTAGGCGTGGAAGTTTCCTGGTTGTTTTAAACCAATACATAGTGAGGGGTGTTTGCATAATATTTTTGTGCACCGTGCGCTTTTTCTTTCCCGACCCGAAAGCTGAATCGTTCTGGCGTCTAGCCTTACAGCTGATGACTTGAGTGAGGACATAAAAGCGGGGCACATTTCTGTCTGGGAGCTCACCTAGGACGTCTTTTGTGTCAAAACTCCGCAACTAGCGTGGCTTGCGCCGGCGGACTCCGTTTGCGGGCTCGGCAAGCGCAGTGGGATGCGTTCATTTCCGTCACGAAAACTAGGCTGCGGGTTGGTCAACCTCGGGGCGCACACCTTCTCTTGGACGTGAGTGGGGGTTTTGCTTCTTCACTGTGGTGGTGGTACCGCAGCCATCCCAGTGCCCCACTCAATCAAGTCTACAGCTAATGTGGCAGCAGTACCCCGGCAGTGTTTGCAATCTCCCCGCGACCAGTTAGGGTTGGTACCGTCCAGGCGCTGGCACCGCAGTCTGCGGAATTCCGTGGTGGTGTTGCGGGGAAAGGCTGCAACCAACTGCTTCTGTGCGCTGACTCTTGCTCCTGCCTCCTACCCTTTGGCCAGGGTTGCAGACCAGGTGATGTGCACGGCGGAGGTTGACCGGTACCATGGTCACTTGACATTTCTTCGCGCTCTACTCCCTGAGTACCCATGCCCACCGCCGGACCAGCTGCTGGGTGTCGCTTTCAAAGGACTGGCCTACTTTGCGATGCGCCCACTGGTCGCAATATGGTGCCACGTTCTCATAGCCCTGAATGGCTTCGAGGAGCAGGCGATGTCCATGGTCTGCCTCACCAACATGATCTTCACCCTCTCATCGGTCCTGGTTCTGAGCCGCCGTGCTCGGTTGATGACGCGCCGCCTTTTCCTCTTGGCGCCGATCTTCATCCATCATGTACTCTCAACGCTTCCGTTGCTGAATCTACGGCACGGGGGCGTTCCTTCTTTGCTGGCGCGCCAAGTCCCCCATCGCCCGATTTTCGTGCTGTACTTCGCGCTGACGGGGGTAAGGATTCGGGTGGTGAAACGAAGATAACGAAGTTGTATGAGAAGAGCATGTCGCCAGATCCGATGCAGCACGTCCGCAGGCACTCTGAAGGGAGGCACCCGATCGCACGACTTGTGAGTACTGCCCGCCGCGCTTCCTCTGGTCCCTGCAGGCGAGCTGGTGGGAGGTGGCTGCGGCCGCCGCGGTGGCACTGGGCTCTACTGTGGCGACGACAGTGCTGCTGCTGAGGGCTGGCGTACCCATTCACTACGAACCGTTCCGTGTTTGTGTGCATGTGAGATGGGGTTATGGCTGTCTGTTGGACAATGGGGATAAGGGGCACGGTTGATATATTAGTGGACGGAGAGGGCTGCGCTGGCAACCGGGACAACGATCAGATTACATCGTACATGCCAGTAATTGTAGCATACTCGGAAACGCCGTAGAGCTTGGGGGTAAAGATGCATTAGGATAAAGGCCAAGTCATTATGCAGCTTGTGTCCTCGGTCTATTTACGTTGCCGGCCACAGGTTGGTGACGACGATCACTTGTCCCGCATTGGTCGACCGTGGTTTCCAGAAAGTGACGCAGCGACCTTGGTCTAGGTTACAGCTTCACAAAGCGCTGCGCGCCACCGCATTGCATAGGTTGTTGGCAACCCTGCCACGGGCTCCCTGGGCGTGCATTGACGCGCATGTGCTTGCTGTGGCCATTCCCGCAGATCACGCTGGCCTCCTTGGCAGCCATCGCGTGGGCGGCGCTGTGGGACGGGGTACTGTCCTTTCGCACTTTGCTACGTGGCATGCGCAGGGACGGTGGCTCTTCCACCGCGCCGGGTCGTTCTGAGCTCGTGGATCAGTACGACCTACCAGGCCCCATGGAACGCGCGCAAGAGGGGCTCGCAGGCACTACCCCGCATGCGGGCCTGCCATGGCCGATGGGGCGTGCTGGACAAGTCGAAGCAGCGTTGGATTGGGTGAGCGCGACGTCTGCCGGGAAGGTCAGCGCCAAACGGCGACAGGCGAGCGCGGCGACTGCGTCAAGTCGCCGCACGGCACCGGGGAGGGCCAAGGTGGAAGGCGGCGACGTGCGGAAGCGGAGAAGGTGGGTGCGGCGGAAATGACAAAGGCGAGCGTAGTTGCATCGGAATATGAACCAGACCGATGCGCGCTCAGGCGCAGGAGTGGTGTATCTTAGGCGGCATTGTTCGATATGTACGCGCTGGGGTGGCGGGTTGTCGGAACACGGCTAATCCAAACACGCGTTTCTGAACAGATATCTTGGTGAATAAGGTCAGGCGGGTCTAAGTGGTTGGGGTTCCTGCCACTGCCTTGCATGCGGTTGTGTCTCTGCGCAGACGACGCAAGGTTGTGACGCCTGCAATCGAGCCGTCGGATCTGTGTGCTACGGATGACGCTACTGACAGCGATTGCGGAACCTCCGGTGCCAATTTTCTCGAAGAGCACTGCGCCTACAGCTGCGATTCCACTGAGTCAGCCGCTTCGAAATGCTGCCATGGCCATGACGGATGCGACGGCCGTGGAATTGTCCCGGACTGCCGGGCAATCAGCGCAGCGAAGCGCTGGCCGCTTCGGCTGCTGTCGATGTTGCGGCGGCGCATGACATTGAGCCACGGGCGAGACGTGTGCCCGCAACGGGTGACTCAGGTACCGGGGGGCTGCGCGGTGCCACGGCTTCGAACGGACGGGGAGTGCTGGACCGGAGCTCGCCAGCTGTCGGCGACACCTTCCGCAGCTCAGCAATCCGCGTCGACAGTCCGTCGCCGCTTCGCATCGCAGATCCGCCGGTCGGTGCTGCGCATTCGAATTGTCGGCGCCGACCCAGATCAGCTTCCTGCAAACTGGCGGGAGATAGTTTTTGAACACTTCAGTGGGAGGTGAGCTACGGCTGTGTGATACACGTAGGGGGGAATGAGCTACGGCGGTGTGGTGGTTCGCTATGCGTGCAATTGCATGGGCCCTGGGTCATCCAGGAGGGCGCAGCAGCCCGACCCTGCTGCCCTGTTTTCACAGTCAAGGTGCTCATGGGACCCGGCATAATGTGCGCTGTATAGTTGCAAGGTTGCCGCGGGCAGTTACCAGCACACGGAAGGAGTGGCTTGAGCACGGACGCTGCAAAGTAGCGCAAAGGGTAGCGCAAAGTGGTGGATCGCCCCTGACTCCCGTGTCGTTCCGTTCCACAGGGACAGCAAGACCGGCGCCGAGGGCTACGCGCTTGATAACTACCTCGCCAGCGGCGTTGCCGTGCGCCGGGGCAGTATCTTCCTCACCGTGTCACTGGTGCAGCTGCCCAGCCAACACGACGGCGGCGAGGGCCCCAGCGGGGCGGGTGACCAGAACGGGCGGCGCAATGGCGCGGTCGCAGCAGCAGCGCCTGGAGATCCCTCCCGGCTAGCGCAGGGTCCGGCGCAGGTTGTAACCAGCAGCGCCTCGCCGCGGAGTCATGACAGTGAGGCCTCGTGGGCGTCCAGTCGCGTGGCGGGTGTGGGCGGCTATGGACAGGGTCATCAGGATGCTGGATACCGGGCAATCAGTTCTGCTGCTGCTGCGGCGGCAGCGGCAGCGGCGGTAGCCGCGGCAGAAATGCGGGCTGCGTACCGCATGTCGTTATCGCAGCAGCAGATGCAGCAGCAGGAGCATCCGCCTGGGCATCGCCTCCGCGCGCTGGTCAGAACGGCAAGCGCCGGCGTTGGGGGCCGACAGGGTGCAGCGGCCCCAGTCACGCCCTTCGCCAGCAGCACCGACGGGCCCCCAGGCAGCCACGCGCGCAACTATACCGCAGGTGGCACCGCCGCCGCGCCCGTGACCGTGGCCGGCGGCAACCCCGCCGGTGAAGCACGCCACCTCTCAGGCTCGGGGCGCCCTTACCTGGGGCCTCACCTCCAGCCCACCTTCAGGTCGGTCGAAACCAGCGCTGGCGCCATGGGCAACACGCGGCCGCTGCACGGGTTCTACGGCGCAGGCGTCGCCGGCTACATGCCCGGGCGCCGGCGGATCGCCGGCGTGTGGCGACCGGACCGGCGCACTTCCTTCCGCAGCAGCAGCAGCCCCTTGTCCACCCCGGGCAACAGCAACAACCCGTTGCTCGTTCTTGGCCCCACGGCCGCAGCCTCTATGTGCAACGGAAATACCGGCTTCGTGGGCGGCGTCACAGCGGGCCCCGCGGGAGGCTTGTCGGGAGGCCTCGTCCCGTTCTCACCGCCGCAGGCTTGGGCGGCGGCCCCGGCAGGGCAGGGACCGAGGCCAGGCCTTGGGCAAGGGCCGGCCGGCTTGCAGCAGCCGATGCGATACACGCCCCTCCTGTCGCCCTCGATGCACACGCCCATACGCACCACCCTGGGCGCCTCTGTTGCGGGGGCCAGCGCAGTTGCAGGCGCCCGCGCGTTCTCCACGGACACCACACCGCCGCTGCACAACCACGCGCAGTACCCGTACCCGGTGCTGTACCCACACCGCGGCAGCGCGGCGGCGCCGGCGCAGACCGGGTCGGCCCGCGCCGTTGGTGTCGTCGCCACCGGGACTGCAGGCGGCTCCACCAACACCGCCACTACCACCACAACCCCTGCCACCACCACCAGCATCCAGGTGGCGCAGCTTCTGGACGCCATGCACCTCCGAAGCCGCGAGAACACCAGCCGGGAGGTGCGTCAGGGCTGTGCGCAGGGCGTGCTATCCGCGGTGAGCCAGCTGGACGGCGGAGTTCCGCTGCACCTCCGTCAGGTGCTGGGCCCTCGGAGTTGGGAAGCCGATGAGACGGGCGCCAGCAGCAGCTGGGAGGGCGAGGGCGCCTACGAGAGACCGCTGCCGCCGCCGATGGTTCAGTCGTCGCAGCAGAGGCTGCAGCAGCAACAGCATGGCGCCGCACAGGGACCGCATGCTCAGGCGCCGATGCTGAGATGGATGGAGGAGATGGCGGCGGCGGCCAACGGTCTGTTTGTGCTGTCCGATGCGCCGTCGCCGCCACCGCTGGGCGGTCCCGGCATGGCCGGACCAGGACTGATGGCGCAGCCGGCGGCGGCGGCGGCGCAGCGCACGCAGGCGGGGAGCACGCTGCCGTCACACGCTGCGGCCGGCGATCCGCGCGGCGGGCTGCGCGGCTTCCAGCCCCCAGTGCCTGTGACCGGAGCGCTCCCTGGGGTCTCCATGGGCGGCGGCTACCCGGCGGCCGGAGCTGGCGGCATGTGGCCCCCGCCGCAGTCGCACACCGGCGGGCTGGCGGTCCTGGCGGGCCCTGCATCCCTACCAGTTCGGGACGTGGTCGTGAAGCCGATCCTCATCTGCAAGGCCCCGCTGGTGTGCGCTGAGGCGGCAGGCGATCTCGCCGCGAGCATCCCAAGCCCCGGGAATGCCGTGCCCGCCGGCGGCGATGCCGGCGGCGGCGGTGGCGGTGGCGGCGCCGTCGACGATACGGGCACTAACAGCGGGCCCGACGTCGGCGGCGCACTTGCCGCGACTGCCACCGCCGCGGCGCCGGCCGTCAGCGTGCCCGGCTCTTCGGAATTGGAGCTCTCCCTCATGTGCGCACCCGCCACGGTTTCGGAGCTCAGCGTCATGCTGCGTTACTGCGGTCCCGCCAGCGTGTTCGGCGAGCAGACCTACCTGCCGGTGCAGCTCCAGCTGGACTCGTCGTCGCCCGCCGTCGCCGCCGCCATCCGGCTTCAGGCTGCCGCCACCGACCGCGACCGGCACGGCGGCGGCGACACGCAGGCGGCGCGTGACGTGACGGACGCCGCCACGGACCCGCTGCCGGCGCACGCGACCGTTCGGACGGTGCTGTCGGGGCTGGCGTGCCCCGGTGTGTTGTATGTGGAGCTCTGGCACGGGCCGCAGCTGTGCGCCTGCCTGCCGGTGCTGCTGCTGCCCGAGTCGGCGGCCGGCTGGGCCCACGAGGTGTGCAGCCTGTGGCAGCAGCAGGTGGACGAGGGCGAGGCGGAGGCGGCCCTGGACGACGTGCGGCGCGCGGGCGCGGCCGCCATGCCGGCGGCGGCGCACCAGGTGGTTGAGGACCTAGGCGGCTGGCTCACGTACGCTGCACACAAGCGCTTTGTCGCAGAGCGCGCGATGGCGGCTGCCACGGCGGCCGCGGCCGCGGCCGCGGCGGTCGCGTCCTCCTCCGCTGCGCTGTCGTCCCTGGGCATCTTCCGCGGGCCGCAGGGCTTGGGCGGCGTGCACACGGGCTACACGGGCTGCGGCGGTGGCATCGGCGCCAGCGCGCTGAGCACGGCCGCGACCATATCGCCGCCGCAGATGGGGGATGATTGGTATTCCGGCTGGCTGGGGGAGCTGATCTTTACGGATGCCACAACGGCATCGCCCTTTGCGCCCTCGCCGCCCGTTACGGCGGTTTTCCCTGTGGCCATGCTCGGCGGCGGCGGCGGCGCCGCCGCCGCCGGCATCCTGACCACCGGAAGTACGGCACGGGGGGACGTCGCGCTGTCACCGTCGCAGCCACAGTCCCAGGCGCAGCTGCCGTTCTCTCTCATGCTGCCAGCAGCGGCAGGCGTGCCAGGTGGTCTTGGGATGCTGGCGGCGATGACTGACGCTGGCGCGGGGGCGGCAGCTCAGGCTATGCCGCCACCAGGCATGGGTGCGATAGGACCGACAATGCCGCTCGGCGGCGTGTCGTACGACGGCGGCGGCGTCAACGGCGCGTGCAACCGGGAGCTGTTCCACGACATGATGTTGCAGGAGGGTTACAACTGGCTGGCGGACTGCGTGGAGGCGGGCTGCTGCGGCCTGGCGGCGGCGCTGATGGACAGTTTGCTGGCGGCGGGGTGCACCGCTGGGGAGGTGGTTCGCACGTGCCGCTCCGCGGAAGGCCTGCCGCTCATCCACACGGCGATGATGTCCGGCAACCCGGACATGATGCAGCTGGTGTGGGGCTGGGGCGTCGCGTGCGGCATGGACCAGATGGGCTGGGCACCGCCGCCGGGCATGCCGGAGGCGCCGGGGCCGGCGGCGGCGGGGGCGCCGCCGCCGCCCACAGGCACGACTGGGTCCGGAGGCGCATTGGCAGCTGGCTGCAACGGCATGGGAACGGAACCCAACGGAAGCCAGCTGACGGGCTCGGGGTCGGCAGTTGCGGCGCGGCGGCAGGTGGAGGCGGACTTAGTTGCTGCGCGCAGCGCGCCGTTGGCGCCGCTGCTGGCCAGGCAAACCTACGGTGGCGCTGCCGCGGGTGCGGCGGCGGCGGCAGCCGGTGTGCACGCAGCCGTGGCGGCTGCGGAGCAGCCGACCGACAGTGCCGCCGATGCGAGCGGTGCCGGCAGGCCGTCAGTCGGCCGCGCGTTCCTGGACATGTGCGGGCTGCTACCTGGAAAGCTATCCCGGGGGGAGATGTATCGCGTCTTGCTGGAAGGCCAGCGCCGCATCGTCAGAGCCCTGCGGGAGCACGCCCTCGGCGCGTCACGGCGTCTTGCCAGGCAGTCCGCAGACATCCGCGGCCCTGAAACCAACAGCGCCTCGCACCTCCACAGCCGCAGCATCGGCGCCGAGGCTGACAGCGCCGTCGTCAACAGTCCGGTCTTGCAGCAGGGGGGGCTGCGGCGCCGGGCGTGGTGGCTGGCTGGGGCCTGCCTTGCGCTGCGCCTCGGTGACGCGGTCGTGACTGCGGTGCACTCCCTGGTGCTGCGCGTCAACGTGTTGCATGTGGACGGAGGCGCGGAGGAGCGGCGCTTCCTCAGGTGCGTCGCGTGGGCCCGCCCTTCGCGGGGCGCGCTTGGTCGCGCTCGCTTGCTTGGGAGCGCGATGGAGGAGATAGGGGGTCGCGTGGGCTGGTTGCGGCGTTCGCGCGCCGCCTTGCGCGGCCTTTCCGTCCTAGGGGGTCGTGAGGCGGTCTCCCGTTTGGGAGCGCGGCGGCGCAATGCCCCGCATCAACCTCCCTGCCGTGCAACCCAGCCAAGCTGTGGTTCGAGGACCCGGCTGTAATCTGCTCTTGAAATGTCCGGACGGTGCACGGCATGCGACCGCATCCGATTTCAACACAGACACAGCCAGTGGGCGGGCTTCTCATTAAACACAGCCAGTGATCCCGGCACCCTGGCCTGCCCTTCCTAACTCACCTATCTGCCCACCTGCCTGCCCACCCACGCTTTTTACCTCCGCATCCCAACTTCCTCCCCTGCTCCGCTCCCTGCCCGTCCCCGCGCACTCCCCATGTCACAGCCACTTCCAACAACGTCACGGCTGGGTGTTTTCAGCCTGGTGCTGGTCCATGATCCCCCTCTACGCGCTCATCCTGTGGCGGTGCCTGCGGGAGCGGCAGTGGGGTCAGCTGGCGCTCACGCCGCTGTGGATGTGGATGTACGTCGTGTGTGCGGCGCTCGACGTGGCGGGGGCCACCGCGGCCTACCGCAGCCGGACGGAGGCGATCGCGGCCACGATGCATCTGAGCCATTCGCTGTCCAAGGCCCTCCACTGCACGGGCCTGCCCTCCTACCCCATACCGGCGGGCCGACTGTACTGGTTGGACGTGCTGGCGTGCGCCACGCTGTCGGCGCTGTGCGAGCCGGTGGGTGGGGGGGGGGGCGTTTGGGTTCAATGCGAGACAAGCGTTCTGTGGGGGGAGGGGGTTGCCAGAAAGCTTGCAGACATATTGAAGCATGTGGGGGGGGTAGGGAGGGTAGGGGAGGGGGCGAAAGGGGCTGGTGTGGAAATGAACAGCAAGCCCTGAACGCATCCGGACGGACCAGCACGCACTGGCGGAGTGTGTGGGAGGGAGGGGAGGAGGGACACTGCAGGTTGTGGTTTGGGTCCGCAGAAGCTGGCCTGCGGATCCCAGATGTGGCTAGTGCTGTCAGGAAGTCCACGTCTGCGCAGCATGTATGGGCAGCAAATTGAGGGCTGCGCGGCCGTCTTCCCACGTTCGACCATTGCGCTGAAACCGCTCTGCGTTCCCTTGCCCACCAATATCCTATTTCCCCCCGTTCCCGCCCCCGCATGGGCTCTCCCGCCCTCCCGCATGTAGGTGCGCCTGAGCGTGGCCCTCCCGCTGCGCCTCGTCAACTTCGCCGTGTCCACCGCGCTCTACCGCGTCGCCGGCACCGCTGCGAGCATCCTGGAGGCCATGCTGCTCTCGGCCTCCTGCCACTGCTTCGGCCTGCTCATGCAGCACGCCGTGGAGTCGCACTACCGCCGTTCGTTCGCCGCGCAGCACCCAGCGGCTGCCACCGCTGTGGACGGAGCCCCCCTGGCTGCGCCCACGGCCGCGGCGGTGCTGGCAGCACCGACGGACGGAGCTGCCCCGACGAAGCGTCAGGAACGCGTTGCCGGCGGTGCCTCCGTCGAGGATGCGAATGCCAGTAGAAGCGCGAGCAGCCGGGGGAGTGGGAGCGGCGGAGGCAGCGGGAGCGGGAGCAGGAGTGGCAGCTCCTCCAGGGTTGACTCTGGCCCTTTGCCGCTGCTGTTGCCGTCTCAGCAACATCGGGAAGGACAGGACGCTGATACCCCTCCGCAACCGCTTCTGTCTACGCCTCCGCCGCCGTGCGTACCCGCGTCCTTCGTGTCGCCCATGTCGTCCCCCTCCGCCTTCTTCTCGCCCTCTCCGCACTACCTGGCCCGCGAGCTGGATCCCGATGACGAGGACTGGACGGACAGCGAGCCCGCGTGTATCACCATCGACGGCATGGCGGCCTCGGCAGCTACAGCCGCGGGGCTGAGGGCTGGCGCCGGCGGAATCGCCGTCGAAACCCTGGCCGCTCCTGGTCTTACGGGGGTCCCTGGCGACGGCGACGCAGCAGCAGGGCTGGGGTCCTATGCCGCGGCGAGGCCCCAGCCCGAGGCAGTCTTCGTGGCCTTCCCGCAGCTTCAGGAGAGGGACGGGGGGCATATGCGCGCCTACGGCCACGACCGCGGCGCCGCCGGCAACAGCAACGCCGCCGTTACTGCAGCCAGCGTCGGCAGCGGCAGCTGCGTCGGCGGCGGCTTTGGGCGGCGCTCGGCTGGGCTGGATTCGGCTGTGGTGGACCTGCGGGAGGACTTTCTGTTGCCCGACGGCCTGCAGGATTTTCCCGACTCACCGAGCGGTTGGCCGCCCGTCTGGCACCATCACGCGCCGAGCTACGCCGCGCGACAACCCCACGTCTCGCTTTCGTCCCGCGCGCCGCTGCCGCGCCCTCCGCAGCCTCGGGCCTTTCCGCCGCCGAGCATGCCACCGCCGCGGCCGCAGCTCGAAATGGACTTGCCGCCGCCACAGCCACAGGAGCCGCAGCTACAGCAGCAGCGGCCCGAGGAGGCCAAGGCACAGCAGCAGGCGCATTCCGTAGGAGCGGCGGCTGTCTTGGGGCGCTGGGTGGGGCCTGAGGCGCAGGGACTTCAGCCCTCTGGGGATCTGTGCAGCGCCGAGGGTGTGGGGGGCTGGGAGGACAACGGACGGGACGTCGGCTGCTTACGCCTGTCGGGGCTGCTGCAGCTCTCGCTTCCCGGCTCGACTGTTCATACGGCTGCCCCCACAACCAACACCGCAGCCTCCGGGTTTGCGTCGGGGCTCTCGGCTAGCGGCCGGAGCAGCCCGCGCAGTGGCCCAATGCGGCGGCGCGATAGCGGCAGCGGCGGCGGCAGCTTTGCCAACCGTCGCACAAACCGTGGTGGGGGTGGGGGTGGCGGACGCGGCGCTGGCGGTGGTGGAGGCGGCAGTGGCGCGGCCGGCGAAAGCGCGCTGACAAGCCATCGCCGTGATGACATCTCCGGCGGCAGCGACGGCATCAACACGGGGCGCGGCAGCAACGGCAGCCACGGCAGCGGGCGGAGCACAGGCACAGGCGCGGGCGCTGGCCCTGCCGCCGGCGGCAGCAGCAGCCGTCTGAGCAGTGACAGCAGCAGCCGGGGAAGCGGGGGCAGCCTCCGGCAGCTTGTCTCCCGCGCCACGGGCTGGGTGGCAGGGACGCTCCGGCGCCGCAATCCGCGCATGGCAGGCGCCTCTGGCCGAAAAGCGGGAAGCGTGAGTTGAGGCCGGGCCAGTGGCCGGGCCGTTTATCACGCAGCGGTGGCCGAACCCGTCGAGGCGTTGAAACCGTGAAATCCTTGCGAGTACCGTACAGGTACATAGATCCATCAGATTATATCCTTCACTGCGGTCAGGGCCCAGTCCAGCGATCACTGGCGGGGGACGGGGGGAGCTAAGGTACCTGGGGGCAGACGGGTCAGAGTTTTGTCACATTCGGTACACGCATGGTATTGCTGCACTTGGCTTGTCGCGGGAGGGACTCTAGTCACGGCCCTCTACCGCCTACCTCAGTGAGTCTGTTATCCCTGGAGCGGCAGCCCATGGGTCCGCGCTCGCGCGTGCTTCAGGGTGCGTCAGGGTGCGTCAGGGTGCGTCAGGGTGCGTCAGGGTGCGTCAGGGTGCGTCAGGGTGCGTCAGGGTGCTTCAGGGTGCGTCAGGGTGCTTCAGGGTGCGTCAGGGTGCGTCAGGGTGCTTCAGGGTGCGTCAGGGCGCATGTGTGACGACCGTTGTTGCGTCGTGTGATTAATCAATCGATCCACCGCCTGAGTGTGTGCAAGACGCGCATGGACCTCGCATCACGTACGTCGTTCGGGACACTCGGAGCCCGCGGATATTTGGTTACGAGTCACGTGCTGCGGGTTGGGAGCGCGAGGGGACCGAGGCGGGGCAGGGCGCGCGTGCGGCTCGATCCACGCGGGCCCCGTCTCGTGGCTCGCGTCACATTGGGGGCCTGGGTCAGCCGCCCTTCCGCACATCAGCCGTTTGGCCCGCGGAGTGGGTGTGGCTCAGACCGCAAGGAGCATGGAGCAGTATTCATTTACGCCAGGGGGGCCAGGTCGTCCGGGCTTGCAATCCTTTACCACATGCAGCGAGCGTGAGCTCTGCTGAGGTGCCGGAAGGCTGCTGACCTCGCCGGAAGGGATGTGCGCGTTGGCCAGATGGTCGTTTGCGCGCCACACGGCCGAGCTGGGCAATGCGAAGGTCAGTAACCTCTTTGCCTATGGCCTAGAAACCTTCTAATCGGTTCTTGTAAGGTTGACCTTTGAATCGGTTCTTGTAAGGCTTAGGGTTTAGGTGCAGAGAGGCAAGGTGCGGTCCAGGGACGTGCCCTCGGTACCTGTCTGTCTGTCTGTCTGTCTGTCTGTCTGTCTGTTTTGGTGCAGAGAGGCGACAGTTTGTTGGCTCGCTTGGTGCCGCCCACAGGGGTTGGACCAGGGTTGAGCCCTGCCGGGCGCGCCAGGAGTGTGTGTGTTTGCCAGGCGATCTCAACCCGTAGGACCTATTTCGGCGATGATTGGCGTTGTAATTGGGTCAGTTCTTTATATATCAGGGGCCACATCCTGCGGTTCACGCCGCAATATATCAGGGGGCACGTCGGCGTGAACCGCAAACAGGAGGCGCGTCGTCGTGCACCGCAAAATGTTTCTGCTTTCTGGGATTGTTCGTAAACTTGGTATGTAGGCGCGCAGCGCTGCTGGGAGCGTGTGGGTCCAGCATTGGCTTTGGCGGCACTCTGTTGGCACGGTACAGATAAGGGTAGGGGCTGATGGACTGCGGAGGGGGGCCCGGGCGTCGAGCGGCGTCTTTGGTTCGCGGGGGACCTGCGAGGGCATGTCAGGCTGCTGGTCGTCCGATCCGCCGGCGAGGCGGGTACCGCCAGTTCCATGCACGCGCCAGTTCCATGCACGCGGTCACTGGGCCTAAGCCGGCGGGCTCGGGGCACGCTTCAGCTCGCGTGGGTGTTAGTCCGCGGCACGCGACCGTTTCGAGCGGTGAACACCCTCAGGAAAGTCCGTTGTCCGCGCCGGCATTGAGACGTCGTGGCCGCTGCTCTGGGAGTGGGGCTCAGTTGGGCCAATGGCCTCGGCAGAGGCCATTGGCAGCCAGCGGGCACCGGTTGCCACGCATCAAATCAGATGGCTGGATCATAGGCCACATATGATCCTTCCCGAGCGGCAGCCAACCTCCACGTGCGGGTGTGCGGGGTTGCGGATGTGGGCGCGACCGAAGGCAACGGTACGCAGGCGCATCGAGGTTGTCCGGGCGGTGTACAGGCAGAGTGTTTTTCCCCTTGGCGGCTGGCTGCCCAGGTGCCGGTGGTCATGGGTAAGCCTGGGGCGGGTGGGCTGCAGCTGGTGGGGTGTCCATCAGCCGGCAGTGTCAGCTGCCCACACAAACGCGCACAAGCACGAACACAAATCAAACTGCGCAAACACGCCATATTCATGGTGCGTCGCCGCCTGGCTGCTGCTTTTATCATAATACTTGAATTCATTGTGGAAGGTGGTGGAGGGGGCATGCGGGGCGGGGCGGGGTCCACGAGCTGCTGGCCGACGAGCTGTGACGCGGCACGCGCTGTTTCAGGGACTTGCCCCCGGCAGCAAAGCAGTCGCGCCTCTGCCGCTGGCCACAGGGGTTGCTCTGCCCCTGTCTGTCTGTCGGTGCGCATCGCACCTTGGCGACCGACAGCTTGGCGATGTAGCAGACTTCGGACGAACTGCGCTTAGGCTCCGCTGCCCTTGCATTCGATGTTGCGCTTGGATGGCTCGACATGTTCTTGTTCCCCGTTGTTGAAATACACACCATATGTGTGTCGCGCCTGCACGCGGCGTCCCCAAGCCGCGTTCCGTAGTTGCGTGTGATGCCGTACATCTAGCAGGCCTCTGGAGTGTACAGCCCCGTTCGCGTCCAGTTACGGTTGCGGGCGGGCGTGTGCGGATAGCTGGCGGTGCCTGCACGCATGCAGCGGGGAGGTGCGGGCGGGCGCACGGGGAGGCGCACAGCAGCATGCGGGACGGGCCGTGCAGTGCGGGGCAGTGGATGCGGAGCAGGGCAGTGGGAACAGGGCACCATCATGTTTCTAACGGCGGCACTGCAGGCGGCCAGGAGAACTCGCACGTGCCATGAGGGCCCACATCAAATCACAGCACATCGCATGACGATGTGTGGCGCCAGCCCGCCAGCTTCTTGGAAGACGCGAGATCGTCGTCCGTAATTCGGCCGGCCGGCGCCTCGGTGAAGGCCCTCACCTTCGGTCAACCGTGCCTCTGGCTTTCCTCCCCGGTGCCTGCTGCAAGGGCAGAGGGGGAGAACCGTCGTAACTTGTTTGTTGTTGCGGGCTGTCTTGTTTGTCGGTGCCAGTCTTCGAGGTCATTTTCTGTGCGTGCAGGTGGTGCCATCACGTCCCCCGTGTATTCCTTCCTGTGCCTGCAAGTGGCCCGCGTGCGCGTGTAAGTTGCTGGATGGTTGCCGTTTGTGCGTTGCCTGGAGCTGGGTACGGGATCTAGGATCTGGATCCAGCAGGTGATCCCTACCAGATAATCGGCAGACAGGCACAAGCGCCGGTGCGTGTCGTTCGTCCGTTGCTTCGACAATTGCTTTTGATGCTAGGCGGTGTATGGTGATACCCCTAATGTGATTGTGGTGCGCCTTCTAGGCACGATACAGTGGCTTCGTATCACCACGTGCCGCACGGGCGGTTCCGTACTACTCGTACGAGTTCGAGTCGGTTGCCGTGCATGGTGCCCGGGTCACAAACATTTGTCCATAATGCCCGCGTCGTTTCTCCGTCGTCATCTGCCTCAACTGGGATCTCGCCGGGTCGGCCGTTCAGATGCGTCACGCACTTGGTGCTTCATATTGCCTCCGCGTTCGTTATCGTGGTCGTGTTCCAATCTTCCGGCGTGTCCTCCTCGCGGCTCTGGTTCGGGCTTTGGTTGGAAGCCCAACGCCGTGTTGGCGCTGATGTGGCACCTGACGTCATGAGGCGTGAAGGGCCGCGCGGCGCACGGCGGCACGGGAGGGGGCTATCGAAGCATACGTGGGCGCAGGTGTGTGGCACCCAGGGCAGGTGAGGGCTCCGTGCCTAAGCCAGCCAGGCGCCGGTACGTTGCCGTGATTCGTGTGCGGTATGTGCGGCTCCAGTACCGCAGGGCCGCACGGGGAGCAGGAGTGATGGACTGGCAGGCTGCCGGGTCGTGCCCAGTGTCCTGCTTGTGCGGGATGACAAGGACACGATTGCCATGGATGCACGATGGAAGCTGTGTTTAAGCGTTCTGCGTTGACCTACTGTGTCTCTGTGTGCTCACGCAACGGAGTTGTATGGTGCTCTGCCCCGCAGAGCCCCGGGTATCTGGGTCTGGGCGGGTGTCTTGTCTGTAACCGTTATAAGGTGGATGGACCCCTTGTCCCGACCGGGCGATCCAATGGACCGCGGTACGTGTTGACGTGTCGCATCCGCCGGAAGGCGGCACCGCGTGCGCAGTGCCCTGAGCTATCCTGGCCCCCGAGCCGTACCAATACAGGGGGACAGACGGCTGTCCCAGTGTCTTCGCCGCTCTGACGCGTCCCCTTCTCAGCGGCAGCCCGCGTGCCTCTTCGGCAGGGCGACGGCAAAACCCGACCACCCACACCACCACCCACACCACACCGCCTGCTGCTGTCATGGACCGCAGGTCCAGCCCAACGGTGACGTGGTGGTGGACAGCGGCGGCTACCGCACCCGCACCACCTTTTTGAGCATCAGGGAGGGGCTCAACCCCATCGGCCTGGAGCTGGAGAGCTCCCTGGGGCACGAGGGCGGGGGCGACTGGTCCGTGATCAACTCGGACGGCACCTCGCAGCCCTTTGCGGACGGAGCGGTGGTGAAGGCGACCTGCGAGGCGGACCGCGGGCGGGGGGCGCGGCTGCTGGCGGCGTACGGCGTCGCGGCGGGGCCGTCGTTGAGCGGGTTGCAGGTGGCGGCGGCGGCAGCGGCGGCGAGTGCGGGTGAGGGTGAGTGCAGCGGAAGGCGGCGTTACGATCGCGGTCGGTGTTGCGAACGCACTGAGCCGCGGGGATGGCCAGCCAGGGCTGTGTCTCGCGAGGGAAGCCCGCGGTGGCCTCGTAGGTGTGGATTGCAGCGTGCGGTATCGTTTGAGGAGAGGCATGTGGACGCGGGTCAGAAGCGGGCGCGTGGGGACGAGACAAGCTTTTGCCCGTGTGATGAACCCGACGGCTTGCGCCTAAGGCTTGGGCCTGCCCCGCTTGGAAGTCCACCCACCGTAGCTAGGGGTCAGGGACTCGCTGATGCGTGTCGTGCGCTCGGCATTAAGTACCTACCTGCCAGATTTGGATCTCGTTTGGATCGCCCACATGCCTTACAAGCGCACGGATACCGATGCCCGCCCCGCCTCGTCCCGCCCCCTCGCCACCGGTCCCCCACCCCGCGCCTGTCGATGGTGTGGCTGGTCTGCCGCAGGTCTGGCGCACCGCGTCCCCGTCGTCCCGGCGGCCGCCGCGGGCTCCGGACAGGCCGGGCCCTCCCACGCCGGTCCCTTCCTACCCCCAACGGCCCCCCCGCCGGTGCCCATCCCGGCGCCCGTCCCCGCGCCCGCCCCGGGCACCACCTGGTCCTACCGCGCCACGGCCGCGCCCCCCTACGCGCCGCACCTCCGACCGGCGGCCCTCCCGGGCGACTCGGGCTCCACCCCGGCCGCTGGCCCCGCGTCCGCGCCGGTGCCCACGCCCCGCACCGCCGAGTCCCTCTCGAACCTCCAGCAGGTCCTGCATGTGGCGCTGGCGATCCAGAATGACGCGGCGGTGCCCGCTGGCGCCGCCGCCGCCGGCCCCGGCGGCGCGGCGGCGGCGGTGTCGTCGTCGTCGTCGTCGTCGGCGGCGGCGGCGGCGGCGGCTGGCCCCGCCGGAGGGAGCGGCTTTGGCGGCCTCCCCCGGCCTGCCGATCTGGATGACGACCACGCCTGCATCGCCTGCATGGCCGCGCTCAAGACGACGTTGCTGATTCCGTGCGGCCACCTGGTCATGTGCGGCAAGTGTGCGGAGCAGGCGCTCGAACGCAACCCGGTGTGCCCCATGTGCCGGGCGCCCGTGGTGCACACCACGGTGATGAACGTCTAGTGGGGGAAAAGGGAAAAATGTCTAGTGGGGGGGAGGCGGTGCGGCGGCGGTCGCGCGCTCCGAGTTCAGCGTTCCGAGTTCAGCGTCCGTGAACGCGAAGAGGAGAGTCAGGTAGGGGGAGAGGGATGGGCAGGGCGGAGGGCGAGGGGTGTGCGGTCGCTCGGGGATGCGCGATACTGAAGGGGGAGGCGGGCAGGGACTGGGGGGGTGCGAAAGGATGAGGGGCGTGTGTGTGTGGGGGTGGCATCAGACGTCAGACGTGTCCTTGGACGGACGGGGCATATGTGGGGCCCACGCGACCAGGTGGGGCGACTAGATGAGCGGACGACCGATGCACGAGGGACAGGCGGCGCAGGAAAGGGTTGGTGGTGCGAGGGAGGAGGAGCCCAGGAGGCGGCAGGGAGGGCACATTCTTCCGGCGGACCTGATGCGGCTAGTGGTCCTGTGGCCCTGTGGGTGGTTGTAAGTGGTTGTATGTGGGCGGTTGTAGGTGGTTTGCACTGGTGCCTCCTGGTGACTGCTGGTGGCACACACGGACAACGGGTCTTGGGTGCTCGCGCATGTGTGTGCGGATGGATGGATGTATGGGTGCGTCTCGAGGGCGAGGGAGGGAGGGAGGGAGGGCACCTACGATGCCCCGGGTGGGTGCGACTACGGGTCAGGGCGGGGCAGGCTTGGGGTGTGTGTGTTCAAGTGGACTGAGCCGCGAGAGACGTGTGTGTGTGTGCGTGCCGACTTGCGGTGTGATCTTGGGGGGGCACAGGGCGGGGGCCGCCAGGATCTGGAAGAGGTCGATGGCGCGGAGGGGCATGTCATCAGTTGCCACCCGTGAAAGCCACCCACCGCGAGGGCCCGCGAGGGCCCAGGCTGGGTTCACTGGTGGACAAGTGCGGGGTCGGTTGGGGTTGGGGTTGGGGGTCGGCGGACGCGTCTTGGTGGCGGCGCTGAATGCCCAGGAACTGTTCCGAAAGGTTACAGTAAGTGAATGCTTGCCTTGGGGGCTGTGTGTGTGAGAGAGCGAGAAAGAGAAAGAGCAGTGTGTAAGGCGGCACCGCGCCGCGGACATGGATCGTGTTCCTGCGGCTGGATCCCAGGTTCAACTCCCTGACGGGGAGCGGCCGCTGCTTGGGTATTTGCGGGTTGGTTTTAGGTACTGTACGGATGGTGCTGCAGGTCCAGGAAAGGCGTTATACGGGATGGAGGCGGCGTCGTGGATAACCAAGTAAAATTGCTTGGTTAAGACCGCAGAGGCTCGACAAGTAGGTGTGGTCAAATGTTTGCGTGGCATTGCTGGATGACGATGGCTTCCGCAAGCCAAGAATGAACTGCGTGGAGGACGTCCGCTGGATAGGTGAGGCCGCCCGGTGCGGCAGACCAGGGGCGACAGTGGGGTGGGGCTGCATGGGGTGGGGCCGCAGGGAGGGAAGGGACAGAAGCCCAGCCAGACCGGCAGCCCCTCCTTTTCAGTCCGCAGCAGCAGATAGACAGGAGTTGAAGATGTTGGGGCGCGGACGTGGAGACAACGCACGAAAGGTTTTGCGCAACGTGGGAGCTGGCATAGGGCTCTTGAGCTGGTCTTGTCTTGCCGCAGGTTGCTTTCGTATGTGTGGTTTGGCAATGGTGGTGGTGGTGGTGGCGCTGGTGGTTGGGGTGGGAGAGGGCGGTTCTTCTTTCGAAGCTGCCGCACGCTGATGTGCGCACGCATGAGCGCAATCGTCAAAGCAGCCCTGGGCGGCATGCGAGTCTGGCGGCTGTTGGTCAGAGCTATTTGGCGCGTGCTAAATAAAACTTCCATCGTGTTCTGATGTTTGAACATCAAGATGCCACCGACATCAAGATTTGCCTTTCTGTCTCGTCAGATGAATGCAATTCAACAATATGTATTGAATCAAAGCTTCAAGATGCAAAGGGATAGCATACCGAGTACCAACGAGTTCTCCAGTGAAGTCCGGGTCTCACCGCGGCTTTTTCGCACCCTGTTTTCGCCTTATATTTGCTATGTAACTATTTATGGCAAACGTTTAGAGGTTCACGTCTGCTGCGGGCGTGCAACTGAAGGGCTGCATGCTTGCCGACGGACCAAGCAACTACAGTTTCACGGCAAAACAAGAATGCTTCAAGCTTGCTTTTTGATTTCTGCTTGACAGACGGATGAATGAATGAATGAATGAATGTTACAGCGGACCCCAACGGGATCATCGGTGTATACCAGAGCAAGCCCCAGTAGGCCCCACCCAGACGGATGTGGTAGTGCAGAGGCGTCTACTAATGCAGATGCGGTGACCGCCGTTGGCGGCGCGTACTGCAGGTTGGTTTCGGGGCTACCCTACCTGCTTGAGCTTGCTCAATCTATGCACGCCGATCCACCTTCAACATCAACGACACCCTCAATGGCACCCTTTCACTCTCTCACACTCTTGCGCGGTAACAGAGTTTCCGTTTTAAAGCAAGCGGCCTGTACGGATTGTAGGGGGCCCGCCCTTTTTCCGGCTTCAAGGAAGCCGACCCCCTACTTGTCACATTCCGAATCCAGTTCGATTCCAATCCAGTTCAATTCGAATCCAGTTCAATTCGAATCCAGTTCGGCGCCTGGCCGAGGTCAGGGAGGGACGAGGGAGTAGTGGATGGCGTGAGTAACTGGATCAACCCCACCAGAACCCTCAACACTCGACAACGGGAGGTCGTCAGCACAAACCGCCAGCACCAGCCCCGACCGACTACGGTGCCGCGCAGCCGCTGCCACAACCCCCAGCCATGGATTTAACTGCTGCGGCTGCATGCAGCTGATGTGCCGTACGGCCGTACACCCTCGCTAGACCCTCCATCGACCCCGCCAATGTCAGACTTGACAGCTTCTTGCAGATCGATCGACCGGGCAATCAATGGATGACAGCGAGGCAGGCGGCCGCCCCAGGCGCACGCCACACAGATCAGGAGGTTGTAGCGTTCTTGGAAATGGGAACGATGCATCACGTTACAGTGGACTCCGCGGGTCAAAGGTGACAGCCGCAGCCTCGTCACAAGCAACAGGTCACCTCACATTGCACAAACAAATGCGCGCCATCCGGACGCACCGGCTGTACTGGGATGTGCTGGCTTAGGCCGGTTCCCACAAACGGGTAAGGTCCCTTGTAACAGCGCCTCCTTGAGTAGGCTTCGCAGCATTCGCGACACTACGTACCAGTGCTGGGGCCGCCGGCCGCATCTCGCCGGATACCTTCTGTGCGAGAATCGCAACACCTACCCGGAGCTATCGGGGACCCCGCGGTCACCGATTGCTCCCTGATTGCGGAACTCCTGTTTCTGTGCCTGCCAACCCTACGCCCGTCTGCGATGTCGCCCTTCCGTACACCCGTACGCCCGTACATTCTTGCATTGCTATTTCCGTCTACCGTTTCCTGGACCCACCCTCTTTCGCCGCGTCGCCGCCGGGTTTGCGTGCTCTTTTCTCCTTTTTTTTCTCTTTACTTTAACCTTTGCCTTTGCCTGCCGTTTGTCCGCCCTTTGTTGCAACTCACATCTTCCGTTCGCCTCGCCGTCCGTCCGCGTTTCGTCCCATTTGCGCAGGTGAGTACTACGTTCTCGATAATTTGTGCTGTTGTTGTTGTTGTGTTACATGGTTGGGGGTGCGTAACCCCATACCTGCACATACCCATACGAGCCGGAGGCCCAAGGGCAAACAAAACGCCCAAAAGCACTGGTTTGCAATACCGCATTAACAGGAGTCGACGAGACTAGCGCCCAAAGGGCACGATAGAATTACGGTGAGCCCACATGCGCTCCAACATCTTTGCCAAACGAGCCGGATCCCAGGCAATCGCCTCCCTCATCGTATTAGGGCGGTGAAACCCTTCCTCAGCGCGTATTGCATCGTAAGCCGGGCAGTCGAGTAGAACATGCTTCTCATCTTCAATCTGGTCTTCAGAGCGGCAGCAACGGCAGACCCGTTGTCCTCTAGGGACATGGTGCCTACCCCTCCGCGCCCTGTTAGACTCAAGTGCCCAACAACAAAGCCTGAATTGCATTAGCTTCCGGTGCGCAGAACGGGGGGTAAAAACTGTAGATAAAATTTGTGCTGTCTGGGGTGTGGTCCGTCCTCGTGCTGTCGCGCGTTGGTTGGTCCGGGATGGGTCCGGCGGCGACGCGGTCGCCCGAGGTAACAGTGAGCGCACAATTCAGGTATGTATGGTAAGTACCTTGGGTCGCGTATTGACTCCTGTGCCACGTATCGGTTCCCCAATCCATACCCCCCAGTTACCAGGCTGGTGACCCGGTCCCTGGATTTCGGTCCTTGGATCTCGTCACGGAGCTAACTCCCTTTTAATGGGAGGATTTGTGCAGTTAACCGTGGAGTCCTGGCTGCAAAGCTTTGGCGAAACGAGACACCCGTTCGCGCGTACTGCAGGTCGGCCGTCGCCGCACTGCTTTTATTTTGCGTGCTGATTTTTCTGGGTTAATTACTTTTCTATTTTGGGTGGGTATATGCGTGCTCGAGCCTTCACCGACAACAACCCCAACGATGCCGCCGCCATCGCCGAGCGCGCCACGACTGGCCTCGAAGCGCAGGGCTACCCACGCCGCCAGCTCCTCGCCACGTTTGACGCCCTCATCCGCGCCGCCCCACAGTCCTTCGACTATGCCCGGCGCACGACCCACCCCGACCTGCTCCGCGTCGTCCGTCAACACCTTCGCCCCGCCTGACCGACTCACCGGCTAAACACCTCCCCTCCCCTCCATCACCGCACCCCTACCACGGCTGCGGGCTATGATACAGAGGTCGCCGTCCGGGCAACTCCGGCGGTGTTGATCTCCGTCGTCTCTCTGCTTTCCTATCAATCCTCGGTTGAGCCCCGCATGCCACTCCATCGCCTCCCCCACACCCACCCATGGCGACACCCTCACCCCCTCGCGCCGCCCCTCCTCCCGCCCCTCACCACCCCTCCCCGTCACCGCCCTACGCCCCGCCGCCCCACCGCCCGCACGCCACCCGCCGTACCGCACACGCGCACGCACCCCCGATCGCAACCCCCTGCGCCCACGGCCTCTCATGCGTGAGCCCGCGCGCGCCCGGCCGGGCTGGTGGGGAGCCGATCGCCCCGGTCCGCCACCCGGCCCTCTTGCGTCACCCCCGCGGTCACCGATTGCTCCCTGATTGCGGAACTCCAGTTTCTGTGCCTGCCAACCCTACGCCCGTCTGCGATGTCGCCCTTCCGTACACCCGTACGCCCGTACATTCTTGCATTGCTATTTCCGTCTACCGTTTCCTGGACCCACCCTCTTTCGCCGCGTCGCCGCCGGGTTTGCGTGCTCTTTTCTCTTTTTTTCTCTTTACTTTAACCTTTGCCTTTGCCTGCCGTTTGTCCGCCCTTTGTTGCAACTCACATCTTCCGTTCGCCTCGCCGTCCGTCCGCGTTTCGTCCCATTTGCGCAGGTGAGTACTACGTTCTCGATAATTTGTGCTGTCTGGGGTGTGGTCCGTCCTCGTGCTGTCGCGCGTTGGTTGGTCCGGGATGGGTCCGGCGGCGACGCGGTCGCCCGAGGTAACAGTGAGCGCACAATTCAGGTATGTATGGTAAGTACCTTGGGTCGCGTATTGACTCCTGTGCCACGTATCGGTTCCCCAATCCATACCCGGAGCTATGTACGTACGTGGTGGAGTACGTATCTAGCTATCTAGTTCGCTGTGAGGGGCTGCTGCTGGGTTGCTTGCGTGTCTATCTATCTGTCCGTACGCCTGCGTGTGCCTGTGTGAGGAAGGTGGTGTGTGATGCCTCCCCGGCTTGTGTGCGTATTGACTTGACGAGTTTATTTGTTCGTAAGGATGGATTCACGCTTCTGCTGGTAGCTAGGTGTTGTGTGCGTGGCTTGGCTGCGTCGCCAAGCGGTCGCTACGTACCAGCAGTGCGTGGCCGTCGGCCAACGACCGGGCCGCACTATGTGGCTTGCGCCGCCGTGCGTGCGTGTTGTTGTGCGTGCGCTGCGTGATGTATGACTGGATGTGCGTTTTGATTGATGCATGGACGTCGGTGCCCCGCGCCGGCGGCGGAGCTGCTGGTGCGCACACGGACGGGGTTTGTGTTTGTGTCCTGTTATCGATGATGACCCACCATCGCGGCGTATGTGTTTGTTGTGACATTTGTGTGTGCGGGTGGTGGCTGGTATGGCCGTGACAATTCATACCTTTCTCGGCCTTTTGGCTCAGATCATGTGTAGTATCTGTTCTTATAAGCTTAATCGCTTATATGGTCCTCATTGAGGACCTGCGATTAACTTCAATTTCTCGCGGGGGCGTTGTCGCTGGTGTGCTTGCGCACCTGTCTCGCCAGCATGGTTGCGGTCTTACACTACCGCTGCAGCCGTGCACCCGACCCATGCCAATGTCTGCAGAAATGATGCATATATGGGGATGATGACCAGCTGCCTTTTGTCCAACAGTCAGGGGCCACGGCAGGGTACGACAGTCAGGGTACGACAGTCGTATACATCAGGCGCAGGTACGCACGCGTGTACGACCGGTGTGCACCTACCTACCTACCTACCTACCTAGCTGCGAAGGCTAAGCTAGTGCAGTGCGTGGATGATGTATCCCTAGTGCACAATAAAGCCGAACGTGCAGGGCGGGGTTGCCGCCGGGGACATCCGCCGGTCTATCTGCTGCAGACAGATTCCAAACGGATCAACCCTACCTGTCCGTTGATTGGGGCGGGTGTGTTCGTAGGTACGTATGTATGTATGTTTGTACGTGCAGAGTCATAGAAGAAAACATCAGTGATTATCAGAGCAGCCGCGTGCGGCTCATCATCATCAGGGCCACATACAGCGCGCCGCGGCTTACTAAATATCTGCACTCCATCTGACAGCTACGTGCACAGCCAGGCACGCACAGGGCCAGACGGGCACGTAGCCGGCCGGCATACAAGCACCCACCGACCGGGGTTCGTTACCGACCCTTGGGTCACCGAATACCCAACCCAGCGTGTGCCTAAGCTACCTGCTCCAGGGGCTACCCAACCTGCGTGCGTGGACCAAGCCAGTGGGTTATGTGTCCGCAAGCGCAGAGTTGCGTGGCTGGATGGGTTATTATTACCAATACCTTACCCAACCCCAACCCGGCGGTCCCTGGCGGAGGTGCTTGCAATAAGCCCGGGATGGGGTTGGGGTGACCAGCCACCAATCCCCGCTTCTGTGTGCCCGTAATAATGTCCACTGTACGGCTGCATCCACATGTACGGCTGCATCCACATGTACGGCTGCATCCACATGTACGGCTGCATCCACATGTACGGCTGCATCCACATGTACGGCTGCATCCACATGTACGGCTGCATCCACATGTACGGCTGGGTGAGATCTTTGCTCGAAAAATCGTGCAGTAACAATTATAATCGAGCGAGATTCAGGACGCACGGAGATGCATGTCTGGGGGTACGCACATCGATAGTGACATCGCCCGCTTGTCGTACACCCTTTTTATTGGGGAGGGCCGTACACCAGTAGTGTGGTGAAGGACGAAAGGCGTCCCCTTGATTGCTTGGCTTTTCTTACCAATGTGGGCCTTCGTACGTTATACCCGCCCAAACACGCAGACATCACGCAGACAGCAGACAGGCACTGCTGCGGACTCGGACCCGGGCACTTCGACACCCGGGCATCATCGATCGGTGCGTCACCCTCGCTTGTGTCCCCGGGGAAGCCACCAGCAGCCAGCTCCGGGACGCCCAAGCTGCCTCCTTGATGCTCTCCAGTATCCGTACAAACGGCGTTGGGTGCTTCAGCAGCATGCTATGTTAGTTGCACCCACCACTGTTGCTATGTCAAGTCATGTCAGTGACGACTAAGGGTGGGTCTGCGTGCGCACCTGAGACTTGTACTCAGCGCTGAGCCGTTCCCGTCTCTCATATCTCTTTCGCCTTTTACTAAAGAGATCAGCGAGTACGGCTCATTTACGGCGCATATCTGCATTATTTGGAAGGCTTTTGCCTCATCCCCAATGAAAATGTGTTTCGAGCTTCAGGCACCGTGACCTGACACGCACTCTGGCCGGGCTGTAAGCACCATGCATTCGGTACACATAAGGGCGGGGCCATGTGATTCACTCGGCTGGTCTGGCGCGGTTTCCAGGACAGGCACTGGCCGATATGGCTGCATGACCTCCCCTCACCCCCGCGGGTGATGGAGGATGGGTGCGCGGTCCTTGGTAGGGGGTTGATGAGGTGAGGCTCCTAAGAGCTATCTGGGCCCGTTGGAACACGCGTGCGTGCTTCATGTATGTACCTATGTCGCAACGTGGCCGCATCTCGCCGGATACCTTCTGTGCGAGAATCGCAACACCTACCCGGAGCTACGTACGTACGTGGCGGGGTACGTATCTAGCTATCTAGTTCGCTGTGAGGGGCTGCTGCTGGGTTGCTTGCGTGTCTATCTATCTGTCCGTACGCCTGCGAGTGCCTGTGTGAGGAAGGTGGTGTGTGATGCCTCCCCGGCTTGTGTGCGTATTGGCTTGACGAGTTTATTTGTTCGTAAGGATGGATCCACGCTTCTGCTGGTAGCTAGGTGTTGTGTGCGTGGCTTGGCTGCGTCGCCAAGCGGTCGCTACGTACCAGCAGTGCGTGGCCGTCGGCCAACGACCGGGCCGCACTATGTGGCTTGCGCCGCCGTGCGTGCGTGTTGTTGTGCGTGCGCTGCGTGATGTATGACTGGATGTGCGTTTTGATTGATGCATGGACGTCGGTGCCCCGCGCCGGCGGCGGAGCTGCTGGTGCGCACACGGACGGGGTTTGTGTTTGTGTCCTGTTATCGATGATGACCCACCATCGCGGCGTATGTGTTTGTTGTGACATTTGTGTGTGCGGGTGGTGGCCGGTATGGGCGTGTCAATTCATACCTTTCTCGGCCTTTTGGCTCAGATCATGTGTAGTATCTGTTCTTATAAGCTTAATCGCTTATATGGTCCTCATTGAGGACCTGCGATTAACTTCAATTTCTCGCGGGGGCGTTGTCGCTGGTGTGCTTGCGCACCTGACTCGCCAGCATGGTTGCGGTCTTACACTACCGCTGCAGCCGTGCACCCGACCCATGCCAATGTCTGCAGAAATGATGCACATATGGGGATGATGACCAGCTGCCTTTTGTCCAACAGTCAGGGGCCACGGCAGGGTACGACACTCAGGGTACGACAGTCGTGTACATCAGGCGCAGGTACGCACGCGTGTACGACCGGTGTGCACCTACCTACCTACCTACCTACCTAGCTGCGAAGGCTAAGCTAGTGCAGTGCGTGGATGATGTATCCCTAGTGCACAATAAAGCCGAACGTGCAGGGCGGGGTTGCCGCCGGGGACATCCGCCGGTCTATCTGCTGCAGACAGATTCCAAACGGATCAACCCTACCTGTCCGTTGATTGGGGCGGGTGTGTTCGTAGGTACGTATGTATGTATGTTTGTACGTGCAGAGTCATAGAAGAAAACATCAGTGATTATCAGAGCAGCCGCGTGCGGCTCATCATCATCAGGGCCACATACAGCGCGCCGCGGCTTACTAAATATCTGCACTCCATCTGACAGCTACGTGCACAGCCAGGCACGCACAGGGCCAGACGGGCACATAGCCGGGCGGCATACACGCACCCACCGACCGGGGTTCGTTACCGACCCTTGGGTCACCGAATACCCAACCCAGCGTGTGCCTAAGCTACCTGCTCCAGGGGCTACCCAACCTGCGTGCGTGGACCAAGCCAGTGGGTTATGTGTCCGCAAGCGCAGAGTTGCGTGGCTGGATGGGTTATTATTACCAATACCTTACCCAACCCCAACCCGGCGGTCCCTGGCGGAGGTGCTTGCAATAAGCCCGGGATGGGGTTGGGGTGACCAGCCACCAATCCCCGCTTCTGTGTGCCCGTAATGTCCACTGTACGGCTGCATCCACATGTACGGCTGCATCCACATGTACGGCTGCATCCACATGTACGGCTGCATCCACATGTACGGCTGCATCCACATGTACGGCTGCATCCACATGTACGGCTGGGTGAGATCTTCGCTCGAAAAATCATGCAGTAACAATTATAATCGAGCGAGATTCAGGACGCACGGAGATGCATGTCTGGGGGTACGCACGTCGATAGTGACATCGCCTGCTTGTCGTACACCCTTTTATTGGGGAGGGCCGTACACCAGTAGCGTGGTGAAGGACGAAAGGCGTCCCCTTGATTGCTTGGCTTTTCTTACCAATGTGGGCCTTCGTACGTTATACCCGCCCAAACACGCAGACATCACACAGACAGCAGCAGACAGGCACTGCTGCGGACTCGGACCCGGGCACTTCGACACCCGGGCATCGTCGATCGGTGCGTCACCCTCGCTTGTGTCCCCGGAGAAGCCACCAGCAGCCAGCTCCGGGACGCCCAAGCTGCCTCCTTGATGCTCTCCAGTATCCGTACAAACGGCGTTGGGTGCTTCAGCAGCATGCTATGTTAATTGCACCCACCACTGTTGCTATGTCAAGTCATGTCAGTGACGACTAAGGCTGGGTCTGCGTGCGCACCTGAGACTTGTACTCAGCGCTGAGCCGTTCCCGTCTCTCATATCTCTTTCGCCTTTTACTAAAGAGATCAGCGAGTACGGCTCATTTACGGCGCATATCTGCATTATTTGGAAGGCTTTTGCCTCATCCCCAATGAAATTGTGTATCGAGCTTCAGGCACCGTGACCTCACACGCACTCTGGCCGGGCGGTAAGCACCATGCATTCGGTACACATAAGGGCGGGGCCATGTGATTCACTCGGCTGGTCTGGCGCGGTTTCCAGGACAGGCAATCCAGGCGCGCTGGTAGCCTGGTGCGTGTGTTGGCCGATATGGCTGCATGACCCCGCTTCACCCCCGCGGGTGATGGAGGATGGGTGCGCGGTCCTTGGTAGGGGGTTGATGAGGTGAGGCTCCTAAGAGCTATCTGGGCCCGTTGGAACACGCGTGCGTGCTTCATGTATGTACCTATGTCGCAACGTGGCCGCATCTCGCCGGATACCTTCTGTGCGAGAATCGCAACACCTACCCGGAGCTACGTACGTACGTGGCGGAGTACGTATCTAGCTATCTAGTTCGCTGTAAGGGGCTGCTGCTGGGTTGCTTGCGTGTCTATCTATCTGTCCGTACGCCTGCGAGTGCCTGTGTGAGGAAGGTGGTGTGTGATGCCTCCCCGGCTTGTGTGCGTATTGACTTGACGAGTTTATTTGTTCGTAAGGATGGATCCACGCTTCTGCTGGTAGCTGGGTGTTGTGTGCGTGGCTTGGCTGCGTCGCCAAGCGGTCGCTACGTACCAGCAGTGCGTGGCCGTCGGCCAACGACCGGGCCGCACTATGTGGCTTGCGCCGCCGTGCGTGCGTGTTGTTGTGCGTGCGCTGCGTGATGTATGACTGGATGTGCGTTTTGATTGATGCATGGACGTCGGTGCCCCGCGCCGGCGGCGGAGCTGCTTTTGCGCACACGGACGGGGTTTGTGTTTGTGTCCTGTTATCGATGATGACCCACCATCGCGGCGTATGTGTATGTTGTGACATTTGTGTGTGCGGGTGGTGGCTGGTATGGCCATGACAATTCATACCTTTCTCGGCCTTTTGGCTCAGATCATGTGTAGTATCTGTTCTTATAAGCTTAATCGCTTATATGGTCCTCATTGAGGACCTGCGATTAACTTCAATTTCTCGCGGGGGCGTTGTCGCTGGTGTGCTTGCGCACCTGACTCGCCAGCATGGTTGCGGTCTTACACTACCGCTGCAGCCGTGCACCCGACCCATGCCAATGTCTGCAGAAATGATGCATATATGGGGATGATGACCAGCTGCCTTTTGTCCAACAGTCAGGGGCCACGACAGGGTACGACAGTCAGGGTACGACAGTCGTGTACATCAGGCGCAGGTACGCACGCGTGTACGACCGGTGTGCACCTACCTACCTACCTACCTAGCTGCGAAGGCTAAGCTAGTGCAGTGCGTGGATGATGTATCCCTAGTGCACAATAAAGCCGAACGTGCAGGGCGGGGTTGCCGCCGGGGACATCCGCCGGTCTATCTGCTGCAGACAGATTCCAAACGGATCAACCCTACCTGTCCGTTGATTGGGGCGGGTGTGTTCGTAGGTACGTATGTATGTATGTTTGTACGTGCAGAGTCATAGAAGAAAACATCAGTGATTATCAGAGCAGCCGCGTGCGGCTCATCATCATCAGGGCCACATACAGCGCGCCGCGGCTTACTAAATATCTGCACTCCATCTGACAGCTACGTGCACAGCCAGGCACGCACAGGGCCAGACGGGCACATAGCCGGGCGGCATACACGCACCCACCGACCGGGGTTCGTTACCGACCCTTGGGTCACCGAATACCCAACCCAGCGTGTGCCTAAGCTACCTGCTCCAGGGGCTACCCAACCTGCGTGCGTGGACCAAGCCAGTGGGTTATGTGTCCGCAAGCGCAGAGTTGCGTGGCTGGATGGGTTATTATTACCAATACCTTACCCAACCCCAACCCGGCGGTCCCTGGCGGAGGTGCTTGCAATAAGCCCGGGATGGGGTTGGGGTGACCAGCCACCAATCCCCGCTTCTGTGTGCCCGTAATAATGTCCACTGTACGGCTGCATCCACATGTACGGCTGCATCCACATGTACGGCTGCATCCACATGTACGGCTGCATCCACATGTACGGCTGCATCCACATGTACGGCTGGGTGAGATGTTCGCTCGAAAAATCATGCAGTAACAATTATAATCGAGCGAGATTCAGGACGCACGGAGATGCATGTCTGGGGTTACGCACGTCGATAGTGACATCGCCTGCTTGTCGTACACCCTTTTATTGGGGAGGGCCGTACACCAGTAGTGTGGTGAAGGACGAAAGGCGTCCCCTTGATTGCTTGGCTTTTCTTACCAATGTGGGCCTTCGTACGTTATACCCGCCCAAACACGCAGACATCACACAGACAGCAGCAGACAGGCACTGCTGCGGACTCGGACCCGGGCACTTCGACACCCGGGCATCGTCGATCGGTGCGTCACCCTCGCTTGTGTCCCCGGAGAAGCCACCAGCAGCCAGCTCCGGGACGCCCAAGCTGCCTCCTTGATGCTCTCCAGTATCCGTACAAACGGCGTTGGGTGCTTCAGCAGCATGCTATGTTAATTGCACCCACCACTGTTGCTATGTCAAGTCATGTCAGTGACGACTAAGGCTGGGTCTGCGTGCGCACCTGAGACTTGTACTCAGCGCTGAGCCGTTCCCGTCTCTCATATCTCTTTCGCCTTTTACTAAAGAGATCAGCGAGTACGGCTCATTTACGGCGCATATCTGCATTATTTGGAAGGCTTTTGCCTCATCCCCAATGAAATTGTGTATCGAGCTTCAGGCACCGTGACCTCACACGCACTCTGGCCGGGCGGTAAGCACCATGCATTCGGTACACATAAGGGCGGGGCCATGTGATTCACTCGGCTGGTCTGGCGCGGTTTCCAGGACAGGCAATCCAGGCGCGCTGGTAGCCTGGTGCGTGTGTTGGCCGATATGGCTGCATGACCCCGCTTCACCCCGCGGGTGATGGAGGATGGGTGCGCGGTCCTTGGTAGGGGGTTGATGAGGTGAGGCTCCTAAGAGCTATCTGGGCCCGTTGGAACACGCGTGCGTGCTTCATGTATGTACCTATGTCGCAACGTGGCCGCATCTCGCCGGATACCTTCTGTGCGAGAATCGCAACACCTACCCGGAGCTACGTACGTACGTGGCGGAGTACGTATCTAGCTATCTAGTTCGCTGTAAGGGGCTGCTGCTGGGTTGCTTGCGTGTCTATCTATCTGTCCGTACGCCTGCGAGTGCCTGTGTGAGGAAGGTGGTGTGTGATGCCTCCCCGGCTTGTGTGCGTATTGACTTGACGAGTTTATTTGTTCGTAAGGATGGATCTACGCTTCTGCTGGTAGCTGGGTGTTGTGTGCGTGGCTTGGCTGCGTCGCCAAGCGGTCGCTACGTACCAGCAGTGCGTGGCCGTCGGCCAACGACCGGGCCGCACTATGTGGCTTGCGCCGCCGTGCGTGCGTGTTGTTGTGCGTGCGCTGCGTGATGTATGACTGGATGTGCGTTTTGATTGATGCATGGACGTCGGTGCCCCGCGCCGGCGGCGGAGCTGCTTTTGCGCACACGGACGGGGTTTGTGTTTGTGTCCTGTTATCGATGATGAACCACCATCGCGGCGTATGTGCATGTTGTGACATTTGTGTGTGCGGGTGGTGGCTGGTATGGCCATTACAATTCATACCTTTCTCGGCCTTTTGGCTCAGATCATGTGTAGTATCTGTTCTTATAAGCTTAATCGCTTATATGGTCCTCATTGAGGACCTGCGATTAACTTCAATTTCTCGCGGGGGTGTTGTCGCTGGTGTGCTTG
Source organism: Eudorina sp. 2006-703-Eu-15 (assembly GCA_003117195.1). Lineage (NCBI taxonomy): Eukaryota > Viridiplantae > Chlorophyta > Chlorophyceae > Chlamydomonadales > Volvocaceae > Eudorina > Eudorina sp. 2006-703-Eu-15. Next base: position 713,551 of record BDSI01000009.1, read on the forward strand.
CGCACCTGACTCGCCAGCATGGCTGCGGTCTTACACTACCGCTGCAGCCGTGCACCCGACCCATGCCAATGTCTGCAGAAATGATGCATATATGGGGATGATGACCAGCTGCCTTTTGTCCAACAGTCAGGGGCCACGCAGGGTACGACAGTCAGGGTACGACAGTCGTGTACATCAGGCGCAGGTACGCACGCGTGTACGACCGGTGTGCACCTACCTACCTACCTACCTAGCTGCGAAGGCTAAGCTAGTGCAGTGCGTGGATGATGTATCCCTAGTGCACAATAAAGCCGAACGTGCAGGGCGGGGTTGCCGCCGGACGGTCTATCTGCTGCAGACAGATTCCAAACGGATCAACCCTACCTGTCCGTTGATTGGGGCGGGTGTGTTCGTAGGTACGTATGTATGTATGTTTGTACGTGCAGAGTCATAGAAGAAAACATCAGTGATTATCAGAGCAGCCGCGTGCGGCTCATCATCATCAGGGCCACATACAGCGCGCCGCGGCTTACTAAATATCTGCACTCCATCTGACAGCTACGTGCACAGCCAGGCACGCACAGGGCCAGACGGGCACATAGCCGGGCGGCATACACGCACCCACCGACCGGGGTTCGTTACCGACCCTTGGGTCACCGAATACCCAACCCAGCGTGTGCCTAAGCTACCTGCTCCAGGGGCTACCCAACCTGCGTGCGTGGACCAAGCCAGTGGGTTATGTGTCCGCAAGCGCAGAGTTGCGTGGCTGGATGGGTTATTATTACCAATACCTTACCCAACCCAACCCGGCGGTCCCTGGCGGAGGTGCTTGCAATAAGCCGGGATGGGGTTGGGGTGACCAGCCACCAATCCCCGCTTCTGTGTGCCCGTAATAATGTCCACTGTACGGCTGCATCCACATGTACGGCTGCATCCACATGTACGGCTGCATCCACATGTACGGCTGCATCCACATGTACGGCTGCATCCACATGTACGGCTGGGTGAGATGTTCGCTCGAAAAATCATGCAGTAACAATTATAATCGAGCGAGATTCAGGACGCACGGAGATGCATGTCTGGGGTTACGCACGTCGATAGTGACATCGCCTGCTTGTCGTACACCCTTTTATTGGGGAGGGCCGTACACCAGTAGTGTGGTGAAGGACGAAAGGCGTCCCTTGATTGCTTGGCTTTTCTTACCAATGTGGGCCTTCGTACGTTATACCCGCCCAAACACGCAGACATCACACAGACAGCAGCAGACAGGCACTGCTGCGGACTCGGACCCGGGCACTTCGACACCCGGGCATCGTCGATCGGTGCGTCACCCTCGCTTGTGTCCCCGGAGAAGCCACCAGCAGCCAGCTCCGGGACGCCCAAGCTGCCTCCTTGATGCTCTCCAGTATCCGTACAAACGGCGTTGGGTGCTTCAGCAGCATGCTATGTTAATTGCACCCACCACTGTTGCTATGTCAAGTCATGTCAGTGACGACTAAGGCTGGGTCTGCGTGCGCACCTGAGACTTGTACTCAGCGCTGAGCCGTTCCCGTCTCTCATATCTCTTTCGCCTTTTACTAAAGAGATCAGCGAGTACGGCTCATTTACGGCGCATATCTGCATTATTTGGAAGGCTTTTGCCTCATCCCAATGAAATTGTGTATCGAGCTTCAGGCTCCGTGACCTCACACGCACTCTGGCCGGGCGGTAAGCACCATGCATTCGGTACACATAAGGGCGGGGCCATGTGATTCACTCGGCTGGTCTGGCGCGGTTTCCAGGACAGGCAATCCAGGCGCGCTGGTAGCCTGGTGCGTGTGTTGGCCGATATGGCTGCATGACCCCGCTTCACCCCGCGGGTGATGGAGGATGGGTGCGCGGTCCTTGGTAGGGGGTTGATGAGGTGAGGCTCCTAAGAGCTATCTGGGCCGTTGGAACACGCGTGCGTGCTTCATGTATGTACCTATGTCGCAACGTGGCCGCATCTCGCCGGATACCTTCTGTGCGAGAATCGCAACACCTACCCGGAGCTACGTACGTACGTGGCGGAGTACGTATCTAGCTATCTAGTTCGCTGTAAGGGGCTGCTGCTGGGTTGCTTGCGTGTCTATCTATCTGTCCGTACGCCTGCGAGTGCCTGTGTGAGGAAGGTGGTGTGTGATGCCTCCCCGGCTTGTGTGCGTATCGACTTGACGAGTTTATTTGTTCGTAAGGATGGATCCACGCTTCTGCTGGTAGCTGGGTGTTGTGTGCGTGGCTTGGCTGCGTCGCCAAGCGGTCGCTACGTACCAGCAGTGCGTGGCCGTCGGCCAACGACCGGGCCGCACTATGTGGCTTGCGCCGCCGTGCGTGCGTGTTGTTGTGCGTGCGCTGCGTGATGTATGACTGGATGTGCGTTTTGATTGATGCATGGACGTCGGTGCCCGCGCCGGCGGCGGAGCTGCTTTTGCGCACACGGACGGGGTTTGTGTTTGTGTCCTGTTATCGATGATGACCCACCATCGCGGCGTATGTGCATGTTGTGACATTTGTGTGTGCGGGTGGTGGCTGGTATGGCCATGACAATTCATACCTTTCTCGGCCTTTTGGCTCAGATCATGTGTAGTATCTGTTCTTATAAGCTTAATCGCTTATATGGTCCTCATTGAGGACCTGCGATTAACTTCAATTTCTCGCGGGGTGTTGTCGCTGGTGTGCTTGCGCACCTGACTCGCCAGCATGGTTGCGGTCTTACACTACCGCTGCAGCCGTGCACCCGACCCATGCCAATGTCTGCAGAAATGATGCATATATGGGGATGATGACCAGCTGCCTTTTGTCCAACAGTCAGGGGCCACGGCAGGGTACGACAGTCAGGGTACGACAGTCGTGTACATCAGGCGCAGGTACGCACGCGTGTACGACCGGTGTGCACCTACCTACCTACCTACCTAGCTGCGAAGGCTAAGCTAGTGCAGTGCGTGGATGATGTATCCCTAGTGCACAATAAAGCCGAACGTGCAGGGCGGGGTTGCCGCCGGACGGTCTATCTGCTGCAGACAGATTCCAAACGGATCAACCCTACCTGTCCGTTGATTGGGGCGGGTGTGTTCGTAGGTACGTATGTATGTATGTTTGTACGTGCAGAGTCATAGAAGAAAACATCAGTGATTATCAGAGCAGCCGCGTGCGGCTCATCATCATCAGGGCCACATACAGCGCGCCGCGGCTTACTAAATATCTGCACTCCATCTGACAGCTACGTGCACAGCCAGGCACGCACAGGGCCAGACGGGCACATAGCCGGCGGCATACACGCACCCACCGACCGGGGTTCGTTACCGACCCTTGGGTCACCGAATACCCAACCCAGCGTGTGCCTAAGCTACCTGCTCCAGGGGCTACCCAACCTGCGTGCGTGGACCAAGCCAGTGGGTTATGTGTCCGCAAGCGCAGAGTTGCGTGGCTGGATGGGTTATTATTACCAATACCTTACCCAACCCCAACCCGGCGGTCCCTGGCGGAGGTGCTTGCAATAAGCCCGGGATGGGGTTGGGGTGACCAGCCACCAATCCCCGCTTCTGTGTGCCCGTAATAATGTCCACTGTACGGCTGCATCCACATGTACGGCTGCATCCACATGTACGGCTGCATCCACATGTACGGCTGCATCCACATGTACGGCTGCATCCACATGTACGGCTGGGTGAGATGTTCGCTCGAAAAATCATGCAGTAACAATTATAATCGAGCGAGATTCAGGACGCACGGAGATGCATGTCTGGGGTTACGCACGTCGATAGTGACATCGCCTGCTTGTCGTACACCCTTTTATTGGGGAGGGCCGTACACCAGTAGTGTGGTGAAGGACGAAAGGCGTCCCCTTGATTGCTTGGCTTTTCTTACCAATGTGGGCCTTCGTACGTTATACCCGCCCAAACACGCAGACATCACACAGACAGCAGCAGACAGGCACTGCTGCGGACTCGGACCCGGGCACTTCGACACCCGGGCATCGTCGATCGGTGCGTCACCCTCGCTTGTGTCCCCGGAGAAGCCACCAGCAGCCAGCTCCGGGACGCCCAAGCTGCCTCCTTGATGCTCTCCAGTATCCGTACAAACGGCGTTGGGTGCTTCAGCAGCATGCTATGTTAATTGCACCCACCACTGTTGCTATGTCAAGTCATGTCAGTGACGACTAAGGCTGGGTCTGCGTGCGCACCTGAGACTTGTACTCAGCGCTGAGCCGTTCCCGTCTCTCATATCTCTTTCGCCTTTTACTAAAGAGATCAGCGAGTACGGCTCATTTACGGCGCATATCTGCATTATTTGGAAGGCTTTTGCCTCATCCCCAATGAAATTGTGTATCGAGCTTCAGGCTCCGTGACCTCACACGCACTCTGGCCGGGCGGTAAGCACCATGCATTCGGTACACATAAGGGCGGGGCCATGTGATTCACTCGGCTGGTCTGGCGCGGTTTCCAGGACAGGCAATCCAGGCGCGCTGGTAGCCTGGTGCGTGTGTTGGCCGATATGGCTGCATGACCCCGCTTCACCCCCGCGGGTGATGGAGGATGGGTGCGCGGTCCTTGGTAGGGGGTTGATGAGGTGAGGCTCCTAAGAGCTATCTGGGCCCGTTGGAACACGCGTGCGTGCTTCATGTATGTACCTATGTCGCAACGTGGCCGCATCTCGCCGGATACCTTCTGTGCGAGAATCGCAACACCTACCCGGAGCTACGTACGTACGTGGCGGAGTACGTATCTAGCTATCTAGTTCGCTGTAAGGGGCTGCTGCTGGGTTGCTTGCGTGTCTATCTATCTGTCCGTACGCCTGCGAGTGCCTGTGTGAGGAAGGTGGTGTGTGATGCCTCCCCGGCTTGTGTGCGTATCGACTTGACGAGTTTATTTGTTCGTAAGGATGGATCCACGCTTCTGCTGGTAGCTGGGTGTTGTGTGCGTGGCTTGGCTGCGTCGCCAAGCGGTCGCTACGTACCAGCAGTGCGTGGCCGTCGGCCAACGACCGGGCCGCACTATGTGGCTTGCGCCGCCGTGCGTGCGTGTTGTTGTGCGTGCGCTGCGTGATGTATGACTGGATGTGCGTTTTGATTGATGCATGGACGTCGGTGCCCCGCGCCGGCGGCGGAGCTGCTTTTGCGCACACGGACGGGGTTTGTGTTTGTGTCCTGTTATCGATGATGACCCACCATCGCGGCGTATGTGCATGTTGTGACATTTGTGTGTGCGGGTGGTGGCTGGTATGGCCATGACAATTCATACCTTTCTCGGCCTTTTGGCTCAGATCATGTGTAGTATCTGTTCTTATAAGCTTAATCGCTTATATGGTCCTCATTGAGGACCTGCGATTAACTTCAATTTCTCGCGGGGTGTTGTCGCTGGTGTGCTTGCGCACCTGACTCGCCAGCATGGTTGCGGTCTTACACTACCGCTGCAGCCGTGCACCCGACCCATGCCAATGTCTGCAGAAATGATGCATATACGGGGATGATGACCAGCTGCCTTTTGTCCAACAGTCAGGGGCCACGACAGGGTACGACAGTCAGGGTACGACAGTCGTGTACATCAGGCGCAGGTACGCACGCGTGTACGACCGGTGTGCACCTACCTACCTACCTACCTAGCTGCGAAGGCTAAGCTAGTGCAGTGCGTGGATGATGTATCCCTAGTGCACAATAAAGCCGAACGTGCAGGGCGGGGTTGCCGCCGGACGGTCTATCTGCTGCAGACAGATTCCAAACGGATCAACCCTACCTGTCCGTTGATTGGGGCGGGTGTGTTCGTAGGTACGTATGTATGTATGTTTGTACGTGCAGAGTCATAGAAGAAAACATCAGTGATTATCAGAGCAGCCGCGTGCGGCTCATCATCATCAGGGCCACATACAGCGCGCCGCGGCTTACTAAATATCTGCACTCCATCTGACAGCTACGTGCACAGCCAGGCACGCACAGGGCCAGACGGGCACGTAGCCGGCCGGCATACAAGCACCCACCGACCGGGGTTCGTTACCGACCCTTGGGTCACCGAATACCCAACCCAGCGTGTGCCTAAGCTACCTGCTCCAGGGGCTACCCAACCTGCGTGCGTGGACCAAGCCAGTGGGTTATGTGTCCGCAAGCGCAGAGTTGCGTGGCTGGATGGGTTATTATTACCAATACCTTACCCAACCCCAACCCGGCGGTCCCTGGCGGAGGTGCTTGCAATAAGCCCGGGATGGGGTTGGGGTGACCAGCCACCAATCCCCGCTTCTGTGTGCCCGTAATAATGTCCACTGTACGGCTGCATCCACATGTACGGCTGCATCCACATGTACGGCTGCATCCACATGTACGGCTGCATCCACATGTACGGCTGCATCCACATGTACGGCTGGGTGAGATGTTCGCTCGAAAAATCATGCAGTAACAATTATAATCGAGCGAGATTCAGGACGCACGGAGATGCATGTCTGGGGTTACGCACGTCGATAGTGACATCGCCTGCTTGTCGTACACCCTTTTATTGGGGAGGGCCGTACACCAGTAGTGTGGTGAAGGACGAAAGGCGTCCCCTTGATTGCTTGGCTTTTCTTACCAATGTGGGCCTTCGTACGTTATACCCGCCCAAACACGCAGACATCACACAGACAGCAGCAGACAGGCACTGCTGCGGACTCGGACCCGGGCACTTCGACACCCGGGCATCGTCGATCGGTGCGTCACCCTCGCTTGTGTCCCCGGAGAAGCCACCAGCAGCCAGCTCCGGGACGCCCAAGCTGCCTCCTTGATGCTCTCCAGTATCCGTACAAACGGCGTTGGGTGCTTCAGCAGCATGCTATGTTAATTGCACCCACCACTGTTGCTATGTCAAGTCATGTCAGTGACGACTAAGGCTGGGTCTGCGTGCGCACCTGAGACTTGTACTCAGCGCTGAGCCGTTCCCGTCTCTCATATCTCTTTCGCCTTTTACTAAAGAGATCAGCGAGTACGGCTCATTTACGGCGCATATCTGCATTATTTGGAAGGCTTTTGCCTCATCCCCAATGAAATTGTGTATCGAGCTTCAGGCTCCGTGACCTCACACGCACTCTGGCCGGGCGGTAAGCACCATGCATTCGGTACACATAAGGGCGGGGCCATGTGATTCACTCGGCTGGTCTGGCGCGGTTTCCAGGACAGGCAATCCAGGCGCGCTGGTAGCCTGGTGCGTGTGTTGGCCGATATGGCTGCATGACCCCGCTTCACCCCCGCGGGTGATGGAGGATGGGTGCGCGGTCCTTGGTAGGGGGTTGATGAGGTGAGGCTCCTAAGAGCTATCTGGGCCCGTTGGAACACGCGTGCGTGCTTCATGTATGTACCTATGTCGCAACGTGGCCGCATCTCGCCGGATACCTTCTGTGCGAGAATCGCAACACCTACCCGGAGCTACGTACGTACGTGGCGGAGTACGTATCTAGCTATCTAGTTCGCTGTAAGGGGCTGCTGCTGGGTTGCTTGCGTGTCTATCTATCTGTCCGTACGCATGCGAGTGCCTGTGTGAGGAAGGTGGTGTGTGATGCCTCCCGGCTTGTGTGCGTATCGACTTGACGAGTTTATTTGTTCGTAAGGATGGATCCACGCTTCTGCTGGTAGCTGGGTGTTGTGTGCGTGGCTTGGCTGCGTCGCCAAGCGGTCGCTACGTACCAGCAGTGCGTGGCCGTCGGCCAACGACCGGGCCGCACTATGTGGCTTGCGCCGCCGTGCGTGCGTGTTGTTGTGCGTGCGCTGCGTGATGTATGACTGGATGTGCGTTTTGATTGATGCATGGACGTCGGTGCCCCGCGCCGGCGGCGGAGCTGCTTTTGCGCACACGGACGGGGTTTGTGTTTGTGTCCTGTTATCGATGATGACCCACCATCGCGGCGTATGTGCATGTTGTGACATTTGTGTGTGCGGGTGGTGGCTGGTATGGCCATGACAATTCATACCTTTCTCGGCCTTTTGGCTCAGATCATGTGTAGTATCTGTTCTTATAAGCTTAATCGCTTATATGGTCCTCATTGAGGACCTGCGATTAACTTCAATTTCTCGCGGGGGTGTTGTCGCTGGTGTGCTTGCGCACCTGACTCGCCAGCATGGTTGCGGTCTTACACTACCGCTGCAGCCGTGCACCCGACCCATGCCAATGTCTGCAGAAATGATGCATATACGGGGATGATGACCAGCTGCCTTTTGTCCAACAGTCAGGGGCCACGACAGGGTACGACAGTCAGGGTACGACAGTCGTGTACATCAGGCGCAGGTACGCACGCGTGTACGACCGGTGTGCACCTACCTACCTACCTACCTAGCTGCGAAGGCTAAGCTAGTGCAGTGCGTGGATGATGTATCCCTAGTGCACAATAAAGCCGAACGTGCAGGGCGGGGTTGCCGCCGGACGGTCTATCTGCTGCAGACAGATTCCAAACGGATCAACCCTACCTGTCCGTTGATTGGGGCGGGTGTGTTCGTAGGTACGTATGTATGTATGTTTGTACGTGCAGAGTCATAGAAGAAAACATCAGTGATTATCAGAGCAGCCGCGTGCGGCTCATCATCATCAGGGCCACATACAGCGCGCCGCGGCTTACTAAATATCTGCACTCCATCTGACAGCTACGTGCACAGCCAGGCACGCACAGGGCCAGACGGGCACGTAGCCGGCCGGCATACAAGCACCCACCGACCGGGGTTCGTTACCGACCCTTGGGTCACCGAATACCCAACCCAGCGTGTGCCTAAGCTACCTGCTCCAGGGGCTACCCAACCTGCGTGCGTGGACCAAGCCAGTGGGTTATGTGTCCGCAAGCGCAGAGTTGCGTGGCTGGATGGGTTATTATTACCAATACCTTACCCAACCCCAACCCGGCGGTCCCTGGCGGAGGTGCTTGCAATAAGCCCGGGATGGGGTTGGGGTGACCAGCCACCAATCCCCGCTTCTGTGTGCCCGTAATAATGTCCACTGTACGGCTGCATCCACATGTACGGCTGCATCCACATGTACGGCTGCATCCACATGTACGGCTGCATCCACATGTACGGCTGCATCCACATGTACGGCTGGGTGAGATGTTCGCTCGAAAAATCATGCAGTAACAATTATAATCGAGCGAGATTCAGGACGCACGGAGATGCATGTCTGGGGTTACGCACGTCGATAGTGACATCGCCTGCTTGTCGTACACCCTTTTATTGGGGAGGGCCGTACACCAGTAGTGTGGTGAAGGACGAAAGGCGTCCCCTTGATTGCTTGGCTTTTCTTACCAATGTGGGCCTTCGTACGTTATACCCGCCCAAACACGCAGACATCACACAGACAGCAGCAGACAGGCACTGCTGCGGACTCGGACCCGGGCACTTCGACACCCGGGCATCGTCGATCGGTGCGTCACCCTCGCTTGTGTCCCCGGAGAAGCCACCAGCAGCCAGCTCCGGGACGCCCAAGCTGCCTCCTTGATGCTCTCCAGTATCCGTACAAACGGCGTTGGGTGCTTCAGCAGCATGCTATGTTAATTGCACCCACCACTGTTGCTATGTCAAGTCATGTCAGTGACGACTAAGGCTGGGTCTGCGTGCGCACCTGAGACTTGTACTCAGCGCTGAGCCGTTCCCGTCTCTCATATCTCTTTCGCCTTTTACTAAAGAGATCAGCGAGTACGGCTCATTTACGGCGCATATCTGCATTATTTGGAAGGCTTTTGCCTCATCCCCAATGAAATTGTGTATCGAGCTTCAGGCTCCGTGACCTCACACGCACTCTGGCCGGGCGGTAAGCACCATGCATTCGGTACACATAAGGGCGGGGCCATGTGATTCACTCGGCTGGTCTGGCGCGGTTTCCAGGACAGGCAATCCAGGCGCGCTGGTAGCCTGGTGCGTGTGTTGGCCGATATGGCTGCATGACCCCGCTTCACCCCCGCGGGTGATGGAGGATGGGTGCGCGGTCCTTGGTAGGGGGTTGATGAGGTGAGGCTCCTAAGAGCTATCTGGGCCCGTTGGAACACGCGTGCGTGCTTCATGTATGTACCTATGTCGCAACGTGGCCGCATCTCGCCGGATACCTTCTGTGCGAGAATCGCAACACCTACCCGGAGCTACGTACGTACGTGGCGGAGTACGTATCTAGCTATCTAGTTCGCTGTAAGGGGCTGCTGCTGGGTTGCTTGCGTGTCTATCTATCTGTCCGTACGCATGCGAGTGCCTGTGTGAGGAAGGTGGTGTGTGATGCCTCCCCGGCTTGTGTGCGTATCGACTTGACGAGTTTATTTGTTCGTAAGGATGGATCCACGCTTCTGCTGGTAGCTGGGTGTTGTGTGCGTGGCTTGGCTGCGTCGCCAAGCGGTCGCTACGTACCAGCAGTGCGTGGCCGTCGGCCAACGACCGGGCCGCACTATGTGGCTTGCGCCGCCGTGCGTGCGTGTTGTTGTGCGTGCGCTGCGTGATGTATGACTGGATGTGCGTTTTGATTGATGCATGGACGTCGGTGCCCCGCGCCGGCGGCGGAGCTGCTTTTGCGCACACGGACGGGGTTTGTGTTTGTGTCCTGTTATCGATGATGACCCACCATCGCGGCGTATGTGCATGTTGTGACATTTGTGTGTGCGGGTGGTGGCTGGTATGGCCATGACAATTCATACCTTTCTCGGCCTTTTGGCTCAGATCATGTGTAGTATCTGTTCTTATAAGCTTAATCGCTTATATGGTCCTCATTGAGGACCTGCGATTAACTTCAATTTCTCGCGGGGGTGTTGTCGCTGGTGTGCTTGCGCACCTGACTCGCCAGCATGGTTGCGGTCTTACACTACCGCTGCAGCCGTGCACCCGACCCATGCCAATGTCTGCAGAAATGATGCATATATGGGGATGATGACCAGCTGCCTTTTGTCCAACAGTCAGGGGCCACGGCAGGGTACGACAGTCAGGGTACGACAGTCGTGTACATCAGGCGCAGGTACGCACGCGTGTACGACCGGTGTGCACCTACCTACCTACCTACCTAGCTGCGAAGGCTAAGCTAGTGCAGTGCGTGGATGATGTATCCCTAGTGCACAATAAAGCCGAACGTGCAGGGCGGGGTTGCCGCCGGACGGTCTATCTGCTGCAGACAGATTCCAAACGGATCAACCCTACCTGTCCGTTGATTGGGGCGGGTGTGTTCGTAGGTACGTATGTATGTATGTTTGTACGTGCAGAGTCATAGAAGAAAACATCAGTGATTATCAGAGCAGCCGCGTGCGGCTCATCATCATCAGGGCCACATACAGCGCGCCGCGGCTTACTAAATATCTGCACTCCATCTGACAGCTACGTGCACAGCCAGGCACGCACAGGGCCAGACGGGCACATAGCCGGGCGGCATACACGCACCCACCGACCGGGGTTCGTTACCGACCCTTGGGTCACCGAATACCCAACCCAGCGTGTGCCTAAGCTACCTGCTCCAGGGGCTACCCAACCTGCGTGCGTGGACCAAGCCAGTGGGTTATGTGTCCGCAAGCGCAGAGTTGCGTGGCTGGATGGGTTATTATTACCAATACCTTACCCAACCCCAACCCGGCGGTCCCTGGCGGAGGTGCTTGCAATAAGCCCGGGATGGGGTTGGGGTGACCAGCCACCAATCCCCGCTTCTGTGTGCCCGTAATAATGTCCACTGTACGGCTGCATCCACATGTACGGCTGCATCCACATGTACGGCTGCATCCACATGTACGGCTGCATCCACATGTACGGCTGCATCCACATGTACGGCTGGGTGAGATGTTCGCTCGAAAAATCATGCAGTAACAATTATAATCGAGCGAGATTCAGGACGCACGGAGATGCATGTCTGGGGGTACGCACGTCGATAGTGACATCGCCTGCTTGTCGTACACCCTTTTATTGGGGAGGGCCGTACACCAGTAGTGTGGTGAAGGACGAAAGGCGTCCCTTGATTGCTTGGCTTTTCTTACCAATGTGGGCCTTCGTACGTTATACCCGCCCAAACACGCAGACATCACACAGACAGCAGCAGACAGGCACTGCTGCGGACTCGGACCCGGGCACTTCGACACCCGGGCATCGTCGATCGGTGCGTCACCCTCGCTTGTGTCCCCGGAGAAGCCACCAGCAGCCAGCTCCGGGACGCCCAAGCTGCCTCCTTGATGCTCTCCAGTATCCGTACAAACGGCGTTGGGTGCTTCAGCAGCATGCTATGTTAATTGCACCCACCACTGTTGCTATGTCAAGTCATGTCAGTGACGACTAAGGCTGGGTCTGCGTGCGCACCTGAGACTTGTACTCAGCGCTGAGCCGTTCCCGTCTCTCATATCTCTTTCGCCTTTTACTAAAGAGATCAGCGAGTACGGCTCATTTACGGCGCATATCTGCATTATTTGGAAGGCTTTTGCCTCATCCCCAATGAAATTGTGTATCGAGCTTCAGGCACCGTGACCTCACACGCACTCTGGCCGGGCGGTAAGCACCATGCATTCGGTACACATAAGGGCGGGGCCATGTGATTCACTCGGCTGGTCTGGCGCGGTTTCCAGGACAGGCAATCCAGGCGCGCTGGTAGCCTGGTGCGTGTGTTGGCCGATATGGCTGCATGACCCCGCTTCACCCCGCGGGTGATGGAGGATGGGTGCGCGGTCCTTGGTAGGGGGTTGATGAGGTGAGGCTCCTAAGAGCTATCTGGGCCCGTTGGAACACGCGTGCGTGCTTCATGTATGTACCTATGTCGCAACGTGGCCGCATCTCGCCGGATACCTTCTGTGCGAGAATCGCAACACCTACCCGGAGCTACGTACGTACGTGGCGGAGTACGTATCTAGCTATCTAGTTCGCTGTAAGGGGCTGCTGCTGGGTTGCTTGCGTGTCTATCTATCTGTCCGTACGCCTGCGAGTGCCTGTGTGAGGAAGGTGGTGTGTGATGCCTCCCCGGCTTGTGTGCGTATTGACTTGACGAGTTTATTTGTTCGTAAGGATGGATCCACGCTTCTGCTGGTAGCTGGGTGTTGTGTGCGTGGCTTGGCTGCGTCGCCAAGCGGTCGCTACGTACCAGCAGTGCGTGGCCGTCGGCCAACGACCGGGCCGCACTATGTGGCTTGCGCCGCCGTGCGTGCGTGTTGTTGTGCGTGCGCTGCGTGATGTATGACTGGATGTGCGTTTTGATTGATGCATGGACGTCGGTGCCCCGCGCCGGCGGCGGAGCTGCTTTTGCGCACACGGACGGGGTTTGTGTTTGTGTCCTGTTATCGATGATGACCCACCATCGCGGCGTATGTGCATGTTGTGACATTTGTGTGTGCGGGTGGTGGCTGGTATGGCCATGACAATTCATACCTTTCTCGGCCTTTTGGCTCAGATCATGTGTAGTATCTGTTCTTATAAGCTTAATCGCTTATATGGTCCTCATTGAGGACCTGCGATTAACTTCAATTTCTCGCGGGGGTGTTGTCGCTGGTGTGCTTGCGCACCTGACTCGCCAGCATGGTTGCGGTCTTACACTACCGCTGCAGCCGTGCACCCGACCCATGCCAATGTCTGCAGAAATGATGCATATGTGGGGATGATGACCAGCTGCCTTTTGTCCAACAGTCAGGGGCCACGGCAGGGTACGACAGTCAGGGTACGACAGTCGTGTACATCAGGCGCAGGTACGCACGCGTGTACGACCGGTGTGCACCTACCTACCTACCTACCTACCTACCTACCTAGCTGCGAAGGCTAAGCTAGTGCAGTGCGTGGATGATGTATCCCTAGTGCACAATAAAGCCGAACGTGCAGGGCGGGGTTGCCGCCGGGGACATCCGCCGGTCTATCTGCTGCAGACAGATTCCAAACGGATCAACCCTACCTGTCCGTTGATTGGGGCGGGTGTGTTCGTAGGTACGTATGTATGTATGTTTGTACGTGCAGAGTCATAGAAGAAAACATCAGTGATTATCAGAGCAGCCGCGTGCGGCTCATCATCATCAGGGCCACATACAGCGCGCCGCGGCTTACTAAATATCTGCACTCCATCTGACAGCTACGTGCACAGCCAGGCACGCACAGGGCCAGACGGGCACATAGCCGGGTGGCATACACGCACCCACCGACCGGGGTTCGTTACCGACCCTTGGGTCACCGAATACCCAACCCAGCGTGTGCCTAAGCTACCTGCTCCAGGGGCTACCCAACCTGCGTGCGTGGACCAAGCCAGTGGGTTATGTGTCCGCAAGCGCAGAGTTGCGTGGCTGGATGGGTTATTATTACCAATACCTTACCCAACCCCAACCCGGCGGTCCCTGGCGGAGGTGCTTGCAATAAGCCCGGGATGGGGTTGGGGTGACCAGCCACCAATCCCCGCTTCTGTGTGCCCGTAATAATGTCCACTGTACGGCTGCATCCACATGTACGGCTGCATCCACATGTACGGCTGCATCCACATGTACGGCTGCATCCACATGTACGGCTGCATCCACATGTACGGCTGGGTGAGATGTTCGCTCGAAAAATCATGCAGTAACAATTATAATCGAGCGAGATTCAGGACGCACGGAGATGCATGTCTGGGGTTACGCACGTCGATAGTGACATCGCCTGCTTGTCGTACACCCTTTTATTGGGGAGGGCCGTACACCAGTAGTGTGGTGAAGGACGAAAGGCGTCCCCTTGATTGCTTGGCTTTTCTTACCAATGTGGGCCTTCGTACGTTATACCCGCCCAAACACGCAGACATCACACAGACAGCAGCAGACAGGCACTGCTGCGGACTCGGACCCGGGCACTTCGACACCCGGGCATCGTCGATCGGTGCGTCACCCTCGCTTGTGTCCCCGGAGAAGCCACCAGCAGCCAGCTCCGGGACGCCCAAGCTGCCTCCTTGATGCTCTCCAGTATCCGTACAAACGGCGTTGGGTGCTTCAGCAGCATGCTATGTTAATTGCACCCACCACTGTTGCTATGTCAAGTCATGTCAGTGACGACTAAGGCTGGGTCTGCGTGCGCACCTGAGACTTGTACTCAGCGCTGAGCCGTTCCCGTCTCTCATATCTCTTTCGCCTTTTACTAAAGAGATCAGCGAGTACGGCTCATTTACGGCGCATATCTGCATTATTTGGAAGGCTTTTGCCTCATCCCCAATGAAATTGTGTATCGAGCTTCAGGCACCGTGACCTCACACGCACTCTGGCCGGGCGGTAAGCACCATGCATTCGGTACACATAAGGGCGGGGCCATGTGATTCACTCGGCTGGTCTGGCGCGGTTTCCAGGACAGGCAATCCAGGCGCGCTGGTAGCCTGGTGCGTGTGTTGGCCGATATGGCTGCATGACCCCGCTTCACCCCCGCGGGTGATGGAGGATGGGTGCGCGGTCCTTGGTAGGGGGTTGATGAGGTGAGGCTCCTAAGAGCTATCTGGGCCCGTTGGAACACGCGTGCGTGCTTCATGTATGTACCTATGTCGCAACGTGGCCGCATCTCGCCGGATACCTTCTGTGCGAGAATCGCAACACCTACCCGGAGCTACGTACGTACGTGGCGGAGTACGTATCTAGCTATCTAGTTCGCTGTAAGGGGCTGCTGCTGGGTTGCTTGCGTGTCTATCTATCTGTCCGTACGCCTGCGAGTGCCTGTGTGAGGAAGGTGGTGTGTGATGCCTCCCCGGCTTGTGTGCGTATTGACTTGACGAGTTTATTTGTTCGTAAGGATGGATCTACGCTTCTGCTGGTAGCTGGGTGTTGTGTGCGTGGCTTGGCTGCGTCGCCAAGCGGTCGCTACGTACCAGCAGTGCGTGGCCGTCGGCCAACGACCGGGCCGCACTATGTGGCTTGCGCCGCCGTGCGTGCGTGTTGTTGTGCGTGCGCTGCGTGATGTATGACTGGATGTGCGTTTTGATTGATGCATGGACGTCGGTGCCCCGCGCCGGCGGCGGAGCTGCTTTTGCGCACACGGACGGGGTTTGTGTTTGTGTCCTGTTATCGATGATGAACCACCATCGCGGCGTATGTGCATGTTGTGACATTTGTGTGTGCGGGTGGTGGCTGGTATGGCCATTACAATTCATACCTTTCTCGGCCTTTTGGCTCAGATCATGTGTAGTATCTGTTCTTATAAGCTTAATCGCTTATATGGTCCTCATTGAGGACCTGCGATTAACTTCAATTTCTCGCGGGGGTGTTGTCGCTGGTGTGCTTGCGCACCTGACTCGCCAGCATGGCTGCGGTCTTACACTACCGCTGCAGCCGTGCACCCGACCCATGCCAATGTCTGCAGAAATGATGCATATATGGGGATGATGACCAGCTGCCTTTTGTCCAACAGTCAGGGGCCACGGCAGGGTACGACAGTCAGGGTACGACAGTCGTGTACATCAGGCGCAGGTACGCACGCGTGTACGACCGGTGTGCACCTACCTACCTACCTACCTAGCTGCGAAGGCTAAGCTAGTGCAGTGCGTGGATGATGTATCCCTAGTGCACAATAAAGCCGAACGTGCAGGGCGGGGTTGCCGCCGGACGGTCTATCTGCTGCAGACAGATTCCAAACGGATCAACCCTACCTGTCCGTTGATTGGGGCGGGTGTGTTCGTAGGTACGTATGTATGTATGTTTGTACGTGCAGAGTCATAGAAGAAAACATCAGTGATTATCAGAGCAGCCGCGTGCGGCTCATCATCATCAGGGCCACATACAGCGCGCCGCGGCTTACTAAATATCTGCACTCCATCTGACAGCTACGTGCACAGCCAGGCACGCACAGGGCCAGACGGGCACATAGCCGGGCGGCATACACGCACCCACCGACCGGGGTTCGTTACCGACCCTTGGGTCACCGAATACCCAACCCAGCGTGTGCCTAAGCTACCTGCTCCAGGGGCTACCCAACCTGCGTGCGTGGAC
Organism: Eudorina sp. 2006-703-Eu-15; assembly: GCA_003117195.1. NCBI lineage: Eukaryota > Viridiplantae > Chlorophyta > Chlorophyceae > Chlamydomonadales > Volvocaceae > Eudorina > Eudorina sp. 2006-703-Eu-15. The sequence continues at coordinate 730,390 of BDSI01000009.1, forward strand.
CAAGCCAGTGGGTTATGTGTCCGCAAGCGCAGAGTTGCGTGGCTGGATGGGTTATTATTACCAATACCTTACCCAACCCCAACCCGGCGGTCCCTGGCGGAGGTGCTTGCAATAAGCCCGGGATGGGGTTGGGGTGACCAGCCACCAATCCCCGCTTCTGTGTGCCCGTAATAATGTCCACTGTACGGCTGCATCCACATGTACGGCTGCATCCACATGTACGGCTGCATCCACATGTACGGCTGCATCCACATGTACGGCTGGGTGAGATCTTCATTCGCTCGAAAAATCGTGCAGTAACAATTATAATCGAGCGAGATTCAGGACGCACGGAGATGCATGTCTGGGGGTACGCACGTCGATAGTGACATTGCCCGCTTGTCGTACACCCTTTTGTTGGGGAGGGCCGTACACCAGTAGTGTGGTGAAGGACGAAAGGCGTCCCCTTGATTGCTTGGATTTTCTTGCCAATGTGGGCCTTCGTACGTTATACCCGCCCAAACACGCAGACGTCACGCAGACAGGCACTGCTGCGGACTCGGACCCGGGCCAGGCAACGGCCTTTCTTGTTGGGGAGGTAAAGCCGAAAGTTAACTTTGATGAGCAAATCTGGCAGCCGCTTGCTTGCGCGGTGGAGCTGATGGAGCTAGGGTTTGAGGAGAGGGTTGGAGAAGACCAAGCCTGCATCAATATGGTGAGTCCCTGGTCCTGCTTTCGTGTCGGCACGCATACGCGTCTATCCAGCTGAACATGTTTATGTGCAACGACTGCAAGCGGTCCTCGTTTCGCTTAATTTGTATGCTGTGTGTCATTGGGACGCGAGAGAGGACTGCAATCTGGAGAAGTGGGCTCTCACCTCTAAATGTAACAGAAGGACAGGTGAAAGATCGAGGGGATGGCAAGATAATGTGTTCTTGATGAGGCTGTGTGTAAGGGGTTCAGTGTGTACTGCGAGACCCACGCGGCACAACATACGGCATTGGATGCCCTGATTGTCATGCAGGAGGAAACGAGGCTGCAGAAGGATTTGGAGGACGAACGCAAGGCGAGGGAGGCGGCGCAGGCACAAGCGGCCGCGGAGGCGGCGGCGAAGGAGGCGGCGCAGGCACAAGCGGCCAAGGCGCAGGCGCAAGCGGCCGCGGAGGCGGCGGCGAAGGAGGCGGCGCAGGCACAAGCGGCCGCGGAGGCGGCGGCGAAGGAGGCGGCGCAGGCACAAGCGGCCAAGGCGCAGGCTCAGTTGCAGGCGGCCCTGAAGATGCTGGCCAAAGCAGGAGTTGATGATCCTTTGGCTGCGCTGGAGGCAGCACAAGGCCAAAGCGGCGGCGGAAGCTGAGGAGGTGCGGTTCGAGGACGGCGAGTTCGATGTGGGAGTAGTGGGGGTAGGAAATCCATCGGCCTCACGAGGGGATCAGGGGCCGGTGAGCCGGAGAGGACGTGGGGCTGGGCGGGGCTTGAGAGGCCAAGATGTGGGTCGGGGCTAGCAGTGGGCGCTGAGGGCTGCCAGCCAACCAGCGGGGCAAGCTAGGGAGAGGAGAGTAGTTGGCCACTGTCGGGGCCCCAGCGACCAGGCCGTGGCCATCTAGCTGACCCGCGAGGTGACACTGTCGTGACTCTGACAACAGTTCGCGCCAACGGCCTGTCGCGTCTGTTGTTGCAGTTGCGATCGGGCGATGGTTCTGTGCACCAGGACACATCCAAAGGGCGCCGGCCCGAAGCTCGATTGTGTTTGCTGCTTGAGTGTACGGCATGCATCGTTTCCATCCAACCTGCCATTCCTTCTTCCTTACTGTGCAGTGTTCAAGAGGACGTGGCGGCGGGCAAGGACTCGGCCGAGGCTGCGGCTGGTGCGATCAATCTTAAGGCCGCTGCAGCGACGGACCGCACTTGCAAGTGTGGCCTAGCTTCCCGTGGGTTGGGTGGACCGGCCGCAGGGGGGACCGCCTGACCGTGCTGCCTGGGGTAACAGGGCGCGTGGACATCAGGGCGTGTAGTATCATCGTTGCCTCTAGACTTTCAAAACGGACGAGATGGGGCGGCTCTCAATAAATGAGAAACCTGTGAGTGGGATACTGTGTGTACGTAGAGAGGGATGCGTGGATGGCCGGCGCGGCTCCTGCGAGGGCTGGCGCCTGTTGGATGGCGAGCAGTTCCAATGTGGCGAGCGAAGGGCCGGGACCGGGCTGCTGCGACACTGCGGGGGAGTTTCGGGGTGCTGTGTACGGGGGTGTGGTGGTGGAGGCTGTCAGGCCACTGGGGCCTGACAGTTACACCGCGGGTCACGAATCTCGGGAGGTCGCACGCCACAGTGTGCCTGAATCGGACCAGGGGACATCACTTTCTGCGCGCATCGCAGTACAGCGTGTTTCGATTGCGACGTTCGGCTCATAGGTTCGAAATCTCCGCAAGGGATCTGAGTGGTGTGGGAAGGCATCGCGGCGCGTCCTGTGCCCATCCGACACGACTGATGTGGCCAAATCCAACAGTGCATCAGCTTCGGGACCGACGTGCATGAAAGATTACTGGTGGGACCCTTCTGGGCTGCTACGGCTATTCCCTTTCGATGACCCGAGGGCAGCGGCGTGCTCCCCTGATGCGGCCAGGCGACTTATGGTCAGTCGACGGCTCGTCACGGCCAGTTACATCATCGATGATAGAAACTGCAGTACTGGTGGGTAGCGCGGTCTTGGGAGCACCGTTTCGCTGAAATCTTTGGGCGAGAAGGGGCGGGCAGGCAGGCCCTGATGGCAGCTGGCAGGCTGGCCATAGACACACACACACACACACTTTATAAAAGCAGGCTGGCTTGGTGCCTGACCTCGTGGCGCGTTTTAGATGGGGCTAGAGGCCCCGGGTGCACGGCACCCTTGTGGTCCCGTGCTGTGTCTCCTCGCCCCTCTCCCAGTTCTCTGGGAGAGTGCTTTGGCGGTCTCCCGTATGGGGCGGGTTAGCGCCCCCGGCCAGCGTCGGCCCGGCAGATATATAACGATTCACACGCACAAACACACAAGCACACACACACACACACACACACACACACACACACACACACGTTGCCATCACTTTTATGACCGGCCCACAGTGGCCTGGCTGCTCAGCCTGTAGGAAGTAAGGGCGGGCCCCGGAACCCCGGTCCATGGGCTGGGAGTCGCCTGGGGAAGACCCGACACGTGATGACCACTCTGGCGTGAACCATCCTTGGAAGGCGACCGCACATTCATCATGTTATACATGTATGGCTGCATTGCAAGTGGCGGGGCCCCCGGCCCCCATCCAGGCGGTGTAGCTCCGTGGAAGCCTCGACCGCGGAGCTCTTTCCCAGGGAACGACCCCTCGCGGACATACCGTACGACCCCACAGTCATCGATCCTACACACTCTCTTGGGGTTCCGGGAGTAAGTGCAGAACCCGTAGGCCGCAGGCTGCAGACCTGCAGTCGGAAAGTGTAGCAAATGGCCGTTGCGCACCTACCGGTACTCGTCGTGTGTGTGTACCATACTGAACGACAGCACGTCACCGGCATTTGCAGTACCGGTGCGCATTGGCATCTTGGGGTCCTGGCATATCTATGGGCGCCTGCAATGGATCCACAGCTGGGGCTGTCTGACAGGAAAGTCTGCGTGGGGTCTTGCTGTCGGCAGGGCCCCTCATGGCCTGCAATGGAGATTGCGAGCCCAGCAGAGCAAAGATGTAATCCCAGAGTATGGGGATAAGAAGAACCACCGATGACCCGCGGGGTCCGCTGTAACATCCTTAGTAATAATGTAAAAATCCTATACCATCATGTAAGTAACGTTATAGGGTGCTGCAGGTGCTGTAAATGGAGTTGTTGGTGCTTGCGTTAGTGCTTGCGTTAGGCATTGCGACGACCAGTCCCCACCTGTCCCCGCACTTACACACCACATAGATTGACGGGATTTCAATACGAAGTAAGAACAAGCTAACAATTCAACCAGCAACGCATGGACCTTTGGAAATCAAAGCACGCGGCCGCTACGCGTAAAACGGTACGATCAAGACTTCGGCCGCTGGCGCCAGGCTGGCGCAGGCAGAATACTTCCGAGTGTAATAATTCAGATACGTGCATCATACTTGCCTAAATCATAGCGCCTTTTTATCAATATCTGTCCGAGCTGATACTGTCAGGCCCATAGCCCGAGCCCCGAGGCCAAGTAGTACAGAGTACCCCATGACGAAGTTGCTCTGACCATAATGTTCATGCACCTGATTTTCTTGTGAGCGTCGTGTGGTCAAGTAGGTAGGACCTCGTACAAAACGATCAGCAGCTAGTATCGTTTTTTTCGATTAAGAATTGGTTTCGATAGCAGTTACATTTTACATGTCCGGATCTGGTGTATTTTGGAGACATTACGACGCTCAGACGCTGTGAATTTGTCGAGGCGAACAGCTCATTTGCATTATGGAAAGCCGATCAGTGACATGAGCAAGCAATATTCATGACAATGAAGATAATTTAAAATGCCTTGCATCAATGGCGCGCTTAACCGTTCGTCGAACTATAGTGGCTACACTGGTTGTCGCCTGCGTTGCTTTGACGGCGGTTCTTGTTGCAAGCGATGGTGTCATCATCAGCCAAGATCAATTGAACGCCTGCGTGGCAAGCCTTACGCGAGATATGCAATCGTAAGTATTCGGTGCGCGAAAGCTGTGCCGGGCTGTCATTACATCGGAGGCATAAATTCAACATGCGACACCTTCAGCAGTACACCAAAGGACATGCGCCGCCAACAAATTCTTTCAGGAGGTCTTGCAGGCCGGAAGGCCGGCCTTGTCTCTTGGCAGCACGCCCGCGCTGCCCGTCGATGTGTTGCAGGTGGTTGGCGCTTCTGCAATTTGTGTCTTATATATTTCTCAGATGAAAGAAGCTCGCCCAGATCGTCAGGCCTGTATAATCGATAGAGTGTGCGATGCATTAGTAATCCACCTCGTTTCCAGGACTCATTCACATTCACGCCCACTTCAAACCGCGCGTTTTCCTGTAGCACGTGTGGGCTGACTCCCGACGATGCGACGTCGCGGAATGAGGCTGTCGCCGGCGCCGTCAAGGAATTTGTGACAGCCTGCCTGCGTCTTCAAGCGCAGTCCGCACGGGTGGGTCAGAGCGCCGGGGCTGCATCGCAATGGTTGGACTTTTGCACGGCGAGGGCCGGGCTTTCAGAAGCGAACCGCTTTGCCGGCTGTGTTGAAGCGCCGTGTATGGGAAACATCCACCATCGATCAAAGCGACCCGGACTCCGCGCAGACAACCTGTCACGTGTCTGAACGGCAATTGAATTTTTAAATCAGGGTTTAATACAAAAACCCTAGGTGAGCTGGAGCAGCAAGACCGCAGGGAACAACCGCCCAGCCAACTGTGGCCCCCTTCCAGCCCAGCGAGTGGAGCCAACAGAGACGGGCGAGGTGCCACGACACCTCGCGGCCGCATGTGCGCGGATCTCGGGGGCGCCAGCCCGTCCGTCGGACTGTCCTTCACGCGCCGCCGTACTTTGTGCTGCTGCTGCCGCCGCCGCCGCTGTCACCTCTTCTTCTTCTTCTGGCGCAGGCCCTCCGTATCCTGGTTCCGAAGATTCCTTCACTGGTGGCGGTGTTGCAGCGCCACGCGGCCGAGTACGAGGCGGCCACGGGCTTGAGGGTGAGGAGGAGGAGGAGGGGGAGGAGGGCGTCCCTCCCTAGAGGGCAGAGGCCCCGTAAGATGCGCAAATCGAAAAAGGTGGCGTAAACAAGCTGTACAGCACCGCTGGGTGCGTAGTGGCTGCAGCAACATTCAGACCCGTGTGTTTCAGCAGAAGGCCGCCCAGCCTGCCCCGACCCAGCCTGCCCCGACCCAGCCTGCCCCGACCCAGCCTGCCCCGACCCAGCCTGCCCCGACCCAGCCTGCCCCGACCCAGCCTGCCCCGACCCAGCCTGCCCCGACCCAGCCTGCCCCGACCCAGCCTGCCCCGACCCAGCCTGCCCCGACCCAGCCTGCCCCGACCCAGCCTGTGCGACGGCAGTTCTGGGGGTAATGACACTGGCGCCCCCGCCCGGGGCCAGGTCCCACGTTTGGGGCCAACAGCGCTCATGTCCTCCAGCCAGCTCCTGACGACAGCGCGAATTCGTGCCCGGTCGCACTGCGCCAGTGGTCGGGGCGCCCGGTGCCAGCAGAGTAAACCGTGCGTGCTGCCAACGCCGCTTGCCGCGGCACCCCGCCCTCTGCACACCAAACCCCCATCCCTCAAATCCTCAACCTCCAAAACCCCAAACCCCCCGGCCCCCCGGCCCCCGACCCCAGGTGGCGCTCAACCCGGTCAGTGTGACACAGGTAAGCCTCCGTCCCATCTCCACGAAACCCCCGGGGCTCATCCGTCCCATCACCGGGGCTCATGATCTCATGCCGCCTCGTGTGGTCTCTGGCCTGACATCATCAGCCATGCTCCGGCCGCGTGAGGTTCGGTCGTGGGCTTCGGGTGCGGCAGATGGGTGGGGAAAGGTAGGGGAGCGGATTTTCACGGCACTGCAAGGCGAGGTGGCTGGTGCGGCGGCCCGCCGGGCAGTGGGCGTCTCCCACCGGTTTACGGTCTTCCCTCGATCCCGTCTGCGGGGCGGGGGTTGGGGCAAGGTGGCGGGGAGGCTCCCACCACCGCAGACGCGGTTGGGTCCCCGGCGGGGGGACCTGATGGCGGTCAGCTGGCGAGGTGGATGTGTGAGGGCACCCCCGTCCCAGGGGGAGCGGATGCTAAGGGGGGGGCCCTAGCGTCCCGTCCCCAGACTGGGGCCCCGGTGCCGCAGTATCAGATGCGGCGCTGCCGGGTGGAGGTCCCAGGAAGGCCCCAGGGCCCCTCACCGCGTAGCGTGCGGTCTGGTGGTGTTGCCATCCTCAGGTCGGAGAGGAGGCGAGGCGGGAGCTAGCCGACAACCTGACGGATTTCTCGGACGGCTGGATCCTGGATCCCAGTGCCACAGGTACGTACGGACGGTTCGTACACACGGGGATGTGGATGGGTTAGGTGCTTTGGGGGGAAACAGCGGGTGGGAATTGCCAACGAAGCGGTGGGGATGCGGCGGGGGCTGCCCGGGGCAACAGGCAGGGGCGCGAGGCAGGCAGAGGGGAACGGAGAACGCCTCCGCGCTGCGTTGGAACCTTGGCCCCCTTGCCACACACGATCTATCATGAGTGAAGTTCTGCACCCGAATGCCGGGCTGCGGGGCTGCGGGGCTGCGGGGCTGCGGGGCTGCGGGGCTGCGGGGCTGCGGGGCTGGGTCGGGGAGCCGTTGGGCGGTGGTACTTTCAATCGGTTGGGTGTGGGGAGTGTGAGGCTGCACAGTCGTGGAATCACGATTGGTTCCCACCCAGGATAGCGACCAGAGAAGTCGCGAGAAGCGTTCCCTGCACATGGGGCAATGACCTGTTTTTTATTCAAGGTGTTACAGCGGACCCCGCGGGTCATCGGTGACAGCCAACGGCGACAGCCGAGGCTTCCTCACCATACACTGCCTAAACGAACTGGCGCCACCATGGCGCTCCGGACAGGCTCCACAAGTGCACCGAAACACTCCCCGCGTCCACACTACCGTACCAGGGAACCACCCCGTTCCTGAGAACCAACCATGGCAAGGGATAAAGCCCGCTCAGGGGGAGTTAGCCACCAGGGCGCCCCTATTAGCGAACCACCACCCCCACCAAGGCGGGGTCACTTCTCCAGCGGTGGCCCGTAGTCTTGGAGGGCCACGGGGGCTCGCGAGTCACCATCAGGGGCCTGCCCGTACGGTCCCACCGGGCCGAAAAACCCGCCCACACCTAGCGATAGCTCCACTGGGCGTCAGTGCCCTGTCCACCCGCGGCCCACTACTACTGAATGCCCTGAACGGACCTGTTGTTGCTGCTTTGCCGGCAGACGCATCTGACACGTCCCCGCCTGCTGATCTGTTCGGGTGCAAAGCCGCCCCATATCCCGTGTGCTTCCCGCCCCATCCGACTTTCCCCCGGGGGGGCCGTTCGCGTGGGTGCCACGCATTCGCCCCCACGTCGTGTGTTTCGCGAGAAACCCGCCCGACGCCGACCAGTGACCAATATACCACGTGCTGTGTGTGCAATGCGCAGGGGTCATTGCCGCGCTTCAGGGCTTCCGCAGCCTGGATGACTTCGTACCCGAGGTCGGCCCGGGGGGCGTCGGGGGGCAAGGACGTGAGGCGGGGGAGGTCATGGGATGGGCTTCGGAGCCCCGGACGGGGACTCGGCGGGGAACCCCGGGGTCTGCGATCCGGAGTCTGTGAGGGAAGGGAGTGTCGCCTCGAAACCGTGTCAGGGCCGGCCGGACCCTCTCCAAACCCAAACCCGCAAGCGTGTGGCCACCGGGGGTTCCACACACCACACGGAGGACGCCACTGCCGTGAGCTCACCCACCATGGCACTATGTACTGAGGGTGGCTGCTGCCGCCGCGGGGCCCCCCCATCCAAAACACGCTCCAGGACCCCTCCCTGGCGTGGAGTGACATCAGCCGCTTCTTCCGGATGGCCCCCGCGGTGTACGACGGAAAGGTAATGGATGCCGGCGACCATCTGGCTTTCTCTGCCAAATCGGGAGAGGGGACCGTACGGGCATATCCGCGGCCTAAGCTGCTCTCGGTGTTGCATGCGGGAGCCGTCATCTGCCCAGCCCTCCCTCCCCGCTCTCCCCTCACCCGCTAGGTCATGGGCATTCCACTGGACGGCGATCTCTTCCTGCTCTACTACAGGCAAGCAAGCTGCAAGAGGGGGGGATGGGCAAGCTGACCGGAGGACGAGCGGGACCGGGCTGCGTCGCGGCGCCATCCTGCTGACTGGAGTGACCCGCGCGCCCCCCTCACAACACACTCGTCACTACCCAAGTACCGACAATTGGACACCGCCGCTGGCCGGGGTTGCTACTTGCGAGTGCAACACACCGGGGCCAGGGACCACTATGTTTCTCTAGCAACCCTACGGCCTGTCAAATCCCAGTATTCCACGCAGCCGTGGTCACCGCCAAGGCGCCGCTGGGACCCGGTCGCGTCCTCTCGAGTCCCCACTCCCCAGGGGGCCAACACCTGCCCCCGGCCCCCACCGGGCTAAAGCATTGCCTTACATGACGACTGGACTGGACTTACAGCCCATTTGGAGGTAACAGTTCCGACCAGACCCTGTTGCCACACCACGATGGCCGAAGTCCTCCTCCTCCTCCCCGCTGCTCTGCGCCACGCCTCCCTGCGACCCACGGGTCCGCCTGACCCCCGCTCTTCCGCTGCCCGTCGCAATTAAGTGTACGCACATACCGTACACCTCACGGGGCCCACAACACAGACCGGTCTTTCTCTCTCATGTTCGCACCCTCCAAGGCCGAGCCGGGACGGACATGCCGTACTGTGCGGCCGCACGGGAGCCCGTGGCACGGAACGGCGTGCGAAAGTGGGAGTCTTACACACCGCGAGCCTTACACACGTGCCTCCACGCCTCATTAGAAGGAGGTCACAAGGAGGTCACAAGGAGGTCACAAGGAGGTCACAAGGAGGTCACAAGGAGGTCACAAGGAGGTCACACGTGCGGCGCTCTCCCGCCCATTCCTGCCTTCCCAAACCCACGAGGTTTGCACTGTTTGCATGGCTGATTCGCTCCCCGAATAGGCGCGACCTGTTCCAGCGCTACCGCCTGCCCGTCCCCGCCACCTGGGACGACCTGGTGACTGTCGCTCGGTCCATGAACGGAACCGACACCGACGGCGACGGCGTAGGCGATCTGTACGGCATCTGCCTCGACGCCAGCGGCACGGGCGGCGCCGGCATCGTCAGCGGCGCCTGCAAGTCCAGCTTCCTCCTCTTCGCCATGGCGGCGCCGTATTTGCAGTACAAGGGTACGGCGCAGGGTGCATTCTTTGACCCGGCCAGCATGGCGCCTCTGGCGGACAGTGCGGCCATGGCGCAGGCTGTACGGCACTACATGGATCTGTGGGCCCTACAGCCCCGGGGCAACCAGACGTGCGGCGGAAGCAGCCAGTTATTCCGGCAGGGAAAGTGCTTGATGACCATCAACTGGGGTGAGATCTGGGCTTCGAGCTCTGGGCTTCGAGCTTTGGGCTGTGGGCTTTGGACTTTGGGGGTTGGAGCTTGGGGCTTCGAGCTTGGGGCATGCGCTTGGAGCTTGGGGTTTGAGGGGTTCGCGGGCCAGACATTGGGAGTCCCCTCGGTGTCGTAAGTGCTGGTACCCGGGGGCCGACGGAGAGGGTAGCTTCTACTGCTGTGTGTTGCAGCAGCATACCCCGCAGCTACTGGGAGTGCGGCCCCGGGGGCTTAAGGAGGTGCGGCCGTGGTTGCCCAGCCGAACCGCCCACCCCTTCAGACATCTCACGTGTCCGACCCGCCCGCACCGGCACCTGCGCCCGCACCCGCATGGACCCCAATCAAGCCGACCTACCCCGCCCTGCCCGGCCTTGCCCCGGATTCCTCAATCCTCGATCCCCCCTCCTTCCGGTGTCATGCCCGGGCCCCACCGGCTAGGGGATGAGTTCAAGGCCAATGCGCAGCTCACCGCCACCGACGGCTCCTCATTGACGAATGCGACCCACGGAACGGGCATCGGTAATGTAAGCACGGGGACCACCACCACAAGCCCCACCACCACCACAAGCACCACCAACGGCATCAGCAACAGCAGCAGCGGCAGCAGCAGCGGCAGCAGGAGCAGCAGCAACTGGGCGGCGCGCGGTATGCGGCTGGGCGTCGCCCGCCTACCGGGTACGACACGCGTGCTCGACCGACCCACGGGTCGGCTGGTGACCTGCGGCTCCCAGCCCGACCTGTGCCCTTTCGCCCGCAGCGTAGCCCTCGCCAACGGCACCGCGGCGCTCGTCAACTTCGCGCCGTACAGCGCCTTCGGCGGATGGTCCGGCGCCGTGTCGCGCCTGGCGCCGGCGCAGTACCAGCGCCGCGCGTACGACTTCTTTGCCTACGTGGCGGCGCCCGCCAACAGCTGGCGCGACGTACTGGATCCAAGTACGAGCATCGATCCGTACCGCAGCAGTCATATGAACGACGATGGTGACGAAGGGAAGGACTTTGGTCGATGGCTGGCTGCGGGCTATGAGGCGGAGGCCACCCGACAGTACCTGGCAGCGCTCCGGGAGGCGATGGACAATGAAAGCAACACAGTGCTGGATATACGATTGCAGTGAGTACGGCAGTATGGCGTTCAGGCGGGCGTCGCGTACGGTTTGAGGCTGGCGGGCGGCGGCAGCGCTGCGGTGCTTTGCGACGGCGAGGTGGATGATGCGGTGGACAGGCGAACGAGCACTTGAGATAACACACTAAGCACACATCACCCGAGAAAGTATGTACGGCATGTGCGTGTGTTCCTGCAGGTACATCAACGTGCCGTACCGACTGTACTACGAGAAGGGCCTCCAGAATCTCACCTGGGGAGCGGTCCCGGGCGCCAGCCCCGAGGGTGTGCTGCGCGCGATCCAGTCGCAGCTTTTGGCGGAGCTGCCGCGGGACGCCAACGGCAGTCTGAGGGAGCTGCGCCAACAGTACTGCCGCCTCATTGGTTGCCGCATCGGCCCGGACCAGGAGCAGGAGCAGGCGCAGGGGGACGGGGGGCCACTGACCCCCGGAACAGCCGCAGGTGTGGTGGGTGCCGGAGCATCCAGCACGTGTCCCGGACGGAACCGGGGGAGGCCCGGGGGCTCGCAGCGCTTTCACATACCATTGGAGCTTCGGGAGTGCCGCTTCTTCTTCTGCAGGGGCCATTCCTTGGCCTGCAGGCCGCAGAGTGGTGTCCCTGTCCGCGCCCTGACCCCGAGTGGGAGGGAGGGAGGGAAGACTGGGCCGGGGACAGGGCGAAGCAGTCGACCGGTATAGTATTGGGTAAACCGCGGCCCCCGCCCTCGGGCAGCACCGCACAAAGTCGGATGTCACCGCCAAGGGCACCGGCAGCTGCCTGTTCACGTCCTACGCCGTTGCCGCTTCCGGAGCTGCCCCGGGGCATCCCCTTATGTGAGCGTTTCCCTATGTGTGTGTAGATCGTTACATATCTGACCTGGCCCGACGTGCGTCCATGTGTGTATCTGAGGCAGCGCAGGCGGCGGGTCGGGGTCCAGCGGCGGTCCCCGGGGGATGAGCCGGGACGCCGTCGCGGTGGCGGTGGTGGTGCCGGTGGTGGCGGTGGGGCTGCTGCTGGTCGCGGTGCTCAGCGGGAGGTGCCGACGGCGGCCGGCTGCGTACCGGGGAGGGCTGGTCAGCCACGCCAAGCCGCCCGGGGTGGGGCTGGCCACCTCGCTGCTCATCACCGGTGAGGGCGGAGGAGGGCGAGGGAGGGAGGGAGGGAGGGAGGGAGGGAGGGAGGGAGGGAGGAGGGAGGGAGGGAGGGAGGGAGGGAGGGAGGAGGGAGGGAGGGAGGGAGGAGGGAGGGAGGGAGGGAGGGAGGGAGGGAGGGAGGGAGGGAGGAGGGAGGGAGGGAGGAGGGAGGGAGGGAGGGAGGGAGGGAGGGAGGGAGGGAGGGAGGGAGGGAGGGAGGGAGGGAGGGAGGGAGGGAGGGAGGGAGGGAGGGAGGGAGGGAGGGAGGAGGGAGGGAGGGAGGGAGGGAGGGAGGGAATCACTGCAGCTGGGGCCCCTGAGCGCGTAGCAAGGCAGCAATGCCATGTTGCGGCCTAATCCGGCGCATGCGCCCTGGGCCGTGGAGTGTCCAGTCCCAGGAGAGGAGCGGCGGCCTGGGAGCGCGTTACAGATGGGAGCTCCGGAGCCCAGACCCCGGCCGTGGAGGTTCAATCCTTCCACCTATGCCGTAGCTCAATATTCATTCATGCGCTGCTCAGAGCCAACAGCACCCGCCCGCCCGCCCGCCCGCCCGCCCGCCCACCTGCCTGCTACTGGTTCCGAATGGTGCTGATGCTCGGCTGCTTTGCTTCGACCGGGTCGTGCTGCCGCGCAAACTGGCACGGGGCAGATATCGAGTCCAGGTGCGGTTGGGGTTGCGGGTGCGGGTGCGGGTGCGGGTGCGGGTGCGGGTGCGGGTGCGGGTGCGGGTGCGGGTGCGGGTGCGGGTGCGGGTGCGGGTGCGGGTGCGGGTGCGGGTGCGGGTGCGGGTGCGGGTGCGGGTGCGGGTGCGGGTGCGGGTGCGGGTGCGGGTGCGGGTGCGGGTGCGGGTGCGGGTGCGGGTGCGGGTGCGGTTGGGGTTGCGGGTGCGGGTGCGGGTGCGGGTGCGGGTGCGGGTGCGGGTGCGGGTGCGGGTGCGGGTGCGGGTGCGGGTGCGGGTGCGGGTGCGGGTGCGGTGCGGGTGCGGGTGCGGGTGCGGGTGCGGGTGCGGGTGCGGGTGCGGGTGCGGGTGCGGGTGCGGGTGCGGGTGCGGGTGCGGGTGCGGGTGCGGGTGCGGGTGCGGGTGCGGGTGCGGGTGCGGGTGTAGTCATCAGTGGCCACTGGAATGTTATTGCCGGGAACATGGAATACCGTACCGTGCCGTACGTTTAAGCAATGCGTACCGTTACCGGATGCGATACGCCCTCAAGATGTTCCTTACCTTTACGCCTCTTTGCCATTGGTTTTGCCCTTACCCTGGCCCTTACCCTGGCCCTTACCCTGGCCCTTACCCTGGCCCTTGCAAATCGTGTATTCCAAAACCCACGGCCTCCTTCCTCTCGCCAAACCCAAACCCAAGCTCTCTCTCCCACCCCCCAACTATCTCGCTCCCCTCCCCCCCGCCCAGCACCACACTGTGGGAGCTGCTCCCCGAGGACGACATGGCCCGAGCAGTGGAGCTGCACCACCAACTGATACGGAGCTCGCTGGTGCAGTTCTCCGGTTACGAGAGCGCCACTGAGGTGAGGGAGGAGACCGCGAGGGAGTGAGGGGCGCCCGCGGGGGTCCGTCCGTCCGTCCGTCCGTCCGTCCGTCAGGACAGCGGATTCAATGGGGACGGCGGCAAGATGCGGCGGCAGGACAGGCTGGGTCCCGGGCAGAGGGGTATGATTCCCGAGGTTGGGTGGAGACTGCGGTAAGGGAGTGGATAGGGGCTAGCAATAGGCGGTTGTCGAGTACGGTGACGTCCTGTCTCCGGCATTCGGGATGTGCTGCTGGTCGGGGCTGGGTTGTCACCGCACGTCCTGACCCATGGGCCATCGTCCGCCTTGCCGGTCTGCTGTTGAGGCCGATCCAATGCGTCTCTCTTACGGCGCCTGTCGTCCCTGACTGACCCGTGGGACTCTCTCCCCCCGCGCGGCTCCGCCTTCCTACTCACCGCTCTGCCTGTGTTGCGTGCTTGCTTCCCTGTCTCTCCCCCCCCCGGCCCCCTCCCTCCCACGTCCCCTCCCACCCACCCCCCGGCAGGGCGACTCGTTCATCTGCGCATTCCACACCGCCTGGGATGCCGTACAGTGTGCCGTCCACATCCAGCAGGTGCGGCCGCCTGGGCTCAGAGGTGGAAGCCCGCCTGTGCCGACCCGCCGTCGACGCCCTGCCCAGTGCCCACAGACCCCTCCTCCGTCTATACCAACCACACGCACCCAGCCACCCCCGCCTATCCAGCCGCCCGGGCTCCGCTCTCTACGGTTTAGGCAAACCTCCACACAATGCGCCCACCTGCCCACCCGCCAGCTCCGTCCGCCCTCAAATGAAGTATAACGATTACCGTATGCTTCGTCGCCCGCCGTGTGGTGTCCGCAGGCGCTCCTCACAGCGGCCTGGCCGGCCGAGCTGCTGGCCTGCAGCGGCCTGCCCTCAGTGGCGGAGGTGGCCCTGACCCCTGGGTCGCGATGCGCCGAGCTGGCGTCCCTGCTGGCGGCGGACAGCCGCGGCGCGGGCCTCAGCGCCCGCCTCTCCCACTCCCCCGTGCACCTGTCCCCTCTGCAGCTGCAGCTGCAGCTACAGCAACAGACCTCGCGACTGGGCCACCACCCCTGGATCGCCTGGTCCACCGCCCTGGAGCGGTCCCAGCGGCACACGCCCCACCACCCGCAGCACTCCCGCTGGCAGGCGGGGCGCGCGCAGCCGCAGCGCCAACAGCAGCAGCAGCAGCAGCAGCAGGAGGGGAGATCTCTGATGCGGCTGCTGATGCGGCGGGAGGGTGCGGCAGGCGGCGGGGGCGCATCGGGCGGATCGGGCGGCCGGAACCCCACCACCGCCACCGGCACCGCCAGGTCGACGGAGCCGTCGCCGCCGCAGCCGTCGCCTTGCGGCTCGCCGATGCCGGTGCCGTACCAGGCAATGCAGGCGGCGCCAGCGGCGGGGATGCTGAGCTCTGCGACGCCGTTCCGAGGTGCTGATGCCACTGCTACCGCCGCCGACGCCGCGAGTGCGGCGGCTCAGGATGCGGCATCTGACGTCAGCGGTCCCTTCGTGGGCCTTGTCCTCAGAACAGAGGATGACGTCCATCCCGCCACGACATGCCCAGATCTGCTGATGCTGCGGCGGCCGCCGCCGGTGGCGCGCTCCTCGTCCGGCATCGGGCGGCGCAACGCCGTCGTCGCCGCCTCCCGTTGCGGCAGCTGCGGCGGGTCCGGCTACTGCCACTGCTGCCATAGTCCGCGCGCCGTCGACGACGGGATTCTGATGATCGGCAGCGGCCCTGCTGGCGGCGACGCGGGCGACGGCGCCGGGCGGCCCGTGGCGAAGTCGGCGGAGCCGCCTCCGCCGCCGCCGCCGCGGCCCAAATCCACCGGCGTCGGCCTGGTCGGTTCCGTCATGCGCAGCTTCAGCGGAGTGCTGGCGCCGTCCTCTCCTCCCCAATTCGAGCCATCGAGGGGCGCAGCGTTGCAGCCCTCCACGGCAGGCGTTACCCACTCCGGCGACTACGCCGCCAGGGCCGCCGGCGAGACATCGGCATCCTCCGTCAAAGCAGCTAGCGGACCGTTGGGCATGCCGCTACCGTCGTCGTCGCCGCTACCGTACGCGCAGGGCAGCGACGGCGATGAGTCGCAGCGGGTCTGCGTCCTCATGGATCTCGTCCGCGCAGCCTGGCTGGGTGTGGGGGTCGTATGGTCAGGGGTTGGGGCACGGGTCGGGGGAGGGGGAGGGGGAGGGGGAGGCCTGGGCCCGGGCGGGTGGACCTCCCGCCTGGGCTCCCGCCAGCGGATAGCTGCGGCGCCGTCAGGCCTCGCCGCCGCGTCCACCTCCTCCGCCTCCAGTCCGACGGGCAGCGTCAGCGCCTGCGGCCTCGCCGGCACGGCCAATGCTGCGGCCGCGGCCGCGACCGCGGTGGGCGGCGGCGGTAGCCATAGAGCGGCGCCACCGGGTCATGCGATAAGCAGCCCGAAGCTGATTCTCCCCGCAACGCCGGCTGCGTTGTCGTCGACGTCGGCAGCGGCGGTGGCGGCGGCGGCGGGCCCAGGTGCGCACCCGCACACGTTATCGTCGAAGCAGCCGCTGCCGGCGCCGGCGGACATGTCGCCGCTGCCGTCAATCCTGCGGGCACTCATCGTACGGCGCACACGTGACGGCGCCGCCGCCGCCGCCAGCGGGGAGGTGACGCCGGGCGGTCGAACCGGACGGGGTGACGGTCCGCAGGGCGCTGGCGGCGGCGGCGGCGGCGGCGCCGGCGGAGGCAGTGTCGTACTGTACCGCGGGTTGCGTGTACGGATCGGCATGGCCAGTGGCGTCAACAGCCTTACTGATCTGTCGTACGTTTCCGGGGAGGCGCGGATGCACTACAGCGGTCGGTGCATGCAGCTGGCGCGGGCGATGGAGTCGGCGGCGGCAGGCGGGCAGGTGCGAGCTGCGAGGGGCATATGACCTGCGGCCCTTAGTGCTGCGGCCCGCGGGCTGTCGGGGCGTGGGAAGGGCGGGAACGCGTAAGGAAGCCGTCCTAGCGGCGTTGGCGGACTAAGAGCAGCAAGGGAGGCGTGCGAGGAGAACGAGGTGAGCGAGCATGAGTGGAAAGTGTGATATCAAGGAGAAAAGCTGAGCCGCGTGGAAAGTGTGAACGTGTGAGAAGATTGAAACGAAGGCGGAGACGGACTAGCGGAGCAGTCCTGGAAGGGTCGGGGCGTCGGGCCCTGTTACGGGTGTGTCTGTTGAGGAACCTGCCCGAACCGTCCAGTCCCAAACAGGGTGTGCCTAGAGAGCAACCTGCCCAACCCAAACCAGCCACCAGTATACTACCCATGACAACCCCTGAATGAACGTTACAGGGGGCCCCGAAAAGGGATCAATGGTGTATATCGTACCAGGGCAAGCCCCAGCGGGCCCCACCGACAAGGCGGCCCCGGGTTGCCGACCTTGGGCGTGCCGGGCTGACGCCCCGGCTTTTCGAGATGCCGTGTGGATAGCGAAATCTACGCAAGCAGAGGCGCACAGATGAGAAGCAATACCAAAAGGATACGCACAGCAACGGGCGGGGTGCCCAGAAGTTGATAAAGGATAAAGCCAAGCACGGGGAAGGTCGCCCACACAGGCACCCCATGACCCAGCTATCACCACCCCTGTAGCACCCAGCGCCGCACCCTCTCGAGGTCTTGGAAGACCCACGCCTGGCTCGTGACAGTGCCCAGCGACCGCTAGTGGAGCAACCCTCACCCAACGAACACGGTGGCCCCTGACATGGGGCTAATGGAAGGCCGGCCCCCCTACAGCAGCGTGGGGGGGGGTTGCGACCCTGGGCCCTATGTGTAGACGCCTGTCCTAGGACCTCACAACTGCGCACTGCCATAACGGCCCCCCCCCCACACACACCCGGGTTGACCCCCAACGCCACAAGCCCCCCCCCCGGTCGCTCGTCCATAGTCCCCCAGCTCAGCCCCAGCGACCCACATCCACACAGGGATACCGGTTGGCCTGCCCCCCAAGGGATTGGGGCTGCATGCCTGCACCCGCATGCGCAGGATCTGGATCTCGTCTTGCATCCATTCATCCTGATTCCCCGCGCCCGCCATCCCGCCATTTCGTCACTCCCCGCCCCTCCCCGCCATTCCCCGCCCCGCCCCGCCGTGCCCGGGCCCGTTGGGTAGGTGCTTCTGAGTGCCGCCACCTTCGCGCAGCTCCGCCAGGAGAGCGCCGCGCATCCCCCCGGCCGCGCCGCCGCCAGCCTGGTGGTGCTTCACATGGGGCAGCACGAGCTGCTGGACGGGGAGGAGATGGGGCTGCCGCCGCAGCAGGTTGGTGGGTCGGTGGGTCGGCCGGGCGGTGGATGCTCGGTGGGCCAGTAGGTGGCGTCTTAGGTGGTGGGCCAGTAGGTGGGCCTGTAGGTGGTGTTCGGCAAGAAACCCACACGACCCGAACCGGTGACAAATATATATATACGTACCATAAACAACAATGGAAGTGGCTGTGTTTGTGTGGGAGGCGGGTGGATAGAGCTGTCTGTAGTTCGCTGTCTTTATTGACAAAGGGGGGGCGCGTTGGCGGGGAGGGGGGGCAGTGGGATCCCCCCGTGCGATGACCCTCTGGGGAGCGGGGGCCGGGGGCCGGGAGAAGGGGCAGCCGCGAGCCGTACTCTCACTCCCTGTGAAGGCCGTGGGGTCCCACAGCGGCAGACGAGGTGCGAGCAGCAGCAGCAGCAGCAGCAGCATCCCGCAGTCCGCGGTCCGCGGTCCGCAGGCGTTCTCTTGCGCTGCGCACCGGAATGTGCAGGTCCTGAGGTTGGGGGCGACTGAGGTGCCGCCGTTCACCGGAGGTCCCAGCACCGCGGTGGAGGGTGCCGGTCACCCTCATGCTCCACGCTGGGGATGGCGTTGGTAAATGACGGCCCCTGAGCCCAACAAGTGCCCCATCCACCCACCTACCCACCCACCCGCCCGCCCGCCCGCCCGCCCGCCCGCAGGTGTACCAGGCGGTGCCGCTGCCGCTGTTGGGCAGGTTGGCGCTGCTGCCGCCGCTGCGGGTCAGGTGCGTGTGGCTGGGGGTTGATGGTGGGTGGGCCATGGCATGGGGTTGCCCGATCGGGGTCGCGGCAGCAGTGCTGGACGTGGATGGGGACCGGCGCACGGGGCACGGCCGTGGATTCCCCGGTCTGGTCCCCCCATCATCAATGTGTCCTGATCTGGCAACCTGGGCGGAAGGGCCTGGGACGCCTCCCTGCCGGCTGGCGGCACCTTGGCCCCCCCCCCGGGGCACCACCCTCGGCAGGGGGAGGGAGGGGGGCTCGCAGCGGTTTTGCTGCCTTTATTGACAAAGAGGCCCTCTCAGTCCCTCCTCCCGGATGGACCCTAACACGTCAGCCCGCAGCCCGCACCCCCACCCCACCCCCACCCCCCACCCCACCCCACCCCCCACCCCCCACCCCCCACCCCCCACCCCCTGGCCCCCCGCCCCACCAGGTCCACCTGGGCCACCGGCGTCCTGGACGCGCCGGTCGGCAGTGCGGCAGTGGCCTTCACGTACGCGGTGGGGGCGGACAGTCTGATGGCCTGGGATGCGGGGGTGGCGCGACAGGCCCTGGCGCTGCTGGAGCAGGTGAGTAAGGGGGGCCCCGCGGGTGTGTGGGTGTGTGGATGTATGGGTGTGTGTGGGGAGGGGGTTAGGCCACTGCCGCACTGCGTCGCGCCCTCTTGGCTTTGCGGGTTGCGGCCATGGACCCACGGGTCGTGACGCAGCACGCAGAAACCCCCTCAACAGCGCGCGGGTCCACGGGTCACGTCGGGTCACGTCCCGGGCTTGGGTACCGGGCGCCCAGCGAGCCCCACCCGCTTACGGCTTTTGGAACGCTATGCCGCACAACGCGTCACTCTCCCTCCGGTCCCACCCTAGCTCGTCGCTCGCTGGCCCGCCCCACATGGCCTTCGCCCCATGTCTCCCCCCCTTGGCCCACCTGCGCCGCGCTGCGACCCATGGGTCTGTCCTGTCTCCTCCGTCCCCTTGCAACACTGCCCCTCAACACTGGAACCCACAAGAGGTTCGCGGAGGAGGTCATGCGAGCCAACGCGGCGGGCGGCGCCGGGTACATCGTGAGTTCCACCCGTCTCGGGGCCTACCTGGATCTTGGATCCGGATTTGATGACGTGGGGTTTTGACCTTGGAGGGAAAGCCCTCGGGGCCCTGGCCCACGTGTGGCCTGGCAAGGTGCCCTGGGACAGCCAGGAGCCCACCACGCAGCCCCCTGCGCGGGGCGTTGCGACGGGAGGGTGGCGTTGCCACAGGAGAAGCGGGAGGGGGGCGCTGTCCTTGAAAAGCGCTGTTGTGCGGAGGGCGAGCGGCACGGACCGTGTCCCGCGCCCGGTGGGTGCGAGTGCACCGCCGGAGGCGACGGGTTCACACCCGTCGGAGCTGCGGCTGGTCGGCAGCTGGCTGACGGACTTAGTACCTGAGGGCACACGCAAGCGGGGAAGGGGGGGAAGACCGGGGCGGAGGGGCTCCCGGGAGGGGCGTCATGGTCCCTGTCGCCGCATGTCCCGGGGGCGCCGCTTCCTACACCACACCCTATATCCCCCAAACGCCCACCCTCCATAGTCCACACACACACATACACACACCGCTGTTCTGCCTGCCTAAGAAACACACCCCGCTGAGTGTTTTTACACACACACACGCTCCCCGCTTGGGTGCGCTCAGGCGGAGGCCAGCGGGGGGCTGCTGCTCACCGCCTTCACATCGCCGCTGCTGGCCGTGTCCACCTGCTTGGCGGCGGTGGCGGCCATGCCGGGGCTGCCCTGGCCGGCGGCACTGCTCGGCAACGCCCTGTGCGAGGAGCTGACGGTGGCGGGGGTGGACGACGAAGGACAGCCGGTGGAGAGGGTGCTGTTCCGGGGCTTGCGGATCAAGGTTAGGTGGGGCGGGTTGGGGCCGTGAAGCGAGAGCTTGCGACCCGTTCGGTGACATTTTTGCTTTTTCGCGGTCTATCAACATCAGGGCGGGCGTGAATGCGGAGCGGGACGGGGCGGGGTTGGGCGGGATAATGTTAGCACTGGGGTCCCAGCCATTGTTCTTGACCATGGCTGGGAGGGTGGCGGGTGAGGAAGCCGGGAGAGCACTTCTGACGGACACTGACAGCTGCTGGGCTGGACTGGGCCCCAGACTGGGGGTACCCGGGATCCAGGGTACTTGCCGGCGGGCGAGCTGGAGGAGGGGAGTGAGTGGGCCGCATCCGAGATCCTCTGCCGTACGACCAGATCGCGAATGCGCACGGGATCAGATTTTGGATGCCGCGGTAATGCACGGATCGGAATCCCGGTTTTCCACCCGTCGGGATGCCGTCGCGAGTCAGTCAGTCAGTTGGTCTGTCGGCATCACCCCAAAGAGCCCCGCCCCCGGCTGTGTGTGTTCAGAAAGAGAGCCCCGACCCCGGCTGTGTGTGTCAGTATGCGTGTTTCAACGACGAACTGTGCCGCGACAGACATGGACAATATGTGGATGTGGATGTGCATGTGCATGTGTGTGTTTAATGAGAAGCTCACCCATGTGTGTGTATGTACGGACTGACGTTTGGAGCCCGCAGGCGGGACTGGACTTTGGCCCCGTTCGGGCGGCCATCAACGCCGCGACGGGGCGTCTGTCGTACAAGGGTCGCGTGATGAACCGCGCGGCGCGAATCGCCGGCAAGGCCACAGCGGGACAGGTGGGTCTCCCCTCCCTGGAGGAGCGCTTGGAGGAGGAGGAGAGGAGGAGGAGGAGGAGGACCAGGGGGGAGGAGGAGGAGGAGAGGAGGGGCGAAGCGCGGCGGAGAGGAGGGGGCAGAGGAGGTGGAGCAGGAGAGGAGGGAGCGCTGTCAGGCGTTAGCCCGCCAGTACGGGGCCGCCGTACGGGGCATCCTGCCGGTGTACGGATGCCGCTGGTGCTGGTTGTTGGGCGCGTGTGTGCACGTTTGCGTGTCAGCATTGGTGGTAAGGCCGCGCGCATGATATGCAAGGGCGCCGTGGCTGCGCGCCGGGATTGTGTGAGGGGAAGGGGGGGCTGAGGTGGCGTGGATGGGTGGGTGGGCGGTTGGGTATGGCGAGGGGGGCCTTGTTGGCCACGTGCTTGGAGCCCCGCAGCCCCCACTTCGCCGCCGCCTCCCTATCTGTCCAACCAACCTGTCCTCCCGCCCTCCCAAGCAGCTCGGTAAGTCGGCACCCCAATCCGACCCCGCCTGATACCGATTCCTCCACCATCTCATTCTGGTCTCCTACCTTCAACCTTCCGCCCTGCCCTGCCCCTCCCCTTCCGCCCGGCCGTGCCCTCCCCTTCCGCCCTGCCCTGCCCCTCCCCTTCCGCACCCCAACCCACCTCCGGGGCCCCGGGACCCAGGTGCTCTGCTCCCGGGACCTGTGGCACAGTGTCTGCAACACCCCGGTCACGTGCCGGCCGGTGCTGCCCCAGCCCGTCACCGCCCTGAGCTTGGGCACCACCCACCTCAAGGGGGTTCCGGAGCCGGTGGAGGTCATGGTGTGCCGCCACGTCACCCCGCCGGCCCGCCTGTCCACCATGACGGGAATGGCGGCGGCGGAGCTGCCGGTAGCTGTGGAGATGGAGGACGGCATGGGGATCTGACCCGGGGCCAGGATGACAGGTGGAGATGCCGGGGATCGGCACTGCACGCCGAATGTTACGTCACTGTATCCGGGTATCCGCCGGGGGGTATCGTGTTGCGTGATTCGAAGGGTGGCCGCAGAGGCGGCAAGCTGTGTCTGTGTGTGGGGATGGGGGATGTTGGGTCCCGGGGAACAAAGACCGTCTGAGGGAGAGAACACCGGACGTCTGAGGCGGCTAGAAAGTAGAAACCCCGCCCGCGTCTGCATGTACAGCCAGGAACCCGCCCGCGTCCGTGGTTATGTGCTGTGGATGGCCGAGCCGCGAGACACGGGTCTGGGACTCTGGGTGCACGCCGGCCGTATGTACGTGTGCGCGTGCATACGTGGTCTTCTGGGTCGGCGAGCGAGAGGGGGTGGTCACCAGCGACGTCGACATGCGGTCGGGTGAGGCTCTGGGCGGGGCAACGTGCGTCGGAGTCGGGTCACCGAAGTCTGATTGTAGCGATCAGGCAATGTGTGGTGGTCGGGGTTTAGGGTTTGGGGTTAGGACAGGAACCTTCGGGAGGCTCGCTGGGCGGGAGATTGTGCGGCTCGATTGCTGCCATCGTGAATTAAATCATGTCGTTGTGAGCCTCGCCGCCTCTGCACGGAGTGCCTTACATGGGGTTGGGGGAGCGCTTCATTATAAGTCACACATCCCTGCCTGCGTTCTTACATTGTGATCTCTAGGCCGGGTATGGCTACCCTCCCCCAACCCCCCCCACACACCCAGCGTGATGTCCCCAGATGGAAGCGCTGAGGGGCAGCCGGGGGTTCGGGGTCGGGTCGGGTCGGGTTGCGTCGGGTCGGTACCTCGGGGATATTGCTTTCTGGTGTCGGTCGTCGACCCTCTTAGGGGGAGGGGGGGCTGGGCATGGGGGGTTCACGACTTTGGCAGGGGGGGCAGCGAGGGAAGCAAACAGGCAGCTGGGCGGCGACGGAAGACATTCGAAGCGCGACAATCCTCGCCGCCCATGCGCCCCCTTGTTAACCCTAGGACCTACCTGCCATCTCACTACGAAGTGGCAGGCAGGCATGTCCACCCCTGTCTCCATGTCTGATGACACGGTCCGTTATTTTTCCATTCCTCATATTATTGAATCAGCTTCGTGTCGTACATGCGTGCCCCTCCCGTTGTATTCTTCACCTCATCCTTCCTCATCCGTAAACCCTAGAGTCCATTCACTTGGGTTCGATGGCTCTGCCTTACCTACCAGCGGATATCAGCAAGTGAATCGTGTCATGTTTGCTTGGAGTAGGTCCTGTCAGGTGATGCGGTCCGATGGGGGGCGGCGCATCCGCCGCCCTGACCCATCCTCCACCTGCCCTGCGCGCCGTGACGCGCATTGGCAAGGCGCGCTGGAACAGGTGGTGATGAGGCGGCTCGCTCTTTCGGCGTCGCACCTCACTGCACCGCACCGCACCGCACCCAGCGGGGAGGGGTGTCGTCTGGGTTCAGGGCCGGCGCGGCGTCGCACGACCCGCACCAGGAAGGCACAATCACATGCGCACAATGAGTCACCCACCCCGGGCGAACTCTTGTCGGTTGGGGTGGTTGCGAGAAGTACAAGCCCCTAACAAACCCGGTCGCAAACATGCACATCGTTGACGAAGTCGAACACGGAGACGAAGGCGACAAGTTGAGCTGTTGGTGAGCGGGCGCGCAAACGCGCAACAGGGCGCGCAGCAACGGGCGGCGATGGTGGTGGCGACTTGCCCGCGCACAGCCGGCCGCCGTTAGTACGAATCAGGGGTAGCTTGGGCTGCTGAGGAAATGAAGGTTCGTTTCAGTGGGTTGTTACCGAGGGGCGGTCGGCAGGCAAGGCGCCAGGTCAAGCGGAGTCAGTAATGCCACTTGCAAAGCGCAGCTACGGAAAGCGGTGTGGTATGTGGTGTGGCGTTTCCACCATTCTCCATCCGTACACGGTATGGGCTCCGCTCGGGGCCGGCGCAGGGGGCCCGGGCCATGCCCGCCCCGCCAGAGCGACTGTTGGGAGATCCCCATCTGCTGTTGAGATGTTGGAGGGTCACAGAGGGCCACCTCTTGCAGAGACGTATCAATCGGTCTGGTAGCGGGACAAGGAGGAGGCGGGAAAGGGGTAACCTGTTACAGTTGGCGGACCTGCTGTAAGCCGGTACGGCAGCGCCGTTCAGACGCTCACAATACAGGGAGCCCAAATGAGTGCCGGCCAACGTCCAGGTCGCGGGAACTTGGGAGCACAGCATTCTATGCCGGCCCCGAGCACACATACTTCCACCTCCTGACACTGGCCGACTGCTTGAACGCGCCCCGACGGCCATCTCCACCTCAGCCGAGGCGCCCATTGGAGCTGCCGTTGCCGTCGCTATGTATGTCACCCGGTTGCCCGGGCACTGTGACTCCCGGGGGCCCCAGCGACGGGGGGCGAGACGAATCGTGTAAGGCAACCCTGGGAGGGCGCTGGCCAGCTGTTGGAGGACCCTACGGAAGGTCCTGCGGCTGTTACCGGGGCCACTGTAATAAAAGGGTCATCCTGGGAATCCTTGCTTCGAAGGAACGGTAGCCGTGGTTACGGTTGATGCACACGTGCCCGGTACGGAACCTGCTGCTTATTGGACAGTCCGCATGTGTAGCCGTCAGGCGCATACCCCATATGTCCCACCAGCGAAGTATCGCTGTATCAGTTACATGCGAACCCGCACCTTCGAGCACTTTCAAGGACGTTGCGTCCCATATTACGCGACAGCAACGACCACAACCGAACGCGGTGACTGCAGTCAAGTCACCGTGAAAATATGACGCCGACAAGTTCCGAGGTTAGGGTTTCCTCCGAACAATATCTCATAGAAATCCACCCGCAACTCTCCAACGGTACCAATGTTGTGTGCATTCAGCAGCCGCGCAAGTGCGCGGTCACGGCGTGATGGTGTAATTTGACGAACCTGCAAGGTCATCAAACCTGCCGTACCAAGCAGCCGAACCAGGAATCTGCGGCGAGATGTCCTCCAGAAACACCTGTCAACAGTTCCGCAGCTGTTGGCGCAGCAAACCCCCACCACCGCGCTTCCCTGCAAAGTCTGCTGGTGAGCCGCAGGATGAATCAGTTTGCAAAGCTAGATCATGAATCCCAATCGCACCCGAGCAAACATGCAGTCCCCGCAAAACTCACGGAATGCACAGGTTGCAGCAAAGTCCGTGCAGACCGGCACTTAGTCGTGGCCAGCCCCGGTCTGCAGCCGCCCCGACTCGGAGGCTTCCCAAGGATCGTAGAACAGATACCAATGGGGTTAACAAGGGTTTCATAGCAACCCAACAGACCCTCTCACGTGTGTCCTCCATACTCAACCAGGTGAGCGTGTCACCAGCCAACTGACGAAATGCCGACCCGCACCAGCGACAGTTCCTGACACCCCAGGCCGCCCCGAAACGCTTATACCCAGACAAATTATTGTTCTAGGGCTTCGGGTTGCAGCCACCCGCAACATCTGCCGGAAGTCCATTCTTGGGTTTGCACTTGAATACATTCTTACGCCACCTGATTCCAAGCCCATCTATGCATGTTACACCGCAAATACAGATCACACCTCCCAAACAAACAAAGCATGCTATGAAAATGCCAACGTCCTTAGGAACGCCAACGTCCTTCGGAGCCCTTGCAGCTGCAACAATGGTATTTAGCCATAACCGTGATTTGCACTTACTTCTTGGTCAGCGATTCGTAGTCGGCTAGTCAACACAATGATACCCGACTGCAGAACGAGACGCAATACAGATTCCCAGGTACTCTCACGTTCACCGTAAGGGTTACATCCGCCAGCTGCGCTATCATTAAGAGGCCCGTCATCGATAGCCCGATAGCAAAAATTCAGCCATCAGCTTGATTCCAAGGGGGCAACCCAAAGGGTCCCTTCCGGTTCGTACGGCAGGAGTCAAGCCCCGACCGATACCCCCGGCCTGACAGGTGGCTGGCCGCCCCGCCAGCCAGCCAGCCAGCCAGAGTGACCTGTGCGCTGCCTGCCAGCGGAACCAGGACAGGCTGGCCGGCCGGCCAGGTGCCCATACCTCACCACGCCTCGAGCAGCGGCATCATCCGGTGCATGATCGACTGCACGGGAGGCTCCGGGCCCTCTGCATGGTGGCCGAGATGGTGGCCGAGACGCTACTCCCCCAAACCCCACATGGCTGACCAAAGGGGCGAATATGGGGCCAGGTAAAGGAGCTCGCGCTGGGTATCCAACACCACGAACTTAAACCAGACGATGCTAGGTAAGGCGCGTCCTCGCGCACGTACATCAATCGTACGGCGCAGCGGGCTAAGACAATACTTGCTCATTGTTCCACACATGCCGTTCATTTTAAGGGCAAAGGAAAGCACACCCGAATTGCCCAAACCCAGGCGTCGTTAAATATCCAGGACAGTCCGCGATTGGTTGACTGCGACCGCCACTGGCTGGGCCCAACCAACCACGTCCAGGTGCGAGCGGTTCCGCTGGCCAGGCAGAGTGGGCTCCGACTTGACCGGTAACTGATCGATGGGGTTCTGCAAGGGGAGGTACAAGAGTTCGCAACTCATCGCACCATACGACCATAAGAGACGATGACAGTGTACTTGCAAACGGCCCGTACCGGGGTACGCGGGGTAGCAGATTTGCTTGACAGCAAAGCAAACATGGTACGCATTGCATCCCGCGACACACGAGCAGAACTTACGTCAAATTCAAGGAAGGCATCGGGTATCAGCTTGCCCTGCTTTTGGAGTGACCAGTCAGCCGAGTCGAAGTAGCGTCTGGTAGGCCTCTGCATCACCCACAATAACAGCCTCTTAGTGTGAGTTTTGAATAAAACTTGTCAACGCGCAAAACCTATCCAGTCTTCCATGTACGAGTTTGCTCACCTTCCCGAGCAAAGCGCGCTGCTTCAATTGCAGCCTTCCGTATTTTTCAACCAGAAGCTCCTCCTGGCGCGCCATGTCCAGTTCCATGTCCTGAAGTGCCAATAAGGCAACCAGTCAGTACAAGGCATCCTAACGCATGGCCCGACAAAGTACGGGGCAAGCTAATCAAGA
Source organism: Eudorina sp. 2006-703-Eu-15 (assembly GCA_003117195.1). NCBI lineage: Eukaryota > Viridiplantae > Chlorophyta > Chlorophyceae > Chlamydomonadales > Volvocaceae > Eudorina > Eudorina sp. 2006-703-Eu-15. The sequence goes on from BDSI01000009.1 coordinate 757,847, forward strand.
AAATGCCATGAGTTACATTATGAAGACGTGCTGCAAGCTCTGCAGAAGGTGTCGGGAACATCACATCGGGTGAGAAAGGGACCCACAAGCTATAACCTCTAAAGCCAAATTCACTGAAGACGTCTGTGTTGCAGCAAGGTCTCCAACAGACAGCAGAAAACGTCAATTGCTCCTGCCACGTCAACCAAGAGACGCACGCACCGACGATGAGAAGGAAGAAGAGCACACGTCGTCCGCTGGCGGGCGCTGCATGGCGTCGTATGACCGTCTTTCTCCTTTTTGATGTGGGCACGGCGCAAGTCGCAAAGTTCACGGACTAGCAAGAGGCCTACTATGCGATTATGGGTATTGGTTACAAATTGCTTGAAAATATACTTTACGTAGGAAGGTAAGAGTATAATTTGCTGCTGCTGAGTTGCGTTGGGTCTGGTTAGGGTTCAACCGTGGCAACCTTTTGAAGTACCGTTCTGTACGAGCTTGCCTATAGGACAGAAGGATCTACTGCCTCTCGTTCTCAAAGTGGTAAACTTTGAAAGGAGTGAACGTCGGTGCACGGCAAGAACTCAGTTAAACGCGGTATAGGACACGGTATGACACGGTATGGCAGCTTCCGCGGCCTGCCGTTTGGGCCAACCTACCCAAATCAGGTCATCCGAGGCCAATGAATTCTTTGCCTTTAGACGCAATCCTTATTAACTGCACGACCATCATTCGCATCGGTCGCTCAGTTATCTTAAGGACCAAGTTTGAAGCGTGACAGTTTTCACAACTGCTATCTAATGGTTGTCAGCTTTCAATCGCCAATCACTTAACTGATTATTTTCAGCAGGGCATCATTACTCTTCTATCTGCACGTTGTCCGGATATTCTGAGCTAGCTGCCAGCAGTAGAAGCAATGTTGGAGAATATCGTCGTGTCTGCTAATAATGAACTTCTGTCCAGTCGACGACTTCACACACCACTCGATTGTGTGGTACAGGCGTCGACGCGGAAAGCGCATGCAGCAAAGCATAAGGGATTACGTACAACCGATCATGCAAGTTCATCAATACATGACAAGTTGTTTGCAATGAGGTTGGCGCGAGTGATTGATTGAATAGCAGAACGGCGACGACAGGACGACTTCCTTGCTCACACCTATTGCCGGACACCGATTCCCATCCATACGTTCTTTGCAGGCCATCACCCAAAGCGGTTACCGGCTTGACACGGAGCCTACCGTGGAGCCCTCAGGGTTTCCCCAACGCTCCTCGCTTGTCAGCGTGTTCGCTCACACATGCAAGACTGTACAAAGCAAGATTCGTTCATGCCTCAGTAGTCACCTAATCGCCCTATCCCTCGGCGACAAAGCGTCTGCCAGCAAAGCCCAGCAGCATTCCCTTGATGCTGCGAGAGGCTGCGAGGCTCATCTCCGGTACTGCCCATTCTCCAACCTCACCGATCCAATCAAACGCCTCGCCTGCGCCGCCCCAACCGTACCACCGAATACGCGGTGAGTTGGTCCCTGCGTCACGCAACTATCGCGGCCGCCACTCCTCTCAAATCACTGTCTCCACAAATGCGTGGTACCAGCGCTCATGTCCGTAGCCGTCGGTGGCCCAACAAACCGCCGCGCGGACTACGACCGGCCTCAGGGAAGCAGCTGCCTCAACCCCGGGCGCCGCCCTGCCTCCTGCTCCTCGCCGTGAGAAAGCTGCACTACCACCCGGGCCCCGCGGTCTTCTGGAGAATATCAAGACAAAGTTCGTAAAACAGCCTTTTGTGGAGTCTGGCCACCGTCAACCCAGCCAGCAATTACTGCAAGGGTCACACGACGCAGATACGCCGATAATGATGTGTTTCTTGTCCGGTCGGTGTGTCCGTCGGGTGTGGGATGTGTTCCCTGCCGCCGCGGATGCCAACTGCGGTCTGAAACAATCTCGTCCCGTGATTTCATGCACCTGCCAACCACATCAATCATCTGCTTCGAGCCAAACTCCATGCATTCTCCAGGCTCTGCTACCCGCCCACTCACAAACTCTTCTTCACCACCTAATGCCCTTGGCAACTTGCCGAGATTGCGCCATGGTGACCATGGGCGGAGTTGCCTGTCAACGAGGTACACACTATGGGCCGGCAACGTCCGTCATTCCGATGGCAAGGCCCGCATATCCACTGCGCTAATTCCATCCCACATTCTCACACCCTCCCCAACAAGAGCACTCCACGCTCTGTGTTTCCTGGCTTCCCCGGTCCGTAGCATCGAAGTAAGAGTCACCTGCAGAACCCATCCCTTTTAGCCCGCCTCAAACCCGGGCGGTGCAATTGTTAATGTTGTGGCTGTTTCGTTTGCAGCCGAGCGTCCGCCGACACCGATGTTAACAACCTCATGCCACTAGATGCGGAGCTTTGAGGCCGCTTTGCCTTCCAGCGCCTCAGGCGCCTCAGTCGCTCAAGAAACGAGCCGCTTGCCCACAGGCCTTCACCATTGCGCCCAGCTGTCCCCACCCGCCGGATCGTCCAGCCGGCGGCCCTTCTCCGCTGGTCGTCCTGCAGCTCGCCGGCCTCCCTGTCGGCTGTCGCGGGCGCCCTCCGCATCCACCGACTCTGACCATCCGCCCCTGCTGCTCCCACCACGAGACGAGCGGCCCGTCCCTGCGCCCCGAGCCCAGTCCTCGTAACTGCTGCCCGCGGCGCCGCGATCACTGCCGCGCCGGGAGCTGCGGTCGGCGTACCGGTCGCCGCCGCCGCCGCCGCCACCACGGTCGAACCTGTCGTAGCTGCGACCCGCGCCACCATCCCGACTGCCATAAGATCCCCCATCCCGGCTGCGGAACGCCCGGTCCTCGCGGCCACCGCCGTAGCCACGGTCGCGGTCGCCGTACCGGTCACCGCTGCGACCACCACCCCAGCGGTCGGAGCGACCGCCGCGGTCGCTGCGACCACCGCCGCCACCACGACCACCCATCAGCGAGTCCACCTCCAGCGCAATGGACTTGGGCTTATCCAGCACCCAGCCACGCGCGCTGGCGACCGGCCCGCAGTGCGTAACCAGCAGCTGCGGCAAGACAAGGAATGCAACGGCCGGATGCGGAAAATGAGACGCGTGCCGTCAAGAGGTGTGTGAGGCGCGGGGAGCTCAAGGCCTGGCGAGGTCTCACCTCCTTTCACTTTCAGTCCCTACGTGGTCTGGCTCGGTGTTCCCCCCGTGGACAGCGCCGTCATGTGAAGGGTAAAACACCGCATGGGGTTCTATAGACGCACTCGCACATACACACACCGCGGTCCCATGCGGCACACACATCCGCCCACACGCATGGCGGCCAGCGGCAATAGCCGCCGTTGGATGCTAGTCCAACCCCCTGACAATCGCATGGACTCATGACTGGAACAGGCGGCTCCCCCCTTTCTGTAGGCCCCACTCACCTCCGCGAGCTCAGTTGGCACGTCGAACGCCAGGCCCGCCAGGCCCGCCTCAGGCTCGCCCGCTTGGCCCTCCACCGCCCGGACGCGCCCCACCAGGCGGTCCACCTCAGACAGACTGCGCTGCGCGCCTGCCGGCGCGGCCGTAATAAGTTGCCGCAGCGCCGTGCTGAGCGACCGAATGCCGTCGACCACCATGCCTGCGGAGTCGCGACGTGTCAGCGCATCCATTGTGAAGATGAAACGAGCTTAGGGGGCCGTTATAAGCCCACGCCGACCATTGGTACACGAAGTGCTGGGGCAGAGGGCCGAGAGCAAGTGGCAAGGAAGAGCCACGATAGTTGCTTGCTCACCGCGGTTCGTCAGCAGACGCAGCGTGACGAAGCCGAGCTCGTAGGTGAGCAGCGAACGCGGCTGCGGTACATTGCGGAAGCCCGCCAGCGCCGCCAGCGCCGCCGCCAATACTCGGGACGGCTGCTCCGACGACAGCAGCCTCTCAGCAGCAGGCACGAAGAACTCAACCACGTTGTTGTCCACCTGCGGTCGCAGGTTTATGAGGGTGGGTGGGTTGGCGTAGCTGTGTGCGGCTGCTGGGAGAGCGTGTTACGAGGGACCAACCGAAAACCAATTGCAACTACGCGGGATGGTGCAGTGCGCGCACGCAATAAAAAGCGCTGCTGACTCCTAATTCGCGCTGTTAATAATCCAAACGCAGGCCCGTTCACTGCTTGACATGCCGCACCTTATCGAGCTTGCCCAGCACGGAGCGCGAGGCCGTGCGCATGACGTCGGCTGGGTCGGGTGCGCCCACCAGCTCGGCGTTGGTGACCTTGGTGGCGCGCAGGATGAGGCCCAGCGACCTGGCCTCGCGCTCCGTGAACAGCACCACAGCCGTCCCCGTCTTGCCGGCACGGCCCGTGCGTCCCGAACGATGCAGGAACGCCTCATTGTCCTGCAGTGGTGATGCGTGCAGCATGCCGTGTGAGCTCAAACAAACGGTAACGCCCTGCTACCAGCCACGTACTCTCATCCCGCAGTCACATTCCTTGACGCTTACTCGCCATACCTTGCTTCCCCATATACCCACGGTCCTTTATCTCAAATTCACACTTCACTTCAAGTAGTCTTTTCAAACCAAACCAACGCACGCACCTGTGGCACGTCGAAATGCACCACGAGATCGACCGAAGGGATGTCCAGACCGCGCGCCGCCACGTCCGTGGCCACCAGGCAGTTATACTTGCCGTCGCGGAACAGCGCCAAAGCCTGAACGAAGTGCGCAGGTTTGCGGAGGGCGGATACATTGTAACAAGGAAAGCCAGGCCCAAGGCCGTGCAACGAAAGGAGGGTGCGCCGCGCGGCGATCTGCGAGTGCGGTGCTTCCAGATTACGGAGGCGCGACACGCATTTGTAGCACAACACAAAAACGAGATCGGACGTAATCGGATGGTGCCGGGGCATACATTCACCCGGGACATAGCTGTCAATGATCCCCTCGCCGAACGCCTGGGCCCGTCCACATCTCAACAAACCCGTGCATCTCCAGACGACTGTGTGACAACGCTATGGATTTGACGTCGCGCCACCCACCTTCTCGCGCTGCGCTTGGCTGATATCGCCGTGCAGCGCGTCGCAGCTGGCAAACTCGTTGACCGCCATGTTGACTTCGTCGGCCTTGGCCTTGGTGTTGACGAAAATGATGGCCTTGCCGCCACCCGCCGTGTTGCCGTACATGGCCAACAGGCCCTGCAGCGCCGAGACCTTCAGGGGCCCCTCCACCTGTGTTAACATTGTGCATTACGGCAGCGACAATGGCAGCAGCGTGAGCGGCAGCGGTCCACAGGCCGGGAGATCTCGACAAGACACTATACGACGGCAAAACACAACATGAACAAGCTGTGCCTCCTCCTCGCCGACCCGCTGACGCCCAGCACGCACCTGCTGCACCAGCAACCGAATCGTGTCTGCCAGCTTGCCGGTGTTCTCCTCGCCGACCAGGTCAATCGTCAGAGGGTTGTTCTGGTACCTGCACGCGCCATGGTTTTGTGTGGGGGGTGCTTCACAGGCATACAGAACAGGGGTGCATGACCTGCAATGGGCCGAGTAGCGCCCAAAAAGTAGCCCGTATGTATACATAAAACACCCATTGCCCGACTCATATACAGTAAATAAAAGGGCTGCTGTTCGGAAGAACGCCGTCGATTTGGCGCGCTGTAGCGCGCTGCGGCGTATGTGGTGTGTGTGTTGCGACGCCTGGAGAACACAACACCTTGCGCAGCCAATCACGGCTCGACGGTCACTACGTGCTCGATACACATAATCCAAACGATGGGCAATAAAAATACAACGCCTGGTCGCGCTGGCCACCCCCTCCCACACGTACCTCTTGGCGACCGACTTGACCCATTTGGGCAGCGTGGCAGAGAACAGCAGCGTCTGGCGTTCCTTGTCCGTGGGGATGGACCCCAGGATGCGCTCCATGTCCTGCTCGAAGCCCATGTCCAACATGCTGTCGGCCTCATCCAGGACCGCGTACCGGATCTGAAGAATTCCCGGCGGTAAGACACAGCAAGGTTAGCAGGGCAATAAGGAATAGTTTGATGTCTTGTTGACGGACGTAGGGAGGCGCCAACGGCGCTGCGGCCGTTGATTATCCCTCGTCACGTATCCACTTATGGCCCGTCTCTGACAAACGGGGCCGCCGCTGGCCCGCGTTGGCTGTTCCCCTTCCTTCCTGTCCACGCTTGCCGCGAGGCTCCCGCGCCGCCGATGCGGCCCTCTCCCTTCTGCGCATCCCCCAGGCTCGTTACATTGGTCTGCATTGAAACCCTCTTCTCCAGTTCCACCTCCTGCGAGCATCAACTTCCCGAACTTCCCACCTCCCGCGTTCTTCGCTCACCTGGTCCAGCTTCAGAGCTCCCCGCTCCAGCAAGTCAATGATGCGGCCAGGAGTGCCCACCACCACGTCCACACCGCGCTCCAAGGAGCCCATCTGGACAGGGAGCACAAGAGCAGCGACACAACCCCATCTGAGGAACCGGCATGCCCAATGGCACCAGGGTGTCATTGCCGTCAGTGGTCATGCATGGTCAAGCGACTGCGCCCGCGAACCTTCGCCCACCATCCCGCGCCGTTCGCCATGCGGGTCGGCCCGGCCGCCGCCATCCGCAAGCAAAACGCAGCATGGACCTCAAGTGACCCCCCTCTCCTAGCCTTGACCGTGTTTTGCAAGGCACGTGTCCCAAACCCCCACTCCCCTCCCAGCAGGCAGCAGCCACATACCTGCGGGCCAATGGACACGCCGCCGTAGAAGCTGTCGACCTTCAGGGAGGGGCACACCGACTCGAACTCACGGGACACCTGGTTCGCCAGCTCACGAGTGGGGGCCAGGACCAGGCAGCGAGGCGCGCGGCCCTTGCGCGGGCGCGACTGGCGGTTCTCCTGCGAAAGCGGCGGAGAGGACGTTGATGATGTAAGACATAGCGAGAGTGAAGGAACTCGAGACACCGGATTCCTTCGGAGTTTAGCTGTCAGGCGGTGGTGGTGGTGGCGGTGAACAGTCGTCAAGATTGGTGATCTGGGTCGGTGGAATTTGTATTGACACGGGCCCGCGTGTACTGGGGTGTGTCGCAAATAAGAGCGCCCTGCGCGCGCATGTTGGCTGGAACCCGAGATTCGTTTCCGTGCAGCACTCAGCGTTTCAGACACCACGGGCCGGCGACACGACATAAGTGTCCAGCCCACCCTTGGTCCCGCGCACTAATGTGCTTATGGAACCTGCGTGAACGCCTTTCTGGTTTAGCATGGTCCGGCCCAGCGCCTCTGCCGACCCTCTGAGTCAACCATAAACCCATTTCAACAACAGTACCCCGCAGGCTCTGACCCTCGGTCCAACGGCACTGTAGGTGTGAACCCAAACTTCTGGTCGAAGCACCAGCTCTCGCCCATTCCACAGTGGGATCTTATCAGCTGCGGTTGCACTCAAGAGAACACACCTCGCCTATCCCCACTATCGGGCCCAACCCATCTTCCGCGACCCTTCAAGGCGACGATATAAACTGTGATGCTGCCGCAACCCCACCTCGAGCAGGTTCTCAATCACTGGCAGCGCAAACGCCAGCGTCTTCCCGGAGCCGGTCTTGGCGCGGCAAACCACATCGCGGCCGCTCATGATGGGCTCAAGTACCTGCAGACGTGCGTGTCCAATACCCACACGTCGAAGCAGGGTGAGAGGCCGATCCAAGGACTCGGCAGAGGTCAGCGCTGAGCCTCGGATGCGATGCGAGGACATATCAAGGCGTGTCCGCATCATCAACATTCTAACGAGACAGAATATGTGGACATATGTGGACAGGATAAGCAATCTTATCAGTTCAAACAAACCCAACTTCGCCCTGAAAGCACCTACCTGCGCTTGCACCGGGAAGAGGCTGAAGATGCCCCTGGCGGCTAGCGCGTCCATCGTCTCGGCGCACAGTCCCAGGTTGGCAATCTACGGCAGTTCAGTGAGCACAGGTGGAGGGAAAGCTCGAAGAACTAGTGGTGTGCGATTTGGGCGGGGGGGATAGAATGCGCAGGGGCGCGCTCATACACACAACCCGTAAACACAACCCGTACTGTTGTCCAAACGGTTGACCCATGTCTCAAGTTTATTTCGAACCCACCAGCAGAGACTCGTCAATCTCCTTCTCCTGCTCGGACACCACACCCTCCTCATCCTCCAGCAGCTCGTCCTCGTCGTCGAGCAGGGAGCTGAAGCTCGTCTCCATATCCGTTGCCTTCGCACAATAAATAAAGAACGAGTCAATCAGCAATGCTACGCAACAGCACGTGCAAATAGTTTGTGGTTGACGCATCCTTGTAACGATAAATGTTAGCTTGCTCGCTGTTCCACCTGTGCGTATATGTCATCGCAAACCGTCATACAAGTTTTGCTTGTAAATGTAGTGCTAAGCAAGGAAAACCAACGTTCCGCCGCCAGACTTGTATTAGGGCCACAACAGACAGGCTGACCGAAAATTCAACGACCCGAACAAATACAGTATCGCAAGCTCAAGTTCCCATTGAAGAACCAACTTACAATTGCGCGGTTCGGGAGCCTTCGAGACGCCGAGACGCGAACACCACAAAGTGGGCGGACAGGGGCCACCACCCGCTGAACGCTGAAGCTGCGATGGCCTGAAGCCAAAGCATGTTGCAGTCTTGTCAGAATCATGTTGGGATAGGTTGCTGCTTGAGCGGGGCTGTTCGGAGTCCGCGACGGCCGTTCCGGGCGGTAATCCGCCGACGACCTACACGAACGTCTACAGTTGAGGATAGACAGAACAATAAAGTGTCTGTCAAAAAGTAAGCAAAGTGTATGGGAGAAACGACCGGGCGTGGCTTAATTTGCCTAGAAGGTGGTTGAAAGTACGACGGGCTGACAAAGTCGCCTAAACCAAGATACGGAAGCTCAAAATTCAGTTGTAGGATTTTCGTTATTATTTAACGTAGATGACGAGATGATTTTGTGGGAATTGGAATGCTGATAAGCAAAGTTGCTTCGCGTGTCAGGGGCGGATTGACACAAACATGACAACTTCGATGTGTAATCGAAAGAGGGCAAACTATTAAGTGCCTGTGTTGAAGGAATGCTGGCAGGCAGCTGTGTGGCGGCCGTATTAGGCGGGGGCTTGTGGCAGAGCGCAATACCGAGCGTGCTAACACACGGAGGGAGACATGTGAGTTCGAACCTGACCGTTCACGCACGCTGCTTGGCGCTGGCCCGCGCAGCTGCTGCTCGGAAATTTGGCTCTCAGAACGGTGTGAGCCTGAAGCGTCATCCGGAGCCCACATCCCGCTCGTCAACAATCCTGCATCCACCCGAGCGTGTCGTGTCTGGTCCCCCGCAGATCGCTGCTCTGCAGCTGGCTGCACCCACCAGACCGGCAGCACAGTTCACGGAACCCCCCGTGTCAGGATCCCAAGCCTCGAGCGCATTGACAGCAGCCCCACACGCCCTTGAGGGCATCAACGCGAACTGGATCGCCCCCTTGGACCTCACGGTGACCGGAGATTCGCTCCCTCGCTGCGCCACCGCAAGCGCCCCCAGCAGCCTGGCTGGCCCTTGTAACAGCAGCGGCGGCCATACCACCAGCTGCACCTGCTGCTCCGAAACCAGCACCGCCGGCACTGCGCTCCTGGGGCCTTGGCGCAGCGCCCGCGTGGATCACTCCGGCCTCCCCCACGAGACCGCAACCACCAGCCGCTGGCACGGTCCCATGCCCGCCCGGGGCCGCCACCGCCACCTCTCCCCCTTCCTGCCGGAACCCAGCCCCTACCATAATGGTCATCAGGCCCGGCACCACCTCGCAGGCTGGCAGGGACCGAACTCGGAGCATTCGGTCCGAACTTCGGCTGCTCACGCCTCGAGGTGGGGACCGGTGGGGGCCACCTCGAGTTGGACGTCCGTGCAGCCGGCGACGGCCGAGGACCACGGAGTGGATGCGGACAGCTTTCGGAGGGCCGCACCCTCGGCCGGGGCTGGGGAGCGGGGGAACGGGGTTGGCGGTGCGGCAGCAGCAGCAGACCTTCCAGGTGCCGGTCCTGGTGGCTTCGCGGGGTGGGTCGCCCGGCTCATACCAGGCCGCCCGAGCCAGCCGCTGCTGCCACCCGGCGGATTCCGCGGGCTGGCCAGCAGCGCGGGCAACCCAGCGGGCGGGGCCGTTTCGTCTTCGGGCCCTGCAGCACAGTCGGCGGCCGCGGGAACGGGGTCTTCCTCGGCAGCGCCTTTAGGGTCTCGGCATGCGTCTTCGCCACCCGCCTCGTCATCTGGAGCGGGGACAGCCGGGGCCGCCGCCCCTTCTGAGCAGTTCACGTCCCTGGAGGCGGCGGCTGAGCGGCTGACTGATGCTCAGATCCTGCAGCGGCTGATGGGCTACCTCTGGCCGAGGGGTGCGTGGGGGCCCGTGTGGGAGGTGGAGTGAGGGGCGGGGCGCTGCGCTGTGTGCCAGGCTGCGTGGGCGGGTGGGTCTTTGACCTGGTTGCAACACGGTTGGTTGCGGGTTGTAGCGAGTAATCCGGGCTGCGCCGGGGCAACCGAGGGATGGCGGCGCAATGGTGAGACCGGGTCCCGCCGGGCAGGAGGCCAATCGTTTACCTGCCGCCGCGCCTTGCCCACCAGCTTCTCGCTGGCTCCTCAACAAAATAAAAGCCGACGGTCCCGAAGCCCCTGTGTGCATGCGGTGTAATGGGAGTGCCGCTGCTTCTTTCCAGTAGCCGGTGTCCTTGAAGGTTGCGGTCGCCCTCCCCCGGCCGCGTGCGCGCGCCGACCCGTCGCGCGGGCTCGGCCCCGCAGACAACCCCGAGTTCAAGCGGCGGGTGATGGCAGCCACTGTGCTGCTGGTCACCGCCAAGCTTCTCAACATCAACGTCCCCATATTCCTGAAGATGGCGGTGGACGCCCTGACCAACGCCGTGGCGGCATCAGCGGCGGCCGGGGCGGCGGGCGTCACCGCGGCGGCGGCGCCGGCGGCGGCGGCAGCACCCACGGTGATGCTGTACGGCATGGCGATGGGGCCGATCGCGCTGCTGCTGGGCTGGGGCGCGGCGCGCGGCGGCATGGCCTTCTGTAACGAGATGCGAAACATCGTGTTCGCCAAGGTGGGGTGTCGGGTCCGTATCTTCCCAGTTCCCACGCAGGAGGAAGAGGGCGCGGGAGGCACAGCCTTACAAGGGACGGGGTCTTTTGGCCAACATCCGCATTTGCCTCGTCGCGATTCGTCTTATGTGTCTTTGCGCCCCTCTCTCCAGCCGTGTCTACTGGACCGGCGCGGGCCTCGTCAAGGCGAGTAGAGCTCATCCCTCAGGCCGTTCACTTGCTGTGCACTCCCCCGGGTTTGACCTCGCAGGTCCTCACTCGCTCGCTTTGCGCGCCACCCTCCATCCCTCCTGCCCTCCACCCCCGCACCTCTCCTCCCCTCACTTCTCGTTCATTATCAAACCTTGCTTGCTGGTGAACGCAACCGTCCTCACACAATCTTTGCTCTGGCAGCATGACAATCCACGCGGCATTTTTGTATCTGCCCGTTTCACATGTCCTCCTTGGCCCCCTCCCCGCATCCTTCTCCTGCCCTGCCCTGTCCTGCCCCTGCCGCGATCCCTGCCCCGGTCCCCGCAGGTGTCCCAGGGCACCATCCGGCGAGTGGCCCGCGAGGTGTTCGCCCACCTGCACACCCTGGACCTCGCCTTCCACCTGTCCAAGCAGACGGGCAGCCTGGCGCGGGTGGTGGACCGGGGCACACGGGGAATCAACTTCATCTTGTCCAGCATGGTGAGCAGCCCGTCAGCCCATCAGTCCATCAGCCCGGCCGAGTGACAGTGCAAGGGGGACGTGGGACTCCGTCGGTCCGTCTGTCGATCGTTCCTGTGCTGCTGCGCGCCTCACACCCTGGCTCGAGCCCGGTGGGGCCTGTAGCCGGGGCCTGTTGCTGGAGAGGGTGCGCGGAGCCGCGTGTGTGGGCCTCCCCCCGTGCCCTGGGCACCCAGGCGCCGCCACCAACCCTTCCCCTTCCGTACGCTGCGCGTGTGTGTATGGGTGTCCCCGCCAGCGGTCCTTTGCTCTGGCAGTAGCGCAGTTTGAGTATGTCTACCAATTTCCTATACCCCTCTCCCCTCCGCCCCCCCTCAGGTGTTCAATGTGGTGCCCACCGTGTTCGAGGTGACGGTGGTGACGGCCATCCTCACCGCCAAGTGCGGCCCCGCGCTGGGGGTCATCACCATCGCGACGCTCGCGGGTGGGCACCCAGGCGGGGGTCCAGGGGGGATCCAAAGGGGGGGATCCAAGGGGGGCGGGCCAGGGGGTATAGGAAATTGGTAGGCATATTCAAACTGCTCTGCTGCCAGAGCAAAGGTCAGGTGCAGAATCAACTGTACCAGGACCTCCAGCGCTGCGACGACGTCCACCTTGTAGGGATCCAGGGGGGGTCTGGAGGCGCAGCCAGGGCCCGGCACCGCGGCCACTTACACGTCTCTGGGGTGCCGGTTTCTGCTTTTATCATTTCATCCCTAATTGCCATTTTCCCGCGGCACGGCTCCCTCCCTGCAGCCTACGCCTCCTTCACGCTGGCGATCACGCAGTGGCGCACCACGTTCCGCCGCACCATGAACCGGGCGGAGAGCGAGGCGGCGGGCCGGGCGGTGGACTCGCTCATCAACTACGAGACCGTCAAGTACTTCAACGCCGAGGCGCACGAAGCGACCCGGTGGGTGGGGGGGCGAGGGAGGGACGGGGCTGGCCGAGGGGTATAGACCTGCGGGGGAAGGAGGTGGAATGGGTCAAGAAACGGACGAAGGATATGGAAAGGGTGCGGGGACGGTGGTGGTATACGGGGACTGGGCCGGGCTGTGAGAGGCGGAGAGGGACAGAGGATAGAGTTAAAAGCAAGGGTAGGGGGCAGTGGGAGGGTGCGGTGCTGCCGGAGGCTGTGCGACCGCCGCCGATGGGTCGTGTACCGCGATTGCCGGTGGGAAGCGGGGAGGGTCCTGATTCAAGGGAGGTTGGGTAGTGGCAAGGCGGAGTCAGCCCACGCGGCGCACTTGAATGTAGCGAAGGGCTCCTTGCCTGTTCTCACGGCCCTGGGCTGGCAGGTACGACGAGAGCATGGCGTCGTACGAGGCGGCTGCCGTGAAGACGCAGCAGAGCCTGTCGTACCTCAACCTGGGCCAGTCCGCCATCTTCACGGCGGGTATGACGGCGGCGATGGTGCTGACGGGGCGGCAGGTGCTGGCGGGGCAGGCCAGCGTGGGGGACCTGGTCATGGTCAACGGGTTGCTCTTCCAGGTAGGGTGCCGCGCCGTGGCATGCTACCGTATGATATACTATGATATACCATGATGTGCCATGCTGTGCTATTGTGCTATGCTGTGCTATGTTGTGCTATTGTATGCGATGCGATGCCATCCACGGTATGTGTCTGTGTGTGTGCATGTGAGCTTTACACGCAAATTTGGTGCACCCGTGTGTTTGTTACATGCGGGAGTGAGCGTGTAAGTGGAGTTGGAGGTTGGTGAGTGGGCTTCACCTTCAAGTGGTGTGGTGATGGTTGAATGTGCACCCGGGAATGAACGGACCTGTGTGTTTAGGTCTAGCCAGAATCCGTTACGAATAAAACCGTAACGAATGATGACACAGCGAACATTTGCTGGTACCGAGTAGAGTCATGTACCTTCGCCGCACAAAGCCAACCCCGGCCGACCGCCCAACGGACCCTCGCCTCGCCCCCCCTGCTACCCATGTCTACCAATTTCCTATACCCCCCTGCTGCCCATCTACCCCCGCAGCTGTCCATGCCGCTCAACTTCCTGGGCACGGTCTATAGAGAGACGCGCCAGTCGCTGCAGGTACGGCAAGTGCCGCCGTGGTGGGTACGGACCGTAGCTGCCGTACTACCGTTTGCCCTGCGGCACAGGTGCTGACCGTTTCGGCTCTTCTGCCTGCTGCGATGAAATAGTGTGTGCAAAGGTCTGGGGAGGCGGTCTGCCGCCACCACACGCGCGCGGGTTGCCTCGCGCTGCCGTTCATCTAAGCCTCCGCCTCAGCGCCTTGCCTACCTGATGCACACGCTGGGTGTACGGTTGTAGGGTGCGGAGGTACCGGTGTGTGCTGTGTGGTTTGTGTTCAAACCCAGCCCCCCACCGTGCAATAAATACTGCAGGATATGGGGGCAATGTTCGGTCTGCTGCAGCAGCACCCCTCAATCAAGGTGCGTGTGACTGTGTGAGTGTGCGCGGATGGGCGACGGCCTGCCAGTGCGGCACCGGCCCCTTAGCCCCAGGCCGGACTCGCCGGGTCCGGGCGACCAGGCGGCTATCCGGGTCCGGAAGCATCCCGACCGCCCCCTCTCTCGCGCATCATAGGTGGCAACTGGTTTGGGTCGGGCGGTTTTTTCACAAACACACAACCCACCCCAGCACATGGCTCTGGACCTCGTATGCCGAGCCGAGCCCTCCCCTCCTTCCCCCCTCCTGCTCCTTCACAGAATGGCAATGCAGTCCCCCGCCCCCGTCACACTGCCCCGCCACGCCGTGCATCTCCTAACCGCCCCTCCCCCTGCAACCCCCGCCCCGTCATAGCCACAACCAAGCATCCCCACCCCACCCAAGACCCTATACCCACCTACCCCGCCCCTGGGCTTTTTCCGCCTTAAACCTCCCCACCAAACCCCTGTTTTGTATACCCCGCCCCACCCCACCCACTCTCGCCGGATCTGACGCGCAGGACGGCCCCCACGCGGTGCCGCTGCTGCCCGCCCCGGGCGGGTACGACATCAGCCTGCACGACGTGTCGTTCGGGTACCGGCCGGGCGACCTCATCCTGGACGGCGTGTCGCTGCACGTGCCGGCCGGCTCCAGCTGCGCCATCGTGGGGGCCTCGGGGTCGGGCAAGTCCACCATCCTGAGGCTGCTGTTCAGGTGGGGCGGCCAGAGGGGCGGGGGGGGGGGGTTTAGAGGGTGCGGTGACCCGTGAGGGAGGGGCGGGAGCCGGGAGATGGCTGTGTGCTGTATGTTGACTTTGGAAAGGCGTGCTTGAATTCCCCGGAATGCGCCATGCTGACCAGCCCGGCAGCTCATGCCGAGGTTCATGTAAAGCGCGCTTGTGTGGGGGTGTCCGCTGGGGTGGGATGGGACCAGGGAGGGACAGCCCAGGCGGCGACGGCGACCCGTCGCGGGGCCGCGGGTTCCTGGGTGCCGCAGGTCGCAAATTCCTACCTAGTTGCCTACCTAGTTGCCGGGCTTCCTGTCCTTGCCCCTAGGAGGCGCTGCTGTGACCGCACGGCGGCAGCGGCTGCGGCGGCGCGTGCGGGCGGCCCGCTGCTGCTGAGGTGGCTTCGGATGCTTTTTCTGTGCCGTGCTGTGCTATGCCATGCCGTGCTGTGCTATGCCGTGCTGCGCTACGCGGTGCCATGCTGTGTAGCTCAGAGCCCGCCTGACCCTGACGACCCCGGACCCGGAGACCTGGGATCTCTATCACGCCCACCGGTCCTTGTCCCGGTCCGATTTGGTTTGTCAGTTCCCACCACCACCACCGTCCCGCGGCCTGCAGGTTCTATGACGTCCAGTCGGGGTCGGTGCGAGTGGGCGGTCAGGACGTGCGCGACATCCAGCTGGACAGCCTGCGGGCCGCCATCGCCACAGTCCCGCAGGACATGGTGTTGTTCAACGACACCATCTACTACAACATCGCGTACGGCAAGCAGGGCGCCACGAAGGTGCGGGTGGGCTGGGCGCCCGGGTGGGCGGGCAGCAGGGCCGGTGTCGCAGGGCGCTCAAGCCCCGGGGGCGGCGGGGAGCCCTGCCGAGTGCGCGTGTGTGCTGTGTGCTGTGAATGTGAGTCGGTCGCCGTGGTTGGTCAACGCGCTATGACCCGGGTGGTCCGAGCCGGGTTCGGGAAGGTGGGAGTAGCCGGGGCAAGATGACCGCGGAGGCGGTCTGTTCCCCGTCAAACGCCCGCTGCGTTCACGCTTCCCACCAAACATCACCACCAACCGTCAGCATGGATGAATTTCCGCTCGTACGTCACCCGGGGGCTGGATGTGTATCTTTCCCCCGGCGCGACATCAGCTGGTGTTTGCCTCTTGGAGGTTCAGGACTCGCCCCCAGCCCCCATCTGCGGTCGACTTGTCCACCAACTGCCCATACCCCCATCGCTTGCCCCCTCCATCTGCAGACCGAGGTGGAGCAGGCGGCCCACCTCGCCCGTGTGCACGCGGCCATCGAGGACATGCCGGACGGGTACTCGACCCTGGTGGGGGAGCGCGGCCTCAAGCTGAGCGGTGGGGAGAAACAGCGAGTGGCTATCGCCAGGTGGGCGTGTGTGTGCCCCCGGTGTGTTTAGAGAAGAGACCCGCCCGACCCAAACCAAGGACGGGTTCGCACATCTCGCACCCATACGGCACACACAGGCGACGAAATCTCACAACTGATCTTGAGGTTGGCTCTTTACTTGATCCTTTCAAGATCCGTGTTGACAACCACAAGCATTCCTGCCACCACTGCGCAGCAGCGGCAGTCTTACCTGGTGGACCGGCATGCCGGTGCGTTGCGCAACGGGCGCTCGACTCGCCAACAGGTGCCGTTGTCGCCGCTATTGGTCGAATATGCCAGCCACACCCACCCACGCCCACCTCACGAACCCCTGGCCGCATCTGGGGGCCGATGTCTAGTTCTCCCTAACCCTCCCCCTGCTGCCCCCGGCCCCACTGGGATCTGCACCACCCTCCCCCTGCTGCCCCCCCAACAGGGCCTTCCTCAAGGGCCCCCAGCTGTTGCTGTTCGATGAGGCCACCAGCGCACTGGACAGCAAGACCGAGACCGAGATCCTGGAGGCCCTGAGGCTGCTGGCGCAGGTAGTCTCCGGGGAGGGCGGAGGACACGGCGGCCGATGGGATGCGTTGAGCTATGGCCTATTGGAAACCCGCCCGACACCCCCCCGTGTTGTGTGCATGTGTTGGGGGTCTGTTCGTGTATATACATACCGATAATATACAGGTCGGAGAAACTTGCCTGCACGAAGAGGGGTTTAGGTGGGGTGTGTTGAACTGTTGATGGGGGGAGGGGGCGATGTTCGCGGGGGTATTGGAACGGTATTCATCGACCCGGTTGGTCGGCCTGATCCCTGGGGATACGGGCCCCGTGATGACTGGGACGCTGCGCACGCGCCCTGACCTTACAACCCCTTTCCCAACTTGACCCACCCTGACCCGCCCTGCTCCGGAGCGATGTGGACACGGACCCCGGCCCTTGATCCCCTGTCCGCAAGTCGCTGTCCGGCACTGTGTTTCACCGCCCCCGCTGTCCGATCCCTGGACGGCCCTGACCACACACCCGGCCACCCCGCCATCCGAGACCCGTCCGACGCCTGTTTACCCTCCCCCCCGTTCCGGCCTCCTTCCTGCCCTCCTCAACCCCCCCCCAGGGTCGCACCTCCGTCTTCGTGGCCCACCGGCTGTCCACTGCGGCGCAGTGCGACCAGATCGTGGTGCTGGACGACGGCCGGGTGGTGGAGTCGGGTGAGCGCTGGTTGGGGGGCCGGGGGCGGAGGGGGGGGCCGGCGGGTGCGGAACAGCAACCAACCCAGGGCAACCTCAGCACATGGTTCATGAGGTCCGGGTTCGGCGGTGGAAGGCGGCGATCCGACGTTCTCTGAACGCCGAAGAACGCTGAAGCAAGGATGGCGAACGAGGTTGCCCTGCCCCAACGCAACCCAACCCAACCCACTGCCAGTGTGCATCGTCTACCTTTCCTGTTCCCCATCCTCTGCCGGTCCCCCCCTCCCTTCGGGTTTATTCCTTTTTTCAATTTTACCCCCCCCCTTTGCGACCCTGACCCACAGGGAGCCACTCTGAGCTGCTGGCGCGGGGAGGTCGATACGCGGAGCTGTGGGCGCGTCAGGCCAATGTGGACGACCTGGGGTCGGGAGCCAGTGCTGCTGGGGCGGATGGGGGCACCGCCGTCGGGGTGGATGGGGCCACAGCGGGCAGCGGCCGCGTTCGTGGTGCGGCAGGTGGGAACGGGAGCGGTGGCGGTGCCGCAGCCGCGGCGGCGGCTGCGGCAGCGTAGCCGACTGGAAGACACGATGCCGCATGGGCCACCTGGGGGGGAGTACCGCCTGTGGCACACAGAGGGTCTAGGAGCGCAATCGGATGGCAGTGGCTTTCCTGCTGTGTGGGGATGCGGTCGGGGGGGCGGTGATGTCACGGAAATGGACGACGTTTCGGTTGAGGTCGGGTTAGGCCACTATGAAAAGTTTGGCTGCAGCATGGACGGAAGGCATCCGGTGTGAGCAGGCAGGCTCTTGCGGTGGGATCTTGGGCATGGATTTGGTGTCAGGCATGGGTGCAAATCCATCTTCCGTACAAGCCGTATTCATTCAAGGTTGACAGTTGGGTCGTACGCTGAGTAGGGCGGCCGTTGAATGTCTGAGGGTCCGCACCCCTGTTGGTACCGTTGGGGCCTGCTTGCGGTTCCGGCTGAGGGGCGGGGAGGAAAGGGGCTTTCATCTTGTGGCCTCTTTGGCAGCGCGTGCCTGGCTGGAGATGACTCTGCGTGCTTGGCCGCCTGAAATGACAGTGTTCGGTGTCAATGTCTCCGAGTTACGAAGTCGCACACCGTACACATGCAGACGGATTGTTCATCCTTCCCCAGGGGGAGGATGCCGTCCACAAGGCAGGGAACCGGAAGCAGAATCTAACCCACGGGCCACCAGTGCCCTGCCTGGCTGGCCGATTAGGACAGATGAATGTGGGTACCATGTTCATTTGATTACGGTGGTCCTCCTGGAGAGACTGCGATGAGGGCTGCGGGTAGGGTGCCCAACATTCGTGCCATTGGGAAGGCCCTCCAACCCGGATCGCGAGCGGCCAACGGTCACGAACTCCCGGGTGCGACCTGCGTTGTTGCGGGAGGCCGAGAGGTCCAGGTACAGAAAGCCTGATGAGCCGGAAAGGTGAACGAGCGGTGTTGGCCTACATACTGTTATACAGTACTGTTACGCGTCAGAACCTTCAAAAGGCGGAAAGAACCACGCTGGGCGAACTAAAACGCGTTGCTAAGTAAGTCGTGGCCACTGGTTGGCGCACTTGAGGTTGTGTGCGGGCGCTGCATCACCCGCCATTGCACTCACATCCATCGAGTGTCCATACGGTCTTTGTCACAGCACACAGCAATGACCCACCATGAGACCAAATCCATGCATGCCCAGGACGAACCTCCAAGTCCGCCGCGGAACCCCGCCAAGCAAACCTCCCAGAGACTGGTGCGTCTGTCCGAACCGGCGGTCTTTCCGATGGTATGGCGCCAGGGGGCGGCACGCAAACTGCCAAGTCCCGCCGGTCGGACCAAGCAGCCGCAGTGATGCCGCGAGGGGGCGACCCCTGCAGCGTGAACCGTGAACCCGCATGACTAACTCTCCTGTTGGAAGACAACACCTACTCCCAAATCAAGCCGACTAACACAAGTCACAAGATCTACTCCAGCTCCGACCCACGCGTCTGCGTGAGACTGCGCCATCAGTGTGCACCAGCACATGCTCTGATCGACCCTCAACAGCCGCACCAGCCGACAACAGCGGCCCCCATGCGCCAAGGACGCCCCCCAGACCAAGACGGGGCGTCGTACATGAAGCGCCTACGAGCTATCTGGGCCCGTTGGAGAACAATAGGAAAACGCCAAGGGCGTTCCAACATCAGTCCCCATGTGGTCCCTTCTGTCCCCTTACCGAGCGTGCACGCACCATGTTCAAATGCAACCCATTTGAAGGCTGCTTGCAGGCCTCCAACCTGCCGACGGACACGAGTATGTATGGACCGAATATTTGTATCGCGGAAACAAAGTAGCCCACCTCCAATACGGTATTCATCCTGTCGGCACAAGAAAAGTAGATGGTCCGCTGCTAGAGTCTCCCTACATTAAATACCTGTTAACAAAGAAATATGCTGCAGACGATACTTATGGGCAGCGAATTTGTACGGCCATGGAGTACTGCTCGGTTCCGTGCCCATGTCGTCAGCAGGCAGTCGCCATCTTTTGCCTGTGTTGATCGCTTATTCCATTTGAGGAAGAAATTTGTAACGCAGCACGGAACACAATTGTAACTCGTCTTGACGGTAACCTTGACTTTCACAATAGCCAGCGGCAAAAAAGCAAGGCCAGATCGCTATCGCCGCGCGTTGCAGCTTCTGTGGGAGTCGGGGAGGGCGTCTCGCTTTCGGAGTCCATGTCGGGCAACATCCCATTATTCCCACGCCGACTCTGAGTAACATGGAGGCTCTAATAGTTTTTACGCGGCTTGTACGAGCGACACTTGCCCCATTGAGGCTTCACTGGCGTGCCGCACGCTGACGCCGCCGACGGCCGGGTTGCCGTCCACAAGCGGCACCGTGACGCAGCCAGTGCGTCGCCTTGTGAAGGGCGTGGCGTAGTCTGCGGCATCGGGGGAAGGCGGCGACACCTGGTATCTGCACGGTATCTACTCCTGGCAAATTCTGGCGCACGCAGCTTCTGTGTTGACGTGGTCGCGGTGCACCGATAGCTTGGAGTGGTGAGCGAAAGCAGTTTGGGTCTTGATGAGAACGATCCACGGTGGTGTGACCAGCTTGACAACATGACAAGTATGCCGCTTTGTAGGTGCAAACGGACTTGGCATGACTGGGTATATCCGGTGGACCTTCATGGTGGACCTTCATGCAGGCGGACGAACATCCCCGTACATCCCTGGGTGGTGTAGATGTGGCGAGCGACGGGTCCGCAAAGTCGTGCCGCCGGGCAGTTGAACCCGCTTCGTGGCCGTAGTGACCAACAAGCGGTCGCCCCAGTCCAGGTGAGGCCGCGTTCCTCACTTGAGGAATTTGGCGTCGCGGGTGGACGAATAGTTAAGGACAGTGACCTTGGTTTGGCGGTGTTGTCTGGCATGTGCCCGGATAAGCGGCATGGAACATTTGCATCAGGCTGAACAAAACACCTGGCGTGTGTAAGCACGCGCAGCAGATGACGGAACGTGGTCAACAAACGCATGCCCTGTGTGGGCCCCGTCTGCTGGTCCTGCTGTTGCGTACAGGTCTGCATCCATGACGCCGGGCCTCGAGAATAATCCCTGGGGACCGGCGAGCTTGCGGCAGTCTTCCTATGCACGGCCTGGCGTGTTGCCGTGCACGAGGCCAAGGGTGGTCAGGTTGATGGACGTGCTGCGAGGGTGGCATAACCTGGCGACTTTGTTTGCCTAAGGGATGGGACATTGGTTCAGTACACATGCAGCGGTGAGGGAAAGCTTCGATACAACAACAGCGGCCGTGAGGACTGCTTCCTGCCGATGGTGTGGGGCGTGTGCGCACACACGATTTCCGGCCCGTGAGTGGCAGTGGACGAGGCGGGAAAATGAAAGCCCCGGCACGTGGAAAGGGGCGGGCGCACAAGTGCCCACAATGGCGACGGTAATGAGGAACAATCCGGGACAGTTTTTCGTTACTATGTAGCCTGGTACACTTTGTCCCGGGAGTACATCGAGCCTACGCATCTTACGTCGTTTGTTGGGTGTCAGACGGAGCACCAACTTGGGCAGCAGATTGCCAGCAATATGTCGTGGTTACCCGAGCACAGAGAAATGTGCTCAGGTTGGAACTCCAAGGCTTCCATATGAAGCCTGGAGAGTCAGTGGACGAGTATTTCTAGCGGTTCACCCTGCTGCGTGCGACGGCAATGATCAGCGATTTGGAGTTCGATGAGGACTGTCTCCTTGCCCTCATTCGTGGACTACAGGGCGAGTTCGAGAAGTTGAAGCCCAGCATTCGGCAGAGCATGACGTCCGTCGACGAGGTGCAGGCCTACATGTGAGTCGAGGAGAAGGAGATGCAGCTTGAGGCCTTGCAGTCGAAGAGCCAAGTGTCGGTTTTGGCGGTCTCCCGTACTCGCAACAAGGACCGTGGGGGCCCCAGTCGAGGGGCCGGGGGCAGCACCGACCAGAAGCAGAAGAAGAGGGCGTGCCTGTACTGTAATAAGACAGATCACTTCATCGCCGACTGCCGGAAGCGGGCAAGCAATGAGGCCCAGGGCATCTGGAGGCCGGCGGTGAAGGTGTTGCCGCAGAAGCCCCGGAATCCGCCGCCGGCGGGCATGGCGCTAGCGCCGGCGGTGGCGCCGGCGCACAACGCGGCGCACGAGAAGGTCCCAGCCGCTGCACCGGCGGGGGCGGCAGCCCCGGAGCGACAAGTCCCAGCTGGACCGAGGCGCCAGCTGATCGCACGAGTGTTCGCGTCTGGGCAAGTCGAGCCGAACGGGTGACTGTTCGACACCGGATCGGAGGTTCACGTCACCGGCGAAAGGTGGATGCTGAGTGACTACCGGGAGTGTGGCCCGGAGTGTGGGGTGATGTTGAAGGCTGAAGATGGGGCGTTGGTGCAGCCTAAGGGAAAGGGTCGGATAAAATTTGGCTCTGTTCGGTTTAACATGGATGTCGAGATCCGTGCGTACCATGCACCAGAGATTGCGGGCAACATCTTGTCCTTGAAGGCACTCGAGGAGCAGTTTGGCTCGAGTGTGGTTCCGCATCTCGAGGGACCAAACCCGTATATCTCTATCGAGGGCAGTGGCGCCATCGAGCTGGGGAAGGTCGACGGCATGTTCTACGTGCATGACACCCGTATGGATCCCCACACCCCCTTCGAGGTGTCTGACACGAGGCCGCGTAAGGAGTGGAAGACTAGCGTCGACAAGAGTTCAGGACGTGTGGACCTGGGGGAGCTTTGGCACCGTCGTTTCGGGCATCTGGGGCACGATTCCCTATTGAAGGCTGCCAAGTCGGGTATGGTCACGGGTATGGGTGCTGAAGCGGCTGATGTGGAGATCGCCAAGGGAGTGTTCTGCGGGCCGTGCGCTGAAGGCAAGCAGATCCGTCAGCCTCACCCATCGACTGGCACCATTACGGAGAAGCTATTACCGTGACCCTGGGGCCAGACGTCAGCGATCCTCCGGCTGAACCAACGCAGAAGTTTTAGGATGACTACTTTCATGTCGCCTACATACGTGTTTCCCGTCATAGCCCTGTTGTGGTATCGAGACGCGGGTCGTCTCAGCCACCAGGTGTCGCCGTCTGCTTCATCGACAGCGGAAAGGGGACAGCCGTCTGATTCTCTCGCCTGGATCCTGGCGTGAACGTTCTTTGCTACGTTACTACGTTCTACGGCCTGTTTCACCCTGCGTCTTCCTTGCCTGTCGATGACTTCATTTTCTGGCTCCTCATCCATTCCGTACCACCGCCGCTCTCCTTACCGTTTCCGGTAACTGACCCTCATGGGCGAAGCAGTGTACGACGCCGGCTGCGCCGTCATGCCAGAAGCCTTATTGGAGATTCCGGTTTTTGATGGCGGATGCGATGACCCCTCGCGATGACTTGATCGGGTCAACAACCTTGCCCGTGCACTTGGCTGGAGCGCGTGGGACATATTGAGGGCGGCCCTTTGCCGCTTGGGCCCTCGTGGGCATGGAAGCCTGTGCCTGGAAGATGACCCTGGGTCGTAGGTTCCATTCCTGGGATGACTTAGATATTATATCTTAAGATAGCCATGGTATCTATCTGCTGGGTAATCTGAGCGGCGCGGACAGCTCTCGCTGGTGACGACGACAGCTTTGCCAGCAAAGCCAGCTACGGTGATGATTCCTACTGCCCAAAGGCCGACTGCAGGGGCGGCGCCAGCAGCTTCGACATGGGCGATGGCTACACCCGCGGCTACCGTGATGGGTCTGTCAGCTTCACGCCCTTCAGCCGTGCTATGCCCGAGGACGATCCCCATGCTCCTGTTCTTCGGGAGCCTCGCTTCACTCTCTGTTGCCGGCCACTTGCCTATGTACGACCATGGTTCAAGCGCACCAGTGACGCAAGCCGGCAGCGGGCTGGGCAACCTTCACATCTCCCTTGACATCGTAAGCGCCTCCATGAGTGTGTTCGCCGTCGACCTCCCCGGTGGCAGCCTGGCTCTTGGCCTCGACTTCATGGAGCATATCGCTAGGACCCTTGGAGGTGGTGGCCATGACCAGCATCTGCTCTCCACATCTGCTACATCCCGCCGAAGTCTGGGCAACGCGGGGGAACTGTCCAGCCTTGTCATGGATGGCTCTATCGGTTCCCAAGATCACCAGTCGGACATTGCCTCTTTGGCGGCACTCTTGCGTCGCTGATCCCGTCTCAACCTGTCTCATATCACACTGACAACCTCACGCACGCGTAGTGAAGGTGCACGACATTCCGTACGAAGTCATGCATTTCGGCTGCGGGCTGCGCGCACGTGATCCACCTGTCCTGCGGCTGACGCTGTGACGTGTAGATTGGCGAATGCGGGGTCGGTTCGGCCTCCGAACCTAGAGTTTGTGTTCGGCAATGCCTCGAGCTCTCGTTGCCTTGCGTCACGAGCTATGCGATGATCCTTTGGTACATCCGGTTTGGCCGCAAATGAATCAACTGCAGTTTGATGGTTTGGTCGCAAGGACGAAGGGATTGGGGCTGTCATTGCGAGTTGGTATCCATTTCCGTCGTTAGGATGCGGGGTTGGCTGCAGCGGGGCTGCTTACACGGCTGCATGGCGGTCAGTTGCACGGGGCTGCTGGGCGGGCGGGGCCAGGTGCGTGCCGTGCGGGGTGGTACGGCGCAGGGAGAGGGGCGGGAGACGAAGGAGGCGTAACGGTTACAAGTTGCGGGCGCCACGGCGGGGTCGGCACGGAGGCCGCACGCTATGGGACACACGCACACGAAACCCAACACTGGCCCGAAGGCGGCCCACGCCGTCGCACACACGCGCCCACGAGAACGTTGAGGGTGTAGCCGCCGAAACCCAGACGGTGGACGGCGGAATGGCGCGGTGGAGGCGGAGGAGGGGGAGGTCAGGGACTGGGGCCGGGGCCGGGCGGGTGGGCGGGCGGATCGCGGAGGTGGGTGTGGACGAGCGCCAGCATGTCCTTGTGGGTGGAACGTCGGGCGAAGTAAACAGCCTGGGGGACGGCAGCGAGGAGCGTGATATACTGGGAGAGGAGGTGCGGGCGCGGATAGCCTTGGGCGACGAGGGCGCGGATGAGGTGGGCGATTTCGGCATAGAAGTTATCGGGGCAGGAGATGACACGCCGAAGGCGGTGGAACTGGCCCGTGAAGATGTTGCGCTTGCAGGCCTCGTTGACGTTGGAGTCGTGGGCGACGAAGCGGGATAGGCGGACGTCGGCAAAGGCCGGTTGCACACGTTTGTCGTATAGTTGGGTGAGGTAGCGCCGACGGTCGGCAAGGGGGGTGTGGACAAGGAGGACGTCCAGGAAGGGGATGGAGCCGGCGGGGAGGTGGTCATGGCGTTGCGGGGTGACCGGGCGGGTAGATACCGTGGAGGTTGCCAACAATGGTGGCGCGGGAGAGGCAGGCGCCGACGTGGTGGTTGTGCAGGGAGAGGAGGTCGTCGAGATAGTGGAGGGAGTAAGGATAGCCTTTTCAGCGGGGGTGACGTTGGGTTGGTGACGTTGCAGCAAAAAGCAGTATTCATACCAGGCGAGGAAGAGGTTAGCAGTGAAGGGAGCGGCCGTGATGCCCATGGAGTCAGTGTGGGTCCGAAGGCGATGAAGGTGGAGACGAGAACGGAGTCAAGGACAAGCTGAAAGTCGGTGAGGGTAAAGACGCGGGTGACGGTGCGGTCCCGGATCCGACAGCGGGGGCCAGGGGAGGCAGCGTGGAAGGTGACGGTGTGGGTGGGTTTGTCGCGAGCACAGTGGACGGCGGGTCGGTGGTGGTGACGCGGATGTAGGGGGTGGCGGCGAGGCAAGCGGCGAGGAGGTCGCGTAGGGCGGTGCATCGCAGGGCGTGTGGGAGGTTGGTGTAGAGGCGATCGAAGTCGAAGGCAAGGGGGGGCGGGCCACCGGCGGCGCCCCGGGCGACGTACTGCCGTGCATTGAAGGTGTCGACGAGGCGGGTGACGGCCCGGGATAAAAAGCACATCCAGGGCTGCGTGCTGGGCAGGCGTTCACGCCAGAGGGCATCGAAAGAGGGGACGGCGGCGCGCAAGACGGCGGCGACGAGGTCGCTGAGCGCGATGACGGGGCAGGCTTGGGAGCACGCAAGGTAGCGCATGGTCGGGGCGACTTGTGCATTTTGAGGGTGCCGGCGTAGTAGGCGGGTGGGCGGTTGACGTCCAGGGAGGGCTGCCAGGGCGCGAGGCGTGCGTTGTGGTCGCGGAAGTGTTCGTTCATCGCGGTGTAGGTGGTGGGCTGGCAGTACCGGGGGGGTTCGGCGGCGGCAGGGCGGTCGTCGTCGTCGGCGGCGGCGGCGGGGGCGGGGGTGCGGGGGTGCCGGGAGCGCCAGGAGGAGGGGGCGGGGCGGCGGCAGGGGGCGCGTAGGCGGCGCCGGGGGCGGGCGGTGCGGGAGCGACGGGGGGAGGGGGTGGAGGTAGAGGTGGGGGTGGGGGAGCGGGCGGCAGAGGGGCGGCGACGGCGGGGAGCGGAGGTGGTGCGGGAGCGACGGGGGGAGGGGGTGGAGGTGGGGACGGAGGAGCGGGCGGCAGAGGGGCGGCGACTGCGGAGAGCGGAGATGGCAGGGCGGCGTCGAGGGCGGGGGCAGGGGCGGGGTGGGGTGGGGGCGGTGTCTCATCAGCCGTCCACTATCTGAACATATCAGCTTCTACTTATTTCGTCGGAGTCAACGCTTCGCCGTCTTCGTCAATGTCTACGTCAGCGGTTATCGGTTTGTTGCACTTTTGCGGTTTCGCTGTCTTAATTGACAAAAAGGGGGCGAGGGTGGTGGGGTTGGGGGCGGCGGGGGAAGGGGCGCGGGTGGGATGTCGAAGGTGTGTGCAGGTCTCGCATACATTTCTCGGCGTACAGCTTGGCGCACACGAGCTGGATGGTAGCGGAGCTTTTGTCGGTGACGGTGATCATGAAGCCGCGGGCGGCGCGGCGGAGGGCGGCGAGGTCGGCGGCGGACAGCACGGGCCAGTCGAAGCGATACATGATGGCGCGGCCGATGGCGGCGACGAAGGCGTCGACCCACTCGGGGTAGGCGGCGCCGGACAGCCCGGAGCGCGTGGCCAGGCGGGTAGCGTAGGTGTGGGCGTGGACACGGACGTCAGCGGTGTCCCGGGCGGGGACGGGCTGGTGGGGTCGGTAGCGGGCGCCTTTGTCCCAGAAGGGCGCCAGTGCGGGTGGTAGGGCGGTGTATGGGACGGTGGACATGACGTGGGAGATGCCGGGGGGACATAGGGTGGGGAAGCGGTGGCAGGTACAGGGATGGTCGGGGTCGACGAGGCGGGCATACGCTGCGTGGGTGAGGTTGCGGGCGATGTGGGCGTAGTTGCAGAAGAGGCGGTGCAGCGGGACGCCGGCGGTCCAGTGGAGGGCGGGGCGGGGGGTGCCGAGGGGAAGGGCGGAGGCGACGGCGGGGTCTTGGAGGGCCGCGTGGACGGCGGTGACGGGGAGGAGTTTGGCGCAGCGCGGTGGGCAACCAGAGCTTGGCGGAGAGGTCAGGGGGCCCGGCGCGGCGCGTGCGGGCGTCGATGGCAGTGGCGAGGGGGATGATAAGGGCGGCCAGGGACTCTGGCGTAGGCAGAAATGGGCGGCGGCGAAGTGGGTGGTGTCGACGTGGAGAAGGTGAAGGGTGCGGAGGTGGTACGATTGGAAGGTGGAGGTGGGAAGGGGGCCGTGGGCCTCCAGAGGTCTTGCAGGTGCAGGAGGCGGCGCCGGATGTCGCGACACGCATACCAACGCTTGCGGTGCTCGCCGGCGGCACGCGGGAAGGCACCGGCGTCGAAGGGGACGTTGGGGAGTTCGGCAGCGACGGTGTGTGCTTCGAAGGCAACGTTGAGGCCGGGCTGGCTGGCAGGACGTAGGGAGGTAGGGTGCGCAGGCGCTGGACCCAAACCATTTCAACTTGAGCGGCAATAAGTCGAAAGCGACGGGAGTTGGCGGCCACACCCGTGATGTATTGAAGGGGAGGACGAACAGCCCGCGGAACCGTCCTTGGGGTGCGCTGTAAGTTTTGTTTATCGTACTTTCACGTTGACCCGATTTGGCATAAACTGAATGGCGCTTCGCATTCCAGCGCGTGCAACTTCGAGTATTGCGTGGCCTGTGTGTCATTGAAACGAGGGCCTCATCGATTTTAGCCAGTACCAGCTGGGACCCTGGCGGTGGATACGGTGTCTTCGCCACACATGCAAGCAGCAGTGCACACCAGCCAGTGCAGACCAGCCAGTGCAGCGACCGACCCAAAGCGTCGGCATTGCCATAACGGAGCAAAGCCGCAAATTTGCTTATCGCATACCGCCGTCTCTGGTGCAATCCAGGCCGTTTCGCATTTCGCCCAATCCGCAAGACTGTAATGCGCGCGAGTGTGCAAGAGGGAACGCAGCGCCGCAGAAGAAATGAAAGAATCCGTGGATACATGAGGGAATCCGTGGCTTCCACAACGGACGCAAATCATGACCGATCTCACGTGAATGCAACGAAGGCGCATGGAGCACATCGACAAGGTTTGACATCACAAGGATGCGGCCGCGGTCACACCCGAATCCGCAGCACTGACACCCAGAGTTCTGACCGTGCACGCTGTCAGCAGGACGCCGCCTGATGGTAACCACGACGCCGCCTGATGGTAACCCACCCACGAAGTAATCACAGGTCCCGCACGTGAAGTGCTGGGCAGGGACGGCTACCGGCGTGGACGTGCCCCGCTTGATATGAATTCCTTGGACCGATTGGGGCCCACCCGCGCAGGTGACCCAGCAGCCGACCTCCCCTCTCGCAAAACCACCGGACCCTGACGCTGCCGTCACGAGGGTGCAGCCCACCCTCGCGGCACAGCACTGCAGGGCCGACTGGAACAAGTCCCGTGCAAACCAGTGCAACGGACGGCGCACGATTTAAAAAAATGCCCTCTCTTCGGTTACCGCGAATCTCTTCGGTTGTCGCGAATCCTGCTATGCTGCGCTAGCTTGAATGCACTCCTTGGTGAACCACGGCGCAGGAGTCCATGCCAGTTGTCGGCCAGTCACCCACGGGGCAGCGCCTCATGACGCCTCGAGCCTCCTCGCCGCTGCACCTCGCCAAACTGCAGCTTGCGCCGTTGGCCGCTGGTGGGCTTGCTGGAGGGAGCGTCCGGTGCGTCCAAGCGTCCGTCCCACCATGCACCGCCCTCCACAACGCAACTTACGCGCAGATCGAAGTGCTGCAGCAGTTGTCGGCAGCACACGCACGGCACGCTGCAACCGAGGCTGCCGTCTTGCAGGCGGCGCCAGATGCAGATGGTGGTGCCCGCCTTCCGCCGGATCCACTGTGCGACCTGGTGGGGCCGCTGGCCGTGCTTGCGCGCCTCTACCACCCAGATATTGATCAGCCTACGTTCTGTGGACGCAACACATTTGTAACAGCAATAAACGACCGTCGAGGGCAGCAAAGTTGTGGTAACCGTATGGCTAGGAAGTCAACCGTTTGGGATGCGCGCGCTCATGGCAACTGCCGCAACAGGCCCGATCAGCAGTAGTTTCACGGCATTCAACGTAAGGTTATTCAATACAGACATCAGTGATATCAAATTCCTGACGTGCGTGCTGAGCGGCTGCCTTGCCAACGTGACTTCCCGGGAAGTCGAGGAAAGCGTACCGGCGCAGGCTCGGTGATCGCTTAGCGACTGAAGGATGTCATAGTCACCGCTCGTGTTTTGCCTCTTTTTTCCCTTTAACGCACTCGTTGCAAGCCGTAACCATCGTCGCGCGAGTTTCAGCGAGCATGTTGATGAACGAGGCGTGGACGACCTTAGACTCAAGGTTACGCCAGTAGTGAGTGGCCATGCGTATTGCTGTTGTTGGGTCTAGGGTGCGAAGAATAAGCAGCGCTACAAGTAGGCGCGGATGAAGCTAGTGGGTACCTGATGATGGTTATTAGAGCGAGAAAACAATTACCTCGTAACGTATGCTTGCCTTTCGAAAATGATCGACCATAGCCGTACATCCTCCTGTCTTGCTGTCTCAGCATCGACTTCATGGCACTTGCGTAACCTCCCACAAGAAAGGATTGCTTGAAATCATCACATTTACTTCAATCGCTGTTCATGGCCCTTTTAATTGGGAACCTTCGCCTACTGCTACGCGAGGGAAATGCCTGCCTAGCGTATGCGCAGCTCGGCCGTAGTGGCACTTTAGAAGTCCTCAGCACGAGCGGCGGCTGCCGCATGCTTGCCACCGTGGAAGGTTTTCCATCGCGCCCGACGGAAGGGTCGCAGCTGCAGGTACGCTGAGCACTAGTTGGAAGGGATGAGCGCACGTGCAAAGATGGACACTGTACTCATATCGGCGTGAATCGAGAAAGGTATTCTCGACAGTCTCAAAAAAGCTGCCGCAACAGACTTTCCAGCGCCGTACAGACTCTCATGTCATGCCATATCGCACTGGTGTTTCTCTTGCTCATGTATGACTCGGTGTGGTGAGGCGGCACTCGGCACGGTATGTACGTGCGCACTGGGATGCAGTTCAACTGCATAGCGGACTGCTCCCGTCCTCACCCCTGGGTGGTTCGCCGCCGAACTCTGATGTTCACTCCACGTGCGACAATGTGCCATACCCGTTCGGTGGCTTCCTCTCGACCCATTGCCCCTGCTCCTACCCCTGCCCTTCCTCCCTACCTCCACGACCGCCAATCTGTGCAGCCAACCTCCCAGCCGGCATCGGTGCTGCAGGCCAGCGGGCAACAGCACCCGGGTGGCGCAGTCGGCGGACGTCGGGTGCGCAGAGGCGCGCACGAGGTGGACGATCTGGATGAGCCGCCGCTGCCGCCGCTGCGCTTCGTCAGCCGCGAGAAGCTCACGGTACGGCAGCCGGTGGCCCGCCGCATCCCCATCTGCTTTCCAAACATCACACTCCAGATGCTCAAGCTGCGGGACAAGCAGCTGGCGCAGCTGCGGGAGACGGGCTGGCTGCGGGAGGTGGCGTTCAAGACGACACCTGACGTCACAAAGGCAAGGGAGTGGTGGCAGCCCTGGGCCTGCGCCCGATGTGGGATCGTTGTCGATCACAGGTCACATGCACGTCCCGTAAGGCATTGAAACCCAGGCGCGCCAAGTGCGGCCGTAGCGCAAGATTTCGCCGGAGACGGAGCGGTCATCCATCCTCTGTGGAACCCTAGGGTGGTACCCGTACCGTGCGGTGACACCTGTACCTGTACGCCCTCGAATGCCCGCGATACCGTATCCTGGAATGCCCGCAGCTCGAGATCGCGGCTTTCCTGGAGTCCGTGTACGGCATGTCCGTCGAGCGCGTGCACACGATCAACTACATGGGCAGGGTGCGGCAGGACGCGCCGCCGGGCAGGAGCAAGCGGCACCTGTACCGGGAAGATGACTGGAAGAAGGCGTACGTGGTGTTCAGGCCGCCGGCAGGCATGGGCCACCTGCTGGAGGAGGAGCAGCAGCAACAGCAGCCGGTGGAGGGAGGGGAAGGGGAGGGGTTGGAGGAGCGGCCGGTGATTGAGCAGGTGCGCGAGGCGGCACGCGCACCACGGCCGGCGCCGAGGCCACTGCCCTGGAGGCGCGGGACCCGTACGTGAGCCAGGCAGGCATGTATGCGTCGTGAGTGTTGGCGCGGCCAGCATCGAC
Source organism: Eudorina sp. 2006-703-Eu-15 (assembly GCA_003117195.1). Taxonomy (NCBI): domain Eukaryota; kingdom Viridiplantae; phylum Chlorophyta; class Chlorophyceae; order Chlamydomonadales; family Volvocaceae; genus Eudorina; species Eudorina sp. 2006-703-Eu-15. The sequence continues at coordinate 789,384 of BDSI01000009.1, forward strand.
CCCGGGCGACACATTGTTGCAGCATGCCAGGCTGCTAGAGGGGCCTAGCTGGCCAGGCGGGTCCGTGCGGTGGACTGGTGGACAGCTCGCGGTGTGGACTGCGGCGACGGCAGGGCGGAAGGTCTGTCGACAGCAGGGGCGATGATGAGGATGTTGGGGCGGGCTTGGTGTTCGGGATGAGAAGGGAGGGAACCATCCGACCGATGTGCGTGCGACTACATCAGTCGGCTGCTGGGGCCGCACGACCTGGATGGCTGTTGAAGGCGCAGGACTGACGAGGCCGGGCAGTGGGAGATGGGTAGGGTCGAATCGCGGTGGGTCCACGGCACGGATCGGTTCTCCGTTTATGGCCGAAGAGGCGGTTGGCGGCGGCCGCTGGTCGGTGGACACTCGTTGTACATCGTGCTTTGCGCACGGCTGCATAGCAAATGCTGATGTGGAGGGCCGGGTTCACCCCTCGCAGACGATCTGCAGTGGAGAGTGTCAGAGCTGTGGTGTATAAACCGACTCAGCGGTGCCGTACCCAACACGCGTCCCATTCCAAACCATGGGCATTGCCGCTACGGGTATCCAGTCATCGTGTCGACGCCAATGGAGTACGTAAATCCGCAACACGCTGTCCACCAACTGCTGAAGGGTCGGGTGCGACTTCTTGCGCAACACTACACCGGAGGGCGTGCTGCCGGTCACTTCCCTGCGGCATATGTCACGGTGTAATCCGACGAACTCAGGTTGAAGGAAACCGATGGGGGGTAAATGTTGTGACAGGTGTCGGGTTTTGGGCAGGGATGACAGCTGTCATGTGGGGCAGTGGTAGGGTGGTGGACTCGACAGCTTTTCTATTCTTCCCGTGGTTCCTTGCTGGGAGGGCAGCACCGCGGAGTGCTTACCACGGTGCAAGTTTGTGGCGTGGTTGTCCCTTTGCTCGCAGTTTGTGTTGGGGTGGCTCGCTCTGTCACCGATAATTCCGGGAAAACGTGAATTGGCTATGGTTTGCGGTTGCGGTTGGCAGGCTTGAGTTGAAACTGTTCAGAGGCAACGGTTCTGGAATTTGGCAGACGTGACAGCTGTTTGATTCCCTGTCCAATTCCCAACACCTGACCCTTGCCTCTGAACAGTTTGTTGATTGCTATAAAGAGTGGACAACGATTACATACGCCATGTACAAAAACCTGCACAGCGTGCAACCCCGCGAACAGCAAATCGCATAAAGCGATGCGTACTGCCGAATCGGCAATACGCATCGCTGAACACCCAAACGACACGCGTTAACGCACCCACTCCCAGTCCGCAGGACGCTCAATTCCTCGCTGCGACCACACATGTGGCGACTCGCGCACGTTGATATGAAAACACACGCTTCGGGCGCCGGCCAGCGCCCCTAGCACCGCAACCTGCACCCTCGCACCGCAACTAAAGCGGCAACAGTCTTGCCACCAAAGTTCGCGACGTCAAGCTCCTTAGGCCAACCTCGCCGTCCAACACACATAGCGCGTTGCCCTGCAACCAATGCCCAAAGGAGTTATTATACCGTTTACACAGAATAACCATCATCAGTCGTCGGCAGGCAAGGCAGCGTACCTCATCAATCCCCACACAGCCGAACGATGAGACGAGGGGTCGGAGCCCGTACCCAACATGCACGACGACTTCGTTTCCTGGTGACAAATGGCGTGTGGTGAGCAACACACCGCTGCAAGCCACCACGACCGGTAAGAAGTCACGACGGCTCAATGCATCACGCCTTGCAACTAAGAATCGAAAACCACTGGATCGTGTGTCACTGAATCGCAAAGGCCCCGACGCCGGGCCCGAGAGTACAACATGCTGCTCAAGTAAGGAGAATGGAGCAAGTACGGGGACCACTAACACCCCCTCGCCATTCGCATATAAATCCCACACATATAACGTGTATCGCCACCAGCCAACCAGTGCACCGCTGACCGATAGTCCGTTACCATCGTTACAACCGTCTAGCCTCAAGCGGTACCTGCTCATCAGCAGCGCCGCTGCAATCAACGTTACCCGCAATCCGCACCCCGCGTCGAGGCATCTTCGCACCCCCACGCGCTGGCCGCCCCCCAATCCACACCCCTGCCGGCGGCCCCACAGTGCACCACGACAGGGCCCCTGCTCGCGCCCGGAGAACATTTGGTGGCGTGAGAGTGTGCCGCGTACAAGTTTGCAGGTTCCACAACAACGAGCCAGCAGTTGCGGGAAGGCGTGCGGGAAGGTCGCCCAGGGACACTCCGCGTCGGTCCCATTACATGACGGGTCCCCACCGCCATCCGCAGCAGACACCAACCCTCCGCAATGCAGGGGATACGATGCGCTTCCTGCAGCACTTGGACGTCATGGGAACGTGCATTGCAAGGCAGGCCTGCGGAATGTGTGCTGCGACACTCTACCTCTGCATACCCTGCGAACATTGACACGGGCGGGGGACGACGGGGGACAAACGGATCAATTATTGTACCTAGGTGAGCGCTGCAGTTTCGACGACAGCAGCAGCAACAACGGCCGATGCATCAGTGTGACGGGCACGACTCACGCGGTCGGCGTCACAAGAAGTTGTCATGCAATGACTGAATCGGAAGCCAGCACTTACCGATGGCTGCGGGGGGGCAGGATAACCAGTGTAGCCACCCGGGGGCGCGTAGTTGGCTTGTGGTGGGTACTGCGCTTGCTGGTACTGCGCTTGGGGATATTGACCTTGCTGGTATTGCGCCGACGGGTATGGGTACGCTGGACATACAGCACAAACCACCGGGATTGCCGGCAACGGAAAGGGGGCATTGGACAACGTCTGGATATACAGTCGGTCCGTTTACAGAGACGGTGGGGCAATGGAGCAGCCAAGCAAGTTTAACGACGGCACACCACTGCAACCGGCTAATCCAGGTCGGCAGAAAGCGCTCGCCGCTCACCAGGCCACACCAAGTGACGTTGATGCCAAAGGAACTTGCTTGCCCGTGCGACCCTGTGGCCTCCCGCTGTGCATTGCATTGGCTGTAGTTGTATGCCTAGGCGGAACCCGATCCCAATCATCAAGTGTGCGAGTGGGCCACGGTGGACCAGCCAGCACTAGTGCCAATTTCGGTCCTGTTCCTCGATCATCCACTCACCTGGCGCGGGCGCGTACGGGCCCGCCTGGGCCGGATAGCCGTATCCCGGCTGGGCCTGCGGGGCACCCATGGGAATCATCTGGACGCCTGCGGGTCGATTCGGGCCCACGAGAGAAGCAGCCCGTTGCTACGATTAGACCAGTCAGGTAAGCATGAGGATCAGCACTTCGGTTCAGGCCAAAGCGTACACGAGGGATATAAACCAATACTCGTCGGGCAGTTTTATATCGCAAGAAAGGTCAACTGTCTGCGACCAAAACCGATGCGAATGCGAGGTGAAACCTTCAACGGGCTACCGGGTGGCGCCGGCCCGCACGTAACGTTCGAGAGATATCCCCGGCTGTGCTTCCGGCACTGATGTCCTCACCTGGCGGCGCCATGCCCGGCAGCGGCGGCGGCACGCTGGACGGGTTCGCGTCGCGCTCGTCCATCTCCGCCTTGTGCTGCGTCTGCATGCACGCGCACACCCTGCGAATGCGGCACCCACGAACCGTGTGTTGGAGTCCGCCCTTGTACCAGGAGCGCAGCCAGGCGCTGGCGCAGGGGCAGCCTTTTGGGAGATATTATACTTCACGACCGCGGCGAAGCATACATGCCCTCCCTGTCGCTGCAAGTAATGTGTTTTTCCATCCGGAAGACCCAGACCCCAAGCAGACGAACACAGAGGATCTTTGTCGCCCAGCCCTTCACCAAGTCCATTTGGAACCGCATGCACATGTCTGTGGTCGGAGGGCCTTTCGACGAACTCACGAGCACCAGACGATGTCCGCGATCAGGTCGATGATCTGGGCCGCATCCCGCAGCTCCGAGATGAAGATGGCGAGGATGTTGCAGATGCACGACAGGTATTGCAGAAAGATCATGGTGCCTGGATAGGTAACAAGTGGGTCACAGAGGAGGTCGGGTGAGTGAGCAGCCAAGCCTCCCGCCCCGAGCAACTGCCAAGTGAACCCGCGTGTTGGCCCTCAGGGTAACTGCTGGGAATCGTGCCGTGTCTCTCCCCAAGATACTCGCTCCCTTAGACATTCAGCGGTTGGTTGCCGTCAATACTCACCGATAATGCAGTTGTCGCACTTGGTGTTCTCAACCTGCCGTGACACAGCGTACCAAATGCAGACGGCAGTCGCAGCGTCATGATGACGACGATGGATTCGAGACGGGTCAATAGCGTGGGCCGTCGACCGCTCGCTCGTGCACAAGTGGCGCTGTGGCACATGGCTGGGAGCTAACCCGCGCAAATGACACGCGTGTCAACGGGGAGTCAGTAAGGCTCTGTGGCGTCCGTCGTGCGGGCCTTTGAGCGCAAAGGCTACAGGCGAGGGCAGCTGAGGCAAAAGCGGAAACCCGCAAGGCCGCCGAAGAGGAAAGGCGAGGCTGCGGAGGAGGTGTACGCTGAGTATTCCACAATGGACGGTTCGTCCGATGCACGCCGACGCCGATTCGTGTAGCGCAATGTTTGATCAACTGTCGATGATAGGCTCATTGTTCATGTACGTGCCACGGAGTGCGCCCGAGCTTCGTTGTAGCTTTCTGAATGTTTTCTTGTCGCGTGTGTGCAAAAAGTCGGAACAGGGCCCGCATCGGTCACCAGCTACCGTACATCCGCAGCCTTGCGATCGCCGCTGCCTCAGCTACCCTCGCCTGCCCCTGGCCCACGGGCCACCTGACCCCCCATGATGGAGCAGGGTCATGGTGCCATGCCGCACTCGCACCCGCCTGGGTACCCGATGCGGAAACGGCCCAGGCTGGCCCCAAGACGAACATTTGAGGGAAAATGAACTCAAGCCGCGGTAATAACACCGCACCTGCAGCTCATCCTGAATCATCCAGCGGGTGGTCGCCACGCTCTGAGCAAAGCAAAGAGAGACCTGTTCGGGGGAGAGCAAAGGGCGGAGAGCGGTGGAGGATTCGGGTTAGGTGAAATGGCTTCGGTTTTATTTCCTAAAGACCGCCCTGAGCGTTGGCCTTGCATTCCTGTCCTCACCTCCAGGCAAAGGCAGAACTCCGGGCATTTGGTTTCGTTCATCCGGCCCGAGCATGGGCAGTAACCGTTGCAGCAGAGGTACCTGCGACAAGCCCGACCCAACTTAGAGTAAACGGGATTCGGCTCAGCTGGGAAATGATGTGTGTGCCCAAGAACGAGAAGCACAAGAAATTGAGCCTTGACAGCAATCGGGGCAACGCCAGGCGCAAATCACGCAGGTCTGCAGCGGGCGCAAGCCAAGGCAACAGGTTCCGAAGACCCCCGACATGCCTGGAGAGATCGCCATGTAGCGCTTGTTTGCGAAGCGAGTAGGACGCACACCACGGGCTGCGAAAACCGAGTGAAATGGGTAAAGTTCCCTATACGATCGGAACTGGACGCAATCCACAGCGGAAGAAGCATCCGCGTACCACCACATTGAGAAGCAGCAGACTGCATAAGCAGACGCAAAAGGAGCGGGTTAATGGCCAGGCAAAAGGCCGTAAAGAGTGAAGAACTCGCGAATAAAAGTGACCAGCTGCCAGTTTGGTTTGCAGCTCGACTCACATCCAGGCCGCTTGGTGCATGTTTGCATCAAAGCTAGCTTCCAATGGTTCCGGTAGTTGACGCGCGAATTCCACTTATCGATTCTAGCCTGGTCCATTTTCGCGAGCGTGAGCTAAAACGACCAAAACTTTTACAGGACTCGTGCTTAATTTCAAAGTGCGATAAGCAGGACACCAGACTCGGGCCGTATGCGGGGACAACAATAATGCCGAAAATGCAGTCAATGGGGCAGTCCGTACAAGGTTCCGGTGCTAGGGTGGTGCTTTTCCCAAAACATGCACACTAGTTGTATGTACCTCTACATACATGTCGGGGTTGCAACGCTTGCAAACACGGTTGGTGCGCACGGTGGTTGGAGATTACGAGCTTCGTACGGTCGCGTGTTTGACCCCGCCACAAGCATAACTTGCTATTCGCATTTTTATCCGGCATGCGGATTGCCATCGCTTCTATTGCTACATGCACCTACATGACCTGACGGACCGGATCATCATGCTTAAGAGCAATAAGCTTAGGATTCCCTGAATGTGGCCTGCAACTTTTGCCAACAATTGTATGTATGATTATCGTGCAACGAATTTTGGAAGTTCATCGCTAGGAGTTAAACTGTACTGGCAACATTCCAAGGAGCCTTTGGAAAAGGACACCTTTATGCACAGGGGCCGATTACTGACAGATTACTCACGCGCAGCAGCGCCATTGCCGGCCGTAATAGCAACCCAAGTAGCGAACACCGGTGTACCGCTGGCCGAACCCCAAGCAAGTGCTCATGCTGTTTAAGGCGAACAGTGTCTTCCAGCTACACCAGGTTCACATGCATCAGGACGCACGCATGCGCGGACCAGGCACGGCACCGGAGGCCATCTGGCTTCGGTAACACCTGCAACTCTGTGGACCCAGCAGCAGCGTCTACTGCGGCTGTGCCCCTCAACGATGGAAGATGTCGGCGCACAGCGAAGCAAGGATGGGCACGTGTCACCAGCCGCGCCTGACGAAACCACGAGCACAGAGGCCACTACTGACCCTCGCCCCAGCCCGCCTACCACCGCCAGCGGCACCCCGACCACGCGCCGCGACGCGACGGAGGGCCAGGCGAGCCCCGGAGTGGGACGATCCGGTAACAGCTATGATCATGGCCCCAGAACCTCTGGTTTCGGAGCTTCAATGAAACCAGAGGGAGACCCAGGCAGTCGGTCCAACAGCAGTGACGGGGCCACACAACCGCCGCCGTCAGATGGCCAAGCTGCCTTGCAGGGGTTTCAGTCGGCGCCGGCGGCAGCGATGACAGAGGGACCGCAGCAGGAACGGCCAGTTACGGGTACCTCCCCGGAGGCTGCGCAGCAGCTGATGCCCGTGCCGGGCACCTCGGCTCCGGCGCCACAGGCCCCGCCAGCGTGGCTCCAGGACCCCGACTACGAAGTACCGCGAGGTGCGGCGGTGGTGTGGTGGTGACTACACCGATAGGACGGACGCCGGTGATGATGTGCTGACAGCGAGCGGCAGACGGGCACCCGCAGGTTGCCACCACAGGCAGCGCCAAGGAGGCGGCCACCGATGTGCGCAGCAATCCACCACGACGGTGTCGTGTCAGGGTTTCTGCGACCGTGATTGCTCAAAGAGCCGCGACCCTAAACATCAGCCGCGCCGGTACTGCAGCACCTCATCACCTCGCAGCACCTCTCATCACCGGCCGTCCACGCCATCCGCTCCGCAGGTACAGTCACCGAGACGCAGGTGCTCCAGTCCCTCGGTCTCGGAGAACAACCACCGGTCGGGCAAGTTCAGAAAACGGACAAGTACGGCTTCCTGCTCGCGGCGGTGCCGGAGAACGGCGATGGTGACGGTGGCCGCCACCAGAGCGGCGCCGCGGCCTCATCCAGCGGCGCCGGCCGGGGCGGCGGCCTGCCCGCGAGGCTGGAGAACCTGCTGGCGGAGTGGCGGCAGGACGTGGCGGCCCAGCAGAACGTCCGCCGGGTGCGCAAGTGGCTCAAGATGGCCGGCAGTGACGGGACCCGGCTGGAGGGCTACCGACGTCGGCGCCCGGAGAAGGTCAAGCGGCGGGTCCGCAAGGGCATACCTGACGAGATGCGCCGGCCTGCGTGGCTTGCTCTGTCCGGTGCGGCGGGCCTGGGTTCACAGCCAAATCGACATTTAGTGAGCGGCCCATAGGTCTTTGGGGGGCGCGGCGCGGATGGTTAAGACTCCACCGTATAAGCTAACCCTTGCCGGTCTCCACGCCAGTGGCTTTGGGGTCCGGCTGGACGGTCACCACAATACGTCTACCCACCCATGTGGCGCGATCCGCGGCGATGAGCAGCTAGCGGGGCGCCTCGGAACTGCCCCAGTGTCGAACCAAGTCCCCGCCGCTCGCGATGAACCCGCCGTCCCCCCTCCCCCCCACACACATACCGCTGTGCGCTGTTACTGCTCGCCGCTGCAGCGGTCTGGCAGCGCATACGGCAGTGATGTGTGCACGTGCGGGCCTGCTGCTGTTGTCCGAAGAGGAATACGCTCGATGCGGTCGCGGGTTCCGAGACACCGCTGCCCCTCCGGCGGGTGCCTCCCTCTGCAGGTGGGCTGGCGCTGAAGGGCGCCCACCCGGGGCTGTACGGCGCGTTGCTGGCCCTGGGAGCGGGGACTGCCCTGGCGCCGCTGCAGGGCGCCGCTGCAGAGCCCCCCGATCCACGAGGGGACGGAGCCCAGCCAGCCCCGCCGGAGCCGGGTCCAGCGGCTGGGGTGGCCGCCCAGTATCAGGCCCCCAGCCTGAAGCTAGTCATGGACATCATGCGGGACCTGAGCCGCACCTTCCCCACGCACGCGAACTTCATGAGGCGGCAAGGCATGGGCCAGAAGGCGCTCTTCTCCGTCCTGTGGGCGAGCGCCGCCTACAGGCCGGCGGTGGGTTTCCTGGCGGCCGGGTGCTGCAGGGTGGCGGATGAGGAGCGGGGGTTCGGCGCTCGGGCAGCGTGCGTTGTGGCGCATCAAGTTATCCCTGTTGGGCGGAGCACTGGTGCCAGCGTCGAAGTGGCGCCGTCTGTGGTAGTGGGCCGCGCCTCGGCGGCGACACTTGGCCTTGTTTGCAAGCTTGTTGGGGGCTGGCCTTTGTTGCTTTTGCCTCGCTACGCCACTTGCAGCACAGCCGCGGCCGTTCGCGTGACGTTGTGTGACTCCGTCGTAGGATGTTTTTGCGTCGTTGATGCGATTTTCGCCGTTGGCCCCATTGTAGTGTCGCTCCCCCTCTCGAGGCCCATCCTGACCTGCGACTACCCAATCGCTGTCTTTGCTTCCGGTCCTCCATATTCATATCCGGCCGATTTGCGACACCCCACCACCACCTGCCGCTGCCGTGACCCCCATGTCGTCGTGCGCTCATTCCAGGTGGGCTACGTGCAGGGACTGGGCTTCCTGGCCGCCGTGCTCTTGCTGTATATGGTGGAGGAGGAAGCGTTCTGGGCGCTGCAGGCGGTCATGCAGGTTCGCTCTTGGACCGGCGCAGGGCAGGGCAGGGGTGGGCAGATCAGGGCAGGGCAGGGGTGGGCAGATCAGGGCAGGCAAGGGCAGGGGTGGGCAGATCAGGGCAGGGCAGGGCAGAGGTGGGCAGATCAGGGCAGGGCAGACCAGGGTGGCGAAGAGACTTTGCCGCGGGCGGCGCCAAGTCGTAATCGCGCCCATGGCTGTGCATTCTAAGACTCGGTCCGCGTCGCACACCGCGAACGATAGAGGGTGTGTGTTGCGACAATCAGACAGCCAGATACCGTACCCTTACTTCTATTTCAATGATATCCTTCGTTTCAAGCGAGCGCGGTCCTCTGTGACGAAGTGTGGATCCCTTTGGATTGGGCACCTTGCAGCCGCCCCACCAACAGCTGCGCGCAGCGTCATGTGCATCGCTTTATGGTGGGGCGCAAGGGCGCAACCCTGTGGTGTGCTGTGCTCGGAATGTGGCGCAGGGAGCACCCGGCTGGCCGGAGGGCAGCGGCAGCGAGTCGCTGTTCACAGCGGGCATGCCCGGGTTGCAGTGCTGCCTGTACCAGGTAGGGTTTGCTTCGTGGCGGGAAGGGAGCAGTCCAGTTGGGGGCGCCCGGGCTGCGTTGGCCATATGGGGATGTCATGTGGGATGTCGTGCTGTTGAATCGGGCTGGCTTGGAATGGGTCAATGAGGTCTGGGTGAGCCTCTAAAGTTGTGATAATGGCAAGTGCGCACGCCCGGACGCGGAGGGAGCCACCGCTTCCCATCCGCGCAAAGTGCGTCAAAATACGATATGAGCGGGCTGGCGCCCCACTCGAACATTCGACCTCTTCCGTCTTCGCGGCCCCACTTCGTTGGTCCTGCTGAACCCCTAGTACGTCCATTTGGGTTCTCTCCTGGAAGTCCCACTTAACACGGCGCCGCATGCCCCGTCGCTGCGCCGCAGTTCAAGCACCTTCTCCGCGACGTGGCCCCGCGGCTGGCCAGCCATATGGAGCGGCTGGGTGTGGAGCCGGAACTGTTCGCCACGCACTGGTTCAACACCGCCTTCGCCTACACGTTGCCCATGCCGTACCTGCTGAGGGTGTGGGACGTGTTCCTGGCGGAGGGACCCAAGACGGTGAGCGACCGGGCGCGAGGAATGCGGCCGGGAGGAACCCACGGATGCCTGGAAGCCCCGGCGGGGGGCCAATCGATTGAGATGGTTGCCCGTTGGCCCATCGCTGCCGAGCTGCTGCCCACCGAACACTTGTTCATAAGACCATAGGAGCCCGGCCGCATGCGCCACTCGCCTTTCCTGTCCGCCAGCTGTGGGTTGGTGCAGGATCTGTGGGATTCCTTGCAGTCTGGGTCCGCCTCGGGTTCTTAAGAACCATGGGGCGTCCGGTCACCTTGTGCACGCCCTCGTTGGCCCCAACTGTCCTCAACGACGACAGCGAATTCGCCCGCACCTTCCCCCCTCCCGCCGCAGATCTTCCGGGTGGGCCTTGCGGTGCTGCAGTACGCCGAGGACCGCCTGCTCGCGATGCGGTTTGAGGGCCTGCTCTCAGCGCTGTCCGCCAAGGCCTTGCCCGCCCTGTTGCCGCCCGACCCCGAGAAACTGCTTCGCCGGGCGCTGCGCATCCCGGTGTCTCGCCGCCTGGCAGAGCTGCGGGCGGACTGGGAGCGTCAGGCGGGGCCGAAAAGCAGAGCAGCGGCGGGGGCGACCGGGCCGAAAGGCGCAGCAAAGGGCGCGCCCTTGAAGAAAGACCCGGCTGGAGCCCCAGTGCCCGAGGTGGGAGCTTGACGAGCAAGAAACGGAATTGGTCTGCCTTTTGCGAGCTTGTATGACGGACACATCAAACAGGTACTGGGTGGAGTGCATCGGTGCGGTTGGCGCAGCATCGCGAGGACAGGCTGTCAGCTGTGACAATAAATCTGCCATGGCAGAACCCACGTCAGCCTTCAAGGACAGCAGGACAACTGGTAACGATGATGGTTGACATGTGGACAGCAGTGACGGTTGCTGACATTTGAACGACGATGACTCCGGAGGCGCTACCGACGATGACAGCACGACAGGGGCCCCCTCGTGGCGGGGGCTTTCCCGCCTGGGTGGTGAGTGCTGCGCAGAGCATGGCGCTGGGATCCGTCATTGCGATACCACAGTAGCTGAGAGAGAGAGGGCGTGTGTTCAGCGGGACGGAGGCGTGTGAGTTCATTGTAAGAAGCTCCTGCCTGGTGTTGCGGCGTTGCTGTTGGTCGCAACCAGGATAACGACACCGACCTGGGTGGACGCAGGGGCCATGCTGTGGAATCAGGGAGAGGGATATTGGCGGATCACTGTCCGTGTTGTTGATGACGAGATCCGGGCGCCGCTGCACAGCGGCGTTCCTAACACTTTCCCCTTTGCCCTCTCCCACGCGGAGACGGCCACGGCCTTGACGATGAGAGAGGGTGGACGGGCTACCATGTTAAGCAGGCCGAGTGTGGGTTATGGGAACCTGCTGCAAATGGCATTTTGCAGGGAAACCAGCGCGGCGACTGCGAGTGCCTGTGCGAGTGCCCAACCGAAGGGCTTTGGGTATGTGGTCTTATGCCTGATTTTGTGCGCGGCGCCGCTGTGGTTGCGTGCGCCCTTCGTATTACGCCGTTCGCCGTGGCAGTCTGGCAGATCATGGTCGTCTTCACAGAGGATAACTTGTCTACCGTTCTCGCCACCCTCTGCATTGACCCAACGCAGCCATGCTAGTAATGGCCGGCGGCCTGCTGTTGTGAGGCAGCAGCATGCGGGTGGGACTTGCTGCCGCAAGGCACCTGGCGGCCAGGGGTTTGGGTGGGCCAGGGTTGAGTTACGCACCGGCATATCGTACGACGAATGGGGGAAGTGCAAAGCATTTTTGTTCATGTGAAAGGCGGTGATGAGACCATGCGCACGTTTTCCGCTGTACAGCGTTTTGGGAGGTAGACAGGGGTAGACAGGGCTAGATATGTCGAGGTCTTGGATGATGGGGTTTCTTTAATGATAATGGCCCGCATTGTTGGGCGGATTGTTTGGGCATGACCAGGCCACGCCAAGGTTCTGCTCACCTAAACCCATTGATATGTGGAGCGCGCTGTCGAGGACCGCAACCCTACGCAACTCGCCGTAAGCGGCACCCGAAGAAGCCCGAAGTCGCGCACACAAGGCCCTACGCAGAAGCACTCAAAGACGTCACTCGTTATCATACAGTCAGTCGCATATCAGCAATGCGCCTGAAATAGGGCGCGCGGACTTTGTACGATAGGAACCGATTTTTAGGTTGCGCAATGGACATATCATATTATGCAATGTCCACAACCATTCATCACACCCACAAATGCCGCAGCTACATGTCGTCAACTTCAACTGCTCACGCCATGAGGTTCGGTCACGAGGTTCGGTTTCAACCAAACTTGTCGTACGTCGGCGCGCGACCATCCGACTTCGAGTGTACATGGTGCATCGGTCATCATATTCGGAATGGGTCGAACAGGTTGTCGAACGTGTCCATATATTCACGAAATGTCTTAAAGTATCGCCAATTTGCCATGGCGTTTACAGTATAGTTAGGCCGTTGTGACTTCACCATGAAGGATATTGAAACGATATTCAATACAAAATATATCTTGTATGAAAAAATATTCGAGTAGTTAGCCAACTGCGCGGGTCACCCCTGCCAACCTCCACTGGGTTAATTGTGCACGTGTGCGCCTAAAACTGCAACCAAGAAGGTCTCCTACACTCTAAAAGTTTATATTTGTCTTAAACAGCAGCGTCTGCAGCGCCGAGCAGTTTCCACGACCGACCATGCTTGAGCAAAATCGGTCGAAAGGAAGCGGCCTTGCACCAACAGAAGGTGGAGAGGAATGTGCACCAGTCATGGAGGCTAGCACCAGCGGCCCAGGAGACTCCAAGTGAGCTGCATGTCGTCCGCGGCCAATCATAAGCCGTGCCTCTCCTTACTGAGGGATGCGACGACACTTCTTGCTGGGCAATTGCAATAACGACATCGTAGACGTCGTTGGTGCTCGAAACCCTCGGAGGCCACCACGAAGACTCCCACCCCTGTGCGGCTCGGCTCCTGCTCGAACAATGATGTACCTATCGCAAGCTCTTAGACCGCTTCCCACACCATCGAGCTCCTTGCACGACTGCGTTAGGCTTACATCGCTTCTACGCTCCGTCCCTTCACGGCAGCCATTCATACCCGTTCCCAGTCTGCCCACCCTACCTTCGCGCCACACGAATTCCGCTCCCCTGTAACGCATGACCTCCTTCCGGTCTCTCTACCCACGTGCAGCGCGGGGTCCGGCGCCGACCCAGATGACCCTCTTGCCGCGCTGGCGCTGGCGGCCAGCGAGGACCTGCTGGGGCAGGTGCCCCGCTACGCGACCCCCAACATCGCCTCCACGTTGCCCTCCTACAGCAACAACGAACAGGAGTTCATATTTCGCACCTTCGCGGGCCATAACTACGACATGCTGCGACACCTGCCCACCAACATACGGGAGCAGCAGGTGTGTGCGGGCTCGGGGCAGCAGGGGTGTGAGGTAGCGGGCAACGCGTCAGGGCGGGCCAGAGCCCGACTCGGATTGCGGCCCAGTTAGGCGAGCGGAGGAGGAAACGTGGAAAGGGGGAAAGTCTGTCGCGACACGAGGGGTTCTCAGCATGTCTGCATGTGTGGGTTTGTCTGCCGATATTGAGGCAGCGTTGAAAGGGGTAGGCAAGGCTCCAGGGGTTGGACTGTCAGGGCGCGAGATCCCGCTCCGGACCCAGCGGTGCTCCCCGTCACCCGGTGTCCCACCATCGGGGATCAAGTTAAGTACGAGAGATGGTCAGCGGCGGCAGCAGCAGACCCCGCGTCGGTACGTCAGCCGCGCAGCCTGTCTCAGGGGTTTGGACCTTGCTTTGGACCCAGGTGCTGGGACCTTGGGGTCCCCAAGCACCCCGGGGCGGTGGACTTGCGGAGCGCCTTGGGGCTTTAGGTGTTTCATGGCCCCGCCAGGGGCGCGCGGGCCACGATGTAAGCAGCAACAGCCGTCGCGGCAAGAGCTCCTTGGGGGCACCTTGCGAGCTGGGTGATGATGGGGGAAGGGGGATGGCAGCCCTGATCAGTATGGGCAGCGGCAGTGACGGCTGCCGCTCGCGCGCCATGACGACGTGCGGTCACTATGTGACAGTGCACCTGCCCGTGCGGCTTCGATCCATCACACGGGACCCGGGACGCCCGGAGGTGGACGAAGTCCGTGGGCGCTTTTCATGGTTTCAAACATGGGATTGCTTCTCTTCCCTTTATGGCCTATCGCCCGTCGTCCTCCGAACGCCGCTGCAGGTGAACGCCATCCGTACAGCCCGCCAGGACGCCTCCCGAGCCTTCCTGATGCCCGGACTGTTGGGCTCCCAGCTGCGGCTCAAATCCAATCCGGACAACCAGCAGGGCCTCTTCTCGGCGTTCGAGTACATTCCCTCGCGGTAGGGCCCGGGCCGAGAGGGGTTGCGGAGGGCAGCGGGTGCAGGCAGCCGGTGGTTGCAAGGTGGAGAAAGATCGCACTCGCGGGGACTCGACATGCGCGGCCAAGGGGTGCGGTGTTGGGCGTGTCCTCCCCTGGCGCAGTCGCGTTCAAGTATGTCCACCAATGTCCTGTACCCCTCCTTCCCCTCTCTTGCCGCCCGGCCCCCCTGCAGGTACTCCCTGGCCGCGGAGCTGGCCTCCAAGGAGCGGGTGGCCAACGAGGCGACGCGGCTAGCCATCGGGCGGGGCAAGGAGTTCATGCCCGTGGTGGCGCCCAACCTCCAGAAGCAGCATGTGAGCGGAGGAAGCAAGGAACCCGCGGGGGGGTGAGGGGTTCCCTGGGGCGGGACAACCCCGGGGGAGGGGCTTCATGCGGTGGTGGGAGGGGAGAGCGGCTGTGGGCTGAGCGCCGGTTGCGGCTCGAGGTCGGTGCGGGGTGGCTTCTGGACGGGATGCGTCACACCAGGGACAGCAGGGACAGCAGGGAGTGGTGTATGTGTGTGTGCCTACCACAAGGTTAGGCGCCCGACTGGACGCGTCGCGCGTCCGCGACGTGGGCACGCAGCAGCCACGTGGGCGATGCAGCTGCCGAGCCGAGCTGTCTGGCCCCGTGCGGGTTTCTGAACCCACCGACTACGCGCTGGCCGGCTGGGTACATCGGGACACAAGGTCGGAGGCCGAACTGCCTCTGCCGACGTGCTACCTGGTTGGGCAGCTGCCCGCGGACGTCCCCCTTCCTTGCCCATACCGGAGCCTCCCCGCCGTCTGGGTCCTCATTCTACACCTGCCCGGCACTTCCAACCGCCCCCTTGTCTATGTCCTAAGTTTACCAACGTCCTCCACCCTCGCCTTCCTTCCCCGGCTGGGCCTGGTGGTCCCCTGCAGGAGATCGGCCCCAAGGTGGGCTACGTGTACCTGGCGGGGCCCGAGGAGGACCAGGAGGCCTTGAGGCAGTCCAACAGGTGGGCGGGGAGCCTGGAGGGGGGGCCGCAGTCCATCGGCGGTTGACTGCCTTGTGCCACCAACGGGGCGCGGGCCCGGTCTGCGTGGGGCTGGCCAGGTCACTGTGGCCTAAGGGGTATGGCGCGCGGAAGCTCCTGCCATCCCTTGCGCGCCATCCCACTGCTGCCCGATCCGGCCCTTGCGCAAGGGTGCGGCTCTCGATACCCCTTGTCTTATTTCCCCAGAAACATGCGGCCTGCTGCGCATTCCCCTTCCGTGCGCCCAGCCCACCCGCGCGCGGCCCCCTCATCTTCCGCTGCCCCGCCTGCCCCTCCATCGTTCCCTCCTCCCTGTACCCCGCATCCTCCTCACCTCAACCTGCCCCTTCACCTCCCCACCCCCCTTCCTCACCCGCCCAGGGCCCACTACGAGGGCGCCTATTCGCAGCCGGCCTTCATCCCGCCGGGCACTCAGAAGGTGGCGGGCGAGGTACCCACGCGGCTGGGAGCCGTGGGGATGATGAAGCACCTGAAGCGTGTGCTGGAGGTGCGGGTACAAGGGGACGGGGGCGCCCGGCGATGCAGTGGTGGGGAGCAGTGCAGGGATGTGTTCACACGGGCAGCGGTTGGCCGCTGCGCACGGGCAGCGGATCCGAGTGTCCTGGAGGCACGGGAGCAGGACCCTGCTTTGTATTCCCCGCGGCGGATCTGTGCGCCCGAAACCCCCCGAATCCCTCGCCCTCGCCTGACGAAAGAGGCCCCTCCCCCCGTCCGCTTGGTCGTGGCCCTCAGGCGGACTGGGAGGGCGCCTACATCAGCATCTTTGAGAACGAACACGATCTGTGGGTGGTGAGCACGGCGGCGCTGTGGGTGCGGGTGGTGCTGTGGGAGGTTCTGGAGTGTGCGGATCGTTCATGGTGGGGAGACCCAGTTGGGAGGGCAGCGCGGCAGCCCACTACCCGTCCTGATATTAGGGCAGCTCACCTGAACCGAACCACGTCAGGCTGTGTGTCTTTAAGCCTACTGCTCTGATCTGCTCCAATGGCTCGGGGGTCTAGAGTCCCTGCCGGCGCACCGAGCTCTCGATGCGCTCCGTGTGTGTCAGTCCGCACGGAGCGCGAAGACACATCCTCAGGCGCCGAAGACACACACACGCACTTGGGCACACGCGCACTTGGGCACACGCGCACTTGGGCACACGCGCACTTGGGCACACGCGCACTTGGGCACACGCGCACTTGGGCACACGCGCACTTGTCCTCGCTGGACACACACTGGTGTCGCGTGGTGACTCAGTTCTCCTTCGGTACCCACTCATGGGCGTTTCCCGTCCGCGACCCTGCCCCGCCCCGCCCTGTCCTGTTCTGTTCTGCTTCCCCCAGGTCTGCTTCCAGGAGGAGACGGTGGACGGGTTGGACGGCCTGGCCGCCTACATGAACGTCTTCATTCGGACCAACCCGGTGGCAACCGAGTACCGGCTCACAAAGGTGCGGCCGAAGGCGGGGGTGGGGGATTGGGGTTGAGGCGGCGGTGGCGGACTGGGGTTCAGGTGGGGGTGGGGGACTGGGGTTGAGGCGGCGGCCGGCGGGTGCGGCTGCTGAGCCGGGGCCCGTGGGGGCTGGGTGGGGCCTTGGGCTTCCATTCATGGGGAACGTCTGCTTGCTGGCCGGTGATTGGAGACCAAGAGGATCGTGCCGTGCCATCGAACCAACCACGTGGGTGCGGACCCGCCGGGGCTGAGTCGGCGCAGGTAAGGCACCGACCGGAGACCAGACGCCCGCGCCTCAAAACGCCGCACGCACCTCAACCCTCTCCCTCCAGGAAGGTCCCCTCACCCGGGTTGCCATTCTGATCCCTGTTTCCTTCGGTGTCCTGTCCGCTCATGCCCCACCCCCTTATGTCAATAAAGACAGCGAAACCGCAAACGCCCCACCCCCTCCCTACGGTCCCCGCAGGTGGTGGAGTACTGGGGCAGCACCCCGGGTGACGGCTGCGTGTACTACGTGATGCGGCCGCCCTGGGTGGCGCACGACAAGGTGGCGACCTTCTTCAAGCTCCACCCCGAGGTGGGTGGGTTGGGTGGATGGGTGGATGGATGGGTGGGGGGGAAGGGAGGTGTGTGTGTGTGTGTGGGGGGGGGGGGAGATAGGCTGGAGACGCTGGAGCAACCCCTGGGGTAGGGGGTTGCGCGGTGACGGACTCGCTTTCCCGCCAGGTGCTCATCGCCTGACGTGGCAGCCCGCGCCGCTGCTGTCCGCTGCGCCTGCAGGAGCGGGACTACCGGACCAGCTTCCCCGTGGTGGAGATGGAGGCGGAGCGGAAGGCACGGAAAAAGGTGCGGCCCGTCGGCGGACTAGGACCTTGCTTACGCCTTGACCTCCACAAATACATGGGGGGGGACCTGCGTCGTGTTACCTGTGTGACTAGTTTCTGCGAGCTGAACGAGTTGTCTCGCCTTCAGCCATCGGTTTCTTTCCTATATCTGCGGTGATTTTTTTGCCGAGGCTCCTTCCATTACCGGTATTCCCGTGTGCTGAAGCTGGAGTCCTGCGAGTCCGCTGTCCCACCGCTCTCTCTCTCTCTCTCTCTCCCTTGCTGGCTTGTGCCCGTCGTCATCCCTCACCAGGCGATCGAGGCGGGTCAGGACGAGATGGAGGTCGACCAGCGACTGAAGCAGCTGTCCGTGAGGGCGCAGCACTCGGCGCCGCCCTCCGACCTGCCCACCGCCAGGTCGGCGCGCAGCCGGTAGCAGCCCCCACCCGCGCGCCGACGACGCAGTGGTGGTCTCGACGGCTCATGTCGACGGCTGCGTGGCCGCAGGCGTGGGCGGGGGCGGGGGCGGCACTGCAGGGGTGCTACGGGGGCTCGGGCAGCTGGAGAGGTGCAGCTTATACTGCGGACGGGGGCGAGCGAATGTTGTGCGTTCGGTCGGTCGCCCCGATAACATGCCATAGCGATAGGGATAGACGATAGAGCAATAGGGATATTGGGATAAGGGCAGAGGGTCGGAGCGGAAGTGTCTAGGGTGCACTCGTGTTCGGTAGTGGCTGTGGCTGTCAGGGGGCGATCAGCTGGCAGGGCGTACTGTGGAATCAGTTGGGATTCGGGATGCAGGGGTCGAGAAGTCCCCTGCGAGGGGGATATGGTTGGGGGACAGACGGAGCAGCGGCGCCGCGGGGCGCCGGAAGGCCTCTCGCCCGTTCGGAGGAGGGTGAGCGGGGGATCGTTGTGAGGAGAGGAGAAGAGGGATGGACCACTGTCCACGGAGGAGGTGACTCTCCGCGTTTCCCGCGTGACGCCCGGGCGATGGCTTCACGGCTTTGGGTACGGTAGTACGGTATTGGCAGAGGGCAGAACGGGGAGAGGGCGACGGCGTGGCAAGGCTGGAGGCTTGGGTTGCCTTGCTGGGGTTGGGCGTGCGCGCTTGCGAGCCGAGCGCATGCGATGCAAGGGCGATGCAATCCATGCACGGAGGGAAACTTGTGTCCGAACGGAAGGCTTCCTGACGGCGGCCTCTGATTGTCGGCCTCGCGGGAGAGAGGCCGCCCCCCTGGACTCAAGGGCCTTTGGCTGTACGGTGAGCGCATGTGGGGCTGTCCGTGGGGTGTGCGTCGGGGGCCTGCTGGGCTGCGAGGAGTGCCGGACGCGCACGGCCGTACATGCCGACGGACGCAAGCTTCCATACCCCTGCTGTACATCCGACCTCGCACCACGTGCAACCATACATCGATGTGCGCTTATCCTCGGGGCGGATGGATGGGCCCATGCCGCCGGACCGCGCAGGTGGCGGTTCAATTGATCGCATGCCATCGAGCTTCACACGTGCCACACAGGCGATTCGCCGTACAAGAACATCCACGAACACGCGAACGGTGCCGGCCGCTTTGGGCCGCATGGCCAGCCTGATGCCGTACCATATCCGGTCGTTATCCATCCTTATGGCTCCGAACAAAACGTCGTGAAAAAAACAAAAACGTTGCGTGTGGTGACGTCGTTGTCGTCCAGTGTAGAACTGTGCCAAGGCTTGAGATACCATCAAAACGAGAACGACGAACAGCTACTGCAGCTACTCACCCAAAGAGGGACAGGCGCGCAACGAAGAGCGCATAAGCCCGACGGCCCCATTGCCCGACCCCCATTCTGTTCGGGGAGCAACCACACCCGCTGACTCCTGTTGGCAATCTGAACAAAAAGACCGACTGAAAAACAATTAATGCGCGCGCACAACCTGCATTAACATGTTTGCCAATGACGTCGAACTTATACTGCGGTAGCATGCCGCCCAACCACTGGGCACCTCCCCTCCCTGCGGGGCCCCTCACCGACACCAGCCATCAACCAAACTATGAACATCCCACGCGCCACGACGCAACCTTCCAGTAGAGCCCTCAACGCAGACGCTTGAAGCAGTTCTTTTTTTGAAGAGTGTGTGGCCAGAGATTACGCATGCGCGCGATATCAACGCAGCGCCCGCAGCAGCGGCCCCACCCAGCTGGAGGACGGGGACACAGCGCAGTCGTCTTGCCCGTCTTGACCCCGGGGCAGTGGCAACTGGCTGTGCGTCTAGGTGCACTGGCGCCCGGCTCTGGCCACGGCCGGGGCCCACTGGCCTAGGACCCCACCTCCACACGCCGCGCAATGCAGTGCCCAGAGCTTCCCTCCGCAGAATATATGAATCGGACCGACCGCAAAACTCCTCAGTCCATCGTCAAGAGCAGAGCTTGGAAAGCCTGGCGGTGCAGTGCTGCAGGGGTCGGCACTGTGCAGCACCTCTTCACAGGACATCCTTCATGGAAGTACGGATGCCATGTAGTACTGAACGCAACGCCCCGAACAGACCGCTTAATCACACGCAAACCGAAAGATGACAGCACAAACGAAGGGGTATATGATCATAGCGTAAGACAGGAGCAGCTCCCAAAGGTGGGAAGTGCCCATCGGGCGCCGTGCTGCGCCGCGCTGTCGTCGAGTCCCTCAGTCAGTCAGTCAGTCAGTCAGTCAGTCAGTCAGTCAGTCAGTCAGTCAGTCAGTCAGTCATTCCATCAGTCGGTCAGTGACGTGAGTCAAACGGTCAATCCCCTCTCGCAAACCGACGAAGCCGCAGCAGTGCAGCCGCGGTAGTGACGTTGACAAGCACGTGCCGACAAAGACCTCCGTGCCCTTCCCCGATGCGACGCCGCCGCCAGGTGGACGAGCTCCCTGACACGTTTCACCGCCGACCGCCCTTCGCCTGAGCTGCCGTGCCCATCATTCCCTTAACGGTCGAGCGGGTTCCTTTGCTAAACACACGAACACGGTGTGCCGCCCGTCGCAAAGCGCGTTCCTGCATAGCTAGCCGCCACTGGGTACCCGCGTACCGCCCCGCGCTTCCACCCCAAGTCCTGCACCCATCCCAGCCCTATGTGCGGAGGCCGCCAGTACCTCACCGACCCGTGGGCCTGCGCGGCAGCAGTGGCGTCGTGAGCTCCTCGCTGCCGCTGGCCGCCCCGCGCTGCCCACCCGCCGCACAGCGGCCCCCGCCCTCCAGCTCCTCGACGTCTTCCTCCTCCGTCGTCATCACCATCACCGTCACGCCCTCACCCTGCTCTGGCACCGCCTCCTCTTCCTCATCTTCCTCTTCTTCCTCCGTTCGGCGCCACTCATCGACCCACCTCGCGCCCAACAGTGCGCCCAGCACCATCGCCAGCTGCACCCCCGACATAGCCAGCGCCACCGCCATCAGAGCGCCGTACCCCATGCGGGTGTGCTCGGCCAGCCACGGTACGGCAGCCGGACACAGCGTCGACGCCAGCCCGGCAACGGAACTTAGGATGCCGTTGGTGAAGCCGTCCAGCTGCAGATGGTCCCCCGTGAGACTGACGGCGTTGGCGAAACCCGTGGACACGCCCACACCCACGAGACACACGGCGGTGTACAGCGCCCAGGAGGGCAGGCCAGCGCCGAAAGCGGCGGCGGCAGCGGCGGCCGTCGACGCGTCGGCGGCGTCTCCCGGAGCCAGCCAGGGGATCTGCGGGTGGGGGCAAAAGACGGTGTAGGTGTGTGGTGGTCCGAAATTAGGGTGTGTGTGTTTCTTTGTGCGCGTTCGTAGGCATGCGGCCTTGGCCACACGGACTCACACCACAATGCTTTGCGCGCGTGCGACCCTCTCGTTATTTCCAGAACGGACCCGCCTGCGAGCAAAACGCCGTGTAGTCAGCACCGTCGAGGACGATCCGGGACGATGCAGGATAACGTAATGATGCGTGCAAGCGAAGAAGCGTGCATGCCAAGGCAGCAAAATGGACGGGTGTAGGCGGCG
This sequence comes from Eudorina sp. 2006-703-Eu-15, assembly GCA_003117195.1. Lineage (NCBI taxonomy): Eukaryota > Viridiplantae > Chlorophyta > Chlorophyceae > Chlamydomonadales > Volvocaceae > Eudorina > Eudorina sp. 2006-703-Eu-15. Next base: position 811,260 of record BDSI01000009.1, read on the forward strand.
TTGACGCATATGGTTGTTAAGAGAACTGAGTCGTGAGAAGAGAGGGGTCCAACCAAGGAGCAGTCATGTGTGCGTATATGCATGCGTCCGGCGCGAGAGGAAACTGAACAGGCGCTTGTTCTCCGCAAGTTCTGACCCAGCATCACCACGTACGGCAGTCATGATTCCAGGTGCAACCGATTCGGGGATTCAGTGCAAATGGCGCGCGCTGCCTTTCCTTCGCCGTCAGCTATGCACCACTATACCCCCGCCCCCAGTCCCCATCGCCCAGCCAGCCGCCAGGCCCACCCAACGCGCCCTTCCCCGCACCTTGGGGATCCCCGCCACCGCCATGCCCGCCCCCGCCACCGCGAAGGGACTCGTGATCAGCAGCACCCAGGAGGCGTGCAGGAAGGGCGCCGCCGCCACCGCCGCCATCCGGGTACCCGTGAAGGCCGCCCAATAGGCGGCGGTGACCGCGTGTGCGCTCGCCTCATCCAGGCCCGCGGCCCGCTCACAGTATGTGGTGACCCAGGCGCCGAAAGAGGCCTGCGGGAAAGGAGATGACAGAAAGGCCCAGGAGGGGTCAAGAGGTAGGGTCGGTGTACACGATACGGTGCCCAGCTAGCCAACGGGCAGGTGACGCGCGCGCCGCATTCGCTGCGCCATACATGCCCCCATGCGCCCCATGGTAGGATAGACCGAGGGAAGGGACAGACGTGGGAAGAGGGAAAGGGGAAGAGGGAAAGGGGAAGAGGGAAAGGGGAGGAGGTAAACATCGGTGGCAGCCGCAGGCAGGCGTGGGCGGGCGGTGTGCACCTGCGTGGAGATGTTGGCGAAGAGCAGCAGCACCACCGGCAACAGCACTGGCCAGCCCATCCGCAGCTCGTGGACGTAGCGGCGGAACAGGGCCGCGGTGGGCGACAGCGGCGCCGACCCCTTGCCGTGTGCCGCCGCGCGGTGCTGCGACACCGCACCGGCACCGCCCTCCGCAGCGTGGCAAGAGGAGGGGTGACCGCCTTGCCCCCCCGGCAGGGCCTCCATATCATGCGGGCCTGACACTGCCATGGCAGCGGCGGTGGAGGCGCTGGCACCACCTCGCCGCCACAGCCTGGGCGGCGCAGCCACGAGCGCCATCCCGGCGCCCTGCTTTTCGTGCTGCTGCTGCTGGAACTTGCGCTGCTGCTGTTGCAGACGCTTGACCTGCTCCGCAGCCGCGGACAGAATGTCCGATGAGCTGTCGTGCGGCGCCGCCGCTGCGGCTGTTGCGGCCCCGTGCACGGGGTTCTCAAACTCGGGCGACGAATCGCCGGTGCCGTCGTCGGCGCCGTCAGGATGGCGGCAAGTCTGGTCGGCGGCGCCGGAGCCTGCCTCGTCCGAAGTGGGCGGAGACGTGGACAGCGCACTGCCAAAGCCGCCGTCCGTGCCGCTGTTCGACCCAGTCTCCCCACTGCCGCTGCTGGCCGCACCGCCGTTGCCCGTCGGCGGCAGACTCGCAGCAGCCGGGGCAGGCGCGCCGCGCATCGCAGCCGCATCCGCAGCGCCGGTGACCACTGCCGCTTGCGGCGGCGCGCCGGCACCCGCGGCGGCGTCAGTAGAACTTGCCGTACTGGACGAGCCCCAGGTTGCGCCGCCGTCCGCGGCTGATGCTGGTGTGGATGTTGTCGCGGGGCCTATTGGGGCACCGAAGTTCCCGTCCGCCTCGCCGCCGCCGTCGAACGTCCGCGGCGGCTGGCTGCCCACCGAGGTCGGCGGAGACTCCAGACCGCTGCAGGTACCGCAACACGAACACGAACACGGGTCTTCAGGGCACGATGAGGTCGCAAGGTCACGATGAGGTCGCAAGGTCACGACACACAGAGCGCGACAAGGACCAAGGTCGGCTTGCAAGTAGGAATAGTGATCGTTACAATGCACCCCAACATTGGTATCCCCAGGCGCAGAACTCGGCGCAGAAATCGGCGAGGGACGTTGTGGTTGTAGGGTTAACGGTGACGCTGCGTGCGGAGGGGCTGCTGTCGGGACGCCGCGGCTCGGACTGTCACCTGCGGCTAGGTGCTGCCGCCACGCCTCCAAGGCCCCCGCCGCAGCCACTTACTTGAGGTCAAGCACCGAAGCAAAGGACAGCGAGCTCGAGAGATCACCGGGACTGCTGCCGCCGGGGCCGTCGCTGCCGCCCGAACCGGGTCCCGCCCGCTTCGGCTTCGCCCGTTGGGCGGACAGGCTCATCTGTGTGCGCGAGTCATCATCCTGGACCACCGCTGGGCCTCCCGCTTGCTGCTCGTGGTTGTGATGGTGATGGTGCTGCTGGGGCCGCGGCGGACTGGGCAGGCTGATGGCCCACAGCGCGCAGGCCGCCGCACCTGCGGGCCCAAAGTTGTGGCAGGCGACATCGCCGTCAGAGCACGCCCACCGTGGCCGGCGGAATCATGGGCCACAACGGGGAAAGGGGACAGCACCGTATTGGAAAGAAACGGATGAGGATGTGTCGTTGGTTGTGCTTCTTGTCTGCAGCAAGGACCATCGATACATATGTTACCGAACAACCGATGGCTCCACGGTGCGATGATGCTATGCAGCCCCAGCGAGGATGGTAAGGATGTCAGCCAGGTCGACCAGCTGCGACAGCCCCACCCGACGGCAACCCCAATGCACCACAATCGCACCAGTGCCCTACATGGCAGCGGAGAACCCATTTCTGCCAACCTACCTCAACTCGCACTCTCGATGACTACGTCAACCCCACGAGCCGACTGTAACCCTTACCCGAAGACCGCAACCCCCAAACAAAGCACCCTGGCCCCACGCGCCTGCAGACACTGCGTAATATGCCGCCGCCGCTGGACCACCACGCACTGCAAACGGGCCCCCGCCTCCTCCTCCTCCTCCTTCGGTTGACCCCGGACCCACGCCGTCGCCGTTATGTGGTGCTTGGTGGGGCCGCTGCGACTCGGCAGCTCCCATGGTGGCCAGATCCGCGAGCACCGGGGCGAGGAAGCAGCCCACACCGAAGAGCGCCGAAGCCAGGTTCAGCCAGGCGCCTTGGGAGGCGGGGTAGCGCCAGAGGATGAGCGCGTTGGCGCCTACAGCGGGCAGGGAGAGGGGTAGACGGCAGAGCGAGGGGCGGCGGGATGCGATGAACCGCGGGCGCGACGATGCGCCTGGCCGGGGCATACGCATGGGGAGGGGCGGAGCATGGCGACGCGCCCGACACCGCTGTAGATACATCCGGGAATCTCAGCGATGCGGAAGGGAGGACAGCGTCGGAGCAAGGGAGACTAAAGCGGTGGGAACCAGTCCACCAGTGTTCTTGGCCACAGGCACCCGCACGGCTGCAGGGACCCCAATCGACCACTGCGGCTTCCCCCACCCGGCACGGTCGGCCGCACGTTGATCAAGAGGTGCCCGGTCCCGTATCCTCGGCCTCACCTGTGGTGATGGCGTTGAAGGTGAGGGCTGCTGCGCAATACGTCGCTGCCAGGACCGCCAGATGGGCGCAGTGCGGCAGCAGGAGGAAAGTGGTCGCCTATGTGTGAAGTTAAAGCGACAGTGGTGGGACAGGCGTGATGACAATACAGCCACTACGTGCGAGAGGCCATGAAAGGAGGGCACCGCCCTGGATAAATGATTCCTTGGAGTGCAGTAGGCACCAGGCAATGCTGCCAAGACAAATTTGTGAGCCGTACGCTTGTCCATACCTGTAGAGCCAGCGCACCGGCCAAGACCGTGTGACCGGGAAGCTTGTCAAGCAGCCAGCCAGCAGGGATGCCGCCAACTAACAAGCCGATACCGCCAAGTCCAACCACTGCGTGGGAGTGAAAGAAACACGAGTCACAAATTCGGCCGCATGTGCCTTACAACGAAAAAACGGCTTAGTTGCGTGAAAAGCATGATACAGTGAAAGCAATTTAAATTGAGAAGCTTCCGATGTCTTGGCGAATGGCATGTGCTTAGAGCGTCTGCACCGTTGCTGTTTGACCCGTTGGCAGGCGCCGACGTGTTGTGAAAAAAACGTACCACCGCCAAGTGCCGCCTCAGCGACTCCCACTTGGGTCGCCAAACTGTTGACTGTCGGCCCGACGATGTTGAGCTCAATACCCAGAACAAGGGATGCCACGCAATAAAGCAGTCCATGAGACAAACCACCGCAGCAACGCGCCGTGGTATGCGTCGCCTGTGGCATTCCTCAATCCTCGGGAAGCAGAACAACGGAAAGAATAGAAATTCTAGACCCCAACGCCAAAAGCAACCGAACGTCTCGCAGGTTTAAGTGGTTGCCAACTGAACTGCAGGGGCGAAGGCAAAGCTACCAATGCATTTGAAATTGAAAGAAGTATTGCTATCAACGAGCTTGCTATCTGCAGGTTTGCACTGTGGAAGTAAAGTTTGGAACTTGGGATGGTTGCTGGTTTGACAACGGTTTTGTAATTTGTCAAGACCTTAAGACTTGCTGCAAAGCACATCCCGCAGGGCAACCTCAGCCGCCTGCACTGTTCATAAGTTGCGGCGCTCCATGCAGCTGGCGCGATCATGTGCAGGCCATGCGCAGTGAATTGCATCACGAGCCGCACGGCAATGGGACGAGCACTCTTACGCGATATTTATTTTCACGAACATTTTACATGTCCAAACCTGTTTCACCTCCTCTAAAAATAATAATATAATCTGCATGAAGTCCCGTCAACATGTACCCGTTGTGACTACATTTAGCAGTCTCACCCGGAACACCGCCAAGCACCAACCCTCAACAGAGCGTTGGGTAGGCATCCCACTCCCGCTGCTCAAAAATAAGCACCGCCCCTTGTCCTGCACAACAATCCAAGTTGTTAAGCTGCCAGCGCGAAAGTTCCGTCCCGCCACGGCCATGCGTAGTGCATCCCCAACACCGACCACAAGCACATTGAACGCCGGTCTCGCCACGACCCAATGAGCAAGAGCAGCTGCAAAACAAACGATGAGAAGCGATCAAAAGAGTGAAGTTGCGCCGCTGGGCCTTTACGCGTTTTTTTGCCAGAGCCCAGAAGCGACGTGCGCCTCTAGTGTTCCCCCATTTCATAAGCCTTGTGTGAGAGCGGTGTTGGTCCGCAAAGTTGTCGCACGCCGAACCCCATCAGGTTCACTTGTCAAATGCCTTCTCGGCAATGCCGACAAGCCGGTCAGGGTCCAGCAGCTTGTGCTGCAGGTGGTCGTGCATCTCGTAGCTCCAGTACCACTGGCGACCGATAATCTTGACGGTCAGGCCTGCAGCATGCATGCAGATGCGATATCGTTGGGCACAAGCTCCGGAGCCGCCGAGCACAGGACCAACAGATGGGAAATTTGCACCTGATAATTCCACGCTTCCGTCTACGGCCTTACCCACACAGAACATCCCTCATGTGCGCGTTCGTCATTACACACTCGATGACCCCACTCGCAGCTTCTAGCGTGCATTGGATTATATCCTAGACCCAATCAAGATAGTGTCGGACTATCTAGTCGCACTTCCACTGCTCGCGCTAATGTGAACCACCAACCCTGCGCTGATATGAACAACTAACCCTACGTATCCCCGGCTCCATCCCCACCTGGCCTCTCGGTGTGCTGGTCGAGCGAGTAAATGAGCGTGAGGGAGGGGATCGCGATCATCACCACAATGAGGGTGGGAATGACAGTCCAGATGACCTCCAGGGTGGTGTGGTGCGTCAGCTTCTCCGGCTTCAGCACGCGGGTGTAGTGGAACTTAGTCACAATCTACAATGGGGATGTTATCATACAGTGCAGCGGCAGGGGGTCAGTACGCTATGCAGTCGCCGCCGTGCCTGTCAGGGAGTGGATCCAAAGGAGGGGTTACATAATGTTGTTGTAAAGAGCTTTGGAGTGTTTCGCAACGGTGCTGCGGGACGGGTACACCCAGCAAACTCCTCTGAACCCTATCAACAGATCGTGATGTCAGGAGATGGCCCCGTGACCCTGACCAATCAAGGGGACCACCGTCCCAACCCAATGCAACAATTGATCGTTGCATGCGCTACAAAATGCCCCTGCAATGGCCAGTCCCGAGGATCTCATTCATCACGGTTCATTCCCCGCCAGACCCCTCCCACCCGACCTGGAACATCATGTAGAAGACCAGTGCGAGGATGGTGATGACGAAAAACGTAATGTCGTGGTGGAGGTCCACCATCGCCTGGAGGATAGGGTGAATGGGGGACCGATGCAAAGGGTCCGTGATCTAAAGGGTCCAAGCAGCCGCTGACGAGCTAATGAAGCACTGCCGAGCGTTTCCCGTTCGCGCTGACGGGGAGCATGTTATACCAGCCGAAACGTGGCACCTTGCGGGTTCGGAACCTCGAGGGTTCGGACGCGTGTACACGCCAGCGCATGTGGCCTTTCACAGGCAGACCATACGTTACACTGCAGTCAGGTCAATGTAAACGCAGTGCTCTGACTACATCGCGGCGTGGTGTTTAGACATAATGCCCCAGCAACCCACCGCCACGACAATCAAATGGGAGCCGCGCAAATGCGAGCCACGCAGTGAAGCGAGATCCACATGCCCGCGACGCAGCAACCCATGGGGACTGCCGCAACCACGGTTGATGCCGCAGCAAAATTTTACGCTGCTGCAACACGCTGTTTTCCGGACCGCAACTCAGCACCATTCCGCACCTGGGCCGTGCTGGTGGCCGTATCCTGGAAGCCCAGCTGCCAGTAGTCGGGTGAGTCAGCAGCGACCGTGGAGGCGGTCAGGCCCAGCGCAGCCGCCACGGCAGCAGCAAGCTGCACGATAGGGTGACGGCGGGGAAATGCGAATTACTGGTATAGCGGGCCCTTCCAACTCCTCAACCAGTGCTCCAAAACAATTCGCGAAAAGCCCAGCAGGGATGCTTTGGCGGTCGAAGGCTGGGGGCGAGGGCAATAACCTTGCAAACGGTTTTCATTAACGGTTTTGCAGACCGCTGCGCTCACTAATTCCGCCACGTCTGGTGGTACTGCTGCAGCGACGGGTGGAGGGCTCGGGAGGGCATAAGAGCAAGGGGAACATCATCGTACAGTACGGAAACTCCTCGACGGGCGGTGGAAAGGGAGGCCAATGTTAGGCACAAACCTTAAGCATCTTCTTCAGCCCCGCATACTTGTCCGATGGCTGCGAGGCAGCCGCAGCTGGGGCAGCAGCGGCAGCTGCCGCGCCAGCAGAGCTGCTCGTGGCAAGACCACGGACGCTGAACGGCTTGCTTGGCTTCAGGATAATGCCACCTGCAAAATTGTTCTCCGGATCGGACGCTGTGTACCGGGAAACTGACTCCTTTGCCTTGAGAACTTACTGCCAATCAGACCCTTCCGCTTAGCGGCCAGTGCAGCCACCGCCTCACTGGACAGCTGGGGAACGGTCTGCAACCATGCATGGTGACGCGTGCACGTCAATATTCATATGCAGGTTTCCGCTGCAAGGCGTCCATCAACGCGCAAAAGTAAAAGGTACGCTCCTAGCTCCATACCTGCGCAACGCCTTCGGAAACCGCAATCTGCTGCAAGGATGCAAGGGAGACAGGGGCCGATGGCATACCGATTAGCTATGAAATGTCCATCATTACGCACGCCGGAACCGTTGTCTTTCACCTGTGCCGCCGCACCCTCCGCTTTGGAGGAAAACAGCATAGCGTTCCATAGCAACTTGCTGTTTCCGGCAGCCTGGTTGTTGCAGCTCTGCGAGTTGACATATGGCGTCAAGCCCTCCGTCTCGACACCCAGAAGATATCCCTTTGGCACTTCGCACCTGAACCAGGCCGCTGCCGCACAGCAAGCGGTTGGCCGCGACGCCCGACTGACGCAGCATCCTGAGCGCTAGCTTTACCGAGACTCAGCGTAGGAATGTACCGTCCAGGACCACGCCACCAAACACGACTCCTACGCAGCTTTAGGTTCTATGCTGCTAAACGAACAATGCAGGTATGTTTACAGGCATCAAAGGGAACCAACTCAACTCGGTTGGGACCGGTCCAGGGAAGGGCCTGCGCGCTCATGATGTTGGCAAAACTGGGCTTAACGCAGTGTGATCGTACATGATTGCATTACTTCCAAGACTTGGCGACAAGTAAGGCATGAATGAGGGACAATACTTGCAGCAAGGGTTATCTCTGTTTGCTCTTGCTTGCGGCCCGTTTCTCTGTTTGGTAATCCAGGCATTCTACGAGGGTTGAAGGTGTTTTTGCGTGTACAATTATAGACAGAGCACTGTTATGAGCGTGGCAAGTTTTTGTGCAAGGGTGCCGTTCGTGGGACGTTGTGTAGAGCAGCTGGTTCAAATATAATCTCGATGCTCATCGGGAAACGGCGAGATGACTCAAGTAGCTGTACGTGGTACACCCTTCAACCACCTTGAAGGTACTAGGTCCCCATCGTGTCAGAGGCTGCAAATCGCGGCGGTCGGATGCACCACACTACGCGAACTTGGTGTTACAAGCGCATGCGATTGGGATTAACGACCTTTGCTAACGGCTTTTTCCGTTGGCGCACAAGCGCGGGCGTGGTGACTGGCGAGCTGACGACAAGTCCGCAACTTACGCGTCCATGAACCTACATGTAACATATCCCATTGGGGGGAGAAAGGGGTCATCGTGTCTGCGGGGAAATCCAAATCCTCATCTAGGCGCCGTCAGTGCGGGAGGTCGTGGTGCTCCCCTATCCTGTGCCGCGCTGCTTTCGTTGCCTCTGCGGCAGTCACCCTTCAAGTATCCGACTGGACCCGACCGTCTGTGGCCACTTGCAAGCCCCTCCATCCGAGTCGTCCGAGTGAACGCTATTGCACCGACGAATGGCCCCGCCCGTCAGAACTGCAGCCCGGTACGGGAGGACAGGGGAGGACATACCCCTTCTTATAGCGGAGAAAGGGATGCGTCGCCGACTTTGTACTTAATCACCAGCCCATGTGGTTGCCCTAGATGCATGCGATGCATGTTCCGAGCATCAGGCGACCGACACGTTATGGGCTTATGGCACCGGCCCCCTTTGCACCTCCGCAAGCTGTGGCGCCGCACCTCAAAGCACCTCGTGCCCACTGCTCACCACACAACAGAACTACACCCGAAAGATATTCCTCCCTCCCTGCGTATCTGCCCGTCGCTGCGCGAACTCCGCCCGGATGCTCCGTGCACGGACTGCCCCCTCCCGGCGGCGGGGCATCAGCCGCCCACATGCACCGCATACTACTGTCACCGATGACCGCGGGGTCCACGTTACGGGGTCCACTGTAACGTCATTAATAATCATTGAAATATCACTACCACGCAGCGCACCCCCTTGCATTCGGATAATGCAGGCCCTGCCCCCCCTGACTCACATACACACACGTTGTAGTTTTTCCTCGCAGGTTCTATGATAAGTATATTGCCACCTGGGATCGGGCGGGCGGGCGGGTTGCAATTCTAAACACACGTTGTACATCTGCCCCTCGCTACCCACCAACCGGTGCAAGTGCCACATTGCTAATGACGAACCAAGCTTGCGTGCACACGCCTCGTCAGGCGGTCTGCATTCCCGGGTGATATTATCCCGCACCCTGCAACAGACCACGTTCACAGGTCCACGCTCTAGAGCGTCTCCCATTCACAGGAAATTGGTTCAATTTGCCTACCTGCGTAGTAGGGCGGATGATGCAAACTCCGGGCCCCCCAGGGCCGCAAGACCGTCCACGGAAGCATCCGAACATCTCCTCTTCTCCTGCTATCTCAGAAAATTACAGATAGAAACAGAACCCAAAGTCTTGGACGCCCTAGCCTCAAGGCTCATCCCGTTTCGCCCCGCCACCCCGCGCCTAGAACTTCTTGGCAGCGGGCTTCTTCTTGCGCACCACCTTTTTCCGCTTGGGCAGGTTGGCCCGCACCGCCTCCTGCACCGCCATCATGGTCACGCGGCTGAGGCGGGGAGTGATGCGGAATTTGCGGAGGTGTTTCTGCTCCTGGAGGAAGGGCAGCAGCACCTTGGCACCCGCGTCACCTGGGGCGTGTGGGGCGGAGAGGGTTGCTGTATCAGGGGGAGAGCAGGCCAGGTGTGTAGAAGGGAAAGATTCCCGGCGAGACATGCGCGGAGGGAACGCTGCCGCTCTTGGCGGTTCTCAGGCTCTGTTTGCGGCCCCGAGTATTTTGTCCACTGCCTTCACACATCAGCTCGCCGTGTTGCAGCCCGGTACGTGCCCTGTGTCCCCATCCATTTCGTGTCCCCTTTGCCCTGTTTCTTTCCCGCGTCTTTCCCAACCATCCTTCTCCGCGCACCTGCCCTCCCCGTCTTTCCTCGCCTTCCTTCCCCTCCTTCGTCACCCTCGTACCCCCACCCATGGCCCTCGGCGACCTCACCGAAATGGTTGCAGTCCAGGTCGACCTGGTCGATGTTGGTGTTGGCGGTGAGGCAGTCCGCAAGCGCCGCCAGCCCCTCGAGATCCCCGGGCTCGGAGGCCACGTCAACGTTGGGCAGCAGCAGCACCTGCAGCAGGGGAGGGCGAGGAAGATCCCCGTGTCCAGGTGCCTGAATCCAGATCCCAAACCCAAACCCAAACCCAAACCCACATCCAGCTCCACAGCCCGTGGTGAAGACCCGGTCAACACGTGCCACAGCCGGGCACCACACGCAGTCAGCGGTGGTGGTGAACGAAACGGGACACGAAAGGACACGGTGCCGCGAAACGATGACTGCCAGAGAACGATTTATCGGGGTAACGTAACCGGCACAGCACCCAGTCGAGTCGACACGGAGATGCTGGACGGGCGCTGTCGAGCTGTCTGCGAAGGCAGCGTTGGGGCCGGCCGGGCGTGCATCCAGCGGGCCCCGCCAGAAGGAGGGGATATGCCTAAACAACCAGACGCAACCAAGAGGGCAGGTGCGTGGAAGCCCCTGTCCGTGCCCCGACTCTCAGCCGCGGCCCTGGCCCTTTCTCCGCAGTCGCCGCACCTTAAGGGACACCATGTGGGCCAGAGCCCCCGACAGCGCCGCAAGCCCCGCAGCGCACAGCAGGTTGTGCCCCAGGTTCAGCACCTTGAGCCTGACGGCAGGTCGGGGGCGACGCGAGCGAGCAGTCATGCGGCCTGGGTGAGCGACGCAGTTGTGGGCCCCGCAGCCAAACTCTTATTTTGGAGGGGCGGGATCCCCATCGGCCCCATCCGGGGTAGGGCAGCTGAGGCCCCAGGACACACCGTGGAATGGACGTGTACGGAAGAAGAGATGGGGGCGAGGCGCAGGGCGCTGCCTCGCAGCTACCGTGGTCTAATGCGTAGCGAACATCAACCCCCACATTGAGCCATCTCGTCGCCGTTGCGACCCCTGCCCTTGCGACCCCCCTGTTGTCAATAAAGACGACCCGCTGCCCTTGCACCCGCTGCCCTTGCACCCGCTGCCCTTGCGTCCTCGCGGATGTCACCCCCTGGAGCAGCGTGGGGAGGGCTCCCCATGCCGGGCCACCCACTTGGGTTGCAGGTCCGCCAACTGCGGGTTGGGGTCGGGCTGGAACGCGGCCGCCAGCGCCACTGCGCCCTCGGGCCCTATGCCGCAGTGCGACATGGACAGCTGCTGCAGCGGTTTGCATCTACACCCGGGGGCCACCAGGGGGGGCCACCACGAGGGGGACACCACAAGGGAAGGCGAGGCGTCGGACCAAAGAGGGAATACGAGGAAATAGCATCGAATAGGATAGCATTGGAGTGCCTGTGATAAACCCCATCACGGAGCTCCACACCTAGTGAAGCCTGGTCCTGACATAGCGGCGACACGCGGCTCCGCAGCGCGCACATGCGCCGCCGCGTTGCGGGGCATGCCGACGCCCTCCTCCCAAAAGGGGATCGTCACCGCGCAGTCAAACCCGCGCCACGCCTCGCACCGTTTTATCCCCGGCGCCAGCAGCTTCGCCCCCAGGTCCCCCAGCTGGTTATGATCCAGGACCAGGACCTGGCGGATCGATGGTGGTGGGGTTGGATGCACAACACACACAACGATTAGGGGGTAGTCGGGGGCGATTAGGGGGTAGTCGGGGGCAAGGAGGGGCGATGATAAGGTGATGCGCTCCCGGCCCATACGAGCTATTGGAGGATGTAGGACGGGAGTGGGGCAGAACAGCTTCTCCCGGCGCGGCTCAAGAGCTCCGACACGGCGCTCCGGGCCCGCCCCTGTGTCCCCGTCCCCTGCTCCCCCCCTTCTCTGCCTACTCCGAGTCCCCCGGGCCGGCAGCGCGGCCCATGACCCGGTGCAGACCTCCCGGGCGCCCCCCAGCGGTCCGAGCTGGCCCACCCCACCCCCCCCATTCCCCCACAGACCTGGAGCATGTGGCCCAGGGTCCCCAGCGCCAGTGAGAGCTCCCGAAGGACCTCCTTGCTGAAAGCCTACGGATCAAGTGGGCGCAGGTGGGCACGACGGGCGCGGCAACCCGGCGGTGGAGGACTGGCGACAGGCGGAGGCTTCACAGGGGCGTTCGAGCAGCCCGAGGGCAGCTGCTGGGCGCCCATGGCTGAGCGGGCGGATGCGACCCGGGGGGGGGGTGTCCGTGGCGCGGTTGTGGGGTGTCAGTAATCGAAAGCACAGCAAAGTCCAAAAGACCCCCGGGTCGAAAAAGATTCCCGGGAGGCCGGTCTGGCAGCTGTCGCGGCGGGCAGAGAGGCGGGCGGCAGCAGGCCCAACGCCCAGGGCGGCCCCTCCAGAGGGGTATCGGTTCCCCAATCCATACCCCTCCAGAGGGGTTCCGGCAGGGCTGCATGGAGCCCGGGCTCCCACTGCGGTCGCACCTGGGGCGGTGGGGGCCGCAGCAGCGGTCGGCCGTCCGCGGGATGCACAGCCGGCCCACCGGACGAGCCGGCGGCGCGCGCCTGGCCGATCTGGTCGTACAGCAAGGTTGTCGTATCGGAGGATGTCGAGGCCATCAGGTTGGAGAGCTGGCGCTCCAGGGACGTCAAGTCCAGGGCTGCGGCGGACACGTCGGCGCGTCCCACAAGGGGCCTTATGTCAGGGGAGTCGGGCCGCACCGTCACTCCACTCCACTTAGCCTCCAAACGGGGCGCGAGGGACCAAGACAGCGGCTGCCAGAGGTAAGCGGGCGGCTCCGTCGTGCGGGAGTTGCTTTTTTGCAAGCTGACGCATCCACACCCGTCCGCCATCCTTCTCCCCCTCTGTTCCCCTCAGTCCTGCAACCCCTGACCCCCAAGCAAAGCGCAACCACTCAAGCACCGCATCCAATTCCCGCGCGGACATAACCCTAAACCCTGCCCGGCCCAACATTGCGAAACCATCCTTAGGCTACAAAACCCTTCGGCCAAACCAGGGCCCCCACCTCCTCACCTCCTCAACCCCACACCCACCTGCGGCGGCCGCGGGATCCCTCTGGAGCCGAATGGTGTCCCGCGTGACCTCCTGGGTGCGGCCCACCACCAGACTGGGCAGCTGGAAGCCGGGCCCACGAGTCACCAAGCCGCCCAGGCCGTTGACGAGGTCGAGGTAGCGCTCGGGCCTGTTGGGGACATGGGGAGCCACCGAGTGGACCGTTGGTCGTTGGCAACGGCGATCCACGTCATGGGGCTTGGCGGATGGTTGGCTCCCAGTCGGGAGCCCCGTACGACACTCGGTACGATTGGGGGTTACGCAGGCGCATCTCGGCACACGGACGTCCTGCCGCCGAAGCACGGCCGTTTTGATCTCTCGCGCGCTCGAGCGAGGTCCGCCGAGGCGCAGACCCTGATGAGGCTCAGTCCGACGACGCTGCGCACCTCAGGCAGCGTCGCGGGGCTGTGCCTCATCGTACGGAGCAATGCACCCGCGCTTTGTCGAGTCCGCAGCACCGGTCCGCAAAGCGCATCGCCCCCGACGGTTTGCCGACCCCGCAGCCCCCACAACCCGTCGCAGTCCACCCCAAGTATCCGGCGAACCCACCCCGGTGGTGCCCGCAAGACCCCGGCCTTCCGCACCTACCCACCATTTCTCCGCCGGCACCTGCGCGCCGTCCTGCACGATCTGCAGCATGCGCGGCTTCGAGCCGATCCACGTCTTGTGTGCGGCTGCCCGCACCAGCTGGCAGACGGCGTGCAAACCCTGCGCGCATGCTCCCCGACCCAGGGGGAATGACGGGTCAAAACGAGGACCCGGCGAAGTTCAAGCGGAGGATGACCGGGGGCCGGTACATCGTACATGGGAACGGAAAAGAGCGAAGAAACCCCCGGTGGCGGAGGGGGTCCGGGCGGGTGGCGCGTGGAGCTGGGGAGCAGACGAGGCCGCAGCGATGTGGCGGGACCTTGACGACGTCTCAGAGTACGGCAGTGGTGTAAACCCTCTTCACGGCTCGATCGTGTATCAGGCATGATGGTCCCAGCAGGTGCCCGGCGCAGTTATCTCGGGTTCTCGGCCGCGGGCAAGGCACCCGCGGAGCCGCCCGGCAACCCACCTCGTCACCGATGTTGCAGCCCCAACACACCAGGTTGCGGATGGGCGCATAGCCTGCCGTGGATGCAAGGGGCAGCAGCAGAGGCAGCAGCAGTAGCACCACCACAACCATCACCATCACCGCAACAAGAACAATCACGACAACAACATTGATAAGCACCGGCAGGAGTTTTGCAGAGGAAGCACGGGGCTGGGCCGATGTGGGGGCCCTTGCTCCATTCAATAGGGGAAAGGCAAACATGGGATGGGAAGCCCAGGTGCGTCGCCCTGGGGAGGAGCCCCCGAGCTGCAGCACGGGCGAGCCCGTGTCAAATGCGCACAAACGCCGACAGACAGCGAGTCATCCGGACGGAATGCGCACGTAGTGTCTGGCCCTGGACCGAACAGCGGTGAAGACCAAAGCCGCCCGTCGTCAGCACGGCACGAACTGCCCGGCAGCCGAAGTGAGCCGAACTGCCAGCCATACAGCGCAAGGTAACAGCAGTGTAAGCGCCCGGTTGCAACGGTTTCCTACCAGCCATGGCATCGAGTACGGCACACAGAGAGCTACTGTTATGCTGCGGCCCGCGAAGCACGATCTGCAGGGACGGCGGCATGCGGGGGAAGGGGGTGTCAGTAACTCGGATCCAGTGGCCCACTGGCCGCAACTGTTCGGCTAAGGCGCTCGTGGCAGTTGAAGACATGTTCAGGCACGGGACTGGAGGTGTGTTAGCGAGGGCTACATCAAGAAGACGGAAGCCCGGGATAGGGCGTGGGTGGGGTCAAACCAACAGGCCAAGCGCTTGAATATATAAACTTTATGCTTTACAGCCCTCAATACAGCCTCAGGATTCCCAGACTGTATCAGGTCCACTTTACACCTTGTCAAGCGACTTGCAAATGACGAGCTTCTTTTCCGCCTCCTCCAGGATTTGCTTGTCGGGGATAACTCCATAACTCTTACAAGCTGCCTTATAGACATTCATGAATGCCGTCAGTTGGCTCATCGCCAACACTGCAAGCAAAGGACGCGCATGTCAGCGCGCTTTGTCGAATACCGCAGGAAACTCCTAAGCCTTACATTTCTTTGGACTCTTCTCTTTGGGTGCCATTGCACTCGCTTGTCTCTTGCTGTGGTTCGGTGTTTGGGGATATCGAAACGATATTTTAAGCTACAATTTACATGCTTTGCATTAATTGGATCCAATTATAGACACAATGAACTGTTCAGGACATGCTGGTAATTCGTTTGTGGGACCATAATTTACCTGGCGCGTTCATAGCTTACTAATCTCGTACCAAGTCCGTCTTGATACCATCACAGGGTATCCGTAATCCTATCGTACCCGATGAAACAGGTCTCCTGAGTATAGGGAAATCAATGAGCGCCGGCACACGGTCGGTACCTCGAATTGTCGCTCGTGATATTACGCCCAACTGGTGCTGTGCCGTGGGTCGTCGACAGCGACGCACCGCAACTGTTGCACCAGGGCCCTCAGGGGCCGATAAAGGGGCACAGGCCATGCAGCTTGTTTACATAAAATTCCCGACGACGGGCAATGCAGGGCAACGCAATACCCCCAGTCCTCACCAGCATCGCAGACGGACGTTCGCCACCTCACGGAATGCAAGCGCGAGGTCCCCACATGGCGGCGTGGCGCGAGGCGCAATACAGCGCCCCGCCGCCGGCACTTTATTAGTCATCACAGTGACTTCGACCCAGACGCCATCGCACGCCGCGGCGACCACAGCCGCAACTCCCTGTCTTCCTCCACAATAGCGCCACCAATGCACACAACAACACAACAGCACACCGCGCGCCCGTACATCCGTGCCTCCCTGGACCGTCCTGGACTGCCCATCTGAGGCCGACATCGCGCCCGGCCCGGCCATTCGCTTGGCTAATTCTCTTGCTGAAGAAATGTCATGCACATCGTCGGCAGGCAATCTTAACATCGCATCCAAACGTCTTGCTGATGAAGAAGTTGCGCATATGAAGGGGAAAGAGTACTTGGATCATAGCCAGACACTGCATTAGTACTGCGTCAACAACAGCCGTCGCATGCAGCGACGGCGTGCGGCCCCTACGGACACCCCGGGTCCACCCGCTGCCTCGTCCATTACTCCATTTACAAACGCTGCCCAGGGCACTCCCGTCAGCCGCACGGGAGCGCAGTGCCGCAGCTCTCCTGGCTACCGCCCCAGCTGTGTCACATCGAAACTACGCCCCTGGCCGCACTCGTCAGGATGGGCGGGAGCCCTGCAGCGACGCCGCTGGTCCCAAAGCACCGACGAGGCAGCGCTTGAAGCCCCTGCCCTTGCTCGCGGTGCCAAACCCACACCCGCAACAACAGTACGACCCCAGGCCTCCGAGCGACATGCTTGCACATTGTTATAGATTATGTACTACTTGCATACAAACTCGTTTATGCGCTGCCGTGACGCTGGCAGAGCTCGGAATGCGGCGGGAAATTGGGCCGTTCAGCGCGTGCTGCACGATCTGCGGTCGGCTCACAGCACACCCGCAGCAACACGCTCACGCCGTCGCGCCAGCGACTGCCCTGCCAGCTGCCCTGCCAGCTGCGCGCTAACCAACGAAACTGGTTAGTTCGCTGTTCAAGCTGAATCGCACAGGAACCCTCAGGCAAGGGAAGCTGCCGCGGAGCAAATACCACCATAACTATTCACCCACAAACACGCATACACACACACACACATACAGACCACAGGCTGATTATGGCGAGCCCTTGCTTCCTGTCAACTTTGTCACCGGCTTCCTGTCTTGCGGCTCAGTCTCCTTTCGCACAAATACGAACACATATACACGCCGACACCGACAGACACACAAACCCACACAAGCCGCGTGTCTGTCCTTAGAGATCGAGATGGGCACCCCACCTCCCGGCGTAGGCCAGTGGACGTGCGAACGCATAATGATGCACGGACAGGAAGCAGCCTCCGCCCGAGGCAGGGGCCCATCCCATCCGCACAGCAGCTGCGCGCGCACCGAAGCCACCCCCCCTCCCTCGAGACTTCAATGCGCAAAGACTGAAAGCCCCATCCTTAGGGGCGAGACTGTCATAAATGAATCGCCAAGTGGCACCGGCGGCGTGGCTCCCGGCGGAAACGCACGCCGGACATCCGCGGCGGAGGCCCCGGGCATCCGCGGCAGCGTACCCCGGGCAACTGCAGCGCGAACCTCCCAGGGGCGCAGCCAACCACGACAGCGGGTGGGCTGTGCTGACAAGTCCTCGACTGCATGGTCGCGTGCGCCACCTCCAAGAGCGCCGCCGCCTCCGAGCCCGCTGCTGCAAAGGGACCCCAGTACTCTACTGCTGCCAGATCGCCAAGGAATGCCGGCCTGAACAACACGGAAATATATGCCCCTACACCCAACCGGGATGCACTATTATCCAACAAACCGCAAGGGACAACTGGACGGCGCAATAAAGGCGCATCAACCCCAAATGGGTGTGAAAAATCTGAGAGCCGTCCATGCCATGCACTGAGTGTATGGTCGCGACGCCCATTCCAAGGCACAGCTCATCAAGTTCTCGACGAGGCGCGCACGGGAGGAGCTGTGCTGCAAGCCTGCCATGGGCAGGACCTAAGAGCAAGAGACCCTAGAACAATGTCCCCCACGCGGCTCGCGACTACCGAGCTGCTGTCCAGAAGCCAGCACCAGCCGCGCCGCCTGCCTGGCCTGTCATGGCCTGTCAACAGAAGATGACCACGCCGACAACGCACAACGAACTTCGGGAAGAGAACCGCCGGGGCACCGAGGTGGCGACAAGCAGTAGGCGAGCTACGAGAGATGCCCTGGGCGCCCCTCCCGACAGCAGATTCGCCCTTCCTACACCTGATGTTTTCCCCCAGCGCCCCAAGAGCATGCAAGTACGTGGCTGCGGCACGCAGAGCTGTGACCGGGCCGCGCAGCGCAGCGCAGTGCCGTGCCGCGCCGTGCAGTGCGTGCCAACGATTGCCATCGCGAACACCCACCCACCATCCCTGATGCCAGCACAACAGCAGTTGCCCCCCTCACACACACCCTCTTTAGAACACCGCTGCCTGGTCGTGCCTTGCCTCGCCTCCCTGCTCCGCCTCTCCCCGTGGCCGCCCTCGCCCGCCGGCACGCCGGCGACGCCTGCCAACGAGACTGCCAACGAGACTGCCAACATTCCATGGGTGACGCGTGACGGGAAATCCATCTCATCATCACCGGCACATGAAGACCACCTTGCCCCCCTTCTACCCCTGCGAGAGCGCAGCGCCTTGCGCCGCCACCACTCCCTCCAATCCCCGTGACCACAGGCCCCTCGTACCGCCCGCCGCGGGCGAGCTGGGCCCGCAGCGCCCTCCTCCCCCCTTTTCAGCTGCACTCCTCCACCAATACCCCACCGCACAACCACATCATGCCGCCCACGGTGACACGCCATGTGGCGTACCCGGCGCCGACGTCATCGAGGCCGCCGCACACCCCCGCACACGACAGCGTGCGTTGGGCAATCCTCCGCCAGCCATGGGAAGCAGCGCCGCTAAAGCGCACCGATAAAGAGCACGTCACAAGCGCGGCCCCGCGGTGTGCATGCACCTGCCCGCCGACCCGTGCGCCGCTCGCGCCCTCTCGCCCCGCTCCGCACTCCAAGACACGGCGCCTCCACACGCGCCGGATCCACCCATATCGGTACCGGACCCCTTCAATGAACCTGCAGGCTTGCACGGCCCCAACCGCCGGACCCAACCGCCCGACAGCCCGGCAGGCCATCCACCCGCCCGTTCACCCTGCCCCGAATTCCCTCCTATCGATCTACCCACCCATCCGTCCGTCCGTCCATCCGTCCGTCCGTGCGACGTTCGTTCCATATGCAGGGCAGGGGCGTGCAACAGCAGGCCTGGAGGTGGACCCGCCGGGAGGGAGGACGCTGACGGGGAGGTGCTGCCAGCCGGCGGTGCGGCAGCACCCACACACACACCTACGCCTTTCCGTTGACCGACGCAGATCACGAGATTCTTGCGCACCGCTCGACCCGCGACGTGCGGCGTCGTTACCTCGACGGCCGATGACCCGCATCAGCCACACGGCCGCAGCGCGAGGGCCGCAGGGCGAGGCCCCCGGAGTCGATTTCATCACAGCCAACGGGCAGCAGGTGGCCCCGGCAGCCACACCTGACAGGGACGCCCTCATCGCCAGGCCCCCGCACCTCCACGGCCGCTGCGCCTCCAGGACTGCCCTCCAAACACGAGCTGAGACGCCGAGACTCGCCCGCTCCTCCCGTGCGCGCGCGGGGCGCACTTGCTCCGCCCGAGGGCATCTGCTCGACGCGATGCGATGCGCCGGCCCCGCCGCGGCCCCAGTTAATCCTGGCATGCTGCCATGTGGGCCGCGTCTCCCGCGTGGTCCGGTCCCAGCACCTCCTCCCCGCTGCGCAGCTCCCCGCGCTTGACCGCCTGCAGCTGCGCCTCAAGGTCCGAGCGCAGCTGCAGGAAGGTGGGCCGCCGCGCCGGCTCCGGCTCCAGGCAGGCCCCCACCAGCCGCGCAAAGTCGTGAGGGGCCTTCCGAGGGAAGTGCGGGAAGCTCTCACGCGCTGCGAAGCCCGTCGGCAGCGAGCGGTACGACATGCAGCAATGGTACATCTCCCACCTGCAGCCAGGACGGTCAGCGCGCATCGCACATTACCAAGTACAGTTGGCGTGGTTCCCGTTGGCGGGGCGGGGTTCCTTGCCCATTGACGCCGGGGAAGTACTATATCGTGGGAGGCGTGAGGGAAGCCATCTTGCAGGCAGACACACGGGAAAGCATAAGGACGAGCGCAGACAAGGTCGAGTCCAAGCATGTTGCCCACGACCGAGACCCGGTGCGCCGGCACGCCGAGCTGTGCACTGCACCTGCACTCCCGGGCACTGCTCTCTCCAGGAGCACTGGGCCGCGATGTGTCCCTGTTTGCCTTAGAAGCAATACGCATCCGCGCGGGCGCTGCGGCAACGGCTGAGACCCTGGAGCTGTGCCCCCACCCCACCCCTTCCGCGCCGGGCAGGGGACTGCGATGAGGCCGTCGCGCCACTCACATCATGACGCCCATCGAGTACACGTCCGCCGCCTTGGTCATGTTACCCCGCACAAGGATTTGGGGACATGTGTAGAAGGGCTGCGAGGCAGCGAGTGGCGGACGCGCGTGCGGGAAGGTGGTGAGCGAGCGGGGGGAAAGATGGCATCAGCCCGCTAGCTGCTACGACGCGCACCGCCGTATTGTCGGGCGGGGCCGCTGGCGAGTCCCCACAGAACAACCCGCGGGCATTCAGCCGCCCGTGCGCTCACCGCCACACATCTATGCGCCCGGACAGGTCAAGTCGTGATTGCAGGGTGGGATTCACAGAATTCACAGAGCCAGGCCGGGATGCATTCAAGCGGGTGGGTGATGCGTTGATCTTAATCGTTTCCCAACCCGGATCCTGATCAGCGCCGCCCCGCCCGGCAACGAACTTCCTTTCCCCCACCTTCCTAAGCACACCTCCCTCCCGCTCTCTCTCTCCCGCCCAACCTCCCTGCCTCTCTCCCTCTCCCGCCCACCAATCCCCCGCCATCCCTCCCTCCCTCCCTCCCGTACCGTGCCTCTCCGCATGTTGCTGATGTGGCTCTGGTCGGCATTCATCTTGATGCTCAACCTGCACGGCGCGCGCGCGAGGGCGCGTGACTCCAATGTCCGGAAGCGCAACTAGCATCAGCCCAACGACGGGTGAAGGCACCCGAGGTACCATGACGTCACCATGTGGCCGAGCCATGCCCCATTCGGCCAAGCGGCCCGCAGTTGGATTCAAAAGAGGCCCCGACATGACTGACATCCGCCGCGATCCGCCGCCCATCGTGGTGGCGCCCAAGATGGGTTCCATCAGGCCCCGCCTGCTCCCTGGACCTACGCGTCCCCTCGGTGGGAGGATCCACCCCGCCAGGGCGAGCACAGCCAGGGGCAGGTCCACCGACGCAGCGGGGCGGGGAAAAGGAAAGGGAAGCGTCGCCCCACGCACGTCCCTTACCCGAAGTCCGCGATCTTGCAGACCGCGCCGTACTTCTTGGACGCGTCACGTTTGAGCAGCACGTTGTTGGGGTTCTGCGCACGAAACCACAGCGCAGCCAAGACGCATGGTTTGGTGCATCGTCAGCGAGGCGACAGGGGAGCTAAACTACAGGAGAGCTTGAGGGCAGAAACCGCCCCAGCTTTTCCGAGTGGCCCTTCCCACACCCCTTGTTGCTCGGTGCGCCTGAGCCCCGCGAGACGCGCACGGCGACAGGGGCTGGCGGGCGCCGAGCGGAACGCGCAAAGGCCGCGTCCGTCCCCCCACGCCCCGGGTTAACCGTCAACCCATTTCCTAAACCCCACGCAGGCCGCCGTCTGTTTCAACACCCAACCCAACACCGAACCAGTCACATGCTGCTTCAACACAGATTTCCGTTGCACACCGGCTCCTCGGGGCCCGTCGCCCACGCAGAGCCCCAGGCTCCTGCCGCCCCCCCCCCAACCACGCACACCGGCGCCCCTGGGGCCCCTCACCAGGTCCCCATGGATGATGTTGCGCTCGTGCAGATGCACCAGCCCGCCCGTCAACTCAATGCAGGTGTCCAATATCATTTCCTGCGGTGGTGGGTGGCGGCGCGTGCAGGTTGGCAGGATGGGCGGGAACGACGAACCACGATGGCACCCCACTGAGAAACAGAGGAGGGTTAAGCCACTCGCTGTCTTTATTGACAAAGGGGTAAGGCACTCGCAACGGCTCTGACATACACCGTGGAGTCGCAGCGCTGGTCGGCTGTGATGAGGAGGGTGGAAGACCGGCCGTCGAGCCGAGGATGAAGGGGATCCCGAAAGGGAAGAAAACAGAAAACGGATAACTGCAGGGCTGCTACGCCCCGCACGACGCTGCACGCCGACAGCGCGCTGCCGGCTCCCGCCCCAAGATCGGGCCCCGCCCCTGCTGCCTTCAATCAAGCATTGGTCAAAACATCGGGCCTTGGCCCCGGGGCGCTTCGCTGACCTGGCAAGAAGAAGTAAGTTTAGACTCACCATGCGAGGCTCGCCTTTTTTCGTGTCAAAGAATTTTCTTTTCAAGATCGCAGTCCGCAACGACCCCTGCAAGGGCAACACGACGCAGGCAGGCAGTGGACCGCTCAGTGCGTGGGCCAGGCGGCGAGGGCAGCGAGCACTATCGAAAGCACACAGCACCTCCGGCAAAGTGCTGCAAATAGAGTCAATGTGGGGGTATAAGATATTGGTAGACTCATTGCGGCGGACTAACACCCAGCCCAAGACACGATTTGAGCTGCCAGTGGCCACCCGCGCGAGGCACGCTGAGCACACGCCACAGAGGCTGCAGGTCCTGTCAGAGAGGCCCTGTCAGCACGACCCGCATGCCCAGGGTGTCCCCAACCCCCGCTGTCAATACAGACACCGAAACCGCAAAAGAGCACCAAACGGATAAACTCCCCCCCGGTGCTCGTCGAGGCTGTGCACCAGAGAAGACGAGACGGGCTCGCCCCGAGCCCCTCGCGCCAACTTGACTCCAGTGCAGCGTCGCCGACACACACAGACACACACACAAACGCGGCCGGGTCTCTTCTCTAAACATGCACCCGCAATCTCCGGATCCTCGAGGTTTTCTCCCCTCTACGGGCGCGGGGGCGCGCATCGACTGGAACTCAACACACCCGTGTGTGCCGGGCGCGGCGTCACGGCAAAGCAGGAGGCGGGCCCAGCCGCGGCGGGCCCCCACGCGGTGGAGATCCGCGCACTCACCCCATCGCAATACTCCTGTATCAGGTACAGCTTCCAGTCCAGGACGGGCCGCTTGTCCAGAATTCTAATGCCGCCCGTGCCTACGCCGCCGCCGCCGCCACTCTGCCCGTCGGCACCGCCGGTTTGGCCGCTGTCGGGGCTGTCCGACCTGGACACCCCTTGCACCCTGCGGTTGGGGAACCCCCAGCGAGAAAGCGGACGGGTTCCCCGCCCGGGCAGGGAGGGCCGTCCGCCGAAAGGGAAGATCAGAGCGGTGCAACCAGGGCCAAGTACGACAGTCCGGAGCGCTGTGGGCAGATGGCAGGGGGAGCTGCGGGCAAGCGTGTGATGCTGGTAAAAGCGTGATGCTGACAAACAGGAGGCGCCCATCGCGGCCCGGGGCACGCTCATTCGAGCACTGTGCACTGATGCCGAACCATGTCACTTACGTCATCGGCTTGATGTCGTACGAGTACGTCGTGACGACGTTGGGCTGAGCGGCCGTCGCATGTCGGGGAAGGTTGGCAGGGAGGGAGGGAGGGAGGGAGGCAGGAGGGAGGGAGGCAGGGAGGGAGGGAGGGAAGGATGTGGAGCGCGGCGGCCAGGTGCACATCGACCTGGCAACTACCCACAAGCAAACCCATGTCCCAGTCAGTCATCTCACATCACACGCCAGGACGCAGCAACAGTCGGACGCGCACACTCAGGGCAAGGCAATCCTGCGGGGGCGCCAAACAAAACGCCGCCGAGGTCGACGCGACACGGCAACAGCAGCCGTTGCCCAGGGGGCCGTCCAGCCGCCCGGGTCCGCTGGGGACAGGCCAGACATCGCGCAGCAGCGCCAGCCCTTTCGCATTGCCCCGTGCTTGGCCCCCTCGGTGCACAGGCATCCGGGCCGCCATGGGGAAGGGCCCTACGGACACCTCACAGTCCAAATCTCGCAGTCGACCTGTTTGCGGCTGTCCATCATCCTGCACAGACCCCAAGTGCGAGGATCCCGAGGTGCCGGCGATTGCCGAACACGTGTTGCCGCATCTGCGCCGCTGCTGGCCGCTTACGTGCGCTAACGACGAAGAGATCGCCGCCTCCAGGATGGCCCGGTGCTGCGCCTTCTCGCCCCCCGCGACCCGGTCCTGGAACGTGATGGTCTTGACCGCCACGTTCAGGCCCTTCCACATGCCTGCGGGGCCGGAGGCGCGGCAGGGCGGGCGTGGGGACGGCTCGAGACATTCTGGTGGCCGGCCGTCCGCGCAAGCACGGTCCTGCCGAGCAAAACCAATCGGATGACGTCGCCTCGCGACGACGACCCGCGGGTTCGAGCAAACGCGCGTTCCGGCCCCCGTCCCACTTCGCCACCCCCTAGAGAGTGTCCCCCAAGGCACGTGTTATGACTTTTCGACGTATCTTTACTTCCACACTCACGAGCGAGCGACTGGGCACGTCATGTCCGGCTCCGCAGGTGGCTGTTCCCATCCTGCCTGGACGCCTACCCAGCTGGGAGACCTACCTTACCTACCTACTTATCTACCTACAAACTTACCTACCTACCTACCCTACGGCCCCCCGGAAGCACCACTTACCCCTATACACCACGCCAAACCCGCCCTGACCGATCACTTCCAATATCGTCAGGTGCCGGTCGTCCATCTCAGCCGCCAGCGCCGTCATCATGCAGTTCAGCACCTCCAGCGGCGGCTTGTCGTACTGCGCAGCCGCTGAGTCATCGCTGTTGCCGCCGGTCCCGCCGCCACCGCCGCCGCCCGTCGGCGTGCCGACATTCTGCATGCCCTTGACCCCCAACTGCGAATCCCTCCCGGCCACGACCAGCGCGTTGCCGGTCCCCCCCAGGCCGTTGCCGCCGTTGCCGCTGCCGCCGCCCTGCGCGCTGCTGCCCAGGCGACCGCCCGTCGCGTCCTGCTCCGCCGAGGCCGAGGCGTTGCTGGACCGCTTGTCCGTGTTCCCGCTCTTGACGGCGTCCACCTCTTGTTGGAGGTGCCGCACGTTGACACGCCAGGCGACGAGGCTGGTCAGCAGAGCCACGAACAGCACCGCACCGATCACGATCAACGCGATCTGCCAGCCACGCAGGCTGTTTTTGTCGTCCGGCGGCGGCGGCCCTGCGAGGGCGGCGGATGCGGCCGCAAAACACCAGCGGCTGGTTGGATGCGGACAGCGGCAGCGCGTCGGGTTGAAGCTCGGAGAGCGGGGCCACAACCCCTGTACTCCCGCCACACAGGAACGCAGGACTTGCCGAAACCCCGAGCTGGCAGCACCACACACAGGCCGCAACGTGCCACCCCTCTCACGTTGGACTGAACGTACCCTTGACCCGAATCAAGGGATCCTGCGGTCATCTACTTAGTAGTCCTTACCCGGGTCACCCAAAGGCTCGTACACATTGTTGTACATCAGCGTTGGCCCCGGCGGCGCCTTGTACGTCAGGTTGACCATGCTCCCGAGCCAGCCGAAGCCCGTCACGTTCACGAACCGGATGCTGTCCGTCACCACGGAGGAGCTGCGAGGAGCAACGCCCACGGGATGGGTTCAGCGAGGAATCCCCCTTTTTTGTCAATAAAGACAGCGAAATGGGCGGCAGATTTCTGAAGGACTCCCCCGCCCAACCCAATTCAAATTGGTTGCCAACACCGGTACACGGGGTGTGTCTAGGAGGATTCCTTCAGGACGCTGACGGCTGCGGGAGCTGTGCCGCACGTCAAAGCGCACAACGGTGGACGGCAAAAGCCGGTTTGCTGACGACGGCGTTGAGCGCTTGATCGATAACTGCTGACACCCTATCGGCGCCTCCTTGTTGTGATCAAGCGCGGCGGAGATCGGGTGCTTCCGACTCCCTCCGCATGGGGGCCATACCCTGGAGCCGGCGATGCCTGCGCCCCCACACATGTGGACCTCGGGCCTCCAGACTGCCAGCACTTTCAACCCTCCCCTCGCTGCCGCTTCCGTTGAATCGGTAGGACTTGTTCCAACTCAGCCGAAATGGCGGTCCCCAAACAGGTCCCTTCCCCCAAAGTAACACGGCGGATCGTGCACGAGTCCTCAGTCATCGGGCGCGTGCGGACGTGGGTACTCCGGTCTTCACCCGCACGCAGGGTTTGGGTTTTCCTTTTTTCATATTCAACCCCGCACGCCGCGAGGGCCAGGCGCGAGTTGTTGCGACGTGCACCCGGCGGTTTCAAGCCTGCGCACTGCAGCCCCGGTCTCGCACAGCCTCCATCCCATCCCATCCCATCCCATCCCTTTCCACACCAACCCAGCCCTCACATGCTACGCGAAGCTCCACGACGTGAAGCACACCTCACCCCACCCCACCCCCGCGCCCCGCCAACACTCACAACTCGAAGGTGAAGCTCCTGCCGATCGCGGTACCCGTGCCGCCCGAGGAGATGCCCACGCTGCGCATCACCACGTTGTGCACCAGTCGGAATTCCGTGTACGTCACCACCAGTGTGGTCATGTTCAGGAAGAGGGCCGGTGGCCCATAGGTGCAGTTTCTGCGCGGCGCGGCGAGGGGCGGCGAAAATCCGTGGCAGGAGACCAGTCTGAGAGGGTGGACGAGCGGTTGGTGCCGCCGCCGCCGCCGGGGGCGGCGGTCGTTGCGGCGGACTGCCCGCGTGGGGAATTGCAACCCGGAGACACTGGTGCCTGGCGCACTCCCACATCCTGAGAAACGAGCAAGCTGATGAACAGACAGGGAGGCGATAGCTGGGTACCAGCCACCAATCGATACGAATGCGGGGAGGGAGCCGCACTGCATCCCCGCCCCAGCCTGCCTCAAGTGGGTTTCCTGACGCCCGCCGAAGCAGGAACCACCAAGGCTCACCTTCCTCCGAATGCCTCGCATGCATACCTGACACCAACAATACAAATCCGCCCCATGCGCCGCACGCGTTGCGTTGGTTGGATACTTTTGCGGTGCGCTATCTTCAGGTGACGACCCCGCGCAGGCCCCCTCCCCCTCCATGCGGCGGCGGCGGCGGCGACCCAGCTTCCTCTCGACACAACGCAAACCGGCGGAGGCGCCAGGCTGTGCAACACACGCGCGCGCTGCACTGGCGACTGCCTCCGCCGCCATCGGCCGCGGCGCGAATCAACCGTCGCCAGCCAGGCGCACCCCGAAGAGTTCCGCAACCCCCCAACCCCCACACACACATCCGGGGGAGAGTGCTTCGGCGGTCTCCCGTATGGGGCGGGTCTCATATCTAAACACACACAGACACACACACACACACACACACACGCGCGCTCTGGCAGTCTGCGCAGCTCATCGCTGCGAACCAATTGCCTCTACCCCACTATGCGCACCTCCCGACGCCCTGGAAGTTGCTCATGTAGATGGTGACGTCCGAGACGCCCGCCGGCGCCGTCACGCCGGCCTGCTGCAGCGCGTTGGGCATGTTGATCGGGGTCATGCCCTGCATGTACATATACTCGTCGGGCAGGCAGCCCGCCACCGCCACGAACCGCGGCACTCGCTGGAAATCCAGGTAGGTGACCTTGCCGACGTTTGTCTGGCCCCACAGCAGCAGCGGCTGCGTCAGGATGTAGCCGTCCGCCGGCCAGGTTGCTGGGTCGATCGTGATGTTCGCCAAGAAGATCAGGGCCAAGCCCATCGGGATGGGGGACGCTTGCTGGTCCGCCAAGGCTGACATGACGTCCGATAGATCGTACACGGGTATGAGCGTGAGGTTGATGGTGGGTCCAGAGCCGAACGACTCGATGATCGCGGGGTTGTCCAGCACCAACGACGTGTACTGCACGCCGCGTATCGAGTTAGTCAGCGTGGCGTCAACCATATCCAGGCCCGAGCCCGTCAGCTGGTAGAATGTGATGGTGTCTGCGGTCGAGCAGCAGTACTGTTGGGCAACGGCGGGGAGGGGGCATAGGAGACTGGTAAAGAGACATGGCGGGGGAGTGGGGGGCATAGGAAATTGGTAGACATTTTCAAACTGCGCTGCTGCCAGAGCGACGGTTCGACCGGAAGTGGGGGAGTGGGGGGAGAAAGGCGCGAGGCCAGCTGCGACAGAGCGACTTACGGGAGACCCAAGGGCGCCGGTGTGCTGCACCGGCTGAACCGGTTGCCGTGTGCGCAGCGGGGGAGAGGATCAGAAAGGCATGCAGAGCTGCAACGCCCATGAATGCCCTTCCGATGCTACCACCACTGCACGTGCTGCCATCTAGAGCTGCCCAGGAGGTCAAGGTGGCCCCAAGCAGGTGATCCCTGCCGCCGCACGCCCGCTCACACAGCCATCCCCCGGTACGACGCACGGCTCGCCCGAAACTGCACCCGTCTACTACGTTGTAACAACCTCGCTGCAGCAATAGCCCTCCCCGCAGCAGCATTAGCCCCTCGGTGGTCAACCTCAAGTCCCCGCTGGGCGCCCGTCCTCTGCTGTCCCATCCCCCCTCATGGCGGAGCTTCCAAGGCCCGCAACGGCCCGTCGGCTCGCACGGCGCCGTCCGCCCTTACGTTGATGGCAACGGTGCTCGCTCGCAGCTGGGGTCCCAGGTCATTGCTGACGTTGGTGGTCGTCAGAACCGTCCAGAGCTTGAAGTACGCGTACTCGCTTGGCGGCAGCACCAGCGAACAATTTCGCACCGTCAGCTGCGGCTGGGCCGGAATCCTGGAGGATCAACGGCGTCACGCACGGCATGGGACATCAGCTCGGCGCCAGAAGAACGCCGCCGCAGGGGAGCGAAGTCCCACGGCACTCGGCCCGGGGTCCCGGCGGGTTACCGATGCCGCATGAAAGGAGGGACACCATTAACTGCACACCCACACTTCGTGGGCTCACCACCGGCTGCGCGCAGCACTACGGCAACTGTACAACTGATGGTTTTGTTGTTGTGGCTTCGCCTGCTCAAGCCTATCCCAACCCCACCAACGCAGCAACCCGGCAAGTCTGAGGACGCGTGTTCCGACGCACCTGGGGAACAAGAAGAACCAGACCTGCACCGTACGTGTCGAGGGGTTTTGAGCGACGAGGAGGGGGGAAGAGAGGTCGGGAGCCATGATGAGGAGGGGAGGTCGGGCGCCATGGCGTGCGAGATAGGAACAGGGATATATGTCCGGGCTCCAAAAATCACCCCAGAGGAAACCGAAACCGATACACTCGGCATAACTTGTCAGCATCACAAACCGCCAGCAGCAGCATCCATGCACAATGTCTGGGCCCGTCCCGATAGAGCGCCGGGAACAGCCAGCGAAGCCCAAGCCCACGTGCTTGACAGCTCTTGCGGGCACTCTGCTTGGGACTGGGGCAGTATCGCGCGCATGGTGGCTCTCGCGGGTGGCTCACGGCGCTTCGCCCTCCCTGCCTGCCTGGACACCCACTCCGAAGTCCCGAATGCCCTTCCCAGATGTGGACACCACCCCGCCCAGTTCCGCTGAGGACACCGTCTCTCGCCCTCCCCCCGCCCGCGTTGCCCCATCCCATCCCATCCCATCCCATCCCACATCCCATCCCGCAGCCCAGCGAGGCCGCACCGGTATTGAAAACAGCGGCAGGATGCCCATCGGTATCAGTGCGCCGCGGCACGGCCCCAGGTTCGCGAGGTTCCAGTTCGCCAGCGTGAACTGAACGCCGGTGTTCAAGGCCACCGCGTTGGAGACCGCCTGCAGGTCGAGCACATTGGCCCACACCTGCGACGGCCCCGACAGCGTCACGTTGCGGCTCAAGGCCAGCGGGGCACTGCCGGCGCGTTTCCATAGCCTGGGCAGGATGGTGAGGTTGGCTGTGGCGCGGATGAGGAGGGCGCCGTTGCCGCGGGGGAGCGCGGCCGAGGAGTTGGAGGCATACATGGCCAGCACGTTGTACAGCTCCAGGCTGGTAGCAAGGGAGTGCCGGAGGGGGGCACACAGACAGGCGGGGAAAGGGGAACACGCGGGGGCGGGTTGTATCGGGTACGGCAATGGCTGATTCAGGTGAGCTGTGTCAAAAGGGTGTGTTGGGTGGCGGACAGGGCAGGAGTGCGTGCTATGAAATGGGCTCTGGTAGCGGTGCCTGACGTGGCCCGCATGCGTCAATAATGACCCAGTTCCCAACCCGTGAAGTAATACAAAGGCTGCGGTGAAGGAAGAACACTGCTGGTTTCACAGCGCATTGACTGGAAGAGGCAAACTGCGCTGCATGCAAGTGCAAGGATCCGGGGGTGGGCTTGCAGCCGGAGTGGAAGCCTGCCTTGGCTTACTTGTGGCAATGAGCAACAAGCCGGGCCCTGGACCGAGGGCGACCTTTTATGAAAGGTGCGATTGCAAGCCAACTTGATAGCACTACGGCCACGGTAGCGATGCCCGTCCCCATTTGCACCCGCCCACTTGCCCCGGGACCCCCACCACCACCACGTGCACACCAAGCTCACCCATCCGCCACGGCCACAAGGTTTCCGTCCGTCGTGTTTGTGGCGTCTGGGAGGGCACAGGTAAAGTTGACACCCGTCGCCCGCACGCCCTTAGCAACGTAGCTCTCTACGTATCTGTACGAGGGGCCGCGCGCCCCAGGCGCTGACCCGATGTAGGTTGATAGACTGGACAGTGTGAGACAGTCCGTCTCAATCCTCACTGACGATAAGTTAAGCTGCGGGACGTTAAGAGCCAACAATGAAAGGAATGGTCCCTGGCCGAAGCGGACGTTCACAAGGCGCAGGTTCTGAAGTGTGAGCGTGGTTCCTGCGGTAAGGCGTGGAATGCCTGTTAGGCTCAACCCCTACATATAAGCTGTCCATCAATACATCCGAAAATACCGATTGGCATCAGGGCCTCACCATTTCCAGTAAACGTCACACCACCGGTGAGAAACTCCGTATCAATAGAAGCAACGCCACCCCCAACCCCACTCAGTGTCAAATCGGTGGAGACATTATAGGGCTGGTCCGGAGAGCACAGTAAGGAATAGCCGCTTTGGATAACAGTGAGCCTTGCTCCTGACGGTAACAGAACTGAACCCCCAAGGAGCGCTCCTGAGCCACATGATGATTGTGCGTAACTGGTTCTCGTCAGCAATAATAAATGGGTGACAACTGCAGTGACGCAGGCGAGCTTAGTTGACGGTCGCGGCATCACTCTAATGCCAGAGCCACTGTGGGCCTACATCAAATCTTTATGCGATCGCATCGGAAGTCCCAAGCAAGTTCCTAGCAAACCGTCAATAAGGAAGCCCATTACGAAGTACGTTGCATAACCCTGCCATACACGATAGTTTTGATATCATATGGGAAAAAGTATTACAATATTACGATGCTTTGGGCAGAACGCAAACAGCCAGGAATTGTGTACGGATTGGTTTCTTCACCGTTAATGGAAAGGGTAATCAACAACCATTTCGTATTTCTGTATGACGGAAAAATGGAAAATAGCTGTTGCCATAAAATATGTAGCACATCCGCAAGCATCCTACTTTGTCTTCGTGCTGTGCTGCGCGGATGGGCAGCTTGCCATTAGCTGGCTGGTCTCTCTGCGCCTTCCAGGTGCTCTGCAAGTGTGCCCGATGGATGAAGTTCGCCGGCATGTCTGAGCTGTGCGGACGACAAACAGCTCGTCAAAATGTTTATCGCACGTGTCGTGAGTGAGCAGAAGATGTGACAGCTGCGGGGCTCGGAAGCTAACCAGGAATCATGTTGAACAAATAAGGCGTGAAGCCAGATCAGGCGTGAAGGTAGCTAAGACCTCGCGTGCCGAGCCCGGCGTCCCATGCTGTCCCATGAGTCACCTCGCTTGAGGGCTCAGTGCTCAAGTTAGCACTCCAAGCCAACACGCACTGCAGAGCGTGCAGCGGCTCACCATGGTCCCGTCCGTTGTTTTGCATCATGCACTGTATCGCACCTCGGTCACGAATCAAGCGCCGGTGCCTGCCGGTGCCAACCCCCGACGTCACGTCATCTTTTCTAAGTGAACCCACTTTGTTGATAGCGCGTCGTCTGGTTGTACACCCCACACATCTGATTTGGACGGTTCTGCCTGGATGAATAAAGGTTGCGAGGGGGAATCGGGGCAATCATCGGGAGACAGCAGGGAAAGACAGCAACGGTGCTCCTGTACCCCGCAACTGTACTCCGCAACACCGGTCTACCCGGTCTTCAGGCATATCTGCACCTTTAACTGGGGAGGCAAGGGGGGCGAGCAAGCGCCAGGAGGATGTCGTCATCACGGCGAGCGCCTGTGCTCGTCCAAACGATGTCGTTTTACTGTTACTGTGTGCAGTTAATGAGATTTTAATGGGATGGTTGTAATGGGATTTTTCGCATATGTAAATACCCACGTGCCAATCCTTTACCGAAATATGTTTGAATGTTTCCTTGAGACTTGCATGGGATGATTTTCCTTGAGAGTAACAGCCTCTTTGAATGGGCTTTGCTAGTTGTGACTTCGCGTGTTGGTAACGCGCAGGGTTCGGGTGAACCAGGTAACAGTGGTGGACATAAAACATAAGCCGGCGCGTACAACATGCCCATGCGCGGCGTCAATAAATAGGCCACTGCGTCTGAGCAGTAACTAGCTGAAGCCCGTTCTGTTGACATGAGTGCAGTTGTTCCAACGCTGAACGCTGTCTGCAATCTTTGATCGTGCAGTTCAGGGCAGTTCTTAGCCGTCAGGTCCCGGCCCCGGCAGCCGGCACTACTGCCCCTTACCGTATCGGCACCCTTACCGTGCCTCGAATCGCCAGGCATCTATCTGCAGACCGCAAACAGCCATTGAGAGAGATTGCAGAAGCCAGCACAATGGTCTGTCTGGTACCCGTTGTACTGTAGTGAACGTCATTTGTTGTAATAATAGGAAGGGGGCTGGCCAACGGGCCCAGACAGCGTTGGGGGATCTTCAAGGGTTGCGCACCAGTCAACATCCACCCTTCTGTAGTTCTACAGCCAGGGACGCCAGCCACGAATCCGGGAGCGCCAGGACTGCCTGCCTGTCCGGCCTATCCTGGAAATCGTACCAGACCCGCCTGGCCAACAGGTCTGGATCCGTGCGCGCGCTGAATGATTTTGGCCGTCTGGCATGGTACACTTTGGCAGTGGTCACGAGCTGCGGCGTACGGCTCTGGTCGTACCCTAATGCCCCGGATGCAGTTCCCCTGGATGGAGGTGCCTCCATGCCGCCAGGCTGTCACACGCAAGGCAGGCTGGCAGATTGCAATGCCGGTTCGAAGCCCGGTTCCCTCCCCGCCATGTGATTCGGCGGGTCTGGCGCGTTTTCCTGTTTCGGTTTTTGGAGAGGCAATCCTGGCGCGCTGGTAACCTGGTGTGTTGGCCGGTATGCCTGCATGACCCCCCCGCGGGTGCTGGAGGATGGCTGCGCAGTCCTTGGTAGGGGTTGATGAGATGAGGCGCCTACGAGCTATCTGGGCCCGTTGGAACATCCGGTCGGGATACGGGTCCACCTTGTAACGGCTACATGAAAAAAATGCCACGAGGCCTCACGCAGCCGGTGCCATGACTGAAGCAACAGCGGTTCATCTGCCCGACTGTGTGGCCGGACGCCACTTACGAACCCATATCCGCACCCACACGAACCCATCTCCGCATCGATGTACCGGGTGCACATCGTCACAACTGCGGGCAATTGATTCCTTGAGCTGAGTCCCTCTTGGGGGCCATATTGAGGTTCATTTGCATGCATGTATCGTTAACAGTGTGGATAGGCTTCCAGGCCCTGCCCAAGCTTTTGTCGCGTTGTGTCCAAGTATTTGATGCTGTAGGGCACCTTTAGCCACACCTTCACCGCACCTACGCCTACGCCATAGGCCATACGAACCGAGGGTCCCAGGCGGTTGATCCTGCCAACCAAGGATCCCACCCTCATCCATTCACCCGCACATCCGTTGAGACAAAGGGTTCCGTCAGCACTCGCCACCAATCCAGCGTGCGAATCTCGATCCATCGCCTATGATCTCAACCCCACATCTCAGCAGCTAGCCTTGATCCCACGGTCCCGATCAATATCGGGGGTCAACCTCGAAATCATGCAGTCATGGACTCAGTCAGTCGGTCAACACTAGCGCAATACCTGCTGGGGCTTGCCCTGGTATACACCGTTGATCCCTTTGGGGTCCGCTGTAACGTTCGTTCATTCATTCATTCAATACAGTATCGGTCCAAGGTGCTCAACCCCGACAGCCTTGAATGCCATCCCGGGATCCCCCACCAGGCTCCGGAGACCACCGACATTTGCAAGGCCCCTCCCCGGTCCATCAACACGAAAGCGCTGACGGTGGGCGGTCACCGGTTCTTGCTGGCTCTGCATCCTGCACGTTCTGCGAGATCACTGTATACTATGTTTCCACAACTCTCGAAACGAAGCCGCCCCGCCAGTTCTGTTGACCGTTGCGAGCACAGCGAGCGCTTAGTCAGCGCTGTCTCGCGGCTCCGTTTCCAGCACGCAGTCAAGACGCTGCCTGACGCGCACAAAAGCAATGGGCCCATAAACTCCATCCAAAATCACAAAACTTGTACATGTCATACCCGTCGTGTCGAGGGCAGTACAAAAGCCCTTCGGGCCAGTGCGGCCCCCTGCGAACCCCCAAGACGGCAATGCCTTGCAGATTTGGCGCCGGTCGCGCCCGCACGTAAGGCGCAAACCACGACGCCTTGCAGCACCCTCATCGCGCTCCGCTCTTTTCCGGGATGAGGGGATGTACGGAGTCGCCAACCGCCACAACCGAATAACGGCCAAACTCCTGTCGCAACCACTCGGTGGCGGCGGCCGCCGACGGACCCTCGACAGTGCTGACGGGCGCTCCAGGTGCAGGAATGACGGGGTCCATCACTGCAGCTGCAAACCCCCCACACGCCCGCGGCGCGGCTGCGTCCGTCCCCGCCCGTCCGGCCGCCGCGGACGCCGCTGCCAGCAAGACGCCGAACTGCACCCGGCCCCCCCGGCGGCGGTACTGCGCGAGCGCAACCAGCACCTCCGAGCCGCGTCGTACACCGACCCGTGGGTCAACCTGCAGCAGCTCGCAGCGCGGGCACGTGCCCAGCACGTCCGCGCGCAGGGGTCCGACAGCCACGCTCGTCCAGCTGTCCTCGTCGTACGGCGCGAAACCCGCCACCACCAGATTCGGCCGGAGTCTGGTCACCAGGTCGTCGTCGTCGTCGTCGTCGAGGTCGGTACGGGCTCCGTCGCCACAACCGCCGCCGCCGCCGCCACGGCTGCTAGGCGGAGCGCCGCCTCTCTGGGCATGGTCCCGCAAGCGGACGCGTAGGTCCTGCATGCTCGCCTGAAGACGTGCAAGAAGGAAACACCGTACGCAGTGGGCGAGGTGGGGAGGGCATCGAAAACTGGTAGGCATTTTGATGCTGCGCTGCTGGTTGTGAGGGCGTTCACGGTGCAGGCCGGGGACAAGCGGTCCGGCTGCAGGATTCCTGTGTACAGTCATCGATCTGACCAGCCAGCCAGACAACCAGCCAGTCAGCCGGCGGTCCAGCAGACCTGAGCCCTTGCAATGGGTACCGAGCCTGCCGCCCCCTATCCCCCGCCCACATTTCAGCCTTGGAGCCCTAGAGATCTGGCAGGCGTGTTCGGCCCTTTCCCCTGCTGCCCCTGGCTGCTGGCCTGGACGCGGGCAACCTGCTCCCATGCACTCCGCCCTCTGCCGCTGCTTCCGCGGCACCATGCATTACCCAGGTATGCCCCGGCCGCCCGCCCGCCGGTCCCCACCTCAGACACCAAGAGGTACTGTCCGTCGTTGGCAAAGCCAACAGACGGCTGGGCGTCGGATCCCGCGTCACGCCCAGGGCCGCCCCGCTCCTCCGGTCTTGCCAGCACCCGCCCATCGCCCGCCGGTCCATCTTCCCGCTGCTGCTCCCGCTCCTCCTGCTGCTGCTGCTGCTGCTGCTGCGTCTGATGCGGCTGCGAGCGTGACGAAGACTCATCCTGCCTCAGGGTTGCTACTGCTGCGGCGGCCGCCGCCATTGTCGCGGTCGTCGACGATGGCGGAGCGGGCGCGCCCGCCGCGGGGCCGCCTTGACCCGTGGGTCGCCGTACCTTACGCGCGCCCGCGCGCTGCTGCACGATGCGGCAGGGCGCCCCCAGCACCCGCACGAACCACTGCCGTACGCGGGCGTCCCCGGCCGGGTCGTGGCACGCGTCCACCTGAGGTTTGACACCAGGTGGTCGTGGAACGCTCGCGTCATGGCCCCGAAACCAAACCCTCACCCAACTGTCAGCCAACCATCGCCTACCCCATCCGTGCCCTCACACCCATGGCGCCGCCGGTGTTGGCGCGGCTGCTTTGCTTCCGGCTGCATTTCACTCTTTGCCTGGCAAGTACTCGGTAATGACCGTCAGCATAGATTTGTCGCCAGGCTGGGTGTGTCTGGGTATGTTTTCATTTTAAGAACCCCGCCGTCCGGCCCTCGCCCTGCAGCCCTCCCGCCCTTGCCTTCCCACCCTCCCGCCTCCCGCCCTTGCCTTCCCGCCCTCCCGCCTCCCGCCCTCACCAAGTCGGAGCAGACCGTGTCGCCACACACTTGCACCCGCTCCGTGGTCAGCCCGGCGTCCAGACGAACCGACCCGTGGGCCGCCAGAGCCGCTAAGCCACCACCCCCCGCCGCCGTCACCGCTGTAGCGGCGGGACAAACCGCAGCAGAGGAAGCGGGAGCATCGTTCCCGCTTGTGGTCGGCGCAGGAGCCGCATCCGCCTGGACGTGGCATAAGGCCTCCGGGTGGGGGCTGTGCCCCTGGGTGCAGAGCTGGCGGCGGCGGAAAAGGCCGGGGATGGCCAGCTCCAGGGGCGGCACATCGACGCCGTGTGGCGCGACGATGGTGAGCGTCCCACGGGTCAGGTCGACGCGCGGGCGCACAAGGGCCATGCGCGGGCACTGCTTCAGCGTCAGCACCTTCCCTGGAGGGGTTGCCGGCAGGCCCAGCAGCGGCGCAGCACGGCATGGACGTAGTTGACAGATTAAGACTCCGTACAAATATCGGCAGGGAGACAAAGTTATACGGGGGCTAATGTACACTTATCCGACACTCCTACGGCGGCGCGCGCTGCCTGTCCCCGCTGGTTACGTGGGTGGGTTCATTTGGGTTCGTGATACCCCAAATCCATAGACTCTTGACCCTAAACGCTCAACCGCTAGGGCTGCAAGCCTATAACCCGAGCAGATGGCGCCGGCTTCCCCAGGCGGCCGCCACCCGAGCAGCCCTCCACGTGACGCTCTGATGTTTCGATGACGCGGTGTCGTATATTGTGTGTACAAAGCAAATTGTCGTTTCAGACACCATGGCCCCCGGGCGCAACACGCGTGAGGCCCCTCACCGCTGTCGTCCACCAGCGCCCACTCTCTGTCGTACAGCAGACCCGTGGGTCCGATGGGCCAGGCGTCCACCAGCTGGGCCGCGCAGGACTTTATGGGGTACAGCAGGATGCGGCTGAGGCGGCCCGCCTCTCCGGTGACCGACGCACCCGGTACCGGCTTGCTGCTGGGTTCAGACGAGGCTCCGCTGCGAGCAGCGACCTGCCCGCCCCCGCTACGAGGAGTACCGGCCGCCGGCGGCATCGCGCCGGGCTGGGACGCTTGTTGGCGAGGTTGCCCTGGCAGGGGCGAGGCCGTCGTCGTGGATATGACAACCGGCACGCTGGGCTGCGACCGAGATGGTCCCGCTGCGGAGGGCGCCGCCGCCGCCGCCGCCGCCGCTGCACCGGCGGCCGTTGAGGCCGCGACTGCGACGTTCTCCGACGTCCCCCAGCTCGAGCCCCGCTCCGCGACCTCCGCGACCTTGCAGACTGCCGCCGTGGTAGCCCTTGCCGCCGCCGTCGGGTACCCCTCCTTCGCCCCCTCCCGCACCTGCAGCGGCGGCGGCAACGCCGCTGCCGCCGCTGCCGCCGGCGGTCCTGTGGCGCTGCCTCTACCCGAGTTGGTCCCATCGCCACCGCTGCAGCTGCCGCCGGCGCCGCCGCCATCGTCCAGGAAGTACCTCCTGACCAGCTGCAGCAGCGCAAACACGTCCTCGAAGCTGCTGGCCGCCCCCAACGACACGCGCACCGCCCCCGTGGGCCGCCCGTCCACCAGGTCGTGGTCGTCCCAGCACACGTGGCCGGCGCTGTCGTACAGGACCGCAAGGGGACACGGCACCGACCGAGGGGCGGAGTGGAGAGCATGGGGTTGACTCTTTACGGATTTGGTGGGGGGCCATCCAGAGATGATGAAGCGGAGGCCGGGCGTGGGACGTCTTCTGAGCTTCAGCGCCAGCCCGGCAGGCGGATTTGTGCACCGGGCCTTACGACGAGGGGCACTTGGCGTCAAACTATCGGCTGCCGAGTCGCCGGGTCGTTGGGCGGTCCGCGCCGCACTGCGCCGCCGCCCCCTGCACCGCCGCCGCCACCGCCCCTCAGCGCCGCCCCATCGACCGATCGAAGCGCCCCCATCGCCCCGGCGGCCGCCGCGGTGGCTGCGGCCACCCCGGGCCCCTGACCCGCACGCGGGCGGGGCCGCAAGACGTCACCACAGCGGGCAGCGCCGCATATTACCCGCGGCACCTCCCCCGGACGGGCCCCACCCGGCTGCTGCCCGGCAGCTAGCTACCTACATAAAAGATACACACGCGATACACATCACGACCAACGACGACCCGGCCCCACCAGGCCGCCGCCTGCTGCTGACCGCCTCCTGGGGGAGGGGACACTTACTTGTGGTGGCGGATGACGTCTTCGGCCGACAGCCCCAGCCAGGTGGCGCAGGCGCCCGGGTTGCAAAAGCAGCCGACGCGCAGGTGCAGCCCGTGCATCGCCGCCAGCCGGCCCACCTCGGCGTACCCCACCCACCCGCCGTCAGGGCGCAGCAGGTTGAAGCTCAAGGTGGGGCCGTGCTCGTCAGGCGGAAGAGCGGCGGCGCCTGTGGCGGCGGCGGCGGCACACCACCTGCCGTACAGCACGCACGCTGGTGCGCCGTTGGCGTGGCGCAGCGCCGCCAGGCGGGTCGCCAGCCAGCGCGCCAGGCAGCAGCTGTGACGGTGCACGGCGGGCAGCCCGCCCAGGCGGCGCAGGAAGGCGAAGCCGTGGCGCGCGGCGGCGATGGAGGTGAAGGCGGGAGTGCCATCCTCCAGTCCGGGCGGCCCGGTGCGCCTGCGGGGCGGGCACAGCAGGGGCGTGCGGGGCAGGAACGGCCCGACATGAATTCCAACGGCGCCCGGTCTCTCAAGTCAGGGAGATTTGGGGTAAGAAACTGTAGGGATTCTCAGTCATTGTGAAGTCCAGGACAGTATAGTACAGCACATTACAATACAGCATATAACAATACAACGAAGTACAGTACAGTACAATTCAATACAGTTCAGAGCAGTACAATACAGCGCACTGGCAGCTCAGGACAAAGCAGTACAGTAAGATTTTGAACAGTACAGTACAGTAAATTGCAATACGGTACAGAAGGTCAGACTCAAGTTGTGTCAGCGGCGGCCGCAAGAATCCACAGCGGGAGAGGAGACGAAAGGCCATGAGTGCGCCATTAACTCTGCTTTCCTTCCCTCATTAAACAAGACCATCTGCGCCTCTGACCCTGCCCCGGGTGGAAGCCTCACGAGGGCTCATCGCCGCGCGGATGATGGCACCGTCGTACCTCACGTGGTACGGCCGATCCGCCACCGCCACCTCCACAGTGCCACCGCCAAAGTACGTCTTATGCGCCGCCAGCAGCGCCAGCGCCTCCTTGCGCGCCACCAGCGCACCCAAACCCGTGGGGTGGCCAAATATCTTGTAGTACGACAGCACGACAAAGTCCGCCGGTACGGCAGCGAGATCCGGCGGTGCCGTCGCGCAGGCCTTGGCCGCGTCGAGCAGCACCAGCCAACGGCCGCTGCTGTCGGCGCCGCCGCCGGCTTCACACGTCTGTGGCTGTTCCTCGCTGCCGTACGCGCCAATGCCCTGCCGCTGTACATGTCGTACGACGTCAGCCAGGGGCTGCCGATCTCCCGTGAAGTTGCACTCCGCCGGCAGCACAAGGAGGCTGTACGTTGGCTCCACTGCCGCCGCCGCGGCGTCACTGACACCGGCGACGGCCTCGCCGCTGGATGCCAAGGGTGGGCCGATGAGGTCTATCGTGGCCAGCGCTGTCGTCGGCGACTCTCCACCTGCGGGGGAGTATTGACTCGTCGCCCCCGGCTCCGCCGGCTCGCAGGCACCGCGGCTGCTCGCGGGTCCGCCGCACGCGGCCACGCCGGCTGCTGCCGTACATTGGACGATCTGTACGGCCGCGCCCGATGCCAGCGCGGGGCCCCGCATGCCCAGCACGCTGTTGTGCACCGCCACAGGATGCGCCAGGCGGCTGGCTCCGGAGCGCCAGGGGAAGCAATCCGCCACCTGGGTTGGAAACGGTGCGGGTCTGTCTTTCCGTCCGTCCGTCCGTCTGAAAACCTACCAACTTTGCCAGGGTTCCCATGTAAGGCGGTGTAGGAATAAAGCCCAATTGGCCGCGGCCGGATACCCCGACACACCCCTTGGGGACCTCGTCTTATAAGGGTACCATCGCTGCTGTGTGCAGGCATGAGAAAAGGTTTCACCCCCGGCTAGGCCGAGACCCTCACGAGCCCTGACGAGCCGCAGGTCCCGGCGGTGTATATGGCAGGGAGTCCATGTGGGTGGGCGACAGCTCATCAAGTCAGCAGTCGCTGCCCTGGGCGCGACACACGTGCAGTCTGCCAGTCCAGTCCAGTCCCCTCCCCGCTGTCGATAAGCGCCCCGCATGTCCACCGGACCCACCATCTTGAGGGCTGCGGTGGCACCGCTGGTGATCACGACGTCGTACTGTCGTCCGTCCGCGTTGAGCAGGTCCAGGGTCTCGCGACGCAGGCTCGCCAGGGCATCGGAGGCGGGGGACCCGGCGGGAGAGCTGCACGGACGGCAAGGGGGGGGCGGCCGGGGGTCCCCCGAACAAATAAACGCGGATTCTGTGTTTGCAAGCATGATGTTCCTCGATTGAGATGGGCACCTCCCCCCTGTGGAAGGTGTGTGGGCGTTTGAGGACCGTGACGTGTGGGTGGATGTGATGGCCTTTGAGCACCGTAGGGGCCCCGTCTGCAGCACAGCGTGCCAACGCGGGTGTAGTTCGGCACGTCGCACCAGTTGGATGCCGCGTGCCAACATGGCGTGCTCGACCTCAGCCGTACTGCACCGCATTCGAGCACCCTCCTCGGGCGCGCAGTGGGCGTGACACCCCAACCTTACCTATGTGGGTTGCATAAAAGCGTGGTGAGAAGCTCCTCACAGCATGCTTGCACCTGGCGCTCCGAGTATAGCGCTGCGCCAGCATAATCCAAGTACGCCTGACCGTCCAACCGTCGGAAATCCTCTTTCCGGATAGACTCGAGCTGGCCTCCGTAGCCATAATCGTGTCCGAAATCTGCCAAAAAGTTCTGTTTCTCGAAGACTACTTCCGGTGTGTTGTGCAGGAGACCGTGAAGAGGACTTAACTTCCCAATTTCACACTCAGCTCGCGACTCGCGGACTCTAGTACAATTCACAGGTTCATGCACAGACGTTTTCAA
This sequence comes from Eudorina sp. 2006-703-Eu-15, assembly GCA_003117195.1. Classification (NCBI taxonomy): domain Eukaryota; kingdom Viridiplantae; phylum Chlorophyta; class Chlorophyceae; order Chlamydomonadales; family Volvocaceae; genus Eudorina; species Eudorina sp. 2006-703-Eu-15. The sequence goes on from BDSI01000009.1 coordinate 852,867, forward strand.
CGTAACAGTATCATAAGTATTTGAGAGCTCACAAGGTAATTGCTGTGCGTCGGGAAGCGGGCCATCTGCCCCAAGCTCACGACTACGTTGTGTTGCATCAGAATGCCTGAAGATGAGATTTTGCAGTGCTCCAAACATTTACGGTGACAATCAGCAACCTGTTGTTGTCGATCCACGTGCGTCACTGGCAATCAGCCCGGCTCACTTGTACACAGAATTAGCTGGATTGAGGTGTTGCCATGATGAAACAGAGGACCGGCTTTATGTAATTAGGATAAACACAAGCAAACGCATGAATTCTGCAGCCCGTAGCCGTTGGTGGTTGCAGAAAGTACGAATAAACGTTTCACATCCACCACCTTCAGGTCTAGAACACACGAAACCGGCACACGGAGTATGCTTCGTCATACGGCTTCCCGCAGGACATGCCCGCAACGTTAGTTGATGTGCACGGATGCACAGGAGCATGTTTTCGCCCAAGTTCCTTGTACGGTCACGCGGTCCCAAGCGTTGTCGTATGGATGGAGGCGCCCCTAGCGTCCTAGCCCCAGGCGTGCCATGCCTGGTCGGTGACACGCAACCTCATTTGTACTAGTCCGAGCAGTACGGTAACCACTCGGGGTTGGCTACGGCGAGGCAGTCGTGCGCATTCATTGAGGATTACACTGGTCGTACGGTAACAAGCGGCTTGTTGCGTACTTGCGTGTGACCTCAGGCGGCTAGCGCCGTACCGGGGGTTGGAGAGGTCACGTGCCAGTTCATGACGCAACACCTGTCGTGGTGTTGCGCATGGTACCCGGTGAGAGCCTCGCTCCGGCGCCTCCGGGGATCACGTTTTCACCTCGACCATTCCTGAAACGCGTGGACACGACAGTTTCTCCACGCCGCAGCCTTCCGTCTCAGCCCCTGAGCAGCAGCCCGCAGCAGCAAGCCAGCAACGCCCCGCGCGCCACCCTTCACACGCGCCCCTGCCCCGTTCACCCGCCGAGTGATGGCTCCTGCGCGCTGGGCGCCACGCAGCCCCTCCGTCCGTTACGATCCAACACCCCGAGTGGGACGCGCTCGCTGGCTGACCGCCGCAAGCTGCTGCTGGCCTTCCCCATTTCTTCAGTGCTGCTGATTCGCCGCACACGGTATATCCGCCCTTGCACCCGATAAGAAGAAAGGATACCCCTAAGAACGAAAACGTCCCCCGTGCCGCATCTGCCCCATCTCCTCCGCCCTCGCACCCTTCCACACCCACACCCACACACGGCGATTTGCGTTGGGCGGGTTTCTATGCTGAGCACACCCTCTGGGTAAGGTAATTGCAGCGTCAGGTAGAGATTGTCATGTTGAAGTACAGCTCTTCCGCCAGCAGGGACAGCTCGCTGGGGTTCTGTTTGGCCCGGAGCGGCCGCTTTGAAATCTGTGTGGACAGCTCCAGGTCGTCCACGCGGCCCCAGCAGAGGGCATCGCCCCAGTCCGCCTCGAAGAAGTTGATGAAGAAGTGCGGGGAGCCTGCGGGGAGTCCGCGGTGGAAGCAGGCGATATGTGTTGGGGATGACGTTGGGGGATTGCATGCGAGTTTATGGGGAATTCATACAAAGGTGTCGTACAGACTCGCCCCGGGGGCTTGGTTCCATTGGCGGCAGCGGTTGAGCGCCATGCACAGCATGCACGCTTCGGTGGTTCGCCGGCACGACCCTTGGGTCGGTCGGGGACTCGGGGCGGCCATGATCGCGACTCTGTTCAAGGACTGGTACTGCGGGTATCGACTGCAGCGGGTATCGATGCATACACGCGACGCGGCGACGGATATTAAGGGACACGGTAATTGCATTCGCCATCAAGAGGTGCAGTCAGATGCAGTTAGGTTGCGTGGGCAAGAGTTCTGGCTCGTGAGGTGAGGAAAGTCCGCACCGGGTTCCCGCAGCTTCAGGACCCGTCGGCCCACACCAGGCCGCTGTCAGCAGCGCGCAACGCACCTCCCACGCCTGCCCGGCACACGTAGCCCGGCGGGATCTTCCGCTTGGGGTCTGCCGGGCCCGGGTGGCCCTTGGCGGGGTTGCCGAGGTAGCAGCCTGCGTGCACCCAAAAAGGGGAGGCGCGGGGGCAGGAGCACTCAACGCATTGCCCAGCAGCACGGGCGTGTTCTGGCAAAGATCCCGCTGCTCTACAAACACAACGGGTCCTGCGTAAGAAACCTTCCACGTCAGTCCATCGCTGCCACTCCCTGAGATGCAACCTCCAGCCCAAGGGCGACGCGCCGCGCACCGTCCGACCCTCGACGTCTGCCGCTTCTGTTCGCGGGGATCCCAAACCTTCCCATGGCAGGTTGTCCGGTTCACGTCTGGATCGCTACTCTGTTGTCCCCGCAACTTACCCTCTCGGCTGCCGCTGCAGCAGTTCCCCCGGTACCCCGACACCACACCGACACCACACCGACACCACACTGACACCACACCGACACCACACCGACACCACACCACGAAGTGTTGCTGCCGGCCCCCTGCGCATCCGCCTTCGGTGTGCGGTCCTCCCCCGTGCCCATCAGGGCCTACCGCATACTCCACCCCAACGCACCCACCCGACCCAACCCAACCTGCTCCGACCCCGCTAGGCTTTCACCCACCCACCCCAACTACCCACCCGGGTTAAGCAGAATACCCTGTATCCCGAAGTCCTCTGCTCGGTACAGCTTGCAGCCGCCGCAGCCGCCTCCCCGCTCCGACAGGATCAGCACCTCCCGCCGCAGCTCCCGCACCGTCTCCGGCGCGAGCTCCGGCATCAGCGTGATCACGATGTCGCCGACCGTGGTGTGGATGGTCAGCTTGTTGTACTTGTCGTACGCTTGCGCCACGACTGCTTCGTCGTACACCAGGCCAGAGGTCCACATGGCGGGGCCGGTGGTGGGGCGCGGGGTGTCGGGCGGCGGCAGCGTGGGCTGGTGCTTGAGCCAGCAGTCACCGTAGTGCACGCCGCAGCGCTCCTTGTCGCCGCAGTATACCCAGGTGTTGCAGGTGGTGCTGTTGACGCCCTTGTCGAGGCCGCCGCGGGCCGCGGTGGCGCGGTGCGCGTAGCACGCGGCGCAGCACTCGCCCTCGCTGCGGGGCAGTGGGTGAATACAGCGGACACAGCAAGCCCAGAGCAGTGGGTGAGAGCGAGGTGCGGGTCCGGGAGATGTCGGCACGGGGCGGAGGAGGTGGCGTACACGGGCGGATCGCGGATGGCGAGCCCGTGTGTCCAGGGAGGGAGGGTTCAGGGCTCTGGGACCCCTGGCACGGCCGCAAGCACCCCGTTTGCGTGCCAACTTGGCGGCTGTGGCGTGGCTTCAAGGATCCCGCGCTGCCCTGCCCTGCCCTGTGTCGCGACGTCGACGTGCCTCGTTTCCGCACGTCCCCATGACAGTGTACCGCAGGGCCAATGCCCATCCCCGGGTGCGAGCTGCGTTGCCCGAGTGCTTCGCCGTAGGGCAGAGCGACACCGGCGCCGCACCTGCGGGTCTTGTGCGAGTCGCCCCAAATCAACGGATCGCCCCAGTGCTCGATGTTCCAGTAGACATTGCATTGCAGGCCCGCAACAGCAAGCGACTCTATGCTGGCAACGGCCTTCGCCCGCTGTTTGTCCTGGTCATCAATCTCCAAGAGCTCTGTTCGGGGCTGGACCGCAATTGACTGCGCAACAGACGGCTGAACGTTGCATGTTGTCCTATGCAATAATGCTAGGGATGCACCTGCTAGGATCACAGTGAAGCCTGTTACAACTGAGCTGAGCCGAATTCGCATTGGTGCAACGGACCGGTTTAACGCAGTATCTACAATGTAACACTACAAAACAAAGTAATTGAGAAATTATAGAAATAGGCCTTGAATGTGCTTGATGGTGCGCAACGGAGACGTCCAACTACTGCTTTGCATCGATGCAAGCATACCATGCACAGTTACCCAAAACACGGCTACAACTCGTGCAGAAGGATAATGATTTATGACCCAAAAAGAATTATCTGGTTTGTTGGGCCTTCCGTCAACTAAAAACTCTGCTGAGTAAGGCTCGCTTGCAAGCCTGGAAGGTGCAAGCCAAGGCTTCAGATCCAAATCATTTGCAAGTTTATGGTCAACAGTGTCTTTGTGTTGCGCCATTATGGCTTCTATGAACTGCGTTGGACCTCAGGAAGTAAAATTCTCGGTTTGACGGTCTTCGCCAAATGCCATCTATAGACCATATGTGGCATGCGCAGTCGGAATTAGGGTCTTAGATAGTTTTGAGTATGGTTAGCGTACTTGGATGCGGTAAGGGCCCAACAGCTCACGCGGAGCCAAGCCGTGCTTTCTCAGACCAATAGGTCAGCCAACCACACTCTTGGCGTGCTACGGTGCTACTGTAGAAGTGGTGAATTGCGCTCCTGTCACATCGTCACGGCTATATGACGTCCTACGTTACCTGCCGTATCGCACATGCTTTGTCAACTGATCTTGGCATCGGCATTGGGGACTCGAGAGACAGGCATGCCCAACCGGTCCCGGACGAAACGTTGAAGAACGCGCAAAGGGGATTAACTTCGAATAGGGACTGGACCCTGAACTCAGATTCCACCCAAAGACCCAGTGAATGGCGTGCTCTGCACCTCATGAACACCCCCGGGTGTCACCAGTTCTCTGCAGTACAAGAGTACGCAGTACAAGAGCCCTTCCGTGAACACCTCAGCCCCCCGGGTCTTGCATCCCTCGGCAGTCCGGCACGTCGATAGCAAGACGCTAAGGTTGGTCGGCGGCAGCAAATCGAAGGACAACACCGTGAAGTTGATGTGCGAACCCACAGTACAGACAACCGCAACATCAGCTCCGCAAAGAACTCCGATGCACTGACCCGGACGTCCCTCCGTCCGGCTACCCAAGCCAGTGCAGCGGACCCGGACTGCTGCAACGCAACGCCGCACGCCTGCTGGCTGCGGTGACGCACCCCCGCCTGCACCGCACCCGGCCCCCGTCCCCCGCCTACGTAATTCGATACGTTAGCCCTCATCCGCACTGCCTCGCAGCCGGCAACCGCGCTGTAACACCGCAGGTAACGCTGGAAGGCCTGCAAAGCACGTCTACAGAGACACCTTGGCATCCCCAGGGCTTGGTCTATCCCAAGTGGGGCCGTGCCCGGCAGCGCTTCGACCCTCATGACCGCCCGAACACAAACGAAATCCAGTCACTTCCAGGAACCGTTTTAGTCATTACCGGCAACCGCAGCGCTGCTGCGGCCGCTGCTGCTGCTCCCGCCGCCGCCGTCGACGACCCCGCCCTGCGTGGCGTTTAGCGCCGCCGGCTCTCCGCCGCGCGGCAGCGGCAGCGCCAGCGGCACCTCCCCGGGCTGCGGCCGTTTGAAGTCCCGCAGCTGCATGGTCACCTGCCAAGCCTGGCCGGTGCGCCAGGGGTGGTCGGCGTCCGGGTGGGGCTCGGGCGGGTCGGCGGCCAGGTGACTGCGGCGGTGGCGGACCTGCGGGCGGTGGGCCCCGAGGGCAGTCAGCATCACAGGGGCGAGTCTGTGGGCCAGACTGCGAACTAAATAAAGTGAATGAAGCGAACACACCACATCGAAAATGATGAAGCGAACACACCACATCGAAAATGATGAAGCGAAAACACCACATCGAAAATGAAGCGAACACACCACATCGACGACCGAGCTGGACCCCTCGTTTCTCACACACGCACACGCACACACACGCACAGACATAGATGCGGTGGTTGGGGTGATAGGGTTTTGGGGTTATTATTAGGATGTTACAGCGGACCCCGCGGGTCATCGGTGACAGCCCCGGCGACAGCCGAGGCTTCCTCACCATACACTGCCTAAATGAAGTAACGCCACCATGGCGCTCCGGACAGGCTCCCCAAGTGCACCGAAACACTCCCCGGGCCCACACTACCAGGGAACCACCCCGTTCCTGAGAACCAACCATGGCAAGGGATAAAGCCCGCTCAGGGGGAGTTAGCCACCATGGCGCCCCTATTAGCGAACCACCACCCCCACCAAGGCGGGGTCACTTCTCCAGCGGTGGCCCGTAGTCTTGGAAGGCCACGGGGGCTCGCGAGTCACCATTCAGGGGCCTGCCCGTTTTGGGGTGATAGATCGGCGGCTACACCCCTCCGCAGCTGAAGCGTGCTTCGGTAATAACCGCCCCCGCCAGTGCCAGGCCAGGCGAGATGGCCACACACACACACACACACATCCACACACACGGCGGGTCTCTTATCTATACATACACCCTGATGGCTGACGCGCGACGGTCACGTCCGTACGTACCGCCTGGCTGTCCACCCCGATGTCCCGGTCCCTCGCCTCCAGCTGCTCGGGGGGCAGCTGTCCGTCCGCCACGTAGGCCATCATGAGCTGGGGGGGGCCCAGGGGCAGCGGGTCGCCGCGGTCCACCTGCCGGCGCGGGCGGCCGTGGGGACCGACGGCGGGCGGGCGGCAGAGCTTTGGGGACACTGGGGGCACTTGGGTACACAGCGCGGGTTGGCTGCGCAGCCGGCGGGCTGTCGTTGGGGTCGACCTAGGTCCCCAGCCGTTGTAGTTACGGCAGGTGATCGCTTGCCGTGGGTATTCGGAAAAGGGAGGGGTTCAGAGGAACATCGAAAGTGTGCTGCCGGGCAAGCGCCCCGCCGCTGCCGGGCACGGCGCGATGCTCGTCAATGATGCACAGCAGATACATACACACACGTGGCCTGTCGGAAGCGCAGTTGCGGCGTTCGGCCTTGAAGCGCCTTCCCCCTACCCCTCGCTCCCCCCCTCCCCCAGCCGCTGGCGGCCCTCTAGTGCCACGTAGCCTTGCCGTTGAGGTCCGCTGGCCAGCAGGGGCCTTACCTGCCACGTGTGCCAGACCTTGCCGTACGTGTTGATGACCTGGCGCATGTCGGCGTCCTCTGCGGCGGCAGGCACGCCGGGAGTCACCAACATGCCGGACTGCACCTGTACGGGGCAGGTCGGGGGACGGTCGTCCCATCATGCTACTGTCGCGTCAGGTCTTAGGTGGCGCCTTGGCGGGCTGGGAACCCGGCAATCATTTGATTGGCAGAGGGATCCCCGCTGCGGTCCTTCCCTGGACATGTGGACGTACCCGTACCATGTAACAAGGACACACACACACACACACAAACGCACATGTGGACGTACCCGTCGTGCGGTCACCCGTTCACTTTGGTTCAGCGCCTGTGCCGCATTGTGGTCTTTATGAGGGCTGCCTCATCACGACCGGCCGTTTGAGAGGATCACCCAAAGCCGAATCAGCTGAGTCATGACTAACCCAGTGAGGGTGGAGCATAAAGAACCTTGACGGGCTTCATTCAGCAAGCGACCAGCTCATGGAGAGACGTGGAGTCATGTGGAGCGTTACATGGTGGACCCGGGTATCCACCCGGGCGACCCGCAGGGCTGATGAACGAATGAGTGAGCGTGACAGCACCAAAAGGGCTAATGGCGGCAGTCCGGGCCGCAGCCCCATAGTTACACGTGGCCGGGCATTTACACGTGCTGTTCAAAAAACACATCCAACGAGCTGCTTCTGTTGCACTTGAGGAGGTCTGCCGTACGACGTACCTCGTACACGTGGCTGTGCCAGTATTTGCGCTCCTCGGCCGGAAGGGACTGCCGCCGTGACCCGCACGTCCGGTGCGCAGCGCACGGCAGGGCGCCGGCGACGACGCGGCGAGGTGTTGAAATAGAGTCAGGCAGTGAGGCATGGCAACGGCAGGAACGGGGTGGGCTTTATGGGGGGTACTGCGAACGTGGGACACCAACCAGGCTGAATGCTTGTGTTGCGGGGCGCGGCGCAACCACGCAGGCAACGATAAGTGTGCGCACTTGTGCGCTCGGCACTCGGCGGACCCATGGGTCACTTTGCGCCGACGCTCGTACCCGCCTCTGGGCCCCTCCCGACCGCACCTCGAACAGCCTGCGCGAGATGATGTACTCGATGCCGATGAGACGGGCGTCCGGCCGGTCGCTGTCGTACAGCACACACTGCACGGGAGGGCGGGAGACATGCGGGGGACAATGACACCCAAGGTGGCGGCGATGACGCGGCAGGTTTGCTTCGGTGTCCGGCTGGGTGGGGTCATGGCCCGGTGTGCTTTTGTGTGCGGCGTTGAGGTGTGGAGGTGTCTTGCCGCCTTTGGCGGTGGGGCCTGCTGGGGCTTGCCCTGGTATACACCGGTGATCCCTTTGGGGTCCGCTGTAACGTTCATTCATTCATTCAGGTCGAGGGGGGTCTGGTCAGGATCCGAGGTTTTAGAGGTTTCGCAAGGTTGGGGACAGCACGTAAGACCATGTAGCGTATGCCTTCCGGCAACTACGCATGCACGCGCAAAAGCGACGGAAAGCCCGACCCCGCGGATACCCGCACGCCCTTGCCCTACGCCGCAAAGAGTGCATCCCCGGCCGCCCTGCAAGCCCAAGCGTGCGGTGCATTGAGCCCCTGCCCGCCATGTACAGCGGCTGCTCTTCACCCACCCAGGCCACCACCCGCCCACCCATCCCACCCGCCCACCCACCTGCCGCATCTCGCCGCTGCGGTGGGCGCAGTAGTGGTGAGCCCTCACGGGCCGGGTGGCGTCATGGGCGTACCTGTGCGAGGGGTCCCACCGCCATGAGCGGTGACAGGGCAGGGCAGGGCAGGGCAGGGCAGGGCAGGGCAGGGCAGGGCAGGGCAGGGCAGGGCAGGGGCAGGGCAGGGCAGGGCAGGGCAGGGCAGGGCAGGGCAGGGCAGGGCAGGGCAGGGCAGGCAGGGCAGGGCAGGGCAGGGCAGGGCAGGGCAGGGCAGGGCAGGGCAGGGCAGGGCAGGGCAGGGCAGGGCAGGGCAGGGCAGGGCAGGCAGGGCAGGGCAGGGCAGGGCAGGGCAGGGCAGGGCAGGGCAGGGCAGGGCAGGGCAGGGCAGGGCAGGGCAGGGCAGGGGGGGGGGGGGGGGCAGGGCAGGGCAGGGCAGGGCAGGGCAGGCAGGGCAGGGCAGGGCAGGGCAGGGCAGGGCAGGGCAGGGCAGGGCAGGGCAGGGCAGGGCAGGGCAGGGCAGGGCAGGGCAGGGCAGGGCAGGGCAGGCAGGGCAGGGCAGGGCAGGGCAGGGCAGGGCAGGGCAGGGCAGGGCAGGGCAGGGCAGGGCAGGCAGGGCAGGGCAGGGCAGGGCAGGGCAGGGCAGGGCAGGGCAGGGCAGGGCAGGGCAGGGCAGGGCAGGGCAGGGCAGGGCAGGGCAGGGCAGGGCAGGGCAGGGCAGGGCAGGGCAGGGGGCAGGGCAGGGCAGGGCAGGGCAGGGGGGGGGGGGGGGGGGGGGGGGGGGCAGGGCAGGGGGGGGGGGGGGGCAGGGCAGGGCAGGGCAGGGGGGGGGGGGGGGGCAGGGCAGGGCAGGGCAGGGCAGGGCAGGGCAGGGCAGGGCAGGGCAGGGCAGGGCAGGGCAGGGCAGGGCAGGGCAGGGCAGGGCGCGGAGGACCCGTGCACGCCACGTTTGCGCCACCACTGCACCACACCACCGCTGCGGCGCAGGCATCCCGACGCACGTCTCGTGGGTGTAACAAAGACACGGCGCGTCCCCTGCGGCTGCCGCTGCCCCGCAGCATAGCATCTTAGCATGGGATGCACCGGACATCCGAACCTATAGGCCACGAGCTCCGTCGTCTGTCCTTCTGTTAAGCACCGTCGAGCCCCCGGCATGCGGCTTGGCGGGCTTTCAGCCGCGGCCACGTCATCCACCACGCGCCACTGAGTGAGCATCCACCACCAACCAACCACGCGCATGGTAGTACAAACGTACGAGCATCGGTCCGTCTCAAAATGCAATCCCCGGCTGCTGAACAGCTGTATCCCGTACGGATGCCGTACGAATTGAACGTACATGTGGTAGGCGCAGACGTGCTGGTGGATCCTGCCGATGGGTCCCCGCGACTGGAGCAGACTGCAGCCGGCGTCCAGGGCCCGGCTCAGCAGCGACATGTCTTCATGGTCCTCTGGCCCGGGGACGACGACCCTGGACGAGTCGGCCCCTGCGCCAATGTGCCGTCAACGCACACACACAGTCACACACATGCACGTTGGACGACAAGACGCAAACATCACCCGTCGTCAAGAAGGCCGTCCCGTGACTCACAGACGCTGGGGCTCAGAGCGGCTCTCGACCTCAACAATTGACGTGGAACGCCGGGAAAAGGTATGAAAGATGAAATCATTGATGCCAGCAGTGTGCATCTCCCGGCCCACTCTTAAGTTGTTGATGAACTTGGTCGGTCGGTTTGCCGTTGGGATACCCCGTGGCTGCTGCTTCACGTGTCCGTAGCCATCCCTAGCGGACGCCCACTGAGGGCAGTGAGCTTAAGTGTCTTTAAGGCCTCACACGCAAGACATGCGTGTGGCGGAGAAGCGTTTTGGACACACCAGCGCTCTGGGAGTCATGAATGTAGCCGTCATGCGAGCTGAGTATTGGATGACGGGGCGAAGAGACGCGCGCCACTCACCCGCGCTGAGCTGCGGTTCATTGGACACCACGTCGCTGTCCGCTTGCGGCGTTGGAGGCGATGACCCGGTCTGGCTGGATGGCAGCGTGTGACCTCTCGGGCCGGAGGGCTCAGCTGTCGGCCTCAAGAACGTGTTTCCCACGCCTCGACCGTCGCGTTTAGCTGCCGGGTAGCTGTCCATCCCGCGTCGCGTCACAGTCGTGTGGCGCCTGGAGCAATTTTGAACTGGAGGCGTAAAGCCACAGCTGATTATCGCGCAACGAAAGAAGCTAGATGTGATGTTGAAGGACGTGACGTGTTTCCGAGGAAAGACTATGCAGGAGCAACTTCAAATGCATCGGAACCACGGGTCCGTGGGGCAAAAGTCAATCGGACCTGCAACGCTTCCGCGTCCGATAAATGGCAGATTTACTGATCTGGCTATTGAAAAAAGGTAGCGGTCCTGATTGTATTACATCACTCGTGCCCTACGTTGTACCGTACATCAGATGTTGCCTGCCCAAATGCAAAAATGCATTGCCGTGTCCAACACTAAGGCATGCAGGCGCCTGTACAAGTAGCGTGATGATATCCACAACGGAAATTGGTTAGGTCATGATGGGGCCGAGCCGTTGGCTTGGCTACTGATTGGCGCCCAGCACCTGATACCCAAAGTTTTTTTTGCGTGGGCAGACGCTTCCTTTCTTCCTGCACATTTTTGGCATTGGTTGCGCAGTCAACTTGAGCAACAGTTATTTGACCCATACTTCAGCAACTACGCTAATGGTTACATTTTGTAGCGAGCCCCCAAAATTTTATTCTCTTAAGCAAAGAGCCGCGCTGTTAATCCAAATTGTTCGACAGCGCTGTTACCAACGCCTGTAACAGACACGCGAACTATGCGTCGGGCACTCCGATGGATTCCCTTCGGCTTGCTAGCATTGATGTTGAGTGGCGCGGCAGCTGAGAACTTGATTGCTCAGATTGATAAGCCCGTACTGGACGACGATGACTTCGTCGTCGCGCTGGCATCGGCAACCAGTCGGCTGGCGCTCGCGCAGGCGACTCGCGCCTTCCGCGCCGGCATGCGAACCCTCATCATGACAGACAACGAGACCATGGTGCCTCACCTGAACAAGGTGTACGGCAAGTACCGTGAGGTGTACGAGTATTTCCCTGATGAGCATGACCCCGACGTGCACAAGTGGCACGCCAAGAACCCCGGTGACTATCGCGCCGCGGTCGCACCCTTCGCGGCCCACCGCGCCTTCGGCGACAATTACAAATGGTTGCTGTACGGCGACGACGACACGGTGTTTTTCATGCCAGGCGTGCGCAAGCTGGTGGCACAGTTCGACCCCGAGCTGCCCATCGCGCTCAGCGACAACCTGTGGTACGACGCTGGCCACCCTCGTCTGGAGGCCTTCCGCTGCCTCCCCTGCGGCTTCAACACCTCCCGCCTCCCGTTCGTCCAGAACGCCACCGGCTACATCCCCCGTGCCGCCTGCCCCTTCTGCACCCCCACCGAGGCCTGCCCGCCCTCCGCGCCAGACTGCACCATCGGCGGCGGCGCGCACGGCGGCGCCGGCATGATCTTCTCCGTGGGCCTTATGCGCAAGCTGCTGTACGACGATGCCCTGGGCTGCATGGAGAAGATCTTCCACTGCTCCGGAGGCGACTGCCTCGTGTCGCAGTGCATCTGGCGCGCGGGGTACGGCTTCACCGACCCGGGGACTTCCCTCCTGTACGAGGATCCGTACTCGCACATCCTCTTCGACAGCCTCGCCAGCCGCTGGTTCCTGCGCCACCCCATCGAGCAAGTCTACCTGGGCAACTGCGACGAGGTGTGCAGCTTCCTGCTGCGCAACGCGGTCAGCTTCCACTTGCGCGGCAAGTCCTACCCCAGCTTCCTCAAGGCGGCGGCGGCCGTGTTCGGTCTGGTGGAGTCCCACGCCGCGGCCACCGAGTTCCTGGACCTGCTGGAGGACACGGCCAGCAGGCCGCCGGCGCCGCCGCGCTCAGCAGCAGCGGCGGCGGCGGCGGGAGCACCCAGGGGGGGTCCGTCGGCGTTCTCAGGGCTGGCGGAGGGGCTGACGGAGGCGATGGCGGAGGCTGGGGCGGTCGGGGTGCAGGGAGAGCTGTGAGGCGACAGCCCACGCTGGACGAGGGGCTAGGGGCACGACGGGCGGTGGGGTGTGTGTGATGCAGACCCACGGAGTGAAGTGAGAGGACTGCCAGTTCGAGTGTCCAAGGGATGGGGTGTGATTACCCCTCACCCAGCCCGAGATCGCGCGTGTCTCAGGGATCGCGTGCACGCGGGTGGGTGTACAGTGTAGGAAGGCCACCCTCGCGTGGCTGTTTGAACGCGTGGCGGACACAGCGTTACATGCTGGAGAGGTACCGGGTGGACCAGGTGGTGGGGGGGCGGGGTCCGGATTCCGGGACGGGTGGATGGGTGAGAAAGGGTGAGAGAAAGGGTGATTGTACCTTGGCTTTGCTGACAACCTGCAGGGACGCGGCAGGGACGGCGGGCACCAGGGCGTCGCGGCCACGGAGCGAGGCCGCAGTGCGGCCGCGTGGTAGGCATCTGGTCGGTGCGGCCTTCCGGGCGGACCTGCAATGGGGCTCGCGCTGGACGACACTCCCAAGTTGACCTGGATAGCAACGGCGGCGTTTGCAAGGCGCATTCGACGGAGGTCACGACGCCCAGCTTTTGGATGTACCGTACTAGCTCCTCCTAACGGAATACGGATGGGTGGATGCGGCGCTCGAAATGCACATGTGACCGGCAGAACGGATGGCAGGGCGTGTCCTTGACTCGTTTGTGAGACTCGACGTGAATGATGAGGTCCACGTCACGCTGCACGAGCCCGTCCCTGTGAGAACGGCCGCTGCCATACCGGCATGCGATGTCATGAATGGATGAATGAATGAACGTTACAGCGGACCCCAGAACCCGGATATGATGTTGAGCGGGGGCCCCAGCCAGGGCCCTGTACGCCCACCAGGTAGGCCTGTTTGTGAGCCGGATAACTCCAGCGCGGAATGTGATGCTTGCCAAACTTAACACGGACAACACAAATGGTTCATGCTGGGCGGTACCCGTGCCTCCCGGTCAGTTAGCCGGAACGGCAAATCTGTGCCACCCGGACAGCTTTGGTACGCGAATGGACCACGTCAACATCACCCGTTCCCACCAGCGTCGCAACAGCCGTACGCCAGCCAGAGCGGATGCCGCGTCAGCAGGTCCCTATCGACCCATCCGGGCATGACCGCTATGATGACTCCATACATGCTTCCAACGCCTGGTGACACCCGGAATGCTGACCTGGTGCGGGTTTTCCTCATTTCGCGGTTGCGGCTTTCCCAAAATGCGGCTGTGCGGCCCCAATCCGCTGCCCGAGAACCTCCTCTGCATCGCGCGACTGGATCGCACATGGACACAGCCCTCCCAGCTTCAGTCAAACTCATCCTCCAACGCCGGGACTGTGCTGCACCGCTCTTAGCCCTCCGGGCGCCTGTTCCGCGCAGATTCAGCAGATTCAGTGGAGACCAATGAAGCCCGGGGGCGGAGCTCGCGGTCGCTGCGCCATGGACCGTCATCTGGCGGGTCATGACTTGTTGAGCGCGCTGATGTACAGCACTGCGGTCGTCGGGGTCGGGGAACATGCGGGGGCGAGGGAAAGGCGCAGAAGGATGAAGGTGGTGCACACCTTAGGATTTAGGAACCGGTGCTACTACCGTACAACGATTGCGATAGGTGCGAAAGACTGCAGCCATGCCGAGCGGACGGAGCTCCAAACCTCAAGAGCTGCACTGCCAGTCACCTATCACTGCACATGCCTCGTGGATGCCACCGGCATCGCCATGCCCTTACCATTATTCCCTCTGATGAAAGCATCTCCGTACTTGTTTTTCAGTTGCCCGTTCACGTACTCCTGTACGAGCGCAGCGAGACCACAACACGACCCCAGATTCAGCACTGCTGTGCGACGTGTCCTTGTGTTTCGTTCGGCAGGGTCGTGCCGAGCTGGGCTGGCAGCGACATGGTAAAAATAGTTCCCTGCCCAATCATAAGACTGGGAAGAACCAGGGGCTGGCAGGTCCCAAGGTACCCCTATCCTGCATAACCTGCCCTACGTCCGCAAACAACCCGTGAAATACCACAGTTCACCACCCCGCACACATATAATCAGAACCAGCGTTACATGAGGACAGGTGCTTGCAATCAAGCACGTGCCTTGCCAAGGCATACCGACGGGCGACGGTCAAACCTCCGCTCTTAAATTCACCTCCGTTTGCTCCATTGCGATATTCATGTAGCCATCAAGACACGCAAGTATCCCTGCGCGTCACACGCAAATGCAACGAGGGACGGTTGTAACCTCTCGGGAGAAGCGGACTAGGGAAAACGATACAATCGTTTGATAGACACCATGACGTGAGTGCTCGATAGAGTGGTCTTTCATTCGCACCGTACACCGCTTTGAGGTGCACCTGCAGCGGTCACTTCATTGCTATTGTCTTCGGTGCCAGGCGTGGCAGGCAAAACACACGCGAAGCTGAACTGCCCGGCCGAAGCCCAACTCACCTCGGTAATCAACTCCCGAGTTCAGCTTTACAAGTACGGGCTTGCCCTTAATCGCTTTTAGGAACTCCGCTGGCGTCTGCACCGCAGAGCATGCGCGCGTTTTTGGCTCTCGCCAGCACCAGACGTGCAGATCAAAATCGAAATTGACCGAACGCTGATCAATATTCATAACTTTACCACCACAGCATTTGACTTACCTTGGTTACGCCGGTAGAAACGCCGGCGTCCGCCATGGCTCACACAAATAGCTAATTAATTGATTGCAAAAGATATGCTTGCGGCTTGAACGTTTCTGTAATAACTTTCTACAGCAATTTGTCGGGTGCAATTCTGCGAGAACGATAAGAACTCAATAACTTGCGTTGCCTTCTCTGTCGATTGTACTTGCAATGTGGCCAGAACTGCTAAACTGATCTCTTTTGCTGACTGTCTGACTTCAAGCTGCTCCGGAACTGGTTCTGGAGTCATGGACAGTACTTCCCAGAGCCGGTACTTCCTTCGACACCTCGATCTCCTCACCATGTTACACAGCTGGATACGAAACAGTCTTACGTCACAGATCAGCACCACCTTCAGCCCGCTTGCTTCCACCGAACATTTTCCCCATCACGTTCTTGGCGCCCTCCATGACCTTGGCCGCCCCCTTCTTGATGCTCTCCGCCGCTTGTGATGCGGTTTCCTGCAGCTTCGCCACAGTGTCGCTCGAAGTTCCGGACGACGGCTCATCCGCACTCGCGGGCTCCACATCCTCCGGTCTCCCTTGGCCAGGGGTGAACTTATCCATCCCGGTCTCTGCAGCCACCACCAGGAAGGGAAGGGAGGGGACACGGAGACACGGCTTTCAAACAGGGAGCGTCTATGATCCTACAGCAAATGTTGAGAGTGGCACCCCTGGTGCTGAAGCTAATGGCCAGATAGCGAGCCATGTAATTGTGAAGTAGGCCAGTACCGTCACCCTACAGCCCACCTGCGAGAATCCGGTTGAAGTCCGCGTCATCGCCGTACAAGTCCTGCATCTCTGCGAGCTCCTCCATCATGGTGTCGCGGCTGTACATGGTTCCCGACAGGCCGTTGGCCTCCATGTCTCGCATCATCATGATGTTTCGGAGCTCGTCCTCATCCAGCGGCTCATGCGCCTCGCCGGCAGGCCGCCCCTGCGCACATTCGGGAAGGGCGATCGTTTCTCAAGGGCGTGGCGGGAGGAAGTGAGGTAACGAGTATGATATGAATGAATGAATGAATGAATGAACGTTACAGCGGACCCCAAAGGGATCACTGGTGTATACCAGGGCAAGCCCCAGCAGGCCCCACCGCCCAGGCGGCAGGATACCTCGAGGTGTGAGGTACATGCGGATTTGCGCTCACCGGTGGCACAGGTGGAGCCTTCTTGATGCATGCATCGGTTGCGTCGTAGCACATCCAGTTGGTGATTGCAGCGCGCTTCTTGCCCTTGTAGAGCATAGCGCTTAGGTCCGTCAAGTCAATGTCCTCCGCGATGAGCTCGCAGGCCCGCGCTATTGTCCGGCACTCGCTCTTGCACTTCCCCACCTGCAGGAAGGGGACGTACAGCAACCAGATGGTTGTCTGCCCGTACGCTGGCCGCAGGCTCTCGCCCAGATCCACCACCCACCATGCCTGTATCTTTCAGCTGAAGGGCTGACCCTTGCTCGACGATATCGTGCATCGCGATCCAGTCTCCCGCGTTCTGATCGGGATTGCACATCCTTTCCAGTCTTTCCAGGATGTCAGCTTCTCTAATCTGCATGTCAAAATACAGTATGATTTTTGAAAGTTTGCGATGCTGTAACTTTTTTCGTCGGGATCATACCTTCTTGCTACCCGCAAGCTCGCTGAGGTCCTTCACGATTCTCCCTGTCTCCTTCGCCATTGCTTCGCAAACCTGACATTGAATATATTTTATATCATCCTTGTTGACGGGTGCTTTCGGCTTTGGCCGTTTGGGGCCTCCGAATTGCGCGGACGCGACGGCTAGTATCGCTAGCAGCACAAACGCAAGCAGCTTGGCCATTTTCAGCGTACAAGGACAACTTGCAATGTCGAGGATTCTCATGCAATTGCTCGGGGCTCGCCCGTGGGGTTCGCCTTCTAGACGTCCGTACCCAACCGTCGAAGGTGATGTGTCCCATCCTCTGTCCATCGGCATTCACCGTTTCCCATCCTAAAATGCATACGCGATCGACTTTACTGGCTCATGGGAACACACCGGCCCAGTGAAACACAGTCGCGCAAGCGAAGGAATCCAGTAGTACATAACTGCGCCGCACCGGACAGGGCAACACGGCCGTTGGCGGTTAGCCGCGGCGTTCGTACTGTGGTCGTCCTAGTTCGGAGGGCGTCATGAGGTACTGCAGGTGCCTATCTCTGCTCACATCTCGAGGGCAGTGGACAGCAATTGACACCTGAGACCGGCCCGGCCCTGACCAACCCGCGACCCGGATGCGCCGGTAACCCCATTCATCGTCGCGCTCTTACATGCCGCAGTGCGGTGTTGCGTGTCAGCTGCCAATCCGGATGGTCGGGAACCCCTGTGGGCTCGTTAGATTCTGAGCGTCTGTATGCCGCTGCCGTATTGGCTTTCTCTTACGTCGTCCGCACAAGCGCTGGGGCGGGGTTCCCGGTCAGGTCGCAGTCGGAAAGTTACAGCTTGTCACCGTCTGTTGCTGCGGCGTGTCGCCCCGTGCCAGGGTGTGTGAACTCCCCCGGCTCGGGGAACACCAGGCGGCCGCAGTTCCGCAGTTCCGCCGGGACACCCGCGCCTCCCTCAGCTCACCCAAGCTCAAATGCTTGACATCCTCGGGGTCACGCTATCGCGAAAAAAACGGAAAAATTAGTACCTGGCACTGCAAAAATGTTTGCACTCCAGCAGACTGTTTTGCTGCGCATGTCCTTTCCATCTTGCAGGTTGGACTACCTGTAGCGCGCTTCTTCCCTGTCCCAGGCTGTCCCTCATTCCCTCATCGAACACAAAAGTTCCTTTGATACGGTACCCCTCCTCTCACGCCCCTTTCGGCAAAACTGCTGACTGCCTGCCATCCGTTGCAGAGAGGTCAGCGGTTATGCGGGTCTCGCACAGCTGACGCATTCCGACCGCGCAGGGAATGGGACTGACCCGGCGCGCCTGTCCGCAAGTCTGAGGGATTGGGTTCTACACCCACACAACAGCACAATCCGCCTGCTGCCATACCAAGCGTTGCAAGCGCACCACGCACCCGATGTTTGAGATGGCAGCTACCATACAACAGCAGCAGCAGCAGCTGCAATAACGACGTAACAACGACGACAGAAACCTTCAACTTATTACCGCTACCGCACATGACCCGGTTCCGCGGGCCTTAGTTATGCCCCTGACGGCTCCGCAACGTCTGACCCCGCACGACTACAGCCTGGATCCAGGTCCACCACTGGCATGGCCATCTCGCTCCTGAGTGTGCGGCTGTCGAACGGGACGCAACCAACCCAGCCGGTGCCCGCAGTGGCCTCCAACGACAACCACTCAACGCATTACCTTCGTCACTTCTTACACCATAGTACCGTAAGCTGTTTAGAGCTGTCCTTCCGCCCGTGCTGCCCAACTACGGTACTCCTACGCGCTCGGCGCTCCATACCCCGTCCTGATGCACAGCCCGCTCCTGCGCAGCTTCCTTACACACGCCTCCAACACCTGGCATGCGTCTTGTCTACGGTACAGATACATCATCGTCGGCGGGCGATGGCCACCCGATGGCCGTCGTCCGCGTCACCCGACGAAACCCCAAGGCGCCTAAACTGAAGTGAATCGCCCCAACATACTCCGACGATCTATCTACGTCGTCACCACAGCGAGCTTACGGCCGGAACACCGAGATGATGGAGATGTCCTCCTCCGCCGGGTCGCCACCGCCGCGGGGGGCCAGCTTGATGTCCAGTCCATGCTGCTGGAACACTTCCGTCATGTGGTCGTCCAGCTGGTTGGAGCGGTGCACGTGGGCCAGCAGTACGGAAGCGCGCGGGTTGGCGGCCAGGAGCTGCTTCAGCAGCGGCGCCAGCGCGGCCGGGCTGGATTCATCGTACACCAGATCGGAGCCTGCACGGATATGAAGACGATAAATTTGGCTGTAACAAACCGGCATCGGATGGCTTAGGACATATGAGCCGAAGGACTTGTGCCACGCTAGAGTTAGGCAAATCACGGTAGCAGCATAGATGCGCACTGTGCAAGCACGGCGCCCCGGACGTGCCATCCCGTGCCGAGGTAGTGCTAGCGTCGCAACGTGCACTGGCGTGTGCAGTGCGTGCGACGCCCGCTCCCAGCACACGGGGAGCTGCATGAGAGGAATTGCGGATAGGCCGTCCTTCGAACGTTGCGGTTCTCCTGCGGGCAATGGACACAGTGGTACATTCCCGCCGGCCAGACCGTCGTGATGTCCGGCGGGGTGACCGTCCGGCTGCTGTGGACAGCGGCGGCGAAACGCACTTGTGATTGCGATCCGCATCGGGGCAAACGCCACCAGAGAGGTAACCCACCGATCACGTAGTCCCAGGGCGCCGTCAGCAGCTCCCGGGAGGGGGCCGCCCAGTCCAGGGCCGCCACCTGCGCCGCGCCGCCCGCACCCTTCACCAGGTCGGCGTTCTTGGCCAGGTTCTTCTCCGCCACCGGCACCACAGAGGGCAGGTCGGTCAGCAGCACGTTGGCGCCGAAGGCGGCGGCCGTGAGCCCCGCGACACCTGCGGGCGGTCGAGTTGCACCGAGGACACCATACCATGACAGAAGCTCGCGGCGCGGAGGTGGCCGTCTATGCACGCATCGAGGAAGTACATCATGTTACAGCCGGGCGGCCAACCTTCGACGCCGGCGACGCAACCCCGCGAATTCCATCCTTGGCGTGACTCCAGGGACTGAACATAGCGTGATGCAAAACGGGTGCGAATTGTTGTTTGAGGCTGCGATGACCTTGTCGCCGGCCTCGCCACCGGGGGACAACTAGGAACAGAATGTCCCCCGGACAGGTGTGACGGGCCCGTCCGCCCGTGGAGATGAACAGGTCGTCGTATGCAGTTGATGACAGCTGGGGTCCACCGTAATCGGGCACTCGCACAGAACTGAATTGTTCCGGGGCGTATCCAGCCCCCGAACGCCCCACAGCGAGCCCTCACCGATTCCGGTGCCCAGCTCGAGGATGTTACGGCCGCGGATGTTGGCGTGTTTGTAGTCCCGGAGGTAGCAGCCCAGCCGGATGGCTGTGCGAATGTGTCCCGCGGGTCAGAGTCGAGCCCGCCGGGACACACGACACATGCAGCGGACAACACAGTGGGAGGAAACGCAGCGACAGTGAGTGAAGGGCCCCGCATTGGCGGCACTATCTTGTGAAAAAGTTACGACAGCGGGAAGTAGCAAACATGTTGCTACAACCCCCGTCATGTGATTCGGCGGGTGTGCCAGGCGACGCAATCCTTGCGCGCTGGCAACCTGGTGTGTTGGCCGGTATGGCTGCATGGCACCCCCGGGTGATGGAGGATGGGTGCGCAGTCTTTGGATGGGGGTTGATGAGGCACCTACGAGCGATCTGGGCCCGTTGGAACACCCCGTCGGGACTCGGGTCCACCTTGTGAAGTTATTACTGTAATCCATCATCAGAATCACGCCTCGCCACGCTATCAGGAAAAGCTGCGACTAATTCTCATCGCTCGCCCCATGTGAAACATGAAATGTGCCATTTTTGTTTCGGTTGGGCCGTGGCCGAGGCTCCATATGCCCCACCTGACCTTACCTGACTCCAGGATGGGGCAGCCCTCTTTGCGGCCCTCCTCCGCGAATTTAAGTCCGATGATGCCCACTCGGTCGCCCTGATCCAACACAGGCATGCCGGGGACAGCGCAGGTGCATGTGCTCTGGCTGATACTGACGAAGCAAGGGGGGCCCAGGATATCACAATTCACTATGCCAAAAAGGTTTGAAGGCTGTGCTTGAAGGCCAAACACAGACTTTGTTGTGCCCCAAGGTGAAGGATGTAGTGCAGCGGCCCGGGGCAGCATGAAGCTGAGGGATAGGGGAAGGATGGCGGTTTCAAGTGGACGGACGCCCAGCCAGTCGTTGCACAGCTCGCTTACCACCGTGCACGACGACCGGGCCATAGCTCCTTCAAGCAGTGCTTGTAGCTCTGCATCAAGCTTCACGCCCTGGCAGAAGACCTGCCTTGGCGCCTGCGTTGTTGGGGGAACCCACACCTGCGGATAGCATTGCAGTGGTTTGCAGTGGTAGGTTTGGAGCCCGGCCGATTTGATCGCCCTTCTTACTACGTGATTTCAGCCAATATCAAACATACCCCAAACATTGGTGTGCTCTCGCCTGCTGGACGCAGTGTATCAGGCACATTCCAAGCCGGACGGCTTGTGCAACTGTGGTATATCTCACCTGCCTCGCTTGCCGCACATGTACTTTGGCATTAACAGACGCGCGGCGTCCCGAGGCGGCACATGAGCTGCGTTGTCTCAACAGGGACCGCATGGTGTTGTAGCAGTTGGGGTCGGAAGCAACTAAGCGCACTAGGCAGCCGGCAGAGTGCTCAGAGTAGTGAGGTAAAGTACTACTATGCAATAATGAACAACTTCGTGAGATAAGTCGGATTACAAATCCGAATGGCTTACCAGCTGACGGTTTTCGGTTGGTGTAGGGGGCTGTCGTGTGATCGTTTCGGTGATTCGGTCTTGCTGGATAATGTGCTTTTTTTAGCAACCAAGATCGCGATTGAATTTTATGTGGCGGAAACCTCTGTATAACTATTTGACATGCAGTCGACGCTGACGTTGACACGGGTGCGGAGCTGCCAGCTCAAATGCACCAACAGGGCCCTGTTTCCAGGCTCGAGGATGACACGCATTATTACAGCGCGCGGAAATAAATCATCGGAACCGAAGCCACCGAGTGAAGAAAACGCTGGAGCACTCCAAACAGGTGCGCGTCATGATTTAACGGCAATCATTCAATTGTCCTAGTATTATCACATGAAGTAACATAACGGGGATGCGTGCGTACGGTATCCGGTCAGTTGCCTCCCGTACGGCCCAGATGCCCTTCAAAATATCTCACATACAAGCGCCAAGTCGGCCACTCCTTTCTGTCTGACAGTTGAACCCCTTCATACAGTAAGCCCCATCTTGCTAAGCCCCCGCCGCATAGCAAATACCGTAACCCCCGAACCGGGCCAGACCGGACGTCCGGATAGCCGGCAGCGAAAGCCCCTTACGGCCCACCACGGACACGTAACGGAGCCCACGCAGTCCGCCCATCCGCACACGCTCCCCTCCCGCCAAACCCCTCCTCCCACTGCCGGCCGCAGCCCTCCGCGCGGCCTCAGCCACATGGGACAAACTCGACACGCAGCAGCGGGTGTACACGGTGGTGGCGGGCTCGGCCCTGCTGGTGGCCGCCCCGCAGCTGCTGACCTTCCTGGTCATCGCGATAGAGCGGCTGCTGGTGGGCGGCCTGCTGGCCGTGGAGGAGGTCATTGCGGCGACGCTGCTGCTGGGCACGCGGCTGGTGAGCCGGGGTGGGACAGAGACGGAGAGACGAGGGGTGGGGAGAGATGAGTGGATAGGCGGTGCAGCTCAGGTTGGCTTTGCGAGTGCAGGGAGTTGAGCGTGGAAGGGCAGAGCGAGACGCGTCTTCAGGCATGGCGCTCGCTGCGTTTGGGGTGAAAGGGAGAGGGAATCAATGCCGGTGTGGCGGCCTTTCAGGGAGTATGACATGGGATGTGCCCTCGGCACCGACCACAGATGCAGACTCCGGGCGGCGTCCCGAACAGACATGTACTGCATCCATGCACCGAATTCTTGTATTGGATTCACGTCCTGGATCCATGCACTGGATCCACGCACTGGATCTATGCATGCCATGGTCCTGGAACTGAGTTCTCAGGGCGTCCGATGTCCGTCCCATGCGGCCCCCCTGTATCGGCACAGCCCTGCACAGCTGGGCCAGGCCTGCCCCATCCCGACCACCCGCTGCCGCCGCGCCCTCGCGGTGGCGCTTCCTGGCGCTCTTGCGGCAACCAGGGTAACCCCTAAACCCTCCCTCCCCCGCGCTCCCCCCTCCCTCCTCGCCGCTCCCAGATTGTGGTGGTGGGGTCCCTGGCGCTCCTGGCTGTGGGCACCTACCTGTTCGTGTTCAAGAAGCAACGAAGCTGATCCGGTGACGGATCAAGGCTCGCGGCAGCCACAGCACGAGCTACGGTACTCCCGCTGAGCCTGTTGGGCCCGGAGGTACAGTACAGGCGGAGGTGCAGGCGGAGGTGCAGGCGGTGTAGCGCAGCACGCGAGGCCCAAGGGGGCGATCAGCCGGGTGGCGGGTGCGCGCAGAGGGCAACACCGCTCGCGAGTCTTGACACGTGGGAGGGCAGCCATCATTACAGCACCGTTTCATTATCCCCGCGGTGGGTCAGTCGGGCGTCGTTAGAGGGCCGGGGACACATCACGCGTTGGGCGGTGAGAGTGACCGCGTTGGGCGAGAAGTAAGCAACAAACGACGACGGAAGCGGCTGCACCCGGGTGCGCGATCGGGGCTGAGGGACAAGGTGGAGCACGGGGCGGGACCAGCAGCGCGTCCGTGGGGCAGCCCGCGAGGGAGCCGCCGCTGCTGTCCTTGCTGTCATCAGAGAGAGTTACAGACTTAAAAGTGTGGCCCAGCGGGCTCGACACCAAACAAAGATTTCTGTGCTGCGGTTTTTGTTTGCCATTGGCGATGATGGGCGGCGGGGGCCGGACCTCCGCCCTCCTTTATCTTGTATTTCCCACACCCTCACCCGGAAGCCACAGCGGCAGCCTTGGTTCATGATAGGTGCAAGTGTGCGCCCCACTGGGGAAGGTATGGGCGCGCGGCCGCAAGCGGGCGATGCCGTGGTTTGGCATCCTCGATGTCGTGGGCCGGGGTACCTGTAATGGGAAGGAAGGGGGTTCGTGTTTTGAGGCTTTCGAGCGAGGGAGTGATTAGGGAGTGATTAGTGATGAGCGAGTCGGAGAGAAGCTGAGGGAGTGTGAAGGAGAATGCACTCCCGGTGACGTCTTGTTGGCCGGGTGGAGTACCGGTTCCGCGGACTTCTTGCAAGTAGTCCGCGGCAGCGGCAGCAGCGGCAAGCTGCCGGCAGCGGCAGCCGCCCCCTCCCCCAGTACGGTACCTGCAAGAACGCAGTGCGCGGCCTCGATCTGCTGGGGATCTGCTTGGGGCCTGGTGGTATATCCCCATCGTTCCTTACAACTGACTGGACCTGACAACGCCGTTTCGGGGTCCGCTTTAACATCCTTAACAGCCGTTTCGGCTGCCCCTTCACCCCCGGCCGCAACCAGCCCCATGGCCGCCACTCCGAATCCACATTCCAGTGACACCCCGTCGTGGAAGACCACCCGGCGTCAGGCCAACAACCGATCAACAGCAACAGCAGGTCACCCACCAACCCTTGCATGGGCTCGTCCAGGCCTTGTCCGTGCTGCATCTGCAATCGTTGACGTGCGGCGCCCCCTACCCTATGACCCTCCCGAATCGTACGGACGCAACTGCAGAAGCTCAAGCCTGATCGGAGCACCGCCAACCCTCCGGTCAACACACCCTCCTGCCATGTGTGTATGTGTGTGGTGGGAGCCGCACCCGCGGGACGCCCTCCGCAGCACGGAGGAACGCGGAGGAGCCACTGGACCCGCCTGCCCCCCCCCTGGAGGAGCTCTTCTGACTTTCACGCCGAAGTTTCGTCTCGAGTTGCCTTCCTCGACCTCCCATCCCTCACTCCGGGCTGCCCCAGCGCCAGCAGCGGTGCTCAGTGCCCCGGGCCCCGGCCACGAATCGGCCACATCGCCACCACCCGCGCATCGTCCTCTTCCGCCGCCGCCCCAGCAGCGCCTCCGCCTCCGCCGCCTCCACCCGCGCGTCGTACGGCAACCAGCCAGTCGTACAAGTTGACGGTCGGGTCGCAGTGCCCCGGCTGTAGCTCCAGGAGGGTCCCCACCGGGGGCAGCTGCATCGGCAGCTGGTAGGCGCCCTGGCGGGTGACCAAGATGCAACCCCGGGGCGGGCGGGGGAGGGGATACCACATCCCAGGTGGGAGGCATTACCCGGCCCGCCAGCCGCCACACCCAAGGAACCCAGCAGCCGGCATCAAAGACACAAGCACCGTCACTAGTGCCACCGACATCGCAACCGACATGTTGCGGCGGTTCACAATCCATAGGAGGTTGACATTCGCATTTCCCACACAGTGTATTCCTGAGTAATTCCGGGTGTACCCGGGTTCGTTAAATGGTTTGGATGTTCCTCTTATTCCCCTCAATCGACCCGCGCACCGGGGGAGGTGCTGCATTCGCCCCGCCCGCGGGTTCCACCACAGGAGATGCCTGCAAGCCCACGCCCCGCGCCCCGGCGTGTGCACGCGTGCCAGACGTGAGACGTCTTTGCGAGCGGTTGCGGCCTTGCGGAGGCACGATCCCCGGTTCCGGACGCCAGGGCCCGCAGATCGCCGTGCCGACGTCAGAACCCTGTCAGGTGGCCCACTGCCCCACTGCCCCAACCACCCACACCCGCGAGCACACCTGCGGCCACAGCAGCTTCCCGTGCTCGTCACCGCCGGAGGCATACTCCATCGTCACGCCGTACCGCTCTGCAAAGTGCGGCGCAAGCTGGGGCGGTCCGCTGTCCAGGGACACGGCCTTGGTGCCCGCGTCCACCACCGCCAGACCCCGGGCGGGGCTCACCGACATCACCTGCGGCCCCGACCACGTCCCCCCCCCCCGCGCATGACATGTCAGGCCGTGCCAGTACGGCAAGAGGTCTATCGTGTACACACGCAGCAAGCCCAGCCGGCACCGGAGGAGGTAAGGGGTGTGGTAGTTGGGTGTGGGAGCGGGGCGCGTATGCCCCGAGCTGCTTCATGCCACATATACGCCTGCGCGGTCCACTGAGCTCACTCAATCCCAGCGCCCCAGCTGAGAGCGGCGGGTGAGAACCCCCTCTTTACATTTATTTAATTTTCATTTTGTCCCTTCAGGAAAGAGGAATAATTAATGCATTGTCCTGCTTTTATTGTAAGTGAGAAAGGCCTCCGCCGCCCTTTCGCAGTGCCCGTGCCCGTGAGCCCTCCTGGGGGACCTCCCGGGCTCTGCCTTGCCTTATGTATATCCCAAAGACCGCGCCCTCTGTACGCCCAGCACCACATCTCGCGTCCGCACACAGACAGCTTGGGTCTCTTACCAGACGCAGACACCCCGGCCCTGCGTGATGCCACTCAGACAGACACTCTCGCATCGACAGGCACTCTCACACGTTGCACAAACTCCCTCGCTGCACACACACACACCCGCCCCCCCCACACACACCCTGCACTTTGTTGCATTAGGATAGTTTACATAGATTAATCCCACTCGTCTCTTGATTTAGACTACGATACAGCAGCCATTCCGCCGGCGGTTGCTACCGGAGCTCTGGCGCCCGCCTCAGTCAACGGTCGCTCGCGGTCTGCGACTATCCTCTACGTCGCCGTCACCATTCACTTCCATCTGGGTTGTCGGTAAATCGGGTTTCGGGTTAAGGGTATTTCGGGTGTCATTTACTTCCTTCGCCTACATCGCCTGATACGCTGGACTTGGCTTCTCGCGGCTCAGTTCTCTTTTACACACCCTGCACACACACACACACACACACGCTCTGCCAACCCCCGCCCCGCCCCGCCCCGTCAACCCCCGTCACCCCACCTGTGTGAGGACCCACAGGCTCTGCTCCCACTCGCCCGTACTGCCGTCGGGCTGCAAACAGGTGACGGCACGGCAAGGAAATTCGGTCGGGGGTACGGGTCCACCTTTTAACAGTTGGAAAAAGGAAGTTCGGACGGATGGATCAGGTTACGGTCAGTGATGCGCACATTCGCACCGTCGGAGCTCAAGGCAGGAGGGGCTTCCTGCTCGTAACGCCCCTCCAAGGGGCCACTTCGGACGGCTTCCGGCCGTACACTGCCTGGCGCTATGGCCGGCCCGCAGTGGCCACGGACGCCGCGTGTCATGATGGCGACTTCCTCCCGTATCCGCGATCATCCGTGTGTGGCATCCACCGTAGCGGTCCGATCGCCTTGGCCTCCACTCCCGCTGCCTCCCTGCCCCTCCGCTCCCGACCTCCGTCCTGACAGCCCTAACGCCTCACAAGGAAGCCCGCACACGCACCACGGAGGGGACTCTGCGGCTTGCCAGCCCTCCTCCCTCAGTCCGCCCACGCTCCAACCCATCCCCTATCTAAAGTCCTGGCTTAAGTTCTGGCTTATCTAAAGTCCGTACATCCCTAAGCCCCCGCCCCCGCCCCGGCCCGCACCACCACTACGCAATACACCCCACCTGTATGTTGCGGCTGTAGTCCGCATCATTGAAACAGAAGGACCCCGGCTGGACCTCCGTGAACACCCCGCTGGCCGCCTCCAGTCTGGCGGACAAAGGTGGGGCGGTCAAGGGAGGTCAGGAGACGGTCAGGGGGCTGAGAAGGGGGAATGGGCGGGAGAGAAGGGTTAGTTAGGGGCAGGCCGAGAGGGGTGCGGGGCAGCCCGTGCTAAAGTTCATCAATCCAGCCACCCAAACCTAAACCCGGTCGCATGTGTTTATGAAAAAACCCACCCACCCGCATGTGTGATCTCTCCTGTGCAGATACGGTAAGCGGGAAATGCCGTGAGGTGCGCGGGCCAGTGCAGACTGCCTCCTCTGTAGCTGCGGTAGGTAGGTAGGTAGGTAGGTGCCACGTGGGCTACGGTATCGTGAAATAGTTGGCGGGAGCAGGCCGCCGCCACTCACTTGTAGGTGCCCGTGCCGCCGCCCGTGACGGTCTGGCAGGGGATGCCGGCGGCAGCCAGCGCCTCCACCGTTGCCCGCGCCCGCTGCACCACCTGCCCGCGGGAGCGGAGGGGAGGGCAGAGACGCTCTTTTGCGGTCTCGTTGTCCTTTTGGACATGAGGAGAGGGCAGAGGCGCGGCAGCCAGAACACGACGTGGGCGCGCGAGTGGGACACCCGCCGACAGGACGTCATGCGCCACGCGGCGAACCAGCGCGGCTGGGTTCACCTGCAGCGCTATCACTGCAGGATGCCGCTCGCCATCAACATGACAGCTCCCCGGCTTGCCAAGTTGCAATGCGTGCCTGCGTCCACCTGCACTCCAGGCCCGGCTGCGTGCTTTGCTTTTCCTATTTCCTTGCATCCGCATCCGGTCTGTGTCGCCTTCTCCTCGCCTCTGCATCCCCCCCACCCCGCGCCCCGCCCCGCCTCTCACCTGCCCCACACGGCGGGCCTTCTCCGCGGGGTCCCTGCAGTGCTGCAGCCCGCCGTGGTAGGCCTGTATCCCCGCGAACCGCACGTTGTCCAGCGAGGCGGCTGCCTGGGCCAGCGCCACCACCTCCCCGGGGGAGTCCACTCCGCACCTGACACGGGTCCGGCCCCATCCGTTTCATTTCATTCCACCTCTCGCTTGCTTTCATTCCACCTCTCGCTTGCTTTCATTGCACCTCTCGCTTGCTTTCATTCCATAACTCGATAACTGCCATTCCACAGAGCAAGGGTCGACAGGGCCGGGCGGCGGCCGCCCGCAGCCCGGCGCCCAGTCACGCTGCAAGCGCTAACATGGCAAGTCGTTGGGGGCTCGGGTGGGGTATGGGGGGGTGTAGACATCTTCACACTGCGCTGCTGGGGTGGGGCATAGTGGGGTGTGGTATACGGTGGCGACTTGGGATAGGGCGACTTGGGGTTGGGCGAAGTGGGTGCGAACATGGTGTCACGAGCTGCCGACCCAGGGCACCATTTCAACCGGCTGTAGACGGCGAGGAGGTCCCGGGGCCCCCGGCTGCACGCGGCGGCTCTGGACCGCCGGCGCGCGAAGGTGCGGCGCCGTTGGGTGCGGTGCCGTTGGGTGCGGTGCCGTTGGGTGCGGTGCCGTTTGAGGTGACGTGCGGCCGTCGGCACGTGTGGGCGGGAGCTGCGGCGCTTGGCGCACCCGTTTGGCGCACCCGTCCCTTTCATTGCTGGCTGCTCCGAAACCCTAAACCCTTCGCCCACCTGTCCTGCCCCACGTTGACCTCCACGAGGACCTCCAGGGAGGTGCCACGGGCCGCCGCCGCCGCGTTCAGGCGCCGCAGGTTGTCCGGGCTCTCGAAACACACGCCCACGCGCGCCCCTACGGAGCCGGGCCGTGCCGGTAGGCGGGCACGCGGTTCATACCGGTTCTACGCTTCGAAGAACTGTACGGTCCAGCCTTGGGTGCAGTAGACGCGCAGATGGGAGGTATGGTCCGGTTGCGGCCCCGGGAGCAACTCCGGCCTTGCACGGCGCAGCAGTAACCGTCCATGAGGTAACGGCCCCACATGGTATCGGAACTCGCATGTTTGCAGCTCGGTAGGGTCCTACGCGCAGCCGGCTCTGCCCCGCACTGAGGGGCCCCTATGCGCGCTTCCCTGTCCCTGTCCCTGTCCCTGTCCCTGTCCCTGTCCCTGTCCCTGTCCCTGTCCCTGTCCCTGTCCCTGTCCCTGTCCCTGTCCCTGTCCCTGTCCCTGTCCCTGTCCCTGTCCCTGTCCCTGTCCCTGTCCCTGTCCCTGTCCCTGTCCCTGTCCCTGTCCGTCGCAGCCCGGCCCCCGGCACCGGCCCCCAGCACCGGCTGCCACCTGCCGCGGCCAGGCCCACCAGCCGATCGATCTTCCGGGGAGCCACCACCTCGTTGGACAGCAGCAGGTCGGCGATACCGCCCTCAGCCATAGCCTCGGCCTCCACCACCTGGGGGAGGGGACGGGGCGCTAAGAGGCGAGGAGGAGGAGGAGGACGACGAGGCTGAGGGGCGACGGCTGTGGACCCCCCGCGGCGGCCGCGAGCCTATGCGCAGCGGACAGTGTAAGCTACCCCCTTTTGTCAATAAAGTGTAAGCTACCCCCGCCCCGCTGCTTTGGCAGGCAACACAATTTACATTTGTCTACTAGGTTTCCTTCACCGTACATCCCTCCCCGGATCGCGGATCCGGTGTTTGCACCAAGGAAATCCCATCGGGAGCGAGTGCCCTCTGCCGCAGCTGAACGGGCGGCATCGGAACTGCGCCTGGGCGAAGCGGCGATGCCGCCCGGTCTGCCGGTCGAGCGCGGCAAGGGACGCCGTGCGTCTGCCGTGCCAACCCCCAGCACCTTACCTTCTGGCAGCATACCCCCTTGGCTCCGAGCAACTGCAGCTGCAGGCGGGCGACATCCGCGCACTTGTGCGCCTGTAGGGTTGTGATTTGGGTTTGATCGCTACTTGGGTTTCGCTGTGGCGGCGCGTATTGGTGTGTGTGCCGATAGGTGTCCAGGGCTGGGGCACTGCAAACGGATCGGTTCCGGAGCGGCTCAGATACGGCACCGCGGGACCCAGACCCCGGAGCTGGGCGCGGCGGGTCCCGCAGCCCTCGCAGCCTCCCGAATCCAGCAAGAGCTCCGTTCTGAGTTCCCAGGGCCATGTGCTCTTGCTGGCCTCGTACATTTGTCCGTGCCCTCTCCACAACAGCCGTACCTGACCGATGAGTTACCTAGTTGGCCCGAGCTGACGGGGGTTCCTACCTTGGCATGAGGCCTCACAGTGACGCCAGGGTACTGATCCATCTCACGACGCAGCTTCTTGCAGTTCCGCTCGAACACTGCGCATTGTTTGGCAGAGCTGTTTGCTTGGACAGCTGCCAACTGGCGCAAAGCGGATGGGTATTGGGCTGACGTCGCGCACCGTCTAGGTCCACCAGAAGCGCAGGTGTATCGATGCCATCAAGGCGGTCGCCAATGCTTGCGGGAGGGCGGCTGGCCGAAATCGTCGCGCAACATCTACGGAAACGGGCCACGGTGGAACCCTCAAAGTTGCAGGCCGACCACTTGGGGGCCGGATTGATCATGACCTGCCCGTGCAATTAAGGAGACTTAAGTCGGAGTTACATTGTACCTCTGTAACTCAGTTCGGGGCCGTAGTTGCCGTCCCGCAAAAGCCTGCCGCGCACACCAGGCCAATCGCATGTTGGTCCGCGCCCACACATACAAGATACCACGGTTTGTTCGCGTAACGCTTCCAACGGTGAAAAAGGCACAACTAGGGTACACGACTTGGGTCCGTACGAATCCTGGGACGAACCTGGCACAAAGACGAAATCCTACCTTGCACATCAAGTTGCTTTACAAGTGCATGTTGAACCTCTTGGAGCTGGTTACCGCGCGAAGCTAGCGGCAAACACACAATTCGACCTTTGTTTGGCACAAGATAATGGAGACTTATTTTATTAACTCAGAGCTTACAGTTATTCGCGATTGCCTATCATACTAAGGTGAACTGTCAGGTCGGTCTCTTTTTTGACCACCCAGCTCGGTTAACGGCATCACTCTGTCAATCACAATCACGTCTCACGCGGGAAATCCATGGGTTCAACAAGGCGTAGATGGCGACCTGGCGGGTGGCGGGCCTCAGCATCCGCACTACAATCACATGGCGCAGCACCACCAGGGGCAGCACACCCACCACCATGAACTCCAGGACAACAAACAGGAAGAATGGAACTCCTATCATCACTCCCAGCAATCGTTCCATCACCATCATCACCACGAGGAGCAGCTGCATCTCCATCACCACCATGCCGGCCACCACCACCACCACCTGCACCAGAATCAGTATCAGCCGATGCAGATGCCGGTGGGCCTCCCCGTCCACCAGCACAACTCCGTCATGCCCCAGCACCCGCTCCATTCGCACCACCATCACCACCAGCAGCAACAGCCGCAGCAACATCAGCTTCGCCACGGCCTACCCTCGGGGCCCGAGGGGCTGGCGAACGGGCACGTGCACCATTCCTCCCAGCAGCTGGCTTCCCAGGTCAGCTACGGCCATCACCCGCAGCACCCGCACCCGCACCACCCGCACCACTACAACTCACTCCCCATGCCCATGGACGCCCCGTCACCGGGGCCCGTTGCCAGCATGGGGCCCGGCGCAGCCGCCAACTCGTCCGGTGGGGCGGCCTACCTCCCACCCGGTGGCTTGCCCGACGCCTCGTCCGCCCAGCAGCAGCTCATGGCGCAGCCGTCCCCTCACCAACACGCGCACCAGCACCAGCAGCAACACCCGCACGCCCATGCGCACGCGCACCAGCAGCACCAGCAGCAGCAACAACAACGCGTCGGGTTGCCCGCCGGGCACATGCAGCATCCGCACCAACACCCAAGCCCCGCGCCCGGCCCTGCTGCCGCTGCTGCTGCCGCGGCGGCGGCGGCGGCGGCGGCAGCCAGTGGTGGGAACCCTGGCGACCAGTATCTCAGCACCACACCGCATTCTATGCACGACATGACGGGGCCGCACCATCATCACCACCACCATCACCACGCGCAGCAGCAGCAGCAGCAGCCTCAACAGCCGCAGCAGCAGCAGACGCCGCAGCAAGTGCACCCCCAGCACGGCCAGGTGCATCCCCACCATCACCACCACCACGGAGTGCCGCCGGGGTCGCTTGGATGCAGCGGCGGCGACCCGGCCCACCTGCAGGCTCAGCCACCCGGCGGTAGCCAGCCGGGCCCCATGGGCCTATCCCACGGCCAGCAGCACCCACAGCACCCGCAGCATGCCCACCCACAACAGCAACAACCGCAGCAGCAACAACAACAGCAGCAGCAGCCGCAGGCAAACTCCCTCGGGCATCTGTCGGCGGCGCAGGCGGCCGGCGGGCTGCCAGCGGGCCCACCCGTGGGTCACGAGGTCCATCATGCCGCTCAGGTACCGGCGGCCCAGGCACAACTGCCGCCCCCGCCGCCGCCGTCGCCGCAACAGCAGCACCAGGGCCCGCAACAGCAGGCGCAGCAGGGCCAGCAGCAGCAGGTTCCCCTGCCGCCCATGCACCTGCAGCTGCCCGCGCAGGATCCCGGTCCTCTGCAGGCGGCCGTGGCGGCGGCCACGGCGATGGATGGCAACGGCGGGGTCCCCGGCAGCGTCAGCGGTGGTGGTGCGGCAGGCCTGGCGGTGCAGGACGCCAGGCAGCCCGGGACGGCACGGAGCGCAAGCAGCGCCAGCGCCACGGCCGCTGCGGCGGCTGCGGCCGCGGCAGCAGCCGCGGCGGCCGTGGCCGCGGCGAGCGGCGCCTCGCGCGGCGGCACGGCCGAAGCTGCCTGGGTGGTGGACTCGGCCACAGCGGCCACGGAAGCGCAGGTGCTTGGGAGGCCGGCGGGCGGGGGGAAGCGCAGGTCGGTCGTCAGGGGGAAAGACCGTGACCGTGCCCGTGGGGGGCACCTGGAGCCCATGCCGGTAGGTCCGGGTGGGGGGTCACAAACGCGGGCGGGTGCGGGGTGGTGCAGGCGGAGGGAGCCGCCGGGGCCCTGCCCCGAGATCTGAAGTAGGGGCAGCGTAGTTAAGAGGCCATGGAGTGGGGAGGCCGGGGAGCGTAGCGTGTGGCTGTCCTTGCAAGATGGGCGGCGCAGGCGGTCGCTGCCAAGGAAGGCTCCGACCCTCGTGCAGTGCCCGGCATCTGTCCCTGCCCCGGCTGGCTGGCTTCCAGGTTGACTACTTCCCTCATTTTTTTGGTTGGCACATCTGATTCCGTCTGTCGTTCTCTCTGTGAGCCCCTGTCCCTCTCGTTCTCTATGCCGCCGCCTCGGTTCCGCCGTGCTGCCGCTCTTCCCACAGCCCCGCAAACGGGTGCGGGGCAACGCTTGGACCCCGGACGAGGAGCTGCACATGGTGCTGCTTTACAGCGGCCTGGTGGGCAAGTATAATAACGACCGGCGCAGGAACCTCTGGGAGGCAGTGGCGGCGGGGCTCAGCACGCTGGGGTACGAGCGCAAGGTCACCTCGCTGGTGCAGCGGTTCGGCCACATGACGACGTCCTTCAAGTACCTGGGGTCGTACCTGGCGGTGCTGCCGGGGGGCCCGCCGCGGTTCTGGGCGGCAGGCGCGGCCGAGCGAAAGAAGGTGCGCACGAGCGGGGGCCCGGGTGGTGACACGGAGTGGGGGCGGGGGTAAAGGCCTTCAATGGACTGTTTGGCTGCTGCCTGGGCGGGGGGTTGTTCGCGACGCAGCGTGTTATCGGAAGGCGCCGTCGGGTCGTTTCAGGCCGGGTCGTTTCGGGTCGGACCGGGTCTTGAGTTCCGTTTTGCACCCGTGGAACCCCGATGCACGCCGACTTGGGATCTCCCCCACCGCACCGCACCGCACCACAGGTCTACCATGCGCTAGGGTGCAATGTGAACCTCACACAGCGGGTGTGGGAGGCGCTGGCGGAGCTGCTCAAGGACGAACCGGCGGCGCCGGCGCCGGCGGCCAACGGCGCCTTTGGGGCGGTGCCGGATGCCGGGGTCCAGGGAGTCGCCGGGGCGCGGGGTGGCAGCGCTGGCGGCGACGGTCTCGGAGCAGGTACTGCGGCGGCTCGTGGCCAGGGGGCCCTTGCGGGGGGATATCAGTAGGGTTCCCGAAGTAGGTACGGTAGCTGCACGTCCTGGGCGCGGGGCGAAGGCGTCGGTAACCACTGCACGGCACGCATTGGCGGGGGCTGAATGTCCGGGTCGGGGGGAGGGCTGGGGCGCCTACGGGGTTTAGGACGGGCGGAATGGGGATTGAGAGGCGCGATGTGGCTGCAGCAGGGGGATGTGTGGTGGCCGCCGTGGTTTGCAGCTGCAGGATGTGCAGCTGGCGGTCTGGGGCGGCCCTCGCTTCGGTCCCCTGTGCCGCCTTGTGCCTGCTTGGCGACTGGGTTACTGGTCTTTGGGGCGCCATGTTCAGACGATGCCGAAACTGCAGAGCGGGGCAACAAAGGCATCGCGTGTTCCGTCAAGCAGGGGCGAATGACGAGTGACGCGAAATTAGCGCGTTTGTGGTTCCCGCGGTGTCTCATTACGGTCTCGCTGCCCTGTCCTGCCCCGCCTTGTCAGATGGAGTCGCGCAGGCGGCCGAGGGACAGGGAGCCAGCAGCGGCCTGGTGGACGGCAGCGAGCGTCAGACGCAGCAGCAGCAGCAGCAGCGGGGCCCCGATACCTCGCCTCCACGGCAGCCGCAGTCGCTGGAGGTTGCCGTCGGGGCTCCCGACGCAGAGGGCACTGCAGCGGATGTGAACAGCGGCAACACACGCGCCTTGCTGCACCGGCGCCGCAATGACAGCGGCCTGGGTCTCGCGGCCGGCGGCAGCGGGAACGGCGCCGAACGTGGCGCCGCTGATCGGCCCGCGTTGCCGGCCGCGGCGGCAGCAGCCGCCGCCGCGGCGGACGCGGGGGCGGCTTCAATGGACATGAGCCAGGGGGATGGCACCGCCGCGGCGGATGCCACTACGACGGCGGCAGCCACCGCCGCCGCCGCAGCCGCGGCGGCGGTGGTGACGCCGAACAGCAGCCCCGATGAGGTTGAGTTGCAGCCGGGCTGCCAGTTGTCTCAGACCCCCGCCGCGCATCAGCATCAGCAGCGGCCGCTGCCCCAGGCCCGGACGCAACTGCAGCTGGTGGGTAACCACGTTGGCACTCATGCCGGCGTGGGCGTGGGCGTGGTCGGCGACCAGTCACAGGCATCGGGTGTGGATGCGCAACCGCCGCAGCCGCCGGCGCTGTTGCCGTTGCTGCCGCAGGGCCTGCCGCAGCCGCAGCCGCCGCAGGCCCCCGATTCGCACCTCCAACAGGCGCCTCAGCCGCTGCCGCCGCCGCTGCCGCCGCCGCCGCAGCAGCAGCCGCTCCACAACCCGGGGGCGCAGCAGCACCCGCAGCCGTCTCAGCAGCCGCCGCCGCAGCAGCAGCAGCAGCGGGAGCAGCAGCTGCAGGCGTATAAGATCCTGCAGGAGGCGCAGCAGGCGGTGCAGGCGCAGCTCAAGGCGCTGGTGTCGGGGAGCGGAGCCGTCAACGCGCCCGGCCGGCCGCTGCTGAGTGTGAGTGGCCTCCAGGAGAAACCGCGGGGGCGGGGGCGGGGAATCGGGAGGGCAAGGACGGGCTTTCCGCCGCCTGGAGAAGTCCAGATCCTGGGTATGTGCAAGCCTGCCATGGTTACCATGCTTGGGGACGTCAGCCAGGCGCGCTTTCCCATCTCCAACCATTCGATCAGGAGGCACGACCGCCGCGTTTCGTCGCCTTGTCGCCTAGCCTAGCCATGGCGGGACGTACACACAAGTCCGCTCAGTTTTCTTTTACACACTCGGGAACGTCCGTTACGCCGCCCGGTCGCCGCCGCCTGCACTGCCGCTGTGTTGCGCAGGTCAACCCGCTGCTGGCTGCGCTCGCTGCGGGCACAGCCGCGCAGCAGCTCGGGACGCCGAGCCCCTTCGCGGCCGCCGCCGCAGCCGCTGTCGCGGCCGCCGGCGGCAGCCCGGCTACCGCCGCCGCACCGCCTGGCGCCCCCGCGGCCGCCGGCACCGCCGCCGCACCGCCGCCCGCACCCCTGGCGGGCTTCGCTAGCGGCAGCATCGCGGCCGCGGCGGCGGCAGGCCCGCAGGCCTCGTCCATCGCCAGCGCCCTCCCCACTCCGGCCTCCGCTCCTTCGAACCAACCCCATGCGCCCGCACTACCACCCACGCCATCAACAGCAACGCCGACAGGAACGGCCGCAGTTGTTCCTGCCGCGCCAGCGGTTGGGATACAGGCTGCTAGTGCTGCTGCCGCGGCTACTGTCACTGCTGCGGCTGCTGCTGCCGCGAGCTTCAGGCGAGGCCCGCACGCGGCGGTGCAGATCGGCCTGGCGGCAGATGCGGGGCCAGGGGTGGGGTGCGGAGACGGCGGCGGCGGCGGTGCCTGCAGCTCCGGCGGCGACCTGCTGGACGATACCCAGCCCGGCGCGGCCCTGCTGTCCTCCCTGGCGCGTAACGTGGTGCTGAAGCTGACGGAGGCCGACCAGCTGCTGGGCCGCACCAGCGCCGGGGACACCGACCGGGTGCGCGGCTACCTGGCCCTCATCTCCGACTGCCTGCACCTGCTACCCGTCATCCGCCGGCAGGCGGGGCAGCTGCAGGTCCCGGCAGCGGCGCCGTCGCAGGCGGCGCAGCTGCAGACGCCGTCCTCGGTGCAGGGCCCAGGGCCGGGGCTGGAGCTCGGGCTGGGGCTGATGCAGGGGGGGTTCGCGACCGGAGCGGTGGCGACGGGATTGGGGCCGGGGCCAGGGGCGGAGGATCTGGGCCGGCAGCCGGAGCTGCTGCAGCTTGAGCAGCAGAGGCGGGAGGAACGAGACCGGGGCCAGGAGCCGCGGCCTCAGCCTCAGCAAGGGGAAGGGGAGGAGGGCCATCACCACCAGCTGCACCAGCAGCACCAGCAGCACCAGCAGCGACAGCCGCGGCAGGACTCCCGCGATGGGGTGTCGTCGCGGGGCCTTGAGACCGCACAGGATTCGGTGCCCGTCCTGCCGGCGCCGCCCGGTGTCGAAGGCGCGGGGTTCGAGGGCCACGGCTCGGGCCGCGTGCAGCGCGAGGGGCTTCCCGGCGCGCAGGACAGTCCCGCGCAGCTGCAGCTGCCGCTGCAGGCGGAGCAGGACGACCCGCCGGGGCAGCAGCAACAACAAGACATGGGCGTGGCGCAGCGGGCTGACGCGCCGCCGTCGCAGGCCCCGCTGCCGCTGCCCCATGAGCCAACAGCCCCGACCCCCCCGGCACCAGGCGGCCGGCAGCTGTCCCCCGAGGAGGAGACAGCTGCGCGAACGCAGTAGGGGGAGTGGAGTAGGATTTGCAGTGGCGAGCTGCAAGTGGCTGCTGCGGGAGTCCTAGTTGGCGCGTCCCAGAACGCGGACTGGGCCGGGAATGTGGGGTGCACCTTAGTTAAGTCACTCCTCCGCGAACCGCATCCGGCTTGGGAGCGCGCGCGGCCTGGGGCGGCCAGCTGCATGGCCCTCCCCTCCCCGGGGCCTTGTTGGTGGGGCCCGGCGGGGTTACCAGGGCTGCTTGCTTCCATGTGGTGGCGGGTTGCGCGTTGAATGGCGTTGTGGCGAGTTGTGGTGGGTGGCGTTGGCGTTGTGGCGGGTTGTGGTGGGTGGCGTTGGCGTTGTGGTGGGTTGCAACGGGCCGGAGGTGCGCCGGGCGTCGCGTTGGCGTCCCCAGCCCCGTGCGGCACGTCCCCGCCCGATACCCCTCCTGGACCCCACCGCCACGACCCCGGCACCCGCCCAGCAGGCAGCAGGCCTTCGTGCCCCCGGTGCGGGCCTTGGGTTTCGAAGCGGGTTCCCGAAGCGGGTTCCGAGGACGTGCCCTGGCGGACAAGCCGCCTTGCGGCAGAGGCTGAACGTCGGTGGTGGTCGTGATGCCGTCGAGAAGTGGAGAGCGAGCGAGGGGCACGTGGTGTCGTCAGGAGCGGTAGGCTAGTCAGGGGTGGGCGGTTGGGCGGGCGGGTAGGCGCCGTCTGCCTTCCGCGGGCTGGGGGACAAGCGGCAGTTGGCGCGCCGCCGTGTGATGCTGCGAGGAGGGGCACAAAGGGCGACGGGGCGTTCGCCGACCACCCCTGTCGGTCGGATTGTACAGCCCCGAGCTGCGGTCTTGCCGATGGACAGGCGCGTGCTGGCGCGTGCAGCAGGTTGCTTGGGCTGTGTGATGTTCGGACGCCCCAGCGCCAGCGATGTCGCTACGCCGCTGCGTGACGGATCTCTCGACGGACGGGTCTACAGATGTACCCGCGGCGCGCTTTTCAGGAAGTACCGGTTGCTCCCTGTTGGTTTACCGTATATTATTATTATTGGTTTGTAGGTCTGTTGAGTTGGTCGGGGTGCTTTGTAATGCAACGTATTCGGAACGCGCCCGGTTCGCTGTCAACGTCTATTTCGATGGCGTGCGGGTGCCGAAGCAGACGTTGGGTGATGCGGTACCGGAGTGCTGTTTGGTCCGTGAGTGAGTTCGGATCCGGGTGCAGGGCAGCGCCCTCCCTCCTCCTGTGGCGCTTGCCTGCGGCCTCCGGAGAGCGCAGCGGGTTGTGGTTGCGTGCGGCTGTTGTTGGAGCTGAACGATGAACATGTGGGGCACTGTTGCTCTGCCATCCGTGTCTTGTCGTGTGTGGTGTTGCGAGGTTGTTGGGACCCGGGAGGTGCGCGCGGGATCGCCTCCGGAGGTGGCGCCGGAGGGGACGGCTGGCGGCGTTACTTCGTTGAAGTGGGGGTGAGGGGCAATGGAGATGATAATAAACTCGACTCCAGGGCGGCAGGCTGGCGAGAACTTAGCGCGGGGCTGTGCACACGAGCGCACCGCGCATCGAACCCGCACACGCGGTCGAGGTGCGCGCGGGCCCTAAAAGGGGGGAGCGCGGGTCTGGGTCCCAGGGGGGCACTCCGGAGAGATGGTGCGTCGGGGGATCTGACCCCGCTGCCAGGCCTCGGGCGGTCCGGTAGCAGAGGAGGAGAGGCCCACCGGGGGAGGTCGTCGAGGTCCCGGGGACGGTTCCATCGGGTCGCGACGGGGCGGGGCCGGGGGTTCTCGCACCGCATGTCCTTCGGATTCTCCGCCCAGCGGGGGAGAGGGCGGCGCAAGAAGCCGGAAGGTGCGCCGGTCGTGCGACCGTCCGATGCAGCAGCCCCTCTGTGTGTCTCTGGGGAGCCTGCCGACGTGTGATGCCAACGTGATGCTTGCGTGGCGGTTGCTTTCGCGCTCTCTGGAAAGTGTGGGTGGGGCGATGCGCGCGGCGCGTGTCCAGCGAGCGGCAGAGCGGTGTAGATTATATTGTGCAGTGTGCTGGCGGGAGGAGGGCCCGAGCGGCCGCGTCCTCATGTCGGCGCCGCCCGGGTGCAGTTGTGATCGGTCGCGGCCCTGGCACCCCCGGGGCGAGAGGTCGCCGCGACGCTCCCTTGCTGTAATCCCTTGTGGATGGTCCTGGCTCTTGGTTGGGTGCGGTCTGTCGGTCGGTTGGGTGCGTTCAGGAGCCCTGCTCAGCGCGTCCCCGAGGCGGCCGGACAAAGCACTGCTCTGCTCCACTACACTCTTCGCCGGAGCGGTGCGGTGTAGTGCAGTGCAGTATAGTTCAGTACAGAACAGGGTGTTTCCTCCCAACCCCGCCCTTCATTCAGCTGCGCCATCCGGGGTCCGTGCCTCTATGCCCTCTTCACGGCCTGACCGCTGCCGCCGCCGTGATTCGAGGTCAGGGCCGCTCGCAGCCGCGGTTTTCTTCCCACACGGACCGTCGGACGTCAACCCGCGAGAGACGCCCCGCTGCGGCGGTCCGCAAATCCCTCGGCAGCACCCGGGTGCGGCACCATGGCCGACCAGCCACCAAGCCCTACCTCCGAAACCAACGACACGCACTGCCGCGGGGTCACACGCCGCCCGTGCCATCGTGGGGATACATCGTACAAGTGGTGGCTCCTGGCCCCACCCGGGCGGTCCACAGGGCCCAGATCGAAACAGAACCTGTCATGCGCAGCTGCCACATGTGGGGGTACCGGATACGTCATGGCGACTCCCACCCCAAAGAGGGGGACAACTCACGCGCCAACTGGTCAGCCGGTCAGCGCCCACGGACACATGTACGACACTTCCCGCCGCCGTACCG
The DNA here is from genome assembly GCA_003117195.1 of Eudorina sp. 2006-703-Eu-15. Taxonomy (NCBI): domain Eukaryota; kingdom Viridiplantae; phylum Chlorophyta; class Chlorophyceae; order Chlamydomonadales; family Volvocaceae; genus Eudorina; species Eudorina sp. 2006-703-Eu-15. The sequence goes on from BDSI01000009.1 coordinate 893,358, forward strand.
CCTCCCGGTACGACCACACCCGCACGGTCGCGTCCGTGCCGGTCGTAATCAGCACCCGGCTGACGGCACTGTCCTGGCTGCTGCTGCCGCACCCTCCGCCGCCTCCGCCACCACCGCCGCCTCCGTCGCCTCCGCCGCCGCCTCGGGTGAGAAATGCGATGCTGCGGGGCCAGCCGCGGTGGCCCCTCAGCGTTGCGACGCGGGCCGGGCAGCGGAGGTCGGATAGGGCCCAGATCGCTTTACCGGGGAGGCGGCCCCAGAGAGAAGGAGGGAAGGGCGCCATCCAGTGCCGTATTCGGCGGTTGGGTCCGGCGGGATGGGGGCGGGGGCGCGGAGGCAGGAGGGCGGTGGGCGGAGTTTTGGAATAGGGAGGAGCGAGCGGGAGGGAGGGAAGCGGCATTCAGAGATGAGGCGGGGCGGCCAGTCCGGGTGGGGTCAACGGGGTCCATGGAAGGTCGCACACAAAGAACGGGTGTGTGTGGGAGGGGACAGGGGAGGGGATGTACACATGAGTCCTCGATGTCCCCAACCCGTGTCCCTGACAGCCCCACTCTCTATCGAGGGACGTTGCGGGCAGGGACTCCCCGACGGGTGGATCCACCGCAGGCGGCCCCCACCCGCGGGGAGGGGTCGGACCTCCCACCCAACAGGATGGTGACCAGCGCCCTGCCCTACCCGCAGTGCTGTCGTAGGAGCAGGTGGCCAGCATGTTGCGGTCCAGGGGGTCGAACGCCACACCCCACACGTCCTTCTCGTGGGCGAGGATGTCCGCGACCTGCACAGCACAGCACAGCACAGTGCAAGAAAGAAAGCACAGCAAAACACATCGCGGAAGTGAGGGCGCAGTCACAGCACATTCGAAGCACAATATGACCCTTGGATCGAGCCGATGGCCCACACGTGCGGGGCAGGAAGGAGATGACTGCGGATCGCTGATCGCTGTTTGTCTACGGGGTCCTGGAAGGGACATCGCTTTTCTTGGGCTACCCCGAATGTCCATCCATCACCCTGCTTGCGTGCTTGTGGTATTGCCAATGAAATCGAGAACGGGTAATGTGTGGTGCGGCATTGGGAGCGGCAAGAGCTCCGCTGCCGTGCACTTCACGCTTTCCTCGCCGCCTGCACCGCGCCGGTGCTGGGCATGTAAACTGACCTCGGATTTCGTCGCCCTGGAGCCCACCACGGTCAAATGTACCTTGGTTCCTGTCGCCACTATCTCTGGCTTCCCGCCTGGCGGCTCAGTTCCCCTTTCACATAGACACACAGGCGGGCGGGTCGGGCGGGTCTTTTATCTAAACACACACAAATCTCACGCGCTGCCAAACACACAACACACCCACACATGTCACCCACCGTCTGTCCCGAGGTGATGTCCCACACCCGGGCATGGCCGCCCCGGTGGCCGCTGTAGCCACCCGCGATCCAAGTCCCGTCGGGCGACCACCCCACGCCGTACACGTGGCCGGTGGCGGGCGCGCCGCCCTCGTCCGTTGGCTGATACACCGCGTACAGCAGCGACCCGGACCCGGACCCGGACACGGGGGACTGCTGGTCAGGCTGCCGCCCGTCGAAGAGGGAGATGGAGGCGGCGTTGTGCCCCGCCGCGAAGACGTACTGTACTGGCGAGCAGGCCAGGTGCCACACCGTGGTCAGTCCGGGAAAGGACTCAGTGGCCAGGGGCCGCATCCACGGCTCAGGGGCGGCGGTGGCGCCGCCGGAGGCGGCGTCAGCGGCGACGGCATTGAAGTGCCGTTCCTGCCAGGCGGCGGCGTCCCAGAGCGCGAGGGTGCCGTCGCCGCCGCCGGACGCCAGGCGGGTGCCCCACGGGTCGAATCCGACGGCCATGACGAACGCCTTGTGGGCTGACGTCAGCACCAGCTCCGGAACCGAGGGCTTGTCCAGCCGGTACACCCGCACCTGTGGGCGCAGGTGAGGGGGGTGGAGATGAACCCTCTCGGCGGGGCAGCGTGTCAAGCTCTCCCGCTTGATCGGCTTCAAACACATGCAGGCTTCAATGCGCACATCAGGACGCACCGCACGCGACGGGCGGCAGCCGGCAGCCGTCAGCCGGCAGGCGGCAGGCGGCCAAACGCGCCGAGGCGATTCCGACGGCGATCAAGTTTCGCTGGTGCTTTGGCGCGTCCCAGCACTCCTCAGCCGGTGAGGACGTGACCTACATACAGGCGTACAGGGCGTGGACCTGTGGACGCAGCCAGCCTATCTGTCCAACCCGCAAAACTCCCGACCATCCAACGACCCAACCACCCAAGTACCCAATGACCCACCCACCCACCGATCGGTCGTACGACCCGCTGGCCAATGTGACCTCATCCGGCGCCACAGCCACGCATGAGACGTTGCCCGTGTGCCCCTTGAGCTGTATCACCAGGCCCAACTCTGCACTGGGCGGGCCCCCGGCAGAGCCGCCACCGCCACCATCGCCGCCGCCACCGCCGCCGGTATCTTGCCCTGATCGGTCTTCGCGTCCAGAGGGGCCTTGTGGCGGTCGCGCATCGACCCCTGGTTGCGGAGGTGTCTCCCCCTGCTTTGATTCCCGAGCTGAACCCAGGGAAACTCCCGTCGCCACCGCCGAAGCCGCTGCTGCAGCATCAGCATCAGCAGCAGCAGCAGGGACCACGGAGGCTGTGGCGTCAGAAAGCCGCGGATGCGCGTCCCCGGATGCCGACGGCGCCGCGGGGCCGTCCGCCGCCACCGCCGCCGCTGCCGGCTGTGGCTGTAACTGCGGAAGCTTCCAGATGCACACCGTCTGGTCGGAGGAGGCTGTAGCGACGTAGCCGTTATTGGGCGCTACTGCCATTTGCATGATGCTCAGCGCGTGCTGCTGCGGCGCGGGCGCAGTTGCAGCGGCCTCGGCGTCCCAGATGCGAACCGTCCCATCGGAGGAGCCAGACAGCAGCAGCCGCCCGTCGTACGACAAATCGCAGGCCGACACGTAGTCCGAGTGGCCGTACAGTACGGCAAGTTGACTGCCCTCGACCAGGTCCCACACCCGTACCTGCAAGTCGGGTGCCGTGTAATCGACAGTCCGGTAGCAGTACGGCACACAAGCTGGGGAAGACGGGTCGCGAGCCAACACCTGCCGTATGTCAGGATTTGGCCCCGTCACGCTGTCAGCGCATGACGCGGACCTTGCACCCTTGTCAAGATGGGGGTTGCTGCTGGGCATGGAGTTGTGTTTTGATCGTTGGGCAGGGTAGGAGTCGGGTGTCATGTGGTCGCATGAGCGAGTTTCCGTGCACCCCTCACCTGGGCGACCCGTCCTACCCAACGGAAGGACGCGCAGCCGCAACGCAGCTGCAACATTGTTTTGCGAACCCTCCCGGCTCCCTCGCCGAGGCTCCCTGCTGTTGCCCTGACCACCACCGCATCCGTGCCGGGCAACCAACTGCAGACATCTAGCGTGCGGTGGTGGTCAGGGCAATAGCGGGCGCTCCGGCGAGGGGGCCCGGACGCGTCGGCTGTCGCCGATCACCCATATGGCGGGGCGGGTTAGGTCCGCTGTCCACCGTAACCTGACTGATTCCCTGTGTGGGTTTGAGTACCCCCTGGCCAATGTCACCCACGGCAGGCACCCACGGCAGGCACCCATGTCAGGCTCGGCTACACGAAGTTGAGCTCGGTTCTCTGCCCCTCGTGCAACACACGCGCAAGACATATTTTCGCACATACACATACACAGGCTTGCATGCTGCCACACCGCCGCGTCGTACCGTCTTGTCCGTACTGCTGCTGTACGCCCTTCGCTCGTCCCGCGCCGCCACGACGGCCTCCACGTCGGCCGTGTGGTCCCTCAGGGTCAGCCGCAGCGACCAGCGCGAGGGGGACGAGTCCGCCTCCCTGGCGCTCGGGGCGGGCGCTGCGGAGGCGGAGGCGGAGGTGGACGTCGCCGCTGGCGTTGCGCCTGGAGGGTTGATGCCGCTAACGGGCCGGGAGCGGGCGCCAGGGATGGCTGCGACGACCGCCGTGGCAGTCACAGCAGATGGCGGCGATGGTGGTACTGGCAAAGGGTTTGGTGATGGTGGTGGTAGTGGTGGTGGTGACGGACCGGTGGTGGTGGTGGCGCCCACGGGGCAGCTCCACACGCCGATCTCGCCGCCCGACATGCCGATCAGGAGGGTGGTGCCGGGAGGGGAGTAGGCCACGCACTTGACCAGCGGCGGCCGCGGCCGGATCGTGGCGTCCTCCGACGTGCCCCGGTCCGGGTCCGGGGACGCGGAGGTGACCTTGGCCTCCACGACCCCCACCTGAACAACATACGCGTACACGGTCGGGCAGGTTTTCTCGCTTCACTCGCATCTTCTTGCGTTGCTCCTCCTGTGACATTCCTCCTTGTGCAAAGACCCATTTACTGAGACATGCATGCTGATTTGGTTTGCGCGGGTTTCTTTGCATGTATGCGTTCTTTCCGCTTGGGCTTGTGTGGGCTTGTGCTCCATAGCCCAGTGGCAAGCATCCGGACGGCGTCACAAACATCGAAACCGAACCCAATCATCCCCGAAGTCGTAAAAGCAGAAATGAACAGGCCCCGTGAATCCTCCACCCAGTTGGCCACAGTCGGCCCCTTGGTGCCTGGGTGGAGAGGACATCGGCAGTGCCAGCACGGCACCCACCGAATCGAGCGCGTCCTCCCTGGACCGGGTGAACCACGGCACCCACCGCACTGCCGGACACATAGCTGGCGAAACTGCGGGGCCGAACCACGTTGGCGGCCGATAGCCCCGAGCCGTGTACCGCACCCCTCACCCACTAAGCACCTGGGCTCCCTGGTCCCAAGGGTCACCCCGCACCTGCGCCCCGGTCGCCACGTCCCACATCCTTACGCAGCCGTCACCGCCGCCGGTGGCCAGCTCAGCGCCGTCCGGAGAGAAGCAGCAGCAGAACGCCGCGCGGCCCTCGTGCGACTTGAGGATGTGCAGCGCCTGGGTGGCGGCGGCCGCGGCCGCTGCGCTGTCCGAGGTCCCCATCCGCCAGAGGATGACCTGATGGCATTGGGGGGCGGCCGGAGAGGGTGAAGGCGGCCGGAGAGGGTGAAAGCAAGAAAAAGAAAGCCGAGAACGAACCCTTCCCCGGCCGGGGAGGAGGGATGTGGCAGGGGACAACAGCCGTCCACGCGAAGAGCAACAACGATACAGAGCAGTAAATAAAGCCTTGGACCCGCCGAGGATTTCCGTACTGGACTGCTGCCGTATGGGTCACCACCGCAATCCGTACAACGCTGCTGCGCTACACTCACCCCGCCTTCTTCGTCTGTGGAGGCCAGGTGGCGGCCGTCGGCGCTGGCGCACACCGCCGTCGGGTGCCGCTCGTGGCGGTGGAGGCAGGCCAGCTGCTCGCCTGGCACCCGGGGGAAAGCATGTAAGAAAGGGATGGTGGGGGTCTAACACCGACAAGAAAGCGGGTGGTGCCAGGTGGCCTGTTTCGCCGTACACCTTCTCTTCAGCGCCCCCTCCCTGTTTTGAGCCAGCACTGGGCCCGGGCGGATATGTAACGATCTCGCTCTTTCGCATCACATACAACTTGTCACGTACTGTACTGTGCTCACTGCGACCCCGCGTGCAAAGACGTAGGCAACCAGCTGGCGGGCCGTTGTGGGATGCAGCCAACCTAAACAGCACCCCCGCAACGCTCCCCTCTGCCCACCATACCCATCCCCTATACCCGCAGTGACAGCTGCAGCAAGACACACGAGGTCCACACGGGTCCATCCATCAGACACCAGCACAGCGCCGCCACACCGAGTGCACCTGTGACGGGTTCCCACAGCCGAATGGTCTTGTCGGAACCTGCGGAAGCTACCAGAAGGTGGTGGCCCTCCGTGCCCGCACGGCCCGGCGCCGCCGCCGCCGCCACCGCCGGCGCCGCCGGGAGCTGCACGAAGGTGACGTCCTTGACGTAATCGATGTGGCCCCTCAGTCGCATCACCACCTCGCCGCTGGAGCTGTCGTGGAGGACCACCTGTGGCGATAATGGCGGATACGGAGTAGGCCGGGGGAGGGAGGACGGCCCGCGGAGGCAGCAGGATGGCAGCTCCACCGGCAGCGGCAGCGGCAGCCGCAGCGGCAGTGACAACAGCGAGGCTGGCGAGGGGCAGTGTACCCCATAAGGTGTACTTCCCATTCTTGCCACGAGGGCGACTTGACGAGCGAAACAAGGCGCGCTGCAAAACTTGCAGCTCTGGGAGTCAACCCAAACCATCCCCTTTTGCATCACCGCTGAGTCGCATGGTGTGCAACGACCCATGAGCTGGTCCCCTGCCCCACCCCCACCGTAGCACCGCACCCACTCCACCCACCGAGGACGCGTTGGTGGCCGCGGCGAAGATGGCGCCGTCCTGCGAGAACCTCGCCCCCATGACCCCCGCCCGCACCGCCCCCGTCCCGCCAGTCGCCGCGGTGGCCAGACAAGGCGGCCAGGTGGTGTACACGGGCGCCACCACCCTGCACGGCGCCTCCTCCTCTTGCTCCCCTTCCCGCCCCTCCTGGCATGGCTGTAACGGACTGGCGGTGCTGCCAGTGTTGCTACTGCGGGCTTGTTTACGGGCTGCTGCTGCTGCTGCTGCTGCGGCGGCGGCTCCTGCTGCTGCTGCTGCGGCGGCGGCGGCGGCTGCCCGGGTGGAGGAGGTGAGGGGGGTCTCGAAGGCGAGCTGGTGTACGAGGTCGGGGTCTCGCTCCAGGGTGGGATGATCCCGCCGAATCATGCGGACCTGCCGCCGTACGAATAGGGTGGTATGCGTTTAAATCTTCAAAATCTGTATCTTCACGTGATGTACATGAATGAACACGCGCCACCGAGCAACACAGACCTACGGGTCACTCACCACATCGCGCGCCGTCGGGGATTCCAGCCCCGGCAACATGGTCAGGTCTCGGAGTACGGCAGTCCCAAGGCGGTTATCGTACACCTGGACGGCGGGCATTGGGGAGGACCGAGACCGCGCAGGAGGGCAGCAGAACCGATCGGGCCCTTGTCGATCGCCAGTCAAACACATCCACCCCCACGGCATGAGGCAACTGCTGGCTCGGCCCGATTTCGGACTTCAACAGTGCGAGTACGATCCGTATCCAAGGATCCAGGTTGGTGGGAGGCAGCCGCTGCGCCAACGCCACTCGGGAACCGCCGTGAGCTTATTGGTGCTCTCACCTCTCGGGGAAGCCCGTACCTGACGCCAGTAGTCAAAGTCCAGCATCAGCTCGTCTAACTGTCGTACACGCTCCTCCCGCCTGACGCTTCTCGATGTCGTAACCTCGGACCTGGCCCCGGGACTGGAAAGCCGAGGAGCCCCGGGCGCTCCAGCACTGGCATCTCCGCCCTCCAAAGCAGCATCTTCGCCACCACCGCCGGCTGCGGTGGCCGCCGCCGCAGACGACAGGTGCAGGATCGCGTAGCGGAGGCTGTACGACTGCGAGATGGCGAAGTAGGGGGGGAAAGAGGCAGAGGTACGGCAGGTTGCGCGAGGGCAGGGGTGGAAGGGGTTACCGTGGGGGCTGTCTCGGCCGCTGGGCCACGCGTCAATGTGCCAAACAGCACTCTTCACACCGACCAACGACCAACCACTCAATCAGCCCACCAACCAACCTGCGGTCGACGGGAGCTCCGCAGGTCCTGCAGCACCCAGTCCGCGAGCCGGCTGTGGCCCCGGCCCACGACCAACCCGACACCCGCCGCGCCCAGCACCGCCGCCGCCGCCGTTGCGGCCTCACCGCCGCCACTGCCATCCCCGCCGCCGCCTTGCAGCCACTCCCGCAGAGATCTGTGTATCATCATCAGTCGGTAGCTGCCCTCCGGCACACGGAAGGCCAGCCCCCAGGCGGGCAGGTGCTCCAGGAAGGAGACCAGACCCAGGGTGGTGATGCAGTGCAGCGAGGGTGGCTCGGGAGCGGCCAACAGGAGCTCCAGGAGGGCCGCCACACCGCGGCGCTGGTCGGGGGTGAGGCGGGCGAGGTGGTGGGCGAACAGCGAGGCGTAGGCTGCCGGCAGGGAGGCTGCGGGTTGGGACGGCGCGGTGGCGGCGGCGCCCACGGCCGTGGGTGCCTGGGCGGTGGGAGGCGGCGAGGGTGGCGGCGGGAGGCCCCGTTGGAGCGCCTCCAGGATCCAGTTCCTGCCGGCTCCGTCGTGTGGAGTCAAGAGTCTTGAGAAGGAAGCAGTGGCAGCGGCGGTGGTGGTGGTGGTGGCGGCGGCGGCGATCTCTGGCGACGTTGACGACGACAACGACGACGACTTTGGCCTCGCACCTGGCCCCGTCGATACTATGGTCGCCGCCGTCGTTGTCGCCGCAGATGCGGACCTGGCGGACGAGGATGAGGACCTACTCGAGGCCCGGCTGGGGCCCCCCACTGCCAGGGTGGCGGCTGGCGGCGGCACGGTGACCCATGGGTCGAACTTGAAGGCCAGGGTGCGCAGGATGTGACCCGGTGCGGGCCGCAGCGTCACCAGCAGCCGCACCCGGGGTGGCAACTGGGCGAAGAGATCCCGCAGCGCCATCAGAGCCCTATGGGTGGTAGGGAGGCAGGAAGGAACATGCTCTTGGCACAAGCTAAGCAGAGAGCAGCGTAAGTACATGACCACAACCCTCCGAGCTCCGACACCAGCAGCACAAATCGCAAGGTGCCCCCGGGGCCGCCCCCCCGTCTGCTGCTCACCGGTTGTCGTGCGGCCGACCCGTGGGTCCCTCAGCCTCATCTACTCCGTCCACCAGCAGCACCACCTCGGAGGGGGCCGCCGCCGCCGCCGCCTCCTGCTGCCGCCGCCTCCACTCGGGCATGGGCGGCTCGTCCTCTGCTGGGGGCGGTGGCATCATCTCAGCCAGCGGGTTGAGCAGCAGCACATTGAAAGCGGTGTCCAGACGGCTGATCCCCTGGAGCGCCTCCACCGTCAGACCTGCAGCAGTAGCAGCAGTGGCAGCAGTAGCAGTAACATCAGCAATCAGAACAACACTAGCAGTTGCAGGATCTGGAAGAAGAGAAAAAATATATTGGTCAGGACCAGTGCCAGGACCTGGAACAGAGATAGCACGAAAGCTACCTCTGTTAGCTGTACACCTGTACTGCCGGGACCGGAGCAGTGCAGGAAGGGCGAGCACAGAAACCGCAGGTACGGCCCTGAGCCCGTCCTTCTTCGTTTCAACCCCTGTGCTAAGAACAAAACAAGGAAGACACGGTGGGAAACTCCCCATCACCAAAAAGCAGGCCCCTGATGTTGCTGTTGCTGCTGATGTTTGAAAGGCAACAGAACCGCCCCCTCCTGCCCTGCCATATCGTGGCCACCCCTGCAGCTCACGTACCTAGGTAGCGCTTCTGCAGGAACGCGGCGAATGACCCGCGGGTCTGACACGCCAGCTGGAAGGCCAGGCTGCGGACCATCACCAGCGGGTCCAGGCTGGCCGCGTCGCCGGTGCGGCAGAAGTGTACGGCGACCGCCCTGCGTTGGTGCTGCGGCTGCGGCGGCGCCGTGACTGACACCCCCGACGGATGCGTCTCCCCCGGGCTGATGATGGTGGGGTTGGGGTTGGTGGCTGTGGGATGGGGCGCCGTTACGGGAGGCGCTGTACCGGGCTCGGCCGCTGTGACGGCCGCGAGGTAGGCTGCAGCGCCGTACGATTTGCCACAGCCAGCCGGACCCACGATCGCGAGGGACCTGCGACGCCGGAGGCCGGACCGACGGCGGGCGGCGGGGCGGGGGTCTCGGGAGGTCACACAAGGGTGTGCGGTGTGGGTGGGCCCTGGGTAGGATTGCTGTAGGTCAAGGTAATGAATGAATGATTCCTGTTACAGTGGACCATGCTCACTAGTTCGTAAGCCTGGTGATCACTACCTGGGCGCTATCCAGATGTGGAGGACTGGGCGGAGGTAAACCCAGGGCCACGTGACGATACACCATGCCGCACGAGCAGGCTTGCCTACCGTACTCACGACAGCGCCGTATCATGATTTGATCACGTTGCCGTACTGCACCTGTACTGCTTATCGTCGGGTGCGAGGCCCAGCCACCGCGAGATGGCCGTAGCAGGCCAGACGTCGGCGCTTGCGGGGGGAGCTGTAGCATCGCCCGCGCTTGATGGCGGCGGCAGCGACGGCGAGGCAGCCGCGGCGACGGCCGAGGCGGTGTCGTACGGTTCCAGCAGGAAGATTAGTTTCAGTTGGGCGTTGACCAGATCCAGCTCGTCCCCGATCGCCGCCAGGATCCGATCTCGATCCGACGCCACTGTGGCCCGGGCCCTCCGTACGTCGATGCCCTGCATCCCGACCCATCCACACACCCGCACAGGGGGTGCAAATCCACTAGCCCACCACACAGCACAGAGCAAGACACGCACCCAGCTCTGGCAAAAACAACATGGCCCGTGTTCTCTAGGCCACTGGCGGCCTCGTGGCTCCGATTTTCCTCCCCTGGACACCGGCCACTCCGCACGGTGCCGCCTTCTCTTCCGAGAGCTCACAAGCGGGCGCTGACGGCCCTTAATAGCCCCCTCCCGCGACCCGACCCTGATCACTCCACTGTATCTGCCCGAGTCCGTCACTCCGTCAGTTCCCCAGTCGGGCAGTCCGATGGTGTCCGATGTTCTGTTGTTATCTGTTCCGGGGGACGGTTCACTTGACATGGGGGCGGGCCGCCCCACATGTGGCCCCACCCACCCGGTACAGCTGCCCCATCCGCCTCTCCGGTTTCCCGCCACATAACCAGCTACCCACCCACCTATCCATCATCCCAGCCACCCACCCGGTACAGCTGCCCCATCCGCCTCCGGGTGGCGGGGTCCGACAAGAACACCAGGTGGCGCAGGCCGCGGACCTGGGTGGGGCAGTCGGGGGGGGTGGCCAGCCGGGGGGCAGTCGGTTGGCAGTCGGTTGGCAGTCGGGGCGGGTGGGGCAGTCGGGGGGCAGTCGGGGGGCCAGTATCAGGGATTGGGGCCTGCGTGATGGGGCGCGGTGCCTGATGGTGCCCACAGATGGTGCCCACAGACGAACGCCACCAGCGTCGCTGTGTTGTTTGTTTCTTCCCATCAACCACGCACTGAGGACCGCGTTGTCCTCGTCATCCCCATGTACCCCCATGCACGGGTTCGTTCTTCGGGTCTACTTCAATTTAAACCCCCATGCACCCCCACGCGCACGCGCTCACCGTGAGAGTGGTCCACCACTCGAAGAGACACCAGATGCGGCTGAAGGGGGTGCAGTCGGGGTCCAGACAGACCAGGGTGCCCCGGGCCAGCCGCACCGCCTCCTGCACCGCCGCCCGGGGCCCCGCCACACATGCCATGGACAGGTCAGTAGGCCGTGGCAACCGACAGCCGGTGGACGGCAACGGCAACTCGGACTCATGGGGCCGGATCGTGGGGTAGGTAAGCACTGGGCGGATGGGCAGATGGGGGGACCCAAGGGACGCGCTACGTACGGCAGCTTGCTTCGCTGGGGCGGGCTGGTGATGGCGGCAGGCGGCAGCAGAGCAGCAGTCCGCGGTGGGGTTCGTCTGCGGCCTCAGCGGTCGTGACGGTCGCAAGGTACTCCGCCGGTGGTGTTTCGGCGCTTTGGCATCCACTATGACTTGGATGCCGACGCGGACCACAACATAGGCACTGGCGTCAAGCCACGACGGCACAAGCGCATCTGGGCTCATCGCTGTCAAACGGTGACAGCCGTTTCCCTGCCTCTCCTCTCCTTTCCCTACCCCCAACCCCCGGCCTCCCAGTCCCTACCTCTCCTCTCCCTACCCCCAACCCCCGGCCTCCGATCCCCTCCAGGCCCCCACCTCAAGGTCCTGCAGGTCCCGGGCCTGCTGCCGACCCGGGTGCTGGTTGATGGCCAACACATCCACCCAGCAGAACACCTGGGCGGGGTAAGGGCGGGTGTGGGTGGAAGGGCACCACCGCGCAGGAGGGAGGCGCGGTGTGTGGGTGTGTGTGATGCAGACAGGGATGCAGCCGTGCATGGAGGAACTCGGCGGTACGAAAGTGGGAGGGAGGTATGGGCGCTGCAGCCACAGCTTATCGAGCGCGAGGCACCGGCGCAGCGCCAGCTCCCCGCCCCGCCACACCAGGGCCCGGCGAGGTCCGCGCCTCCGCACCCAGTGACCGCGAGTGCCCGGATGGATCCCCCGGGTGTGCACCGCCCCGCATCCGTCCGCGTCGAGCCTGCGTCGCCTTCCAGCCGCCGGGGCCCGCAGCCCACTCGCACGCCTAGTACCCCCGGGTATCACCCATGAGGCTCCAACCCTTAACCCCTTCCCACCACAGCCTGGAGTCTCTCCATATCCTGGGACCACACGGCGCTCGCGGCCCTCCGCCCCGCCCCTCGCAACCCCAGCACGCACCAACCCGGGCCCCGAACCCTGCTGCTGTCCTGCCTGATCTGGGTCCGCTGCATGCAGGTGGTGCTCCAGGAGGGCCACCAGGGTGGTGAAGGGCATGGACCAGGCGTAGCTGACGAAGAAGGTCAGGGTGGAGGAGCAGCGAGCAGGCAGTGTGTCCACGTAGCGGCACCTGCAGGCAGGTAGGGAGGGAGAGAACAGGGAGGGGTCGGGGGTGCATGGCCAGTCGCGGGGAGGGGAGGAAGCGGGTGAAGAGGAGCAGGGAGAGCAGGAAAAAAGAGGGAAGGAAGGAGACGGGTCAGCGCAGAAGGAGGGGGGTTTACTGGTGGGGAGCGAGGGGCAGTGGGAGGCGCAGGAGGGGAGACCCGGCAGTCCAATAGCAGCAGCTGTGGGGGGGGGGCAGCAGTAGCAGCAAAGCCAGCAGGGTTCGAGCAGCGAGAGGGGGTTCAGAGGGTGGAATGTCGCCGGGGAGCGGTGGATTGAGCTCTCACTTGGTCGCCTCGGTGGCGGGCAGCACCACTCGCTTCAGAATGTCGTACGTCGTCCAGCCCGGCTGTACGGTGTCGGCCACGAAGCGGCGCAGGAACGCCAGCGACAAGGCGCAGTGCCAAACCTCCCGCGCAGCGGCGGGCGCGGCAGCGGCGCCGCAGCGGCTTTCGCTACGGCCGCCACTGGCGACTACAGACGCGGCGATATTGACCCCGTCAGCACGCACGCTGGGTCCTGCGGCGGTCGGCGGCGTCTCTGGGGTCCCCCCATCGATGGCCAGGACGGTTGCGGTGGAGGGTGTCCGGCCCAGGGACCTACCATCTGCGGACAAGCTGCTGCGAGAAGCTGCGCGGCTGGCTGAGGCGCTGGGAGGCTGTCCAGCAGCTTTGGCTGGTGCAGACGATGATGAGGGGGCTCTGGACGGCGGCTGGGATGCCGCGGCCGACGCCGCGGTGGCAGAACCCTGGGTCGCCGGGGACGTCCCCGCGGCGGTAGATGGGTTGCTAACGTCTGACGCATTTGGGTCAGGAGCTGTCGATGCGCCGCTGGAAATCGCAGCACCATTGTTAGATGGCTGGCCGCCGCCTGCGACGGCTGCGGCGCCGCCGGACTGGAAGGATCGCGACAACCGGGCAAAACGGGGCCGTTAACGGTCATGGAAGACAAGCGACACAGGGGTCAAAGAGGCATGCAAGCGGTCCGGAGGCCGGTTTGCGAAGATGTGAAGCATGGTGTAGCATGCATGTGTTCGGTGTGTTCGGTGAGGTTTGATGGTACGGGAGCCCACTGCCCCTGGGAACGGTGCTTGCAGGGCGGTGTCTTTTGGCCAACGCGATGCTTGTGCGTCCCCTGCCCCTCGGCGCACCCGTTGGTCCCGTACAGCACGCAAATCGTGGCGGTTGATTTTCACCACGGTCGACTCCGCGGTTGAGCCCAGTAGAGGACTTAGAGATTGATTGTGGCGCGCTCTTCCAACCTATTCCGACACTATTAGTAATCGGCGCCACTCGCGACCGTGTCTGCACCGTTCGGTTCCCCCCACAACAAAAGGCTCATAACCGATAATGCGACATAAAATGGGTATGATCTCAATTCATACCTTGGATGCACCACAGCCCATTTCTCAGGCCTCGACATAACTAGGCTCCTGAGGGTACATGCTGCAAGCAAGTGGCCCTAGCACCAGCGGGCGCATCACCAGCCCATATGTAAAGCAAACGCCAGAAGTTGATGCAAATGCAGTTTTCAATCCGCTTCCCGCATTGGTCGACATCGGTTACCGGATGTCGTACAACGCGCATGTCGACTTGAGAATTTTTTAACTCTCCAAACCTAACTGAAGGAAGATATCTGGAATGGCCTGGTACGAGGATATCGTTGTTGGAGCCCTCGGATCCGGGGTGAATGCTCCAACCTTTGTTTTGCTCAATGTTGTCATATTCCTTGCTGTGCTATCACTTTCCGGCCTTCTTGTCCATAGCATCTATCGTAATCCAGATCTCACACCTCACGTCATAGTTTTGCTCCTCCTTGCTTTTGGCCTCTGGGCTTCCATCAACTGGCTAATCTCGAACGTGGGGCTGACTAGCTCTGAAGAGCAGCAGAAACAACTGTTTGGTGATCGCAAAGAGTCAACTTCACAAGGGGAGGATCAAGGGGAGGGCGAGCAGCAGACCGACGTTGCAGAGCAGGACACCAAGAAGGACCAGTGAGGCTGTGCTTGCAGCGTTTCTGCAGACGCCTTAAGGTTACCCCGTCCTCTTCTTGGCAGATGACCAGCACGCAGCTTGTGAATGGCTGGGCGAAACGCTGGCCAGCCGTGCGCCACGCTCCCCGCAGGGCTACAGCAGGCAGCCGCGCCTCGAGGGCAGGGATAAGCGGTCCACCTCCGCCCTTTGCCATGGGGTTTCCCAGCGCGACCACCAGCGGCAATCTGGACACCCGCGGCTTTCACGGCCGGTGCACACCCTCGACAACCCGAATTTACTCGAGTAGCGACGGCGACGCGAGTCTCCAGCCGCAGCCAAGCAGCAGCAACACTGAACACGGCACCAGCAACGCGACGAACAGCAGCAGCAACATCAGCAATGGCAGCAGCAACACCCCAACGGCCGGCAACACCAGCACCTCCGGGCTCCCGGGGCGACAAGACCGTGAGCGGAGCCTGGGGCCTCTACGCCTGGTAGACCTGCCGGGTGAGCCGCTGGCGGGCTCGTCCTCAGCAGCCGCTGGGCCGATCTGGGTCGAGAGATGCAAGGGCCCTGGCAGGACCCTGGCACACCCGCACCCATCTAACTTGCACTTTGGGCTCCGTCCCACCTCCTGACGGGGCGCGGCCCCCGACCCCGCTGCCGCTCGCGAACGCGTGCAGGCAAAGGCAGGGGCGTGGTGGCATCCCGCCGACTGCAACCCGGGGAGCTTCTCCTTGTGTGCAGGTGGGCTTGTCGCACCCTGGGTGCTGCAGTACATATGTGTGAGAGTGAGTGTGAGAGTGAGAGGAAGGCGCGGGCAGTGTCTGGTCCCCGCGTGTGGGGTCGAGTTGAGGAGGACAGGATTGGGCTGGGTACTTCAACAGGATAACCTTGGCGCACTATTTATGTGACGAAGGACTGTTGGGACTGGTTGGAATTGGGTGTTAAGTCAGGTGGCCACGGCAGGCATCCCGGTGCCCCCCTCCATGGTCCATAGCCGCCCGATTCCTTCAGAGTTGAGATTTCTAGCATTGAGTTGTGCTAAGTCAAGGTGGGTAACGCTCTTCAGGCTGGAAAACGAACAGCTTCTCCACTCGAAAGGTTTCGATCGCCGATTTGCGTCAAACACGTCACACAACATTGCGATTCAGAGATCATGTGCATTGCCATCTCACCACCAACACCAATTACATTGTCGGTGGCCAAACTCCTTACGTGCGTCCTGAGGGTGCCGGCAGTTTCAGAACCCGGTTTGCGATCCGAACCCATGAAATGCTTTGCCCCGTGGCTCTTACAATTTCGAAATCAGTACCTGACTGCGACCGAGCTACACAATCACGCACATGCCTCGCCACTCTGCAACCGCAGGCCGCTGGCACTGATCCAGGGATCCCAGCCAGCTGCTACGTCCAACTCTACCTCCACGTCAACTTCCGGCCCGCAACGAGTCGGTCAGTCATCTAGGGCGACCAGTGAACGGCGCAAGCCCGGCCCCGCCGTGGGGGCTGCCGGACCGACGGGTGCACCAGCGGGCGCGGCAGCGGCTGTAGTGACTGGTGCTGGGGCCGGATCATCATCATCAGCAGCAGCGGCGGGGACGGGGACGGGGCCAGGGGTCGTCAGTGAGGCGGCGCTGATGGCGGAGCTGCAGCGGCTGGAGTGGGGACCGCGTCAGGTAGCGTGCGGGGAGGCTGCGGCTGGGGCGTTGACGAGAGACTGGGGGTGCATGGAGATGGCGTCCGCTCAGCGCAAGGGTTTGGAGACGAAACGCAAGAGCTCACAGGGACGGTCCGCGACCACATCGGCGTTGTGGTGTTGTCGCGGGTCTCCGGCTGGCAGCTCTTGAGCTGCCTAGCCACCTGCATCCCGATGGTCGGTCGAGGGGAGCCTGGCCTGATGGCCAATTGCCCAGACAGCTTCGGATGGGTCGTCCATATGGATCAGGAAGCCCCACCGCCCCACCGTTGATTGATATCGTGCGCCTTCCCTGCGCCTTCCCTACTCGGTCCCCCGTGCGCAGTCCAAGATCCTGAGCTTCCTGTACCGAGGACCGCAACAGTGCGGACCGCTGCAAAAGTCCGGACCCCGCAGACCCGGCCCCACGGCGCAGCCCGCGACCGCCGGGCAACAAGCTGCAGCGTCCGTTATTAGTAGCAGCACAGGTGGCCGCGCTGGCAGCGGGCCTGTCATGTCGCTGGACCTGCCCGACCTAACCGACCCATGGGACACCAGCGGTGGCCCTGCCAGCGACGGAGGCCCTGCGGTGGCGGTGACCCGTGGGTCAGAGCTTCTGCCAGAGGATCAGCTGGCGGCGGTGGTGCGCCTCAACGCGACGGGACTGCCCAGTGACGATGTACTGCTGGCTAAGCTGTACGACAAGCCTAACGTGCCGTTCATTGGGCTCTGGCCGGCGCACGCGATGCTGAACCACTCATGCGCGCCAAACGCGGGTGAGTGAACAGTGAGTAAAATGAGTGAGTGAGAGAGTGCGCCACCGGCGATGGTGGCAGCAACGTTCCTGACGGTGCATGTGGCAATTGGCAGGATGTGCGCTGCAGCGCACGAAAAATGGTGGAATGGACCATGCCAGATAAATAGCAAGCCGTCACAGGCCCTGTTCCAATCATACATGTGACGTCCGTTCCCCAATTTGCACACTCTTGAGGAAAGGGCGCGAACATCTGTGCGAGAACCTTGGTGTTCTGTCTGGCTGCCGCCATTCGATATCTCCTCACCACTTGACCTTCGCACGGTGTCGCAGTGGCGGTGGTGTCGGGCGGTCAGCTGGTCATCCGCTGCTGCGCGCCCGTGCCCCCGGGCGCCGAGGTGTGCATCACCTACTCCGGTGCGCTGGGGCTGGGGCCGCTGCCGCTGAGGAGGGCGCTGCTGGAGCGGAACCACCGGTTCAGGTGCGGGCGTGCGGGTGTGCACAGCGGGGAAAGGCCGCTTGAGGCTTTGCAGGGGCGACCTGCAGGCTGCGGCAGGGGAAGGGTTTGAGGCGTTGTGCCGCAGACAGGCTCCACCGGCGCGTTGCACTCGAGGAAGGTGACGGTCCTAGGACGATGCGGAGGAGGGTAACGGCGCGTTGTGACGCTTACATTTCCCGAATCCCCAATGCCGTGATCCGGGTCGCCCACTCTTGTCGGCTCCTGAAGGACCCTTCCGCGCTTGCTGCACCGCGGCTGCCCACCAACCTCAGGTGCATGTGCGCGCGCTGCACGGCGGAAGAGAAGGTTCCCCGCGAGCTGGCGCAGCTGTGGGTGAGCGGGCGCGGTCTCCGTGGGAGGAGAGGTTGGCAACGGGCGCAGCCGGGCATGGTCGTGGGTAGTGGGTCCCCGCAGCCTGCAGTGCGCAGGGGACCAGCGGGAGAACGTTACCCCACCACACCGAAGATATCTCGAAAGGTGGACAACGGGGGATCTGGAGCGGCAGTGAGGTTGAAATCGCCCGGGTCCGAATCTGTGCAGGTCGCCACTCAATGATACGCTCCATGGTGCTGTCTGGACAGTCAAGCTCTCTGCCTTTTGCGCTGTCGCGGCACTGCCACTGCAAAGTGCCACAAGGGCACCCGCCCTTCCCATCCGTTTGGCCGTCTGCTGTTTCGCTGTCATCACTCGACCTGTCTCTGGCTGCGGTGGCTACTGCCGGCGCAGAGCGACATTGTGATGCTAGCTTCACAGCAGCTACAGCCTCGGCTGGTGGCCGCGGCTACTGCCTTGCGAAGCAGCAGCTCTCGACGTAGCAGCAGCAGCAGCAGCAGCGGCAGTGGCCGCGGTCAAAGCGGCGATGGGAATGGGAACGGCAGCGCTGTCGCCGCCGATGCTGCGGCAGCGGCAGCGGCGCTGCCCTCCCTGCTTGACGTCCGTGGGCAGGTGGCCAAATGCTGCGGGCTGTTTGAGGAGACGCTGGGGCAGCTGGCGCCGTCGCCTCAGGTGCGCCGCCTGCTCGTCTGCGCGCTGGCCCTCTCCCGTTCGGTCGAGGGAATGAAGCGCAGGCACCTTGATGTTTGCAGGCACCCTGATGCTTTGTGGGGTGCAAGAGCGACCATGTGCATCAGTGTCACCACCAGGCTGAGAGGAAGTTATGTTGTGCGGATGGTAGTAACCTCTCTCCCCGTTGTTTTCCAGCCCCGTCTCAGCAACCCCCGGATGTGTGTGAATCGGCGGGTAGAGCAAGAGGCGTGATATGCAATGGGTGTAGCGGTGCCCGATAGTTGCCCGTATGCGCAACCATTCACCCAATGCGCGACCCCGGGTTTGTGTGTGGTGCCCTCACTCGCCTTGCAGGATGCGCTGTGGCTGCAGGCCAGCCTCTACCCGTTGTACGAGACCCGGGCTCGCTGCGCTCAGCTGTTGGCGGAGGCGGCGGTGGCGGCGGCCTCCACAGCCCCACAGCCTGCGAGCGGGGCTGCTGAGCCCGCTGCGCAGGGCCTTGCGTCGGAGTCCCAACACGGGGAGGCGGCTCAGGGGGGACTGGGCCAAACACAGCAGCCAGAGGGGGCCGGGGCCGCTGAGATGGAGCGGCGGCTGTCGGAAGAGTACCTGGACGCTCTGTCGGCTTGTCTGCGGCTGCAGGGTGTCGCTAACGCGGGCAGCGACATGCACGTGCAGCTGGCGGCAAGGTGAGGGTGCAGCCACTGGTGCGGGACTGCGGGTCATCAGGGACACTCGTCTCCCTTCACCGCCGGTTCCTAGCTCACCAACGCATCCGTTGTTGGTGGCGTTCCCCGCCAAATCGCCACGCAGGTACGACGCTGCATGCGCCGCGCACGCGGCCCGCCACCCGGGGGCACGGGCGCAGCAGCTGGCGGCTGACGCACGGCAGCGGCTGGAGAGGGCGCTGTGCGCCAGGTACGGTGCTGCCGCACAGGCGGCGGAAGCGCCGGGCGAGCCCGGGCCGGAGGCTGCAGGGGCGACAGCCGGTGCTGAGGCGCCGCCGGTGCCCTCCCTGTCGGCTCTCTTGTCGGCCCTGGAGCAGCTGCAGCCACCTCCGCTGAGACCGCAGACGTGAGGGGCTGGAGGGGGAGGGACTGCCGAGATCACGTCTGGTATTACGTAATGGAGCGGGCGGAGGGACTGTCCGAATCACGTCTGGCAGATAGTCCGGCTGTTGATGGGGTCCCCGCGGGAGCCTCTCAGGGCAGGACAAGGGCCGCTGTGGGCCAGAGCTCGTGTTGGTTTTGGTAGAAGTCTCACTGGCCGGTGTTTATGAACTACACCTTTGGAGGTCGGGGTTGATGCCCCGCACGCCGCCTGGCCTTGGGCTCCGAGAGGGGGACCTGACTGCAGATTCGGGCTGTTGGTGTTCCTTGCTTGCCAAAGGAAAGGCCTAGGGCGCGCGCTTTCGCGATGAATAACGTGATGAGGCGGAACGATGACAATATTGCCCTCGAGGTTTCCCATCGTCTTCCTGCACCACGTAGGGGAATTACGGTACCCGGGGGGCCATGCGCTCGTCAGCTTTGTGGACGCAGCGCATTGGCTTCACAAAACCTCATGCCCCAGCTTCTGCTGCCTTTCGGCCCCACCCGGAGGTTTGCATGACGGGAACCCCGAACCGTCTGCCCATTCACACAACCAGCGCCGCTACCGGCGTTTTTACGTGCGAGGGATAGCCACGCGAACTCGCGCCAGGCTCTAAAGCGCCGTGTTGCAGACGGCAGCCTGCCCTGGGGAGGTCCAAGCAGCAAAAACACAGCTTCCGGCTCGGGGTCACGGCCTACAGCGAGCCCTCCTCAAGGTCGCAACTTCCTGGGCGTCCCGGCCATTCGTTCAACAAGCTGCGGACGGAGAGGTGCATCGAGCCATGTCGTCTTCACGGGACATGAGGGCTGCCGCCCTCGCTCGTGCGCTCACCCCGGTGAGGTCTGGACCCGCGGGTCGCGGCATCGCCCATTCCCGTTGACCAGTTTGCAGCACAGCGCAATCCCGTAAGGTCCCGAGCTCCGGACCCGCGATGGGCGGCACCTCCATTTCTCGGTGGTCGGTCATTACCTGACATCAAGCGCACGCCTGCTGTGCATGACGCGCGCGCAGCGTAATCCCGTCAGGTCCAGACCCATGGGTCACGGCACGTTCGTTTCCCTTTGGTCGGAAACCACCCAGGAAACCGAGAGCCAGCCTGCTGTTAATATTCAGCGCAATTCCATAATGTCCGGGCCTAAAGCTTTCGGCAGACGTTGCGCGGTCCATAATTTCGCGGCTTGCCCTCACGTATTGGCTTTGCATATGGCACGACAACGCTGCATTTTGCACTTGTGGCCCAACAGTTGAGTTGAACCTGTTCATTGGCTTCAGGCGGATCGCCTTGACATGCTGCTGACTTGTGTGTGACACCGCTGAGGGACTGCCTCAGCTGGTCCGGCATGACAGTGAAACCCCCGCTCACTTGCTTGCTTGTGTACTTATTGCGTGCATCGCCACAGAGGGCTGATGACAGTGTGTGACAGCAATTCGCTAGCTGGACGAGCGCGTGAGGCCAACGGTGCAGCGTGCATGGACCCGTACACTCCGGTGGACCGTTCCCCTTTCGCCTGTCAGGCGGACCCAACGATAGAAGAACACCTCCCTACACAACAGCACCGTGTCTCCCACCTGAACCTCCTTCCAGCGGTCGTACACATTATCAAGGTGGCACCCCTCAGCACCCTTTCACACTGTCCCCACTCTCCGCCGCCCTCCATCACAGCTCCGGCAGTCGCTGCTGGTCAACATACAGACGCCTGTTTTGGGCATGGCATGGCATTACATGTTTACCCGTTCTCACCTTGGCAGTCAATCATCAATGTGTCACACTCACGTGGTTGACCCTGGGCCCCACCCATACGTAGTATAATGACACACTAATAATGACACACCAATAATGACACACCAGCTCTCATCATCAACCGGTGTTTGGGTTGGTTCGGGCAGGTTTCCTCACTAAACACATAAGCCCTTATCCACTTCGAATCTGACATGCACATACACATTGCTCTCACAACTAACACAGCTGCATGCTTGTTTGTGCCTTGTTGGTCCCTGAGGCAGTGCATCCTGACGTGCATGCATGGGGTATACATCCCGACAAGCAGCACACACAACTAGGACCACCGGCCCCGTGCTCAGAGTGCTGGTGGGGCCAATGCACGTGAGGGGTCCGAGCCGCCCTTGTCCACGTCCTTGACACCCGGCAGCGCCACCATCTGACTGTCCTGCACTCGGTACTGGCTGAACATCGCCACCTGGGGGGAATGGAGGGGTAGAGGTCGGGAAGGTGGCCAGCGGGGTCAAAGTACCTGTGGAGCAGATCTGTGAGTCATGTAGGTGGACAGTGTCCAGGGGGCGCGTGTCATGCCAGACTCAGGACAGCGGCACTGGAAGGCGACAAAGGAAAGTTGAGACCCAACAGGACAGCGCAAACGACGCCGCAACAGATTTCGCAGGTTGTGTTTTTTGCACCAGATCAGGAGCTGATTCCCTCAGCTTAACCTACATGGCTGTGGTGGACCGTCCCAGCCCCTCATGTGGGCACATTCATCCGGCCCTCTGTCCCATTGTCATGGTGTTGGGGATTCATCTGGGCTTCGCTAGCTGGCTTTCCCTTAACCCCGGCCCTCCTCACCCGCTCCTGAATCGGCAGCGCCAGTGCCGCGGTGAACTCCCGGTGCAGGTGGTGAAGGTACAGCACGTCATCAGCGGCATACCGCACCTGTCGTACATGTAGCACGAGGCGAAAACATGGACAGCAGCCGGCCGCAAGCTCACGGCCGGCAGGCTAGTTCAGGCTGCGATATGAGCAGCGGTTTCGTCTTTGCAGTGTGTGGTGAGGCGGCTACTGCTGTCACTTGTTACCCGCGGGGTCCACTGTAACATCCCATGACAGTGAGCATACCCATGGGGCCCATATTTACAACCATGGCCGCTACTCGCATCTCCAGCAGGCTCCTTCACGCCACCGCCCCTTCACGCCACCGCTTAACACAAACCCCCTAGAGCAGCATCCACATACGTACAGTGCCGTGGCAGTTGCATAGATTGCGAGGAATCCTTCGGACTGACCCGTGGCATTTTGGTTGGAACCTCGGGCATCACGCCGGCTGGATCCACACCCCCTCACCTGCTCCTGTGTCAGAGGTCGCCGGTCCCAGTACTGCGCACGGCAGGGAGGGTCCCAGCAGTGAGGGTGTGGAGGGCAGGTGAGCAGGTGGAGCAGAGAGGGGCGCCTCACGTCAGCAGGGAGCTTGCAGCAGGCGCTGCCGCGGACCCGGCCATCCCTTTCCCTCCCTCCCCCTTCCCGTGTTGGGTCCGCGCACTCATAACGTACCTCGCTGCCTTCACCGCGCACCCACCATGACTAAGAGACCAACTCGCTCCATCTGCATCCAGGAGCCCTCGACGCACCTCACCGTACGACAGCACCGTACGACATGCACATCCCCCTGCCCGTACACTTCCCAATGACGTACCTATCCCCGAGACACTGTATTTCTTGCTCCTGGGTCTGCTGCATCACTGAACACTTCTTTGTTCCGCCCCCGTGACGCCCTGGCGTATAACATTGCACGGCTCCCTGCTTCAACCCATTCCCATGTCAATACCTAGTCCGCCTCGTCTTGTATCCCGGAGGCCGGAGCAATTCCTTGGACCCACCATCGTGTCCCGTTGGAACGTCTCGTGCAGCTGCCGCTTGTCCACCGCAGTCGCCTGCCAGCGCTCCCTGACGGTCGGCTCCAGGTAGCACTCGAGCGCCTTGCTCAGCCCGATGACGAAGCCCACCCGCCGACCCACGGGTCCGTACCTCCTGTAGGCCACCTGCAGTTCAGCGCGAGGGGTTAAAAAGGAAAACCAGACGGCAGTGTGAGGGGTGGGAAGGCGTGCGAGACCGTCCCACGGGATTCGGCGTGGCAGGGGGTCAGCCCGATGGTCCAAAGCCAGATTGCGGGTAGGGACACACGTAGGGCCTTCCTAAACTCGCATCACTGATACAGCGTGCAAGTCAGCACGCCTCCCCTGGCACAGCACACATCGACCATCGGTTAAGCCAGCCGTTCAGCTGCAGGCCTGGACTAGTTACAGATCGGGGACACAAGATTTGCGGTGTCCCGTCGGATCGGTGCGTTGCACTCTCCTTGTGTACCCTGTACCCAGTAAGACGACATGGCCCCCGTTGGGCGTTGGCCTCACCGCCATCCTCCCTCTGTTGCCGAGTGCCGGCGGCCCATGCCGGTCCCAAAAGCCCCCAAAGGAACATCATCGCATTTGGGTTCGGATGGGTGTGGGTTTCGCAAATTCCCTGACGTTCTCAGGCCACATCCACCCACCCGCACACCCACCCACCTCTGAGAGCTGCAAGTCCACCACCCCCTTGAGGTTGACCCCGTGCTGGTGGTACAGCGCCTCCGCGTCGCAGCGCACGTCGTAGAAGAGCTTGGTCACGGAGGGGCACTCCAGGACCTCCTTCAGGCACCGCAACCCGCCGCCGCCGCCGCTGGCATCAGGGCCGCTCATTCCAGGCCCGCCGCCGCCGGCACTCGTCAAAGCAGCGCCGCCGCCTGCGCCGCCGCCAGGGGCGGCGGAGCCGCGGGCTCTGCCTCGGCCATTGCGGCCGCCCCCGCCTGGCGGCGGGGCCGCTGGCCGTGGTTTGTGTGTGAAGGCGAGAGAGGCCAGGGTGGAGACGTCCAGGAGGAAGACTGGACCGGGTGCATCGGCGGGCGCATCGGGCGGCGGCGCAGGCGCGACGGAGAGGAGGCACAGCTTGCCCGCGCGGCCGAGGCTGATGCCTGCGGGGTGCCGTCATGAGGTCACGCACATATGTGGAACAAGGGGACCGGAGGTTTCTAAATCTGACGTCACCGCGTCTAGTTGCAGCTAACACCCGTCAACCCTCGTGCCTCAACCCAGCTACAGAGCCGAGCAACTGACGCGATGTCCAACACGTATGTTACTGACCGCCTGAGAAGTTCGGTAGTCTTGTGGTTTGCCTCTGGAATCCTTGATGTAACAAACCGCAGCGGCGGTTGTCTTGGCGACGCTAATTCAGCCAGGCCTCCGCCGTGACGTGCCTCAGGAAATCAGGATACTTCACCACCACGCACCACCCCTTCGGCGGGTTTTTGCGCTAAATGCAGTCACAGCAGTGCCTCTGAACATTCAAATGATTTCGGCAACGGTTGCCATGTGGGGTCTTGCTGTGGGCAGCCCCCCATTGCGTCACCCTAGCTCTACTTCCGCCTCACGCCTTACCCTCTCCGTCCAGGGCTAACTGCTTGGCGGTGGACAGCGACCTCAGCATGTGCTCCAACGATTCTATGTTGTCTACGACCTGAGCTATGCCGTAAGCCTGGGGCAGAAAGAAGTCGCGGTCGGGAACGCGTGGAGCGCAGCGTCACCTTTCGTGCGAATGCCATGCGCGCCAGATGGCAGGTCAGACAACTTTTCGGCGTACCAGTCCGGATTTTTCTGGAGCGCTGAGTATCTGCATCTTTCCTGACATCAAGCTTGAGGCGAGTCGTTCAAGGTGTTGTCGGATGGACGCCATTGCGGCAAGCACCAGTCGGAAAGGTCTCAGCAAGAATCGCAACATGGAAGGTGTAGCAGATCATTGGCATTTGGCTTTGTTGTCATAACTAAAACATGCGCGCCCGACGGGCGAAAGATTGACGTTACACGTTTTGTTAGTACAGCATTACAACAGACAACCTGCGACCGGCACACCGGCAGACAGGCTGGCCGCCGCCTTCGCACATCGAAACCCGCAAGACAATCAGCTTAATGTCACAGAACGCAACGCATGCCCCGACGACAACTGGACGTCTTGTTTGTGCCGTCGTTCTGCCGTTGACACCTCTTTCCCTGAACGACCACGCAGATCGCCGCGGGTCCGTGGCCCTCACATATCATTGACACCTCACCCTCACCCTCGTAAACATCCCTTATATGAAGACTAAATCAAGATGAACATCATCAGGGGGCACTGATCCGTCATTGTCGCCCGCCCGCAGGGTTGAAGCCACGCACTTGGCCACGCATTGGGACAGCAGGCCCACGATGTTGCGCAGCGCTGGAGTTTGGCGAAGCGTTGAGGAAGATGCACGCCTGTGGCAGGTCATGATTTCGGCTGCGGTGTCGTGCAAGCGTGCCTGGCGTCAATTACGCGTTCGCGCCGGGGGGGGAAAGCACCTTCTCAGCTCCCATGCATAGGAACGGTATGTGGTGGAGTCATCCGTATGCTAGGTTTGAGAAGTGACGTCGGTCGAACGTCTGCGCGCCTGGGGTGCACATTTGCTTGGTGTCCGCAGGGGAGTGTGAAGAATCAACGAACCAGGATGGATCAGCTTGCACGGGCTTGGCTTGTTCGGAGAGACGGCATTGAGGTATTGCTAATGGCCGCAAAGCTTCCTTTTGTATGCTCCCGACCTGTGATACCTTCAAACGGAGGAGTCGACCTGCGGATTTTGCGGGTGTTGACTTGGTGTTCGGTTGGTGCGTGCGTAAGGGTACGGCCAAACATGTCAGGTGGACTCACGCAGCATATGCTATAAATGTAAGGAGTAAAGATTTTGAATTATGCAGTTACCTTCTTGATGATGTTTAGTTTACGTGTAGGAGTATGGGCCCGGCCAGCCGGGCTTCAGCAAGCGCGCAACAAAGACTTCCTCATGGCATGAATAGGAAATTGTAAACCTTACAGTATTAATCCCAGAGCTATGGACAGCGAGAAGGCTGAAGACGGCAAGGGCGCAGTAGCCCCGGCGCCGATGCCCCCACCTCCGCCCAAATTCAAGCCCCCGCCACCTAAGTTTCCTTCCTCAAATCCTAAGGGTTCTAATGGCTCCCCTGGATCATCTTCTGGTGCGGCAGCCTCGGGGCTTTGTTCCCCTCTTCGGCTTAGCCCTGTCGCCGAAACCAATACCGCCACGCACTCGCCACCGCCCACGACCCACTCTACCCCTTCAACCCCGTCGCGCAGGTCCAGCCGCCGATGACGGGCAGGCCCAGCAGCCCGGATCCAGCCTCAGCACCGCCGGTGCTTCGCAAGAACCAAGCACCTCCGCGGCGGGCGCGGCGGGTGGCGCCGCGCCTTCCACCTCCGCGGCCGCGGCACTGGCCGCCAAGGCGGCGGCCGCTGCCGCCGCGAGCGCCATCCCTGGCCAGCGGGACCGGGTCATCGCGCAGATCACCTCGACGATGGTGGGTCCATTCGGGCTCCCCAGATGAGGCTCCGGGACATCGTCAGGTTCCCCGCGGGGTCCTGGATGGAACTGCCTCGTGCCCGGTCGAGGTGCCCCACCTCACTCACGAGCAGAAAGGGGACCGGGGGGACCGGGGACCTCGGCCGTGGCTTTGCTGTGTTTTTCTGGTGACTGGGGCTTCGCCCTGTGTATGTGTTTCTGTCTGTCTGCCAAGGCGACGTCCGCACTGCGACCCTCTGGTGCTTCAGCGGTCCCTAGCCTGCGTCCCAGCACACGCGTTCTATCGGAGCACATAGGCCTCCATGCCGGCAGCTGCACATCCGCGCCTCGCTGAGCTGGTTCGCCGGCTCCGGACTTGTCAATGTGCAGTATGCCAAGGCGGTTGCTGCAGCGGCGGCGGCATCATCATCCGGTCCGGGGGAGGAGGGGGCCGGGCAGGCGGATGGCGGCGGGGGCGGGGCCGGCGGTGCGGCTCCTGGCGGTGCTGTCAGCGGCGGAGGCGGAGCAGGCGGGGGCGGGCTGCCCCCGGGGCCGGCGCCCTCGTACGACCCACCTCCCTGGAGCGGAGTGCCGGAGGGGTGCGTTGCATCTTGCATGGGACCTGACACAGGGGAGGGGACGGCGGTTGGGGACACAGCTGGAGGTCCACGGGCCCTGCTGGTGCTACTTCGGGTGCAGAGCTGGAGGCGGGAGGGGAGGGGGATATGGAATTGGTGGTGGGGGGAAGGGCTGCCCCGACGTGTACCCGGGGGGGGGGGAGGAACTCACAGGTCTCCGGGAAGATATGTGCCTCTGTGTGGGGGTCGAGTTTATCTGGGTTTGCGGCTGCTGAGCTGCTGGTAACGTGGAAGGGAGCTCCGACTAGGTATCACCAGCTACGCCTCGAGGTGGTGTTCCATTCCTCGGGGTCCTGACGCCATGACCCGTGGGTCCCGGGTCCCGCCCGCCGCGCAGGGTGGGCTACTCGTTGGAGGTTCTGAAGAACGGCGCCATCGTCGAGGTGCGCCCACCTGACATGACCGCCACCCATCCCCCCTGGCCCGCTGCAGCGCCCTGGCCCGCCCCCACCACTGGGGATTGTTCTCATCCATCTCAAGGTTATCGGCGGTCCGTGGTCGTTCGCACCTTCCCCGGCGGAACGGGTCCCACGGTCCCGCCTCTCGCCTGCCCCGTTCCCCCTGCTCGCCCTCTCTGTGCTTACCAATTTTACCCAATACCCCCCAACCTGCCCTCCCGCAGACTCGCTCCATCAGCGCCCAGCCCTTCTACACCTTTGGCCGCAACCCCTCCGCGGACTTCATCCTGGAACACCCCTCCGCCTCCCGGCTGCACGCGGTGCTGCAGTTCAACGGCGACACACACGAGGTGGGGACGTGAGAGGCAGCGGCGGCTGAGGGCAAGGGACGGCTAGGAGGCTGTCCGCTTGGACAGGGGCTTGGGGCTGTGTGTCGGACATGGTGAAATGGGTCAAGTGCAAGCTGGGGGACCGCTGAGGACTGGGGTCTGTGCAACACGTCCCCACCCGGAAACGCGCCTGCCCTGGCCTGCTCGATTATTGTTCAATGCCCCAATACCGCATCTCCCCATTTCGCCCCGCACCCCCCCACACACGCCTTCAGGCCTTCATCTACGACCCGGGCAGCACCCACGGCACCTTCCTGAACAAGCAGCGGATCAAGCCAAAGGTGGGTGGGTAGGGGGACGTGGGTGCCCACAACCCTCTAACCGGGGTACCCATCCAGGTTCCCCGGGGGTCGGGGCTCTGGAGGCCCCCGGGGCTACAGTCGTAGGTGGTGGAGGGGTTGCGGCCCCCTGCTTGCCCTCACCTGGGGGCGAGGCGGCGGGGCGCGGGGATGTGTCTGACTCGTGGGCCTGGGCAGTAGGGGAGGTCGGGGTGAGTGGGTGGTTGGGCCGGGGATGAGTGCGAGGGCGACGTGCTGGTCCGGAGGGGCCTGGTGTCCAGCCCGGGGGCTCTCTGACCTGTGCCCCGGACAGCAGCCCGACGAGGGGACCGTGGCGGACAGCAGAAGCTGTCCCCGGAACCCGATCCCGCCTCTTCAAGGTAACCCACAGCACCGTGTAGCACGTTGGGCGGTCTCCCGGTTGTGTGTGTGGATCCCCGCCGCTTTCCTTCCGGGCCCGCTCCCTACCCCGCCCCCCCTGTTGCGTCCTGACCTGACCCCACCTGACCTGACCCCACCTGACCTGACCTGACAGGTGTATGTGCCCCTGGCGGTGGGTCACACGCTGCGGTTCGGCAGCAGCAGCCGGCTGTACATCCTGGGCGGCCCGGCGGAGCTGATGCCGCCCGAGGGCCTCAGCCGGGACCAGCGGCGCCAGCTGGCGGCCCTGGAGGCGAGCAAGAAGGAGAAGGAGAAGCAGCAGCAGGTGGGGGGTTGGACCCTGGTGTGTGTGAGAGAAGGGATGGGTGTCTAGGATATGTATTCACTGTTTGGTGGGGTGGGAGGTACGGAGTACGGAGGTGGACGAGAAACTTTGGTGGCTGTGACACAGGTGTAGAGGTGACATCTTAGAGCGGGGTACTCGCGACGGAGTCCCTGCGTTCGTGTTCAACCACAAAGTTGTTCCTTCCACCGCACTCTTGCCGCCCACCAACACCAACACCAACACCACCAACACCAACACCATTACCACCACCACCACCATTACCACCAACACCACCAACACCAACACCATTACCACCACCAACACCAACACCACCAACACCATTACCACCACCAACACCACCAACACCATTACCACCACCAACACCGACACCACCATTACCACCACCCCAGGCGGCCCAGCGCAGCATGGCCTCCGCCCTGTCCGGCGGCGTCACCTGGGGCATGGCGGACGACGGCGGGGACCCGATGGCGGATGTGGACCTGGAGGACGCGGACTCGATCGACTGGCGGGCGCTGGTGGCGGCGGGCCACCAGCTCAACGACCGGCAGCAGAAGCTGGCGGAGAAGATCAGGTGGGGACGATCTATCCCTGAGGAACGGGGCGGGGCGGGGCGT
Organism: Eudorina sp. 2006-703-Eu-15; assembly: GCA_003117195.1. Taxonomy (NCBI): domain Eukaryota; kingdom Viridiplantae; phylum Chlorophyta; class Chlorophyceae; order Chlamydomonadales; family Volvocaceae; genus Eudorina; species Eudorina sp. 2006-703-Eu-15. The sequence continues at coordinate 923,057 of BDSI01000009.1, forward strand.
GTGTTTCGAGGCTGAGGCCGAGCTGAACAGGCGCGCGGCGGCTGCGGGGGGCGTGGCACAATAGGGTGTCCCGGGCGGGTGCCGTACGATTTCGGATCTTCCCTGCCGCACAGCAGCGGCATGCACGTCGGGCTCCCAGCCCTCTTGCTGTCGCCCCGCCTTCTCCCACCCGTCTACCTGCTGCAATCCTCCTCGCAATCATCCCCGAGCGAACCCATTCCTTCCCCAAATCAACCAGGTACTGTTCTTTCGCCACCGGGTGCTTCCCCTGACAGCCGGCGCCACCGTCCTTCCACATGACCGCCAATCCGCTCTTAACCCCGCACCCACCCCATGCCCACTACCCCCCTGCAGGTCCAAGGAGTGGAAGGTGGAGAACCTGAAGAAGGAGAACCAGCGGATCAGCACCAAGGAGCGGCAGGAGGGCGGACTGACGCAGGGGCAGGCAACCACCCTGGCCAGGAACGAACAGGTGGGGGCCGGGGGCCAGCCGGGGGGCTGGTTTGGAGCAACCAACCTGTACTGACAGGGGGTGACATTGGGGGTGGTGAGCTCTGAGGCGGCGCGCCGTGGAGGGCGTCCAGCGCCCACAGAACGACACAAGGCCCAAAGCCCCGTAGGCTAGAAGCCTATAGCCGACGAGGAAAGGGCTAGCCGGTCGCCTCGGCGGCCCCCTCCTTCAGAAACGCAGCGCCAACATGTCTGGCAACTGTCCCGGTTACACCCCCCCCACCGCCCCCATTCCCCACCACCACCACCAGGCGATCGACCGGCTGAGTGAGGAGCTGGACGACCTGGAGGAGACCCTCAAGGAGAGCATCCGGGACGCCCTCGCGAATAAGGTGCGGGGCGGGGCGGGGCGGGGCGGGCGGCGGCCTGCAGGTGGGGTGTGGTTAGCGACGAGACCCGCCCGACCCAAATCAGTTAATTTTTATACTTACCACCATCAATTATATGTGAAACGTACATGACGGGAGGGCGGGTGTGTGCAGGGAGGGTGTTTGGAGGGAGGGTCGGAGGGCAGGGCCCGGGAGCGGGTGGTAGCGGGGCCAGCCGTGTGGGTGAGGGGAACAGGGCGGCGATGGGTAGTGGCGAGCATGGCTCTCTGCAAGGGACCCACCCGCCATGGCGCGCTTCTGATCAACCGGCCCCTAACCCCGTGTCTGCGGGCGTTGTGGCTGCCCGACCCGCACTTCTCGACTGAGCAGAAGCGGGAGGCGGAAGCCGCCGCAGCGCAGGCCGGCGACAAGAAACGGAAGCGCCGCGCGGACAGCGACGACGAAGGCGCCGGCAGCGACAGCAGCGACGAGTTCTTCGACCGTACGGCAGGTGGCGGCGGCGCCGCCGCATCCGCCAAGGCGGCCGCCGCGCTGAAGCGACAGAAGGCCGCCGGCGGCGCTGGCACCCCGGCCGTTGCGGCGGTTGAGAGCGCGGAGAGCTTGTACGGCAAGAGGTACGGCTCTGGCATGAGCTACTACCCCCTGCGCAGCCTTTGCCGTTCGTCATGCGGTTCTGGCTTTGCTGTTGCTGACGTTGCACGGCACTGCCATAATACAAAATGCTTGTGAACCCCAAAATAAATGTTTGTGAATTTTTTTGTGATGGCCGCAGGGAGGTTCTCCTGGAAGAGCAGCGGAAGCTCCAGGCGGCGGTGGCGGAGGAAGAGGCCGTGGTGGCGGCCGCGGCCGCCAAGGTGCCGGGCGGTGCCGCCGGCGCCGGCGCCGCCGCCGCCGCCGCGGCATCAGCAGCGGCCGCATCCGCAGGCGCGGCATCGTCGGGGACTGCCGGTGCGGGTGCGGGTGCGGGGGAGCAGGAGGGAGCAGCGGCCGATGGCGACGCCTGGGCCGCCGGTACGGCGGGCCCCAGTGACGGCGTCGCGGGTGGCGGAGACGTGGAGGACAGCCTGGACGCGTTCATGGCCAACATGGGGGCACAGATCGAGAAGGACAAGGTGGGGCGGGGTCCGGGTTGAGGCAGAGGCAGAGGGGGAGCGTGAGAGAAAAAGACAGCTGCACACGCCTGGATGGCTCTCACCTGGCCAGCGGGGGCGTGCGTTTCGCCGTCGCCACAAATCGCAGGGCCCGCCGCCATTCCCCTCTGTCCTGCGCGGACCCCGCCCGGCACGGCCTAGCCCCCACCTCTGCCGCACCGTGGCTGTCCGGTGTCTCCCACAGCACCTTGCCCCTCCTTTCGGGGCCGCAGCGTGGGGGCCTTTAAGGCTCGGTAGGGTGGCCCAGGGCCACTACGCGCGCACTCTGTGCCCCTTGCTCCTACTCCCCCCCACACACAGTTCTCGTATGCAGATACCTGTTCGGGGGTTTTCATCCGCCGGATCATAGGCCCCGGTAGTCAGCGCCGTTTGAAGGACTCTGGATCAATGGCTCGCGCCCACCTGCTCTGGTCTCCTGCCCCTTGTGCCCGGCCCCTGACGTCCCCCCTGCCCCCGCAGCTGGCCTCACTGAAGCGCCAGTTGGCTGACGTGGAGGCCCAGCTGGGCCGGGTGACCAAGCTGCTGCGGATAGCGGACCCGGACGGCTGGCTCAAGCCCGGGACGGCGGCGGCGGAGCGGGCCCGGGCCGCGGCGGCGGCAGCGGCGGAGGACCGGCGGGTCAAGGCGGCCATGGCCACGGCGGCCGCGGCGGCAGCCAAGCGGCGCAAGGAGGAGCAGGTAGACGCCTGTCCGCGGCCGTATTAGTCTGTACTGCACAGCACAAGGGTGGCTGGGTGTCAGCACATGCGGCTGTCCCCCAGGGGCAAGGCGTTCTCCGAAGATTGCGTTCAACGAAAGGTGTCCTCCGAAGCGCGGCGCGTGTGAAAGGCGCCTTGCCGTGCCGGATTGCAGTCGCCCTTGCCGATCCGTCCAACGTGTCACCCACCCCGGGGAGCGCCCCCGGACACTCCGTGGTCCATCCGCGGTCCAGCGCGCGCCGTGGTGTTTCCCCCTGGCTTGGCAGTACGGAAGGCAACTGAAAGCACGGGTTCAGCACAGGAACAATGTGCTCACGTGAACAAGGGACGAACCGGGCGTTATCCCGTGCGCAGCCCTTGTCAGGCAAGTGGGCGAAAACGATGAACCGGGCTCCCGCATGGACCCCTACCACCCCAGTGTAGAGTTATCCTGGACCCCCTTTTGGCTCTGACCGACGCCGCTGCTATCCCGGCGCCTCTTTTGCTTGTCTCCCCACCATCACCACCACCACCACCAGGCCGCCAAGCAGGCCTTCCAGGTCGAGGTGGAGGTGGAGGAGGACGACCAGCCGGCGGCGGGGCCAGCTGCGACCAACGGGGAGCTCAGAGGGGGGCACGCAGCCGCCGGGACGGGGACGGGGACGGGGACGGGGGGGACGGAGGGAGGCGCGACAGCGCAGCAGCAGCCGGCAGCCGCAGGCGCCGCCGGGTCGTTCTCGTCAGGCGCGAGGTGAGCCCTTCGCGGCGTAGGGCGGGGGACAGAGGGGCGGGCGAGGAAGAGGTCGAGTGAGGGTTTGACAGCTGGCAGGTCCTGTCTGGGTTGGGGGGAGGGAGCCTTGGCCCTGCAGGTTCCAAGGGGGAGGTGCGCAGTGCGTGTGCAGTCGCCGACAGGGTCAGGGTCCCGCCCTGCCGCCGACCGCCCACTCCGATGGGGCCGCTCGCGCGTTGTGCCAACAGCATTGGGTGCTGGGGGAAATGGTGGTGGTAGGTTGGTAGGTTGGTATGTAGGTAGGTAGGTAGGTAGAGGTAGTGTAGTAGGTGTCGTACAGTCGGCCCTGCTCCTCAGATAAGGTGCAATGCACTGTCCCAGCATCTCGAGAAGCCTTTGCCAGCTCTCACCTATTACATATGGTATTGAGACCAAACCTATGCTGTGGACCTCAGAGTCCCAAGTTCGTTCCCTGATGACGGCGAAATACGATCGCGCCAGTTGACGACATTGTAGAGGTTCTGGAAGAAGATAGTAGTGAGATGACTAGGAGAAGGTGACATGTTCGAAAAACCCGAATATGGGCTAGGCGCGTGTCAGTCGTGGGGCACGATGTGACGTGGACCTCATCCACCCACGGTTGACGATGGCGAGCATGGCTGGTTGTCTCGGGCCGAAAGGCTCCCGGGAAGATCCCCTTCAGAGGGGGGAAAGTGTAGTAGGTGTCGTACAATGGTCGGCCCTGCTCCTCAAATACGGTGCAATGCACTGTCCCAGCATCTCGAGAAGCCTTTGCCAGCTCTCACCTACTACAGGTAGGTAGGTTGGTAGGTGTGGTGCTGAAGGGAGAGCGGGACGGACGTGGGGGGCGTGGAGGCGGCGGAGGCGACGTTTGTTGTCATGTCGGTACCGGAGCAGCGCGTACAACCCACCCCTTGTCCACGTTTCGCACGCCGACCCGACCCGACCCCGCACAAGGGCCCCGACATCCGTGCACCCTGCCACCCATCGGGGCGTGTCTCCACTTCGCTTATCTGCTGTGTCTATGCCATGTCCCACACCCCGCTTCCGTCCCAACCTGTCAACAGCGAAACCGCCCATTCCACGCCACCTTTCCCCCCAACTCCCTGCTTGTGTGGCCGCCCGCGCAGCCATCCGGGTGCAGCTCCGCCCGGGGGGAGCGATCCCTCTAATGGGGCGGGCCCCGGGGCGGCGGGCGCTGGCCCCGGCGGTGCGGTGTTGATTATTCGGAAGCCGCCGGGGGCAGCGCCGCGGATCCCCCAGCGGCAGCAGCAGCAGGGGCAGCCAGACGCGGTAAAGCCGGGGCGGCACGGCGTCAGCGCGACGGTTCGAGCCCAGGCGGCGGCGCTGATGGCGGAGATGAATTCGGCGCCTTCGCAGCCGGCCCTGGCCTCCTCCCGCCGTCGGGGCCTGGCGTCGGACGAGGCGGCGGAGGCGGAGGCGGCGGAGGCGAGGGAGCACGGCGCCGGAGGGGCGGGCGGAAAGGTGCGTTTGTGCTGCAGAAATTTAAGTATCTCGTCCATGTGTTTTCTTTCGGTCGAAAGCCAGGAGTGTTTTGCATGTAAGATGCGAGGCTGCGCTCTGGGAATGCGCGTGTGTTATTCGCCGGGCAGAGCAGGAGTGCATGATATGCGATCGGCGTAGATTTGCCCTTATGCATAGATCTTCTGCCAAACTCCCAACCCGTAATACAAAATAAATAAGGAAAGCCTACAGCGAAGGAGGAACGTGGACGCAGTGCTTTCCGTGCGGCGCGCTTTTGGGTCAACTGCTCGCGGAAGGCTTCCAGCTGGTGCGGGTCTGCTCTCTGCTAAGGGGACGGGTGTAGGCGGCGGTAATGCTTTATGCCCGTGTGTTTGTAAGTGGTGAGCGTCTATGCGTGAAGGTTGGGGTTAGGGAAGAGTGAGTACGGCAGGGCTTCGCGTCGTCAGGGATTCAGGCGCCCAGCGACAGCACGATGTACGTACTTGTTCGTACTTGATCCCCCCTCCTGCCTGTCGTGTACCGATTTCCCCGGTCGGGAAGCCCGATCGAGCCCTTGACGATCTGACTGACCTCGCGGCGGCTGTGGGGGTCCCATGCGGGTGCAGCCGCACCGGGCCGGCGGCGTCGGCGGCGCTGGGGCGGAGGCGGCGGTGGCGGCGGACCTGGAGGTGCTGTCGGCGGCCCGGCGGCGGCAACAGGAACTGGAGGCCGCTGAGGCGGCGGAGGCGGCGCAGTGGCGGCCGCCCCCGGGGCAGCGGGGCGACGGCCGCACCTCCCTCAACGACAAGCTGGGGTACTAAGGGACGCGGCGGTCGCGAGCGAGTGCCAGGGGGCTGCTTACACAGACCCACTCGGCTGGAGGGCCCACCCCACGACCCCAGACGGCCGCGTCGAGGCAGGTTGTGGGTGTCCTGCGCTGTCCTGCACCCGGCAGGCGATCTGCGCTTTGAGGTCCTGGGGTGGCTTTGGTCTCCACGGGGGGCTGCTCATCCCGCGTCCAGGTTCGGGCCCCAGATCGGACAGGGGAGGGGGGGCGCGGGGCTGCGGGCGCGGATGCAGGGTTGCGGAACAGGGCACTCCGCCCCCCATCCCCCCGCAGGGTGGAGTGGCGTGTAGCGCTGCGCGGCTCAGGAGGGGACTGTGCGGCCCTATCAGCACTCCGCGAGTCACCTCGGGCCAGGCACTCGGACCTGATCGCGCCCGCGCTCGGACGTTTCATCGGGGTTGGGTCACTGCTCGCCGTTCTCGTGGCCGCGTGTGTGTTGTGGTTTTCGCTGGCGGCAGTCGCCTGTGGCGGATGCCGAGGATGGTCCCTCGGAACGGGTCCGACGTGCGGGGGCGGCACATCTGCAGAACCCCAGGGAAGGTACAGCCACAGGCCCCTGGGGGCCGTCGTCTGTGTCGATGTGCGGATGGGCACATCGTGTCGCACTGTCTGACGGATCGGGGCTGCGACGCGTACCCGGTACCAGGCGTCGATATTGACTCTTAGACGGCAGGTTGTACACCGTACAATCACCCCGGGTGCGACCACGTCGTTAAAAAATGACAGTCCGCAAGAGACGAGAGACCGCCATGAGAGCGCGTGAAGGGAAATACGCAGCGAGATTAACGGGTCTGGGTCCATCTCACACCGACGAAGAGTCCAGGATGGGGCCTTTTGCAGCCACGTGGGCGAGCGCGCCGGTCGCGCCCAGTCCCCGCCACACACACCCACGGCGATAATCACTCAAAAACATGTCCTATTCTTATCTGTATGTCTACTGATATGAAAGGGCCTGTCTCCTCAACGCTCTCTATCTGCACCGGTCTGCATTTGTCGCGACCATTCAACCTCTCACGGTGTGACGGCCCCCAACGGCGCTGGCAATGAAATACGGCACCGTACAGCAAGCACCTGAATGCCGTACCGCACGCATGTGGGGGCCAGCCCAAACAACTCGTCTCGCGAGACCGCATAACGGTGCGCTGCACCATCATTTACTGGTTGCTGTACTGGTGTGAAGGGAAGCACCACCCTAGTACTATCGTACTATCCGTTGAACGGTACTGCACCAGGAAACCCCGGCCCCACCCGAATTGATTGACCCCCGTCGGACCTGGGCGAACCACAACAGCGGGTGGGTAATCTCGTACTGTGGCGGGTCCGTTGTAAGAATGATTTGCTTATTCATTCGCCCAACAGCTGGACTGATATGACATATGACTCATTCAATAGGGCTCGGCATACATCGCCCCTGCCTCCGCATCCGCGGTCGACCGGGATCCTCACCAGCGCCCGAAACACCGTATGGCTCTGTGGGCCTTGTGTGGCGGCTGGTCTGGATCCTTTTCCCGCTCTTCTCAGCAGTACCTTTCAGGCCAGATGATCATGATGGTGATGCACCGGTGGTCCTCTCACCAGGCCCGCTGCCAGGCCAGTCAAAGCCAGGCCACGCCAGGCTACACCGAGCCATGCCATGCCATGCCAGGCCACGCCACGCCACGCCACGCCAGGCCAAGTCATGTCGAGGCAGTTCGTTGGCTGACCGCACCAGGCGCCCTGGCGTGTACCGGTTACCGTTGGATGCTCATCGACGGCATCTACTATGTACGGCTATAAACCCTACCTTCCCCCCTGGACCCCTGGACCTCCGTCACCCCGCGAAGTCGAAGGCCTGGTTCTGGCTGCCCGTGTCCGCGAAGATGGAGGACCTGGAGCCGCTGAACTTGGTGGCCGAGGCGAACCCCACCACCTGCCCCCCTGTGGGTTTGGGGAAGGGGGCATTTGGGGTTGGAACGGCAGGGCGGCGACAGGTCGATCGCGCCAAGGGGGGGTGCACCGCCTACCGCGACTTGTCCGACGGCCCGGGCCATTGGGGACGACATATCGCAGCCCAGTAATCCGTGTACGAACACCTCCTTGTACGAGCGCCTTGTACGGGCACCTTGTACGGGCACCGCGGCCTACCTGCGCCCGCGGTGGTTCCGCCCGCCCCCGCCACGTTGGCGTTGGTCCCCGCCAGCACGTAGGCCTCGGAGGGCGCCTGGAAGAAGTAGCCACGTCCGAACGACAGGCCCGTCGCCACCACCCCGGCCTGGCGGGCGGGTTCTGTGACCGGGTGGGGGCCCGGGCCGGGGCGGAGGCGCGCCGGTTGCGGGCGGGCGAGGGAGGAAAGACGGGAGGGGGCGACAGCAACCTGCTCGTCGACCTGGGTGATGGACAGCCTGCCGTACCCCTGCCCATTGGTGGGAATGAACACAGCCATGCCATGGAGGCACTCCCAATACCCAAATTAGTGGATCAGGGAATGGGTTGGGTGGCACCATACCGCCGGGGGTGGCCCGTGCCGTCCCAGACTGTGGGGACCATGAGGTGGGCGGACAGGGGGTGGAAGATCCACACTGGATGAGATCTCAAGATGTCACGCTCAGTCATATATTGGTTTCCGCTTTCCGGAGATCTCGCAGAGACCTCCCTAGAGACCTTGCTCACCCTGCGGTGCCCCGGTGAAGGTGTCGTTCCCCAGGATGTCTTGCTGCCGCAGCGACTGACTGATGCCCCGGATGGCGGCGGAGATGCTCTGTCGGGCGGGGTGGGGCGGGGAGAGGAGGGAGGGGAGGGAGGGGAGGGCGGGGAGGGCAGGTAGGGAGGGACGGGGTGTGCGGCGTTGGGGTTGTGCCGTCGGGGTAGGGGTTGCGTGGCGGTGGTGAGGGGGACCGGTCACTGGCTGAGACCACCGAGGTCACACATTCGAGTGAGAAGCGGAAATTGGCTTTGTTAGCAGCTTCGCGTTGTTGACCTCAACGCGCAACCGACAGCTGACGGGCAATGTGTGCATGCACGCAGTGCACCCTGACGCGGAGAAAGAGCGCGACGGAGTTGTCGTACAGCTGTACCTGCACCGTCGCCGCGATGTTGAGTCCCGTGGCGGCGTTCTGTGGCGGCGGAGGGCCGTTGGGGGGGATCGGGTGGGGGTGCGGCGGCGGTGCGGGGGCGGCAGGGACGGGTCCCAAGCTCCTTACTCCGCAGGGGCGAACAAGCCTTTCTCCAACTGTCTGTGTGATTTAATAAGGTCCAGGGATGGAACTGACAACGAGTCGTGGAGGGGGCCGTGCCTCACGCAACATGTCGCGCGCGCGATCTGGCAGCTTATCCCTCTCGACAGGTCCTAGCAGGCCCCCGCTCTCCTACCCAGGCGGCCCGCCCTGCCCCTGATCCTGACCCTGACGCTGACGCTGCGGATTAAATATTCCTCCAGTGCCAACAGACAGACCCAAAAAGGTCCAAGAGCTCTGCGGATCCAGATTCCTAGGTGTACCGACATAACCACCAAGACGCCGTACTAGATTCCCGCAGGCAGCACATCCATCCGCAGGCAGGCTCGCCGACGCGTGTGAAACCCTAGGAACACCAAGCCGCCCAACGCAACAAGCTTGCTTGGACGTCGTGCGCGCGGACCCCCCCGGATGCCGTATGGCCCGTATTCACCCTGGAGCTGCCACTGGTGGTGGCCCGGTTGTCCCGCACCGCCGCGCTGGTACTGCGGGTCCTCGCCAGAGAGGTGGTGGGGGCGATCTGGGGCCCCGAGTAGTAGTTGGACAGGAAGCGGTAAAACTCTGGGGGAAGGGGGGGGCCGGGCACCCGGCACGGAAGATGACCCGGAGGGGCCCCGAGTGAACGACGCTCCGCGGGGGTGGAACAGCACGTGCAGTGATTGGGGGGGAAGCGCACGTGGCGTGCTTGGTCGGGGTTCTCGGACGCCGCTGGCGCGGCACGAGCCCAGGACGCAAGACCAGGCAGGCGGCCAGGCACTGCGGGGCGTGATGACGAGGAAATGAGCGAATGGCGATACAGCGGCGCTCGACAGTCCAGCTGGTCGTCGGTACTCAACCCGCAACGATGTACCGTAACTCGTTTGGAGCGCAGAACAGAATTCCAGAAGCCCTGCGGGCCGCTTGGCTGGGCCAAGTGCCGACTGGTGGATTCCCTTCGTGGTTGTTTGGACAGTCCCAAACGCTATCCGAATATCATACAGTGCGCCAGTCAGCTGTCAGCTGGGTCACAGCCTGATGGCGAGCCAAGCCCAACCGTTAGTGCTGTCACGGGAGCTGCGCGGGTCATTGTGTGTTGGTGTGCGGGGGAAGGGGGGCGGGGTGGAGCCCGGCATGCACGCCACCGCTTGCGTGCCTGTGTTTTGCCCTCTCCGCTAAACCCAACCCACCCCCCTCCCGCCCTGGTGCACCGCGGGGCCACCTACGTGCGTAGAAATAGTCGTACTGTCCGGCCCTGCCGTACTCGAGCGTTGTAGCCATCAACACGTCGAATGGGTCGTATGTATAGGCGGTGTAGACCTGAGTGCTGTTACTATTACCGTTACCGTTACCGTTGTTTCTGGTGTCAACGTGATGGGCGTCACCCGTCGCTCGGACCCCAACCGTGCCATTGCTCAGGGCTGCTGGCGCCGCCAACGACACCGGGCTCCCATCACGCTCGGGGGCTGCCTCTGTTGGCTCGCTGTCGTAAGCCTCCACGTCATGCCACCCACGAGCTGCGCCGACATAGTCGCCGTGCGGCAGCGGCTCCTCGTCGTACGCCATGTCGTACTCAATGTTGTAGAAGGGGTACATATAGCCGTTCCAGTACTCGTAATCGGCGAGCAGCCCATCCACATCCACATCGGCGCCGGCGTCAGTCCTCGCAGCGGCGGCCTGTTGGTGATCGCCTGCCGTACCATTCTTAACCGACTCGCCGCCGTGCCCGTCCCGGGACACGCTGCTGCCGTCGCCGCCGTCGCCGCTGCCGCCGCCGTTACCGCCGCCGTCGCCGTCGCCGTCGCCGTCGCCGTCGCCGTCACCGTCGCCAATGCCGCCGCCGCCTCGGGCTGCCACTCTGGCGGCATCTCCCGGGACGTCGCTGGCCCCCGCCGCCGGCCCGTCGTTCGTTGTCTCCGCACCGACCGCCGGCGCTTCTGTGGCGGACTGCGGAGGAGCCTCAGAGGCAGCAGGCTGCGGAGCTCCCCTCGCGGATTCGGGTTCGGGTCCCTCGCGTCCCTCCTGCAGCGGCACTACCTCGTCGACGTAGTCTTGTGAGGCGGTCCCAGTCCCAGGGAGGGACGGGCGCAGCCGCAAGGGGCGGTGGCGGGGGTCGCGCAGCCCGCCGTGGGGTTCGCGGGCGCTGCCCGGCGGGGCCTGCGGGGCGTGCGGCGGCGACGGCGGCGGGCGGAGCTGTACGATCTTCCGCTGCGCGAGTGCCGCGGACAGGATGTTGGTCACTACGTTGACATCACCGAACGGCACTGTGCTGATGGCTCTGTGTGGTGGTGGGGGGCCGGGAAAACAGGAAGGCGGGGAAGGTGAAGTGGGGAAGGTGAGGTGGGAAAGGTAAGGGGTACGGACACGCATACACGTTTGCACCCTAAATCCAAGATGCACACACATGGACCGCAACAACAGCGTAGTACCCTACTACCGCACCGCACCGCGCCGCACCTGGCCGCCTGTAATCCGTCCGCCGCGCTGCCCCGCGTGTCGGTGGCCGTGGCGAACCGGTGGCTGTGCTGTGTCGACCCGCCAAAGTCGTTTGTGAGCGCGAAGGAGACACCGAAGGGGAAGCCCGCGCCTTGGAAGGTGGTCGCGAGGGCGGTGTTGGCGGAGCGGTCTGCAGGGGTTTCCGTGTAGTGGCGGTTGTGACGGTTTTAGCGGTCATTGGCACTGGTCTTGGTACCGTCATTGGCAATATACGGCAACAAGAGGAGACCAGCAACCCGAGCACGTGGCGAACGGTTAGCAAGGGTTTACAACGCAGCCGTCACGAGGTGGGCCCTATGTGACCGGTTGCAATTTGCAAGGTTCATGAGTCGAGTCCAGGTGCCCCGACGACTCACTCCGGCCCGCGACGTTTTGCTGCTGCGACAGGGCCAGCCCCAGCAGGCCCACGATTTTGAAGTCGTTAGGGATGTCGATGGCGGTGCGGGCCACCGGCAGGGCGGTCTGAACAAACAGCTGCGAGGGAGGGAGGGGGGGATGCGGCGGGGGCCCCGGGGGCCGTGGGGGTGCGGGTGAGACGGGACAAGTGATCAGACACTATGAGGGAGGGCAGCGCGGCGGCCATAAGGGGCGGCAAAGGGCGCGTTGGGGCCTGCGGGGCGTGGGGGTCCGAGTGGCACCAGTGAAGTGCGGCATAACACGATCGGTCGGGACTCGGGTCCACCTTGTAACGGCTACTACTATAACACGATACGGTACGGCACGGTACGGCAGGCATCTTGTCCAGGACGTGACCATCCACGGGGAGATTTGCAATATTGCAGACTAGGTGACCCACACCTAGGGACATATTCCCGCCTCCTGCCTCTGGACGACTTCTGTGCGCAAGAGAGGGTCCTCACCTGCAGCAGCCCCCGCGCGTGGGAGGCGGACGAGCCCAGCAGCTGCTGCTGTGGCGGCGGCGGCTCATCGATGGCGGGCTCCGACGCCGTGCCGATAGCTCCGACAGGCTGGGCAGCCTGTGCATCGGAGGACGCTGCGCTGTCCCCCGCGCCCTTACGTTGCGGCTGCTTGTCCGCGCCAACGGCTGTGTCACCATCGCTTCCAGGGGACGTGTCGGCGCGCACCGGCACGTTGGCCGCCGCTGCCACCAGAGGCCGCACCCGCACCTCCGCCAGAGGCACCTCCACAGCCCTCGTGGCGGGATCTTCACGACCGGCTGCCTCGGCGGAGACGGCCACCTCCGCCTCTCCACGGCCGCCTCTGAGTACAGGCGTCTCCCCGGGCCCGCCAAGGGCCAGAGTGCGGTCAGAGTCGGCTGCAGTGGCAGCAGCATCCCCGTCACCCGGCTCAAACTCGTCGGCAACATTGGCAGCCTCATTAACGGCCTCCGCCTCCTTAGCTAGGGCCTCCAGCTCGCCGCCGGGCCGGACGCAGTGCTCGTAGGGCGCAGTGAATCGAGGGGGCGGAGCGCGCTCCGGCGGCAGCCCCGCCGCCTCCACCGCCCAGGCCAGCAGGTCACTGCACGGCGCGGCGAGCACCTGCAGCGGCAGCAGCTGCTGCGGCGAGGACGGCTGCGGCTGCGGCGGTTCTGTGGCCGCACCGAGGGCCACCGCCACGGCCACACCCAGGCCGTCGCCGGAGGCTGTCACCGCTGCCTCACCAACCCACGCGCCGTCCGGTTGCTGCCGCGGGCGCTGCTGCCACCGCCCCCAGGGCCGAGGCAACTCTCTTTGCGCCAGGGCCCTGCCTCGCGCGTCCTGCTCACCGGCACATTCCACCTCCTCGCCCTCACCCTCACTGACACCACCACCCAAACCGGCACTCACAGCCGGGTCGTCCGCGCCGGGATGGCCGCCCCCGCCTGAAGTTCCAGAGCCGTGCCTCGCATCCGCCGCGCCTCGCGGGGGCCCCTCAACCTCATCCTCCCGGCGGCGGCCCATCTGGGCAGCCTTCAGACAGAGCTCACGTTCGTTGACCGGCCGTGAGTGCAGGTGCTGCGGGAGGTGGTGCAGGTGCAGGCGGGGGCGGTGCTGCGGCTGCGGCTGCGGCTGTATCCCCCGAAGCGGGCCTCGCGGACCCGCGCCCTCATCACCCGCCTCGTCGACCGGCCGTCGGCCCATCCCCAAGTCCGGTGCGCGGGCGGCCCGGAAGACAGAGCTGCCTGCCACAGAAGACGTCAAGGAGTGAACGCGGGCGGCTGTGCCGGCAGCGGCTGCGGCGTGCGGCCCAGTGGCTGCGGGCAGGGCCACTGGGACGGCGACCGAGCCGTCAAGTCCGTCCGCCGCGGCGCCTGCTGCCAGGCCGTGGTCGCCAGCCGGGTCCGCCAACGGTCGAACTAACAGAAGCAATGGAACCTGGACGCTAGCGTTCCCGGGAGCCACCTCCTCCTCGGGTGTGGCGCGACCGATGCCCGGGGCCACCCGGCCTGCGGCTTGCGGATGTGACCCATGGGTCATAAAAATGGTGTTCGGACCGTCAGCCCACTGCAGCTCCCCTGGGAAGTGCTGGGTCTGGTAATCATGCCGGTGATACGGCTGCTGGTCGAGGTGGACAACGGGGGCCTGGGTTCCAATCGCGCTGCCGACCGCGACGGCTCCAGATCCGCCTCCGGATCCGGATCCGGCGCCGGCCCCGCGCTCGTCGGTGTCGCCGCCTCGGCTGTTCTCCTGCGGTCCGGAAGCTGCCGTGTCCGCTTGGACACCGCCGCCCTGCCTTGCGGTGCGTGTCGCGGGAGCGGCCTCCGTGGTTGCGCCGACGTGCCCCAACAGGACCTGCGCGAGCGCCAGGCGGGGGGGGGGGAGCAGGTCTGGGTACGGGTGTGGGCGTGCCGGTCTTCGCGTGTACCGTGTATGGGTGTGCGTGTGCACATACGCACGCGGAGGACCGTAAGGCCGAGGGTACACCCAGACGGTGCTGGCCCGCATGCGGGGTGTCACTTGACACTTCCCGGTGAGACTGGATGGGTCCGCAGACGTCCAGATCTGCGATGCCTTGTCACCAATGACCAATGTGACGTTACGCATTCAGTATGTATATACACAGCGCACCACAAAGAGGGGTCATCGGTGCCTAGCAGGGAAAACCCCAGCAGTGCAGCCGTGCATGGTGGATTTCTCTGTGCATGTTTTGCCGGATCTAGTCCTCATCGCGCGGCCCGACCCAGATCGCACCTTCAAGCTGTGTGCCAGAGCTGCGGGCAGGCCCGCTGGGAGCACCCGGGGCGGCTGACCCCGCGCCGCCGACAAAGGCGATGCTCGCTCCACCTCGCTTGTCACACCGATCTGTTCTCCTTCGGCAGTCTCAGCAGCAGTTGTAGCAGCAGCCGGTGCAGCAGCTGCTGTAGCCGCGGTCAGTGCAGCAGCAGTTGTAGCCACAGCCGGTGCAGCAGCCGCTGTAGCAGCAGCCGGTGCAGCAGCAGCTGTAGCCGCAGCCTGCGCAGTAGCAGCAGCACCCCCGGCAGGAGCCGCAAGTGTGTGCAGCTGGCCAGCGGCGGGGCCAGAGCCCGCCTGCGCGATCTGAGCGGCCCCCAGCTCCGCCGCCACAACCCCGCCGCATTGCTGGCTCGCGCTTAGCAGCAACGCCAGCAGGACGAGCACGGGACACACCCGCAGTGCCAGCACAAGCCCTCTGTGTCTTGGGGGCGCGGGTGCGGGGGCGGGTGCGGGCATCACCAGCCGATCGGTGTGCACCGGTGAATCACCGCATCAGGGCGGTTGGAACGCAGGCGCGGCTGATAAATCGTGCCTTGGTAAGATCTGCACGACGGACTGAATGTTGGAGCCAACTCCAGCAGCCGCCGGCTGGATTGAACGATGTTGCAGCTGCGGACCCGACTCAGGACCGCTGGAAGTTTGGGTCTGTGGCTGAACGCGATGGATGGTTACCTCGAAGGCAGCCTGGCCACCAGTACTAGCGTGGGGCCGATCCGAGTCCGTCGTTTGGGTGCCTGGACCGCGGACCGCCCGCTGCTGGGTTGCAGCCACATGCAAGCGGAGGAGGTTACAGGGTCTGGCCGCCGGTCACTGCGTGTTTGTGCGCGGCCGCCTGGCGTTGGGGGTCGCCAGCCTTTGTGGAGGAGCGGAAAGGTTGTGGGCGCGCGGGGCCACAGCAGACGGTTTTGTCGAGGCATTGGGTGCGGTGTTGCGGAGTATTGGCGGAGTCAGCTTCGAGGCTCACGCATACGATTTATTGTGGACTAAATGGAAAGTAACAATAAAATGCTACGATCCACATTTGCCTCTCAGGGAGACGGACCGCACTTTGATTCATGGTCTCCTCCGAGACATTCCCAGAAATACCTGTAAACGTGTTGTGATATGCTGCCGTGAAATGTGTTGTAATGTGCTGCCGCATTGCATGGAACCCTTACGCCTAGATATGGGTTGCGAGAGTGGGTGTCACCTGGTGGTCTGCATGCCTTGCAACGAACTTCGATTATGACCGTTTCTGAAACACCCCTTACTAACCGCTGACCGTTGTCACGCCGGCACCCATTGATGGCCGGACTTTGATTCAACTGTACGTTTGCACCTCTGTGTTTATTGCTCCTCTCAACCATACAATCTTCCTCGAGTACAAACGAGAACGTCGTGTGTGAAATGGTGCGAGCTTGGTCTGGGCCGCAGAACGGCGTCGTACGGTATCAAACAAACCCAGACGCCCGCGCTCGGGAGCGCCTGCCACGATACCTGGTAGGTTTCGGTTGACAGGCAGAGCACCGGGCCGTAGGGCGGCAGGTCGGTCCTCGGTCTGCGCTGCAGCGGAGGCAAGGAACACCAAGCAATATACGTAACTCTGCTAATGAGGGACGGAGCTCCTGTGACGTCATACTTGTCACCGCCCCTCACTAACTGAGTTACGTATACTGCTCGGTGTTCCCTTGCAGCCCAGTCGTAAATGTCCCAGTTGGCACTTGATTGAGGACTGCCGTTTGTTGACAAAGGCCGCCACTGGGACAATATTTTTCATTTATGCAATAATCCTCACCAGCGTCGCTTAGAGTTTCGTGGCCAATATCGGCGTTCGAGTTTTCTCTCAGTCACGCAGACCACGATGTTATGAGAAATTGTCTTCAATGACAACGTCTGTTGTCCTTCCTTTCAACATCGGTTTTAGCAGTCGTATCTAGTTGCATGCACTTGACCCGAAGCCGTGAGTAGGACAGTTGTACTGCCGGCAAATGTTTCCGGGTACATAAACTCATCAGAACCCAATAGCATTATTAATCGGATTAACATCCCTTATCTTCATACAACAACAACTTCCACGAGTAATCCTGTATCCTCCAAGGCAGCTCGTCTTTGTACCTCCGACATGGCCAAGCCGGCAGGAGCCATCCTGTTGCTCTTATCGCTGACATGTTCAGCTCTCACACTATCAAGTGCGGCAAATTTGAACTACACCTTTGGTTCTACTATGGTAAGCATGACGACAGCTGACAAAGGCCAGGACAAGGGAAACTGCGACTGTCTGGTCTAGAGACGTGGAGCGGTCCTGTCTGCTGTGAGCATCTTCCTCGCTCCAGATCGCCCCAATCCTCTGTACTTTGTGTCTGTGTGACAAGACGTTCGATTTCCTCGGCGGCCTGCTAAGGGGGCACGGCCTGCTTTGAATGAATTGGAAGTCTTCGTTTCGTTCACTTCGTTAGGATGCCATGGTTATTATTTGCTTACTTCAGGTTCGCGGCAGTTGACTAACGATGAGCTCTTGGGATCCCTCGCAATGTTTTGCCCTCGCAGGTGAGCTTCCTTGGGCAATCACCAAACTTCCAGATTTATCCAAATGTTAGCTCCGGATCATACCTTCAGCTGAGGTTTTCGAAGTTCGAAGAGCACGACTCCAGTGACTCGAAGGTCCAAGGACACAGCGTGGAAAGCTTGGCTTCCGCAAGTAAGGTGTTATCACATGGCTGTGGTTGCTTTTGTAATGGTGTCGATATGCATTTCGAGACCGGACTTTGTGTTGGACCAACAGTTGAAGACATGTATGCCGCCGAGCTGTCATCTCACTTGGTCCACCCAGAAAACTGCGGCGCGTCCGGGTAACATTATTTAACCATCTTCTACCTTGTACACCATGCTGTTGTCAGCCCAGCGCCAGCTTATGCATGCACACCCTCGTTCACTTTGAGATACATGGCCTTGCTCCGCATTCCTGCGCAAACGTTCTATTCGCTGTGGGTGAATGCGGCGTGCAGGTCCCACCTGGACCGCCGGTACCACGGTACTGGACGATGGCACCAACTGCACGTACGTGCGCATGGTCCTGCAACCAGCTGATCGCAACGGTTTCAGTGTTAGCTGCCCCACCAACAGCGGTCGCCGTATGCTGGCGGCACCCTCGACGACTACCTCGAATGCGACGGTCACCGTGACGCTGTACTTCGGCTTCAACCAGAGCGCCAACTTCACGTACGGGTTCAACAAGTCCTTGACTGTCGCCAAGGGCGGCCTTAAATTCAACGTGGAATACAGCAACTGGTAAGCAACAGTTGCGGGATTAGCCCACCCAGTTGTGATTGACCGTTGGGTAAGAGTACTGAAGTTCCGCACTCGACTTGGGCTGAAAACGTACAGCGAATGATTAGGGCGTGAAGTTGTTGACTAGCCGCGGCCTGTTACGTTGTGCGTGATCAGGATTGCCTTGTATAGCTGTTGGGCATTGTTTCCCGTCCCGCTGCCGTCGTTGAATTCCAGTTCCTCGCGCACACCCGTGACCTGTCAGGCCGTTCTGCGACGCCGCCAATACTCTGAGCATGCAAATCGACCTGCTCCTCAAGGGCGACACGACCGCGAATGTGACGACGTCCACTGGTATGTATGTAGGTGGTGCAGCCCAACTGCCCTATTTAGCGGTGTGGTAGGCGCAGCACATGGCAGTCCAAGCGGCCGCGCTTCCTGCATCCGGCCGTACATGCAAACAAGCCTGCTGCCACTGCTGCAGCTGCTGTTGTTGCTGCTGCTGCTGCTGCTGCTGCTGCTGCTGCTGCTGCTGCTGCTGCTGCTGCTGCTGCTGCTGCTGCTGCTGCTGCTGCTGCTGCTGCTGCTGCTGCTGCTGCTGCTGCTGCTGCTGCTGGCTGCTGCTGCTGCTGCTGCTGCTGCTGCTGCTGCTGCTGCTGCTGCTGCTGCTGCTGCTGCTGCTGCTGCTGCTGCTGCTGCTGCTGCTGCTGCTGCTGCTGCTGCTGCTGCTGCTGCTGCTGCTGCTGCTGCTGCTGCTGCTGCTGCTGCTGCTGCTGCTGCTGCTGCTGCTGCTGCTGCTGCTGCTGCTGCTGCTGCTGCTTGCTGCTGCTGCTGCTGCTGCTGCTGCTGCTGCTGCTGCTGCTGCTGCTGCTGCTGCTGCTGCTGCTGCTGCTGCTGCTGCTGCTGCTGCTGCTGCTGCTGCCTGCTGCTGCTGCTGCTGCTGCCCCCCCCCCCCCCCCCCTGCCCTGCCCTGCTGCTGCTGCTGCTGCTGCTGCTGCTGCTGCTGCTGCTGCTGCTGCTGCTGCTGCTGCAAATTGCTTGTTGTGAAGTTGTGAAGTTGTGTTTTGCGGAACGAATTGGAAAACAAAAGCGTGTAAAGCTGCTTGCGAACATCTCCGTGTGTGCGCCTCCATAGCCCTGTGCCACAGTCGCATACTACGGTAATACTCCTGTGTCATGACCAGCACGCCTCCGGCTCACCTGCTCCGCCCGCAGCATCCGACAACACGACGAAGGTACTCACCATTCCCATCGGCGACAACACCACGTCCAGCATCTACTTTGCGGCCACCGCCTACGAGGCCAAGAACGGCAACCGCAGCATGAACGTTGGTGTCGCTCTGGACACGAGCGGTGGCAAGTCGACTGTCGTGCTGAAGCTGCCCAACCCGACGCCCAACAGCACGGTGTACTACGACCCCACCGTCACGAGCAACACGCAGTCGGGCAGCACCAGCGTCGGGTCGAGCAACGGCGCGTCGGATCCAATCGAACTCAAGTCGGGACAGTCCAGGGTAGGTGCTGCTGCTGGCGGCGGACATGAACGCCGAAAACAATTCAGAGCGATCCTGCCATAAATAGGACATCCGGTGGTTTTGCAAGTGCTTGAGTTTTTGATGTGGTGGCCAGCGCCCCGCAAATGTGCCTGCGCACGCTGGTCACGGGAGTTGTACTGGGGCTGCGCCACCTGCCGATTGTTGTGGTTGTTGCCAGACACGGATTCCGTCATCGATCCGTGGTGCATATTAACACGATTACTCTTAACGGGTGCCCGCAGGTGCGCTTCCTCGGCAAGTCGCCAAACTTTCAGGTGTATGCGAACGCATCGTCATCGTCATACATCCAGCTTAGGTTCTCCAAGTTTGAGGAACGCGACACCAGCAACCAGAAGGTCCAGGGTCACAGCGTGGAGAGCTTGGCATCGGCAGGTAGCCTGCCATCATGGCCGCGGGTTTAGCGTGGGCAAGCCAGTGCCGATTAGCGATTTCCGTACACTGCAGGGTTTGGCTCAGTCGCGTCTGCGAGCACAGCGCTGTAAACGGCGGTGGTTGTCGCGTGCACCAAACCGCCAAACCCGGAGGGGCAGGCAGGCTCAAGAAAACGCGCCCCGCTGCCCTGCAAGGAACTGCGTCGATTGCAACTGGGTTCTTTTGGGATCATCATCATGGTTGCTTTTTGTGTCTGCATACGAAACTGTTTGCTGTTTGGGCGGAAGTACGGTTGTCCCCTGGCTTCGTTGCAGCTTGTACTCGATTCATCGTCCATGCCCCAGTAATCTCTTTCGTACTTTGTATCCGATTTCCACACTGCGCAAGTCTCACCCAACCGCCCCATTGTGGTGCTACACTACAGAACCCTCGTGGGCCACCGACAACATAACGCTGACGGACGGCACCGTCTGCTCGTATGTGACCATGACTCTCAACCCAGCGAGCCGCAACGGCTTCCAAATGAGCTGCCCGGGTAGCAGCATCACGCCGACCGTCGCGGCGTCGGTCAGTGTGACGCTCTACTTTGGCTGCACTGCCAATGCCACTTTCCCCTACGGCTTCAACAAGAGCGTGACCGTGGCTAAGGGTGGCCTCAAATTCAACGTGGCTTACAGCAACTGGTAAGTTGTAACCGCGCCGCTTGATGAAGGATACACGCATTCGCGACAGGTGCAATGAATAACCTGCTGAGCGGTGCTGTTTTCGCTATTTCCCACATCCTCTGCCGCGCTGGCCCCTTCCTCCCCGCGCTTCTCTTGTGTCCTGCCAGGCCGTTCTGCGCCGTCAACAACACACTGAACATGCAAATTGATCTGCTGGTCGCGGGCAACGCGACCGCGACGGCGACCTCATCCACGGGTGGGTGCGTGGGTATGCGGGTGGTGCAGCAGACGGTGCGTGGGTATGCGGGTTGTGCAGCAGACCCGCGGGACCCTGGTACCGCTACTATATGCAGCTCAAGGCTGACTGGCCCTTAGGCGTAGCCTGACCACTGCTTTGACTTCAGCCAGGCTGGATCAATCTGCGCGCCGGCCTGCACTGCCCAGTGTTGCACCGCGCGGCGTGCGCCGTCGCGCACATGCCTTGGGTTAATAACCACGCAATCGGCCAACTGACCGAATTGATGGATGCATTGATAACATAACTCAATACCCCTAAGAAAGGCCACGGCTGCTGCGGTTATCGTCTAATCCTCAAGTAGTTTGCCGCCTGCCACAATGCAAGTCCGTCGCTCGCCCCAACGTCCTCGTTCCGCCGCGACCCGCCACCCCGCTGCCTGCACGCGCTTGCAGCCTCGGACGGTGTGACCAAGATCCTGAAGGTTCCCATCGGCGACAACACCACATCCGACATTTATTTTGCGCCCACCGCATACGAGGCGGTGAACGGCAACCGCAGCATGAACGTTGGTGTCGCTCTGGACACGAGCGGTGGGAAGTCGACCATCTCTCTGACGCTACCCAACCCCACACCCAACACGTCGCTGTATTACGACCCAACCGTCGTGATGACGTTGGATAGCGACACTGGCGCCGCGGGGGCAGTCCGAGTGACGCTGTGGTCAGTCCTGGCAGCGCTGCTGCTGAGTGCGTTTGTCAGGTACTAAGATAGCACGCTGCATGGCAAGGGCCACTCGGGCTGTACACGGCATCATGAGGTATGGGATACAGGTGACAGGGACAAGTTGGTTACAGGTAGTAGGACCTTCGAGCCGACAGCATCAGCGCAAGACGGCACAGCACCATCGGTGCCGATGCTGTCCGGACATGCGTGCGCACAGAAAATGCACGAACAAGAGGCGACGATGTGAACGGATGTGATAGGTTGGGATTCTTAAGATGTTGGCATCGCGATCCGGAATAAGCT
This sequence comes from Eudorina sp. 2006-703-Eu-15, assembly GCA_003117195.1. Lineage (NCBI taxonomy): Eukaryota > Viridiplantae > Chlorophyta > Chlorophyceae > Chlamydomonadales > Volvocaceae > Eudorina > Eudorina sp. 2006-703-Eu-15. The sequence goes on from BDSI01000009.1 coordinate 944,746, forward strand.
GGTCCCAACTCATCCGTGGCTTTATTTTTGTGAGCATTGACAAGCTTCTCGCCTCGACTTGGTGTCGCAATAAAAATATTCCCCGTCGGAAGTCAAGAGCGGGCGCGTGTTGGGGGGTTTGATACAGTCGGCCCGAGCGCCACAGCGTGTAGGCTGCCGCGCATGCACGAGTACCTGCGCAAAGGTGCATGCTTTTATTTATGTTTGTCTCTTTCGATGTTATGGACGGGAGAAAGACGCGCACTGATGGCTATACATAGGCGTGATCCTAACGCCCAAGAGTCGATTTGTACAGCAGTTTCGTACAGGACGTTCAATGTGGGTGCGTGCAGTGATGGGGTTCTGCCGTCAGGTGGTGCTTGCTGCGCCACAGACGGCGTCTCTGCGATAAATGGTTTTTAAACTGGCACTTAGTGAAGGTCTGAGGTAAGATAGACACTTCGTAGAGGAGTAGTTGAGGATATTAATGCGCAACAACCAGGTGGCGGCGCGCTCGATTAGGACTTGTTTGACCAGTTTGGCAGATTTGGCATGTTTGATCTGACATGACCACAGCGATTGATGCTCGAACTGGACCCAATGGGTATGCGCCCTAGCCTGGACGATAGGCAGCTGTGCAAGCTGTCGTTCTTACTTTACTTCTTCCGGACCAATGAGGGTTTGGTGTGCACGCGGCGCGCTGTGTCGTGCAGCATGGCTTTGCTCAGGGCGCAAACTAACCGATGACTTGCACCCGCTGAAGCGGTGCACTGGGTGTGGCGCCGCACGTCCTCACATGAAGTCAGGCACGCGCATTCGTGCGCCCCAGCCTCGTGTTCGGGACAAGGTTCGTCTCGTATTGCATGACAAAAGTGCGAGGCTGGGGCAATCGAAGTTGTCGTTTTTGTTTAATAGTCGCATGTTCGAAGGCACCAGGTAAGGCGACGCCCATGACATGGCAAGTGGCTTTGAAGGTTCCAGGACGTGAAGGACACCGGGACTCCTGGGTCTGATTTTTCTGTACATTCCAAGCCCCAGCTGCGAGGAACAGCCTACCTAGATGTGTTCTACTTGCGGCGGTCCTTTCATTACCGATGATTCTTTGGGTCAGTATTTGCTCGTCTGGACCGCTGGCTCTAGCCCCCTCGTAGGGCCTGGTCTGGAGCCCACTGTAAATGTTTCAGCTACATCATACTCGCCCACCCTGTTGTACGGCCATCTGGGCTGCGGCTGCGCAACCACATGCCCTGGCTCCCAGCCAGCAGCTTGTTGCATTGGTCTATTCCCCTCAGTGCTGGATACTCGAGGTACGGCGGAAATGAGACAAAGAGTGTGGAACCCAAGACCTGAATAGGCCATCCCCCAGGGGTCATCTCTCATTCTCACGAGACATGAACTGCCACAGGCCTGCACAGCCTTACAATGGTGAATTGTTCGCATTACGGCACACACAGCCACGCCAGAAATTTTACGTCACGGGAGGTGAAAAAACTTCATGTTATTCGCCGGGGCCGTCGTGTGCTGATCTGCATTTGCGAACGTTTTGGTGTTGGACTATCGCGTATCATGGCATCTGTCCTTGACCGGAGCCAAGCGGATTTCACCCACTGAAGTACTTGGTGTAGTGAGGAAATGTCGGGACAGTACGGTTGGTGTCCAAGAGAGACATTCATTGCATGTTATGGCCGAACCGCTGATGACTTCCACGCTGCCAGTTTTACAAATACCTTTGTGGTGAATAACATCGTGGGTACACCTCGCCTTCGTTCGTCTTGGGCAACCGGTAGTCCCACGTCACCATTGATCGGCAGTTAAAGGGCAGTTGAGGTAAGCCGATGAACTTGCGGCTATGCGGCACCTTGTGGGACATCCTCATCAATATTGATGGAGTGAATAACTGCTTGCTACGCACTAGATGGGATCGATTGAGGACCTCAAATCTTGACGGCGTTACTTTACATACGATGTCGTAAAACCTTGTATGAAGTCTTTCGCATGCAAACATGTAAGCTTTGTTGTTTAACTTTATTTGTATAGCCCCCCATATGATTGCAGCTTTCAAGGAACGCAACTCTTTCAAATTGTGCGACAACGATCAGCTTCGGAGCCGCTAACGACCAGTGGACTTAGAACTCGATCATCGAAGAACGTTTCTTGTGGCCTTGGAAGGCGGATTATTTTACCACCACCTTGCGTTGGATAGTCGTCTTACGAATTGAATTAACTACGATTGTGCTCAGCTGGGCGAGGTATACCAGGGACGCATTAAAGTCATGGTTGTGGGGATATATCATGTCCCTGATGCTGTATCCTCCAAGAGGCGATGCTCAGAAGGTTCAGCGAGCCTCTTGCCTTGTGGGCGAACACCAAAGAGGTTCAAGAACGGCTTTGAGGAAAACGCGCCGCGTAACGTAAGACTCGCCTTTCCCTTATATTTAACACTTGAAATATTTTGGTTGTGGGCTTCGCATATTTCGCTTAGGCGATGTACCTGACTCGCTTCCATGTGCACAGGCAATTCTCGAAGCAACGGACGGGACAGAGCCTTCACCGAACGTGATTCTTCTTGAAGAAAATGGCGGGGTTTGGCATGTTGACGGACTGCTGGAGCTTCTCGCCGGCGCATTGGTCGCGACGTTCGGTGCCGAACCCGCATCGTTAGATATGACCTTCGCCTCGGACACCACCAACAGCACCGCCATGAATCGTGGCCATATCAGTGTTTACGCTGATGCTTATCGGACTAGCAGTTGCAGCTCGGAGCCGCTTTTGCCGCACCACGCCAACGCATGTCATGTCGCGCAGCAGCCGATGGCGCTAACCGAGGTCAACCTCCGAGTTCACACCGCAGCAGCGCAGCCTGTTTCCAACCCTAGCCAGCAGAGCTACGATGATGAGGACCGCACCTCAGTCGCATCCTTATCAGCGTGGGTCGCCGGAACGCAATCACCCAGGTGGGGAATCCATTAGAAGGTGCACCCGTCGCAGTTGCACCCGTCCGCGATACCAATACTAGCCAGACCGCGCGATGCCTATGTACCGGACCAGGGGCAGCCTAACTGAGCCACGTCTCACGTCAGTTTTCTCATGTTCTTGGCTGCGGCGTGCACATGAATCCCGTTGTGCAAGACGCTGTGTACGGTAGATCCAAGAATTACAGCGCTGGACGCGAGCGCCGATGGCGGTTGTACCCCGACACGTGCCACGCATACGCATTGCATGTTGCACTGCAAGAAACTTAGCTGCTATGCCGCTCAACTACACGGCAACGCCCTGCCAACGACCACCCGCTTCATACCCACGTCCGCAGGCGGCGTGGGAGTGAGGGCGGTAACCAGCAGCAGCAGCAGCAGCAGCAGGCACTGCTCCAAGCAGCCATGTCGGCCTTCAGTTTCACGTCCCGCGGTTGCAGCATCGGCAGCGCCAGCGCCCTCGCGGAAGGCCTGGAGGCGCCGCGATGGCCTCGCCGCCGCCTCTCCGGGTCCTGTGGCGCCATCCGGTTGTGAGCATCCCCCGCGAGTCTTACTGGGCGGGAGAAAGGGCGCGAAGGCAAGCCAGGATGCAAGCGCGGCATGAAGAAAGCAAGGGAGGCGGGTTTCAACACCAAGCCGCCTTGTCCAGGCCTTCACTCCAGGATGTGAAGTTCTAAGGCTCCCTGGGAGCTGGGACACCCTGTAGAAATTCAAGGAAGCGGAGTGGAGCGGGCTTCATCTGGATCACTGCTGGTCGCAGTGTGTCGGTTGTTCAGCTGCTCCGCTCCAGGGGGGACAGTGGGGCTCGGCTGCGACCCGGGCCGACTGCACAGAGGCCGAGGCCACCGGATGCCTTGACGGGTGCCTGCCCTGTGGGCAGTGGGTGCAGGAAGGTGCACGAAGCTGCGCACCGCCCAGACATCGCCGGATATGGAGGATTGACCCGTGCCCGGGTACCCGGGCACTACTAGACTTTGGTGGGGGCGTCAGTGCGTGGAAGGGATGGCGGAGATGCAGCGGCGCCGGCCCTGCCAGCGGCGTGTGGCTTTGGCCACATAGCAGCGGCTTGGGTGTCGAGCGGTACCTCAGGGGTCCTGTTCGTCTGAGGTTCGGGGCGGCGAGGCCTCCAAGTTTTCCCCTACGAGGGGAGGGGAGATCGACCCGTCACCGCAACTGCCTGCCATCCGACCTGGTTAGACCACCAACTACAAGGGCCTATTGCCATTTAATTGTCACGGCTGAGCGCATATGTGCGATGGCCGTGTGGAACGGCGGCTTGCCATAGCGGTGTGTGTGGCTATAGTTGTAGCCCTAGTCGCAGCTGTCTTTTGTCAATATATGCGTCGTCGACATGTTAGCGCGAAGGAGGCGAACAGTGGCCGAGTCGGGGAAGGGTGACCCAAGGGAGCGTGTGTGAGACCTGCCCCCGAGGCGTGGAACAGCGTGGTGATGATGGGAAGGCGGGCGACAGCGCTAGCACTCGTGCTAGGCGGTCCCGAGGAAATAACAACACACACACACCATTTCTCTAAACACACGCACCAAGGTCGCAGGGATGGGAACAGAGATGGCATCGTCCGCGGAGGAGAGGGCGCGAGGACGGCTGTGGGGGCCCTAGGGACCCATGGGACGCGCTCTGCGGGTAGCGGTGAGGGCGGCCGTCTCGCACCCAGGATGCATCGGCGCATGTGGCCGCGCAGGTTGCTGCGGCGGTGAGCTGCTGGCGTGACACGTGGGAGGTTCGTTAGTTGGTTAGGTCGTCAGTCGTGGAATCAAGTCGCTCCACGCGCCAGCACCGGGCAGCAGCAATGCACAAGGGTTAGGTCTGGGGGCGCTGTGCTCCGTTCCGGGCCGGCCTTGGGAGGGTAGACGTACGGAGGCAGAGAGGCTTGGACAGAGTGCACCCTGGGGTGTGGCAGCGCAGTACGACATACGGCATGGTAAGGTTGGTCAGTGGATGTGCCGCAGCGTCTCGGGCGTGGCGGCAATACGACTATTACTAGAAGGGATACGCATAGCCTATCGACGCAGCGAAAACACGGGGTTCAGGGGGAGGGCGGCGGCGGTGATGGCGGATGGCGGCTGAGCGGATGAGCTTGGTGATATAATGCAAATGTGTTGAAGTTTGGCTGGTTGTTCATCTTGCTGGTTCAGGATTTATCGTTGGGTTGCAGGACTGCGCGTTGTCGGTACTGGTGAGACGAGCGGCGGACGGAGGCGTTTTTTGGGCGCGGGTTGGGGGCCGAAAATCTGTCCTGACGGCGGGCAGGTGGGCAGGCGCAGGGCCAGATGCCGATAGACGGCACGTGCACGATCGGCAGTTGGCCCCTTGTGGGAGGAGTGGGGGCCGGGGCGTGGGGCGTGGGGCGCGGTTTCACCGAGCTTACCCGGTCATACGAGAGGCCGTTGATGCTGCGGTTCTCCTGGGTGCTGTGGGTGAGGGGACTCGCTGGTCGGGAGGCGCAAGCCAGTTACCGCGGAGGCTAACAACGGCGTGCAGGGCAGCGGTTCGAGGGCTGAGGACATCCCGGGACGGTGTGCGTGGGGCGGTCATGAATCTGGAGGACAGTGTCGCGCCGTTAGCTTTGTGGCTTGATACTGTGGTTTCCCTCTCGATTGTTCGCTCTTTGTCTGGCTCTCTTTCTCTCTCCCACTCGAGGATTACTGCGGCGGTGGCTGGAGCGCGGTCGGGTGTGCGCGGGTTGACCGGCCCCGTCTCGTTCCTAGTTTTGATCATGCAATGTGATCATGCGAGGGATTGAAGATGCGGCCCGGGGGAATCTGAGGCTGAAAGTGCGGAGCCGCATGCCGCGGGAACCAGATACGCGCCCACCGATTTTCTCGTCTCTGCGTCATCTCCACACTCCTACCTTGGCCAAGGTTTCTATCTATCTATCTACCTTACCGGAACTTACCTTTCATTGCGGCATCGACGTACCGACGTACGGACGTACGTGAACTGCTGCCTTGCCTTCTTTCTCTCTGACAGGTTCTGAGCCACCATTCATATACCGTTACTCGCATGAAGGGGGAGTGCGGCGACAGCGCCTGGCGTACGGTGCCCATCTGCCTGAGTGTCGTTGGCCCAGGGCCCGGCTTGCCTGGGTGCCATGCCGCATGGGGCCGCTTTTGGCCATTTGTTGCTGCTGCTGCTGCTGCATGTGTAATCGCACTCGTCTGTCAACCCGATTCCAGTGACATTACACTGCCCCTCACAGGGTGGCCGTGGCGCACTAAGGGGGTTTCCTCACGGCCCCGCCTCGCCCGGCCCACACCCTGTGATCATCCAGCCTCGCGCAACAGCTGCGGGCGGTACAAGCAAGCAGCACAAAGAGCCCCGTGATCAAATTCTAAACCAACGTGTACTCAAATCTGAATCCGCATAGCGGGCCCCACCTGTACTGCGCCCCCGTCTCCAACCAGCGAAAGGTCTGCCTGCCACCTGTCAGCCATCTCGCACCGCACGCAAACAACGCGACCAGGTCAGGTCAGGGCCCCGCGCCCGATCGGCGCGACAGGTCCAGGCAGACAGACAGACAGACAACACATTCCTGCCCTGGCGCCAAGCCAGTCCTCGCTGGCCTGCACATCGGGGCGCATCGCCTCAGTTGTCAGTTCCCTCCGACTTGTGCAACTAGCCCCTGCGCCGCCATGCAATCGGCATCACGCTGGGGGCCCAGGTGACGCCACCCTCGCGCCCTCAGGCTGAGATGGACATGTTCGTCCACCACCCGAGTTTCGCTCTAGACGAATAAACGTCGCAGCAGAGCCCCGAAGAAGGGCTTTTGGGCGAGGCTCTATATCGGTTGGACCTTTCGAAAGCAGAGCGCGACACAACGGGGAGTTTGACGGGCTTTCCTGCGCTCCGGGGCGCCAGGACTGCCCACCGGAGACTGCCCTGCGACCCTCGGTCTTCCAGGGGTCCTCGACCTCACCGCACTCCATACGACCCCCGAGCGATTGACAGGGCATATCAGCGGGGGCAGCCCATTCCGCCGCCAGTTAAGCCCGACCAGAGGCCCCTGCGCCTCAGGAGCCAACAAGGACTGGGTCCCGCCCCGATTGCGTACGACCCACGCAGGCGCGAAACGCCTGCCCGAACGATGCGGTGGCTGCTGCTCTGCACGGGCCGCCGTGCGCTGCCACCGCACAATGCTCAGGGGACGCCGCTGCCTCCCTCCGAGCGAGCCTGCGGTCACCGCTACCGTGTTGCCAGGCTGCCCGCCCCGGCACCTGCTCGCGCGCTGCCCGCCTCCGCCGCGACGGCTTCCGACCGACTGGGCTCCGGCGGGGAGCTCAGGTCGGGGGCGGACCCTGCATGGCGCCCCAGGGGAATGGGAGTGGCAGTGAGTGTCGGCTGTCGCTGGCCAAGGGCTGCCAACCCAGCCCTGACTTAAAGACCGCCGAAGCACTCTCCTCCCTTGTGGCGAAATGAAAGGGGCGTGAACGCCCCTTGAGAGGCCCGGCGAAGGAGGTTAAGGTCGCTGAAACGAAGCCCAATGAAACACACATCCGGCTTTCTCACAGAAACACTCACCCGGGCGGAGGACAGGATGGGAAAGCACAGGGGTCAGGACAAGAAACCCCGAGAGGGATTGCGACGCGGCTTGGCCGGCATTGTTTGGAGAGTAGGAGGGGAATACATGGCCCTGTCGGAGTGCTGTGTGCGGAGCCGCTCAAGGCGCACCGACACGCTTCATCCACCCCACGCGGCGCGCGGCAGCAGTACGGCAGCATGCAAGGATATGACGGCAGAAATGAACCCCTGCCTGACCATGGCCAGTCACGCACCGGTCGCAACGGATGGTGCGGAGGTGACGTCTTCTCCGGCCAGCCGCGCACGCTCGAACAGCGCGTCCCGATACTGCCGCCACGCCTCCTGCCGCTTGGCCTCCGCCTCCAGCCGCTCCGCCTTACGACTGCGGCGGAGGTCCTCTGCAACGCCGCGCTGGAAGGCTTCCCGCCAGTCAAGCTCGCGCAGCTTCACGAAGCGCGTGAACTCCTTGCGGTGCTTGCGCAGGTCCCTGCCCTTGGGCGGCGTGACGGCGACGTGCCGCTGGTACTCCTCCAAATCTGTTTCCTTCCATGCGCTTGGCGGAGCAAACGGCGACCGGAAGGTCACTGGAAGAGGTTGATTGGGGTCATAGTTCGGGTTGCAGAAGTACCACTGATGCCGACCGGGTCGCCGTATCGCAGGCTTGCGGCCTTGCGTTTTGCCCAGCACCCATTTCCAGTCCCACTTGATCTTCTCTTGACCCAATGTACCGGACCGGCTTGTGCTTGGCTGTTCGTCAAGCTCATCGGAGCGCGCCTCATAAGTCACAGCGCTAAAAGCATGGCTTGTCGTAGAAAGAGTTCGTTGGATAATGGTTAAGCAACTAAGCGGGTTTGATGAGTTTGAAGCGATGCGATGGACAAGGGAACTGTTTATTGACATTTTGTCAGGTCAACAGGCCAACGCCCGTGGGCCTCTTCATCACATATGTAAGATGGTGTGCGTAAATCTCACAAGTACTGAGTGATGGTAAAACAAAGATGTACGGTAGCGGTTGCACGATTTCGACTGGGTTACAGTCATGCTGATCAGTGCGCCTTGGTACGCTCTTTATCTAGGTCACGGCTCAACGTTGGTCGACATTTGATTACGGGGCGGACATTCACTACCCGGGGGATCCCCGGTCGGTCGTGAAATCGTGCCAAACCTTCTTCTTTCTGACATCCAACCAGCAAGCCACCGAACAACAAAAATAAGCGGCACCGTCGTGTTTTGTTACATACCCCAGAACCGCTGGCGCTACAGCCCACATTGAATGTTCAGGCACACGAGGCCAGCAGGCGCCCGCTAGGCCACTAACGGGTGCCCGCCATCACCGCACAGCCGTGGGCTCGGTCCCGTGCGTAGCTCCCCCCACCGCCTAGATCCCTCAGCGAAGGTCCCGTTCCGCTACGGATCACCTGCCCAGTCCAGTACCTGCCCTGCCGCCCTACCCTAGTTTGCCTGGACCGCCTATGCCCGCATCCCTCCCTAACCCCAACCCCAATCACGTGGAAGACCCTCCAACGCAACGCCCCGCGACGGCAACATGGGCCTGCTTAGGAACTACTGCTGCTGCTGCCTCCCGCGTTGCCTGGCATCTCGCCGCTACGGTTTGCCATGGGCTTCGTAATCCGCACGACGCAGCGCTCGTCCCCGAACCCGAGGCTCTCCTCCAGCCCCACTCGCACACCGTACTGGGAGAATACCTGGGCGGGGAAGGGGGGCAACCGGGGCCGTTGCTGAGGGCTGTGTGAAGGAGGGTGACGGCTGTGCAGCGGTGTTTGCCGTACCGTATTGCGCTAAATTTAATTGACATGGACTTTGAAGCCTAATTTTTTGCCCCAATTGACAAGCCGGAAATGATTGAACCCCCAATTGACTTACTTCTGGCGGGTTTTCGGCCCCATTTGACATCCACCAAACGCGTGTTCAAAGCCTCTCAAGCTGACTCGAGGCTACAGTAATAATCCATATACTGAAAAGGAAATAAGTCTGGGCCTACAAACCCTATATCCTTCTTGGGCAGCGTTTCAAGACGAAGCGCTGCTGTGCGGTGAGGCTTTGGCGCGCTTTCGCCCCCATTTGACGTTTGGCCAGCGGATTTTTAGCCCCATTTGACATGGCCGAAAAACGGCTTTCCCCCATTTGACAAAACGTCAAATAATTTAATTTTGTTTATGAAATTTAGCGCAATACGGTACTCCAGCTCACAAGGACTGCGATAATGCCCACCCCTGCACCTCCGCCCCTCACCTCCAGCCACTGCATGCTGAACTGGCAGCAGAACTCGGGCAGCAGCTCCGTGGCGCCCTCCGCCGCCAGCACCGAGTAGAAGGCGCACCCTGAGGCGGTCCAGGTGGCTTCCCCCGGGCCCTCCGCCACCCGCCCCGCCACCAGACTGCCCAGGTCGCCCTGCAGCGAGGGCAGGAAACGGACCGCCTGCAGGCAGCAGGCAAGAGGAGGGGATGAGGTGGGGCCAGCGGGCGGGGAGCCGGGGAGCCGGGGACGGAGAACAGGATGAGGGCCCGGACGTCCACGCAGCTTGATGGGGAGTGGTGGAGGAGGAGGGGGATGTAGGAATTTAGTAGACATTGGTAGGGGGAGGGGGAGGGGGAGGGGGCTGCGCTTCGGACTACAGAATTGTCGCGGGTCAGACCAGCGGGCCTACTCTGAGTTCACTGCCGTAATCCCAGGAATGAGTAGGATTACTTTTACAAGCAATTACCAGAGACTTGTGTGGTATGTTGCAAGGCCTTTGGAGTTCTCTGGGAGTTCTCTCGGAGTTCCCCTTGCCCCTGCCCTGTGAGCTTTCATCGCGAACCTCACAATCCGCGTGCCGTATTGTGTTACAACAGATCGTGCGACAAACTACACAGGACGTGTTCTCCTAGAGAACTCCGAAGTCCGTACGACATCCCACAGAAATCTTGGTTATCATCAACGTTTGCGATTCTACTTCTTTCTGGGATCGGTGAACTCAAAGATTTACGTAGGCCCGCGTGTCGGACCCGCGATTTTGCTTTTGTCCGAAGCGCGGCCTTACCGCAACGGTCCGAGTAAAGTCATGCTACGCGACGCCGAGGAGCAGATGGCTGGAGCTTGTCGACAATGGCCCGATTGGCCTTAGCCCGATCGGGGTCGACTGGATGCCATGAGGTGGTTGTGGTCGTGTAAGGACGAGGGACGTGGAGATGGGGCCACACATGGCGGTAAGGTTTGATGGTACCGTGTCTCTGCGGTGAGCAGAGCGTCTTGACAGGGTGCGGGCCAATGCGCCGTCGGACCGCAGTAGCATGCACCGCCTTACAAACAAACGTACCTGCTTGTAGGGGTCCTCCGCCAGCAGCCGCAGCAGCAGCCACAGCCGGGTCTTGTGCAACCGCATCATGATGCCCACCGCCGTACCGCCCAGGTTGGTGCGTACCACCTGGAGGCGTACGGCACCCAAAAGCCGAAAGGAAGGAAACGAGAGAATCAAGAGAGGAAGAAGTGCAGGGGCGGTGAAGAGGCGGTGCAGGGGCCAATAATGGAGGGATGGGCCACCGGGCAAAGAAGGTCAGCGCAGGGCCCCCCCCTGGGATGGTTGGCGGTCAAGCTCCCAGGCTCAAGTCTGTTGTGAGTGCTGACAAGGAGTGCGTCTCCCGAGCTGCTCGGGCTGTGTGAGGGCGGCAGGGCATACCTCTAACGTGTATGGCCTGTCCTCCTTGCCGGCATCAACGCCAACTCCCCCACTACCCCGGCCCCGAAAGCCCGCCGACCGGCCCTTCCCCGTCCCGCGCACCTCCCGGACCAGCGTGTCGTCCCCCGTTTCGTACAACAGAACCTTGTGGGTCGCTATCGCCAGACAGCACAGCAGCATCCCCCGGTGGGCGGTGCCCTGGGCCGTGCAGGGGCAAAGGCACGTGGGCAGGCAAAACCTGAGCCGCAAGGGTGAGGGGCGGCTGTGGCGTGCGTGCGCATGTGTTTGCGTGTTCGTATGTGCAGGTGTGGCAAGGACGCCCGCATGCATATGTGTCCGTGTATGTGCAGCGACAAAACCTGCAGGTGTAGGTGTTTGTGTGTTGCGCCTACCAGGAGATTGACGATAGCCGCGTCACAGACGCCGCCGCGCGCAGGGACACTCCGCGGTCCGTCACACACGGAACGAAATGGGCCGAGCCCGCAACCCTTCGTGTGCTCCAAGATGCCGCAACAGCTCGTAATGCCCCCGCACATACCCACACTGCGCCACCGAGCCAATGAGGACCCCGACCCCGACCTTTTAGGCCCTTGGCCAAACCACCTCATTGCCCCCATGCTCCGGCTCGTTTTTTGGGGTTTAGTTCTTTTTTCAATTTAATCCCCATGCCCCGGCTCTCGGCCCCGCCCCCTCTACACACCCACCTCCAGTCCTTTGCCCTGCACGTGCCGCTCCCACAGCCCCTCAAACTCCCGCTCCACCGCCTCGAACACCTCCTTCTGCCGGCCGCGCAGGTGCGGCGCCATCCCCGTCCGCTGCATGACGCTCAGCTGCGTGAACAGCGCGTTGAACCAGTTACGCTGCACGCCCAAGTTGTCGTCGCGGCTGCTGGGGTACACCACGTCGGCGGAGGCGGACTTGTCACGACGGCTGGCGGGTCCGGAGGGTGGAGGCGCGGCGCCGGCGGCGCCGGCATGGGTGGCGTCGGACTGGGGCCCCGCGGCACTACTGGTGCCCGGTCCCGAGGGCCCGCTGGGCGGGACGTCGTCGTGTGGGGAAGATGAGGCCGCGGGCCCGGACGGGCTATCCTGTGTGGCGGAGGAGGCAGCGCCACTGCTGCTTTCCTGCTTTGACGCGGAGGTCGAGTAGGCGTGGGTATGAGAAGCGGGGTTCTGGGCTGTTGGGAGGCCGCCAGGTGAGCGCGGTGGGGTGTTATGTGGGGCGCCGGCAGCCTTGGTGCAGCAACTGGCAACGATGGTTGCGGGAGCCGTCCCGATAGATGCCGTGTGGAATGGCCGCGTCCATTCCCCAACGCCAGTAAATAGCGAACTGCCGCCGCAAGCCGCCCTGGCTGATGCTGCTAGGCTGGACGACGAACTGCTGACGCCGGCAAGCAGCCGCACAGCAGCAGTTTTGAGCATCGTTACTGTCGAGGACGGTTATTGGAGCAACGAAGAAGCTTCGTGGTGCTACTCTGGCAATGACTCGTGATTCTGTTCCGGGTCTTTGGATACCTCTGTAGCTGTCCCTTTGTCCAAAACAGTCGTAGGTGTGGCCAAAGAGCTAGTTGAGGGGCGAATTGTTTGCACACGGCCGCGTGGGCGTCGAGTAAAGCCGTCGATGAACTTCTGAAGCTGCTGCTGATCGTCAAGGCAAGAAAGGCCCTGAAGACAGTAATTGCACATCTTCACGGTGCGAAATACTGGGCATACGCTACACTGTCTTTACAATGACGACACCCAGGTATAATACAGTTGCTCTTTTGCATTTTGCCGATATTCTTCCTACGTACAAATTCCATTGATGAGACACATAATATATAATATATAAAATAGCGCCACCACAAATCAAGGGCCCAGAGGTTCACGTAGCTGACTCCCATTCTCTGAATTGAATCTGCGCACCAAAGGTATCCGTCATACGCCTTCAGATTAAGCTTGGCGTGTGGTTACGATGCCGACAGATGGTCTGAGCTTCCGTTTGTAAAATTTTGACTCTTAGTCAGCTAAGTGCAACCGTCATTGTTGCCGTTTTCCTCTGCGAAACCCTTTTCCAAAAGGTTTACCCATTTTTATGTGCAATTTACTTGCATATAAATTCCTTCTGCGTTTCTCAATACTGGCGCAATGGCGCTCGCTTAACTGTCCGCGACCGATCTTCCGACGCCCACATCATCGCCACATCTACCACACGCAGTTCGGTATCACCACCGTCAGCTAGGCCCCAAACAGTTCTAAGTTAACGCGACCTGCTCCTAGCTTGTCGGACACACAATGTGCCACGCGGCGACCATTTGATACCACCCCTTAAACGCTGCTATGAATGGATCAGAGGACAGTCAGTCATGACACAGTATGGCGTTCTGACCCAATCGTAAAGGTGACCGTGGGATTGGGTCACACCCATCCCGATCCGCGGGCCGGAGGGGCCAGCGTGTTCCTGAATGTGGAGAGGGACAGCACCTGACCAGGCAAACGTTCTGAGGCTGCTCAGTCACGATATGCCAGGGCGGACAGCAGCAAGGCCGTCTTCTGCATGGCGCCTGCCACCTCGTCATACACCTCCTGGCGAGCCGCTGGGCCAAGCAGATGCTCCCCGGCAGCGTCAAGCGCGCGGGACAGTGTGACCCGCGGCTCCGTCACCTACGAACACACACGGGCAGGCCAGATCCACATCTACGTGCCTCAAATTGCGACGCACGCGGCGACAGCACACGCGAGCAAGACTGATCAAGGGGTCATCCTACCCAGGGGATGCGAGGGCAAGGGCGCCGTCAGTCCCGTCACCCTTCAGACCGTACGGTATGCTACCATATGGATCAAGGCCCCACGTGGAGCAGGTCACTAGAACCACAAGTGCGCAACCACTAGCGGCCGTCGTGGCTCGACCTGCTCCCAGGGTCGTTGATTCTCACCTCGGGCGGGTATTGGTGGTAGGCGGCGGCTGCCCGCCGCTGCAGGAGCGCCAGCCGCTCCGTCGCCGTGGCGCCCAGCCGCACCCCGGAAGCCTGGGCCACCATGTGCAGCACCGCTGCGTGGGCCAGCAGCCGCCGGCCGCCACTCTCCCGCTCCTGTACCGCCCGCGGATGTGCATCGTTTGACTAACCACACTGCGCGTGTGCTTGGGCGTAGGTCAGGATCTGATCTGGGTCAGTTTTTGTGCCTGTGTCTAGGTTTGGGTTTGTGCGATGAGACAGCCAAATCCGCACTGTTGAAGCATGCATGAAGCACGCCACGCGCAGGTGGTTGCTCCGACCAGCCAGCCGGCGTGTGGATCGCCTGCGTAGCGCTTCCTCTCAAACAGCTGGAGGCCGGCGCGGCGCTGGTTGAGTTCACTCTCGCCCGGATGGCAGGCGCGGCCATGCCGCGGGCCGCTGAAGAGGCCGTCGCAAGGTGTTTCACGCCCGTACACGTCTTATATATACGGTAGTGTGGCAAAAGACATTCACAGGTCGTTCCCGCATCCATATGCCGCAGGCCCGGAGCCGCTCCCGTACATGTCAACATGTAGCTCCAGAGTTACCGGAAATGTATCCCCTTATCCCACCTGCTCCACCTCGCCAGAGGCAGCCACGCGCCCCAGCCGCCGCAGCACCTGAGCGTACGACCGGGCCATGGGACCCGGGGTGCACTCGCGGTGGGAGGGCGACGGCTGGTGGTCCACCGATGCGGCCGTCACTGTCGTAGCCGCTGCCACTGCCGCGGCCACAGGAGGCTGGGCGCTGGATGCCATTGCAGCAGCCGCTCCATCACCAACTGTTGGGTCCCGGAAATCTGCCGCGCAGCCACCCAGTCGAGTGGTCACGGCCGCCGGGTGATTGGCAGTGGCGTTTAGAGCTGCAAGGTCCTGCCGTATCGCTGCACTCCGTTCCAGTCCCAGCCTCCCCGGAACCAAGTGCCGCAGGGCATGCAGGGCGCCTTGGAGTTGAGGCTGCCGCGGCGGCGCCTCCGGCCCGGCAGTAGGAGCACTGTTGCTACTGCTGCTGTTGCCAGTGCTACAGCCCTCCACACCGTTGGTGGTTGCCGGCTCCACGTGTCCCACCCCCGAAGCGGTGGCGGCCCGGGCGGCGGCGAGGTCGTTGGAGGCGGGGAATCGGCTCGTGGCCTCCAACAGAGCGGCCTCTAGGGCTGTGTGCGGTGATGTGGGAGAAAGGGGGAAGGACAGTGGCGTTGATAGGGTTGACAGCTTGTCCGATCCAGGCTCAGCAAGTCAATGCAACCGCCCGCTGGAGGGCGCCTTGTAAACAGTACTACTAGGCGACAACCGAGGAGGGTCGGCCCCGGACAGAAGCCATGACCTCGCATCCCCCGAGTCCTGCCTTGACGCACGCGATGGTTTATGCCTCCCGGGCGTACCAACCAGGCGGCTGTACAGCAACCTTAACGCCGTACGTCCTTGCTTTCCGCACCTTCATGTACTTCAAGCTGGTCCGTCAGGTACTGCCGGTAGCGATCCTCGCGGAAGCTCCACTCGGACACGGGCGGGGGCGGAGGCCCTGCCACAGCTAGCGCGCCCCGGGCCTGTGTCCGGGATGAACGACAAACACCGTTTGAAGGCGATACAACACTGTAAACGGGTAACCCAGATGGGAGAGAGAGGTGATGGGGTACAGGTTGAGCGTGGGGCTCTAGCAGTGTCGCATTTCTCGCATAACGCTGTGAGGCGTATGCGGCTGTGAGATCCCGCGTTCCCACCTCGGCCATCTTGAGCTGGTTAGCCAGGTGCAGGTGGAAGGGTCGAATTCCGCTGCTGCCCCCGGGTGAGGCGCCGCTTGTGGTGTTCCCGCTGGGGGCGTTACTGGCACCCCCCTCGTACTGCTGCACGTGGCTGACCAGCCGCAGCTCACCAAGCTTGGACCGGTCACCATCGCCCCAGTCCGCCACCTGCACCGAAGGCCATGACAAACTCTGGTTTACCTCGGTTGACGTGGTTTCAATGCTGAGCAGGCGGGATACAACTTGTCCACACGCTAAATGGGATTTTACCGCCCGAGTGGGGCACAAAAAGTCCAACAATTGGCGTTGGTGGGTCGCTGCATTACTGTGTCTCGAGCCCAGGTATCAGTGAATTCAATTTTAGGAATAGATGGTGGTGGACAGCAGATGAACGTGCCCACTCCCCGAGGAGGTTGTAGCGGTTGCAATACAAACCGAACAGCAGAGAATCTGAAGATTTCAACCAACGCGGGATAATCTTCCAACGCCAACACTGATGATTTGTTAGGAAGCTCAATTGAACAGTTTTGCTTCTAACGACACTTACCTGGACATAATCAAGTTTCCCTTTGGCGGCCTCCTCGAGTTTCACGGGCCTGTGGCTTGTGACGACGGCGGCCGCTTCTTTGAATGTCTGGGATAGGATAGTCATTGAAAATGGTCAGCAGGTAGTCAGTGACGGTTAGTCAGTAAAGTGTTCCGGTGCTGCACCCTCAACCAATGGACCTACCCTTTGATCATCGTTATGCATTCCATCGCGCTTTGATTTTTGTTCGTCATGCTTGCGTGCTCCACCGAAACCTTTGCTGGACTTCGCCGCTGATGCGACAATGCCACCCGAGCAAACCGAGCGCTCTGAGCGACAGATTCGCTGCGGGAATGGAATTCCTGGACGGAGCGCCATTTCCGGGATTCTTACGGTGCTCGTTTTCGCCTTTTCACCTACGTTCTATGAGGCCGCATCGTCGTACGGTAATGGCACGACGTGAAGAGTTTGAACAGTGCTTCGTAGTTATAAGCCCAACGCGCTTACTATGTCCATGTAAAAAGTGTCAATTTTCAAATTTACAAATGCCAGGGCATTTTGGCTGCCAACGGGAAATCAGCGGCACGACCTGACCATGTCGTCGACTGTTCCAGGGTGGATTACTGTCTGTACGCCTTCAGGAGACACGCGCATATCCAGGCCGTTATTTTCCTTACCAATTTGCTTCGTCACACCGCTGCCTCCGTTTCCGCAGGCCTGCCCCTGACTCCTCTACCTGCACCCAAGCAGGCGCCGCTGCCAACCCACCCGCCGCTCCCAGCAACACCGACCCAACTCAGCTCTTCCAAGATGCCAACCAGACCAGCCATTACGCCCGCTACCGCCCGCAGTACCCACAGGAGCTGTACGACCTGCTGTACGCCAACGCCTTTCCAGGCCGCACTCCGCCCTTCCCCGACCTCACCGTCTTGGATGTAGCCACGGGCAGCGGCCAGGCTCTGGGACCTATGCCACGCGACTTTGGAACGTGCATCGCCCTGGATGTGAGCGCCGCGCAGCTGTCCGGGGTGCCGGCGGCGCTGCGGGAGCGGGTGCGGGTGCAGCTGGGGGACGCGCACGCGACGGGAGTCCCCGACGGCAGCGTGGATCTGGTCACCGTGGGCCAGGCACTGCACTGGTGCGTCGCCAGCCACGGCAGGGCAGGGCAGGGCACGGGATGGGCGCTTCCCCATGATGAGATCTTGATGGTGAGCCTGCTCGGACTGGTTCCCGCGAGGGCTGCTGAGAGCCGGCCCTTGCGAGGGGAGGCAAGAGGGAGGCAAGAGCAGCGTGATGTCGCCTGGGCTCGGAACTGCCTTCTACGCACGGGCGCGGCGGCAGCGGTCGCGAATGAATGCCGCGTTGTGGAATCGTCGAGAATGTCACCGTCGGTGCCACGGCAGCGCACCATAGCGCAGTGAAACGTAGGTGTCTGTCATGTGTCATCGGCTCATCGCACTCATGCTTCTCCACGGACCTCCTCCAGGTTCCGTCTGGACGACTTCTACTCCGAGTGCCGCAGGATACTGCGGCCCGCAGGTGCGCCTCCACCTGCAGTGTGTGGTCAGCGCGGAGGCTGCGGCTGTCACGCGGCTGTGGGCCCACTGTGACCTGGTCCATTCGGCGGAAAACAGCATTGCGATTCGGGCACCCCACACGAACCACACTGGTCACAGCCACAACACGAACCTCCGCTGGAACCCCCACTGTCTCATTTGGTGACCAGCGCGCGGCCACAGTCCACAAGTCACAGAGCACGAGGCGCCTACGAGCCATCTGGGCCCGTTGGAACGCCCGATCGGGACTGAGAGTCCACCTTGTAACGGTTACATTAGATGAATAGATCAAAGATCACTGACGCAGCATGCGGGGGCCCGTGGGTCCGCTGTCATTTGACGGGTTCCAGCCCTGCTGACATGTTGGGGGACCACCGGAGGCCGCTCAGCCCTCCATCGTGGCGGCAGGCTGCGATTGCGTCGTGGGCTGAAGCGGGCAGAGGTGGGGTGGGGCGGGATGTGCCTGAGGAACTTCCTGGGGACATGTCAGCGTTGCCTTGGGGCCCTCCCCTCCTCCCCTCCCCCCGCGATGCGGACAGGTGCGCTCGCGGCATGGACTTACGACTTCGGCCAGCTGTACGGCTTTTCTGGCGCGCAGCAGCTGTTTGAGGAGCTCCATTCCGGCACCCTGGACGGTCACTGGGCTCCCGGACGGAAGATTGCGGATTCCCATTACGTCGGTGAGTTGGTGGGGTGGGTGTTGTAAGGACAAGTAGGGGTCGGCTTCCTCGAAGCCGGAAAAGGGCGGGGCCCCCTGTAATCCGTACAGGCCGCTTGCTTTAGAAGGAGAACTGTATTACAGCGCAACAGTGTGAGAGAGTGAAAGGTTGCCATTGGGGGTGTCGTTGATGTTGAAGGGGGATCGGCGTGCATAGATTCACCAAGCCCAAACACGTCGGCAGCCCCGAAACCATCCTGCAGTACGCGCCGCCGGCGACCGCGGTCACCGTATCGGCACTATGGTACCGATAGTCGCCTCTGCACTACCACATCCGTCTGTCAAGCAGATGATCACAAAGCAAGCTTGAAGCATCCTTGTTTTGCCGTGAAACTGTAGTTGTTTGGTCCGTCGGCAGGCATGCAACCCTTCAGTTGCACGCCCGCAGCAGACGTGAACCTCTAAAGTTTGCTATCAATAGTTACATAGCAAATGTAAGGCAAAAACAGGGTGCGAAAAAGCCGCGGTGAGACCCGGACTTTGGGCCATCGGATCGTTGGCACTCGGTACGCTATCCCTTTGCATCTTGAAACTTTGATTCAATACATTTTGTTGATTTGTATTCATCTGGCAAGACAGAAAGGCAAATCTTGATGTTGGTGGTATCTTGATGTTCAAACATCAGAACACTATCGAAGTTCAATTTAGCACGCGCCGCCCATTCCTAATTCAAGTATTCATCACGCGGCACCCGTTGCAACAAATATGAGCGCGAGAGGCGTTGGGTGGATGTTGACTCGGGTCCATGGGGACCGCGGAGCTTTACTTTGACCGTTTGTGCGCAAAGAATTTTTTTCAGCCAAACCAAAGTTACCTTGCAATACAGGACAATTAATATGACAAACATAGCGAATTAGTTTAGCGGATAATGAACGTTTTGCCGTTACCGGACACACGGACACACGGACACACGGACACACGGACACACGGACACACGGACATGGGCAATCCTAGGGGGCGGGGCCCCCCGAATGCGCTTCGCGCTGGGGCCCCGCCCAAAAAGAAAAACCAAACCCAGAAACGAACCCGGGCACACCCAGAAGCACTCAGAATGCTGACGTGGTGAGGTACCTGCAAGACAGTTCAAAATGAGATGGTGTGCAAGGGGGTTGGATGGGTGGGTGGTCAGGGAACGTCATGCCGGCTTGGGAGGCCGGGGTTTTATGGTAGGCGGCTACCCCGCCCGGTCCGGCTTCACACAGTGAATGACTGGACACTATTTACTGTTGGTTTGTGACAGCGGCGGAAGGCTCCTCACCACACTGTGCAAGCCACACAGTTGTGTGGAACCTCTGTGTGTCCGCAGCACCGCGCGGATCCGGCACCCACACGTCATGCCTCCACTGCCTCCGCAGCGACGTGCAGCCAGGTTGAACTGCGGTCAACAGTGCTGTCGTGGAATTCCTGCTGCGCTGCGTCCTTCACAGCCGCCCTACTGCCGCTGTCTTGCTCCTCAGGCATCGAGCCCGGCCCCAACCACTTTGGCGAGGTTCGGCGACTGCAGCTGCCGATGCGCACTCCACTGACGTTGGACGAGCTGGTGAGGTGGTGGTCCGGCTGGCCGGCGGGTAGTCCGGTAGAGGGATCACTGACAGTGGACCCCACACGGAAACGCACAAGCCCCGGTGGTTTACCATTGAACACTAGCCCCCGACCCACCTTACTCAGCACAGCTGGCCGTCGGGGGGGCGCTCGGCGCCTGAAGAGCCAGTCCTCTGTAATGTCCTTTCTGACAGACCCTTCCCGCGCTGCATCTGCTCCCGCCCCCGCCGGCCATGCTCGCGCTCACGCCCTCACGTCCTCGTGGCCGCACGTCTTCGCCCAGGTGGGCAACATCCGCTCCTGGTCCGGCTACGGCTCCTACGTGCGGTCTCAGCCCAGCGCGCCCGACCCCGCGGAGGTGTTCCGGCAGCAGGCTGCGGCGCGCATGACGGCCGAGGGGGCGACACTGCTCGGGTGCACGCTCGAACAAGACCAGACCGGAGCGGAGCTCGTCGGCGCGTCTTATCTGGGCAGGGGAGGGCTCCCGGATGATGGCGGCGCGATAAGCGCGCATGGCATCTGCAGAGTCGCGCGCTTTACGCGCCGCGCAATCCGACGGCGTCAGCTGGTTAAAGTACGGTGCTGCCTCGCACATCAACTCATCTGGGGAGGAGCACACCCATTTCATTTGGCTTGTTGACGACGACAACGCACGACGTCCTCCGACAACAGCAATGTCACCACCACACATTGGACTTTGCGTTATTGCGCCGAAAAAAAAAGCTGTGAAGCAAAAGCAGAGAGCGCAAAAATAATATAGAGAGCGCACATACATCCTCTCAAATACACACACACACACACACACACACACACACACACACACACACACACACACACACACACACACACACACACACACACACACACACACACGAAGGATTCGCATGTCACCATATCCTTAATCGCGTTGATTGCCGGGAAGCTGTCTCCCCCGCTGGGTTCATTGATCACAATGAGGAGCTTGCCGGCACGGGGAAGATTGAACCTGCCGTATAGCTTTGTGGCAGGGTCCGCGGTTTGTAGGAATAAGTCCCGCGGCCCCAGCATCAGAGACAGCAGGTCAGTTGCGCGATTCTTGCCCACGCCCTCCTCGCCCTTGAGCACGATGCACTTGCCAATCTTACGCGCAGGTAGTTGAAACATCTGCGCAATCCAGTTCAAGACGTAGTTGTACGTCTCGGTGTCGTGGAGGCAGAGCATGTCGAAGAGAGAGAGATAGGCCCGCACTGCATCACTGTCTGTGTTGACGGGACGGTCTGGCGACGGCGTGTACTTCTCAACAGTGAAGCCCGACCACAGATTGTATGTGCCAACCGGGACGCGGAGGGGGGGAGGAATGAGGGCGATCTTCTCGTACCGGCGGATGTTTGGGTCCACGAGCCACTTGGCAATAAAACTGTGCTTGTGGACTGTGACGTTGCTGTGGTCGCCCCGTATCTCTGTGTAGTGCACATGTTTGTATGACTCGATGAGG
Organism: Eudorina sp. 2006-703-Eu-15; assembly: GCA_003117195.1. Taxonomy (NCBI): domain Eukaryota; kingdom Viridiplantae; phylum Chlorophyta; class Chlorophyceae; order Chlamydomonadales; family Volvocaceae; genus Eudorina; species Eudorina sp. 2006-703-Eu-15. Next base: position 966,444 of record BDSI01000009.1, read on the forward strand.
TGACGTTCGGATGCAACGTCGTGTGAGTCCACTTCCTTTCGAACAAATATGGCCGCTTTGACTACCTTGAATGATCTGCGTTCCCACAGCTCCTTCATCTCATTGTAAGAAATCATGATGTCACCGTCGCCCAACCAGCGGTCATCCCAGATGTTCACACCGGGTTGCATCGCCGGTGCCAGCCACTCGGGGTCCAGCTCAAAGGGCTTGGTGGCGAGCTCAATGTGCAACCCCGTCTTGGCAGCCACATGGGTCTCCCATCGGCGCAAGCGAGCAGGTGCCAGCACGGGCTCTCCCTCCTGGCGCACCACGTGGATGCCATCATGGATGATGCTGCCAAGGACCCTATCGTCGTGTATTGTGGCCGCCTCGATGACAGCCTCGATGCATCTCCTCTCACATGTCTGGAGATATAACGCGAGAATGGAGGCTGTCGAATTTCCAGAGAGATCCACGGGTCCGATGCGTCCCACGGATCCCATGGGTCCTGCTGCGGGACCCGCGTGTGGACCTGTGTCGGCCTCGATGGATATCTTATTATCTTGTGTGTATCGGGTGTGGAAGTACATCTTGAGTTCCAACATCTCGGGCTGCTGGAGAAGACTCTTGGATGCGGATTCCAACTCCTCTGTCAATGACGGTGAGATCCAGTGCGGTAGGGCTGCGACCTCTTTGCTGCTCAACATATTCTCAGACGCCCATCCATGCACCGACCCCAGGAACAGCAGTCTGACAAAAAGCTTCTTCACACAGTCGCGTGACACATGGCACGCCTCCTGCACCTCCTGTAGGCACGCCTCCCTCTCCGTCACGTACTTGCGCAAGAGTGGACAGGGGATTGCATGCCGAGTAAGCATTTGAACCAGAATACACGGCTGACAGTTCACAATGTCGACGTCCCAGTGCTTTTCAACCGCCAGATGAGCCCTGATTTGACGCTTGAGGTGACAATAAGGCAGCGCCCGGCATCCGGTCACAGCGACCTCCGCACAGAAGCGCCCGAATCCGGATGGTGAGCGGATATAGCGCACAGGTATGACCCCACCTAATAATCGCACCAAATCCAACGTCGACCTATACTTGTGCCAGTCATCACTGCTCACAGGATCATTCCGTAGCCGTGACATGGCTGTGCTGTCTAGGATGCGGTCAATCTTGGTGGCGTCCACTGCTTCCTGTACGAAAAAGACAACATCCCCATCAACCGTCTGTGATCTGCTACTCCTAGTACTCCTACTAGTCGCGCCAGTTTTAAAGGTGCTACTGCTACCCGTGCTTCCTGAGGCTCGGCTCATGATTTGTGTTCTGCGATTGTCTTCGTACACTTCTGTCTTCTTAATATGGTATCCACGGAGCCCGCCCGCGGGGGTGTGATGGTGCATATAGTTTTGGTTCAACTCCGTGTGCACCCAAATCCCTGACCCGCCTCATAATTCCATAGCAAAGCCGGAGACGGAGAGGCTCAAAGGCAGTTGCCCGCCCGAGCAAGTCAGACCAACCACGGTGTAGACAAACAGATTGAACATCTACACCAACCGTGTAAACCCTACACCCGCAACCAGTTTGGGGACGACCCTTGGTGCAAGAATAGGGGTGCGTTGCGATCTGATATGCAGCCGCGTGTCGAGATTGCGCACTCACAGAGTCGAAAAGTCAATGATGTGTAAGGCCTGTAGGGTTGTAGGATTTTAGAAAATGGTTTTCCTTTAGAGTGTGTGTCCCTCCATTCCCTATATCTCCTCCTCTATCCAATATCTATATTTACTATACACAGTATACATCAAATAGAGGGTCTGTCAAGATTTCTGTCTATTATACATTGTAATCACTGTCAAATTTACGAGACGTGTCGTGCATAGATGATATGCCGCATGTACACCCCGTGACACCCTACCTACACACGGTCCATCGGACCTCTTGCTGTTATGCGCAATAGCACTCCCATCAATCCCCACTCGTTATCTGGGAAGTTATCGAGCAGTCCCACGCGGTCGACCGAGTCCGCCCCTTTCGGCTGGTCACAAAGATGATGAGTGAGAATTATGACGTCATCCGTGCAAGCCTTGCATGGAACCGTTACATACGGGAGTAGTGCGCCAAGCCATGCAACGCCACACTTTCCAACACTCCCACGCGGTCAGACCTTGCACACACCCAGGCTCTCGCCCGAACCTCGAACTTCTCCGTCCCCAGCGGCTTCGTAAAGATATCCGCGACCATCTCCTCCGTGCGGCAATCAACCATCACAACCGAACCACACAGCACCTGCTCGCGAACCAGGTGGTAGCGAACCGCAATGTGCTTCGACTTGGCCGAAACTACCGGGTTCTTGATCACCTTGATGGCGCTCTGGCTGTCGCAGTTGACCTTCGTCGGACCGACAAAGTAGCCCATGTCGGTCAGCACTGACTCAGCAGCTGCCGTAGCCACAGCGCGTCCTTGGTCGCCTCTGAAGCCGCCATGTGCAAAGAAAACACGTACCCCGTCGTCGACCTGCGGGTGTCAACACACCCCGCGTGATCCGCATCACAATAGCCGAACTTGCCGCCAATCAACACATCATCCACGTACACCAAGTTGGTGGCTATCTTCCAGGGGACTCTACGGGAATTCCGCTAAGCAAAATGACATATTTAGCAGCGGAATTCCCGTAGAGTCCCCTGGAAGATAGCCACCAACACGTTCACCGTCACGCCCGATAGCCTTGTGCCCCTCTCTCATCACGCGCAACGCTCGGTCGCGGCACATGTGTCTGCCAAGCGAGCCGGACCAGCCGACGACAACGCCTGGAGCGACCGTCAGGGTCCACCCAAAGTCGACACGCTACCTAAGAAACGATAGGGCGTTGCTTTGCATCTTCAACTTCCTGACTCAACACTGCGCACGACGATTATTAACGCTCATGTTGGAGGGTTGTTCCATTGGTCTGTGAACGTGAGGTGTGGTGACAACGCCATGCGCGGCTCATGGCGTGTCCAATGCCGCAACGAAGTCGTGGTGCTCGAGAACAGGGTGGCTATCTTCCAGGGGACTCTACATTGATTGCTCTCAGTCGGGCTCTACCACCTACCACCAGGACCGCAGCAGGCAGTGCACGAGCGCAGCACACCGAACCTGGAACCGCAAAGCATCCCGAAAGTCGCACAAGCAAAGAGGTAGCAAGACGCGTAAAAAAGACGAGGATGGGCACCCGAAAACCGCTGAGAAGATAGCATAGGAAGACAGGGTGAAGACCCTCTCCCCAAGAAACCCGAAGGCCCTCGTACAGCCCACAAGATGAACGAAACACGACCCCCCAGGCGCCCACACAAGCCCCGGCTGACACAACTACAAAATCAAAGCCCTCAAAAACCGCCCACACACACGCCCGGACCCCTTCCTTCACATAACAAAAGGAAAGGAAGTTACTTCACCGCGTCCAACCGGTCAAGCCAAGCACAGTATGTCAGTATCGTACACGGCAGAGCGCGCCTGTCATCCAGTAAAGAGGTGCAGTAGGTTTGCTCCGCAGCCATGCCACGAAACACGAGGATACCGTATTGACGCGCAAACGTTTGCGAATTATCAAATAGGAGTCTACGTGGACTAGAACTCGACGGTGACATTCCACGTTGTAAATCGTCACGAAATCGTGTGTTTAACGTGTGACCTATAAATTCTCGCAAAAAGATTGCGTCAATACGTTAACATGGTCCACAACACCCAGGCACAGTGATGCGTCATTCTGCTTACCCTGACCATACACTCCGCCAAATGAATTCTGGTACAGTGCCCAGGCACTCATCCGACATCCTTACTTCTTCTGTGTGTATAGAAGCGGGCCTCACTTGCGTCACCTCACTCCCTCGGCTAACGCAAACCCGACTTCCAACACCAAGGCCTTTTTTCTGCGCGACCGGCACTCGTCCGGCCACGCATTCTGCAGCGCTCTCCTCCTCGCCCGCTGCTCCCTTGGTATTCTTCTTCATCTCCGAATGAAACGCCCGACTCGGTTCCCCAGCCGCTGCCCCCTGCACTTTGCTCTGTCCATCAGCGCCGGGCCCTCCGCCAGCAGCAAACACTTCCGGATGTTCAAGGCTCCGTTCAGGTCGCGGTTGATGAACTTGCCAGTTGACTGTTTGGTGGAACCACACCATAGCAAGCCACGCACCGCCACCGTCACTTCCTTGCCTTCCTTGGTGATCTTCTTGACCGCAACCTTGTCCAGGACGATGCTGTCGTCCGCGTGATACATGCACGTCGACAGAAACTCGTCCACCAAGTAGGTCGGGTGCCGTCGAGCGCACTCTCTGTACATCCGACCGGTGGGCACCGACACCTCGCCTCTGCCGCCGGGCGCGACCTTGCAGGCGCCGTACGCCACCACCAGCAGGCGGCCATCGCCCGCCCGCTCCAGCCGGTTGAAGAATCTGTCCACCATGCGCTTCTTGCCGCCATGCAGGCGGAACCGCTGCTGCGCCCAGCGCCTCTTGAGGTGCTCAGCCATCACCACCCAGCCCACCGCCAAATCCACCGCCAAGAACGCTGTGAAGCTTTCCACCGAGGAGCCTTTAGACGACACCTTGGACAGAGCGTCCAGCGCGTCACGGATGCTCCCAACCGCGTGCCAGCGCTGGGTCTGGAGGTTTGCCGCCGAGATGCCAGACTCCCGGTAGTACTGGGCGCGTGTCAGACGCCATGTCCTCGTTCGTCCGTCCGGCAACTCCTCTGCCGCAAACAGTATGTTGGTGCGGCCCAGGTCGATGCCCACGACGCGACAGTTGGTGGCTGCAATGGTGGTCGGCGGTGAAGCGGATGACGAAGGCAGCCGCTCCCTGAGCGGCCGTGTGTAGTGGATGCAGACCGACACGCCGTCCGTGTCAATCGTGCCGTGAAGCGCCCTCCCCTGCGACAGAACTTGTCGACACGCAGGATGCTGCCCCAGTGAGAACTGCCGTTGGCGCAGAACGCATCCATGGTGCAGGACGCCGACACACGGCCGGCGTCTCTCGCAACGCCGTGCAGGCTACTGGTGTCGATGGTGATGAAATGGCGCTTCCGACTGCACATCGGCAAGAGGTTGAAGAGGGGGGTTGCTGGTGCTGCTGCTGGTGCTGCTGCAGCTCTCGCCTCCAGCAATCGCAGGGTGTGTACGAAAAACTTGAGCATGTGCGGCAAGTTCCGCTTGCAGTCGAGCCACTTGTTGTTCAGCGTGCCGTCATCTGACAGGCCCAGGATCCCGCGACATGCCCTGACAAAGGCCAGCTGCTCCTCGGACAGCTCCAATGCTGCTTCGGCGGTTGCTGGAGCAGCGGCAGCAGCATCCGCCTGCTTTGACCGCTTGGACGGTTGTTTTGCAGCAGGCTTTTTCTTCTTATGCCCGGGCGTGCGAGTCCATCCACAGCAGATGCGAAAGAGCATCTCCACATGCTGCTCCTGGCTGCCGGGTGCGCATTGGTATACCGCCTGCTTCACGACCTTGACCAGGTTACCCTTCAGGTGGTTGCTGATGTTCGTACCCAGCGCCCGGCTGGCGTCCGAGTAGATGTTGCGGTCGGACGTGTGCCGGCAGTCCTTGTCGTACAGGAGATTCGGGTGTGCGCCGAAGAGTGCAACTAATCGCGGATGAACGTTGCCAGTTCCAAGGAGCAGCTGACGAAGGAACGTCTGATCGGTAAAGTCGATGTCGAGTGTCAGGCCCTCGATGGCGTCGGACGCGACACCACCGTCAAACAGGCTGCGGACCAATAGATTGAGCGCACGCGTCCCAAGGACGACGCGTTGCGAGTACGCCACTACCCGCTGGTCAATGGCCTGCACGGCCCTGTCACGCTCCTGACTGGAGCCGATGAGCACACTGCGCAGCGAGCACTTGACTACGGTCTCTGTAGAGGTCTTGCGCTCCTGGAGCTTCTTGGCAAAGTCGGGACGTTTTCGCTTGGTGGTTGTTTGTTGCTGGCTATCATCCATGGAAACGACATATTGGTTTAGAAGGCAAGGGATAAGGAGCCTTTATATAGGAGTGTCTGCCGAGCCGACCGCTGCTGGCTTGCACAAACAATCTAGAGCGGCATGCCATGCAATCTCAGTGATTTGTCCGTGAAAGCTGCCAGGTGGGCAGACGTCACGGATCCAAAAGCGTCGTCGACGCATACGCCCGTGTAATAGGCTCTCTTGGCGATGGAGAAGACGCCTTCTATCGGATTAAACCACGGACTGTATGGCGGTGTGTAGAGAAGTTCCCATTGGCGCCGTTGTGCAAATTCTTTGACAGCCTTTGCGTGGTGGAAACGGACGTTGTCTAGCAAAATGACTGCCCTTTCCGGGATCTGCAGTTGCTCCAAGAAATGCAGGAATCGAGTGGTATTGAATGAGCCGGTCACATGTTGTCTTGCAACGAGTGTATCGCGCGTCATTGCCACACCAGGGCTGAAATGGTTGTGTCACTCTGGGTCTACTTTTTCGGATTGTAAGCAGCTGCCCAACAGGTGCGTAGCCTCGCACATCACGACCATGACGTCCAAACGACGTCTCGTCCAGACGAACAGTCTACCCTCTTCAATGTGTCTGTTACGTGCTGTCAAGAAAGAGAGTGTTGTCTGTTCAAGATTGGGAGGTTGTGAGAAGGATTTGGCCTTTTTCTTAGACAATCCTTGACGCTTCAAGATGACCCTGAGCAGTTCCTTAGAGACAACAAATCCAAATGTGGATTGTACACGTGCTTGTACGCGACAGATAGATATGAATGGCTCTGCGAGCACAATGGCTCGAAGGCCTGATGCGATTTGTTCAGCCTTTGAAGGCCGCTGAGGATAGGGCTTCTTCAAAGGACTTTTCAACCACCGCGCAACAGTCGAGTGGCTTACTTGCAGGATAATCGCAACCTTTCGTAGACTGTGCAGCAGACTGTAAACATGTGCAGCCAGTTGACGACGGTCTAAGGGATACATTTAGATGCGGGTTTTGTGTGCGTCGGATACAAGTTAAACGGAGAAAATAAGTGTAACATTTTTGGGTGGTCGGAGTGTAACCATGACGCATCAAATGACGAGAGTGCACCAGGGCCGCTGGGCGCCTCATTCATTCACTCCAAGCGTCGCCTGTACCGCCCCTCCCGCCCCCATGCCCAGCACAAGTAGCACACCGCACCAGCGCCACCATCAGCGGCAGCCTTGCAGCCGCGTGGCGACAGCCTTGCAGCCGCACTCCAGCCGCTGATCACTAATCGTCATCGTCATCCTGCAGCGCTGAGGGCGCCTCATTCATTCACTCCAAGCGTCGCCTGTACCGCCCCTCCCGCCCCCATGCCCAGCACAAGCAGCACACCGCACCAGCGCCACCATCAGCGGCAGCCTTGCAGCCGTGTGGCGACAGCCTTGCAGCCGCACTCCAGCCGCTGATCACTAATCGTCATCGTCATCCTGCAGCGCTGAGAACACCAGCGCCTCCGCGTCCTTCTGGTACACGAACTTGAAGAGGGCGTCGTACAGGTGGCGATCCTTGGTGACCGCGGTTACGGCCTCCGCGATAGTGACCTCGTCGAAGCTGTGCGCGGCTTGGCTGCTAAGCCACTGCTGTGTACCCCGCCCGAACTTGGTCAGCATGGCCGCCTCCTTGGAGAGGCCATTGAAGTCCTGAACCGTGCCCAGGAAGTCGTTCCAGGGCTGGCCACGCTCATTGTCACTGAGCGTGTGCCCAGCAATGGTCGCCCGAGCGGCATCGAGCAAACGCCGGAGAGCCATCTTGCGTTGAAGTTGCTGGGGCCGAAGCGTAGCTTCCTTCAGGTCCACCAGCGCCTTTTCCAGACTTTGCACCATGTCCTTCAGCGCAGCATTCTCGGCGTCGCTCGTGGACTGTGCACTTTCAGGCAGGTCCACAACCACCGCGGCTTCCTTGTTCGCAAGCTGCATACAGTTATTATAAAAATGCATACATATAAGTCCTTTTATATGGTGCATGTAACTACAGCACGGAGCACAGCACTGAGTGCACACCATTTTCACAGTCTTTTCAGCGGCAACCTCCTTGCTTATGCAGCCCCCGTCGTTAAGTGGAACCCCGTGTACTTGAATGTCCGTCGGGTCCACACGCAGCTTTTCGCCCGCGACTCTCACGGCCCTGGACAAGATTAAGTCTCCACGGCCACTTGTCGAAACCTCAACCTTGCCTATACATTCCTTTGTGATGCTGTGTATCGGGAAAGTCCGAACTGACATTCGCCTCTTTAGGACAATGTCTAGGAGTCGGCCAAAGTTTCAATAGAGGGTGGTCGCGCAACGTTTTTGGCACTTCGTAGTACAGGGAGGGGGTCCGGACCACCCCTCCTCCCCCATCATTCTTCCTTGCCCCTCCCGTGGCATCCATGGGCTTCGCGCGTTCCGTACCTGTGCGTTGGGTTGCGCCGTCGTTATAACAACACAGTTCCAGAGTCCCTAACGGTAACCATGAAACCTGATAGATCTGCACATCGTTCATGATAAACCTTGTAGGCAAACAGCGCTGAGAAGCTTCGTTGGGCTTACAACACAGCAGGGCTGGGCACATTCCTTCAGTGAAGGAGTCCATTTGAACGCTTCCGAAGCACCGCATTTCACTACTGGCATGTCGGCTGTAATCGAAGCACCTGTTCGCTTCACTTTTAGTAGACTCTGTCAAAATAGCGACGCTGGTAGTTCAATGTTGTTCAGGCATCCAGTGTGTGCGAACATCCGATGTTTCTCGTTTTACAACGGAATATAAGGGGCCTCCATGATGTATGAAACATGAACCCGATCCCTGAATACCGGATGTTGATTGGATTGGTGCCCGAGGCAGCCCCGCCTTGGAAGCTAGCACACGGCAGTGTACGACAACGCGCATACTTCCAACGTCGCCCGATCCGCATGTGCGTGCACGCGACGCATTTAGCTGCGCTCCAAAGTCACGCGTTGAACTGCAACTGGTATGGCACGGCTTGCGACGCAACAGGGTGACCCACCAGCATGTACTGCTGTGGCGCGTACGAAGCGTTGCCGTTGCCGAGACCCTGGATCGACCCCTCTTCCTCCCACTCTGATCTCGCCATACCCTGCCACCGCTCCATATCTCGCCTGACCTGATTGAACTGCCCATTCATCTGCAGCGCGTTAAGGAGTGCATGGTGGATTGGCACACCATGCATCAGCCCCAAACCCGTGCTTGCTGCCTCAAACACCGAACTGCCACCCCCAATCCCACCGCCACCTGGCAGGGTAACACTACCTTGCATTGCTGTAGACCCAGCCCGCGCCTCCGCTACCATGGCTCCGGGGCGCCAGTGAAGCGCTGCATGGGGCCCAAGCCCCCTCCCGCACCCCCCACATCCAAGCCCGTATACGGTCCGGCAACCTGAGGCCGCACACCGCCCGCCTGCGCCTGCACGTTGGCTGCTGCCAGTGCGATAGCGTCAGCGGCGGCATTGAAGCGCTGCGTGGGGCCCAAGCCCCCTCCCGCCACTTACCAATGACCCACTAATGGTCGCCATGTCGTGACCTGACTGAGTGGCGTGGCCAGCCTAAGTGCGTATCAACTAAGGGAGGTAGATACGTGGCCAGGAACTAGCTTGCATGACTTGGTAATCAACCATTTTCAACAGTACGCTGCGCCATCGACGTGACGGTCGGACTGCAAATGCCGGCTGACGCAAGGAACGCACTCTATATGTTGTTGGCTTCCCAAACGAACGTATAATCTGCACATTTATCCATGTGAAGTTGCCAAGCGGATCTGCGGCATAACGCTTGTACGGCCATGGCCGTACGCGTGCCGTACTGATGATTGTTGGGCGAGAGGGTACCTCAGACCACCCCTCCCCCCCCATCATTCGTTACTCCCACACCCCCATTACCCTACGAGGTGGCAAAAAAGTTGCACGACCACCCTCAATACTTAGGAGAAACAAACTGACAGGCATATGGGTCAAGGAACTTGTAACTGGTGTATGTTCTCTTTGGCTGGCAATTCCTTTCGCGGCGGGCAGGCAAGCCAGCTGGGCCCAGCCGGACCCCAGTTCTGTACGGAGGACGAGCAGCGCCAAACTTTCTCCGCCAAAACAGCTTCTTTTTTAAAGCTTTAATCAAGAGCCACATCATTGTAGAAGTTTTCCTTTGCTGCCTGAGCGCGTCCATTACATCCCGGTTGGCGGCGTCCATTTTGTGAGTGTAGCGCTCGGTCCGCTGTGGACGCCATCATCTCAGCTGCACCAAGACGACAGGGATATAACGTCCCTGGGAGAGAGCTAGGCGAGAACTTCTCTTGACACGAAGCCTAGAGCGAAACCGTTCTGAAACAGTTGTCGCCTACGCTCCAACAGTTACCTAGGCTGTATCATCATAAGATGTACGGGTCTGGCATCACGGGCTGGGTACCTTTTTTGGTTGTATGATACAACAGGCCGCGCCCCATGCATCCGAGGCCCTATCCGCCTCCCCCAGGTTTGTATGCCCCAGACCTTCGCACGCCCCTCGCCCTCCCTTGCGCACCCATACTTATGGCTGGGCCCAGCCGAAAGCCTACCCCGCCCCTGCCCTGCCGATGTATCGACCCTTACCTGCGCAAACGAAATTGCAATTTGCCCAATCGCAGTCCTTGCCCTGCCTCCTGTGCCGCGCCTACCTGGACCTGCCTCCTCCGTGCCCTGTCGATTTGGTGTTGTTGGCTCCTTTTGGCCCGTCTCTTATTGGCTGCGTGTGTTCTACCCCTTTTACGTACGAAGCCAAACCCCGTGCCCCTGAAGCCAACGTGCGTGCTGCAGCGTGCTTCTTCATCCTTGTATTGGCGGCGGCCCCAAAGTGTGGATTCCGTTTCATTCCTCGTTTGCCCAGCCTGTCACTTGACGCTGTTCTGTTTGCGTCATCCGTTCGCCTCTGGACTGCCCTTAGGGTTGTCTTTGGGGTTGCGGTGGCTCTTTTGGGCTCCCTTTGTTGCATAAGCTGCCCGCATTCTTTCCCCATTCTCCGGGCAAACCGCCTGGCACCAGTGATGGTGCCAGACGTTACTAGGCATCGAATTACATGTGTTCTGAACTGGGCTGGATGGGGGCTATGTGGGGAAGAGGCTAACTACATGAAATGCAGTTTTCACATCTGCCGCAACACACCCAACGGCCCGCCCGCCACACGCCTCGCCCGCCATAGCCCTATCACTTGTGTAGCTTACAGTGGTTTCAGCTAAGCATGTGGGACAGCTAATTTCTTACTTTTTTTGTAAAGTTTGGACAGCAATATGTTCAAAGCAACATTCTCAGTTGAAAAAATAAGAGAAACGTTAGCAAGTTACCAAAAGCATAAAAGCTTTAGGAAAACAGCTGTCGCTACAGGTGTAAGCAAGTCAACTATCCACCGCTGGTGGAAATCATTTCATTTGCTCGTGGGTGTTCGAAGTCGTTATCAGACAAAACGAAAACGTCTTCCAAGAAAGCGCAAGTTTCCTGACTTGGTTCAGCAGATAGAACAACTCTTTTTTGGGCAGACTAATTTACATTATCACACTTTGAGATCTATCCGATCTAAGCTTCCGCATAATTTTCAGCCGTCTATTGGTACTTAGAGTGATAAATTGGCTATGTCTGATGGTCACCGTATGAAAACTCGGTGTCCCAAGACGAAATGAATACACTCTAACTCACTCTTCTTTTTGTCAGCCATTGTCAGCGTGCGTGCGTACACACACACACACACACACACACACACACACACACGCACACACACACACACACACACACACACACACACACCGTCAGCGTAACCCCCTCCGCCCACACACGCTTCGATTGCCGTACTGCCCCTGCCGTACTTGCCGTACGACCCGCCGTACGACCCGCGGCTACTCCCCTTATCCCTGCCGCGCGTCCCTCCCCGCCTCTTTCGCCGCGCCGCCTCTCCGCCACGCACACTGGTCACTTATTCCTGTCTGTGAGAAATTTTATTTTTTTACCATCTTTAGCCTGCCTTCACATCCTCTCTGCCTTGCCCCCCTACATGTGCACTGCCGGCGACTACCCTACCGCTGGCCTTCCGACTCCGGTTAGGTGGGTATTGTCGCTTTCGGGTTCGCGTTTTTGTCCTTTCGCTGCTTTGATCGTGGGTCTGCTGTTGCATCCTTGTTTGCGCACGCCCATCGACGAGGCGGCGCGGCGCGCACACACGCCTTGGAGCCCGGACGCTGGCACCGTAATCTCGACGTTCCTCCCCAGCTGCATCTCCAGCAACCGGTTTGACCTCGGGCTGGGTCGGGTCCTGCTGTCCCTTGCATGTCCGTCGCCGCCCCGCGTAAGCCGCCCGCACAGCCGCGACTCTCCATTACGGGGACACACTGTCTTTGCTTCTGCTTTATCGCATGTCGCCCCTCTTTTCTGTATACACGTCCCCGGCCTGTCGGCAATGCGCAGCCAACGGCTTCACTCGTCCGCGTGCGCAATTAGGGTCCTCGCCAGTCGTGTCTCTCGGTTTATTTTAACACAACGTGATAACAGGAGGTTGGCCCCGTTCGTCGGAGACACGTAGCTTCGGCTAACGGCTGCCATGGCTCTACGCTGGTTTGGATAAGCCAAATCAGGGATTTAGTTGTCTACACCGTGGCTACCACCATGGTCCCCCGTGGCGTGAAATTCACCGGTTAGGTTCCAACGGTACCGGAATAAGTAACGCACTTGTTCCGCCGCCGGCCGTATGCGTCCTTTCCATTCTAATTTCCCACAGTCTGCTTTCCGTATATATAACCAACAATTTTTGCACGAACGCACGTTAAACGCGTGCATGCCCCCGTTGCCGGGCCTGCACCCCGACGACCATGCCGCATGGCAAGCGCGCGCGCAAGCGCTCCGCGACGCCGGCAAGCAAGACGGATGGATACCACACGGCCGACGCGTCCTGCGGCTGCTGCGCAGCAGCCCCGCGCCCGCGGCGTTGGCTCAGCTCCTGGCCCTTCGGCTTTGCTATCTTGGCCAGCCTGCTCATGATCAGCTCCTGGCCGCCCCCGGCACCCCGGGCGTGGTCTACGCCGTCTTTCAGCTCCCGGGCGGCCGCAAACGTAAGGCCTCCACACTCCCTGCCCCCGTCTACGTCGGCCACACCTCCGACACCGCCTTCGAGCGGCTACGTCAACACGTCTACACTGCCGGTTGGAAGCTCTCCACCGGCCGGACCGCGCCACGTTTCTATCACTGGCTGTGTGACGTCGGCATCGAGCGCATCGCCGTCCTGCCCCTGGAAGTGGTCTCCCTGCCCGGCGGACTCGGCCACGTCGCGCCCCAGCCCTGGACCTCCGCCTTTAAAGAGCTGGCTCTGCATCGCGAGATGGTCTGGGCCCAACGCCTCCGCGCCCTCGGCCCGGCCCGCGGTTCCGGACGCGGCCTCAACACCGAGCTTGAAGTCCGCTCCCTCGCCGACCCCGATACCCTTATCTGCGGGGACCGCCCCTTCCCCGGCCTCGCCCGCCGTCGCCGCTGGTACGCCTCCCGAGACATGCAGCGGCGCCTCCTGCACCTCCAGACCATGCACGCCAACCACCTACTCGACACTGCCGCCGCCTTCAGTGACCACTTCCAGCCGTTCAGCCTCCCCACCCTACACCGCCTCTACACCGCCGTCACCGTCTGCACCCCCAGCGACCTGGGCCTCACCGCCACCTTCCAGTCCTGGCTCATCAACCCCCTCTCCACCACCCTCAACGCCCGCATCCCCCTCGCCGGCAAACCCGACCTCAACGCCAAGTTATGGCTCCCCAACGCCCTGCGGCAGCTCCTCCCCGTCCGCGCCCTTCAGACCCTGCTCCGCAGCCCAGCGCTCCACTCTCTACTGCCCGCCAACGCCCCCGTACCCGCCGTTCACTGGACCGCCGGCCCTACCACCCACCAACTCCTCTGCTCGTACCGCGGATCGCCACCACCCTCACGGCCCAGCAATACCGGGAAATCCTCGACCAGCCCTGTAGTTGCCACCGGTTCCCCGACCTCCAGCACCCCGGTCTGGGGCACGTCCTCACCACCAGCCCCTATCTACTCTTCCCCGCCGCCCACCGCGCCGCCCTCACCGCCCTCTGGGACCACGGCGCCCGCTACCGACCGCACCGCCCACCACCCCCTACGCCCGACATCCTTGCCGAGGCCCACGCCTGCGCTCTCCGTTTCACCGCCCACTACGAGGAACGCCACCACCTACCCCGCGGCAGCCTCTCGGGTTGGGCCGGCACCTGCATTGAGCACCTCGCGGCGGCCCTCAGCGACCACACCGGCTTCTGCTTCCCGTGGCCCGTCCTGCACGACGACGCCCTCGCCGCCTTCCGCGTTGCCACCGCCGCCTTCGTGGTCACGGTCATGGATAAATCGTCGTCGACACTGCAGCTCGTCTGCCTCCAACACTACGTTCAGCAGTGCATGCGCGACCTCTTCGCCCCGGGCCCCGTCCCCGACTTCCCACCGGACGCCACCCCCGCCGCCGCCCCCGTCGCCGCCGCCCCCGCCGCCGTCGCCCCCGCCGCCGCCGCAGCCCCCGTCCCTCCCGCCCCCATCCCCCCGCCACCCCCGCCGCTGTCGGCCCCGCCGCCGCCCCCGCCGCCGCCCCCACCGCCGCCCTCGCCGCCGCCCCCGCCGCCGCCCCCGCCGCTGCCCCCGCCACCCACGCCCCCGCTGGCGCCCACGCCGCCGCCCCGCCGCCGCCCCCGCCGCCCACGCCCCCGCCGGCGCCACCTACCCCGCCGCCGCAGCCCCCGCCCCCTCGCCGCCGCCGCCCCAGCCACCGCCGCCCCCGCCGCCGCCGCCCCCGCCGCCGCCGCCCCCACCCCCCGCCGCAGCCCCCGCCTTCACCCCCAACCCGCCGTCACCCCCGCCGACGCCGCCGCCCCCGCCGCCGCCGCTGCCCCCGCCCCCGCCGCCGCCGCCGCCCCCGCCCCCACCACCTACGCCCCCGCCGACCCCCCGCCCACCGCCGCAGCCCTCGTTTTCCCCCCACGCCCCCGGCCCCGCCGCCGGTCCCGCCGCCGCTGCCCCCGCCGCCGCCCCGCTGCCCCGCCGTCGCCGCCCCGCCGCCGCCCCTGGCAACGCCGCCCCCCCGCCCCGTCGCCGCCGCTGGCCCCGCCGCCGCCGCCGCCCCCCCTGGCCCCGGCCTCGGCCCCGCCGCCCCGCCCCGCACCCCGCCGGCCCGCCGCCCCTGCCCCAGCCGCCGCCGGCCCACCACCCCGCCACCCGCCCTCTCCCCCTACTATCGGCCGTGCTCCCCCGCTTTCATGTCCGCCCAACTGCTCCGCCACAACGCCACCCTTGCCGCCTGGGACCTCGCCTACACCCCCGCCCCCGCCCCCCAGCCCAGCCCCAGCCCCAGCCCCAGCCCCAGCCCCAGCCCAGCCCCAGCCCCAGCCCCAGCCCCAGCCCAGCCCAGCCCCCCAGCCGCAGCCCCGCCCCGCCCCGCTCCCGCTCCCGCCCCCGCCCCGCCCCTGCCCCCGCCCCAACCCCACCCCCCCTACCCCCGCCTTCATCCCCGCCTACTACGCCGCCACCGTTAAGATGCACAAAACCCCTCCCGCTATGCGCTACCTGGCCTGCTCCCACCGCTGCTCCTCCGCCGCCGTCAGTGACTTCGTCACCGCCATCCTCCGGGCCACCAGCGTCGCTTTCGTCCGCCACTGGCACCGCACCCTCCCCGACTTTCCCCCCTGGTACTGCCTCTCCTCCACCGCCGCGGTCAACCTCGTTCATGCCTTCAACGCCAGTGAACAACCCCTCCCTCTCCTCCCGCCCCAAGCCTACGACTTCACCCGCCTATACACGAACATCCCCCACGCCCTCCTCCGCACCACCATCGGCAATGTTGTCGCCGCCGCCGCCACCCACTCCTGTCCCAACGCCCAGCAACCGTACATCGAAATTACGACCACGCTCTACCCCGACCGCCCCGCCCGCAAACCGCACCATTCCGTTGCGTTCATTGCCACACCGCCTCGCCACCGCTACCGCCGTGTCCAAAACACTGTCACCCGCGTCCTGTCCCTCCCGGAGTTCAATGCCCTCTTCGCCACCCTCCTCGACTCCACCTTCATTCGTTTCGGCCCCGCCCTCGTCCAGCAGACCTGCGGTATCCCCATGGGTATCTCCGCGGCCCCCCTCATCGCCAACCTCTTCCTGGCCTGGTACGAGTACGCCTTCCTCCGGCAGAGCCTTGACCCCGCCCTCTCCCCCGCCGCCCGCGCCATCCTCGCCGCCTTCCGGTTCTCCGTGCGCTTCCTCGACGACCTCCTCTCCCTGCACAACCCGTACCTCGCCGCCCTCCTGTACACCACCGCCACGCTGCTCGGCCTCTGCGGCATCTACCCACCGGTCCTGCGCGTCGAGCCGCAGCTCCACCCCCACCTCGCCCACGACACGATGCCCTTCCTGGACCTCCTCCTGGTCCCCACCCCCGGCACCGCCTTCTGTCGGCTCCATACTCAGCTGTACGACAAGCGCGTCCAACCCGCCTTCGCCAGCGTCCGCCTCACCCGGTTTGTGCACTCCACGTCCAATGTCAACGAATCCTGCAAACGTAATATCCTCACCGCCCAGTTCCACCGCCTCCGTCGCGTCATCACCGACCCGCCCAACTTCTGCCTTGAGATCGCCCTCGTCATCCACGCCCTCGCCGCCCAAGGGTACCCACGCGACCGCATGGTGGCCCAGCTCCGCACCCTGGTTGCAGCGTCCCCGTTCCTCTACCACCACGCCAGGCGTGCCCCCGGCTTCGACCTCTTCGCACTGGCCCGTGCCCACCTGTCGCCCCGCTGACTGGCCGCCGCTCACCGCCGCGCCGTCGCCGCTGCGGCTAGCGGCGGCCCGCCTGGACCCCGCCGCAGCTGCGCAGCCGTCGTGCCCCCTGATCGTGTAACACTTATGGTGCTGATCCGCCCCCGCCGACGCCTCCCGTACGCCGCGTCCCCTGCCTCCTCCCCACACACCCCCGCCTGCATCCGCTCGGCCCTTGCACTAGCACGTCCCCCTGCCAGCTCGCCTCCGCTGCCATCCGACGCAACCCGCCGGCACCGCACTGCAGCGGCGCCGCGCCGGCTCGACGGTGCTGTGGGGATCCGGCTTGTCCGGACCGCACACCGTCAGCGTAACCCCCTCCGCCCACACACGCTTCGATTGCCGTACTGCCCCTGCCGTACTTGCCGTACGACCCGCCGTACGACCCGCGGCTACTCCCCTTATCCCTGCCGCGCGTCCCTCCCCGCCTCTTTCGCCGCGCCGCCTCTCCGCCACGCACACTGGTCACTTATTCCTGTCTGTGAGAAATTTTATTTTTTTACCATCTTTAGCCTGCCTTCACATCCTCTCTGCCTTGCCCCCCTACATGTGCACTGCCGGCGACTACCCTACCGCTGGCCTTCCGACTCCGGTTAGGTGGGTATTGTCGCTTTCGGGTTCGCGTTTTTGTCCTTTCGCTGCTTTGATCGTGGGTCTGCTGTTGCATCCTTGTTTGCGCACGCCCATCGACGAGGCGGCGCGGCGCGCACACACGCCTTGGAGCCCGGACGCTGGCACCGTAATCTCGACGTTCCTCCCCAGCTGCATCTCCAGCAACCGGTTTGACCTCGGGCTGGGTCGGGTCCTGCTGTCCCTTGCATGTCCGTCGCCGCCCCGCGTAAGCCGCCCGCACAGCCGCGACTCTCCATTACGGGGACACACTGTCTTTGCTTCTGCTTTATCGCATGTCGCCCCTCTTTTCTGTATACACGTCCCCGGCCTGTCGGCAATGCGCAGCCAACGGCTTCACTCGTCCGCGTGCGCAATTAGGGTCCTCGCCAGTCGTGTCTCTCGGTTTATTTTAACACACACACACACACACACACACACACACACACACACACGGGGATCTGGCACGCGCCCTAGGTTGAGAGCGAGGGGACAGAGGCCCCTTACGCCCCTTTCCCCCGTATCCGGGGAAAGTGCTTCGGCGGTCTCCCGTATGGGGCGGGTTAGCGCCCCCGGCCAGTGTCGGCCCGGCAGATATGTAACGATTCACACACACACACACACACACACACACACACACACACACACACACACACACACACACACACACACACACACACACACACACACACACACACACACACACACACACACACACACACACACACACACACACACACACACACACACACACACACACACACACACACACACACACACACACACACACACACATCGTTGCCCTGGCGGCGCTGACGGCCATGGAGCGGGCGAGGGTGGGGTTACGTGCAGCGACCCTCCACGGCGGCGCACAGCCCGTGCCGGGGGCGCCGGCTGCCCGTCGCCGGTTGATGTAGCTAAGGCGCGCGCAGTCATGGAGTTCTGGCAGCGGGTGGCCAGTTTCGCAGAACTGGGCCGACCGCGACGGGGATGGGAGGGGGTGGGACCGGACCACCCAATCCTATCGGTGATGGACGGCCGGATCCGCTGCGTGCAGCCAGTAGACGTAGACTCGTGATGGATAGATAGCAGCGCGAGACGCTAGGGGGTAGGGATTGGGACTAGGGAAGCCCACTTCCGGGCACGATGGGGATCCGTGGGTGCCCGAGGAGGGTCGGGCCAGACCAGTGGGAGTTGGCAGCGAGCGGGACGTGTAGGCGAGGGCCGCTTGCGACGGGAAGGGGTGTACGACAGGGAAGCTTGCGTGGTGATGTGCTGCCTTGTGCAAACCATAGCCCCATCATGGAGCACCCGACTGCATACCCGGACCCAGCAAGGCCTGACGCGTGCGAGCCGCCTCGCTCTGGCTCAGCTGGGCAGGCAGGCCTGCCGGAGGGTGCAACCCTAGCTAGTACGATTAGGTTGGGACGCGGGACCAGGCTAGTTTTACCGCACCAAGCAGGGGCGCGCCTCCGAAACGCGCCCTGGGTGCTGCAAGGACTTGAGGAGGTTGAACAGCGGACTGCGAGGCGCAGACCGCCCGGGATGGGCCTTCGCCCACTCCCTTGAGGGGGCACAGCGGTCACCGATCCTCGGGGATCGGGCACGCGCCCTAGGTTGAGAGCGAGGGGACAGAGGCCCCTTACGCCCCTTTCCCCCGTATCCGGGGGAAAGTGCTTCGGCGGTCTCCCGTATGGGGCGGGTTAGCGCCCCCGGCCAGTGTCGGCCCGGCAGATATGTAACGATTCACACACACACACACACACACACACACACACACACACACACACACACACACACACACACACACACACACACACACACACACACACCGGCGTAGAGCACCGGGTTAGAAGTCGGCAGGTCGCGTACGGGAACTGGGGCAGACATCCCAACACCCTGAAGGGTTGTGCTCCAACCCCAGGTATCGGACTTCGCAGGCGCTGCCAACGGTTTTTTCCGACATTTACAGTTCCTGAACATGGTACATCAAAGACATGCCCATGTTGTAAGGGAGTGACCCTGACAAACCCCGTCATCAACGACAAACGGCGCCATCACCTGCTTCGTTGTACAAACGATGCTTGCCCTAGCAGGTGGTGGAATCGTAATGTCGTTGGGGGTTTGAACATTCTGGACCGTGCAATAAACCACATCATAGGGGGTGTCTGTTGCTGACAAGGACCCTGACGCTGCTGCTGGCGCTGCGGCCACGTCCGCTGGCGCGGCTTGCCGTCCGATGATCTTGGGGGCGGGGGTGGGCGGGGGCGGGAGGAATGCAGGCGTGTGTGGACGAGACAGGATTAGGTGTTTAGGTTGGTACCGGACGGGTCGTCGTGTGTTGCTTTGGTGGTTGAGGCGAAGGGCGTCACATGCAAGGGGCGTACGGTAGATGCGTCCGGAAAGCAAAGTGCCGGGCAACGGCGAAGTATTTGCCCATGGCCTATCGGCCCAGGTCACCATCCGTGTATGTGTGTAGATTAGAGACCCGCCCGACCGTGTGTATTTGTGAGTCAGCGGGAGGGGACACAGGCGGCGCACTGTCCAGACCAAAGGGCACCCGAGCTTGGGTAGTGCGGCAGTGCGGTCGCGAAGCTGAGTACGCAATTGGCACTACGAAGGAGCGGCGCCTGGTACTACGAAAGAGCGGCGGGGAGGGCGGTGATGGGGCCTTGCTCTGACTAGTGCAGCGCGAAGGGAGGTTGCGTTGGAGGGGTGTGGGATGAGGGGCATCGTTCCAGCGATTACATCCGAGCGGTCTACTGACGAGGTCGCTTTGAGGGGTGCGGTATGCTGCCCGGGCAGATGGCGTGGTCGGACGTCACGGTTGGCGGGTTGGGTCCTGCCGAACGAATCAGGTCACGACGGTTTGGTTCTCCACATCTGTGGGTGCCCCGTGATCTCCGAGCTGTCCACGTGGGAACCGATCTGTTTGTGGCAATGGCTAACTTAAGTAGCAAAGCATGCTCCCAGCATCGCTTCACGTTCTTGGCATCTATCCAATGCAGTCCACGGACTCGCGCCTGTCACGGCCGAGTTAGTCGCTCCGGGCAATGAGGCTCACGAAGTCCGGGGAGGTCCGCAGCGCAGCATATTCTTACTAGTCCCCCTGCAGCCGGACATATCGAGTCCGCGGGCGAGAGTGCAAGGATCTGCTGTGCCGCAGGGTACTGCATAACACTAATGATATGGCGTGATGGCAGAGCGGTGAAGCGCCATGCAAAGGGGAAGAGCGACCTGAAAGACCGGCTGCAGGGCCCACGGCTACAGCAGCTCTAGCTCCAGCGGTGCCGCCCGGTCCGCAGCCAGACCCCAGCAACCGCTGGGCGATCGGCGGCAGTGGCGCGCGTCGGCCTCCCCCCGCAGTGGCATGCCGGTGACCAACTGCGGCGGCAGACTGGGCAGAGCCACCCGAGACCAACCCTGGCCAACCCGGCACATCCAGGGCCGCACGCAGCGGCGCCAGGACCGTGCAAGCTGCGGCCGGCGGGCAGCGGTTCGGCAGCTGGGGTTCGACCATCCGACGGGGCGCGACTGGTTGACACAGGACTTCAGGTGCATCGCGTTCGAGATGTGTTGTACGAGCAGCATGAACAGCATGGGGAATACTCAGTGGCAGGATGTGTATGTGCCGTGTCGTTGACTGGGCGTGGCAGGCGACCTGACGTTGCTCCTGAAGTGCAGTTCAAGGTGCAGCTGCGGCTGCAAAGCGGAACCCATGCCATGTCGCCTGCCGAAGCCATTATGAAGCAAACTCTAGTTACTGCGCTTAGACGCTGCCGTACGGCGCTGGCAGGCGTCGCTGGCGTTCAGAGACAGCACGCGGGCGATAATATCCATGCGTTCCAACGACCTGGTTATGGGTTTGTGTAACCTACAAGCGAGGCACTTACACGAACCGACAAGCAGGGACAAGCGAGAGTTGGTCCGGAGGGCCCGTACTGCGAGGATGGGACCCCTCGTTAGAGGAGGCAACAGCCGCAATATACTGCGTAAACAAGCTTCATGGAGTGCCGCTTAAGTAAGCCTATCAGCCCCGATGCCGAACTCGGAGTTCGCTCTGCTACACTCCCAGTCGAATGCAAGCTGTGTCGGCTCTAAGCACATTGAAATAACAAAGCTGCTGTGGCTTCCCAACCCAGTGGGCAATAGCGAACCTGATTGCTGCTACCGTACGCCGTGGTACAGCCTATGTCCAAAGCCCCCACATGCGCGCTAAGTTTCTGCTGTGGTGTTTCAACTCATTACATTTTTGTGCACACCACACCCAAGCCATGGCGCCAAGGCAGAACATCCCCATTCGGGAAATCCTGTACCAGCTTAGCCCTTACCAGCAGGATGTCCTGAAGCAGACTTTTTACAATGCTCCTAAGACATTTCTCAAGTTTTGGAAGGAGGTACGCTGCCATTGAAACTAGGGCAGAATCAGGTCGCCGAAATCGATGAAGCGATGACGTCCCAAGTCTCACGCGTGCAGAAAGGAGCTAACATTCTGATTGCTGGCGGCCTCTTTTTTGGGATCAAAGGGTAGGTTTATTGTGCGAGGGTTGCTTCGAGACTAGCAGCGACACCGACTTTACCTGAATAGTATTTGGTTCCTACTATTGGAGGTATATTTGTAAATTTGACCTGTTACTATACCCACTGCCGCAGGTGGACCGAAAATGAGATGCACAAGGAGCGACTTGCGGAACGGTACTGAACTGCTGCCGGCGCGGAGATATGGCTTATTACTACCGTCGTAGAGTCGTATGGCTCCTTAGAGGCGTAGGCGTGCTGTGGTGTCAAGGTTCAGGGGTGTGTTAGACAGGCTGGGGTTTGCCGTGTGTTGTAGGTGGTGTGTCAGGATGCATGAACACGTTGACGGAAGTCGCTCAACGTGCTGCCGCTGTAACGGAAAGGGAAATCGGCTTGGCTGGCATTGGCACTGCCGCACTACACGCTCAATAATGCTCCAAGTCTGGGTGACATCCTAGTGGACATCGTGTGAGGAAGTGCAGATTAACCCACTGGAGAGGTACCAGACCAGCGCAGACATCAGTGCCTGGCTGGCTTCAGAAATCCCGCACATTTCCCGGAGAGGCCCTGACGCAGCCAACAGCGGCCAACGCGCTGGTCACAGCCCACTAGCACTGAGTAGTGAAGCCGCCGCAGCCGATCGCAGCAAACTTTGATACCAGTACTTGTTACAAGACACACGAGCGCACCCATCGGTCGGTGCAGTGCGGAAATGAGTTTTCTATGTGGAGCAGTTGTACATTTGGGGTATGGCTTGGCCCCGCTTGGCTCCTAGTATATGACCTTAATCTCACCCCGTCAACTACACAAGAAATCTCGGTCGGTTAGATCGCCCGAAGGGTTCACTTGTTACGCACGGTTACACTAATGGCAGCCAGCTGCGTTTCTCCCAAATGTATTACTGTTCCCATGACATTTCGCAACTGCAGAATGTGTTGTACGGCGCCTACTGCGCAGAGATATGGAGTGCTAATACACAGGCCACATCCATGTACCAATGCTGCCTGATTAATTGTGCATGGCGACGATATTTCACGCCATCCGTCCGACCGATCGTTGTTGTTCATTCCCGATCCTTGCGTCAGATCGATCTGTACATGCGGCAGATCGATCAGTGCGATACCAACATGTTTCTAAGCAGGGAAGCGCATGGGACAGATAATTCGTATTTCAAGTTACACGGTATTTCACTCATGTTGTGCACTCGTCCCTCCCCTCCCTAGCTCCACACAACACACCCTGCGACTGACCGTGGCTTCACAACCTCCGAACATTAAACCCTGCCCTCCACTCGGTATCTCAACGATAACAGTGCTGCAAATATTGCAGGCAAAGCTTTATATTTTGGCAACCATGAATCGACACACTTGCGACAAGTTGCACTTGACACAGCCTAGGTCAACGGTCTCCTGTACAGTGGGTAACATCGTCAAGACACGCTGAAGTTCAGAGGTGCGCAAGCTGTTGTACCCTTGCCACAAAGGCAGCTATGTATTCCGCCTCATCCCGCAGTTCCGAATTGTCGCTCATGCGCTCGGGGTGAACTTGGTGGCGTAGGCGAAGGCGTTGTTGACACCCGGGTTCGCGAGGTGGGAGTCCAGGTTCTCGATCGGGCCCTGTAGGCGTTGCAGACACGTCTCAGCTTCCGCTCACGACGTAGGAAGCCGGCCATACCAATCCAGGCAAGCCAGACTGTAAGGTCAAGCACACAACTATACAGTGATTATACTTCCCCCAGACATACCTTGCCAGTGACGATGGCCTGGACGAAGAAGCCGAACATCGAGAACATGGCCAGGCGGCCGTTCTTGATCTCCTTCACCTTGAGCTCGGCGAAGGCATCCGGGTCCTCAGCCAGGCCCAGGGGGTCGAAGAACTGGCCACCAGGGTGCAGCTTGTCCAGACCCTCGCCAGCCGGGCCTGAGGCAGGGGACAACGACATGCGTTAACGTTTAGTACACCGCAGTGTGTGGCAGTGATGCCAGCGCACAAGCTTGACTCTTCGGACATGAGAAGGCCCTCGGCTCAATTCTTTGGCCATCAGAAGGCCTTGGGCGCGCTCAGATTCCGGATTTCCCGAACGAAAATCAACCACACAAAACCTGTGTTATCAACAACAATAAACCCCTTCAGACCTTCAAACCAGACCAAGACAAATCACGGACCATGCCTTCGAATCCCGCCTCACCGCCGTTCACACGGTAGCCCTCAACGGCGCCCATCAGGATGACCTGAACGGCCAGGGTAGCCAGGATGGACTGGGCGTGCACCAGGCCAGAGTTGCCGAGGTAGTCAAGGCCGCCCTCCTGGAAGATCTGGGAGCCAGCCTTGAACCACACGGGCTCAGCAATCGGGGTACCGTTCTTGGCCAGCAGCTCCGGGGTCACACAGCCCAGAGCGCCAAGCATGGCCCAGCGGGCGTGGATCAGCTCCAGCTCGCGGTAGCGCTTGAAGGTCTCCGGGTCAGAGGACAGACCGGCAGAGTCCTGTTTTGGGAAGATGCCGGGCAGATACAAACCAAGTCAGATGTTGATGTGCATGATGTGGACATTTCGGCATATCATACCCGAAACGTCTTACCCAGCCGTAGTCACCGGGGAACTCGCCGGTCAGGTACGACGGCGCGCTGCCGGACAGGGGGCCTGCGAATTCGACAAGCCAGGGCGGGCAACACGAACGCTAAATGCTGTGACGTCGTAAACTACAGAAAATCAGGCATATTTTGTTCATTATGGCTGCGCTCAACCTACTTACCGAGCCAGAGAGCACGGTCCGGGCCGTAGAACTGCGCCAGACGCTCGGAACCGCCATTGCCCCACCAGCCAGCGCGCTCACTGTGGAATACAAACCAGACGCCATATGCCCATTGGAAAGAGTCGGACAGGCATACCAATGCATTTGGATTTCATGTTGCCCAACATGCGCGGGCACACCGCGGCCTGAGTGCTGGCGACCGGAGTCCGCCCGCAAGCATAACCTAACTGTATAGGCGATCCCAATCAAGGGCACATTTACACAAAGAATGACTGCCACGAAGATTGGTTATCTCTCTGCGACGCACATAGAAGTGCGACACCGCATGACGAACAACGAAATCTTACCGCAGGGTCTTCTTGGGGGCCGGAGCCGGGGCGGCCTTCTTGGAGCCAGCTCCACCCTTCTTGGTGAGCTTGGCCTGCGCGCCAGCGGGTCAAACGCGTGTCGGCGTTACGCTTCCGGAAAGGCGCGCCTTTCGGACGAGCTGGCAAACTAACAGTGCTGAGCAAGCATAAGCGATTGTGCCTCTTCATACAACGACGTTGGACTACCTCCTCATATTTACAGAACATTTGGTGTCTCAAGCAAGAGCCACAGCGAGTGTCAAGCAATCAGCTTATTACCTGCACGTTGACGACAGAGCGCGACAGCATCATTTTTGCGTGGTACAACGAACAGGTCCGAGTGAACTGGTACACAATCGAAGCTGGTGCCGGTAGGCTTAAGTGCCCTCAAACAGCAAGGATCTGTACGATTGCTCATGTACGACGCGAATCAATTCCTTCAGCTTTCGATGCGACCCTTGGATCCGTACTGAGCTCAGTGTGGGATGACGCTGATTCAGCGACATTTTGCTTCATTGCATTCTAGCCCTGTAAACCTTGCAGCATCTGTCATCGGCAGTTGGCGGTTATTATCGAGTTTCCTTGCTGCTGTGGCTGAGCAAGACCTGACCCAATCTAACTTCCGGTTGATGCGGAATGGTCATTCGAACATCGGCTTTATACCTAGTGAGCATTTTCGATAAGAGATTGCCAGTAGAGTTCAACCACCTATCTACAGTGGTGTGAAATTCCATAACAAATACAAAGAAAGTGTCATGCTGCATACTAGTGATCTGATACCAAAGTTCGCTTGTCGGTTTGTCAAAATACACTTCAGCGTTGCAAGGCGCCTGATAGTGGCCGCCCCAGCGGAAGTAGTATTGCACACACCGAATGATTAAAGTCGTATCGAAGTCCATGCGGCTACTGCGATAGGCTGCATGGCTTGTGCTGCAACTTTCACTGATGGCGCGTTCCGGAACAAACACTGGTTCTAAAGAACCAGTGCTGCACCCTGGCCATGTGATGACAAGTGTTGCTTGGGACAGGGCCCACGTGGTAGTACAGGAAGCGGAACAGGGCCAGAAGCCTCCGAAGTAACGTGCATACGGGTGGCTTCGCAGCGGCTCCCAACTCAGACGTCTGCGCACCCCGAGGCCCACGAAGTCGGGAACGTTGACGTGATGCAACCCTATCCAACCATAGCACGCAAGAACTGATATGTGGCTGCGGTATACTTCAGACGGACAGGTCAGTTGCCAACACGTACCCAGCATGGTACCCAATAACCACTTGCTCTGATGATGATCGTCGAACAAGCCACATCCCCTTCCCAGGGCGCACTCCCAAGAAGGGAAACGGCAGAGATGTGCAAACGGTTCTTCACGCCATAGCTCCGGCACTAGGACACCGGATATCGTCGTTGTACAGGGTTGTACACACAAATGCATCGCCGTACCGAGGGCATGCGTGTCTCCGCGCTCGTGCGTGATGCCCGCTGCCCGGAGGCCAACCCTCCACCCCACCCCACCCCACCCCACCCCACCCCACCCCGCGTCACAACATCCGAGGGGCGGCAACTCCGCGACCTTGCCGCTTTCCTCCGTCGCATTACCCGTACAGCATTCGAGTTCGATAGCGTACGGTAATGCCGTACATGAGTGCTCTTCGAGCCTTACCACGCCGTCGGAAACGTGCGTCACCAATAAACCTACCCACCCACCCACGATGCAGACCCGCCACACCGGCAGCCCTCACCCGCGTTGCCCCCCCGGTTGGGTCCTCCTCCACCAACATCAAACGGAGTACGAGGCGGGTGAGGACCGGGTCCGTCCGGATGGGTCCGTTCTGAGCTGTTCCCATGGAGTCCCGTCACCTCCACCCGCTGACCCCAACACTGGCCCACACAGCCACCCTACCGCAGCCAATCCGGCCACGTCTCCTCCCCGTCCTCCTCCTCCGCCGCCGCCTCAGCGACGCCGGCCAAGTCGGACTCCACGACGCCCGCGGCAGCGGCGGCGGCAGCCGCGGTGCCGCCCTCGCCTGGCCCCCCCAGACCCGCCTCCCTCAGGACCCTGGACATGGTCCGCCTCCACACACTCACCGGCCTCTGGGGCTCCCCCCCATCCCCACCATTCCCAGCCTCCTCCTCCCCGCCCCGGGGCGGCTGTTCCACTCCGCCCGCTGCCTCCACATCTTCACCAACCCCGCCGACGGCGCTGTCAGCGCCGTCAGTGCCGTCGCCGCTGGCTACGGCCCAGCGCGCGAAGGATCCCAGCCTGAGCCCTGACCCGCTGGAGCGGGGACCCCGCGACGACCTCAGCCGCTTGAGCTCCCGCTGCAGGTGCCGCAGCCGCTGCTGCTCTGGACTGACGGCGGCCGCGATTGCGGCGGCCGCCGCGGAGGAGAAGCGCGCGTTGCTGCCACCCGCCCCGCCGCCTCCGCTACCGCCACCGTCATCGGGAGCCGGCCCGCGCAACGGCGGCAGCGGGGCCGCCGCGCTAATCGTCGTCATTGCGGAGAAGACATTGCCACCGCCGCCGCCACCGCCGCCATCGGAATCCCGCACCTGCGCCTCCAGCTGCTTCCCTGCCGTGAAGCCGGGGGCGGGGCTTTGTAACGCTGTCGTGGTGGCGGATGCGGGGGTGGAGGAGGACTGTCGGGTGGCGCCGAGGGAGGCCTGGGTGGTCGTGGACATCGGGCGCCCAGCCGCCGCCGCCGCTGCCATCGCCACCGCCTTTCGCATCGCCCAGGCCGACATAGGACGCGGCTGCGGCCTCTCCATGTTGCTGAGGCCCTTGGCGCCGCCGGCAGCAGCAGCGGCAGCAGCAGCAAGGGCGGCGCTGGCGGGCGAGGCGGCGTTGGCGGCCTGGGCAACGGGCGCGGTGGCCTCCGCACGAAGGCCGCTTTCAGAGTTGCGAGGCTCCGCCATCTCTGTTGGGGGTGTTGGTGGCGGCGCCATCGTCCTCGCCGTCGTCGTCGTCGTCGTCAACGGGCCGCGCTGCCCCGGGCTCCCTTGATCCGTGGCTGCGTCAGCGCCACCGCCGCCTGGCTGTCGGACGCCCGGCGGCGACGGCGGCGGCGCTGCTGCCGCCGCCTGCCCCTTCACGCGGCCACCATCGGCGCCGCTGCCGCTCACATTGCGGCTCCGCGGCGGCAGCGCCGCCGCCGCCGCCGTCGCCGAGGGCGACACTTCGCCTGTGGCTGTTGCGGAGCCGCCGGGTGAAATGACGGGGGATCTCGTCGGTGTGTCACCGTAGCCGTCGCCGCCCCCGCCGCCGCCGCCGCCACCGCCGGCAGCAGCAGCAGTAGCAGCAGCAGCAGCAGCCGAGACGGTGGTGGGCATTGGCGCGCCGCGCGACAGAGGGCTGCGGCCGTTGCCAAAATGGCTGGAGGATGAGGCAACCAGGCGGCTGCGGGCCGCCGCCACCGACGGCGGCAGCGCTGACGGCGGAGATGACGGGCCCGGCGGCGCCAGCGGCAGCTCCCGCACGTGCACCGCCGACAGTGCAACGGCGGCGGTGACGGCGCCGCTCCCTTTCGTGCTGCCGCCGCCGCCGCCGCCGCCGCCACCCGGCAGCTCGTCGGCGTTGCCGAGGCTGGTGCGCTTGCCGTACCGACCCGGTGCCGTACTGATGACGGGACTGCTCACGCCGCGAGTCGCCGGCGTGGTGGTGCTGCTGGTGGCGGGCGGCTCGTCGTCATCGATGACCATCACTTCCGACAGGCGGTGTCCGATGGAGCGGCCCGTCGGAAAGACGCTGCCGCTCGACATCGCACCCGTGCTGCCGCTGCCGCCACCGCCACCGCCGCCACCCGCACCGCCGGCGGCTGCAAGCGCGACCACGCTGACCGCGCGGCCGCTGCTGGTGCGACCCATCGCATTGCGCCGCGACGCGCCCGCGTCACCCGACGGCGCCGCGGCCAGCAGGTTGCTGTACGACCTGTACGGCACATGCCGACAACCCGACATGCATCGTAACGGCATTAGCACTGCCTGGCTTTTACCGTACGTACGGACGACATGGGGGTAACGGTTTAAACGGTTCGACCGACACCCGTTGCGGGTGCGTGCGGCGGACAGCGCGGCAAGGCATACCGGGGGATTTCGACAGGCCCCAGGGCCGACGGACCATTGACAGGGCCTGCCCCGTTCCCTCCACCGAAGGAGCCTCCCCCGGCACTACAGGAACCTAGGACGTCCATCAGCCCATCAGCCCACCTGGGCGCCTCCTCCATCTGCACATCCTGGTCCGCGCCAATGAAGCCCAACGCAGCGTGTACGGACGACCTCGGCAACCCACGGGCCGGATGGCCCAGGCTGCTCGCCGTCGCCAGCGGCAGCGTCAGCGGCGCCCCGCCGCCGCCGCCGCCGCCGCCGCCCAGCAGCACCCCGCGCGCCGGCGGCGGAGCGCCGCCGCCGCCGCCAGGGCGCCCCGCCGCGGAAGGCGTCCCCGAAGCCCCACCACCACCACCATCATCCTCATCCTCATATCCGCCACCGCCGCCGTGCAGGTTTGACGACAGGCCCCGCGCCGGGCGGCGACGCGGCGGTGACGCCAGCGGCGAGGCGGGCCGCAGCAGGTGGGCCCCCCGGGGACTGCCTCTGAGGGGCGGCGAGTGGGCGTGCGGCTGCACCTCCGGGCTCAAGCCACCGGCGTACACAAAGCCTGTGATGCTGTTGCCCTGTGTGGGGGGCACGGAAGGAGAGGAGAGGAGCGGAAGGGGCTAATGCTTATCCGCCGTGAGTCCTCTGGAATGGTGGATATCGGTTTGGTTCGATGGTTATCGGTCTGGTTTGGTGGTTATAGTTTGCGGATTTGCCTTCTTGAACTACCGCAGTGTAAGTGGGCACACGGCGTCTGGGGCGGGCGCAAGAAATGAGAGGCACAGCACAGTACGAGTGTGCGCGCGCGTACGACATCGTCCGACATTCTGCCGTGCCGTACCGTGCCGAATCGCACCTTGCGCGTGGAGACCTGCGGCGAGAGGGGCGCGCGGGAGCGTCCCAGTACGACAGCGTCCACCAAGCCGCTGCCAGGGGCGCCGGCGCCGCCGCCGCCGCCGCTCCGCCGCTGCCGCCAGCCGCCCATGTCGCTGTGGCGCTTGCTCCGCGGCAGCCGCCGCTTCTCAATCACCACCAGGTCGTCGCCGCCCTCTTCAGCCTGAATGTGGAATCGGGTGACGCCGGCGCCCGGCGGGCGGTACGACGCATTCGTTGACGGCGTCGGACCCCTCGCGGGGTGAGGTTCGTGGAGCCATTCCCTGCGGTGCCCAAGCTCCGGTGTGCACACTCGCCTCCCCAAAGGCCTGTCACCCGGGGGGCACCCGCCACGGCCTCCTCCCTGGACCTCCTCTCCCCCGCTTCACTTTCCGAGAACCGCCGGCAGTTCCCCGCGAAGCGCCCTCGCCCTTCGCTGCGTCATCCCGGACCGACCCGTGGGTCTTAAACCCCCTCCCTTGACCGCCCGACCCACCCAGAGGTCCCCCAATCGTCCGCCACATGGCCGCACTCACCGGAATGGCGCTCGGGTAGGGCCCAGGTGGCAGCTGCCGTATCGAACGCTCGCCGGTCAGTGGCGAGACGAGGTCCCACGCCGCGACCGCCCGAGCTGTCCCGGGGTACGGCAGGCTACCCGGCGGCAGCGACGACGGACCGCCGGGGTCACCGATGCCGAGCAGGTCGTCGTTGTCGTACCTTTCACCGTACGGATCGCCGTACCCATCTTGACTGTCGCCGTCGCCGTCATCAGCCTCGTCCGCGTCATCGCCGCTGCCCGTCGCGCGACTCCCCCCCGGGCCGTCGGCGGGGGCGCCGGCGTCGCTCCCCCGGGGGCAGACGCTCTGTCGCTCCGACCCGTCTGCGGCGAAGGCAACGACCGCCGCCGGCGTCGGCTGGCTCGGACGCCGCTCGCGGCGGCGGCGGCGGGCCCCCTGCCGCGTCGCGGGCCCCAAAGCCGTCGACGACCCGACTGAGGACGCGCAGTGCGTGCTGCCGCCGTCGTCGCTGCCGCCGCCGTCGCCGCGGTCGTCGTCGTCGCCGACATCAACGTCGATGGCGTACCGCGACGCCACCGCACCGGAGGTGGTGTATCGGGACCGTGCCGCCGTACCCCTACGGCCGACCTGCGGGTCGGCCGTCATGGATGCGGCCGCCGTACTAGGTCGGGACTTGCGCGAAAACACGCGTGCGAGGAGGCTACCGCCGCTGCTGCCGCCGCCGC
The DNA here is from genome assembly GCA_003117195.1 of Eudorina sp. 2006-703-Eu-15. Taxonomy (NCBI): domain Eukaryota; kingdom Viridiplantae; phylum Chlorophyta; class Chlorophyceae; order Chlamydomonadales; family Volvocaceae; genus Eudorina; species Eudorina sp. 2006-703-Eu-15. The sequence goes on from BDSI01000009.1 coordinate 997,643, forward strand.
TCTCAGCGCCGTCCGCCGACAGCCGGCTGCGGCCGCCGTCGCCGCCGCCGCCGCCGCTGCCGGCCGCGCAATTCGTTCCTACTGCGTCGGCGCTCGACGGCCTCCCGTCGGCCTCCGGATTCGGCAGCGCCACTTCGCTCAGTCGGTCGCTGCCGAGGGCGGGCGCGGTCGAGGTCCAGGCGCCCACCGCCGCCGGCGGCGTCGACGGGGACGATGGCGGCGCCGCGGCTGCGACGGGCGACGACGGCCGGGGGAATCCATCCACCGGAGAAGACACGCCCTGTGGCCCCGCCGCCGCCGCCGCCCCCGCCGCCGCCGCGCGGTTCTCGTCCAAAAGCCGCCGCAGCGCCGTCCAGCGAACCGTCGCCTGTTGTTGTTGCTGTTGTATGTGGTGCTGGGGGTGCTGCTGCAGGCTTGCGGTTCCAGCACGGGCGGAGCCGCCGGGAAACGAGGACGGCGGCGGCAGCGGCAGCGCCGGCAGATGCCCAGGCGGCCGTGGCGGCAGCGCCGCGGTCGTTGCGGGGGACGCCACCGAGGCAGGGGAGCCTGGAGGACTGCCCACGTCCGAGGTCAGCGACGCGGCGGCGCCAACGCTGCCCGGCGGCGCCGACGGCGATCCGACCAACGACCAGCCGCCGGCGGCGGGAGGGGCGTCGCCGCCGCCGGCGCCGCCGGCTGCCGCGTGGCTGCCCACATCTGAATTGGGTCCGTCCCGACGCGGCCGGCTGGGTGGCAGCAGCGGCAGCGTCGCCCGACTGGCGGACATTTGCAGAGGCGGCCGACTGGAGGCCGTACTGGCGCCGCTCCCAACCCCGCCAAAGCCGACGTTAACGCCGCCCGCTTCGCCACTCGCCGCGGCGGAGGGAGCAGTGGCAGCAGCGGCGGAGGCGGACAGCGCCGCTCTGGGTGACGTGTCGGTGTCCGCCGCCGCCGCCGCCGCTGCGTCGGCCTTACCCGCCGCCGCTGACATCGGCGACGGCAGCGACGCGCTCTTCGGCAGCTCCGCTGTTGACGCCGTGGCTCCTTCCGGCTGCTGCAGCTGCTGCTCGCCTTGCTGCTGTTCCTGCTGCGGCAACTGCTGCGCTTTCTGAGAGCCTTTCCCCACAGACGTCGCCGCCTCTTCGTCTTCCGCCACTACAAGAGAGTGGAAGCGCGAGGACCGGTTGCCGCCCCGAGCAGCCTGCGGGACCCGTGGAGGGTTTGAGGATTGGGGGGGTTGGAGTGTTGGGGGGTTAGAAAGTTGGGGGGTTGGAGGGTTGGGGGGTTGAAGGTTGAAGGGGGTGGAGGGTTGGGGGGTGGAGGTTGAAGGGGGTGGGGGGTTGCAGGGTTGGAAGGTTGGAGCCATCGGTCAAGGAACGCGGGTCCGGCAGGGTCAGGATCAATCTTCAGGCGGCAAGCGGATGAAGACCAGCCGCCAATGCGCGGACCCCATTCCGGCCCTCTTGTCCTCGGACTGCCGGGACCCACCGGCAACCGCACACCCAGCCCCCGGAGCCCCCCCCCCCCCCCGAGCCCCATCACATCGGCTGGAACAGTGGTGGGTAGGCGGTAGGCAGGGTGGGGCTGCCCGCCCACGCTCTCGACAGGCACTGTGCTGCTGTCCGACCCCCTCCTCGCGTCGCACCTGCCGCGCCTGCCCCCCGCCCTCCTGACCCCGCGGCGCGGACTGGAACGCCCCCAGCAGCAGCACCAGCACCAGCAGCCCCACACCCGCCAGTGCCAGGGCGGCAGCCAGCGCCAAGGCAGGTGCGGGGAGGAGGCGCCCGCCCCCGCCTCCGAAGAAGCCGTCGCCCACCGCGCCTGGAGCTCGTGCTGAGCTCCCCACCGCCGCCAGCGCCGCCGCCGCCGCCGCGGCCACCATGTCCGGGGTCGCGGTCCGTTGGGCAGCCTCGGAGGTGGAGGCCTCGGAGGCCTTGGAGGCTGTGCTGCTGCTGCTGCTGCTGGCGGTAGGGACAGCCAGGGAAGCAGCCAGGCGCCTCGCGGAGGTAGGGCCTGCTGCCACGGCTGGCGGTGTCCAGAGCGGCGGCGGCAGCGGGGGAGACGGCGGCGACCGCGCAGGCGGCGGCGGCGGCGCCGTCAGGTGCACTTGCACGCTGTCGACCGCCATCAGGACCTGCGAGCCCGTGGAGACAGCGAGGGTGCCGGCTGGAGCAAGGGACGCTTCTGTGACGTGTCTGATTGGCAGTTGTTTCCAAAGGCGGGACGTCAGGCAACGACCGACTCTCGCCTTGGCGGTTGTACGGAGGCCTGGTACGACGAGCATATGTTCCCCGGCAAGCTCCCCGCAACTGCTGCATTGGAGCCCGGGGGCTTAGGGGCCCCGTCGGCCCCCGTTCTAGCCCCTCAACAGCCCGTACTCCCTGGGACGCTGGGAGTGTCTGCTCCCCCTGGATGTGGTTATGTGGTGTCGGTGTGTTCAGGTCTCAGGATTTACCCGATGGGTATGCGTGTGCAGAGGAGGATGCCGTCGGGCCCCCCGCCGGTGAATAACCCTAGGATTATGTTGCAACCGCCCGGGAGGCTGCAATGTGGGCCGGAACCACAGCCCAATCCATCGACGTTGTAATGCACGGCACGCATGGTGTACGGCACCTGTTCCGGCGGGATCTCCATGCCGATCGCAATAGCCGCCCGCAGATCTGCCAGCAGCGCCTCCCGGACCTTTCCGCCGCCGACTGCTCCTCCGCGCTGCGCTGCCGCCGCCGCCGCCGCCGCCGCAGCGGCCTGCCTCCCCCACCCCGGACCCCGCCCATCGTCGCTGCGTGCACCGCTGCCGCCGCTCCCGCTGGCGCCATCACTGCCGCCACCATCACCGTCCAATGACACGTCATGCCCGTACACCACCCCGGAGTCGGGCATCAACAACCTGGCTTCAAGTACGGCGCTGCGGGGGGGGAGGTACGGCAGCCCCGGCACGCACCCGGCACCGTGCAGCCCGGCGGCAGCGCTTGGCGGCAGCGCCGCCAGCGCAGCGAGGGCAGCCCGTACGGCATCCTCGTCCACGGCGGGCCCCAGCCGCAGCGTCGTCTCCCACACGAGTGCTTCACCCCGGGGGCTGCACCCCGGGGGCACCGCCGGGCCATCCGCCCGCGGCTGCACGCGCCGCCCCGGACCCTGCGCTTGCTGCTGCGGCGGCTCTTGCTGCGGCCGCCGCTCTTGCTCCCGAGGTTGCTGCTGCGGCTGCTCCTCCGGTTGCGGCAGCTCAGGTGTACGAACCACGCACGTCACGCCCACGTCCGAGGCGTTGAGCTCCAGGGCTGCGGCCACAGCAGCCCGGAACTGGTCCTGGCCTCGCGCGGCGGTGCTGCAGCTGATGGCGGAGCCGGCGGCTGCCACGGCGACGACGACCGGGACGCGAACCCGTGTGGCAAGCACCTTGAGCGATAGGAGGCACACACGGAGAGGGAAGGGAGAGGTAGACACAGGAACGGTGACCAGGGGAAAGGGGCGGGGCAGTGAAGGGAGCTTTCACAGCGCATGACGTCAACTTGGGCCCGGATGTTGCAAGGTTGCGGATGACGTCCGTCGCCGTAAATGTCACCGGCATGGCGACCGGGAAGGTCAAACGTTCGAAACGTTCGTGCTCACCGAGACGACCGCAGTCGTAGCCCGCGTGGTCGTCTGCAGGGCTTTAGTGATAGCCCTGATCCGCGGATCTCCGTGCGCCAGTGCGGGAGTCAACGTAAACGTTGCGCGGAAGCGAACTTGCGCTGTTGGCAGCCCCGCCGCATGCGACCGACGGTTGACATACACCGCCCCTTCGATGCCATGAGTAGGATGCTCAGCGTCAAATTGATCTGACTGTGCGCGAAACTCCGGCACCGGTGGTTTCAGGTGCGGCTGCTCGCCAGCATTATCCCGACGGTTACCCGACAGCTGCTGGGACGTGGCGCACACGTTTGTGTGAGCCCATGTCAAGGTTACAATAATAAATATTCGGCATAGAGCATTCACGAACATGGCAAGATAATGCTTTTGAATTTAGCAACAAAGCAGTACCCAGTCTCCATTGCAACGCCATCGGAGCTAGTAGTTTTTATGAATACGGACATGTGTAAGTTTATTGCATGCAAGAAATGCGCAAAAGTAATTCGTCCATCTCGTCACAATGTACGAACTATGTCGGTCGGCAACTGGTTGGCACCAAGAGTTATCTCCGGTGTCTGAGTTTCATATGGTATAGTCGCATTTCAAGTCCCCATCAAAATTCGTCGGGGCTTTGCAGAATCACCCTGGATGGCTTCCTGTTCTGCACGTACCAGTCGATGGTGTCAATCAGGTACCTCTTGTAATAGCCCTGGGCTGTTGCACGCAAGCTGGCAGACATCCCATCCTCAGCACCAGGCTGATTAGCGCAAGCCGTGTAGCTGTGAAATCGGGAACGGATCGCGGTCTCACAAATGCTGTACCCTGTACGACAAACGTCGACAATTTCTTGTCGGGGTTGCACCTCGCGACTGCCAAATTGTAGTCCCCTGCGCATTCGGGCTGCCGAGGAAAGGTCTTCATCACATGGGCATCGCATCGCAGCTCTGCAGTGAGCAGTGAGAGGCGCGAACTAATGGGGCCGCTATGCGGGTGGGATGGGATGCATTCGACTGCGGGCAGCACACGCGTCATCAACACGCTCGTTAGGTGGGACCCATTGTACCCTACCGTAACTTCGGGTTACTGCAAAACAACGTAACCACATCATCCGCGGCACGCTTTTGGATTTGACCGTAGCCAGCCGCGGTGGCTCCCCATGCTCCATCACGCCATCCACGCCCTGCCGTCCTGCTACAGCTGGAATGAATTTCCTCAAGCAGCCCAGTCGAGCACGTGGGGTTCATGCACTGCCACATGCCCGCATAGCTGGCCCACTGCCCTGCTCCAGCTGTGTGAGGCACCATCGCCGACTTGCCTCCCGACCACATGGGCGCACCCCGCCACCCCTTGATGACAGGTCCGGAGTGCAGACTCCCGGCACCTTGATAACCTGGTAGGCGGACACTCCGGCAGCCTCCGCCGCCCTCCCCGTTGCTCCCCCGACTTGTGACCTGCGGCCCCCCGCACGGCCCCCTCGTCCGCCAATCTATCCCAGCGCTGAAAGAAGCGGCCCCCCTGGCACGCCCCACCCAGCCGCATGCATGACGCCTTGCGGCGTGCACGACACCGACAACGCTGCGCACTGTCGTCGCCCAGCGCTGCGGCCGTTTCGCCAAAAGCACGACATGCACGCTCGGCACTGCCACCCACTCCACGTCTCCACCCTGACCAGGTTACCGCGTGTGCGGTATGCGGCTATACAGCCACTGGATGATGGTGGCGAAGGCGTCATCTTGCGAGGGGTCGCCCCGGTAGGGCCGCGGCAACGGCAGCTTCGGGCCCGGATGGGGGCCCCCGCCCTCTCCCCCGGCCACTGCCCCGCTCGCAGCTCCGAGCTGACCCTGCACCACGTCCCGCAGCGCCCGGCCCCCAGCTCCGCTCCCGCCGCCGCCGCCGCCGCCGGCGGCGGCGGCGGCAGCCTGGCTGCGTGCCGCCTCCCTTCGCCGCGCCTCATCCTCGGCCTGGGCCCAGTTGCGCTCCTGCGCCCGCTTCAGCTCGTCCGCCAGGGCCGGCAGGGAGGCCCAACGGTACCTGCGGGGTGGGATGGGGTGCGGTGAGGTGGCGTGGGATTTAAAAAGGAAACCAGTCATGGCGTGAGATGGGGGATCGAGCGGCCGAGCCGGATTGCGTCGCGCCGTTGTCGTATCAAATCTTAGCAAAGGGTCACCGCGGGTCGCAGGCCTCAGGCGCACGTGGGCTCATATGGGCTGCAGTACTCTGCAGACGCGGAGTGCTCGGCGGTAATGGCCAGGTGCAGGCCAGGTGCTGGCCAGGTGTGGGGTGTGGGTGCGTGTGGGGATGTCCGCTGTGCAAGGGTGCATGGGTGGGTGTACTCGGGTTCGGGTGATGGTTCTTCTTGAGGTGCACGGGATGGCCTGGAGTCAGGGGCGGGGCAACCCGCCGGTCATCGATGACGGCAGCAACGAGCCGGCCGACGGCCGTGGTACCCGTGTCCGTTCGTTTCGCGCATAGTATATGTGCGTCCAATGAGCAACCTATGAGCCGCGCGCATAGTCAAGCTCAGCGGAGGGGTGACAGCCAAAGGTCTGGAGCGAGCCGCAAGGAAATGGAAGGCAACTAAACGAGGGCAGGGGCAGAATTCCCGATCCTGAAAGCGTGGACCCCCGTGTGCGGGCGGCCCCACCGCGGACGGCTCTTGCCTAACATAGAACATGACAACCTTAATTCTGGCCGGTGCTGTACATCCCGTACTACAGGCCACGGGCAGCGTGGTTGGCGCGCGGCTCCCCCGTACCGCCGCTGTGGTTGATGTGCGGGCAGCAGCCCGAGCTGCTGAGCTGCCGAGCGGCTGACAGCATCTGTAGCAGCGCGACACAAAGGCTTACTCGAGATGTCTGGAACCCCATTCTTGGGCTATTTTTTCTTTGCGGTCCGGCCTGTAAGCAGGGCTGGCTGTCCTGCTACACCTTCCCACACTCGGGGAATCGATCGTCCTCGATCGAACTTGGGCTTGGGGTCTTGGAACTCCGGGTAAGGTCTCGGGGAGAGTTCCAGACACGGGGATCGCCTCAACCCTAACGCGGGTTGACTGTCCCCTCACCAATGTGCACGCGCCCAGGACCGTTGCCGCCGGTGGGATTCGAACCCCGCCGCGTCGGCCAACCTAGGTCTCGATACCAGTGTAGCAGCGCGACACAAAGGCTTACTCGAGATGTCTGGAACCCCATTCTTGGGCTATTTTTTTCTTTGCGGTCCGGCCGTGTAGCAGGACAGCCAGCCCTGCTTACAGCATCCGCTAACACCTCTTCCGACGGATGCGAATTCCTTGCAATAACCAAGGCAACGGCAGGTGGCAAGCTCGTGGGCTGTACACGTTGCATGTCTGTTCTCTCAAGACCACAGACACCTGGCCCGAAGGGGCCAGTGGAGGGGGCAGAGGAAGCAGGCCCGGCGCGCAGCGCCCCGCCATGCGGCCACCGGCTCCACTCACCGCTGCCACACCCGGCCCAGGTGCGCCTGCTTGCTGCGGATGGTCTTGGGCGGGATGGCGCGCAGGATGTCCAGCAACTGCGGCACCGCCGCCTGCGGCAGCCGCAGCCCGAAGGCGTCCACGTCCAGGATGGACTCGAACACCGCCTCCACGCCGTCCGCGATGATGACGGGGATGCAGCCGTGCAGCACGGCGTCCTCCATGCGGGCGGACCAGCCGTCACCTGGAAACCAACGAACAAAGGAATCAACGAACAAAGGAATCAACGAACAAAGGAATCAACGAACCAAGGAACCCACGCTTTACCCCAATACTTGTTGTTTCGGACTGCACACAACCGCAGGAGCACGTCACACGCCCGCCGCCCGGCCCCGGCCCCGGACCGCCCGCCCGGCCCCCACCTGGCGCCACCAGGCAGAACACCGCCCGCGACAGCATGTTGGAGTAGTCCCCGGGCACGTCGCTGCCATCGCCGATGTAGAACTGGTACTTCTTGCCCCAGTCGCCCTCCTTGGCCATCTTATAGATCTGGACGGGCAGTCAGGGGGACCAGGGGCAGGCGCACGGACCCGCGGGTGAGGCCAGATGGGGGCCAAAACCTGGGCGGAGGTGCGGAGCACGGCGTAGCAAGCCCCAGACCATGGCGTGAGAGGGCCTAGAGGCCTTGAGGTAACCGGGACCCTGCTGCCTTTAACCTTCCTCGGGTTTCAAGCGACAAGCAAGCCCAGGGCGAGCCCGGTCACCTCGGGGATGAGTGGCTGCCACTTGGCCCTCCAGCCGCCAGCCCCTGCCCGGCAAATGGCTCAGAACGCAGAGCGCATTTCCTGTCATGTCATACATCGCCAGTCACGTGGGCCAGCCAGCGACCCAGCCCGCCATCCGCCTCTTCCCCCCAACAGCATTTTACCCACCTGCTGTCGGACGCCGCGGCTGTAGTTGGGCAGACGGTTCTTACCCACATCACCCCTGGGGTGTGAGGAGAGGGGAAAGGGCGGAGGCGCGGTGAGACGGGGGAGAGGGGTCAGTGCGGCTGAGGGCGCGGTTGTCCCACACATCTGGACGCGGCCCCCGGGAACCAGCGCAACCTCGGGAACCAACACCGAGACAAGGTAAGGGTGGCGCTAAGCGGCTGCCCGGGGTCCGGAGGGCAGCAGCCACTCGGCCCCCGTACGTCCGCCGATGCAGCGCTTTGGCGGGGAGGGGCCACGGCTCGGAACTCACCGGTGGCGGGAGTCAGTGTGCACCCACATAAACCCATGCATCCGTACCCGTACCCGTACCCGCAAACCCACCTGAAGAAGAACAGCAGGTCGCGTTCCTGTGCAGCTCTGCCCTGCAGCGGACTGAGGTGGTAGTGGTGGGGTGCCTTGAACGCGGGGACCACAAGATCCTGCGGGGGGTCCGACGGGCGGTGGGGGCAGCGGGTGAACGGGACAGGGGGCGACGGAGCTGGTCGCCGCAGCCACCAAGGGTGCAGGAGGGGGGCCGTCGGATCCCGAGGGTGGCGGGGTTTGGCCGTCGAGGCCATGAACGTGACGCGGTGCGGCCCTCCGACCTGCAGGCGGCTGGCGCCCCTCCCCTGCGCATACCGCTGTGCCAGTCACCAACGCATGCTCCGAGGTTGGCCCAGGGGCCTCCCCTCCCCTCCCCGGGGCGGCGAGCCTTTCGGTTGTATGCCCAGGTTCTGATGAATGTTTCAACATCTCATGGGGGTCCCACCAGCGTCAGAGAGAACGGGCTGTGGCCTCGCGGCCTCGGGCAGGAGACCGGCCTCGGCCCCATCGCGCGCACCTTCTCGGGGTTGAAGCAGGGGTGGCCCCTGATGTGCGTCACGAAACCCTCGGGCTGCAGCGGGCCCTGGAAGTCGGTGTCGTAGCTGTCAGCCAGGAACGCGGTGTTGCTCCTGCGCGAGGTAGGCGAACCGGGGCGGGCGGGGAATCTGAGGGGGGGACCGGGCGACGGCGCGCGTGTAGAGACCAGGGAGGGCATTCACCTCTTCATCACCTTCCTTTCGCTCACGGCACGCTCTGTTTCAAACCGACGAAGCGACCTCCCTCCTCAAACAGGTCTGGACCCTCCAGGACCCTCCCCCCGCCACGCGGTGTTGAACTCACGTGTGGTTGAACTCGGTGCGGCCCCAGTGGGTGAGCCAGATGGAGGCGTTGATGGCGGTGGGCGCCCAGCACGCCCCCTCGTCGTGGGTGAACAGCCAGATGTGGTCGCGGCCGCCCCGCCGCTGCCAGTAGGGGAAGGTGGCGTTGATCCAAGCCAGGGTGTCGCGAACCATGTTGACCATCTGCTTCACTCGGGGCCCTGTGGGGCGGGGCGGGGCGGTGGGGTGGGGCGCGGTCAGCACGGGGAAACACACATAACCACAGACAGGTTCGGGTCGGGCGGGTTCTAGCAATCTTAGATTAGTATTTACAGCGCCTGTTCACGCAATTCTGTTTCGCCTGTTTTCTTTCCTGCCGGAACTTGAACTTCGCTGTGGCTCTACCCACCCGGGTAGCGAGGCTGATGGGTACCCTTTCGTCCTTTCTGAGACCACCGGGCCAATCATGTAACCATACAAGTACCTAAAGGGGCCTTCGTCGATCTCTCTCAACGGTTGGCTTGCTGCGTCGCGTGCTTGTGTTTCGAAAAGAAACGCACCCCACCCAGTAGTGCCAGTATACTGATCAGGAAGCCTTCCACCGACTGAAGAAACACCGGGCGGCCTATGGCGCAAACGTTCCAGTGGCCGCAGCGGAATGGAAGTAAGGGCCGGGACGGTGAGGGAAGTGGGAAGGCGGCAGTCAGGTGTGCCCGCCGGGGAGTCGAGAGGCCGCATGTTGCCTACGCTTCCCGTGCCTTCTTCCCAGTGTTGGCGCGAACTCCACCGGGGACCCCATCACTCATATCGATTGCTCCGCGCCCCACCCAAGGCTAGAGCAGCCGCGAACCCATACCAGCCCACCCATCCGCCCCGGATCTCACCCCCAGGTTCTGGGAACCACGGCGCATCCGCCCACACCCCGATTGGGAAGGGCAGGCAGGACGCGTAGTGGGGCACGTAGAAGAAGTCCGCCTGCGGGATACCGCGTGTGGCGGTGTGCGGACACAGTGACCATGGCGAGGAGCGGTCCCCACAGATTGTGTCACCAGCAAGTCGCTGTGCGGTTCCCCCAAATACGTCAAGAAACGCAAGAGAGATCTCGCCATCCCTGGCCTCAGTCAGCCCCCGGACGCATCCCCAACCCTGGTGTGTGCCACCCGCCTACGGGCTACACGATCCTTGATCCCCACTGCAATACCCGCAGCTCTGCGAGCATAGGTTTCGAGTCCACAGCCACATCCATGCCGAAGTTCCCGCTGCCGCGGCACCGTCCCTGGATCGATTCGCAAGCGCCGTCGCATGAAGTTGCTTTGCAAATCGCAGCTCATCGCCGCAGCGTATCCACGGCAAGCAGTGCACGGCTATACAGCTGGCTGGCTTTCAGCCGCTTGACACCGGTCCCATCGACCTTCCATTGCCCCATACCCTCCGCCCATACCCTCCGCGATCGCAGCTTGTCAGCGATTTGTCCAAGCCATCGGTCTATCCCTGGGTGGATCCGACGCACTCCCAGCCCCCTTTCTTCCCTCCCCAAACTCGCACCCGCACCCATCCCCCCACCGTCGCTCTGGCAGCAGCGCAGTTTGTAAATGTCTACCAATTTCCTATATCTTCCCCCTGCAGCCCGCCTCCCCACCTCCTCCGGGTCGAACGTGCGGTGCTCGCTGATGAGCAGTGACTCGTGCAGCAGCGTGTCCGCCGCGTAGACCCACATGTCCGTCCAGTGGGTGCCGTTCTGCGGGTGCGTGTGCAGCCGGTGCACGCACCAGGTGGGGCTCACCCTGCGGCGCGATTGTGGGGTCCGGAGTGGGGCGGGTACAGAGAGTGGGGTGGGGGTGGGTGGGCAGCAGAGGCTCGAGATGCGCTGCACAGTGGGCTGCGCTGACCGTCACTGTGCACCGGGTGGGGTGGGGTTGGGTGCAGTCGTTCACGGATGTGCATTGGAACCGAGGGCGCCCTGGGGGATGAAATGGATGCGGGCGCAGGGTACAGACACCCGCAGCGCGGGTTGGAGCGGGGCGCGGGTATTGCCAAAGAAATTGGAAGATTAGACTAAACAGTAAACACCCCAGCACACCTGTACTGCAGGATCTTGCTCTGGTACAGCGGATCCAGGTCATACACGTAGATGAGCGGCCGCTTCCGCTCAGCGGCGGGCGGCGGCTCCATCGCGGCCGGCGGCTCCGAGCCCACCGTCTCCTTCAGCCAGCGCCTGCGCCACACACGCACACACCCACGTTCACCTCGCAGCATCGTTACTCCATCAGCCAGGGGAACGTGGTGCCGAATTGGGCAAAGCTACCTCTCGCCCACACCTGTTGGTCGGCGTGCCATTGCAGAGCGGGTGGTGCGGCTCATGGCCGGTGGGCCGGGCAATCGATCGACCCGGAATTGAGTCCTTAAGTCGGCCCCCCCGGGTTGCACCGCGCGCCCCGCCCCGCCCCGCCTCGCCTCCGCTCGCCTCCGTTGGCCGAGACCGACAGCGTCCGCAGCACAACCCGGCCTATCCCTCGCCCTGCACGGACTTACGTGTAGGGCACTGAACTGGGCAGCAGCGGCAGCCCCGCCCGCCGCCGCGCGCAGTCGTGGCCGTAGTAACCCTCGTCGCAGCTGCACGGGGTCCACGGGGACGGCATGTGCGTGCTCATGTGAGGTATGGTTACACAGGGCCGGCAGCACGCGTAGTGCACAAGGGGTGTGGTGACTGTGGTGTGCGCCCGCAGGTGTCCAGGTGTCCACGCTCCACACATTGGAATTGGAACCTGGGCAGCTTCCTGAGCGGCTGAAGCGCTGTCAATGGGGCTCACGACAGCCGATTTCGTCGACAGGCAAGGTAGCAGTGGAGGTCGCGGCGGGGAGTGGGCCCCTGCACAGGCCCTGGAGGGGCCCCGGACAAAAAGCCAAGGCGCCAGCCGTCCTGCTACGCCGTCCGCCAGCCATCCATACCAGCTAACACGGCACCTGGACCCCTGGCTGCCGCCCCCGCTCTTGTTGCCCCTCGCTTTACATGTTACTGCCAGAAGCCCACCCCACATGTTCCTGCAGGAAGCCCACATGGTACATCCCTGGTAGAATGGCTGCAGGGTGTGTTTCGGTGCACTTGTGGAGCCTGTCCGGTGCGCCACGGTGGCGCGGTTTCGTTCCTGCTGTGTGTGGTGAGGAGGCCGCGGCGGCTGTCGCCGATGACCCGTGGGGATCCACTGCAACGTCATCAACATATGATACATCCGCCATCGCCGCCGAACCGCCGAGCCGATCCTCCCGACATCGGAATCGCCGATCCGCGCCACTCACTTACACCAGCCCAGGTAGCAGCGCCCGTGGCCGCTGCAACCCCCCGGGCAGAAGGCCTCCACGGGTTCGTCGCACGTTCGACCGCCCCAGCCGTCCATACCACAGCCGGGGGCCCACTGCGGGTCGCTCACGTTGCAGTACCCACGGGGCCCGTACACATCCGCGTACGGCACCTCCCCGAACGCCTTGGAGCCGTTCCACGTCTGCAAGGGTCAGCATGCGAACGCGACCCCGACACAGCAAAGCACAGCGTGTAGCACAGCACAGCGGTCATGGTGCCTTGATAGGGAGCCCAGAGGTTGGCCGATTGGCGGATTGCGCTTGGCAAGGACGTGTAGTGCGCGAATACAGCATGGCCAGGCGGTGACACCCGAGATGCACGTCTGCGGCGTGGCAGGCCCCGGGGTGCGGCCGCAATCGCACCAGGATGGCATCATTTCAACTGCCCGTACTGTGCTCAATTGGCATTGATGCAGCGCCGCTCACCGTCTTCGGCGCGTTGTGCAACGTGATGAGCGGCCTGCCCACTTGGATCGGCGGCGTGCCCGGGGGAGCGTCCGGGGGGGCAGGGATGCGTCCCATGGGTCCGTCGCAGTAGCAGATGGCTGTGTCGTCGTCGCAAACGCCTGCGGCGACGCACGTTCAGGCAGACGCCAGCATGTGGGTTCTGCGGCGCTGACGGCGACCCCCAGACCGGCGGAGCCGAACAACAGCGGCGGAAGCGGCACATCGATGCGAACATGCGATGTGGCGCACGCAGCACGGCTTGGGTCTCATCAGCAGCGCATTGATCGACAAGTGAGCAGCTAAGGCCGCGTCACCTCTCATGCGCCGCACATTCCATAAGATATAATTCGTATCCGTCCGGATACCGGACGACACCTGCAATCGGATCAGCGCGCGCGACCCTTCACAAGGCCCTGCCGGGTCTCCTCTGCGACCTTTTCTCGAGTAAGAACCGAGTCCATTGATGCGCTGTATATCAGTCGCCAATTGTTCCCCATCCTAAACCCAATGCACCCGTCTCGTTGCGGTTGCTGCCGTTCGCGGGCCATCGCGCAGCAGCTGCGGGTCCCACTCTGCGGCGCGGCCGCAGCCGGACCCAGCCCCGACCTCCACCCCCAAGCGCTGATCCGCTCACCCCCGCAACGTCCGTACAGGAAGTGCACGGACATCTCCCCGATGTCCAGATCACGCTTGTCGGGCCCTATGTGTGAGTACGGCTCAGCGCGCCGCTCGAACGCCTCCCTGCGGGCCAGGGCCAGGGCCGCGCGGCACGATGGTTTCAACAGGCCTTAACTGGTTGCTTCAGGAGGCAGGCAGAAGGGGCGTCCGGGCCCCGCCAAGTACCCCAATCAACCGTGTCAGACACAGTTCGGCCGCAGCAGCAGCAGCAGCACGAAGCCCCGCCTCAGCCATGCGATGCCAGCGTGCCGCGCGCGCCAATATCACTGGGCCGTGTTGCGGAATCCTTTCGCCGGGCCTTGGGATTCCAAATCCCAATGACCTCCACGCGACTCCAGTACGGGCCGTACCTCTGTCTATGTGCGCACGGCCGCTTGAAGGGTGTTTTGCAGCCCTCGCCGGTCCACCCCGCTGGGCAGTCGCATTTCCCGGTGTCGTAGTTGCAGCGGCCCACGTTGTTGCAGCCGCCAACACAGTCCAGGTTGCCGCGAGGGGCGGGCTTCCAGGGCACAGGCTGCAGAGGGGGAGGCGCAGGGTATCGGGGTGGGGGCGACGGGCAGGCGTGCAGCAGCCAATGGAGCCACGTGGAAGACGTGGCTGGCGCCTAGGCGCCGAGAATGGCCGCAGCGCGAAATGTTTGTGGATCCTGCCCAGATCATATATGCAGCTGCTGCCTTGCGGTACAGGGGGAAACGAGCGTCACTGGTCGTGGACACATCCAGGAGTTGCGGAGCGGCTGCTGGACGCTATCCGTGTCTGGAAATTTCGAGGGCTCTAGCATGTGAGCACTGGGGGGTGATGTAATGGCCACAATCGAGAGTCAGGCGGCCAGCATCTCCCCTACGCCAGCCGATTCCTTGCTTGCTGCACCTTCCCATGACCAGAAGGGCGTAACAGAACTGACTCTGCTCCCCATCCTTTAACGTCGGCGGCCTACCTCTTGCGCCGCGAAGTTGGTGCACCACGTCCCGCGCGTGTACGCGCAACGTTGCTTTGAGGGGGCCCCGAGGTGGTTGTGCAACCGTGTATCGGTCGCCCACGTGCCCACCACACATAGCAAAAGCCAAAGCAGTGCCATACCGTTATCCTATGCTACTTCCCTAGGGATATCATCGAGGTTGAATTGCTACAGAGTATGCGGCGAATGGTTGTTCAAAAAAGCGTTACTGGCCAACTGATTGTTCTAGATACTCAATTTCATTCACATCATGTCTTATAGCTGCCTACTGTGGCATCGATCACTTGGTGTGGTCAAGCTCAAGGTGTCACCGCTTTGGTTGCTACGGAGTTGATACTCTGGTTGTTATCCTTTGTGTCATATAGAAGGTGACCTCAGAGTTTTACAACTGCAGAAACTCAGAAACATCGGTTGGTGTCCAGCCGTGCGTACAGATGAAGTTGGACAGACGCACGGGATTTCATACATGGAAACATACCCAAAGCCATTGCACTTCGCCTCTTGAATAATTAACTTTGCTTAGGTGGGCACCATACCAGAGGCCGGGGTTTACTAAGAGCTGTTGACAGTCGGGCTGGTCCCGAGGTCACACTTATATGCGTCAGCCGGAGCGCGCCGAAGCCAAGGCCATAATGTTTGCAAGCGCAGCCGCAGCGATCTTCCCTTCGAAATCCGCCGGTACTACGGCATACTCAATCCTTACATGCCGAGGCCACGAAGGGTACCTGCCGCGTCAAACACATCTCTTATCGGAGCATGCATGCTTCCCATGATCTATGCAGCAACGCGTGGTCCGAACCGCGCAAGAGGTGCTGTTACAGTCGGTGACCCGTCAGGGTGCACGCCTGTCCACATCCAACATCCTGCCCCATTCTTTGCGACCCACGGCCGATTGGCCTGAGACCAAACTCGACCTACTTGCACATCCGCACATGCTTCGTCGCGGTGCATGAAGAAAGCCAGCACAACACACATTTCCGTCGTCCTCCGATCCCCCGTATTGCAGTCTGCTCGTGACCATACCGTAATGTACAGCAAGACACCCCTGCAAGACCATTCTGCCTCGGACCGATGCAGCGTCACAAGAGTCTCGCACGGACAACGATCAAACACGCCCCGCGTTTGATAGCACGCAGCGCGGATTCGATCGGACGTGCCCACGCGGCAACGCACGCGTTACAGGGTCCCGTCCCATTGTGCCTAGCCGCCTAGCTGCCGAGACGCCGCGATGCGCATCACTCGAAGTCGGATGGCTTGATGACGTCGTCGATTTTCAAGATCATCTTGCACACCTGCGCGTGTACGGGGAAATACGCAAATGAAGCGCCACGACAAGTTTTTTCTTTTTGGCTGCGTTAGACCGGATCTGCACAGTCACCAAAACATCGCGCACGAAGGCCGATCGCATATAAACGTCCCAACTCCCGCGCACCTGCGTCGCCAGGAAGAGTTGCTGCTTTTTCCCGATGACCGTCTCGAACACATTCTGTTCGCGCATGTCGTTGGTTCCTGCAGGGCGCGACAGCAACGTCCACATGGTTAACACATGACGCATACCACGGATTCGTACCATCGACACGTACGAGCTACGCATCACCTTACATGCACGATGTCAAAAGCCACTATTACAACTTCAAACTATCCCTTGTCCAAGGTCGGTTGCTGTGGTGGACTGCCACCACACCACCGCGCGTCAGCTCGATGGAAGCCACTCCGACAACAACTGGATGCTGACAACCACCACCAGGACACGCACCCGTGTCGTTGCAGTCGATGCCGAGGTATGGGTTCGACTCCTCGAGTTGCCGCTTCTTAACCGAGGTCAAGCTCTCAATCGGCGGCAGTCCGCTGTTCTCCGCCAGGGCAAGCGGCACAGCCTGCAGGACGCAGTGCGCAACACGTGAACAATGGAGAGCGCGTCAGCTCTCCGTGTCCAGATGGTGCAACCGCATGGAAAGCCGCAGAGATTCGATTGACCATCCTCCTGTTGCCATCTCGCTCTCCTGCTGCGTTGGCTTCTGTGCATGTCCTCGAGACCCTACATCAAGTCCCTACTCAAGAGCCCCGCTGGATTGCACCCACGCCGCACCTGCAACGCGTCCGCGAACGCCCGCATGGCGTAGTGCTCCACACCCGTCACCTTGTCCGCCGCCTCCTCCACCGCCAATGCACAGCTGATCTCGGCCGCGCCGCCGCCTGCACACGCAACACGGTCAAACTTCAATCATACGCGAAGCGACAGAGTCACCGCCAGCATTAGAATTCCACGATCCGCGCAACTGTGCAGTGTCAGCTCCAGTACTCACCGTACACAATCGCGTTGTCGCGCACCAGGTTGCGCGCCACACAGATGGCGTCGTGCAGCGAGCGCTTAATCTCGTCCAGCACCATGCGGTTGCCACCACGTACGAAGATGGTGACCGCCTTGAGGTTGGGGCAGCCCTCGATGACCAGCATCTTATCCTTCGTGGTGCCGAAGCCCAACTGTGTGCATGGCGCGTGTGTTTGGTGCGGGATCAAGAGAGCGACCAAACGGAGCAAAACTAAGAGCCGGATGCCCACACCCCATGTTACCCCTGCCTTTGGAGCGTTGCAAAGCGCCCTGCGGCCCAACTTTCAAAGTACGTTATAACCAGCTGGCCAGCTAAGAAGCCCTGACAATAGGGCAGCATCATGAAAATTCCACAATACGCGCCCCTGCATCAGGACACCTACCCGCAGGTTAGGCGCCCTTCCCAAAACCACTGACCTCCTTGACGCTGCCCGCGAAGCCCAGCTTGTCTGGCGTCAGCTCCTGGAAGCGCGGCACGATGCGCGCCCCCGTGGCCATGGCCAGCAGCTCGATCTCCACACCGCCGACCCAGCGCACCGCGGGAAGGTTCTACGGAGGACAGCAACCCGCATCACGTCCGCAGGGGACAGCGTCACGCGAAGGCTCCGCACTGTGACAATCAAGCTGCGCACCGCCATGAAGGCTGGTCCATCAACGAGTATGACCGGCAGCCATAAGCCAACCGCCGACGATCACAGGCGTGTCTAAGAGTAAGGAGCTCAAGACACCTGATCACCTCACCAAGTAATGATATTTGTTTGGACTCGGGTGTCTGCTCAAGATTTGAGCACAGGTGCAAGCGACACCTGTATCAATGCCCCCTTCTAACCAAGGGATGGCGCCATCTCGCCCTCCGTTACCTCATGCATGAGCAGGTGGTTCGCCTCGTCGTCGAAGCCCCACTGGCAGATGACCAGCTGCGCCCCGCTGTCCTTGCACCGCTGCACCATATCCGTGAAGTAAGTGCGCTCGGCGTCCCGCAGCGCCTCGAACTTCTGCACCGTGTCAATGTCCACCTGCCACCCAGCAAGTCCGCGATATCCCGGGACATCAGATGAAGTGTAAGTGCCTGCTTATTCATCTCCAGCGCAACACAGCTTCACATTGTACGCTTTCAGCATGGCTTGAAAGACCGTGATCTCGAACTATGATCAAGACTTCAAACTTCCGGAGTAATGCGAGGGCCGCATTGCCTGCCACCCAGCGCGAATGACTCCGACGCCGCTGCAAGACTATCCTCTGCACGCCGCTGCATCAGCCAATCACAACTGGGTTCTCTTCACACTTTTTAATCCG
Source organism: Eudorina sp. 2006-703-Eu-15 (assembly GCA_003117195.1). Taxonomy (NCBI): domain Eukaryota; kingdom Viridiplantae; phylum Chlorophyta; class Chlorophyceae; order Chlamydomonadales; family Volvocaceae; genus Eudorina; species Eudorina sp. 2006-703-Eu-15. The sequence goes on from BDSI01000009.1 coordinate 1,015,842, forward strand.
TTGTGCCTCCGGATCGAAAGGGTTTATGACGGCGCCCACCTTGTGCTTCGTCTTCGGCTTCGGTGGCTCGAACGGGCATGTAAGGATTGCCACCTTGACGTCTTTTAGCTCCTTAGGCATCTGCGGGTGGCTGAACTCCTTGTCGATGACAATGCCCTCCACCAGCCGGGTGTCCTCCATCTTGCCGCCAACCTTGCCCTCCACCTACAGCAGGCAAACCGCCCAAGACATCCATTGTCAGCAATAATTCCCAGGCATGGGGTCCAGGCGTCGCGGACATATTGTCGTGCTCGTGCGACGAAGGAACCGTGGAACCGTCATGAGAGGCTCAGTGCGTCCCAGATGTCATTGGGTCCCGAGCCCCCATTCCCACATCAAGCCGTGCAGCAGTCGTCCCTCAAGTAACAGCTCCTTTAAGACCTTGCTCGAAGGTATACATGTTGATAATGCATGTTTTAGCCCTCGCCCCGCTGCAGCTGCCAAAAGCAGTTACTTGCAATGCCAACGGACATCCTGTCCACGTCGACATTCGCGGGAACACAGGATACCATCCACTCCCTACCGAATCCATCCAAACCCCTACGCAAAAATATGTCCGCGCGAACCCAATCACGACCAGGAGGCTCCTGTTGTGCTACTACTTTGCCGCCAGCTGGGTATTCGTGACACATACGACTAGCGTTGGTCTAAACCGTATCCTGCAGCCGCTGACCAGCGCCCGCGCACGATGGAGCTGCTGTACGTCTCCCAGTGCACTTGTTGATAGTGGCAACAACGGTGCGCGTGACCCGGACCGATACTCAACAAAAGTGTAGAAAAATGTTTTATGTTGGGCGCTGGTTACAATGGGACAGCCCGGTACTAGAATCAACAGCGCGTCCCGGAATTTCCAGTACCACTCCGCGATATCTGGTGCATCCAGATCCACTGCTTATCTTGGTAAGCCCTTCCCCGCTCACCTTGATGAGGTCGAGGTTCACATCCCGCCTCTCCAGATCCGCGACGGCCAGCACGGCCTTGACGCAGATCTCCGCCATCGGCCGCTTTAACCGCCCCACACTGCGTGAATCCCCGGTCGGCAGATACCCATGACGCCGATGCAGTAGGTCAAACGGATAGTTTACCATAATATGATTGCCAACACCGTACAAGCACATGTCGTTGTCCATAGGATACGGCATGGGCAACAGCATCAATGCTCGCTGTGACATGGTGTATGTACGACACAAGGTACATGTAAGCCGTCACGGACAGGACAGGCGCCACGACAGTGATGGCAACCACAGAAGCAATTTACATCAGCTATGACATTAGAACTGGCACATTCACCAGGGCTGCGGCCCGAATGCAACTATGCGAGCGCGCTGTGGGGAACTTACACTTTAGAGGACAGGGTGGTCATGCACGTCTTCACCAGGGGCTCGATGTCCTCCTTGCTGAACTCGAACCGTGTTTTGATCCTGTCCATGTTCTCCGTTGCAACCTTGCAGGCCATCTCATAGCCTTCCGCGATGCGGAGGGGGTGCATACCCATGTCCAGAAGGGACTCCGCGTGCTCCAGCAGCGCACCCGCGAGCACAACAACGCCCGTGGTGCCGTCCCCAATTTCATGGTCCTGGGATTTTGAAAGCTCCACCATAAGCTTTCCAATTTGGTTTTCCACTTCCATCATTTCCAGGATCGTCGCGCCGTCGTTCGCTGCGTCACCAAGTAAGCCCAAACCATTATATTCGATGCGATGATAACCATTGTGACATCGCGTGGACGTGAACGCTGCCCAAGAAGCCCGCGTTCTTGGCTTCCCGCCCAACGCAAAGTGTTCTAAAATGCACCCCCAGCAAAATATGCAGGGCCCCACGTCTGCTTCCAATACAATATAACTACTTACTGATAGTCACGTCGCCGTCGGGGCTCTGGAGCATTTTGTCCATGCCCTTCGGCCCCAAACTAGAACGGAGAGTCCGCGCCACGCTCTTGGCGGCCATAATGCTGGCTTTCACCGCCTCTATACCCTTTACCCGTGACTTTCGCTCTTGCTCCTGCGAAGATGGAAGCACCGCCGTTTCGAGAAAGGTACGCTCATTTATCATGCACAGCTAACCAAAGAAGTCATATTGCATGCGAGCAAAACGCACCCTAAGGATGATAAAAGGCCGCCCATATTCGTCAAACGCCAGAGACATGGCGCCACGATCTCAGTGCCAAAATTTCAAGGTAGCTCAACACACGCAAGTATGAAACGCTAGGTTCCCAAGCAAAACCCTGCAAATTGGGCGCTCTACCGGATAACTTGGGAACCCAGCGTTTCATTCTAACTGGCAACTGTACGGCAAACACATTTCGGCTAGTACCGTCGTGACGCACTGGCCCACTTTGTAGCTACTAAAGTTCATTTATCCTCCATGTGTATATATGTCTTTTCTGGTTTGTATTTGCTCTATCATCTAGGTGACGTGCAGAGCTCGAAGGCGCAACCGAACGGCTCGGAAGATGTAGTTGTGGCAACATGAATCCTTGACTACAACTGTACTGTTTATCTCTAACAAAATGGATGACACGTTGAAGACGGGGGTCTCCCTTCTTAGTCTGACGAAGCTTGCCCGAAGTATTGAAGCTGAGCTCACGACTGCCTCTGTGGTGGACAGTGTTATCCGACCAGCCACTTTGTCCCGGGCGTGCTCCTATGTGGAGCTGCTTCCCGATGAAGAGCGAGGAACTCCTACCCTTGTCGTCGTATCGCCCTGGACCGTGCAATTCTGTGCCCTTGTGGACGCGCTCGTGCAATCTTACGATGTCGAAAGCCACTCTTCGACATTTGTTTGGTTGGACATTCTGTCATGTAACCTCCACGACACAGACAATGACGACCGGCTAGATACGGCTTCGCATGCTGCCACTGTCCTGTCTTCACGGGCGGACGCTGACATGTCGCCGCTCTCGGGGCCTCCGACCTCATCCCTGGAGTCATACCGGGTGGCTCTTCGCACAGTGGCTTCCGTTGCAGATGGCCCCGATCAGCACGCCTGCGGCCTCGTGGTCGTTATGGACCCCGACGCTGCCGTACTCGCTTCCTCATGGTGCATGTACGGCATCTGGTCTTACATGCATCACCGCCGGGTCGCCGTTACAGCTGGCCAGCCCACCGCCATTCTGCCGATCTGTGTGGGGAGCTTTGACGTGCTGCTGGCTCAGCTGGCCTGGGAGAATCTGAGCCTGCTGGTGGAATCCGTGCACGTCTCCGAGGCGCTGCAGACGCTGCTCCTGGAAGACGTCACCGCGGAGGCGCCCATACGGCTGCCGCAGGGAGAGGGGGCCGAGGCGACGGCCGCGGCGGCAACAGCGGCCACAGCGGCCAAACGCACCGCGGCGCCGGCCACAGCCCCGCCGGCGGACGGCGATGGCGGCGGTGACGGTGAGAGCGGCGGCGGCAGTACCGCCGCCGCCACAGCCGCCGATGAGGATCAGGAGCCCGACGTGGAGACACGCATTGCCGTCGCCGACGCGGCCATCAAGCACGGTCTCCTAACGGCCTTCGACCAGCGGATCCGCGCACTGGAGGCTGGTGCGGCGCTGCTGCCAGCGGCGGCGGCAGCACTGCCACCGCCACCGCCAGCGGAGTCAACGGACGCCAGCGCCGCCGCACCGGCACCCGCGACTGCGGAGGAAGCGCCTGCTAAGGTCCTTGAGGACCGTAAGCGAGCCCTGGCGGCGGCCAGCGATGTGTACGGCTGTTTGCTCTGGGCCGCCGGCCGGCCTGCGGACGGTGAGCTCCACCTGCGGCGTGCGCGGGAGTTGCAAGCGGGTCTGCCGCACCCGCCCTCGCACTCCCATCCGCTGCAGCCGCTGCTGCACCTGGGCGGGCTGCTGCACGCGCTGCCGCAGTCGCATGGCGGCGACGAGGCGGAGCTGCTGCTGCGCGGCGCCATCGCGCGCCTGGACGCCGCGCACGACGCCGCCGGCGTTGCCGCTGCCGCCGCCGGGGCTGGCGGCGCCGACACGCTGGCGGCGCTTCTGGCCGCGCAGGCGCGGCATTTTCTCGCGCGGCTTCTGTGCCTTCGCGTCGCGGGCCACCACCACCATCCCCACGCCGGCGCGCTGCCCAGCGGTGCCAGTGGGGCGCACCACCTCCGACAGCTCAGTGCCGCGCCCGGCGGCGGCAGCACCAGCAAGGGCGCTCGGGACGCCAAAACTGGGTCGGCGAGGCCGGCGGGTGAGGCCGGTGCCGCCGCGGCCGCCGCGGCGTGGGCGTCTGGCCCGGTCGGGGCCTTGTGCGGGGCAGCCAGCATGCAGCTGCCGCCGGGGTCCTGTCCGGCGGAGGCGGTGTCGCTGCTGCGGGCGGCGTTGCCGGCGTTCCAGCAGCGCTACGGCGGGGAGCACCCCCTCACCGCTACGACGCTGAGTAACCTGGCGATGGCTCTCAAGGCGCGTATGCAACACGCATGGGTGTGCATGTGCTCAATAGGATGCTGTTGCGTGTTTTAGATTGCAAAGGAGAGAATGTGTGTGAGAGAATTGTGTGTGTTTGTGTGTCTTGTATCATTGTTCCGAGCCTGAACATGGGTGTGGGGAACTTCACACACTCACACAGGCGGCGGGCTTCTAATATATCACACAGGTAGCCAAGGTGGCATGTGCATGAAGGGTACCCGGGCCGTTGGGCAGGCGCGCTCCGAAACACGCACACGCGCATTCCTGCACACCTTGCCGGGGGCGGTCGCACGGGATGTGCCTGGAAAGCTTTGTTGACACGGGCCTACCACGGGGGCCAAAAGGAATTCACCAGCCAAGACATCTTCATGGACACGTACCGAACGATGGGTGAACATCGACAGCTGCATAGCAGAGGCCCTGGCTCGGGGTGCTTGCGGCCGTTGGTGCTGCGGCCGTTGGTGCTGCGGCCGTTGGTGCTGCGGCCGTTGGTGCTGCGGCCGTTGGTGCTGCGGCCGTTGGTGCTGCGGCCGTTGGTGCTGCGGCCGTTGGTGCTGCGGCCGTTGGTGCTGCGGCCGTTGGTGCTGCGGCCGTTGGTGCTGCGGCCGTTGGTGCTGCGGCCGTTGGTGCTGCGGCCGTTGGTGCTGCGGCGGAACATGTGGGTCGATGGCGGCGATAATGTGGTTCCGGATGTGGGGCGTCCGAGTGTGGGTTCGCCCATCCAGTACGCTCAGTTCCTCTTTGCCTGCCACCTTCTGCCCGCCGCCCACCCGGCCACCTCCGCCCGCCCGCTCGCTCCGCACAGGACCAGGGCAAGCTGGACGAGGCAGAGCCGCTGCTGCGGCGCGCGCTGGCTTGTCGGGAGGCGTTCCACGGCGCGACGCACGTGGAGACGATGCGCTGCATGAACAACCTGGCGGGGCTGCTGGAGGCCAGGGTAAGGCGGCGTGGTTCATGGCCGCAAGAGCCGTGGGACTCCGGGGGCGGTATCCCGCTGCCTCTGGGGCAGTGGCCCCCGGGCAGTGGCCCTCGGGCAGTGGCTCCGGACCCACTCGGGAAGCAGAGGGCCTGTCGGCTGGACGGGAACAGATCGGAACCAGCGATGTGGGCTCTGGTGGTCCCTTCTGTTCGAGACAGCTTCTGTCCCCAAGCAGGCGCGGCCTAGGGCCTGGGTTGTGAGATGATGCTGCGCGGGCCCGCGGGCCCGCTGCGGCGCCCACCTACCACCAAGGCTGCTGCTGGAAGCCAGCCGCTTGGAGACCGCACAGATAGCGTCTGATAGCCTGACGGCTTGCTGACCCCCGTGTGGAGGTCAGCGCAGTGTGTAAACGCCTGCCGCTCCGCTACGTCCCGGGTACTTGTGCCGTTATCGTTATCGTTTATCCGGGGTGCTCCGGCCGCACCCACCGGCCACCCTCGCCCGCGGCCCCAGGGCAAGCTCGAGGAGGCGGAGGCGTTGCTCCGCCGGGCGGCCGAGCTGGCCGCCAGCAGCCTGGGCCCCGCGCACGCCTACACCGCCACCGCGCTGGCCAACCTGGGCGTCGCGCTGCGGAAGGTAGGGACCGGACACGCCTGCCCGGGCATGTCCGCCCGGGGGCGGGGGGAGAACACCAGAGGATGAGAGCCGGGGCCCTACAGGGCAGGGGGATCCTGCGGCACCTGCGAAGGCGCTGGACGGTGGCCGTTGAGCATGTCCACCTGGACTGGGAAGTGGCGTGTTGTGCGGACGTTTGTGGCCAGGGAGGATCTGACGGAAGCGTTCATCATCGCTATCGGCGGTGCCCCTTCCGTCTGGGGCCGCATGCTTTCCTGGACTTGTTGCTTTCCCGGACTGTTGGTGTGTCCTTGGTTACCCATAGTCAGCACGGCCGGCGGGATGGGGCGCTGGCTCGGGCTGTCCTTGGGTGTGTTTCTTAGGCGGGCAGAACAGGAGTGCGTGACATGCGAGGGGCCGAGTAACGCCCAGAATTTGCCCGTATACGTCTAAAATGTATCCATTGCCCTTGGGTGTGTGTGTCTCCTCAGGCTGGCAAGCTGGATGAGGCCGAGGAGCTGTTCAAGACGGCTCTGGAGATCCGGGAGAAGCTTCTGGGCCCTCTGGCCCTGGACACGGCCGCCTCGCTGAGCGACATGACGCTGCTGCTGATGGACCAGGGCCGGCTGGCGGAGGCGGAGCCGCTGCTGCGCAGGTGCCGTGTGCCGGCTGCGGTCGGGTACAGAGCGAAACGGCAGCCAGTTATTTCATTTGCACTGACCGACGGCGCAGAGAGGGAAAGGGGTGTGGATGGGGAGAAGGGGTGCAGGCGGGATGGGCTGCCCCGGACGGTGTCCGAACACGCTTAGAAGAGACGAGTCGTGTGTGGTGATGGTGTGGGATGCCCGGGCGCAGGGGTGTCAAACAACAGATAACGACGCCGCGTATCAAGGGGATGGTTACGGGAGGGAGGGAGGGGGCCAGGCGGGGCGGGAAAGAGATAGAGAAGCGACCCCTGCCCCTGATGTCTAAGCAAGACGGATGGGTTCCCTCCGGCCCCCAACGCACCACCACCCCAAGCGGCCATGGCCGCCGCCGCTGCCCTCCAATGCCCTCCCGTTCCCTCCGCCCACTCCTCTCCGCCCCCCCTCCCTGGGCCCCAGGATCCTGGACATCCGGGAGCTGCTGCTGGGCCCCGAGCACCGCCACACGGCCGCCTCCATGTGCGACCTGGCCACACTGCTGTCGCAGCTGGACCGACCCGTGGACGCGGAGCCGCTGCTGAGGAGGTGAGGGCTGAGGGGGGAGGGCCTGTAGTGGGCATGGGTAGCCCTGTACAAGCCCAGGTGCGGAGGGAGGGGTGCGGCAGGGGGCACGTCACACGGGGCCTGCCGGATGGATGTCCGCCGCGTGGGTGGGCGGGTAAGGGGTTGTGTGGTACAGTACTTTGACTTGACGCCTCGTGTTCATCGTGTTCGCATATGAGCGACCGGTTCGCGACCCCCACAATTCGCCACCCCCGCAAACACCAAACACACCGCCTGGAAAGTATTTTTTGCATGTTGTTTTAGTAAGCATGTGGGCTTTCGGGTCGCCCGGCCGGAATTCCGCGCCAAACACACGCGTCCGCCCGCGCCCGCTGCCGCACCCCTCCGCCCCACCCAGGGCCGTGTCGGTGCATGTGCGGAGCCTGGGCCCCGGCCACGAGGATACAGCGACCGCCACGCGGGAGCTGGGCAAGGTGCTGGCGCAGCAGGGCCAGGCGGAGGAGGCGGAGAAGCTCTTGCGGCGGGCGCTGGCGGTGGGTGGCGCACACAGCAGAGAGCGCACCAGGGCGGGGCGGGGGAGGAGGGTTTGTTGCCCTTTTGCGGTTTCGCTGTCTTTATTGACAAAAAGGGGGAGGAGGAGGAGCAGGCGGACCGTACCGTGTTTATTTTATGCCGCCAGGGTTGCCGACGCGCCGGCCGTTCATCTGGCGGACGTCCAGGAGCCTGAGGTGATGACGTGTCTTGTCGTTTGTCGTCGATGGGATGTATGCGGCACATGTTGCCACGCGTGCGCGATTACGGGCAGCGGTGCGCGATAACGGGCAGCGGTGGAGCCCCCCGGGCGCTCGCCCAAAGGTCGGTCCTGCACTGCGCAGTGGGTCGTGTGTGCGTTTGCATGGTGCAGAGGTAGGGGTGGCTGCCGCGGCATTGTACCAACAAGGCGCGGCCACCTGCCCGGCCGTCTCGCGGATCCATGCAAACGCCCACAGGGTTCCACGGCGCGCCTATTTGCCCGGCCCCCTTCCCACCCCAACCCTAAACCCTAACCCCCAAACCCGCGTCCTGCAGGTGATGGAGTCTGTGCTGGGACCCAACCACCCGGAGACCGTTATAACGGTCAACCAACTGGCGGTCCTGCTGAAGGAGTCGGGCCGCACCGCGGAGGCCGAGGCGCTGTTCCAGAGGTGCGCCACCCCGCTCGCCCACCCCGCTCGCCCACCCGCCATGCTCCCGGCTTGCGTGGCCGCCCAGTTGGTGTCCGGATCGGGGCTTTGCCAATCCCCTACACGGTATCACGCACCCTCCCTATCTCCCTCTCCTAAGCCGCCCACGACGACGACGACACACGCATCCTGATTCCGCGGACAAGCCTCCTTCATCTGTCCCCAGCCTGGCCCCAACCACACCCGCACCTCCACCCACCCATCGCTGCTACCCAGCGCACCTTCTCGTTCCCACCGACGGCGCCGCCGCCATGGTCACCGGCGCCACCGCCGCCACCGCCCTGTTCTCGGCCCCCACCCCTAGGGTTCTCTCTCTGACGGACGGGTCGGAGCAGAAGCACGAGGCCGACGCCGACGCCAGCCCCGCCGCGCGCTCCGCCCGGCGGCGCCTGCGCGCCGCCGCCATGATCGCGATGCGCGGCCTGGCGGAGATCGCGGGGCGTGCGGGGCGGCTGGAGGAGGCGGAGGTGCTGGCCTGCCGGGCGCTGGTGGCGAGCGAGCGGGCGCTGGGCGCCACGCACCCGGTCACCATGGCGTGTGCGGAGGGCCTGGCGGAGGTGCTGAGGCAGCTGGTGAGGGCGGCGGGAGGGCGGGAGGGGGAGGGGCCGCTGCGATCGGACCTGTTGGAAGGCAGCATGCGCAGCGCGGGGGGAGCGGCCATTGGGGTTGGGTGAGGACAGCATTGGGGACGGGGGCGGGATCTGGAAAGGAAAACAGGAACCGGGGGCCGGGGGCGGGGGGCACACGGGGGCTGAGGTGGTCCCAGCCTGAGTCGCGCTGCACTGCCACCTGTGGACCCGCATCCCAACCCCAGCCTGTCCCGACCGGGTCTGCCCCGACCAGCCCAGGGCGCACCAGGTCTGACCCCTTGGGACCACATAGGACCCAAGCCGACCACGGGTGACCTGACTTATTGTGCGGCGGCACCCCTCCCTGCCTCTTAACTCCCTCCCTGCCTACCTCCCTCCCTGTGGTCCCAGGGTCTGTTGGAGGATGCCGGGGAGCTGTACGCCCGGCTGGTGGAGACGCTCGCGGAGGAGCACGGGGAGGAGTCGGAGCACGTCATCAAGTACCTGGTGGGTGGCTGGCTGGGGAGGTCGGGCGGCTCGCGTGTGACCCCGAGGAACGCCACAGGCATCATGTCTGTCTGTCTGTCTGTCTGTCTGTCTGTCTGTCTGTCTGTCTGTCTGTCTGTCTGTCTGTCTGTCTGTCTGTCTGTCTGTCTGTCTGTCTGTCTGTCTGTCTGTCTGTCTGTCTGTCTGTCTGTCTGTCATCGAACGGTTGCACCCCTGGGAATCCCATGTGGCTCAATAACACCGTCCCAGATAACTTTGACAATAACACCGTCCCAGATAATTTTATGCTTTCAGCTTATGAGCTAAAACTCCAGACGACACGCCGTTTGCTTCATCCTCTCCGCGCAGGGCCTATACGAGGCCGTGTACAAGGACATGGTGGACCGGGAACACCAGCAGCAGCAGGAGAAGGAGCGCGAGGAGGAGCGGGAGCAGCTGCGGCTGGAGGAGCAGGAGGCGGCGGCGGAGGAGGCCGAGCGGCTGCGGCTCAAACTTCCCCGGGACGGCGACGGCGACGGCAACACGGAGGACGACGACAGCGACGCCGGCGCCACCGAGGTCGGCGCCACCTCCACCGCAGTCGCGGCGGCGGCGCCGCCGCCGCCGCGCAGCCGCAACGCGCGCCATGTGCGCATCGCCGCGGCGGGTGAGGTGGGCCGGTCCGGGGAGAGCGTGGCCTCCATCATGTCCGCCCTGCTGGGTCCCCTGGGCCGCAGCCTCACCGCCAAGCGCCGGTCGCGCGGCAACTCCCACACCTCCGGCTCCGCCGCCGGCGGCGGCGTCGGCGGAGGCGGCGACGGCGGTGTCGAGGAGGGCGGCTTGCGCCACTCCTTCGCGTCCTTCGTTAGTCGGCGCGGCCAGCCGCGTCAAGCCAGCCGGGCGCAGAGCATCGTGGGGCGGGTGCACTCCTCCCTGGTGGCGTCGGGCAGGATCCCCTCCTCGGGGCCGCTGGCGGACGCGAAGAAGAGCCGCCTGGCGTCGGCGTCGGCTGCGGGCTCGATGGCGCCGTCGGGGCCGGCCAGCGTCGCCTCCGACGGCGCGGACGCCGACGGCCCCGACGACGCCGATGAGGACGGCTGCATCTCCCCCGGACTGCCTCGCATGGGACCCGCCGAGGAAGCCGCCGCCGGCGCCGCCAGCGTCTCCCTGGACGCGCCGCCGCCGCCGCCGCCGACGGCCGTCGTCGACGCGCGCGGATCCGCCGTCGGCTCCCTCAAGGCCGGGGCGGCGGGCGGCAGGGGCAGCGCAGACGACCCCGACGATGTGTACGACGCCAGTACGACGCCGTTCATCACGGCGAGTGCGTTCGCCAACGGCGGCCGGCCGATCTCGGCGCGGCCGGTGGGCGTCGGCCGGCGCGGCTCCGTGGAGGGGCTCGATGTGCGGCGGTCGGTGACAAACTCCGTGATCTCGGTGCGGGGCGGCATCTCCAAGAAGGCGCTGCTGCAGCAGGTGGGTCGTGGGTACACTGGGCCACGAACCGAGAAGCCGGTTCGGGGTGTCTGTATGTGTGAGGAATAGATGAGTTGACGAGGCGAACGCCCCTGGAGCCTGTACTGTACTGCCAACGCGGGTCCCGGGATCCTTGGGTGTTGGGATGCACCATACGGACCCTTGTCGGGTTGCCGTGTGGAGGGTTGCAAGCTGTTGAGGCTGCGACCGCGGGTGTGTAGTGCGGCGGGGGATCGGGCGGAAATCCATTGGGTGGCCGAGCTCGGTCCTTCGGTCCTTCGGGGGCCTGCTGATGTACGGTACAACCCGCGCCGCGGACGCGGTCGCTGCGGTGCAAGGGGCAGTACAGCGCCTCCCCCCGCGGGGGGTCTCCGCCGGTATTCTTGCTGGCCGAAGCCGGGTGGCGGGTCGCCACCACTGCGTCTGCGCCGCCCCTCCGACACACCCGCGGCGCCTTGCTCGTGTGACCGTGTACCCTTGCCGTCCGCCGTCCATTCTGTGGCTGTGGTGTGTGCCTCCCGCACGCGCACGCGGGGCAGGCCAACATTGACATCTACGACGACGACGAGGAGGGCGACGAGGAGGGCGAGGAGTACCAAGGCGGGAAGCGGGGCGGGGACCTGGCCGGCAGCGGCGGGCCCGGAGCCGGCGGCGCCGGGACGGGGGCGGGGGCGGGGGCCGGCGCCGCCGGTGACTGCGAGCCTGAGGACACGTCCGTGGGGTGCTGCGGCTTTGGCGGTGGGTCCAAACGCAAGGTCCGACCCGCCGGGTGACAGTCCGGCTGCACAGAGCGGGGTCCGCCACCCGCGGTGAGCGGTGGCGCGACCGTGCGGCTGCGCCACTCGTCGTGCGGAGTGGCCACCACCTCCGGCCGCCAACGACACAACACCGACGGCCAAGACCTGTGACAACAACGGCAACAACAATAACGGCGAACGACCCGGTTACCGCGGGCCCCAGCACCCCTTCGAGCCCCCGGGCCCAGGGGCCGACAGAGGACGACCGGGGAGGGAGGGCAATAAGGGCGCTGGGACGCTGACAGTCAACGGCGCACAGGACGGACGGACGGGCTGATGGACGGGCTGATGGACGAGCTGACGGACTGACGGACGCTGTAGTGGCTGCCAAGCCCGTGCACTGCTGGAGGTGCAGTGGTATCCACAGCCGGTGGAAGGTTGGGGGAGGGCCGGGGGTCACCGGATGAGACCCATGGGACGATGGGAGGGCTTGGATCCGCGAGTACGGTACGCGATGACGTGTCCACAGGTGACACGTCATTGATTGCGTTACTCCAAGGTGACACGGCGACGATGAGGGGCAGCGACGGTGTTGGCGTGGCAGGTGGGAGGCGCACCGGTGATGGGGCGTCGGAGGCGGGGCTGGTTGCCTGATACGGAGGAATTGCTCGGGGTCACCGAGGGGGGGCCGGTGAGGGGTCTGGGTACCCTGTGGCAATGCGCTTACACTCGACAGCTGGACGCAGCCGACGTGCAGGGTCATGGGATGCACGATCACATCATAATGCTATTTATGCGCGACGCCATGCGATGCTATATATATGTTCTGTGTTCCAAAGGTGCGCGGTGCTGTGCTCGGACCTTGGATGTATTACGGCGGTGCATGCGCGTTGCAGCTTGGCTTGCCGGCAAGCAACCCATATGTATGTTGCAGGGGTGGGCTGGGCAAGTTGGAGGGTTGGAAGCAAAGAGGGTGGCTGCGGACTGACCACCTTGAGGCACAGGTAGGGAGCTGGCGGTCTCCCTCTGCGGGGGGGAGGGTCGAGGGTGGAGGGCCCAAGATCCTGATGTTGCCGTTCAAGATGTTGCGACGGGGTTTGTTTTTTTGGGGGTCATCTGGACCCAAAACAAGGGTTGGCGGGGGTGGCCTAACACAGCTGTACACAACCGAAATGACGTACATATGCACATACTGCACTGCACTGCACGTACAACTCCATCTCGCGCGTGCGACCATTCTTAGCGATTTGCGGTGCACCCATACAACATCCAAGATGCCCGGAATGTCTCGCTGTGATTGATGCGGGCCCGGGGATTGATTTCAGTCAATTATGGAGTGAGGTTTGGACGGTAGTCGGGGCTGGATAGCGGTGGCGGGTGGGGGTGGCGGGGGTCGGGGAGTAACCTCTGGCCCAAGCGTCAGTCACAAAGCATCAATGTTGGGGTATGAACAGGACATTAGGAACAAATTAGCTGTTCCTAAGGAGAATTAGGAATAGCCAACATGCACGTGGTCAGGGTCCACGGCTGAGGCACATGCGGCGGCCCCGTCCGGAATGATACAATAAATTTGTCGACCTAGCAGCGCGGGTGTACTCTACCTCCCCCTGGCCTGTCGAATGACCTCCCAGCCGACCGAACTGGCTGCCGCCGTGCTACCATATACGACATACCGCACTGTCGCTTGACAGGACTACTGCCGTGTAATCCGGCAGGACCAGACTCCCTGCGGATGTGTCATCCTCGTCTGTTCCGTTCGTCCGAAGAGCCTGACGAGTGGCCCAACCAGCCCGGCGATGGTGGTAGGGTCGGCTCAAGAAGTCCAGGGAGGCATCCCGAACTGACAAGAGCGGCAGCTGGTTCCAGTACGGCACTACATGACAGGGGAGGTGGATCCCAGCGATAACCAACGTAATGTGCAGCGCTCTTCGCAGTAGTCCAATATGTCTAAATACATCCCAAATTGAGGACTCTTCACCCCTTCAGCGCACCTCGGGCCTTCCGCGTCAAGAAAGCGACAATTGCTGCATCGCCATCTGTGTCCCGGATCAACCATTTGCTCAGCTCGTCATCAGTTTGCTTCCCGATGAAGAACAGCAGCTCTCCTATTTCTGGGCCATCGACGACACGTCGAACGGCAGCAGCTGCCGTCCTCGATAGCATTCCCCACCATGCCGGAGCTCAATGCGAATAGTGGAGCAGGCTCGTGAGTGTAGCTACCAAGTAGCACGAGCGTGGGCGAGGCGCTGCGTTGACGCAACTCCTGGAATGCAACTGTTCTCGCCGTACTCAGGCTAACTCTCAGGTTAACCAGCTTAAATGCTGGTCCCCCTTGTAACGGTCGCTTCCTAACTCTTACTGTGAAGGCAGCGACCACCCTCAAACTCGGGCCGTCCCTGCACGAGCTCGCGGCCCAGCAGCAGGCCTTCGTCGTGGATGCGTACGGCACTTTGCCGGTCCCGCCATCTGCCCTGGCTGATTTCCGGGCTACCCTCCGGCGGCTGTGGAAGCTGCGCTGGGAGAACTACCACAAGGAACCATTCTGGCGGATCGCTCTGCATGGCATCGCGGGCTTTCCGCTGGTCGCCAACGACGCCGCGAGGGAGCATGGTGCTATCCTGCGGGCGGCAACGAAGTGCCCCTGTGGCGCCCCTGTCACTGGGCGTGGCGCATGCTGGGTTCGGCGCCACTTGTTCTGGGACTGCTTTGTTGCGCGGTCGTTGCGTGAAGAGATGGGGGCTGCGATGGGGGCTGCTGTGGGTGCATGCCCTGGACGCCGTGTTTGCCCGCCACCACTTGTGGCTCGTGATCGCCCCGCCGGGTATCCGGCAGGTTGTCTGGGATGTGGTGGCTTTGGCGGCCCTGGCGGCCATCGAGCGGGGCCGTCAAGGCATGTACCATTTGTGGGACACTTTCACTGCTCTTTCGCGGGCGCGCCTTGTTTCGATATCCGTTGAGGTCACGGCGGACTTTTGGGCCCGTCTCGCGTCTTTTGCGACGCTCGGACTGCCTCCGCGGAACTGGTCTCCCGTGCCGTCAGTTCACCCTTTCCTGTGCGGGATGTCGGGGCGTGTAGTGCTCTCACGGCCTCCGGACGTTGAGTCACCACCCGGGTCCCCCGGCCCGTGAGCTGCTGTGCTTCCCTGCGGGTGGGTTCCACCCCTGTTCGACGGCTGTTGCGTCCATTACGGCTGCGTCCTCGTGGCTTGAACTTTGACTGCTGCGTCGACTGGGCGCTGGTGGTGGTTGGCTGCTTTTGCATACGTATCTTGGTTCCTGTGAAGGCTTGGCGCTGGTGGTCCTGGGCTGCTTTCCGGCCCTGGAAGGTAGATGCAACTGTGTGAGTTACGGCACGGAGAGGTCAGCACATCCCGTTAAGCGACTCTGTTTTTCCATACGGGTCGTAGGGCCGGTAGAGGCCGGTACAGGTGGTTACGGTAGTTAGGGCTCACGAGCGGCAGGCCATTGCAGCCAAACGTTTGTCGAAAGCAGCACCACAAAGAAACTCACAACGTTACTTAATTTTAAACCTGTAAGCAGTCCGCAGGAACGCAACGATTGCCGCGTTGTCAGCGTCTATCGGAAAAACGTCGAGGTGCTCCTCGGGCATGCAGGTCAGGAAGCCCAGCAGCTGGCCTAACTCTATTTCACGCACGCCGCAGGAAGCAGCTGCAGTTCTAAAGGCATCACACGCCTCCTTAAGGCTAACCATCACGCCCGCAATCTTGAACCGAAGTTCGTCACATGATATCTCGCTGCCGCACGATGTAGGGCGAGTCAAAAATTAGGGCGAGTAAGGAGTTGGGGAGCCTAGGCTAACTGTTTTGTCAAGTACACTCAGTAAGAAAGGTTGCGCCCTTTAGGGCCCATAAATGCTACCCAATTATGTACGTGTAAAGTCAACAAATTAGAGGCATACACTTACACCTTGTAGTTTTCAAATGCAAGCGCCATACAGCGCGATGGTACACTGGACGAGCAGCCTTTCAGGCCTTACTTGCATTATTAATGATGCTACAGTGGACCCCGCGGAACCAGGGAACCACCCCGCTCCTGAAGACCAGCCATAACCAAGGATCAAACCCGCTCAGGGCCTAATTCGCGAACCACCACCCCCGCCAAGACAGGCTGCCGTCTCCGGCGGCAGCCCGTACTCTTGGAAGGCGACAGGGGCGCGCGAGCCACCATCCGGGGGCTGTGTGGCATGCCTCGCCGGGCCAAGAACCTCCCCGCATTGCTATAATCCCTTCTTTGGACACCATAAAGGAGAGCTTGGGCAGGGGCTCTTGAGCGTACAGCTTGGAAGGGCATGCATTTGCCGCACCGGGGCAGCTACGCATGCAGTCTTGAACAGACTCCCAGGAAGCGTACTCAGGGCTGTGCTTTTGCCAGCGGACGAGGTACTCCATGCCAATATGCTGACGACTGTGCGTCGCGCGGCGGGCGTGGATTTCGTCCAAAACCAGAGCGGCTCGCCCTGCTTCAGCTGATACAACGGGTGGGGCGCCCTGGGGCCCGGCCGTGTGCTGCTGCTTGCCCTTGCTTGCGATGTAAGGGCGCAGCAGAGAGATATGGGATAGAGGAGTCGTTCGTCCAGGTTCGCCCAGCAGCCAGCGAACGCGCCGGCGCGACGAACGCCGATTTGGGTCACGGTTACTGCGAGAACTGCACCCACCTCCGACCAACCCCGACCAACCACCGACACCTCAGCTCCTCGATCATGGGGAAGGAGGAGAACTGGAAACCGCAATTCGAGGTAGAAGACAGGCCGACATGTTTAAGGGCGGCTTAAGACCGGGTGATGGGCAGGATGCGTGCAGGGCAGCCAGGACCGCAACTCAGTGGCAATGTGTACGGCAATATCTCGCAACGGTAGATGTTTGCAGTGGGCATGGCGAACACCACCGTGCCGAGCTTGAGTTTCAAGTTCACGAACATTTAAGATGCATTCCACTATGCCAAATAGTCATTCGGTTCAGCTGCGGTCAATTCTCAGAACACGAATACTTGTCCTAGCAGCGCACTGCAACAATTCCGACCAAAGTAATGGTAGTCGTCGAGGCACTAACGTTCGGGAGGCGAAGGAGCGCAAGGTGCGACCCTTATGACATTTCCTTGCACACCTGCGGCGCGTTTACCAAAGCATTCAGTACCTCCTCTCGCAGAGTTTCAAATTTCGGCATTTCTCAGTATATCATGACCGATGCGCCATGAAGGTCAGTACCGGGGGACCTCTGATCAGTACAGAAGCGCACTCTACGGTTGTGTCAATTACCACCGCCCTCGCCACCCTCCAACCCGCCGCATTACACTGCATGCCCCTCCTTACACATTTTCTTCTTCCGTCCACACTGCGAAACGTCCTCGCGCATCCTCCGCAAGTCTGCACCTACGCCCGGCCGCGACGCCAAACCTCACCTTTGCCTGCGGCGGATGGCACGGCTCGCCGCAGGTGGGAACCGACGCGATGCTGCTCGGCAGTTGGGCGCCGCCTCCGCCGCCCCGGCAACAGCCTCCGCGCCCACTCTCCCCCACCGCACCACCTCCTCAAGTGCGGTCCACCCGCCGCCGCATCCTCGATGTGGGCACTGGGACCGGTGTGCTCGCCCTTATGATGGCTCAAAAGACGGCTGCAGCTGTCATCCCGGCGGCGGCCGAGGGGCCCTCCACACAGCCTGAGGCTCTAGCGGCCGCGGAGGCGACTGTCGACGCTGGGGTAAACGACGAGAGTGTTCACATCTTGGCCATCGATGTCGACGCTGGCGCCTGCGCCCAAGCGCAGGAGAACGTGGCACTGAGCCCTTGGGCGGCTCGCATTCAGGTGCTGCAGTGCAGTTTGCAGGAACTGGCTGCCGCGGCCGCGGCGCCGGCGTCCGTCTCGCTGCTGCTGCCACCATCTGCGGCAACGCTGCTGGATGAGGGCGCAGTTGTTGGAGCTGGGCAGGACAGTGACGAGGCCGGGTCCGGGATGAAAGCTGTGCCGGGACGCCAACATCACCACCACCACCATGATCATCAGGTGGCCCAGCAGCAGCCGGAGTTGTTGCCGGCGGACGTAGGCCTCTTCGACCTGATCATCAGCAACCCGCCGTACTTCGTCGAGAGCAGCAAGCCGGCGCAGGTGCGGGGAGCATTGGGATTCGGGAATGACCCGTGGGTCAGCGGTGGGCCTGGAGCACACCATGGGCTTCGGTTCCTCGGTTCGTCGCCAGACGTCTGCTGCCCACACACGGCTGGGATCTCCCTCACGCCCTTGACTTCGTGCACTTCCTTTCTGGCCTGTAATGGTTTTGCCCGTCCGCCGCGCCCTGACACGTGCCATATACTGCGGGGTTCCGGCGGGGCCGTTGCAGGGCCGTGCCGCACGTGCTGCCGCGCGCCACGCGGACGTGTCGCTGCCGTTCACTGACCTGGCAGCTGGGTGCGCGGCGCTGCTGGCGCCGGGTGGCAACTTGTGCGTCGTGCTGCCGCCGGTGGAGGCGCAGCGCTTCTGTGCCGTCGCGGCAGCGCATGGCCTTACACTGGTGAGATCTCGCTGTATGGCACCTACACGGACATAGGGACACGGGGTGAAACAGCCTAGAGCCCTAGACACACCCAGCTCGGCGACACGGGGGGCTGCTGCAGCCGCAGCTGTGTGGGGCTTGTCCGGGCGGATGGGACTTGCAACGTTGCCAGGCCACCACTGTCAAGCTAGATTTGATCCGTCCTGGCGGACCGGTGTTATGAGCTTCGCTTCCTATTAAGAGGCGCTGCATGGAGGCCGATTACTGCATCTTGGGCGTTGATATGGCGGAGCTGAGATCGGTTAGGGCCCACTGTGCCTTACGTGCATGTTGGGAAGCCCTGGCAGATGTGAGGCTGTTGCACGCCCGCGCTTTGCCCGCGCGCTTTCCTTTCGTGGTTCCCGCCGCGCCAGGTGGAGCGGGTGCGGGTGTTCACTGCGCCGGAGGACGCGCGCGAGCGGCGACATCTGATGCGGCTCCAACGGGGTGAGGGGATGGGGGGACGGGGAAGGAAGACCCGACCTGGCGGCCCCGGGGTGGGTGGTGCTGGATCTGGGTTTCGTGTCAGGCAGCACATTGACCAGAGATAGGGTGATGCAGCGTGGGCCGATGGTCCTTGGACCGGTTGGGTAAACTAAGCGATGCCGAAATGCTTGGTTTCGGGGCGACCAGGTGGGTGTCCCCTGTTGGGAGCTGACAGAGTCTGACGTGTCCTACGTTCCTTTGCCCCCCGGGGCGGTCCCCGGGCCCCGGCTCTGGCACGCAGCCGTGGACCTGGCCTGGAGCCCCACCGACGACGATGGCACAGGGGCCGCTGCCACGTTGGCCGGGGCGGCGGCGGCCCCACCGAAGGAGTTGATGCTGTTCATCAACGGCCCCAAGGTGGCGCGGTCCGGGGTGTCGCAGGTGGACAGCGGTGCGGCAGAAGCAAAAGGAGCTGCGGCGCAGCAACGACCGCCGCGACCGCAGGTCAACACGACGGACACGGGTGCTGTTACAGACCGCCCAGTGGAGGGTCCTGAGCAGGGAGTTGCAGCCTCATCCCCCTCCCCTTCCTCTGCCACTGCCACAGCCACCAGCACCTCCTCGCCCTCCACCGCGTATGACAGGCGCTTAACGGCCGCCTACGTGGCCCTGACGGCAGACTTCCATCCCCCAGAATTCCTGGCGCCGTACACACAGGCTCCTGAGGCCGACAGCAGCAGCAGCAACGGGGGCTGCGCCCCACCTACACTGCGCGCAAACCCATGATGTCTGCCACCGCCGCCGCCGCCGCCAGTGCCACTTAGGCGACTCCAGAGGCGGCCCGGAGGGTCGCAGCTAGGGCTTGTTGCGGCCGGACTCGTCTGGTCTGTTCAGATCTGACCGGATTAAATCTGGCCTGATTTGGTCTGTTCGGATCTGGTCTGATCTAGGTCTGCTCGGATCTGGTCTGATCTGGCCTGCCCGAGGATGTAAGGAGGGAAAGAACCGCTGTGCGCTTCTGAGCTCTGGTTGGGGGAGTATTCATTCCGGCAGCCACCCACCACCACCCCGGGGAGCCACGACATGCAGGTGGGGCTTATGGCCGTGTGGCAGATCGGTGGGGCTGACCACACATATACCAACGTGCGAAGTTGTCGGTGTGTGCATTGCAGTGACAGTTGTTAGCCTGCTGCGGACATCCCGGCTGGGTATGGGGATGGGGTTGGATTGATGGTACGGGGCTATGCGCTAAACTCTTCACCCCTGGGGCTTGCCTTGCCTGCTTGCCCGGCCTGCTTAACCTCCCTTGGGCAATACCGGCTCACGACGCCGCGCCGCGGACACCACGGCTGCCTGGCTGGGCAGGGCGTCATATTGTGTTGGTCTTGCGCTGCGCTGCCGCACTTCCACCTTTCCGCAGGTGGGGTGGGCTCAAGAAGTCCAGGCAGGCGTCTTGAGCTCAGCAGGGGCGGCAGCTGGTTCCAGTACGGCACTAAATGACACGGCAGTCCCTGACCTGCGTACTCGGCGTCAGATGCAGTGTGGGGCGACTTGGTCTGGCATGCGTTGAGTGGCTGCTGCTGTGACTGCTGCGACCTGAGCGGTCGGATGTGAGTCGCCGCCTGATCAGGAGGCCAGACCAGTCAGCCTTTGGACATCTTGTCGGCGGCACTCCCACCCTCTCGCGCACCTAGAGGGGCCATCACATGCCGACGTCCCCTTTGTCCGCTCCGTGGCACCCCCTGAAGGTTACCGCCATCTCCCCCCATCCTTATGTTCGCGAGGGGGCGTTTGGGGCCCCCCTAGGGTGACTGCTGCCATCTCCACCACCCGGGCCGTCTAGGATGCCGCGGTGTGGATGCCGCTGTTGTCAGGCTCATGGTGCAGATGACGATTTGGGGCGGCGCCCGACTTTGGCGACTTGTTCGCACGGCCCAACAGCCCGGTACCCGGCGGCATCCGGGCCACATGAGCAGCCCATATGCTGCACGTATGGGCAGATACGGGACCGTAGGTGCCCTCGTGAAATGTGCAGTTGCCCAGGACGTTGCCCGAGAGTCTGGTTGCTTGTCAGTCTTGGCCCTTACGAGTGTGTGTCAGCGGCCTTGTCAGGAGATCGCCCCCGCGATGCCCCGTGCAACATAACGCGGCAAGGGTCTAATTGTAGGATGATGTCATTTTGGAATTGCTGTTGGCATGATGTACGTTCGCAGGTAATGCTGATTCCGCAGACTCATGCAAAGGTTCACCCCGCGCGTGGCATGAACGATTATAGTTAACTGCTCGGCCTGGAGAGGCATACGGGTGGGCGTTCTCTGGTGAACGCTGTTCGAAGACCGCTTCCGCGACGACCCCTAGGCTCATTACGAGGCCTGCAAGAGCGGGCAAGAGCAACGAATGTACTAATCAGTCGTCCATGCGTCAGAAACCCACTACCGTTATGGCATGTTTCTTCTGGCGACGAGGAGTTGAAGGCGTGTGCGCTAAATGTGCTAAAAGGCGGCGAACGTGATCGTCGGTAAGGGGCCCAACCGGGGCTGCTGCTACGACAGAAAGTGTTGCAGCAATCTTTTCTAGGTTGGTGTGCAACGGAAGTGCCCTGCACCCTCCTGCACGGATGCGTAGCAAGGAAGCGGGCGAACCCTTATATACACATCGTTTCATCCGATTGCCTCACACAGAGGTATATATTCGTATCTCAACCGATCTGCCCTGTTATCGTAGGATAGTATGAATAAGGGTTACCTTCAATTTTGGATGCCTTCGTCTATCCATGGCCTGAAGCCTTCAGGCTGGCCACGGTGGTATTGGTAGAATGTTTTTTTATTGAATCACTAAATTGTCAGTAGAGACCGTGCGGCCGATGTCGCTTTCGCGATTTTGCCGTGCATGGCTGCAGTGATGACTGATGAGGAAAAACGGAAACGTGCCAGCACGATGGCAGCTTAAACTACAAGGAAAATTACCTGCAGATTAAGCTGCTTCACAAATGTGAATCCTGATTTCTTCCGTCAAGGCATCTTCCGGAGACGTCGAGAAGCGGCTGTTACGACCTTCGAGAATTCGTCGTCACTGGAACTCTATTACGGCAGGCCGACCTGTCGTCATATATTTAGGGGCCCATGCATATTAAATTGATAAAAGTCTTCAGGTCTATCGGTATCATACTGTCGTCGCCACAACGACACGCAGAGGCAGACCGCAACACCTTGTCCAAATTACTTCTCCTGAGTGTGAGCTAATACTTCATCTCAATATGTTCCGCATGAGCCCATGGGATTCTTTGGGCTGGAGGCGGCCTGAAGAGGACGACGACACGTACTCTTTTGGGAACCCATTGCGTCGCCGCCCGACATTCTTTCCAGCTCAGGACTACTTCTTTGATGCTCCAACAACATATGATCATCCAGCTTTTCGAGCAAGCAGGTAGGGCTCGCGAAGCTAACGGTTGACGCGAGCATCTTCGAAGCCACCCCCGCGATGGCTATGTTGGAACATTTCACAGGTTTCTTTTGTTATGATGAAATAAATGATAATAAATGTAACTGGTGACTTTTTACATAGGACATGTGGATAAGATGAACGAAGATAATCGCCCTCAGTGAGGTTTTGACAATACCTGTTCCGCCTGTTCCGGGCTTGGGTTGTCATCGCAGGCCTTCGCGGTCCAGTGCTTACAGACCGGGCTACTCCCGTGCGCCCCGACGCCAGACCTTCTTCCAAGTGCCAGATGAAGATCCGTACGGCGAGCTCCCGGACGACTCCTACGGCGCTGCCCGGTACGTGCCAGTGCGCGGCAGCCGCCCCCACACACCGGTGCCGCCACCGCCAGCTCCCGCCGTCCCACTCCGCGCTGTGCCGCTGGCACCCGCACAAGCCGCCTTCGTCGACTCAGCCGACCCTGATGCCAGTGACGACGCCGGCTCCGAAGACGGTCATGAGATGGCGGTGCCCATCCTGGGCCACGACGGCCGCATCTACCTGGTTCAACCGCAGTCGCAGCGGCACCGGCACCGGCGGACCCCCAAGCGGCCGCAGCAGCCGCCGGAGCTGAAGGCGCAGCTCCTCGGCGGATCCGAAGCAGCCGGTCGCAAGCAGCAGGCCGCCAAAACCGACAACGTCGCCGGCTCCGACGCAGACAGCGACGGTCAGCACGCCGCCGACTCGGGTTGCGACGCAGGGCGACGCGCGCAGCTCTTTGTGGACCCTCGGACCGGGCTGGTCTTCAGAGCCGTGCCCGCTGCGGCGCCCACATCTGCAAGCCAGCCCAAGGCGGCCACACCACCCGCGACCTCCCTGGAGACAGCAGCCCGGGACCGCAGCAACGGCAGCAGCAAAGTCGCAACGCCCGCCAAGGAGTCCCCCGCCGCCGCCGCCGCTGCCGCCGCCGCCGGCGCGAGCACCAGCGGGCCGTCAAGGACCGCTGCGTCGGCGGCATCGCCGCAGCGCGGCTCTCCATCGGCCGCACCTGGATCTTCGGGCCCGACTCGCATCCAAGTGCGCGCGGTGGACGGCCGGGCCAGCTCGGCAGCCGCAGTTCCTGTCGTCGCGAAAGCAACCGCCGGCGCCGCCGCCGCCGAGCCGTCCACCTCCCTGGAGCGGCAGGGCAGCACAGCCCTGGTGACCCGCCCGCCCATGGAAATGGCGCTGTCGAGAGGACCCAGCGCTTCGCTGCCGGCTGTCGCCCTGGCCGCTGAAGCACCCTCGGGGTCGTCCGGTCAGGCTACGAGTGGTACTGTTGCCGCAGCTGCAGCACCCAACGCTCCTCCACCGGCGACTGTCAAGGTGACCCGGGTGACGACCTCAGGGCCGTCCGCGGGTACCCGAGCCGCTGTCCCCCTTTCCGGTCGTGCTGCTGCTGGTGCTGCTGCTGGTGCTGGTGCGGCGGCGGCGGCGGCGGCGAAGGCTGCTTCTGCCCCCCGTATGACCCGCTCCCAGGTAAGGGGTGGCTTTGCGCAGCCCCTCTTTGAGTCCCATATGCCATAGCTGAAGCATAGATGTTTTTGGCCCGTAAATGTTTATTTTATTTAAGATAGCAACACTGACACTGATTGACATGTGGAGCTGCGTTGAAGGAAGCGCTGGTAATCTAGTGACCTTTAGATGTCCACACGCGTTCGGGCACAATCTCCTCCCTACGCGACACTGACTGTCGCCCTCGCCCGTTTTGTCGGCTGCTGTTCGGGTTCCCCAGGCCGCCCGCACCATCCAGCGCTGGTGGCGCGGCTGGCGGCTGTGGCGCCACTCCGCGGCGCTGCGGCAGCTGGTGGCCCTGTCCCGGGACCTCCGGGCTGCCGCGGCGGCGTTTTACAGCTACATGGGGGCCACCGACGGCAACATCACCGACAAGCAGCAGCTGGAGGTCAACGAACTGGCCATGAGGACCATTTTGAAGCTGGACAGGTGAGGACGGCGAGGGGGCCCTGGGGGAGGAGGGAGTATGGCAGGTGAGGACGGCGAGGGGGGCCTGGGGAAGGAGGGAGTATGACAGAAACGCGAGGGGGCCCTGGGGGGGTCCGTATGATGGGTACGAGGGTGCGGTTCGGATACAGGGGCAGGTGTAGGCGTCCTGTACATATATCCTGCATATATACATGTATCCTGCTGGGGCTTGCCCTGGTATACACCATCGATCCCTTTGGGGTCCGCTGTAACGTTCATTCGTTCATTCATGTATCCTGTTCTATATTTCTTTGTATTTGTGTATGACTGGTTACGGGCCGTGAGATAGAGGGAGGGAAGCGACACGCCTCATCTGTTAGCTACTGCAAAACAGAAGGATTACGGGGCTGGGTGCAACACTCAGGCGCCCGAGTGGCGACTCAGCGTGGCCGGCACATCCTTGCGATGCTGCCATGGCGCATGCGCCGTAGGGCTTCCCCAGCCTGCCTCTCCTTGTCCATTCTCCTCCTGCTGCCTCTGCTGGTGCCGCTCACCGACCGATGTGTTTGTAACCCATTCTCGCCATATGCTGCGCCCGCCCGCCCACCCGCCTGCCGCACAGTCTGGAAGGCCTGCCCCCCGAGCTCAAAGCGCTCCGAAGGCACCTCACAGCCCGAGCCCTCAAGCTCCAAGACGAGATCCAGGCGGCCTACACCAGGTCAACAATGCGACCGGTGCCAGCGGCGCGGGACGCCGCCGCCGGCGAGGCGGCTCGCGGCCCCGTCGCGGCGGAGCCAGCTGCTTCGGCGGCTCCGGCGCCTCGTGCGGAACCGCACACGTCGGGACCGGCGCCGGCGGAGGGCGCAGAGGCGCCTGCCGGAGGGACTCCAGCGGCGGAAGAGGAGCCGCACGCGGCGGCGCCACCGTCCAAGCTTGCGGAGCTCTCAGCTGCACGGGGCGGGGGCGACGACGTGGCCCCGACTGCCCAAGGCGATAAGATACCGCCACCGGAGGAGCCGGTTGCAGGCAATGCTGCTAGGACAGCTGACGAAGACGCCGCCGCGGGAGCGCCGCCCCCGTCGCCGGCGGCGGAGCAGTGCGGCGCAGCGGCCCCCGCTCCGAGCACATCCCCTAGATCCCAGCCCGTGACGCCGCCTGAGTCCCTGGGCCAGGATGAGCCCAACACGCAGCTCCACGTTCACGTGCACGTGGGCAGACGTCCTCGGCTGGCGGCCTGCTACAAATCGCCGACCGCCGTGACCTCACCCCGGCCCTTCATGCCCGCAACGACGGGCCTGGCAGCAGCTGCTGTGATGGCGAGCGGCAGAGCAGCGGGGCAGGGCGTCACCAAGCGCGTCAACTCGCGGCGCGCCTCCCCGGGCGACCGCAAGCGGTCGCAGTCGGCCTCGGTGGACGGTGAGCAGGCAGATGCTGCGGACAGCTCAGCGCCCGGCGGGCGGCGCGCGCGGAGGCTGCAGCGCCGGCTCAGTGCCGCGGCTGCGGCTGCGGCCATGGCTGCGGCGGCGGCGGCCGCCGCCCCCGCTGCCGGAGGAGGGATGCCTGATGGCAATGAGGGTCAAGAATCGGCGAATGGTGCGGCGGCAGCGGTGCAGCCGCAGCAGCAGCAACAGCAGCAGCGGCCGCTGATGCGCAAGCTGCGGCGGCAACAGCAGCAACACGGGCAACAGCAGCAGCAGCAACAGGGAGAGCGCCCTGTCGTACTGCGAGTGGTTGTGCGGCCAGGGCCCGAGGAAGGAAACGGCAGGGGATGCCGTACTGCAGTTCTCACGGACGCCAGCGTGCAGACGGACTAGGGCGGTGATGCGCGGGGGGGGGGCCGTGTGGGTTGTGATCTAGTCAAGGACACGTCTGCATGCGGGAATGTACTTGGCCAGCTCGTGCATGTGGATGGTCGATGCCACACGTGTAGAGGGCATGTAGCATTGCATCCTCTTTAGACAAAAGGTATTGGGTCTGGTCAGACCCGCCGCGTTCCAAGAGGATGCGTGAGAGGCGCTGTCAGATTTATGAAGTTCCGAGTTGGTCGTTGGAGCTCTCACTCCTTCAATATGTTTTGCGACGTTAAACTCGTGGATTATGTTGGGGATGGCGCTGGACTGCTTACGAGACGTTCACAGGGAAGGCACGCAGCACGGCAGCAGGCATCCCAGACAGCTTTTGCATTCGCATACCTGTTTTGGCGTACGATGTTCCTGGTGCTTGCAGAGAGCTCGCACACTTGCTCTCGAAGCTGCGTGTAAGTGATTTGTTTGGTTTGGTAGTGATGTGCAGGCCGATGCATGGTGATTGTCGCTCGTGTACGTTAATCCCCGTCACCAGCAGGGGCCAGCTGCAGCTCAAGCACCGATTTGTAGTTGGTCACGTGTTGTACGGACTTGTATGGGGGTTGCCGAAACGGCCACCTCAGAAGGTAACAACTATGCCCTGTACACCCTGTCTCTCGGGCATATTGTAGATCTCTTTCATATCAGGTCGGGCGACTGCGCAAATTTTAGGTATGATAGTCGTACCGCTGTGCACTCGTTGTATCGCTGTGTCATCCAGTGTACGTGTGTACGAAAAGGGTAAAAAACGTAACATCGAAGGACGCAGTCATTACAGCGTATCGTTTGGGCGGCAAGGTGGTCCGAAGGGTTCATTTGAGTTCAAATGCATGAATGATGTACAACAAGGTCCGAAGGCCAACTGTACCCCGCCAGTCTGTAACACATGGCGAAACATTTACTGTGGTACTACTGCGCCGCAATAACAGTACCCGTGGGCAACGTCCGTGGACAAGCACACGATTTGAAAAACCACACTTTCGCATCTTCCCAACCCTGGACGCGGGCGTCAGGATATACGCCCCGCGAAGACCTCTGCAACAGTCGCAGTCCGATAACTATTTTCGTCCGTCCGACAAAACGCGTGCCCTGCACGCTGAAAACGGCCAGAACTTTGACAGTAAATAAAGTAACACAACTAACACAACATCCTCATCTGTGAACCAATAGAAATGCACCTCCTAGCCGTGCAACCCCCGATGCACGCTTCCATCATCCCCACGCTGTTGATGTCTAAACCCAAAAACTCAACAGCGTAGCCCCACGACGAGGCTGGGGTGAACTCAACAACCCAAATACGAATTTCACACCGCTTCCCGAAAGGCAGTGCCCTGTCCAGGACCTGCCTGGCTCACGCCCAACACGCAGGCGGTCCAATGCATGGCCACCGACCGCTGAACCTTGCTCGCTCCTATCCACCAGCTGAACCAGATCGATGCGGTTGCCGCCGCCCGCACGATGTGGGTCACACATGACGGGTTCTATATTCTAATTCAACATGACCAGCGCGCTGGAGCATCGCCGCCGCTTCAAGCGGGCTGGGCGGGGCTAGGTCCGCGAGGGCCAAACCGGCGAGGCCGCAGGTCTAGTAACCGACCGCGGAGCCGGCGTTTTTGTCCCGCCAGACGCGTCTCCCTCGTGGCGCACCGTCCGTTCACCTGTAGACCGAGAGATCAATGTAGCCGGCCGCGACGGCAATACCAAGGAAGATGAAGGGGAAGAAGATGGCCAGGATGCCGATGATGGCAAGCGGGTCCTGTGTAGGCACGGCCAAGGGAATCGGGGAAGGGAATCAACACGGTGGACGGCCGAGGGAGTTGGATGTCGGCATGCCGCATTTCATGGTTAGTATTTAGGAACTGCGTACGGCGTTCACTGTAAGCAAGACTGCCCGAACAATATGCAGACGGTGGGAACGACTACGGACATCTGGCCAGCCCTCACCTTGAGGGGGTTAGCACCTTCGGCCTCGCCCTTGCTGGACCAGTACTGCTCCGGTTCCTCGTCGCGGGTAATGAACTTCTTCTTTGCCCCAGGGGCGCCTGCGGGCATGAATCAACCGTATGGCTGTTGATAGGCATGATAACCAGCAGCACCACTGTACGCATAAAGTGCACCCACGTCAGATCGCCCAAAAGCTGAGCCGAAGAATCGCTGGACCACATGGTTCTACGTTTCAGACATGCCGATGCTCGCCAACAGCAAGTCGCAAAGGTCAACTTGCATTTCACCACCCCAGCCAACTACCGTTTCGAACAGCAAATGCAAAGTAAATGTTTTTGTCATAGTATTTCAACAACGAAAGCCTTGCACTATGTGTGCCAGCCCAGATAGCAACGGGAACCGAGTGCAAGCCGACAAGACTCGCGGCCACACAGCCCCCAAACCAGTACTTAGGCAGACGTGGCTTATTACCTGGCTTGCCATCGGGTCCCAGCAGCGCCCTCGTGCACAGGTTGCGTCGCGAACGACTGGGTTGGCAGACGGCTTGCGTCCGAACGCAGCGGCGCGTGCTGATGGCCGTAGCGGGCTTCAGAGAGAGGGTCGCCATCTTGTTAAGGTTTTTGTTTGAATTTTGTAGGTTGAAACACAAGGCGAGGACCATGGCTAATTGGCTGGGTAGAGTTGTTATAGGCGAACGATTCGCCGTACGATTGGGGTTGCCTGGTCGTCAAGGTTCCGTCAATTGCAGGTCAAGATTACTCGAGCTTGGCGACTGTTATAATGAAGACCTATTTGTGTATCGACTTGTGAATGCTGTTTCTTTGGTCCCCCCTGTTTGAGGGTAGCCTTTGTTCCGGCACTGTTCAGTTTCACGCGCAAGGCTGAATCGCATATGGAAATTAAAATACGGCATTCTCGTGAATTATTGCCATACTAACGTCACACAACATTACCGGACGACGATGTCCCGCGAACCGCGATACATACGAAATGTGCTCCGAGATAACCCACCGGCCGCGCCTGAGGGATCTGCGTCCTCCTCGTCTGTTACACGTTCAACGCTTCTGACTCTCTTCCGAGAGACTGTTGACGCCGTGCAAGGTTACCGTACGTCAAACCCCACGATTTACACAGGCAAGCACATGACCTTGGCACATATAGCGCACGGACGAGCGTACCGGGAAGGAGTCCGCAAGCGAAACTTCATAAAGCATTTTTGAGCTGCCTCCTCCAAATTCAAGACAGCTTGATCGGTCCGCAACATCCCTCGCCCCAGGCGCTGCGGGCGTCGCCTACGCGATGTGGCACGCCCGCCGCAGCCTGATGCGCAACTGCCATGCCTGCGCCGCAGTGCAGCAAGGGGCGCCCGCCGCCGCTGCTGCTACCGCTGCTACAGCCGCCCCAGCGGGCCCCGCCGATGCCGATGCCGGCGCCGACGCTGCGCTGTCGGGCCTGCCAGCAGTGCTCCTGGCGTCGGCTCTGGAGCAGGTGCAGGCCGCCCTCAAGGGGCTGACGGGGCCCAAGGGTTACTCGCTGACCCGTGGGTCGCGCGGTGGCAGCATGCTGGACGGCGGTGCCGGGGTGCACATGACGGCGGCGCTGGTGCTGCACGACGCGGCGGCGGCGGCGGGGTCGGAGGCGGAGGCGACGGCGCTCCGTCGCGCGAGGGACGAGCATGTGGCGAGCTTCCTGGACATGTACCCGGTGGGGAGATGGGGGTTGAGTGGGTGGTGCTGGGTGGGCGGGGGCCGCTACCTGGGCGGGGAACATGGATGGGGAGTCTTGGTTTGGGTGATGTTGGGAAAGTTTAGATACATACAGATAAGAGATTCACACGCCGGTGTTTCGCTTGGCTTGTCAGTGGAAGCCATCCCATGCTGCTTACTGCTGACCGGCTGACTGGCTGGCGGCGTGCCCCCCTCCGGTCCTCCACTGCTCCTGTGTTCCCCTTCCCCACACCCAACTTTGGCTTCTCCTTCTACCCCCCTCCTTCCCGACGCGGCCCGCGGGTCAGCTAGCCATGGACAGCGAAAACGACGAGTACCTGTACGGCAGGGCGGGATACCTGCAGGTGGGTCGTGTCAGGCCGGCGGGGGAGAGCGGCGCCCCCGCCCCGAGGAGGGCTGTGCCGCGCCGCGCGGAGCGCCGGGGATCACCCACCTGCACGTGTCCACACGGGTCTGCCGCGCGCCTGCGGCCAGGCAGCGGCCTAACCACGCCCCGCTGGGCCGAGCTGCGTCTCCGCGCGCGCTCCTGACGGCCACCGGCGGCTGCTCCTCGGATACCGCACCGTAGTGCCCTTGGGCGGCGTCCTACCTACCTCCGCCAGTGACCAGCTGGCCCCCCTCCCCGCCACGTGTCTGCGGCCGCAGGGTGCCGCTCTGCTGAACAGCCACATCGGGCCGGACACGGTGTCAGCTGAGGTGGTGGAGGGGGTGGCGACGGAGATGCTGGAGTCGGGTGGGTGCCGGTCCCGTGATCCGATCCGATCCGATCCGATCCGCGGGGACAGCCGTGTGTTTAGAAAGGAAACCCGCCCGCCCGAACCCAGGTGCACATATACTTACCATATAACCAGCCGTGTTTGTACAGTACTATGTGGCTCTCTGAGGCGGCCTCCGGCCCCAAGTCACATCAGCCCGGGGGTGGGGGGAAAGCACGTCTGTGCCACCGCCCGGGGGCGACCTCCGCACCTGGGACGCGGGACCTCGTGGCCGCCATCGGCGACGGGCCCGGGTCAGGCTAGGCCGGGATAGGTGCGCCGTCGTTCAACACCGCCGGCGGACCTCTGCCAGCGTGTGAGCGGGCCCGTGGGGGACGGGATAGCCCCCCCACCCTGTTTCTTCTTAAACCCCCTCCACCCGCGCCGACTCAATCGTTGACACCTCCTCCCTGCTTCCCTCCCTGCCTCTTCCCGCGGAGGGCGTAACAGGCCGGGAGCTGGCGGCTCGGCTGCGGTGGCAGCGGACCGACACCCCCCGGCCTCCTCTGTTCTACATGTGGCCGCATCGGGAGCAGGGGGACCCCTACCTGGGGGCGGCGCATGGGCTGATGGGTGAGAGGGGGCGGAGGGGATGGATGAGAGAGGGGTCGCGAAGCGAGGTCGGGCAGGCTGACATGCGGTGGACACGGACCCCGAATGCGGAAACGAGCATGGACACCAACACACCCGTACTGACTCCTAGACACCCGAACTAGCCCAACCAAGTGCCGGCACCTGCACTGGTACAGTGGATGCCTGGGCCCGCCCCGGAAGCG
Source organism: Eudorina sp. 2006-703-Eu-15 (assembly GCA_003117195.1). Taxonomy (NCBI): domain Eukaryota; kingdom Viridiplantae; phylum Chlorophyta; class Chlorophyceae; order Chlamydomonadales; family Volvocaceae; genus Eudorina; species Eudorina sp. 2006-703-Eu-15. Next base: position 1,046,899 of record BDSI01000009.1, read on the forward strand.
CCATGCAGCACCTAGCCTGGCAAGCTGGCAGGACCAGCACCCACCCCCCAGGGAGCCACCGGGCTCGCGATCGGGAGCGGAAGCCGTCCTTCCCTATCACAGCCCTCAATTGGAACCTCCGGAGGCCTCCACCGCCCTCAACCCCCGTATACTGTCGCATTGGATGAACCGGTCCGACCTGCGCGTGCGCCGATCTGAGCACCCGGCCTCGTGCTCCCAACCCCGCAGGTATACTGTTCTCGCTGCTGCACTGCCGACCCGTGGTTCAGCAGAACGCGGAGGAGCTGCGCGCCAGCCTGGCGTGAGTGGGTCACCGCAGGGGTGGGGGTCCACTGGAGGGGCGGGGTGGGAGGGCGGGGGGACCGGGACGCTTTGCTGCAGGCGCGGGCGCGGAGTTGGTTGTGGTTGTAGGTACTGGAGTGTGGTGCTGCAGTGGGCCGACCCATGGTCCGGTCGCCGGGTGTCGCTCCGCGCCAAAGGGGGCGTCGGTCTCCCCTTCGGCTGTTTTGGCCCTGCCGCTTCGCCACACCTGCCGCTTGCTTTTACAGCCTCTCAGGGACGAGGACCCTGCGTGTGCACCTCTGCGTACTGCAGCCACGCTGTCATGCAGCCACGCTGTCATGCAGCCACGCTGCCTCAACCCTCGTGAACTGTCACATACTGTTTCCTCGTCCTCATGACCCCCTTGGTGATCGCCGTTGGCCCGTTTCTCCACCCACCCCCCCGCCATTGTGGTGCCTATTCCTCCACTTGCTCCTCACCTCCCTTAACGGCATGCTGTCGCAGCTTTGTGGCCACGCACGAGATGGACGCCCCGGGCTGTAGCACCCGTGGGGGGCACTACCCCACCCGAATGGCTGTAGCGCCCTCTGATCTCGCCGAGGCGCGCAGCTCGTCCAAAGCGCTCGTACACTGGTGCCACGGGTCTCCAGGGGCGGTGTTCTTGTGGTGCAAGGCCCATCAGGTGCGTGTGGACCCGGCGGCCGACGGGCTGGGGGCGGCGAGCGACCTTTCCTGTGCGGATACAGGCTGTGGGTTTTAAGGGAAGTGCAGGGGGCCAGGTTGTCGGGCCGCACATCCCGACTGCAGCAGCAGAAGCAGCAGAAGCAGAAGCGGCAGCAGAAGCAACAGCAAAGAACTGAGTGGGTGCAGTGCGCTATGCACAGGCGGTGTTCCGGGACTGTGGACTGTTCAGAATGCGCTACTCCGGGGCCGCTAGCGGGCTCCTGCAGGCGAGCCACCTGCCCCGAGAGGGGAGGGGACAGGGGAGAGGGGAAGGCGCGTCTCGAGGCCCCAAGGGGGTTGAGAGACGTCTCGTCCTGTAGCCGACAGGCCAAAGCATGAGGGATTTAAAGCTAATATGCAGCAGCCAAGCTGGCTCTCGAGGAATGCGTTACAACGGCGCCTCCGTGCGGGGCGACACCCTTGCTTGCTGGCAACCGCCCTCACAACCTCGCCTGCAATCCTCTGTCCAGATCGTGTGCTCGTCTCGACCTCCCTCCTGCGGTATGCCCCGCACGCCTCCTCAGGTGTTCGGCGACGCGGCCTTCCTGGATGCGGCGCGGCGGGCGGGCGAGGTGGTGTGGCAGCTGGGGCTGCTGAAGAAGGGCCACGGGCTCTGCCATGGAACCAGGTACGGCACAGCTACGGTACGGAGGCCGTGCACCTACACCGGAGCCGTAAATTGCCGTAGCGGCGTCTGGGTCGTAGGTGGGACCGCGCTGTCACGAGGTGCGCAGCGCAAACACCTTTTTGGAGGCACTCCGCACCTGGTGGGACACGGGCCTGCTGCCACCGCTGCTCTACTGCGGACGTGTGGCCCTTCCGGCGCCTCGCCTCCCGCGTGCCTTACCTTCTCTGGCGCAGTCCCCGGGGGGCGCAATCCCCGGGGGGCGCAGCCCCCCTTCCCTTTCGAAACAGCGAAGTAAGACGGCAAACCGTCACCCCTCGCCCCACTGCCCACCCCCGGGTTTATTTCTTTCTTCAATTTAACCCCCGCCGTAGCGGCAACGCCTACGCCCTGCTGGCGCTGCACCGGGCCACTGGCGGCGACCCGGTGTGGTTGCACCGGGCGAGGATGTTCGCGGCGCACATCGGCAGCCCCGAGGGGCGGGCACTGTACGACACGCCGGACAGGTGGGTGCGCTGGCGGGAGGCCGACCCGACCCGTGGGGCGCAACGGCTGGCAGGCAGTGAAGCTGCGGAACTGGGGGAAGGGCCCTGACGGGACTGCGGGCTCACCCGGGGCAGACCACCCCGGCTGGAGGACGGCCATTTCCTGACCTAGGCGCATGTGTTAGTGGACAAACCTTGAGGCGGGTTGGCTGAGGGCGCGGGCGGGGAAACTAAGGTTCCTTAGTTGAATTCCAGCGGGTGGCAGATCCTGAAATGGGCGCCGTGAAAGGTTCGTAGCCTTCAACCGCATCCCAGTTGATCCGCCACATGTCGTCCGCGTGCTCGTCCCGCAGGCCGCTGTCGCTGTACGAGGGCCGGGCGGGGGCGATGTGCCTGCTGGCGGACCTACTGGCGGACGACGGCGGCTCCGCGGGGGCCAGGTTCCCCGCCTTCGAGCTGATCTGAAACCAACTGTGTTTGTTTGTCTGTGTGTGAGTAGGGGGGGCCGGGGAAAGGAGACACGACCGGCCGGCCGCAGCGCCGCATGTGTCCGAGAGGTGCGGCGCAGCCCTGGCTCGGCATGGAGGCTCCCGAGGCAGTCGAGGCACTCGGAAGTCGTCGCGGCGGCTGCTGTTGCTGCTGCTGCAGAGCGTGGGCTGCCGTGTCCAGGTGGTGGCGGTGCGGCGGCCGTATGGGGCTGACCTGGACGCCGGGGGGTCGTGGACGTGTTTCTCGTGTTTCTCCGCGGAGGGTTCCCCACACGGTGTTCTTACAGCGGGTTAGTCACGCAGGCGTGAGCAGGCCCCAATGAAGCCCCCCATCAAGGTCAAGCATCCCATCAAGCTCATGACCGAGTTTGGCGGCGACGGGTTCCCCAGCAGGGCTGGCCACGAGGACAATGTCTATGGCAACCGGGTAGGAAATACCAGGAGGAGCTGTAAGCAGTGCACTCAAACACGACATGTTTTTAGTCCTCGGTGATCGTCATGTTACACACACACGCAGCCGACCCGCACCAGCTGGTGGTTTTCCGCGACACCAACAGCGCGCCAAATCGACAGCGTTCTTCCGACACCGCATCCTTTTTATTTACCGTATTGTATGGGTCGGGCAATGGGTATGTCATATACGAGCAACCTATTGGGCGCTACTCGGCCCCTCGCATGTCACGCACTCCCGTTCGGCCTGCCTAATAACACACCAGAAACAAACAACAGGAACGCCATTGGAGCGGGGACGGCGGCGGTTGCCGACGGCACAGTTACTGGCCGCAAGCTACCGCCAGGTAGGGCCTGGTCCAGTCGATCCGCTGTAGCTCAGCAGGAACGGCCGCAGCTGGGCGACTCATAACACAGCACCCAGTCTCTGCCCGCCGGCGTCCAGATCACCGGATGTAAGCAACTTGGCAGTGGATGCCACTGCCGCCTACCGCATGGAAAGCTAAGCGGCCGCTACATCAGTATCAGCTCTGCAGGGGTGGGACACACGGCTCACATAAACGCTCAGCGGCGCATCCGTGTTGAGCTCTGTGTGAGCCATGTGTACCGTCCCCGCAGAGCTGATACTGATACTGGGCACTGCACTGCTGGTGATAGCACTACAGCCTGCACACTGAGGAAGCTTCGGCTGTCCCTAGGTGTGCACGAGGCGGTGACCCTGCAGGTCTTCTCCCCCCGCAGCGGCAAGCTCAAGGCCGTGTTCCACTTCCAGAAGGCGCTGGGGTCGGATCGGCGGATGGTACTCAACGACATCTGGTTTTTGGTAGCTCCAGCGCTGTCTGCAGCGCGTCCCAGGTGTTCGCGTAGACCTGCATGCGCTTGTACTGCAATGTTGGAAATACTTCAGCGCCGGGTCAAATGGGTCCCTGGATCCCACGGGTCAGGTGAAGGCGCCGTACCTCGTCGTACCTACTTGACGACTGACTGACGGGCGGATGGACTGCAGTCGAAGTGGAGTCGGGTGGTTTCGTCACACCATCACCATCACCATCGCTAGCAAACATGGCAACTTGGCAAGCAATGGCCGCAGCAACAGGCACCCGGGTATGCAGCCTCAACACGTATACGGTCGCACGGCAACGCGCCATCAGCTCCAGTAGTGCACAGCAGAAGCAACTGCGCCAGCCTTACAGCCTGACTCGCTTCTCATCACTTGTGCGGTATGTTCTGCAACACGCCGAGCCTCATGCCGGGTGTCCGGAGGCGCCACCCGTGACTCCCCTCCATCCAAACCGATTCAGGCACCGCCCCCTGGACCCAATCGCCCACGTCGTCCAACCCTCAGCTCTCCATCGACCATCGCCGAGTACGTCGATCTACAACCAGTACGGGTGCCAAGTGACCACCGCTCCGCCGCATTTAAAGGCGAACCGCCCGCCCCCTGGCTGTAGTTCAAGCGGTTCATGGCAGCTGCAGTTGGTGGTCGTAACATGGACATATTCCTAACCACCTCCGTCATGTCAGCTGGAGCCGTCGACCTCTTGACCGTTCCACCGCCCACTGACCCAACAGTCGCGACTAAACTGGTCGCAGTGGGTGGTTGCAACACACGGCACACCTTTCTCGTGCCAATCGGAGTGTCATCACGGCCACGGCTGCGCTCGGGCCGCCTCCCCGTGGCGGCCTCCCACCGGCAGAGGATCCCGTACCCACTCCCGAATCGCGACGCCCTCCGGGTCCTTCCGCGCCGCCACTGCCACCGCCGCCAGCCGCCAGTCCACCGGGCAGCCCTCCGCCACCAGCCAACGCAGCACAACGAGACGAGCTCTGCCCGCCAGCGCCCGAGTGAACACGCCGGTGCGGTCAGTCCGCGGGCCCCAGGGGCATCCCAGCCGGCGCAGGCAGCGCAGGGTGGCCAGGTCGCCCTCCAGTGCGGCGTCAACGTACCACCCGACGGGGTCCTGGGCGCGAGGGGATGCCGGGGGCCCGGGTTGGTTGCAGGTGGTGAGGGAACAGCCTGAGGGTTCGTGGCTGCGTCACAGATCTGCTTGACCGAGCAGACATTGTTTACGCGACGCGGACAGAATGACACATCTACGTCGGCGAAAGACCGCAAGCATCTACCGTATACAACCGTATACCAGCATCTACCGTATACCTCATGCTTCCGTACAAGGCAACAAAGGTAGCTGTACAGCAGCTCCCCTGCAGCCGTAGCACAATTGTCTCCTTGGTATGCAAGGAGACTACTGCTGTGCATAAGTGGCAAGAAGTGTTTGGGTACGAAAATCGGATATTCCCGTACAACCCCATACATGCCCGGGGTACCCCGTCTCCAATAGGCTGCCTAATGAACCCCCGCCAGCCCCACATGTCGCCGCACCCTGGGCCGAGCTCCCCCTCCCCCTCCCCCTTCCCCCATCAGACCCGGACCCAGCTCACCCCCAGGGGGCAGCCCTGCTCCACCATCCACTGCAGAAGCGCCACGTTTCCGGCCTGCACGGCCGCCCCAAACGCCCGCTCGTCCCACACGCACCCCAGCTGCTGCCGCAGCCACATCACCAGGTCCAGGCTGCTGGACAGGGCCGCGCGCGCCACCAACTCCGCACCACCGCACAGCCGCCGCGCAGCCTGAAACGCGTCCCTCCACACCCGCGGCGCCGCCGGCGCCGCCGCCCACTGCAATATCGTTAAGTCCCGACGCCCCGCCGCAACCAGGACGGTAGTGGTCGGCATCGGCCAGCCGCGCGCCGCCGGCTCCCCCCGCACCTATAGGTTGCCGTTGCAAGCTGCCACGTTGACGGCTGCTTCTTTGTCCACCGAGGTCAGGGAATTCTGCCCGCCACTGCCGTCATCCGCGGGCTGCAGCAGCAACCACAGTGCTGGGAGTTCACCGAGGTACACCGCCTTCCTCACGATCTCAGCCAGGTGCTGCAGCTGCCCCAGGGGGCCCTGCTGCTGCAGCGCCTGCAGCCGGTCCATGCGGTCGTGGCGCGACGGGATGTCGTCCACCTGACCCAGTTGGCTCAGCGGGCACGTCCCGAACCTCATCTCCACCCACTGCAGCTTGTCCCGCCAATCGGACAGGCGGCTGCTGACGGCCGCCGCGACCAGGTCCGGCAGCTTCTGCTGAACGGCCATGACGCCGCGGTCCGGGATCGCCAACCGGTCGGTCAGCCTCTTCACCGTCTCGAGAACGCAGCCACGCAGTGCGGCGTTGACCACGTCGATGCGCTGGCCATCGTCCATGTTCAGGAGGTGAGGGGGCAGGGTCTCCAGCAGCCAGTCCACGAGGTTGATGTGGCCGTGCGAGGCGGCATATCTCACCGACTCGGCGCCGCCGACACTGAGGACACCCTCCGCCAGCAGCCATTCGCATACATGGCGCTGGCCGCTGCAGGCCGCCGCAATCCAAAGCCTCTCGGTGTTGGTGCGAAGCTCCTGGTTCTGTTGCCACAGCCAGCGGAGGACGTCCAGGTGACCGCCTTCGGCGGCATTGATCGCTGCGTAAACGTCGACGGCGCGCGGACAGCCATTGACACACGTGCAGTTGACCAGCGGACGCCGCATAGTAAATCATATCGTATTGTTCCAGGTTTAAACCCGCCGCGGCGACGGCCACCTCGAGGTTCTCTAGGTTGCCGCTCTTGACCGCCAGGTGGAGCAGGCTCCAGCGTTGGTAGCGGGCAAGGTCCCAAGTGGCGTCCGGGCGACCCCAGCGCCAGACAAAGGCGTGGTGCGGCACGGGCTGAGACAGCAGGACCTTTCGGCTGCCGGTGTAGGCATCACGGCAGGCCGTGTTGATTAGCGGGAAGGTGCAGGCGGCCTCCCCAGGTGCATTAGCGGGAAGGTGCAGGAAACCTGTCTATGATCTGCCAACCCAGGGACCGAGATGACGTCTAGAAAGCGAGTCCCGTCTTCAGACATTTTGAGACCGTGTGTATTTTTATGCAGAAGTCAACGGCTCAAGCACCGTGGAGGACGTGATTACGCGAACACAACCCTGGACCTGCTACGACGACATTATCGACCAATCAATTTACGGTTGACGTATGGAAAACCTGTTGGTTGCGTACGGTTTTTTTCTGAGCGCTACCCTGGAGTTGGGGAGTTCGTTATCGTACCGTACACAGTGACGAGACGAAATCAAGTAGATCCGCAAATCCGATGACGCGATGAGTGCAAACTGTTTGGCACATGTGAGCAGCTTCACTTAAAACGCACAATATTTCTTTGGCTCCCCCTGTTTCATTTTCGGCATTGTTCGGTTTCACGCGCAAGCATACGGAAATCAACATGTCTCTCGTGAGTTCCTCCCACACTACGTTCACACAACATTACCGGACGACGACGTCCCGCGAACCGCGATTCATACCAATGAATGAATGAACGTTACAGCGGACCCCAAATGTGGTCCGAATTAACCCGCCGGCCACGCCTGTAAGGACGTAGCTCCAAGTGTGCCTAAATATTGGTGTGCCTAAATTCGGCCACTTCATGTTTTTTGCCGCTGCCGCGCTCGTACCGCCCCCGTACAGCGAACGCCTTTGCAGCTGTCAATAATATATCATTTAGAAGGGCTGTAAGCATGCGCATGTGTCGAACTTCAACTTTTGTAGACCACCCCCGGGAAATTGTCCATTTGAAATTTCGGCCACTTGTCTTCCGCACACCTGAGGAGATGCGGCGCAAGGCCGCTATGGTTCTGTTAAGTTGTCTTATCATATCATTGATAATTCCGGTCTTCCTAGCGACTGTCATCGGCACAACTGGTGTCAAACGCCCGCGAGCAACTCGCAGTCCGAGGGCCCATGGGTCAGGCAGCAATAGAAACTTCTCGGCTGGCGGCGGCACCTCAAACCAGCTTCAGCCGCTCAGTGTCAGATCCCTAAACATACAGCAGACTCCACGGGACACTCCGCGCCCCAAGCGGACCAAGTACGCGAAGTTTTCTTGAGATTTCTTAAGTGGCCGAAGTTAGGCACCATGGCCGGAAACGCACTTTTTGGGAAGTGTGCCAAACTCGCGTCGGGAACACTGCCATCGTTGCCATAATGAAATAAACATAATAAAAGGTTAATACAACTATTTACAGCGTATAGTGGTGGTCAAAATAGGCCTTTTATGGTGTAAATTGTTAACTGGCCGAAGTTAGGCACACTTGGAGCTAGGCCTTACAGAGTATAATTGCCATAGAAAGCTGCTGGTGCCCAGCATTCGCGGAGGCCTTTTCCAAGGACCGTCCTTACAGCGCCCGAGAGATCTGTGTCCTCCTCATCTGCTACGCATTCAACAATTCTAGAGCTCTTTCGAGAGACAGTTGACGCCGTGCAAGTTTACCATACGTCAAACCCCACCATATACACAGGCAAGCACATGACCTTGGCACATAGCAGGAGTCCGCACGCGAAACTCCATAAAGCGATTTAGAGGGGATCTTAAACTTCTTGGCGCATCCCTGCTGCCTCCTTAATCGGAGGCGCTGTGGCACGCCCGCCGCAGCCTGATGCACAACTGCCATGCCTGCGCCACAGTGCAGCAAGGGGGCCCCGCCGCCGCTGTTGCTACCGCTGCTACAGCCGCCCCAGCGGGCCCCGCCGATGCCGATGCCGACGCTGCGCTGTCGGGCCTGCCAGCTGTGCTTCTGACGTCGGCTCTGGAGCACGTGCAGGCCGCCCTCAAGGGGCTGACGGGACCCAAGGGTTACTCGCTAACCCGTGGGTCGCGCGGTGGCAGTATGCTGGACGGCGGTGCCGGGGTGCACATGACGGCGGCGAGCGTTGGGATTTAGGGCTCCTTCGCATTTTAACGGCCGCCACCGCTCTGACACGTGACCGGCTACGTTGCCGAACTGGCATGAGGCAGGTTTGTTTCGTTTCGTTGCTTACTATTTCAAGCACTTGATTGTAAACGCCGACAACGTGGACGTCGTCCATTCGCTGGAGATCCTGGGACAGTCACTTGCACTACACGTGCGGCCGGGTTCTCCGCGTCGGGCCGAAACCCTCTCGCGCTACTGCCACGTGCGACAGGGCCGTTCCTCTGCAGGTCCTCTGGCCCAGCGAACAGCCCTTGGGCAGTGGCCCTCCGCACCCTGCCCCGCACCTCCTGCAGGAACCGACCGTTGTGTGGAGTTCTGCTGGCGGTGGCAGCCCTGCGGTGGCTGCGGCCGGGGCACCTCGTCAGTCATCCGTCGACGACCGCCTGCCAAGCACCAGTGCAGAGCTCAGTCACACCGGTATCAGCGAGCGCCAGGCGCCACGCCGGCCAGCCGGAAGCTCCGGCTCCCCTTCCCCTCGCATTAACCCACTCTTGTGTACCACCTCCTTTGCGGGTCTCTTATCTAACCACACCTCCTTGAGTGCCAACACCCGTGAAAACAATCTTGGTCCTAGAAGCCAGACAAAGCCGGCAGTCCGTACGACGCTTACGACTACCCCGACCACTGGCACAGAGGCCATCTACACGCGGACAAGTGGCCCCCACCGCCACGAACGTCGAGGTCCCCGCACCGCCCCAAACGGACGAGCCCAAGCTCGACACCTGCGCCTGGACACAGCCGCCCAGACGAGGAGGAGCTCGGCTAGGACATCTGGCGGGGCTTGTCTGGCGGTGCGTCGGCGGGCAGCGCAATAGCGGCTGACTCCGTCCGGCTCGTCCCTCCAGTTACCCGGCCCCCGTGCGTGGCAGAGCCGGCGACGGCTGCAGTCCTGGCCCCGCCCCCAAGCCATTATCGGTACAGGCGCACACACATCGACACCTTTCAGACACAAACCAACGAACAGCCGGAGACGCAGAGATGAGACATTGCCACTGACCCATGCGGAATGGCGGTCGGCCAGGCACGTGTAGGGACGTCAAACACGCACACCAGTCATTAGGGTAGGGCGGGTGGGTGGGTTAAAAATAAACAGCCCAGACACAGCCAGCCCGTCGTGGGTGGGTGGGTGGGTGGGTGGGTGCAGTCCAAGACCTGCTCAGGTGGCGAGCTGGGGACATCGAGTTGCCTCCCGCCACACAGACAGACAGACAGACAGACAGACAGACAGACAGACAGACAGACAGACAGACAGACAGACAGACAGACAGACAGACAGGCAGGCAGACAGACAGGCAGATAGATAGACACAGTGGCACACTCCCTCCCTATCCGGTGAACCTCACACCGCCGTCCGCCTGCACAGCATCACCCGTTTCCCGCTGCCTGCCTGCCCGCACATCCCGAGCCGTCGCTCCGGCCGGCCCCCGACGCTGTCTTCGTCGAGAGATGCAACCCCGCGGACGCGAGTGCACACGCCCCACACCGCGTGTGAGGTGGCCCAGCGACATGAATGTTGTATACGCCATTGCGTGACCGTCAAATAAAATAACAGCGAACAAAGGGCCCGGCGCATCGGTCTCAGCTATGGTGCTTCACAGGAGCACGCTTCTCATTCCCCACGACCACAGCACTCCAGCTCTACTTCATCCCCGACTCATCCTTTTATTCAGCCGGGCGCGAGGTGCCCAGCAGCATCCCCCTAACAGCAACTCCCTCAGCACAGCTGCTTGCAGACCTGACGAGAGGTCCGGTCCGCCGCCTCACCGACTGCCCAATGATCCCTACCCGCCATGGCTCACAATCCTATAATGGGTGCTCAGCCGTTGATGGCCTGAGCAACACGGACCGCCAGCCCCGAAAGTCAACATCGCACATCCCGCAGCGGCAACCCGTATCCGGGACGCTTCGAATGGTTCTCTGCTACAGGCATCCAACGCCGCTTTCCAGGAGTCATGGAGCCATGGAGGGTAGGTTGAGCTAATCGAGTAGTGTTCGGGCGCTGCCTCATCCCCGGAGCGGGCCCGGCGGCCCCGCCGCCATTCGCCGACTCGCCGCCGCCGCCGCAGCGGCGGCGGTGGCCACCGAAGTGGGCGACAGGGGCCTGTACGGCGGCGGCTGCGGCGATCGGTACGGCACCGCAGCCGAGACCGACCCGCAGGCGCCCGTGGCAGACGCTGCCAGGGGCGGCTGCGGCGGCGCATTCCCGTACGCGCGTTGCGGTGCGTGCGAATATCCGTTGCCGTACGCCTGTACACCGGGCGCTGTGTGGTACTGCGCGAGTTCGCGATCATAACCGCTGCTGTTGCTGTGTTGCAACTGCGTGGGTGCAGCAGCAGCCGGCGGCAGCTCAGCACCATACCCTGCGCCTCTGGGTTCCTGCCAGAAATCCTGACCGTACACCTGGCCGTACACCTGGCCGTACGCTTGCCCGTAGTACGGCTGGCCGTGTGTGACGGCAGGTGCTTGTGGGAACGGCCGATACGGCGATGGTGGCGGCGCCGGCTGGTGCCAGGTCACCGCAGCAGCAGCCGCGGCCTGCGGCGGCCGTCCACCTGAACCCCCTGAAACGCCGTCCGCGCCGAGAGCGGTTCTCAAGAGCCGTACACTGGGCATAGGCGGCGCAGGGCCCCGGGCGGCGGCCGCCGCAACCGTGGTTACGGAGGCGCCCGATGCAGGGTTGACTGTCGCGGCAGCCACGGCGGCGGCACCCTCCGGGGTCGCGGCGGCGGCGCCGGCGACGACTGCCGCCGGTTTCTTGATGCCCCGGGGTCGACCTCGGCTCCGTCGGACCGCCTCAGACGCGGCGTCGCCCGTGCTGCCACCGCCCGCACCGGCACCGGCACCGACGTCAGCGGCGCCGACGCCCACGGCGGCAACGGTGGTGGTGACGGCAGCGGCCTCCGTCGGCTTGCGGGCGCGATGCTTGGCGGTCGCTGAATCCGGGGACGTCGGCATGGCAGTGACGGCGGCGGCGGCGGCGGCGGCGGCGGCGGCGGCGGCACCGGCCGCAAGCGTCGCCGCCGTCGCCGTCACCGCCCCAGCTGCTGCCTCCGTCGGCCCCAGCGCAGCCTGCGCCTGACGGGGTTTCCGCCGGCGCTTGTGAGAGTTCGCGGATCCGTCCGGCACCACCGCCACCGCCATCTCCGTTGCCGTACCGGCCGCCGTCACAGCTGCGACGGCGACACCCACGCCCTGCCTCTCAACCTCCACGTCGCCAGTCCTTGCGGGCGCCGTCGCCGCCGCGGCCGCGGCAGCTGCCGCCGTCGCCGCCGCGGCCGCGGCAGCTGCCGCCGTCGCCGCCGCGGCCGCGGCGCTCGCCGCCACCGTCGCCACCGCAGCGGCGCGGGGCGCCTCCCGCCGGTCGCTGCCGGGATGCGGCTTCGCCCGTTGCGCCGGCGCCGCCGGGGGCTGATGCGTGAGATATTGTACGACGTCGCCCTGCAGCAGGGGCGCCACACACAGCTGTACGGGAGCCGTACTCGCGCACTCGTCATCGTGCACCTCTTGCCGTACAATGGCCGGGAAGTACGCCTCGTTCTGAACTTCAAAGGGCGGGGGCGGCGGCTGGAAGATCGCCTCGAAGTCCTCAGGGCGCGGCTGCTGCCAAGACGCCATGCCGCGCTGCTGCTGCTGCTGCTGCTGCTGCTGTGGTTGCTGACGCGGCTGCAGGGCGCCCCCCTGGGACCGAATGAAGCCCGCGGCCTCCGGTTTGTTGTTGAAGGCCCGCAGCACCCACGGCCTGGAGGACGCGACGTGTGGCAGGCAGGCGGGTATACACACACACACACATACATACATACGGGCGGGCGGGTTACTTTTCTAAACACACATACATACATACGTACACAGGTGTATATTCGACGGTGCGATACACGGTAGGGTGTTCAGCGATAGGGTGTATACATCTGCGGCTATCCTTGCCTCCCCGCTGCTTGATGACGTTCCACAGCCCCAACGGACCGAGAGGGCCCCACGAAGCCCCGGAGGGAGCGAGGGAGGGAGATACGACAGGATGGCGATTCGGGTCCCCACAGGGCAGTCACCCCCGCAGTCAGGGGATGGAGACCCTAGGTGCAGCCCAGCCAGCCCGGGTGAGAGTCCGGCGAATCAGGAGCCCCCAGCCCCCAGCCCCAACCCCGTGTAAGGCCCACCTGCCGAACCGGGTGGCGAGGCGCTCCGCGGGCTCGATGGCGGTGCTCGCCAGTGCGGCAGCTGCGCGCAAAAGACACACACACACAGCCTCAGGTTAATATGGTTAGTATATTTATGGTTGGTTTGGGTTGGGCGGGTTGCATTTCTAAACACACAGTCTCAGTTTTCTTTTTTACACACACACACACACGCAGTCATGCAGGGACTGGACGCTGGACCTCGCTTCCCGGGGCTCAGTTGAGCTGCGGGGGACGGGACGCTGGACTGAACTTCTCGCGGCTCCGTCTTCCTTTTCAAACACATGCCGGGGGCAAGTGTCTCGCTGACCGCACACGCCAGGCGGCTTTCTCGACAATCCACACTCGCCGAGCGGATGATTAAGCCATGCTGGGAACGCACCAGCATATCGGTAAGGTAGGGTTTGGGTTGGGTTGGGTTGGGGTTGCGTCTGGCTGGCCATGTTGTTATGTGTCACTGAGCAGCGGCTGTCGACCAGCACCCTCCAGAACCAGCCGGCGGGCACCCTGGCAGGTTCTCGCCCGTTCTCGCCGGTCCCTGCTGCCCCCGGGGGGCGACTCGCCGGTCCGCCCGCTCCCGTCCACCCCCACCGCACCAAGGGAGGAGAACCCCTAGTGAAGTCCCGGAGCCCGCCGCGACAGTTCAGGACGCCGCGCCATTCCAAGACACCTTCCCCCAGACTTGACCTCGTGAGGGTGAGGAGGAAATGAAGGGGTGGGAGCCCCTAGGTCCTTAAATGGAGGAGGGAAGGAAGGCGGGGTGCCCCGTCGCCCCTCCTTCGCGGACTTACCCACCACCGACTCGAGCTGCTCGACGGGGAAGCGGCGGTAGGGGTGCGCCGAGGAGATGTGGGCCTTACGCTGCTGCTCCACGGACTGCATCTGCGACTTGAGCTTCTGCGCCACCCACGGGTCAGCACCACATCGGGACATCCGGGATCGCCCGACAGGTTCCGGTGACAGAGGACGCGGCGGTTGCAGAGGCAACGACACGGGCAGGAGACGGCCACGCCTACAAAGACAGACAGCCCCAGCCCCAGCCCCAGCCCCGTGCAAAGGATCTTCACAGGTAGGGGGGAGGGGGGGGCGGCCGCAGCGCAGACGGCGCTAGGGCTAGGCGCACAATCCCGCGACCACACCCGCCCGCGCAGCAGGTTCGGTGCTGTCCCTTTTCACATCCTCAACCCGCTCCACCCCAAGTCTGGCCGGCACCGCAGCTCACTTTGGGCGGCACCGCAGATTATTACTGGCGGCACCGCAGCTCAATTCACCCAACGACCTGCACCTAGCGGGCCTCCCCCCCGACACAAGGAATAAGGAACAGACCCCCCCCCACACACACACACACACACCAGCACACAGGTGGGGTTTCTCGCTCAAACGCACACCAGCCCACGGCCCGCCCGTACCGCACCATCTGCTCCCGCTCGGCTCGGTCCACCTCCGCCTCCAGCTCCTCCACCGACGGCTCGCCGAAGGGCGCGGTGCCGTTCTGCACGTCGTACAGCCGGTTGCCCGCCAGGGTTCGTGCCTGCTTGGCGGCCGTGTAGGCCTGCGGGCCACACAGGTGGGTGGGTGGGTGAGTGCGTGCAAACCGAGATATCGAGGATTGGCGGACTCCCTCCGGCTGCCGTGACTGCCGCAGCACAGAACCCCTCCAGAAAGAGTGCCGTCGTGTGGTGTGCGACTTTATTTTTTGAGGTGGCTATAGGGTGCAGTGAGGAGGCGGGGAGGTCAGCCCAGTGGGGCAGCGGGGAGGGAGGCTGCCCGCCATGGCCCCGTGAGGGGGAAACCCGGGTCGGCAGCACAGGGTCCCCGGTCCCCCACCCCCAACCCCAACCCCTTCGCTGGAGATCCTGTTACAGCTGATTCTTCTAGGGACCTTTGCTCTCGCAGCAGCGCAGTTTGAATGTGTCTACCAAATTTCCTATACCCACCCGCAACCCCCACCCGGGGAGCCTCACCCGTTGAACCCTGGCCACCTCCGCGGCCATTGAACGACACTGCGGGCAGTCGCCGTACAAGTCATAGTACACGGCCTCGTCGAAGCGCGCCGGGCTGCCGGCGGCCGCCTCGGCGCCGCCGCCGCCGGCCGCCGGCATCTGCATCAGCGGCCGCACGCACGGCGCCGCGAGGTGGCGGCAGTTGGCGGGCAGCAGCGCCAGCGCGCAGCCGACCGGCAGCAGCGGCTGCGCGGCCCGTGGGTCGGTGGGTCCGAAGGTGTCCAAGGTGATGTGGGTGCGGCCGGACGCAACGAGCGCCTCGCAGGCGCCGCGTACGGCGCCCGCCGTGGGAGCCACGCCGTCGTACACGAACCTACGCCCCGCACACACACACACACACAGTTAAGGGTAATCTCTCCGCTCAGGCAGGAACTGAAAACAGCACGGTTGGGAAAACGGATGGCTGTTAGTTTTGGCGGAGAGTGGCGGCAGGCCTCCCAAACAGGATCGGCGCAACAGCGCGCTATGGCGATAAGGGGCATGGGGGACCGCCACATAGGGCCGCCATGTCCGACAGCACCTCGTGCCCCCTTCCCCACACCCCCCCCCCCACCTGTAGTCGGGGCACTCGCCCGTGAGGTACATCTGCAGCAGCCACACGCAGCCCCGCAGGTACCGCCGCGGGTCGGCCGCCGCCTTGCTGCCGCGCCACTCGTCGTCGCCGTCGCTGCCGCCCGCGCCGCCGCCGTCAGCTGCGCAGGTCACCCACCGTCGGCGAGGGGTCAGCGCCAGCCATGGGGGGGGGGGTGGCGAAACAGGCGCGGCCGCCCGGGCGACATGTGGGGGGGCGACATTGATCATGGACCTAGTCCCGCAGGTGCCGCGCCCTTCCCCTCCCCACCCCCTTGCCGCAACGTCCCCACCCTTTTTTTCAATAAAGACAGCGAACCCGCAAAAGAGCAACGCGCCCCCCCCCACACACACGGAAGCTTGGTTTGGGTCGGGCGGGTCTCATATCTAAACACACAGGCCGTATCCAAGCAGGTCGGGAGCCGGTCCCCACAAATTGCGTCCCGACGACGACCCCTCCCCTCCGGGGCATCATCGAGCCAGCAGCCCGATGGCCGGGGGCTGGCACCCTGCCGTACCGCAAAACCTGGTTCTCCAGGAAAGGCCAACTCCACCCGACCCGCTCTCAACTCGCCCGTAAGCGCAGGGGACCCTCCCCCCCCGGGCAGCAGCGCAGTTTGAATATGTACACCAACTTCCTAGACCCGCCCCTAGACCCGCCCCTAGACCCGCCCCTGGCGCACAAGGCCCCTCCCCGTCATCAAATGGGTTTCACTCTTTGCCTGTCAGGTACCCGGTAGGTATCGTTGGTACGTGCATTTGTCGCCGGGCTGGGTGTGTCGTCTGGCAGCCCGTGTTCCCTTTGACCCCCCCTTCCCCCCCTTCCCCCAGACATCAGACGCCGCACTGCGCGCACTGACGGACCGTCGGCCAGTTCCTCCCTGCCGATAGGGTCCACAGCCCTGCCGCCAAGAGACCCCGGCACAAGCACCCACTCACCCACCCAATTCCCCACTCCACGCGACCCCCAAACCCGCCCGCCCACCCACCCGCCCACCCACCGGGTGCTCCCCCCAGCTGCAGCAGCCTCGCCAGCGCCGCCGCATCCAGGCGGGGGTTGCCCGTGGCGGGGTCCAGGGAGGTGACGGAGCCGGTCGCGGAGATGGCCCCGCGGGGGACCTCCGCCCCAGGCGGCGCTGCCCCGCCCGCCCTGATGGCGGCCTCCTGGTAGACCCGCCACAGGCCCCGACTGGAACCTGCGAGGGCCCGGGGGTGGGTGAGGGGCCCAGCGGCGACGTGGAGGGGCTACGTGGGAGCCGCGGCAGCAGCAGCGCGGCAGAAGCCCCCTGGAGTTGACATCGAGGGGGAGAGGCTGTGAGGCCCTCGCCCCCGCCTCAGCCTCAGCCTCTGGGCATGTCGTGTCGTGTTCAGTCATGCCGGCCGGCAGGCCGTTGCCCTGGCCGTTACCCCAACCGTCGCGGCCCCAGCGGTTGCTGACCGGCGCGGCTGTCAAGACCCCTTATTGTCAATGAAGACAGCGAAATCGCGAAACAATTACCGATTGCGTAGTCAAGTCCCCCTCCCCCTCCCGGCGGTCACCGCCCTCTTGACCGCCCCCTGCCGCGTGCCTAACTGCGAGCACGGGACAGTCAGCCATATACCCAACCCCCCATGCGGCTGACTGTCTGGTTCCAGTGCGGGGTGGCGTTGGTGCCCGTCCCCGAGGCCGCCCGACCCCAGCACTCGGCCACCCGGGCGGACCCGAACCCCCCGCTCCGCCCCTCACCGTCCAGCGCAGCCCCCTTCAGCCCGGGCAGGTAGTCGTTCCCCTTGGCCACGATGGCGATCAAGGTGAGGTCCAGCTTGGCGTGCAGCAGGGCGGCCTCCTGGGGGACCTGGACAGGGGGAGGGGGACATTGGTGGACAAGGGGGAGGGGGGCAGGATTTCGCTGTCATGTTTGACATAAAAAGGGGGAAGAGCGGAACCGGGGTTGCGGCGGCCGTGGAGGAGCGCGCGGGGAACGCGGCCGGCCGGCCGCCCCCGCAGGACCCCCGGGTCGGTACCGCTCGAGGTGGTTTCCACCAACGGCCGCTGCCCCCTTCTTCCTTGCGTTGCGAATCCAAATCGTTGCGAACCCATTTCGGAACACGTCACGTCAGGTATTCATCGTGAGGAACGGGTGGATGGAAGAGCCCCCCTGCGGCGCATGGCAAGGACTCCCAGCGCTTCGCCTCCGCCCCGCCCTGCCAGTCCCCGGTGCTCTCCCCCCCCCGGTGTACACAGCGGACAGCGCCCTTACCCGTGTGCCGTGTCCACCCCTACGCAGTTTGAAATGTCTACCGATTTCCTAGACCCCCCCACCCCACAACCCCTCGTGGTGGGTGTGCCCGGGACGTTCTCTGGGTTTATTTCTTTTTTCAATACAACCCACCACCACCATCGGGGTCCACCCGCCCGACCCGCGCCGCCCCACCGATCGGAGGGCGCCTGGATGGCCGTCAGGGTCACGCGGCCCCGCCCCGCCCAACCTGCCCCGTGTGGAAAAGAAAACCGCCCCGTGTGTTGGGATATAAGACCCGCCCGACCCAAACCAGGCACTGCCCCCCTGTATGTTTGGGGGGAATGTGCCTGCCGCCCGGGCATCCTTCCTCGCGGACCCACCCACCCACCTGCGCCGCCGCAACGATCTTCGCGAGGAAGGTCGAGGCCCAGGCCTGGTGCAGCAGGTTGACCGAGAACACCGGCAGCCGCTTGGTCAGCTGGCCCTGGTTGAGCCCGCTGTTCGCCACGAACAGGTTCTCCTGCGGGGCGGGCCAAGCCAAGGGGGCGTTGGTGAGCTCGGCATGCAGACGGCAGGGGACGCGGGCTGCGCGGACTGCCAGCCCAGCCCTTCAAACAAAGATACAAAGGGAGCACCGTATCGTGGAGGGGGGACCGGCGGCGGCGGTGGTGATCCGTAGCGGATCATCAGCGGAACCGGCGACCGACCGCGCGCCGGCGCGATTTGCAAATTGCGTAATTGCGTCAACTAAACTGATTTCAGCTTTCCTCCCCAGCCTCTCCTGATCTGACGTGGTACACGCCAGTCCTCCAGCCGTCAAGACGCCATCCATCCCGGTCTCTCGTCGTCAGAATGTAAAACGGTGAAAGAACGCTGTCCCGCCTTCCAGGACTGCGCAAAACCCGCTCCCCAAAGGGAACGCTGGCAGGCGGGTAGGTCGGCGCACGGGCTCGTACGATTCGCCCCAACGCGGCGTCACACAGCGGCGGCGGCGGCGGCGGCCTCCGAAGCCTGTGGGCTCCCCACCTCCCCCCCACCCCCACCCCCTCCACCCGCGCGGGCGCATCCCGCATCCGCCCCCGGGAGCCGCACCTTATAGCTGGTGAGCGCCATAAGGATGAGGTCGGCGTCATCCCCCAGGATCACTGCCGGCGTGGGTGTGGGTGTGCGAGGGGGTGGGGGGTGGGGGGGGGAGTGAAGCGGTGAGGCACCGGGCGGGTGGGGGGGGAGACGTCAGGGGGCCCAACAGGAGCTGTGTAAAAGAGAACTGAGCCGCGAGAAGTGAAGTCCAGGCAGTAGGCGATGGGAACATAGGAGACCCACAGGAGCTGTGTGTGTGTGTGTGTGGGGGGGGGGGGGGGGCCACGGAGTGCGAGCTGCAGGCGGGGCGGGCCACCCGGGCCAAGCAGTCCCGACATGGCCCCGGTTCCCACAGATGTGCCGTGTGGGCTGACCTTTCAGGCCCTGATGCGTTCTCGGATGTGTGCCTCCGTGGCCCAGATGTCGGGGCGGGGGAGGAGGGCCGGGGTGGACCCCCGGACCCCTTGTCAAGGTGGACCTTGCCCCCTGCCTCTCCCCCACACCCTTGCGTGCGCCCGACACCCCCCCCCCCGATCTGGGTCCGCGCGCAGACTTGATGTTCCGATCTTACATCCGTACAACCCCGGTACTGCACCTCACCTATTATTACTACCGCCACCGCCACCACCACCACCGCCACCGCCACCGCCACGCCCTGCCCGACACCCACCCCCCTACCATGCGTGTCGTCGGGACCCTCGGGGAACCAAGGCCGGGCGAGGCGGCCCAGCACCTTCACCTCGCCCTCGCCCTGCGGGGGGAGCATGCGAGCGGGCGGGCGGGGATCATGATAAGGATAGGGATCAGGATAAAGATGGCTGGCCGTGTTCTCAAGAGCTTCATCCTCGGGTCGGGTCGGTGTCACCCGCGTCCCGGCACCGATGCGCGCACCCGGGGTGGTGGTGGTGGGGGCCGAGCCGCCGGCAGCGAGTGAAAGTTCAGCACTTGCTTGCTCCAAGCGCGATGAATCCGCCGCCCGCAACGCAGCTGCCGACGTGCGCCGCCCCTTTCAGCAACCGGTCCCACACGATCCCCCCACCCCGCTCCAGCTTGGCATCACGCGTTTTCAATTCACGCCGGAGGGATCGATCGCTTTCAAGCCTCGCCGACCCGCGACCTTGCTTTCGCGCACCTTGACAGTGCCGTCCGAAAGTTCGAACACCAAGTGGCGGAAGCGCTTGCTGGACAACTGCAGGTAGGCCCGAGGGGCAGGGGGCGGTCGACAGCGGCAGCGGGAGCCACAGGCGCGGCGCGGGGCAGGGCAGGGGGATGGGCAATGGCGGTGACGGCATGTCGATGTGATGGCAGTGCACGGCAGCACGTGAAACTTCGCCGGAGGTCTAGAGGGTGATGTCGCTGCCTCGGCCGTGTGCCGGCGAGCGGCGGTGATCACCGGATCCCAACACCCCCCCCGGGTGCCCTCGCCCGGGTGCAGCATCGCCGGGGACTGCGTCGTGAGACTGCAATGCGGCCCATGCGCGCAGTTGTAAGTACGCAGTATCCACTCGCCTGCGCGGATCCGCCACCATCTGATCTGATCTGATCCACGGCAACGTGACCCCACATCCAAAACCTTCATCCACACCCCCGTCCATCCTAGATAACCCGTGGGACGACCCATCCGCAGGCCCCCCATCTCCACCTTGGCCTGTCCTGTCATCAAGTACCTCGGCACGTCAAGTGGCGGAACACCAAACCCCGACATCTTATCTGGTCGCAGGGGAATCACGCACCTACAGGTCCGCCGCCCCTTCCCTTCCCTCCCCTCCACGGGTTTATCTCTTTTTTCCTTTTAATCCCCGCCCCTGCCCTCCCACTCCCCTCCCACTCCGCTCCGGAGTTCTCTGTGCGGCGCCGTCTGGTCCTCCTCCCCTTCCCCCGCAGCCGCCCCCGCCCCCGCACCTTGGTGCAGCACCAGTAGGTGAGCGAGTGGGAGAGGTCCATCATGAAGGTGGTGCCCGGGGTGATGGCCACCGAGGTCAGGGTCTCGCCCTCATCCACGTCGCGCCCTGATTTCTGGCCGTCGGGGGGAGCGGAGGAGGACAGGGGGACAGGAAGGGAGCGAGGGAGGGAGGCACACGCACATGTCGGGTCCGGTCCGGTCGGGTGGGTTTGTTGTTTGCTAATCACGTGATCACGCAACATACCAGGGCGACCGACCATCCGTGCCCGCGACGAGGTCCCCAGCGCAGCGCTGAGCGACGCCGATGGTCAGCGCGTGAGGCGTTGGGCTCGGCATCAAGATCTAAGACTAATGCAGTGTCTTTTCTTGCTTGCGTGGGAGAAGGGGAGGCGCGCGGCGCGCGGCCAAGCCGGCGTGGCCGGCCCACCGGCGGCCGCGCAGGCGCTGCGCGGCGCCGACCGCACCCAAAACGTCGGCCGCGAGACTGCATCACCTTTCTTCTGTCCCGTTGCGTGATCAGTTTGGCTAGCGGCGCCGGACCGTCCACCGCGATCATGACGGACTTGGTGGGCTCCGTCATTTCGAGGATGGAGTTGAGGCGCTTGTGGAGCAGCTTGTGAAAGTGACCGTGGTTTTTGGCTGATGGCGGGGCACGGAGGGCGGTTCGAGAGTGGTGATGGTGGTGGTGGTGGGTGCCCAGCGGGTGGCGGATGCGTGTTGTGGATGGTGATGGGGGAAAGCAGTGGCGGGGTGTTCAAAGTTTGGAGGGGAAGAGTGGCGGACAGGGCGCAAGCCATCTGCGTGTGTGATAAGGGGACGCCTGAGTTGAATCGACGAAAGCAACCCGGATTCCCGGATGCCTGAAATGACTTTCTCACTTTCCCCTTTCATGAAAGTGAGCAGCTCGCGGCGGCCAAGCAATTAGCCGCCGATTATGGCACCGCTTTGCGGTGTGTAGCCGCCTGCAACGTACCGTGTCTCATAACGGTATGCAGGACCGAGTTGAGGTCGATGTACAGATGGTCCACCCGGACTTTTGACAGAGGCACATAAGCCTTTGCGTATTTCTCCGAAAACCATACGTTGAAGCCGGGAATACCCATGGCTCCCTGAAGCACACACGAGGCTCCGCAATGCAATGAAGGGTTATAATGGCTTCACTTGCAAATATATTTATCCCTTATCAATTAACAACTGGCAGTCTCGTCAGGAACGCACGCCTATGGACCGCTGCGGACCGGGTTGGGTCGAAAGCCTTTCAAAGCGATGAACGGCCGGTGCAAACCCTGCTTCCTAGAAGTCCATTGACAGAACACGACATTGCAATCACACTTCCTACTGTCCACTTGACTGCCTCGAGTCGTCGAACGGAACGTCGTACGGCCCCTGAGAGGTCCAAAAGGAAAGCTGGAAAGCCATTTTTATCGGAATTTACCGTTACCATCAAACTTGTTCCTTATACAAGTTAACGGAGCTGCGTGCGAAGCGGCCCACTTACGTAGTCGCCCTGACGAAACAAGAAACCGGGACGGCTGCTGAGTAACATCTGATCAAACCCTCAGAGGTGAGCTTGGTTCGTGCACATCTGATCACGCTGTCTGCTGGGTCGCAGGCATAGATGGCCGTCGGCGGAAGGGATTTGTTTTGGGTGCTGCAGCATGGACCCCCACGTTTCGTCTTGTTGCATTTGAGAGCCTTTTATAGTAGCAGGTTTTTTATATCGAAAATTAGTGCCCATTCGTAATTGTAGTCGATATGGCCAAAGTGTTCCGTTGCGACCGAGAGTTACCTGGTCGTCTGTTGCCTGATTCGCGCTCTGCTGCAGCCGAGC
Source organism: Eudorina sp. 2006-703-Eu-15 (assembly GCA_003117195.1). Lineage (NCBI taxonomy): Eukaryota > Viridiplantae > Chlorophyta > Chlorophyceae > Chlamydomonadales > Volvocaceae > Eudorina > Eudorina sp. 2006-703-Eu-15. The sequence goes on from BDSI01000009.1 coordinate 1,069,551, forward strand.
CTTTGTTCAATCGTCCTCCTTGAGGGCGCACCAGATCGCTTCAGCGACCAGCATATGGCCACGAACCTCTGCGCAGAGTGCGGAACGCGTCTGCCACGTCCAGAGTACAAGAAGCACATGGAGCAGGTCCACGGAGTCTCCGTTATGAACGACAGTGACGATGAGCACGCCCAGCCGGTGGCCCAAGCTGGCGAGGAGGGCGCCGGTGCCGACGACGCCCCACGCCCGCAGCGCAAGCCGCGCGGCGGCGGCCGCGGCCCTAGGCCCGCAGCCGGTGAGGCCTCTGCCGAGCCAGCGGCCGACGACGGGTCCGCCCCTGTAGATGGTGCCGGACCGGGCCCACGCCGCCGGCGCAACCGGAGGGCGCAGCCAGAGGACGGCAAGCCCGAGGGCGACCACAAGTGCAGCGAGTGCGAGCGGGCCTTCGCGAGCCTGCAGGGTCTGTTCCGTCATATGACTGCCAAGCACCCAGATTCGCAGGCTACCACGGATCTGGCAGCGTCGGTGGCCCCGGCCCCGGCCCCGCCTCGGGCGGGTGGCCGCCGCGGCGGCCGCAGGCCCCTCGCAGAGGGTGCCGATGGCGCCGCGGAAAATGGCGACGAGGCGGCGGCGGCTGGGACCGCGCGCGCGCCGCGTCGGCGCCGGCCTCGGAAGCCCCGGGCGCCGCTGGACCCGGAGGCGAAGGAGGACGCCGCCGCCGCCTCGGCCGCAGCGGCCGCCGCGTTGGGAGGCTCGCTGCCCCCCTCTGAGCCCAGGCCGGAGCGGCTGGTGACGCTGCTCCGCTGCAAGTTGTGTGAGATTGGCTTCAAGTAAGTCACGGCTTTCCTGACGAAAGCTGGAACGCTTGCACGCGTGTAGATCATACAGCCTATCTATCTACCTACCTAGGAGCTTGACTGTGTGCGTGGGAAGGAGTTGATTTGGGTTATTCAGTTGGTGAATGCTGCTGCTGTCGGCAAGTCAGTTTCTGGCATGAGGGATCTGAACTGCTTGATACAATGCGCCACAACGGACGGGGCCTGTGCCTCGTCCATGCGTTTGTGCTGCTGGGTTGCGTCCACAAACGCATACTAAGGGTGAAACCCTGATAACTAACTCTTATGTAAGAGTTGCCGGCGCTGCGCTCGGACTGGACTCAGGGGTGCATCTATCCAACGGCATACGACTGTGCGTCACCAGCACGCAGAGTGGTGAAATCTGCTGGACTAACTGGATTCGGCGTCCTGGTTGCCTTGCACCTGCGTGGCTGTTTTGCAGAAGCAAGAACCGCGCTCGCAGCCACGTGTCGGAGGCGCACCCCGACTCCCTGCCAGCCAAACCCGCCGACTCGACGGAGGCCCAGGCGGCTGACGGCGAGGCCGCGGAGGATGTGGCCAAGGACGCACCGCACCCCGCCGATGAGCTGTTGGAGACGGTCGAGGTGGGGACCGGGAAGGCAGGCAGGGGCGGATGTGCAAATAAGCGAGAAGATGGAGACGGCACCACAGGAGAGGAGGATTCAAGACGCATGTCCACAACCGCTGGTTGTACCTTCCTTGAGTGCAGGGTTGTGCCGCTCTTGAGTGCAATTCGTGATGCGCGACGACGGGCCCGTCGCTCTCAGCTGGGGCCATTGGCTAAGCCACCACGCGCGCCACCATTGCCTGAGGTGCCGTTATTCTCTTTGGCGTCAAGAAGGGGTGATCCATGCATGGTGCATGACTGCATGTCCCCTCCCGTTTGCCCCTCCCCCGGGTTTATTTCTGTTTTTTTCAATTTAACCCCCGTTTGCCACTAATTTCGACGCACACTGGTCGCTGCGCAGGTGCCTGCTCGCCGCGCGCCACGCTCCCAGGCCCGCCGCTCCCGCAAGCCCGCCGCCGGCGGTCCCGATAGCAACGGCAACGGCGAGGCCGACCCCGCGGACGACGGCGCCGCCCCCAAGCCGCCGCCGGTCCGACGCGGCGGTCGGCCGCCCAAGGCCAGCGGCCAGGCGGCGCCGGTCGGGGCCGCCACGGACGAGCTGGCGGCGCTTGGCATCGTGTCGTAGTCCCCTGGCGCAACAGCTTTCTCGGCTCATTCGGCGGTACCTACATCTACCGTATCCGCCCTCGTCGCCTTGGCCCCCACCGGAACTAGGCGGCTGCACCATCGCCGCGATGGCTGGCTGAGCGCCGCGTGAGGCGCGTCACAGCACAAGTTGTTTTTCGACTGACGGTTTTTGGCGTGGCGCCCTGAGGAAGTGTGGCGCAGCGGCGGCCGCCGCCGCGGCTGCTCCCGCCATGGCTGTCGCTGCGCGACTGGAGCAGCGGGGGCGGCGGCAGCGGCGGTTGCCGCGGCGTCTCCCATCGCCGCTAGCGGCTCGTCACCATGCCATGTACCGTCATCGTTCGCCCCTACCGGGCGGTTCTACCGTTTCGTGCCGCAGTCATTGTCTGCAGGGACTGCCACGGCGTCACCGCCTGCCATGCTGGCAGGACGTGCGCATCCAGATCTGTGCAGTGCGGTGCGGTTGCGGCAGAGAGTTGTTACGGGTGTGTTGCACAGCAGCGGACGTGGCTGACACTTGTTGAAGCTTGAAGGGCGGTCCTCACATTTGCAAAAGGTTGCTACCGTCGCCGCGCCTCGATTGCATCCCTCCGCGGCGCCCCAACGCTCATGCGTGCATGGGGCGAGTCCCACCAGCGGGGCTGTCGCAGCAGATATGGATGTGGGTTCGGCTGCCACCTTCCGAGCCGAGCCGGGCGGCGGGCCGGGCTGCGCAGATTGTCTCGAGCGCACTGGCAGCGGTTGGTCCCCTGCACAGGCGGCAAGGCGGAGCTCTGCTCCAATCTCCGATCTGTGTGGACGGCATGCTCGGTCTGGTCTGGTCCGTGCGCCGCATCCCTTCGCCTCGCGGTCCTTTGTTCGACCGCATGTGCACTCGCCGTAACCGTTGCTGAGGGCCGACACGTCCGCCCTACGTCCGCCCTAGAGTCCATGATGGAGCGGGTGGGGTGGGATGGAGAAGAGCGATGGTGGTGCGTCACCGTGCGTCGATTTGAGGCAGAGGCCCGGACGGATGTAGTCGGGGCGAGGAGTTGGCGGCGGAGGGATGCGGGCGTCGTTTCAAGACGACCTCCGGACAGGTCGCCCGGGACACAATGTGTAATCGCACGCCGGCTTGGGATGTCGCGACGCGGGACAAGAAAGTTGGGTAGGGCTCGGTACCGGGACCACATGCTTGGTAAGCGAGCTACTGATCAGGAATGACACACACACTCTTTAAAAGGCGATGTGTCGCAAAGGTGAATGAATAACACTGCAAAAGAGCATTTTGGGATGAACAGGGGATATGGTGTCGAGGGAGGTTAGGGTTAGGAGGTGTCAGGAAGCATAATCATTACCCTTGGGAGTCCAAGAACACTACACGGTACACACACTTGAATAAAGCCGTCCAGCGGAAATACAAGCTTCGCGCCCATCACGTCAGCAGTCGTATCGTACAATAGCAACCAGACACCGCGCTCTCGCCCAGACAACATCATGGCGGGAGTTTATGCCTCTCCGCGTGCTGTTCATCAAAATGCTGTTCGGCTGCGTTGTTCGTTGTAACGCAGTCGCAGTCTTTGAAGACGCAGGACAAGTTCGGGACTACTATCGTGTACCGGGGTGTATGTACACGTGCCTCCCACCAGGAGCAGCACAGGACGCACGGGAGCACCAACCGGCCGACCTGCTAAGCTAATCCGGCTACCACGACCCAGCGCGTACGGTATCCGCCCGTGCAGGATATGGAAATCAGCGCACAGCATCTTACGGTGGTCCCACTAAACTCAGAAAATCTCAGATCCGAGATCCGATTCGCTGCTACAGCCATATACATGATTAACTACATCGCCACTGCCGCTACCTGCACTCCCGACAGCCGGCGCAGCGGGTTGCCCTGCTTGGCACAGCTGTTACAAGATACCGTATAAAGGTCCATTAACGTCATTTCGTGCCCGGCTTGCTCTAGAACTTCGCACACAGCAGGGCGCTGCGGGGCGGACATGCTTATTGCAGGTATTGTAATCAAACCGGATCACGTGGCGAATCAGCCTCGGATCACAACAGTTGGGCTCCGAGGCGCATCATTCATAAATAGAAAAGCGGCACGAGCCGAGCGATGGGTGGGTTCAGCCGGGTTTCACGAGGGGACACGGTAAAAGCAAAAACAAGCACCTGGCCCGCGCTGAGGAGATGCAGGCGCGGATGTCGTCGTTCGAGTTCCACCACCATGCACACACGTCATCACCTCCATACATCCGACGTGAAGTCCACACAAACTCCCTACTGCCGAAACCGTAGCTAGGCCTGCGTCCCATACCTTGGTAACCTAATGAACGCACAACTACGAAGCGTGAGGACCCCAGCCACCAGGCCTCAGACAGCCCCTTGTCTGCGGGCTCCCGCAGAATAAAAAAATAAAGAAACATGCTAAAGAGGGCTGGTACTGGTGCGCGTGATAGGCGCGGTGGTCTCGCCCTTGGCCACCGGCCCGAGGAACCCAAACACCAACCAGAGCGCCCCGATATATACATCTGCATGCCCAGGAGTTGTGATGCCGACAGCAAGTCATGCAGCCAATCGTGGTCGCTGCGGCCCCCCGCCACCACCCCCCCTTGGTCGCCGGGTCACACCTCCTTCCGTGTCATGGCTGCGACGGGCTCCATTCCAAAGCCCCCCATCCTCCGCACGTCTTGCTGTCGTGACCCTGCTATCGCAAGCGCTTCCGAGATCGCGCGCCGCCACGCTGCCGCTCCCGCCACGCTGCCGCTCCCGCCTAACCGCCGCCAGTCTCTCCCAAGTTGTGCGAGACCGCGCTCCCATCGCTCTGGACCATTCCTCTCCTCGCGTGTGTGCGGTGTGCGGTGCATCACAGCCGGCTCGAACCTGGCGACAGCCGCCCCATCGTGGCGCGATGGGTGGCCAGCCGCCGCGCACATGTATGTACGGTAATCGGATGCGCATCGCAAACACAAAGACGACGCGGGCTCCTCGCTGACCACACGAACGAACGCGCACAGCTCTGCCATGCGGCTTCAAGTAACCGCCACCGTTACCGTTTACCATTCTAGTAGGCTTGTAGTCTACTGAAACGCATTCGCTCCTCGACACTCCCACGCAAGCATCGTGCTCCCGCGGCGCTGAGCCACACCACACACCACACCACGCCACGTGGTTCGCAAGGAGCTCCCCATCCCAGCACCTACCGCGCTCACGCCTGAGCCGTGGGGGCCCGATCTGGCACCCACGCCGGCGCTCATGGAGCCGTCAGGAACACGCTCAGCAGTACTGCGGCCAACGCCGCCCACACGGTCATCCGCACCCCCGCGGCCGAGCCGCCGTCAGGGGTGCCGTTCGTGGTGGTGGTGTTGATGTAGCCGTTGCCGGGATCGGTGGTCGACAGGAAGACCGAGGTGGTGGTGGAGGTCGGGTCGTACCACACGCTGCTGGCGTTACGAGTCTTGGGATTGGGAAGCACGGTGTTGACCGACAGGACGTTGGTGCGGGCGGGGCCGCCAGGTGGCTGGGGAACCGAAACGTTGACCGGCATCTTGATGGTGCCGTTGACCAAGTCGAGCGCATAGTCCAGGAAGCTGAGCGAGGCGTTGTAGTCGCTGCTGAGTGACAGCGTGAGCGACGTGGGCTGGCCGGCGCCTGGGCGAGGGCGCGGAGCGGGAGGTGCATGGTAGCATGGAACCGTCAGGAAGGTTATGTTGTGAGGTTTGCAGTTGAGGGTGTCGGGTTGGGGGGTGCGCGCCACAGGGTCGTAGCGCCGCGACTCTCAAAAGGCCACTCGCGGGTTCAACACGGACACGGCACGGCGCGGCCACAGGTGCAGAGAGGCCAGGGAGGGAGGGAGGGAGGGAGGGAGGCCCTTCAATGAGACACAAAGGGTGGTCCTTTGCGGTCCCGCCGGACCCCTTTCCTGGACGTTCCTGATTCAGTCCCCCGCTCACCTCCCGGGGTGACCCTGTAGCTGCCGTTGTTGCTCAGAATGAGATCCAGCGACACCATCAGCGAGTTGCTGTCGTTGCAGAAGGGCCTGCGGGTGGAGTGACCACGCAGTTAGTCGGTGTCAGCAGCGGGTGGCTCGGAGCAGGTGCAGGTGCGTTGTCAAATTTGTTGTGTTCTGTCATCAGGCCGGTGTGGTCTCCACGTGATGACGTCGGACCCACACCCCAACCGTGCAGGAAGGGCCGTGGGCCGCGCGGCGCGCAGGAAACCTGGCATATCGACAAACGCCGTACAACCAGCGCAGCTCAAAGCTGGTTAGTGCGTGGTCGGGCGCCCGCCGTAACTGCCATCATCACAGTGCCACCACCACCACCACTGCCGCCAAGACAGGTAGAATTACCATCACCAGGCTTACCAGTTGGAGTACGAGATGGTCCACTTCAGGCCGTTGCGCGGGACCGTTACATTGGTATCACCGTACGGCAGCGTCACCGCGTCATCTAGTCCAAACAGCAGCTCCACCGTCACACGTGGCTGCAGACCGGGCGCTGGCGCCGGAGGCCGGGGCGGCATCGGCGGTGGCGAGGGCGGCCGGCTGCTGCTGCCATCCTCGCCGTCGCCGCCGTCACGCACGGGCGGGAAGCACTCGTTGCGGAACTCCTGGCGCAGCAGAGGACTCAGCGTCACGCGGACGTAGCTGGCGTTGGCGGTGCCGATCGTGCGGTTGCCGGAGGTGAAGTTGACGGCGTCGCTGGCGTCCGCGAGGGACGCGACCTGATGGTACGGCAGCAGCCTGCCGTACGCATCCAGCTCGGCGATACGTGCGAAGCGCAGCTGCAGGAAGACGCTGGTGTCCGAGTAGTTGGGGTAGATGCGCACGTTGGCGGATTTGCCCATGAAGGCCACCTGGGTCGCGGGCAACCGGGAAATGTTGGGAGGGGGGCGCCAACAGCGATTTGTGAGGAGAGACGTTGACGTTGGTTTGCGCCCAGCACGGAAGTGCAGCGCTCCGGAGAGAGGTTTGCGCCGGAGGCAGCCGCGGGACAGAGACGCGCGCAGCCTGAAACTGTGTCGTACCTTGCGTGGACTCTTCCGGTCGTCAAACTCCGTCTCGTTGCGGTCGTTGGGCATGCCCCAGTTGCGCTGACGTGCATCATCGCCGCGCGGGCCTGACGGGCCGCCGGTCTGGTTGCGGGCACCGCCCTGGGAACCGCCATCGTCTGGTTTGCCCTGGCCGTTGCCCCCGGGTCCTCCAGCGGGCGCGTTAGTGCGGACAGTGCCGTTGTTAGGGCCTTCGGGGCCCTCACCGCGACCGTTGCCGGGGCCGCCTGGACCACCACCGGTCGTGTTATTTGGCGCACCACCCTGACCTGAGGTGTTGTCATGGAGCAGAGGATCGCGGCGTGGTCAGGCAAGTTGGTACGGCTTGAGCATGGGGGTGGAGCGAGCAAGGGGAGCGGCAACTACTTCGTAACGCTATCGATCCCCGGGAAACAACGCCCCACAGACATTTTCCTTTACTCTCCGGCTCATGTGAGGCAAGTAACTGCTAGGGTAATCTATGGTGAGGACTGGCCGCTCCCCGTTTTTGGAAAAGGCAAGGTGTGGCAGGACATAGTTTGACCGTGACAAATGCAGTACCGTACACGCGCTAGCGATTCGCTTAGTCCATGTGCACAATATTTGGATGAGAGATCGAAGGGATCGCCGGGGGCAGGACCTGCAAACGGTCCGCCTTCCCCCTCTGTGCGTCCATCGCCAGGACCTCCGGAACGTGGCCCACCTTGACCTGCAAGACCACACCAAAACAATTTAAGACTGCTCAAGTGTGTTGTCGCGTCAGGGCCGCCATGCAGTTGTCGCGAAGCAAGAAAACAAAAAAATCCCAACTGGCCCCTTGACTGGGTAGGTCCCCCGTACCACTTCTCAGGTACAAGCACAATGCATTACTCAACAAAAATATCAACAGTCCTTGGGAATATCTAAATCATGTGGGATGCCATGGTTTACGAGTTTATTCCGCAACTGTCCACTCACCTGCTGCTCCGCTCAATACCAGGACGACTGCCAACAGAATTACGGAATAATAAATGTTCCTCATGATTTTTTAACAGAACAGAAAGGCAAAAATTTACAAGAACGCTTCAATGGCTACTGTACTATCTGTGTCCTATATCTCTTGCAAACTGGAAGGTCAATGCATAAGTTAAACTATGTACCAGCAGTGCATATGAGAGGTAAATGAAGCGTTTGTAGAGCAGTACAGAACGCGACAGAACATGTACGAGTCAGACGCAGTCAGACAGTACGAAACTCTGTGCGTCTCTACGATGCGTGCGTCCCCATCATGTGGAACTTAAAGCCCAATATGCTTTATCTCAATATCTTTAGATGGGCCGTTGCCGCATCTTGGAGATCGCACTGTCTTCAAACCGGTTGGAAGCCCGGAGGTAGGTACCTCAACAAGAATATGCATGATGACCGATAATAACAATGTCCTATCACGCCAACACGACGTTTGGGCCGTCAAACTATGTCGAACAACCCATAACGACCCATGGCCCAAGGGTAGAACACCCGCGCTAGCCCTAACAAAAAACATTTCTGGCGTCCGAATAGCAAGGTGGAGCTGCGCCTGCTGTGACGACCCCACGTATGTGCCAAAACGGCCAAAACGGCCAAAACTGCACGACCTAGACAAACCGGTCCTATTCAAACAGGTTTAATAATTTCAAGCCCCACCCTCCCAAGCTCGCAAACGCGGCGTAGGCAGGGCAACCGAGTACATCAAGTCCCTCATACAGTCTCAGTTTGACACCGAAGACTGGCAACAATGCGTGCCCAATGCGCATGGCTGTACGACGTGTATGTGCCACACCCACATCGCAAATGGTAAGACTCGCGTTGCATAGTTACGTCTTACAGTCATGCAGCACTTAAGACGTAAGTGGAAGCGTTTGCTACTGCGCCGGGACGCGCCAATAATGAGGAGCGAAGGCAGTTCGGCGTACACCACCTCGACCTGCTGCCAAAGCCAAAACTCGGCCCCGCAACATTCACATTTCCGTTGCTTCTTTCATGGGCCCCATCCGCGCCGTCCATCGCCCAGCAGCTCCTGCTTCAGGAGGTGCACGTCGTGCGCCCGCCGCATGACCGCTCCCGGGCGCACATCGGGGTGCCACCGGGGGGCATCCGACAGCGCCACCAGCGGGTAGGTCGCCGCGCCGTCGAGCCCAGCCCTGGAGGGGTTGGAACGTTGGATGGATCAAGGGCGGCAGTAGTGGTTGCACCAAGGACGGTCGGATGGCGGCACGTGACCAGGTAGCTGCTGTAGCTGCTAAGGGTGAACGTCAAACAATACTAGGGGGCGGAGCGGGGCGGGGCCGACGCCCCGTGGTGGCGCATTCTGCTTGAGTTCCTGCGCAGAGCTATACCCGGCTTCGGGCCAGTCATGGCCTTACCGGCGGCGCAGGAGGAACCCTGGATGACTTGCCCCGGGTTGCCGAAGGGGGTGTTTCGGGTAGCAAGGGCGCTGAGTGTCCTCCCGCTGGTGACAGATGTCGGTGCGGAACTCCTGACCCTGGGGGTTGGTGCTGGAATGCACCGCTGTGGGGCAATCCACTGCTGCCACAAGGGCTGCAAGAAGCCGAGCGGCCCGGGCTGGAAGGTAGGCACGTTGCTCTTGCCAGGTGCCTGTCGTTGAGGACCGTTGGCCACGCGGTCCGAGCTATATCCCGGCTTCGAGCACCACTGACGGGTGAGAGAGAAGTGCGGACGCGACCCCCACGACTGCCCGCACCCGGGGCCACGCCCGCCGCGTGCCATGCCCTGTGCACCTGTGGAGGTAGCGGTGGCGGTGGTATGCAGCCCTCAGACGAAGCCCCGCAGTAACCCACGAGGGCGGTGCACGACCTCCAAGCCCACACACGGGGCTGGCAGCTCACATTCCGCATCCATGCGCTTGGTTGGCAATCCTCACTGATTGTGCTGCTCCACTCCGCCCTCGCTCCCTCCCCTTATGGGAGTATTAGAGAAGCACCATTTCGTCCACGCGTACCGTATGCGACACGTATGGTCCATACGCACTGGACCCACCTCTGCTTCGTACCGGCCCCCCACGAACTTGACCAGCACGTGGCGTTCCGCGGCGCCCTCGACGCCTCGCCGCCGGGCCGTGTAAATCAGGAGCGGCGCCGGCCCAACGTAGGTGATCTCCGACAGGCCAAGCTGCTCGTCCAGGAGGCTGTACGGGAGCGTGCATGGCCGCAACACCGGCTGCCCGCCGACCTCCTGCACCACTGTATGAGCCGCGTTGCGCAGGCGGGCCATGCGCTCCAGGGACGCCGCCTCGAGGGTACCCACCTACCGCCGTGGGCCCTACCGCCGCACATGCCTCAAACCCTGCCCAGAAGGGGTGCCCGAGCCATACCCGCACCCTTTGCCGCCACGTAGCTCCGCGCCTCGCAAAACGGACAACGGCATCGCGTCCAGCGTGTCAAACCCCATTTGAAGCCGTGCTCGTCTCGAAACGGCCGTCCGGACTCCTACCGCTGCACCACACGTGCCCCTCGAACAAACTGCCTACTCGCATCATCCCGTTGCCATGGAAGCCCCTGGAAGTCTCGCCGCTTGCTCCCCGCCGCTGCAATGGACAATGGAAGCCTCTCCGGTTGCTCCCCACTCCAAGCACCTTGCGTCAGGGTCGGGACTCACGTTCCCGGCAGCGTCCCGCCGCTGCTGACCATCGCAGTCGTCGCAGCTTCCGTGCTGCTTAGGGCTGCATCTCCATTCTCACTTTCGCAGACTTAAAAGCGAATGCAGCCTTACCGCATTTGCCGTTGGCGTCTTCGGCCACCCCGTCGAACAGGGTTTCCAACCGACCCCCAGTGTCACGCGGGCGCTCGTTACCATACACCAAAGAAGGCAGTCGGTCCTCGTCGTGCACGTCCGTTGATTACTGCCCTGTATTACATCATTGCAATTTGTGACAATTTGTGACAAACGCACGGACATTCCGGTATCACGTCACTTAGCGGTGTCGGTTACCTTCCGTCGGGATAGCAGGCTCTGGTCCGCTTGGGAGCCCTTTCCGCCTGGCCGGTTAAAATGTCCTTTGATTCCATTTCTTAACTTTCGCAAATATAAAACAAGCTTCGTTGAATGCTATGGCCGCCAAGTTCAAGGGAAGCCCGACTCAAGAATGCCGTCGACTCAACCATTCTTGCTTTCCTTATATATTTCAATGAAAAGGCTCAATTCGGCTTCCAGTAGCAAGATGGGCAGTTGTCCGTACACGAGGGACTCACGTTGAAGTGACCCCCAGCGGTCCGTACGCTCCTGGCAGCTTGTTTGGCCAAGAGAACTTTGGTTCCGGTTTATTGGAACAACTGTACCGACGCGGCATTTAGCAACGGGTCTTCCTCAGGGAAGCCTTCCGCCCCGTGCTGCGCGTATTTCGGAATCAAAGTCACTGCACTACGATTACGGGTTATGATGAGGGCATCCCGCTTGTAGTCTTGTTGAGCTTGCCGAAGTTTCAGCCAATCGGCACTCAAAATGACAGGACTTGAATGATTGCCCATGCGTACTCGAAGGCGGACTTCACCATGCATCTCACCGGACGCCATCCGGAGGGAACCTTCAATGACTTGCGTTTGAGTGCCAACTGTCTGACGGTTTGTTCATCAATTAAACCGTGTGCTGCCCCTAAGCACGAAGCACCGCTGTCGACGAGGATACAGACTGGAAGGTCCATTGCGTACCCGTCGAACATCGTGCAACTGTTCCCTGTTCCCCCATCGTGGAAGGGGGTGAGGGCGGCCTGAAGAGTGCGGAATCGGGGCAGCCGAGTGGACTCAGGGCCTCAAGAGAGCAATACGGCGAGGGTGGGGCGGTGCCATCGTGAGGGCCACGGTGTTGATCAACACCATCACCAGACTGCCGACGGACCTTTCCATGCGTGGTCACCACAGGCGACCTGCCAACATTAAACTGGACAGGTCGCAATCAGCTCCTGCTCGCTCCCCGGTGAACTGCTGGATTGGACCTCCCCCCCTAACGCACATACCCGAGCGGGTGATCACGCAGCGCAGCACGGGCCTGCATGGTTGAGTGGCCTGTGTGGCGGTGCGGATTGGCGGCGCTGCACCGAGGGGGAGGGGTAATGGTGAGGAAGGGGCGTCTTCGATCCTGCGAGTGGGAGCCGTAACGAGTTCTCGATGAAAGCTGGACCCGGGGATGCGAAGGTGACCGGCTTCATATTTGCACACCCGCCAAAAACTACGAGCCTCCCCTCTGGCATCTCCACCCTCCTGCCTGGCCCATCCATTATCCCCCTGGGCATTCTACCCTGCCCCCAGGCCATTCCCCGCGACGTGTTGCACGGGTAGCCTTTGTCTAGCACCTCCAACACCCAGTCAACGCCCACACCTGGCAGCCGTAAGAGAGAACAGATCGTCCTTGTACATCGATGCATTTCATGCCAACGTGGGGAAGTAGCAGCCCTTGCTTACGCACTTTATTCGCCCGTTATGTTGAACGCATGCACTGTACGGCGCACGACGCATAGACATTTGACTTCTCTGCCTCTTGATGCGTTGATCTCGTGAATCACAGCGATACTCCTGCACGTAATGTATTATCTAGAGGCAAGCGACCTTTTTGGGCGGGGCCCCAGCGCGAAGCGCGTTCGGGGGGCCCCGCCCCCTAGGATTGCCCATGTCCGTGTGTGTGTGTGTGTGTGTGTGTGTGTGTGTGTGTGTGTGTGTGTGTGTGTGTGTGTGTGTGTGTGTGTGTGTGTGTGTGTGTGTGTGTGTGTGTGTGTGTGTGTGTGTGTGTGTGTGTGTGTGTGTGTGTGTGTGTGTGTGTGTGTGTGTGTGTGTGTGTGTGTGTGTGTGTGTGTGTGTGTGTGTGTGTGTGTGTGTGTGTGTGTGTGTGTGTCCGGTAACGGCAAAACGTTCATTATCCGCTAAACTAATTCGCTATGTTTGTCATATTAATTGTCCTCTATTGCAAGGTAACTTTGGTTTGGCTGAAAAAATTCTTTGCGCACAAACGGTCAAAGTAAAGCTCCGCGGTCCCCATGGACCCGAGTCAACATCCAACCAACGCCTCTCGCGCTCATATTTGTTGCAACGGGTGCCGCGTGATGAATACTTGAATTAGGAATGGGCGGCGCGTGCTAAATTGAACTTCTATAGTGTTCTGATGTTTGAACATCAAGATACCACCAACATCAAGATTTGCCTTTCTGTCTTGCCAGATGAATACAAATCAACAATATGTATTGAATCAAAGTTTCAAGATGCAAAGGGATAGCGTACCGAGTGCCAACGAGTTCTCCAGTTCCGATGGCCCAAAGTCCGGGTCTCACCGCGGCTTTTTCGCAGCCTTACATTTGCTATGTAACTATTGATAGCAAACTTTAGAGGTTCACGTCTGCTGCGGGCGTGCAACTGAAGGGTTGCATGCCTGCCGACGTGGCTGCCGACGTGTTTGGGCTTGGTGAATCTATGCACGCCGATCCCCCTTCAACATCAACGACACCCCCAATGGCAACCTTTCACTCTCTCACACTGTTGCGCGGTAATAGAGTTTTCCTTCTCAAGCAAGCGGCCTGTACGGATTATAGGGGGCCCCGCCCTTTTCCGGCTTCGAGGAAGCCGACCCCTACTTGTCTAGGGAGGTGCTGTTATCGGCGCAATTTCCAGATCATCATCACGTTACAGTTGGCCGTTGGAGTACGCGGTTGGTAAAGTGAACGTTACTCGAAATGCCCTTGCCTGCCGTAGTCGGCACTCCGCTGCGCCCTCCGCCGTCCACCCGCCACCACCAATATCACCTCCACCCGCCACCACCGCCACCTGCACCCGCCACCACCACCAGCGGCGCGCTTCATTCCTACCCTTGGGTGCTCGCTCAGTCCGCACGCCGCCTCATCCACGTTTCCGTGGGCCCATCCAGCGCAACTGTCGCACCCCTATCTGCTGCGGTCCTGGCCCCGGGTGGCCGAACCCACCCTGGGCCGTTGGGCGGGAAGCGGGCCGCACGAACCCTGGCCCTGCAACCCGTCTTTCCCGGCCCTGCAGCCCCTCGTCCCGGCGGGTGATGGGGACAGGCGACAGATGAATCAAGTCTCAACAGCGCTATGAATGCCGGGCACCGGGCCAAACGTGCATCGGGCGGGGGTTGCACCTGTCGCCCGCCTGCCGCTGTCCCATGACCCTGCGACTCGGCGGACCCTTCCATAGGGGACGTCAAGCCTGCCCCGCCGGGGCGCCCCGCTTCTGCGCCTCCTCATCCCACCTGCGCCCAGCGGGAGGGGGCCGGCCGGGCACAGCGGAGATGAGGCACCCATCAAGCACACACGCAAAGGTATCGGCGGGGGATGCCCTTCCGGGGGGTAAGAGGGAACACTGCCGGAGCTGAGGCCCCCGGGCACCTGCTTGGAAAACACACAAGCCTGCAGCTACAAGAGATGTCACCCCACCAGTGCCATGCCCACCTGACCAGTGCCGTACCCACCTGACCAGTGCCGTACCCACCTGACCGGTGCCCCCCCCCCGCCCCGCCCCACGCCGGACCCACCTGACCAGTGCCGCCAGCAGCATCTCCCTGGGCGGCATGAGCAGCTGGCGGATGAAGCGGCCCTCCACCCTCCGCGCCCGGTCGCTGAGGGCCTCCACCTCGGACCGCTTGGACTCGACCAGCTTGGCCAGGCGGGCGGCCTGGGGCCCCACGGAGGCGGCATTGGGAGGAGGGTTTGCCGAGGCGGAGGTGGGGTGGGGCGCAACCGGGCTGCAGCGCCAGGGGGCGCCTTGCCGAAGGCCCCAAGCGGGTGAGGGGTGCAGCCGAGGCTCTCACTCTCATGACCCGGATGCGGCTGTCGGCGGCCACTTCCACACCCGGTGGTTCGAATACCCGGCAGCCCCCGCCCCGCACAGCCCCCGCCCCGCACAGCCCCCGCCCCACATCCAGGCACGCAGCGCCGGGTCTGTGCCGCCGCTGCTGACCTTATCTCTGCGGCTGGCCGTGTTGGTCGGTAGGCTGCGCCAGAAGTGGCGGCACGCCTCGTTGGCCGCCAGGACGGTGCGGCGCAGGAAGGCCAGGGTCTCGGGGGGGAGGGAGGACGCGCGGTCGCGGGCGGGGCCGGAGGCGCCCCCGGTCAGGCAGGGGGGCGCGGCTCCGCCGGGGCCTGAGGGACGACGTGCCAGAGCAAAGGGCAACGGGGTGTATGGAGGCATTGGTGGACATTTTCATGTTGTGCTGCTGCCAGAGGGGCGAGGCGGGCGGAAACAGGGGATGAGCGTATTGCGGGGGCAGGCAGAGCTAACCAACGCAGTGTTGCCAAGCGGTGCGGGTCCCGCTGTCGACCCAAGGTTGCCGCTGTCGACCCAAGGTTGCCGCTGTCGACCCAAGGTTGCCAAGCACCGCGCTAGCGTGCTGTTAGAACCCAAGTTGTGATGATGACCTCCCACCGCATTCACAGGCGCCGGCGCGCCATGCGCCCCACGCACCCACCCACCCACCCACGCACCCCCCTTGCGCAGGCCGCCCCAAGGAGTCACCGTAAGCGTGATGTTCCCCCTCCCTCCTTTCCCCGCTGCAAATCCACCTTCCGCCATGGCCGTCTTGAAACGATATCCCCGTCCGCTCGCTCTGCAGCAATATAGGGGGCGCAGCGGGGGTCCTGTAGGCAGCAAGCCGGGCAGTCAGAAGCAGGAGCAGTGCTGCCCGGGAGCAGTAAGGTGTGCACCTGCGCAAGGTGCTGCGCGCAGCGCTGGCCAGGAGAAAGGCTGGTGGTGGTGGTGGTGGTGGCGCGGCCAGACCCCGCAGCTATTTCACGCGCAGTAAAACAGGTGGCGCGGTGACCGCCCATCCTCACCTGCACTGACCCCCCGCGACGAGGACTGCGCGGGGCGCTACTGCTACTGCTTCTGTCGTACACACAGAAACTGCATCTAACGATGACGCCGATGTCCCCAGGGGCACTGCTCTCCTCATCACTGCTGCGCCCGATGCAGCGGGCCCCGTGTCAGGAACGTGTCGGATGTGGAGACCCACACGGCGTCTTTGTCCTTGCCATGTCTCACCACCCTGCCGTACCCACGCAGTACAGTACCATTCGGCCTTGGTCTGTGTCGTAAAACGGCCAAGGATCTTTCCCGCTTCCCCCGCCTGGCCCTCGACTGCCTGCCTGGCAGCGACCACCACGGCTTGATCTGCTGCATTGTGCACAGGTGGGTGACGGAGCACGGAGGTGAGGGAGAGGCCCCAACTAGTGGGGCGGGTCGCAGGTTGGATAGGTGGATGGAGCTATTCCGTCGACCCGGGTCATCAAGGTATTGTACGACAGCTTGGTCCCCGTGTGTAGGTGTCGGGGCAGTAGTAAACGCACAGAAGCGATTCCTGCCGGTGTTCAACGTGACCTTCGTGGTTCATACTTGTTGGAAACTGTGCAACTACCACAATATCGGCGAGACCCCTGAGTACGGTGTAACGTCAACGCCACCGCGGACGACGTGTTTCACGCGGACATTTTGCTCAACCGTGGCGCTGCTCCGCACGGATCTTGCGTAACCAGAAATGTTTCCGGTGGCCCAGAAAGGCCAGCAAGGCAATGCCGGTGCCTTCTGGCTTAGATGCACGGACCCCGGATGGCGCAGCTGAATGAAGGGTGGGGTTGGGAGGAATCACCCTGTTTTGTACTGTGCTGCACGGCACGGCACCGCTCTGGAGAAGAGTGGAGTGGAGTGGATCAGCCCTGCGTCCGGCCGCCTCGGGGACGCGCTGAGCAGGGCTCCTGAACGCACCCAACCGACCGACAGACCGCACCCAACCAAGAGCCAGGACCATCCACAAGGGATAATAGCAAGGGAGAATCGCGGCGACCTCTCGCCCCGGGGGTGCCAGGGCGCCGACCGGTCACAGCTGCACCCGGGCGGCGCCGAGACGAGGACGTGGCCGCTTGGGCCCTCCTCACGCCAGCACCCTCGCTCACTGGTAACGCGCCGCGCGCATCGCCCCACCCACACTTTCCAGAGCGCGAACGATCACGCAACGATCACGTTGGCATCACGTTAAAAGGCTCCGCAGAGACATACAGGGACGGGCTGCAACAACCTCGCAACACCACACACGACACGAATGGCAGACCAACAGTCCCCCACATGTTCATCGTTCAGCTCAGCTCCATCAACAGCCGCACGCACCCACAACCCGCTGCGCTCTACGGAGGCCCCAAGGAGCGTGCCACAGGAGGGGGGAGGGCGCCGCCCTGCACCCGGATCCGAACTCACTCATGGATGGACCAAACAGCACTCCGGTTGTGGTACGGCCGGGAGTGGTGTTCAAGGTGGTAGGGGCGATGGGGGCCACAGGAGCGGCAGGTTCTCACCTGCTCTCACTATCACCACCTATCACCACCCACCTATCAACACATACACCCATGCCCGTGTCCGAAAGCACGAAGGCAGCACCATAAAGAAGCTCACGCGGGGTCCCCTGTGATAATAAAGAAGCTCACTAGGAAACATACGTTCAGCCATGCAAGCAACCCTCAGGAACTGAACGATTGCCTCCTTGTCAGCGGCTATCGGAAAAACGTCGCGGTGCTCCTCCGGCATGAGGGCCAGGAACGCCAACAGCTGCATCCCGCGCACGCCGCAGGAAGCAGCTGCAGGTTTGAACACATCAGCCACCTCGTTAAGGCTGACCATACTCCCCGCGGCCTTGTGGTCCGTTTTGTAGCATTTAACGCTTATGCGGTTTTATGTTTACATTTCTGGCGGGTCTCATTCACCTGGTGACAGGGTTTTTTAAAGCCAAATAGTTACATTGTGTCTATCGGTACAGTACTCGAGTACTCCTGCAGAACGGCTTTACTAAGGCCCCCCTGAGTGCGAGTAAGCAAGAAAATATTGTGCCTGTTTGTTTCTGAGCAAACAACTTCTGCAACAAAGATCAATGGACCCTTCAGGTTCCCTGAATCTCAGGCTGATTACAGGGTCTGTTAACGGCTCAGCGCCCTGGTCGAAATCATGCTGGCCGATGAAATGTTTCGGGCGTTGATATGTATCCTCAAGTATGACCCAAAAACAATTATGCATGTTTGCCGCTTACAATGAACCCTTATCACAAGTACATGTCACAAGTACAGCGGATCCAACGAGAACGGTAACCCTACGTGGCACGCCAGCACGACGCCGATTGTGGCAAGCCGACTGATATAATCCGTTACTTCTGATGAAGGAAAAAACGTGCAAGCAACACACAGATTCCTAGCACGCGCCCGCTATAGTGTATTCGCAGCACCAGACCGTCTTGAGAGACGCAATGGCAGCCGTCTTAAGCCAGGGTATGCATGAACGTCTTGGACGCACCAATGTAGGTTTCAACAGCATCAACGTCCGCTGTCCTGGTCGGCTTTTGCGGGGTTGTGCCCCTCAAGCAAGGACTTCTGGCCGCTCACCTTCTAATTCGGCTCAAGGAGTAATAAATGCCTGGAATGTAAGTTGCATGGTTGCTCAAATGAATACTAAAAAATATTCCTTTGGATGCTGACGGTGACGGAGGTCGTTGCGTCGTTCGCAAGTTGCCTACGGTGCTGTCCCGTTTGTGACCCATTTAGGTCACATGCCACTAGCTGATGAAGTTTTATTATTTCAACCATGTTTCCCAAGAGCGCTCGCTGCAGTAGCTGACGAGGCATGTCACGACGCGCTTTTTGTCAGCAGTCTGTGACCCGTATGTGAAACGCCTACGTATATTTCCTTGCACGAAAGACCCCTCTCTTTACTTGTCGAGAAAAAATTCTGCTGGTTCCGCGAGAGCATTTCCACACCAACTGTGCCTCTACTGCGGTTACCCAAGGTGCAAGCGCCGTTGCCTCTCCAGTTCGCATTTCCCTGCCCCATGTATGCCCCTCCCTTCCCCACATCCCTGTTCCTGAGCCCCCGCATTGGCACTCCTCAAGTCACGCCGTGCAGGAAACACCTTGACCGCCCTGACATCCCCTCCTCGCGCCCCCGCGCCTGAAGTCCGCAACCACCCAAACAAACACTTCGCATCATGTTTCATTCACCAATCCAGGAAGGCGGTGTCGGCAGCCTCGGGAGCTATGACGCCGAGCTCGCCGAGCCCCGCGACGCCCCGCTGCACCTCAACGCCCTGACACGCGCGCGCGGCGGCGGCGCCGCACCCACGGCACGTCACCCACATGGCACGGGGAGCGACGGCGGCGGCGGCGGCGGCACCTGGCAAGAGCCGGTGGGCGGAGCCCATCTGTCCGCCGCGGACCGGGCAGTGCTGGCGCTGGCGCGGGCCGCCACCAACCTCTCCGACAAGGCCGCGGTAGGGCGGACAGCAGGACAGGTCACATACGCTGAGGGTGTCCGTTGGCAGTGCTTGAAAACGCAGGAGTGCGCGCAATGTATGCGAGGGATGCACCCCCATGCCCGGTATGCGCAGCAACTGCCCAGTGCCAACCTCGGCATTGGGCTGGTCGGTGCGCCGCGCCGCTGTCCGCCGTCACTCCCGCGTCGCCGCAGTCGGTTTCTATTACAATAGCCCGGCGCTCGTGTTTGAAGGTCAACGCTTTTGGGGTCCACTGTCGCGTTCATTCATTCATGTTTGAAGGTCAACGCTCAACGGCGTATGTGGCTCCGGGACAGAGATTCGTATGCGGTTGTGGTCGTGCTCATGCACCTGTTCTCGCAGTCAGCGCAGTTTGAATACGTCTATCAATTCCTACATCCCCCTCTCCTTTTACGTGCTGTGCGGCGCTTGCTTGCTTGCTTGCGCACATGCTGCGTCGCCACCCCTTGCGCGTTGCGACAGGTGGAGCGCACCGCGGCCGCCCAGGGTCTGGTCCTGGTGACCAGTTCGGAGGTGTGCGAGGCGCCGCTGCTGCCGCCCGTCGGATTCACAATGGAGGACGACGGCGAGGAGGGAGACGGTATGGCACCGTCGCCGCCCGTGCCGCAGCGGTCGCAGCAGGCGGCGGGCCGGTCGGCGCTCAGAGGCGGCGGGGTGAGCAGCGGACAGTACGCCGCGTTACGGGTTTAGTCTTGAGTGGATAGAGGAAACCCGGTCAACGCGGCGGCGGGCGGTGTATAGGCCAGGGGAATCCCATAGCCGAATCGCTTAGCAGGCCTTAGTCCACGACTGGGCTGCGGGCTCGTTGATCGGGAGGGTGCGGAGGGGTGCGGCTCACACCGACTACCGTGTACTGAGGATGATATGTTGTTATTGTTATTGTTGTTGTTGTTGTTGTTGTTGTTGTTGTTGTTGTTGTTGTTGTTGTTGTTGTTGTTGTTGTTGTTGTTGTTGTTGTTGTTGTTGTTGTTGTTGTTGTTGGGTCACGTTCAGGGCACCTGCGGATGACGCAATAGACCCCGCGAGCGTCGACCCAAGGGCGCGTCCGAGACAAGGCTTCCTTGGCCCCTAGGCCCCAACACCGACCAGCCCTGTTGAGTCCGCGCCTCGACGTTGCGGCAGGCCTCCCTCCGGATCCTTCCAGGCACTTCAACGGTTGTTGTGCTCGGCAACCATCTGTTTCTTCTCTCCACCCACATTCGCTCTTCCCCCTTTCCACCCCCCGCGCAATGCCCTTATTACATTGCACTCGGCACCCACACAGAGAAATAGCGTCCCAGCGCATGGCGCACGCACGCTGTTCGGCTCCGACGGTGCCGCCGCCGCTGCCACGGCCGCCTCCCCGCGATCAGGCGGGACACCCCGGGGTGCCCCGCTCCGCGCCGGTGGCGCTTGCGCCGACGCCGCGAGCGCCGACGAGCGGCTCCTGTGGCTGTCACGGATGGTGGCCGAGGGCGCGGAGGTGCAAAGCGATGAGGGCGAGGGGGAGGCCGAGGTGGTGCGCCGGGCCTCAGCCGCCAGCGACGAGGCCGGGCGACATGGCGGGATCCTGGGGGCGGCGGCGGCGGCGCTGACGCGGGTCGCCAGGGCGGCGAGTGCGGCGACGGTGGTTTCGGCGCCGGTGGGCCACGCGGCGGCCGGGGCGGCGCACGCAGCGCAGGCGGCGGTGGCGACCGCAGCCCGGGCGACCTTGCAGGTGCGTACCGGTGCCGTGCGTGAGCTAAGGTGCGGGGACCCCTGACATGCTGCCGCGCGGCCCGCACACGCACACCCCAATCCGACCCCTGGGTTGGGTCGGGTGACCCCCTCCCTCCCCCGTGTTCCCCGCCCTGTCTACCAATGCATCCTACACCCCCTCCCCGCCCTGGCCTCCGCTGCTGCAGATGCTGCCCCACTACGGCGAACCCTCGTCCAGCTGGCTGGTGGCGGACGACCCGCACGGGGAAGTACGGTACATCGTCATAGCGGCCGGCCCCGACATTCGACGCCGTACAGCCCGCGAGCTGACGGTTGACCTGGTGACATTCGAGACGTACAACCTGGGAGTCAAGGTTAACAGGTGGTCGCCGGTGGGGTGGGGTGTCCCGTGGGCTTGCTGACTCGGGGCGGCCGGGGTTGCGGGCGGCGCGTGTGTGTGGGGGGGGGGGAGGGGGCGGCTGTCGTGCGTCTGCCGTACAGGGGGCTGGTTGAACCCTGGGGCGCGGAGGCTCTCCGCCATCTAGGGTTGCGACACATGACCTACCTTATGTGGTGGTTGAAACGAGGAAGAGAACAAAGGGGTTTCGATGTGATGATGATGAGAGGCTGCTGTTGCGGCCCCCCGCCCCCGCCCCAGTCGTACCCGCACGCCCGTACATCCCCGGCCCAACCTCCACGCATACCTCCCTCGGCGCACCGTCCCCGCACCGTTCCCGCGCCCCGCACTGCGCCTCTCCCGAACGCCCCCAGGCGGCTGTACGAGGAGGCCAAGGCGCTGTACGCCCGCTTCATGCCGCTGCTGATGGACTATCTGGAGGCGGTTCCCGACGGCAACATCTGCTTCGGGGGCCAGGTGCGACCAGCTGCTGCTGCGGAGGAGGAGGAGGAGGAGGAGGAGGAGGAGGAGGAGGAGGACTCCAGGGGTGCCCCGTACTACCGTAGACGTGCAGATCCGTGCGCTTGATTGAGAGTGCTGCTCCCGAGTGCACGCGCTTACTCATTTGTCATTTCTCGTCGCGATAGCGGGTCGGGCGTGTTGGAGCAAACCTCCCAGAGCTGCTCTTTCCACTCTCCCATGGGACCAGCATTGTTATCAATGGATGTAGCGGCTGCACCGGGGGGTCTCATTCTCTCATAGGACCTGCACAGTGAAGGGAAGGATACGGTATAGGAAATTGGTCAGGACAGGTTTTCACTGCGCTGCTGCCAGAGCAGCGGGAGCAATGGAGGGAAGGAGAGGACGAGGCCTAAGATTCGCCCTCTCCTGACTGACAGCTTCCAGGCGGGCTGATGTGCCCTCAACCGGTTCGGGCCGGTGGAGCGGCCAGGAGGTTGTCCCGCGTGAGCAGGGTGCGTCCTCTCGACATAGGGATACTGCACCCCTCGGATACCCGTCCGTCATCCCAGCCGTCGTTCACATGATCACATCGTATGCGGGGTGCGGACCCATGTGTGACCCTGGTGATCCTTCCCTTGTGGCAATGATCCGACGCTGCGCCAGGGTGTGGGCGGCAGCCTGGCGGTGATGCTGCAGCTCATGTGTGTGCACCGGGGGCTGCGCTTCGCGCGGCTGCTGCCCGCCGTGGCGGTGGAGTCCCCGGCGGTGCTGGCGCAGGTGCCCCTCGAGCACCGCCGCGTGTGGGGAAACGCCGGCTGGGAGCACGAGCGCATCCCGCCGCAGGTGGGCCTGGCTCCTTGGTTTCGGAGCACGTACGTGTGTGCGTGTCTGCGTTTGGGGAGAACGGAGCTGTTTGTGTTGATGTTGTTTAGCCGAAGGCCGGCGCCGCCTGCGTGGGCCGCAGGGCCAGTTCTGCTTGGGGTTGATGTCGGACCCACGGTTGTGGCAACGTTGAGGGCTATTGCGGCTTGTGGTGCTGGGAGGGCCCTGGGATGTCTTGACGTTCACTCACCCAACGCCCTCCCGCACACGCACACGCACACGCACACGCACACGCACACGCACACACACACACACACACACACACACACACACTTTTTCATTAGGTCGGTATAATTCGGTTCGGGTACTGCTGGGTTGCCCATTTCCTGCCGGGTCTTGTTTTGTTCTGCGACTTTTGTCGGTGGTGGCGCGGCTGCCTTGTTGCTGTTTTCAAATTGTCCAATTCGCAGATTAATATGGTAAGTATATTGGTCCTTGGTTTGGGTCGGGGGGTCTCTTTTCTAAACACACACACCCCCGCTCTGCCTGCCTGCCTATCAACACCCTCGGTGGCTCCCCGTGCTTGCCCCCCAGGACCCCCTGGAGGACGTCCTCGAGGACCTCCTGCAGCGGTCCGTACTGGAGGAGCTGGGGCTGCCCCAAGATGCGGTGCGCAACCTGATACTGCCGCCGCAGCCGTCGCATCACCAGTCGCTGGCGCTGCCGCTCTCCTCCTCCTCCTCCGGTTCGCGCGATGCCGTCGCCGCGGCGGGCCCACTGGTCCTGCTGGTACCGGGGAGCGACGCCGCCGCCGCCGCGAGAATCCCTCCCGTCGCGCAGGTCTTCCGGCCTGTGGGCCGCATGGTGAACGTGCAGAGCGTGGGAAGCACCAGCAACCGGGCGCTGCTGCCGTCCTCCGCGGCCGCCGACGCGTCCGCGGCTACGGGCGTCGTCGTTCTGGCGCCCTCGGCGACCGTCAGCTTGGACGCAGTGGTGGAGGCGGACGGCGGCAGCGGAGAGCCCGCCGCGGCGGCAGCGGCCGCCGCCGCCGCCTTCGGAGCGCCGCAGAAGCGGCTCGACGCGGCCACGGTGGGGAGCATCGCCACCGCGGCGGCGACGGCGGCGGCCTCGGCGGCCGTGGAGCGGCTCCGCTTCGTCGGCGCCGGGGCGCTGCGCGCCCTGGCGTCGCACAAGGACCGAGGCGGCGCCGCAGCCGCCACCGCCGCCACAGCGCGACCCGCGCCGGCGGTCGCCGTCAAGCTGGGTTCATCCCCTACTAAGGGGCCCAAAGCCCCGAAACAACATGCGAGCTGGCCGTCAGCGGTCGAGCCCGCGGCTGCCCGACTGGGGGTCGCCAGCGAGGATGATGACGACGCGAGCCTGTGGGGTGTGTAGCGCCTCCGAGCCAGGTACCTGCATCCAACCGACCCGAGGCCCTCAAAGTCGCTCTGCGTCATCGTGTTTGGGCCCGGAAGGAAGGACGGAAGCCTGCAGTGAAGGTTCAGGAATCTGGACGATGCTGAATGCCCGCCGGTCCGTCCGTCCGTCCGTCCGTCCGTCCGTCCGTCCGTCCGTCCGTCCGTCCGTCCGTCCGTCCGTCCGTCCTAGCGAGCGGACCCGCAGCAGACGTCGTGCGTGGAGCCCTGTACAGCTAGGCGGGTTTCGGAGGAGCCCCGAAACCCAACCTATTGTGAGACTGTCGCTATGACGGAGAATTCTTTCTTGTATTATTAGTATTTGTTGTGGAACGTGATAACATGGTATGCCGGTACGGTATGGATTTTGTGCGGTCGGCGGTCGGTCTGCGGCGGCTGTGGGCAGGGCCAGACGGGGAGCTGCTGCGCCTCCTGCACCCCGCCGATCGCCATACCGGGGAGTGAAGCGGAAGGGGGGGGGCATCCGCCGCTGTCAGTGCGGGCCCTGGAAAACCGCCCCGCTTTCTACACAGCTCTGTTTCTTACTGATGCCCGAGGTGAGACAGCCTTGCTCCTTCCTCTCCGCGCAGCCGTGCGTGGATAAGCCGTTCCCGGCTGTGGCGCATGGCCGGGCTGCCGCGCCCTGGTGACCCACTGGTTCGTGTCACTCGCGCGCGATTTTCAGGTGTAGCGCTGCGGCAAGTTGTTTTACCCAAGTTCGGGTCGGGTTCGGGAATCATGTGTCCGAATGGTGGACGCTGACTCCCCTTCGGAGGCTCCGGCGGGACCTGTGGATATGGTGCCTGGTTGCTACCCTCGGCCACCTCCGCCCCCACCACCCACGAGAAGAGGAGACGAGGCAGGTCTGCTCCGCGATTGGGCGGCCCTTGCTCCGCAAGCAAGTGACAGGGGACCGGCCGGCGCTGTCACGCGTTTTCAGGCGCAGCGCCAACTGAAGTGATCAGTTTTCTGGGATTTCCTCTACAGGGTGTTTCGTTTCCCGTGTGTGTTTCCAACGCACGGTCCGAGTCCGGTACCCCGAAACCCAGAGCAGGTGGGGTACAGACTGTGGGAGGAATAGGTGTTGATGTGGCGGCGATCTGGCAGCATGCATTGTTATTAAGGATGTTACAGCGGCATGGCAGCATGCATGCGCGGATGCCCTGCCGTTACCATCGCGTGGGACCCGTGGGTCAATTGTGCGGCGGTCCCCGTGCTTGCAGCGATAAGTACGGAGGCGAGCGAGGCATCCCCGTGTGCATGCCTGGTCGACAGGGCCATATCCGTTATGATCCCACAGTGAGTATTCGTGAGGCGAGTGGGGCGGCCTGTCATGCTCTTCTCCTCGGGCAAAGTCAGAGCATTCGAGCCCCTCGCTGGTGAGGTGTGCATTGATGTCCGGTGCCTTGCTGTACAGTCCCTGGGGCATGGCCCTTCCGTGCAAGCGCCAGTGTAATGTATGCCAAAGCGTGCACAGCAAGGAATCGCCGGTGCGCCAGGAACCCCAGTCGACGGCCTCCCCCGGAGATTCGGCGGGTCTGGCGCGGTTTCCAGGAGATGCCATCCATGGCGCACTGGTAACCTGGTGTGTTGGCCGGTATGGCTGCACGACCCTCTTCTTCCCCTCCCCCGCGGGTGATGGAGGATGGGTGCGCAGTCCCTGGTAGGGATTGATGAGATGAGGCAGATGAGGCGCCTAGAACACCCGGTCCATTTTGTAACGGTGACTATATTCAAGAGGCACCGCCGCGCCACAACGCTGCGGAAAATGATGAGGGACAATTACAGCACCCAGTGCCGCAGAGGCGCCCAGCAGGGCACCACTGCGTGAGGGGGAGGACGTTGAAACACCACGGATGACTATGGCGGGACATGGTCAAGTTGCCGACAAAGGCAATAAGAACGCCCGCCAGCCCGACCCCGAAAGCTCCCCGCGACGAACATGCTCAAGGTCTTGGATGCCCAAACCTTGGCCCATGACGATGTGCCAAGTTGCATGGATGAATTTCCATGCAGTGGACCCAGCGTATTCGGCGCGGGAAATCTTAGATCTCAGGCTCAGGTCAGTCCCCAATGTCCCACAAGGGGGCCCATTGTAGGGCTGTTGAGCCACAGGACACAACGAGGCAAGGCAACATTTTGCGTAAAAGTAGTTTTGTCTGCCCGGAAACCGCCTGCCCTTTATGGGATGTTGCTGTCAAGAGCCTTCATGATGTGAGATGATGTGAGATGTGCGAAGTGTAAGGATGTGAAGAGATGGTCGATCCGGGAGGTATGTGCGACGGCCACGCGGCCACGGCCAGGGATCCGGGTAGTGCTCAGGGACCGCGATGACAATGACAGAGGCACCCCCACGTGTATTGGCAGGGCGGGGGGCAAGATCTGTTGCGCATGGGCCGTACACCCTGTACAACGGATTGACTGATTCCCGGTTCAATGGCTCCTCGGCTCTTATGGGCACGGACACGCCGCACATGTTGCCTTTCTACGGAACTTGTAACTAACCACCAGGACTTAGACTAATAGCACAACCAGCATGGAGCTCAGCTGGGGTAACCTCATATTTCCACTGTTAGAGCCCAAGTTGATGCTGAATAGAGCTGGTTTGTTTTACTGCGTGGTACCTGGTCCACGCACGCAAAGGTTGGGAATGCATTCGTCCGTTGTTCTGGCCTGGTGACAGGTAGAGGCACGCGAGGGGTGACATTGGGTTTGCCGTGACACGGTTGGCCCATCTGCCGCTTAGATCCCCCAGTTCAGTTTCTAATCTTAACAATGCTTCAACCTTTACGAATGTAACTCTATATGGTATTGACTCTCCGCGTGTGCAACATGCACGTTCTGCTCCTCTTCGCTGTCAAACGTGACAGTTGGGTCGTAACAGCGCTTTCTTTCCCATTACGTCCAAGTAGTTATTTTCAGTAATGAAGCTCTTCTTTATGAATTTGTGCTACATCGCTGCCACACCCCGGAAATAGTGCGGAATTTGTGCTTTTCGACCTTCAAAAAATTTCTCGCGGCCTTCGGCCGCGCTTATCCCATTGCCCATATCAGCATAATAACTACCGCTGGATCTACCCATAATTTGTGCAATTTGCCGGTGGGGGTCCAGGGTATATATAATGTGTATCTCAGTTCGACGACAAGCGTACAATGCCCACAAGAGCGCTACGTTTCAGGCCATGCATGATACATTGTCTGGGGTTGAGGCACGCGAGTATTAGACGCGGCCTTCAGGCGGTCTACATCACGTAGTGGTTGTACGGCGTCGCAGGACGGTGGTGCAAAGGCCAACGAATATCGTGTTCAAACAATTCATCGTGTTGTTGACTGAAAGATCAAATATGATAAACTACCGTTTTTAAGAATGTCAGTAGATACTGTTTCAATACCGAGACGTTTGCGTGCGAAGCCACCTCCCATAGACCTGAGTGTGATTCCTTCAGGCACTGGTTCTACACCAAATCGCATACAGCTATGGCCGGCATCGCAGCAGAGGGTCGCCCCTGAGGCCTTGAGTGGCCCTGGCTCGCCGACTCCGCTGCATGAGGACGGCCACAGCCCAGGGGTAGCATTAAGCCCTTTAATCGGAGAGCCGGTAGAGGGAGGATGGGCAGGTTTGCCTGCGCACATTTTGGAAGTCATCTTGGCAGCACTCCGAGACTCTCAGGGCCGTTGGCCTTCGCGCAAGGTTAGGATTCAGCACGTGAAGTGCACTGTGTGATTCTCGGGGGATAAGGTTCTTTATATGTCAGGTGGTGCGGGCCGCGTCCATGGAACTACTTTGTTGAAGGCCGATGCATTTTTGCAAAGGGAATTTTGTGTCTCAAACTTTACCTTGTCATATTTTATTGTGCGGCGTTTCATGTGTGCTTGCTGCAGCCTGAGAGAAGCTTTCAGATATCGAACCACGCGTTGGGTTTCTTAGCGTACGTGCCCTGTATCATGAGTTTCACCTGGTGTTCGAGTTCTCTCAGAGGTATCTGGCCACCGAATTGCTATGCTGCCCTGCAGTCCGTTGTTGCTCGGTGTGTCCTTTGCCTCAGGCTTGGATGCCCCTTCCCTTGACGACACAGGTCCTCTTCAGCGTGTGCGGAGTCTGCAAGCTCTGGCGGCGCGTGGGTCACACGCTCTTCTTTTCAAACGTCTGGCAGCACCACTCCGACGTGATCGTGCACCCCTCGCAGCTGTTCACCTTGGTAAGCGTCACAGCGACCTCAAATTCCCCACGCATAGCTATTGCGGCGTGGGGATCTCGTCAGCACTAGATTGCAATGTCTGAAACTCGGTATCCCTGCTGCCATCACCCACCCATCACCCACCCATCACCCCGCGGGCTCGGCCAACCACTGCAGCCCCACACATCTGCGGTCGCCCAACCCCTCCCCACACCCCATCCCTTCCGCCCTCTCCTCTCTCCCTCGCTGCTCCCTCTTTACGGCGGGCCGCCTGCCCCCGCAGAGCCCGCACCCGCTACGGCTGCACACCAGCGACCACCTGCTTCGCTGCTTCGTGCACCGGACGCCCTGCTCCTCCCCCGGCCTGTCGCCGCGGTTCGGCAGGCTATGGCGGTTTGCACTGTACCTAGGCTCAGATCACCGAGGACTCCGAACCGGGCCAGGGCCAGGCACCAGCGGCGGGGCCGGCGCCAGCAGCAGCAGCAGCAGCTGGGGCCTCACGGGCGGGACGGCGGCCTCCCCGACCAACCCGCA
This sequence comes from Eudorina sp. 2006-703-Eu-15, assembly GCA_003117195.1. Classification (NCBI taxonomy): domain Eukaryota; kingdom Viridiplantae; phylum Chlorophyta; class Chlorophyceae; order Chlamydomonadales; family Volvocaceae; genus Eudorina; species Eudorina sp. 2006-703-Eu-15. The sequence goes on from BDSI01000009.1 coordinate 1,098,371, forward strand.
GCTGCTCATGCTGGCGCAGCAGACGGGCAGGTGCGCAGGGACTGGGTGGGAGTGGGGGTTCCCGCAGCTGGATGGCGAACGGCCGGGGCCCCCCTTCTCCCATCCCGCGCAGTTTGAAGATGTCTACCAATGTCCTATACCCCCCCCGTCGTGCAGGTTTCGATCCCCTTGTGTGCGTTTAGCGATGCAACCAACGCGTATTTGTAAAAGAAAACTGAGTGTATGTGTTGTTCGATGGGCAAGGCAGGAGTGCGTGTATATAAAAACCGGCAGGCGTGTGTTTGTGTGTTTGTGTGTGTGTGTTGCACCTTGTCATGCTGCGTTTGTGCGCGGAGGCGGTCATTGGAATTGCTTAAAAGGCTGCAACATTTTAACTTGGTTGGCTGCATGCAGGCGTACCTACCAGCTGCTGCTGGGTCCCTCCGCGGGGACGGCAGCGGCGAGTTCTGCGGGCCGGGGCGGGCCGCCGACGCCTTCGCTGGGCTGGCGTTCGCCGCGACGGGAGATGAGCGGCGGCGGCGGGGGCGGCGGGTCGGGCGGTGACGTGGAATCGGGGTGCCACGGGCAGCAAGGGCCTGCCGACTGTACAAGTCGCCGTGACAGCGGCATTGTGGCGGTGCTTCGGAGCAACATCCGCTGCAGCCACTACGAGCTGATACCCGAGTCGTGAGTTGCGAACATTGGGGCGCGGGGGAGGGAGGGGGGGCCGCCGCGCGGTGGCCGGCAGCACGGCATAGCCTGATGCCTGGTGGGCGGGCCCTAACCGGGGAAACGGTCGCGCAAGCAGGGGGAGAGAGAGTCGCGCAGCGCTGCGACGTGCCGGGCGTCTAGGCGATGTGCGGATGCTGGCGCGCATTTGGAAGGATCGTGTGAGGGGGTCAGGTGCTTGTGGCCTTGTGGGTCCAGTTCGCCGCGCTTCGGGCCAACGAGCACGGCATCCCGAGCCTCCGACCCGCTGCGACCAAGTGCGTCTGTCAGCCAGCCAGCCAGCCTACCGGCGGTTTGTTTGCACATGAAGGTAGTCATTCCGACGAGCAGCGCTCTGTGCTGTGCAGCGGGCGACGAGCGTGTGTTGCCGTTCAGGAGGATCGGGTTAGCCGCGCCCCAATGCGCAAGAACGCAGATAGGCCACGAAGCGGGAAAGGCCACGAAGCGACTCAGGCGCCATGCATGGTCGGCCGCAACAACATTGGTAGTTGCGCTGCCAGTGCGCCCCTCTGGGGACGCTTTCCTCGACGTCCCGTCCCGCCACATACCCATCTCCAACCCCGACCTGCACCTCCTCCCCCACCTCACCCCCCGACCCCACCCCCTCGTTCCACACACCCACCCCCGGACCCCGGCCCGCCAGATCATGTCCCTGGGCTCGACGCCTGATATCGGTGGCGGGCTACATGGCGCCGCAGGGCGGACCGCCGCAGCCGCTCATCCAGTTGGAGTACCGACTGCGGGTCCGGGGGATCATGCTGCCCAGGAGGTGCGGCGCGTGTGCGTCGGGGGGTCGGGTGGGTCGGTCAGTCAGTCAGTCGGCTCTGGGTGGGCTGGGGCGGGGCGGGGGAGGCCCTGAATGTCCGCGACGGTGCGCCCAGGTCCGAGCAAGAACTGTGCGGATGCCACCCCGTGCGGCTGCAGCTATCCCCAGTGCGTGGATGGTCGTGTCACGTGGGTATCGGAGAAATGAACCGCGAGGAACGGAGAACATGTGGCGGTGTTGACAGGCACCAAATGGGCTATACCCCTGGAGTTCAGCTCCATGACTTCGTCCGCCGAGCCGGGCGGACCGAGCGGACATGCACTTACCGGTGTGTAGTGGAGAAATGCTCACAACCTGCTCACAATGCGTGTATTTATGTGGCTTGAAAGAGGCGCGTTCCCCCCCCCCGTCACACCCCTTTCCCCCCTGGCCTGGCCTGCAGGATGAAGGTGCAAGTGCCGGTGCCGCACAGCCTGCAACGGGTTGTACAGAACCCGCTGTACGACATGCATGAGCCGGTGGAGGACGGACCCGGCCCGACCGCGGCGGGTTGGCCGCCTGTTCTGGGTGCGGCCGATGGGAACGGCGGGGCCGGCGGCCCCGCTGCCGCCGCCGCCGTGATGGCGCCGCCGGCACCAGGTGGTGCGGCCGGCGGTGGCGGTGGCGGCGGCGTGCCTGGCGATGGGAACGAAGGACTGATGGACAACCTGGAGGACATCTTGGAGGCGGCGGTAGGTGTCGCGGGGTGCGGGCGAATGTGCCAGGGGGCTCATCGCCGTGCGAGCTTTCGGGCGATATCGGGCGGGGTGGCCCCTGCACTGCCACACCTACAGCACCGCAGTATGTGCCCGTGTCACCCCAGCCTTTCTGCCCCGGCTGTGCATCGCGTCTGTGACGATGTGGCGGCACGAAGAGCGGGTCCATCGGTCGGGGCTGTCCATCCGTGTCCAGGCCAGCAGCCCTCCCGGCGCGCATGACAAGGTGTCACCCCGCCGCCCCGGCGCCCGCCCACTGACACAGTCGTCCTCTGCAACCCCTTGCGCCCTTGTCAGCAACGCTCATGAACTGGTCTGCGCCGCCCTCACCTGGCATGTAACGTATGCGCGGCTCCACGTGCGTCATCCCGCGCCGCTTCTACCCATGGCCTTGTCCCTCGTCGCTTGCTCCCCGTGTGGATCAATTTAGGTTTCCTCCTGTTACGGTATTATGGGTCCTGGACTCCTGGTTCTGTATGTGTTCAGATGCGCACGGAGCCGCTGCTGTTCGCCAACATGGTGGACGCCGCAGTGGTACGGCCCGCCGATGATGACGAAGGACCTGGCGGCGGCGGCGCGGGTGCGGGCGGCGCCGACGGTGCCGGCGCCGGGCGCGCCAGGCCACAGGCCGCCGGCGGCGTCGCAGGCCGGGCCGCCGCTTTGCTTCGCCGCACGGGCTCCCTTGGCGGCGGCCTAGGCAGCTCCCTGCTCCGCGGCTTCCTCAATCGACAGCACGCCAACGCAGCTGGCGGCGGTGGAGCAGGCGCCGGTGACGGTAACGCGGCGGCAGGGGGCGTGGTGCAGTGGTGGGGCCCTGGCTCTCCGGGCTCTGCCCGCCGCAGCGCCAGCGGCGGCGCGGACGGCTCCGCAAGCGGCAGCGGCGCAGCGGGCGACGCCGTCGGCGGCTGGTCGGCCCCGTCGCCGACGCCCGCGCGCGTGGTGCGGCTGCAGAACAAGGCGCCTCACTGGAACGACGCGCTCATGTGTTGGTGCCTCAACTTCCGCGGGCGCGTCAAGATGGCCTCCGTCAAGAACTTCCAGCTGATGTGCTCCGCGGACACGGCGGGGCGGTGCGTGATGCAGTTCGGCAAGGTGGAGGACGGGATCTACGTCCTGGACTTCAACCCCTGCGTGCTGACGGCCGCGCAGGCCTTCGCCGCCGCGCTGTCCACCTTTGAGACCAAGTACCTGCTGTGACGCGACAGCACTTGGGAGGTCGCTGCGGACGCCAGACTGGGTGCACATCTGCACGAATCAGCGGGGGGAAGGGAGATGGAGCGGGAGGAATCGCTCCCCAGCTGCACAGCGGCGCCCTGAGGCGCCTCACTTGCATGCAGACTGGACTGCGCCCGAGGGTCGCCACGCTGTACGCAGGCCCGCGGGCCCTGTAGCCTTTCAGGCTTATGATTTCTGAACGGGGGGCCCCTTCGATGCGCGAGCATCATAAAAATGACAGAGCAAGCGTTGCGGCGAGTTTGCAAGGGGACCGACGCATCGAGCGACGTCTGTCTGGAAGTGTCTGGAGCTGGAGGCGAGATGCTTTAAGTGCTGTCTAGCGTGGTGGCAAGAACAGTTCGCCCACCTTGCCTGTACTTGCCGCGTGCTGAGGTGAGGTGAGGAGACGGACGCCGGGGAGCCGCGCGGTCCGCCGCTTGCACAGCCTTGGAACGAGGAAAGGGAGCGGTTCTGCTGCCGCGATCCATCCAGTCAGTCAAGGGGAGGGCCCGGACGCAACCGCACGCGTCAACCGCTTTCCGGGGGTTGCCTTGCGGGCGTGGCCTACTCTCGCCATGCGTTACGTTGCACGGGCGCCGGAGCGGCGTGCAGGGTGGACTAACGGTTGCAGAGATGGATGTACAGATGGGTGGGTGTACGAGTGGGTGGATGTTGGGGGGCCCGGGGCCATGCGCGGCGGCAGGGCATGTCCAGGCGGAGGTACATACGTTGGTTGGAAAGCGTCTGCGCCGCCGTGGCCTCAGTCCCAGCTGGATGGGTGGGTGGTCTAGAGGACAACTAGGATTGTGCGATAAGGCGGACTTGCGCTAGGGCAGCTGGTCTGGACGAAAGGAAAACACCAGTTCGGTTTCGTCTAGGGATAGCTTCAGCTGTTCGATTGCATTTGCCGAGCGTGAAATGCAAACGGTCCTTGTGTGAGATGTGGGGAGGGCGGGGAAAACTCAGGGGTGCCGGACGTGACTGCCAGGGGCAGGTGACGTGAGGGAAGGGCAGTGCGCAGTGCTGCGGCGTTTCCCGGGCATGTTGAGGCGGGCGACGCTGGACGCGTGGCTGCAGGGCGGTGAGGGACGGACGGGCGGGCGGCGCAGGGCGGTGTCGCCGAGAGGTGGGTGGGTTGGGGGTGAAGCTGGAAGGAACGCTGTACAGTTGCCCACGGAAGCAGCCGTGAGCAGGTTGGTGGAGGCAGCTGCCCCGCGATTCAGGTCAGGTGATGGAGGCAGCTGGCCCCGTCCCAATTCGTGGAGGAGGCTATAACCAGGAGGCCACTACAGCTACGGGTCTTCGGGATGGCAGATTGGTGGTTGGCAAGGCGCCTGAGTCATCTAAAGGCATCAGCATTGCAAGAGCTGCAAGACTCTACACACACATAAATATGCGGGATGCCTGCGTGGTGGCAGCGAGGCAGTCGGGCACGCTCTGTACAACTCAACAACACTGTGCCAACTAACTGCCAACTAGCAAACGAGCACTTGCGGGGACTCTGAACTGGAGGGGGGCGGCCAGCGGTGCACGTAAGCAGGCTTGGCTGCCAGGTTGCAGGCAGCGGCGCTTTTAGGTGGGCGAGGCCGGACCGGGTGGTGTGTGTGCTGGGGCGGTGCACCTCGTCCGCTGTGTATGTGCTGATTCTAGGTTCGGGGTATTAGTCACATTATAAATCCCAGGGTAAGATCCCAGGGTAGTAGTTTAACGCTCGGCACGACAAAGGGACCTGTAGCAGCGTCCCTGGGCGTGGTAAGCGGCGGGAAAATGCGCATAGTTGAAATGCACTAGACAGGTGGTCTGATCCGAGTTGTTGATCTGACACGGCTGTGCGGATGGCACACGTGCTCCACATCGTGAGGGGTTGCTCCGGTTGGGTTGTTGCTTTTGTAGTCACGTGTTGACCAGTTGTTGACCATTTCAATTGTTGGGGTCAGTCGCGCCAGTTCATGTGGGCGGGTCGTTCGGCTTGCAGACTCGCGGGCATTCGCAGCGGCACCGGCTGGGGTGCCTGGAACCGCAGGGGGAAGGGGGCCGAATGCCTGGGGCCCAGGGCTGTGGAAGCCGAGGGGCAGCGGGGCTGCCATAGGCCATGCACATACAGGGCATTGGCCGCATGCGGTATCTGTTATGGATTGGCCGCCCTGGAGACTCCGGGGGGGGTGTGCGGCCGGCGGCGGCAGGGCCCAGACATTTCACGTCGCGTTGCACACGAGCCGTCTCAATCACTAGCTCGCTTGTGCGGCTTTCGCCACATGGCCGTGCGGGGAAAGGCGGCAGGGCAGGCAGCGGCACAGGCGCGCAGACAGGAGACGGTGCCCAGTTGAAGCACATGCACACTTCAAACTTCGGGATTCAGCGGTCTGTGCGGGCTTCGTTTGGCTCGTGTGCTGGGGTATCCGGATACCGCATGTTGGTGTTTTGGGATTCGTGTTAGCACCTCGGGTTTGCGAAATGCGGTGTGGGCTTTCACTTTTGGTGGATGCATCCCTGTACTTGCGTGAGGTTTACGATTCAAGAAGTAGGGAACGCTGGGTGGAAAGGATACCGGCCCGGTGATGTCGTGTAGCGTGCCGGTTGTGGCTCCTCGTACTGGTCTTGTTCGACGATTGGCTGCGTAGCTGGAGAATAAAAAGATATCAACTCGTCTCCGCTACAAGCCTCTGGCCTGACAACAAGCGAGAGCTGCGGCGGGAAGTTGGTCTGGGACGTTGGTGGTTAGGTCATGGACGGAAAGAAATAACAATTCGGAGTGATGATATGTGGTTCGGTCGCCTTCAGGCACGTCAATGGGGAGCTTTGGCTGTCACGGCAGCATGGGGACTACTGCACGCAAATTTAACGCCCGGCATTTCTGAGCATTCATACAGCTGCATGGTTGGATATCGTACATAGTTCTTTTGTGCTTACGCATACGGTACTGTCGCAATGCGTCCCAGCAGTTGCAGGCAACACCGGTCGATCTACCGGCAAGCGGCAGCAGGCTGCAGCCACCACCTAGCTCCTCCCGGCGCCCCCTTAGCTCGAACCACTCGAGCAGTCTCGAGTTGAAAGCTTGAAACCCCCGCCAACGTTGCATGTATGGGACGCCAGCAGAACTGGCCGTATTCTTGCGGGTATCGCGGCATTCCCGGCTCCCGGTCCCCTCCCCCTTGGTTGATCTGGAGACGTTTTTAGCAGAGGCAACCCTGGCGTTGCGGGGTGTGTGGTGTCCGTGGCTGGGAAAGCTGCACGACCCCGTTTCCCCCCACCACACACACGGGTGGAGATGGTTGGGTGCGCCAGGGTGTGCCGGCCCTGCTTGGTGGGTGCTGCAAATGTGAGGCCCTCACAAAGCGATCTGAACCGCCCTGATGGTCCTCCACGTAACGCTTCGACCAGAGGCCTCTGGCTTCAGCCATATCCGCTGTGTATTGATAGCCGTGTTTGCGTCCAGGGCTGGCAGAAAGGGCGTAATCAGGTGTCTTGCGGGTCGATGGTGCAACATGCTTGCGCTAAGTAGTAGTTGAAACGCGAAGAGACAGGAGAAAGGGCCCGGACTCAACACGGCATGCGGTTACATGCCGTCGTTGCTGTACAATGTTTGTATGCGTGTATACATCAGGCACAATATCGTCGGTTCGCCTCTGTTGCAGGCCTCCACATACTTGTGGAGGGAGTTGCGTCGTTCGTCAGCCCCGCTGAAATGATTGTTTGCAAGCGCCCACTTACATTGACAAAATTTTTGAGAATCTCATGCGCGATGACTTGTGAAAGCCTTCGGCTAAGTCGGAGTCGGAGGCGATGTCGGAGAATTAGTAGTGCATCGTACTACTGTACCATAAACCATAACACAACCACTGCATACAGCATCGACTACTGAAGCATTTCGCCTGGCTTGCTTCCCTCTTATTCCTTAATTTTTGTGCTCACTACTACTGTCTTGTTTGAAGCTACGTTTTTCATTTTGGCTGTCAGCTGCAGTAGTACACATACAGACTCCACCTACGATATTATGTTTTACATTTCCTCATGAAATCTGGGTAAGATTGCTCGCTGGCGTAGTGTCTTTCTGGGTCAAGCCAACCGCTCAGGTACACCTTGCGGCCCCTCCGGACATTCCAATCCTAGCAACGTTGTCATTTTGGGCATATATTACTTATAAAAGGTTTCCGAGTAACGGGCGAATGACCTTCGTATCGGCTGACGGTGCAGTTCCGGCGGTACAAACACGCACAAGTCATGTCACTTCTTCTTGGCCTCTCATGAATATTTGCAGATCGTACGCGGCATCAGTTTGGTATCTGCCATCATACCAAAGCCAAGCCCCGTTTGACGTCAGGGTAACTGCTCGGTCATGCCGCGATGCATCCTTGACCTACCGGGGCCCATTCCGGAGACCATTGCTGCCTTCCTGGGACCAGCTGCACGAAAATCTCTGCGTCTTACCTGTAAGGTACGTCTTCAAGCAGTGCCACGCCCGTCATCGGCATCCGTCACTAATCCCACATGCAACAGAGATTACGATTTGAAGTGCTCCACACGCCTGCAGTCGTATCGCCGATCCACCTCCGCAACCTCTTCGCAGGAAGCTCGACAGCTGGTGGACCGCACCGTCCACTCGGCCACAGTGGACGTGGGCAACGTGCGCGTGCTGTGCGGCCCCTGGCGTCCCCTCCACACCACCTTCCCCCACCTCCGCCACCTAGCCGTCTGCCTCCGCAGCACAGGCGCTATCGCTTGGGACGCGCCCCTGCAGTCCGCGGCGCCAGCCAACGCCGACCCAAATGGCTCGCATAGCGGCGGCGCCGCCGCCGCCACCGCCGGTGGCGCGGCCGGCGGCGGCCGCGGAAGCTGCATCTCACAGGGCCCCGCCGCCGCGGCCGCCAGCTTCAGCCTCCGCCTGCTGCGCGATTCGGTGCCGAAGCTGCGGCAGCTGCGGTCGCTGGATCTGACGCAGTGCTACATAGACCCCAAAGTGTGGACCGCTCTCTGCAGCGCCGGCGCCGGCGCCGCCGCCGACGGTGACGGCTGCGGCGGCGGCGGCGGCGGCGGCGGCCTGCCACGTGGCCTGGAGGTGTATCTGAACCCCGCCGCGGCCCTGGTGTTCCCGGGGCGGACCTGGGGTGAGCGGCTGGGCGCGATGCTGCGGCAGCTGGCGGCAGTGCAGCCGTACATCCGGGTGAGGGTGGCGGCGTGCGGCAGCAGCGGCGGCGGCGGCGGTGCGTTGGGCGTCGGGTTGTCGGGGTTCGTGGGCGGCGCTGCCGCCAGTCCCGGCGGTGTGGGCGCGGCCTGCTGGTGCGACGTGGACGGCGCTCCCGGAGTGATGCAGGTGGGTGTTCTCGAAGTCGTGCCGAACAAAGGCGTACGGAAATACGTGGCCTGCGTACTCCCGTACGCAGTAGCATCGGGTTCCGTTTTTGCAGTGTGTGGTTAGCGAGGAGGCTGCGGGGCTGTCACCGATGACCCTAGCGGGGTCCACGGGTAATATCAGTGATGAGAAGTGGTTCTTCATGGGGTTTGTTTGGTCGCGAAGTGTAATCAGTAACTGGTCGACTGCGAGCTTGCGGGGAGCTACGCCCAAGTTTGTTCAATAGTACCCAAATGTGCGAGCGGCAGGTTTTGCACCGAGGGGGCTCTGCGCCAAGTCGCGTTCGGGGGCTCTTGGAGCACCGTTGGGTCTGGATCTGGCTGCCACTCCCTCACTTCCTTCCTTCTCGTGGCTCTGAGCGACGCGGCTCGGATTTCGAGATTACGAAAGGGAAAGAGGATAGCCAGCCGGCCGTCACGATTATCTGCACCGCCTTTTTGCTCGGGAGGGCACTGCCTATCTGCTCTGCCCGGCTGCCCCTTGCCAAGCTTCCCCCGCTCCTCGCCACCCCGAACCCCGAACACACATTCCGGCTGTCGCCTCTTCCGTTGTGCCGCGCCGTCCCCTTGCCGCGCACTGTACGCATTGCGCAGCTTGCCGATATGCCGTACATCTCGGAGCTGCCCGTGTGCATCTGGTCTCGGGTGCCTAGCGAGCCCGACTGGCTGAGCCCCCTGGCCGGCCTCACCCGCCTGAAGCGCCTCCACCTCAGCAGCGCGGCGGCACCCGGCGGCCACGGCCACGCCTGGCTGGGCGGCCTGTCCGCCCTCCCCTCCCTCCGAGAACTCACCCTGGGACTCTTGGAGTCGCCTCTCCACCTGGCGGAGCTGGCGCCGCTGTCAGCATGTACGGCGTTGACGGCGCTGTCGGTGGGGGCCCTGGCGGTGGCGGCGGCGCAGCCGCCGGCGCACGCGGCAGCTCTTGGCGGCGCCCTGATGGATTACGGGGTGATGCCGCTGCCGCTGGTGGGCGGCGGCGCGGCCGCCGGGGCCGGCGGCGGTGGCGGCGGCGGCGGCGACTCCAGCGACGGCGCGAACATCACCCCGCTGCCGGGCATTCGGCGCTTGGAGATCCGTTCCTGCTTGACGGCGGGGCCGCTTCCGCTGGCGGCGGTGTTCCCGAGGGCCGCCAGCGTCTCGATGTGCGCGTGCACCGTCGGCGGCGGTGGCGGCGGCCGAGGCGGCGGCGCGGGCGGGGGCCCCGGTGGCCGGGTGCAGTGCGGCCATGCGCTGGAGAGCCTCCTGCCTCCCTCGGTGGCCCCTGCGCCCGCCCTCGCACTCTCGAACGCCCAGCACCCGCAGCCGCGCCTGCTGCCTCTGCTGCCCGCCCATCCCCAGCGGCAGCAACATCAACAGCAGCAACATCAACAGCAGCAGCAGCAGCAGCACAGGGAGGTTTCAAGACTGCAACAGCCGGTGTCTGGCGGCTCCGTACCGCTACCGCGGCCGCCAGCGGCCTCCGCCATGGCGGCCGCGGCGACGGCAGCGACGGCGGCGGAGGGGGGGCTGCGGTCCCTGGAGCTCGTCCAGCGGGAGACGTCGGCCATCACGTTAGGCCCGGCGCTGGACAGCACGGGTCGGGTGCCGCTGCCCGGTACGGCACTGCTGGGGCAGCTGCAGTCCCTGGAGCACCTGCAGCTGACCGCGTGGCGGCTGCCGGGGGGCCAGGTGAGGGGGACTGTGGCGGGGGGCTGGGGGCAGGGGGGGGGCCGTAAGAAGAGCGGGGTGTGGGGCCACGCCACTCACCAGGGGGCGGGGATGGGTGGCTTGATCAAGCTACGCTGACCCCTGCGGCAGCGGCCCCGCATGTTTTCATGGGTTTAACGAAGGTGAGTAGGTGACGGTCAGGAGGAGGCGCACCAGGCCTGTCAGCATGTTGTCGTACTGCCTGACTGTCACCTCTCCCGAAGGTACGACCTCGCCACCTGCGCCTTGCAACCCCCACCCCCCCCCGCAGCTGCCCGCGCTGCTGGCCGCGGCCCAGCACCTCCCCAGGCTGCGGCGGCTGACGCTGCGCTGCTGCGACGGCCAGAGCTTCGGCTGGAGGGCCTCCCGGCTGGCGTACCTGGGTCAGGGGCTGGGACTGGGCCCACTGGCGGGGCTGCAGCTGCGGGCGGTACGACACCTCGAAGTGAGCGGCAGGGGGGGCAGACGGGGCGGGGTGGGGTGGGGAGGGGAAATCGGTAGACATGTATTTATACTGCGCTGCTGCCAGGGCTAATGTCCGATACGGACGCGACTGTACTAGGATCTCCAGTGAAGTGACGACGTAGAGGAGTGGGGTGGGGTGGGGTGAGGTGGGGGGGGGGTGAAGGCAGGTCGCACCACAGCCTGCTGCCTTGTTGCGGTGTACGGTATGGGGGGCCGCGCGGGTGATGGGTGGGATTGGGGTGGGAGTGGATGCGCGGGAGCAGGGGGTGTCGCTCCGAGGTCCCGGGAGAGAGATGCGGGCGATGCGTGGGGCGGGCTGCGCGGCTGGTCTCCAGCGTCTGCCGGGTGCAACGCTGGCCTCTCGATCCTCTCTCTATCCGCCCTCCCCATCCCACGGCCCCCACCCCAGGGGGGGAGCGGCAAGGGACCAGAGCACCAGACCCCCGGAGGACCCGGGTCTGATCTTGGTCCCTGCAGTCTCACCTCCCCGGTCCCCGGTCCCCCACGTCGAACCCTGACTCAGACGCTTGTCACGGGCGGGTGCGGAAGGGTACCGGTACGGAAGGGTACTGGTACGGAAGGGCGCTGACCGTTGCGGACGAGGATCAGACCCAATCCAGTACGGCGTGTCGTTCGTGTGGTTTGATCGTGTGCACCGGCCGCCCATTGGGCCCAACCGACCCGCGGGCCTCCTCCTCTCCGCCGCCCGCTGCCTCCTCCTCTGACCCCCGCAGGTCCTGGGTGCACCCAGCCTGCAGCTGCTCGAGCAGCTGGTGCTGGCAGTGCGCCTGCCGGCACTGCAGCGGCTGGAGCTCCACGGGGTTCAGCACTGGGAGGACGGCGCGTTCCAGCGCATCCTGGGGGGCCCCTGCCGGGACTCGGGCGCCTGCCTGGGGCCCCCGAGGACGCTCCAAGAGAGGGAGGGCGGCGGCTGCGGCAGAGGTGGCAGGGCGGGCGGCGGGGCGCCGCGGGCGGCGCCTCGGGTCTTGATCTCGGTGGCTGCTGCTGCTGCTGCTGCGAAGCCGCGGACGTGTGGGTCATGCACGGCGATCGACGTCGTACTGCCGTACAGCAAGCAGCAGCAGCAGCAGCAGGTTGAACCCCCGACGGCGGGGTCCACGCCGATCGTGGAGGGGAGTCAGGGCACCTCGAGATGCGCGGCGTGTCTTGTCAGGCCCGGCGGAACCCCATCGCCCTCGTCCTCGTCCTCGTCCGGGAAGGCGGAGGAGGACGATGCGGGCGAGGGCGAGGGATGTGGCTACTGCGACAGTCGGCGCCCTCAGCGGCCGTTCATTGACAGCGGATGCGGCGGCGGTGACGACGCCGCGGCGGAGCGGTGCCTCCCCGTGAACAGCTGCCGCCGCTGGCCACACCTGTCGTACATTGCCGTACATGGCTGCGTCGGCGCGAGCTTCGCGCCGCTGAGGCGGCAGGTGCTGGCGGCGGGACTGGGTCCGGGGCTGGAGCTGGATTGGCTGCCGTACACTCAGGCGCAGGGCCGCGAGTCGTGGGCGGAGGTGGTGATGGGCTGCGGGCGCGGGGCGGGGCGGGAGGGGCCGCAGGACGCCGATTGCGACGACCAGTGGCGCTGACCCCGTGACGGCCGCCCGCCTGCCGTACTGTGTCGTAATGTTGACTTCAGGAGAACGCATGTGGGGCTGCTTGAAATTTCTTGATTATGTGCTTTGCAAAACATGAGAATGACGGTTTATGCAATAAAGGTATCCACCGCTATTCAAAACGGCATTATATTTTTTTGTGGTAATGGATGTTGGTCCAGGTAGCGTGGGCGGGGCCCCGGGCTTTTATCAGCCCTGGTGTCCAATGCGATGTGTGTGTGGAGTGAGGAACACGCCCAGACCGCCCAAGCCCCCCCGTGAGTGTTGAAGGGGGAATGCAAGTCCCGGCGCCGTTATTGGCTCTCTCGGGTACGGCATATGCCAAGCATGTCATGACGGACTGGCCAGTCGCGAGTACGACAAACGTGACGAGTACGACATCCGCGGTGCGTACGGCATACATGGCGACATGGGGCAGCCTTGCACCTTGCGGGCTCGGCCGGTCGCAGTTTGCGCCTTCCGTGCCCGCGATCATTACAACGGGCGCGGGTAGGTCCAATCCCGGCTCCCCGCCACGTGATTCGGCGGGTCTGGCGCAGTTTCCAGGAGAGGCAATCCTGGCGCGCCGGTAACCTGCTGGTGTGTTGGCCGGAATGGCTGCACGACCCTCCTCTTCCCCCGCGGGTGGTGGAGGATGGGTGCGCAGTCCTTGGTGGGGTGGGTGATGACGTGAGGCGCCTACGAAGCTAGCTGGTTTCTCGGTCGGGCTCTCGGGGTAACAGTTGCAATAAAAGAGTTTGCGGCGCTGCGACGGGTGTAGTGGGTGCAGTGTGTTGGACCATCTGTTTTGTCTGATAAGGATGTTACAGCGGACCCCGCGGGCCATCGGTGGCAGCCGAAGCTTCCTGTGGTTTGTTGGTGGGGAGGGCCGCAGTCTTCGAGGAGCGGCGGAGTGTGTTAAATGAGAAGCCCACCCGCTGCGGTGTGTGTGAGGGAGGCTTTGGGGGCAAGCCAGCAGGCGTCTCTGTCTCTGTGCTCTGTGGTTCGTTCTTGAAAGTTGTTTGCTCAGCGCAACCGCAGTCCGCGGTTATTCAGAAACCCAACCGGGGCTGCGAAGGCAGGGCAGCTGCTACGGCCTTGCCGTACAGTCTGCCAATGAGGCGATGAGCCCTGACCCATGTGGCGCTGTGGGTCAGGGCTCAGGGGATTGGAGCGGCTAGCACTCTGACGCATAGTAGTACGGCAGTCCAAAGAGCGCACGGTGGGTCTCGGACACGCGGTGTGTTTCAACATTCAAGGGTACGCGGGCAGTCAAGGGTTTGTCGGATGGTTTCATGGATGTCTGGGTTTGGGCGGGCGGTGTGGTGGTTGTGTGTGGGCGGATCAGTGGCGTCGGCGCAAGTGGTAGCTGGTTGGGTACTGCGCCGCGAGAGCGCTGACACACCCGGATCTGTCTAACATAAAGCGCAGCCTGGCGCATCAATGTGCGTGCGCTGTACTGTACGGATGTACGGAGCATGTTGTACGGCTTTGGGTGAATCCAAGGAGGGCTCCGCTCGCGGCGTTCCGTCTGCACGTGGCAGGGCAGCCAGCGTTGCCCTCCTCCCCCCTCCTCTGTGTGTGAGGTGAGTACGAGCACGTACTGTACTGCATCCCCGGGTGCGGTCGCCGGATGGCGCCCTGGGACTGGACACTGGAGAGCCGCTCGCCCTGGTCGAGCCCCGAGCGCAGTGGCGGCACGGCTCGGATGGCCCCCCGCGGCCCGGGGCGGTGCGGCTCCTGGCGCAGCCCGGGGGGGGGTGGCGGACAGCGCCCCTCCCCCTTGGCGCGGGCGCGGGGCGTCTGCGCGCTCACGGGCGTTGCGGGCGGCGTTTTTTTATCGGTTTGAGGCTGTGGGTCATATCTCATATGGCGGCGAGCGGTCCGCGGTCCGCCGCGGTGTCCGGGGAGTTGGGGGGGTCGGATTGCGAGTGAGATCGACCCCAGGCCACAATGGCGGCGCAAGTGAACTCCCCCCCCCGCGGGGAGACGCGGCGCCCAGCGGAAGGGAAGCGGGGCCCGCCTGGCGGTGGCAGCAGTCCGGGCGATTCGACCCATGGGCCGAAAGAGTGCGCGACCGAGCCGCACCGTAAGCACGGGAGCGCTGCATCCGGTACTTGTGCGTCAAGCAGGTGGCGATGTACCGCCCCCAGCAGTCGCAACAGGTGCTGTTGGGTGTGGGAAGAGCTGTGGGAATCCAATAAAGTGTGGATGGGTCCAATGTCTGCGTCGCGCAGGCCGTACATGCACATGACATCGACGTTGAGGTGGCGGCCGGTAGCCAACCAACGATCCCCCAGTCGTCAACCGCCCCATGGACGTTCCGTATCCTCGTACTGATCACGTTCATTCATTCAATGCCCAGGTCCTTGATCATTTCGAGGTTAAAACTTCAGTGCCGAACAACGAAAAGTGCAAGCACAAGCGCAAGTACAAGTGCACAATCAACCGCTCACAAGTCATTTGCGAGGTAGCCAAGTTGTCACACGCATCATGGAAAATCCTACTTGGAAAACATCGTACAAGATCTCCGTACCTCCCATAACACGTCCCTGGAAGCGCACCCCGCGTCGTCCCAACCGCCTTTCCCTCCCCGGGCCATCCGTACAAAACAGAAGCCCCGGTCCCAAACAATGCTGCGCGCCGCCAGCCCCGCTGCATCGCCGCCTCGCCCTTCTCCGCGTCAACATTGCCAGGTCGCATGCGCGCCTGTTGCACTGCTCCCCTCCGCACCGCTCCCTCTCGACCCCGACCCCGACTCCGACCCCGACCCCCAGCCCAGCTCCAGCACCCTGACGGACCCCTCTCTCCGGCTCCACGTCACCCTCGCCCCTCCACCGGACTCTGCCCAGCGGCAACCCGGCTGGGAGGCACCGCGGCCGCTGCCGTCCCGGGCCCCGCTGTCGCCCCCGCCGGCGCCGCCGCCTTCGCAGCCGCCTTGGCCTTGGCCGCCTGCCCCGCCCCCGCCAGCGTCTTGCGCGCCAAGAACAGCATGCCGAAGCAAAACACCCACTCCAGCACCCCCTCGGGCATCTCCAGCGCGGCGCGGCCGCCGGCGGTGCCGCCCGCCAGGGTGCCCGCCGCCAGCGCCGCGGCCATGACCCAGTCCACGTTGCCGAGGCGCCAGTGCTGCGCGAGGCCCACCAGGGAGGGGGCCACCATGGCGGTCAGGGAGGTGCCCAGGACCGACAGCTGGGGCAGCCCCGTCGCGATGGTCAGAAGGGGCGTTACCACCGTGCTGCGGGCGCGGAGGGGAGCGGCGGGGGCCGGCGGGGGGCGGCGGGGGATGGTGAGTTCAGGGGTAGCGGAACAGCGGCGGTGGTGGACGGTGAGTTCAGGGCCATAACGGTATCGAACCGGTCTGGCGGGGTGGGGGCTGACACGGCCGTGGCCGGCCGCCTGCGAGGCTGGTCGTGATGGCGCCGGCAGAGCTGACATGCAAGCACACAACCGGCCCAGGAGAGAGCGGGCGCCCCAAGAATGACCAACCATGTTTAATGAAAGTCGTGTGCTGAGCCAAGACACCCCCGCCCCGCCCCAACCAGCTTCAGGTATAAATACCCCGTGTGCGGTCGATAGCAAGAGTGTGTGGCCTACGACGGGTATGGAAGACCCAACAGATGTCCGTACGCGCCAATAACATCCCTCAACTCCCGATCCTGCGCTGGCGTTCTTTTGTAATCAACTCCTCGTCTACTCTCACCAGCCTGGTCCAATCGCCGCACAGCCACCCACCCGCCGCCGATGCCAAGCAACCCGGATGCAAAGCCCGCCAGCAAGCCAGTCGCAACCAGCACCCCATCACTGCCCCGCAACGGCCGCCACAACGTTGCCGTTGTCGGAGCTGCCGCCGCCTCCACCGCACTCGCAGCAGCGTCACCGCTGCCGCCGCTGCCGCTGCTACTCGCTCCCAGCTCCCCGGCTGCGGCGCCCAGGCCCTCCCCGCCGGGACCCTTGCCAGCAAAGTGTTTCTGGATGACGGGCTTGAGGGGCACCAGCGGCGCCACCGCGAACAGCCAGTAGGCCAGGATGCGCCGGAGCTTGGCGCAGTCGAACGCGTGTGTGGCCCGGGCCCCCAGGGGTGTAGTGAGGATGGCGGAGAGGGAGATGAGGGCGGCGGAGGTCAGGTCGACGGCGCCACTGGACCAGTAGACCATGCCGGCTGCGGAACCGGTGGCGGCGACCGCGGCGAGGGAGGTGCCGGAGATGACCCGCTGCGGAATGGTCCTGGGGGACGGCGGGGGGAGGTGAGGCGGGGTGACGGGGGGAGAGGGGTAAGGAGGGGGAGCGGGGCGGCGGTGGTGGGTGGTGTTTGGTCGTTGGTGGTTGCGCACAGCCCTGGAGGTTCCCGGCGAATGTACCCTCCTCGAATCCAGACGCACAGCTTTCAGGTTGTTAGCGTTCCACCCACTCCTGTTGCGTGGTCCGAAATCATCCGGGATGCCCAGCTACCCACCTACCCAGCCACCCACCTGCCCAGCCACCCATCCAGCCACCAAGCGGGCAAAGGGCCGCGGCCACGGTCGGCGCTCCCCCCCCCCTGATTCCTGGTGGACATGATGAGAGTGCTTTCCCGCCCCCCCACCCACCCACAACCGCCCGGCCGACCTGCCTGCCTATTCCTGCCTGTCCCACGAGTCCAGTACGGTACCAGCGCCCGCCCCACCCCACCCCACCCCACCCCGGCCCGCCCGCTCACTTGCATATGTTGGCGATGATGGGGGAGATGAGCACTCCGCCGCCCACCCCCACCAGGCTGCCAAATGCACCCGCCAGGGCCCCCACCGCCAGAGCCAGCTTCCGGGCCTTCACCAACGTCTTGTCGGGCACAGCCGCCACACCTGGGGGTTTTGGGGGATGGGCGAGTGACGCGGACGACAGACAGCCACATGTCGGGGGTGTTCCAGAACTACCTCCGCTTCCTCAGCCCCTCGCAAGATGGTCCGGGGGATACGGTAGTCCTTTTCAAAACCCTTTCAGATAGAGACTTTTACCAATGGCCCTTCTAGGGACAAGGCTTCTGTCTGACCTCTCGGCGATGCACCCTCACCATACGTCCCCTCGCCAAAAAAGGGTCTTATACAGGGTGTGCGACGTACCTGTCCCCATACTCCGGCCCGGCTCACGCATCACCAGCCTCCACAGGTTCACGTTGTTGGTCGGATGAGTCCATGGGGAGGTCACACCCGGGAGGGACTCCCCTGCTGGGCAGCTGGCGAGCCTGGATGCGGCTGTGCGGGCGAGGCGCTGCAGTGCGGTCGCCCGCGACATCGTGCCAGGCACGCGAAAGGCTGCTGTGACGAGAGCGCAGGAAGAGGTAAGGCAGCAGACGTGGTACTCAGTTGTGGTGTTCCTCCAGCGCCTTCCACATGCCTGCCGAATATGGGGCCAGCCATCCGGGCGACGTGAGCAACGCGCGGTTCCGGAAAGGGAGAATGTTGGAGCGCCCAACCGTGCATACCTTTCTTCTTGAAACCCGGCTCGGCTTCTCTGTACTCCCTCACTTCTCTGCTCGCCAACGGAGCGAAGGCAACGGGATACAGTACACCGCTGAGAAACAAACAAACGGCAGCCACCTGTGTTGATGGAACAAGTCAGCAGGTTCATATCAGCGCAACGCGACGTGTGTAACAGCGCTGAGAGGGTGTGAAGGGAACTTGCCGTGATAGCGCCCTTTACTTTGCTTTCAGTCATGGCTGAGAAAGATTCAGCACATCACATATACAATCACGCACATTGTTTACACATCACACAACGGTTTCCAGGTTCATGCTAATTGCTGCAAGCTCTACAACCGTTTCAACGGTCACACCTCTAGTATCTCCCAACGTCCCAAGAATGCGCACGATTAAGACCCTGCGCATGGTGTCAAACTTGTGTTTTAATGAGCGAACTTACGCTTGCAAAGTGATCGGACGTTGTCGCCCGAACGTTTGCGCACAGACTCGGGACAGATTTGCCGGTGCAACTGTGAGGATAAATGCGCGCTTTGCTTCGTTAAATCGTCGCGACACGGCGCATGCGCACCAGATGTTACGTGCGGCACAGCTCACTGACGTCCCAGGCCAAAAGCTACGACGAGTTTTAAGTACCATGTTGTACGACCATGTCTTGCCATCATTAACACGGCCATGAGCCATGCCGTTACCGGAAATCGATGTCTCCCGCCTTTAGAATACGCAATAGGCGGCAAACCTCGACAACCCCACAACCACCAACGGTGTGACTGGGCCGCAGTGCAGCGTACCCACGGTGCCTTCCAGTATCTCCCTATTTACGGCTTGCACCAAATCATCATATCAAGAGTTGGACTCCTCCCTCCATTCCGGGGGATGACCAGCAACCTGCAGCGAAGTACGTCCCCCAGAGCGCCACTGCTCCTGTCCAGGCACGCAAGACCATCCTCAGATCGGCCGCATGCGACAGCGTTCCAAAGCTAGCCAGATCCAACACAATAGATCCTACGCGCATGCTGCAGGTCTTCATGTCTCCAACATCTTCAACAGACAACCGATCCAAAATTCACATCCTCTCGGATGTGAAATGGATGAGGTGGCATCCTTAGTTGGCAGGATTAACCGCCTTGGAGCCTCGGTTCGTATGGCGTAGGTTCGGTGTGATGATGGTTGAAGGTGTCCTATAGCATCATATAAAACCGCAACATAAACCCTTAGACAGGGCCCGGAAGCCTATCCACACTGTAACGGTACTACTACTACATCCTCTCGATTTTACAGAATGCCGTACCTGTACGGCAAGGACCGCCATAGGCGCTCAGTTCCACCCCCGAATGTCACACTGTAACGGTACTACTACTACATCCTCTCGATTTTACAGAATGCCGTACCTGTACGGCAAGGACCGCCATAGGCGCTCAGTTCCACCCCCGAATGTACCTGCCCTCCTGCCTTCCTAGCCTGGCCCGCTCATTGGAATCGGTCCCGCCGCCGCCGACTGGCTGGGCTGCGGCGGCCCCCAACCGAAATCGTCGCTGACCTGGCCCTGGCTGACGGCCCCAGATGCTGACAATCGCACCTGCCGGAGCTGCTGCTGCTGCTGTGGCGGCGCCGCCACGGGCTGCTGGTGCTGCTGTTCTGGCTGCTGCTGTAGCAATAGCGCCTGCTGCGAGGGGTGCAGCCTGTGTAGCCGCAGTCCGCTGTCCACCAGCTCCATCATAACCTGTCAGGGCGCCCCAATCCGGAGTTGCGGGTCAATGACCGCATGTGCCCCAGGCCCCGACTGACACCGATGACCCGCAGGGTGACCTTCAACATACAAGCCATTCACGAACCTCGACAAATTTCCGTATAACCCAAAACGCGTCATCACAGATTACACCCTACACCCATCACACGCTTCACACTGTACACCCATCACGCTCCTGGGCCAGGTTGAGAGCTTTGCTGCTTTAACACATTTCGGAGCGCAGGCATGGTCTGCGGTCGTGCTTCAGCCCTGCCGGGTTGGACCTGAGGTACTTGTGATAACCTGCCCTGGCCGCCCACACACCCCTCCGGCGAAGTGCGCCTCCGGATTTCTGTAGTGCCTGGGCCCCCGACACCCGCCGTACCTCAACTCGCTCGCGCACCGCCCGCAGGTCGTTCCGCAGCTCCGCCTGCGCGCGCCGCCGCCGCGCCCCCACCGCGCCCAGCCGCTGCACGGTGGACGCCACCAGTCGCACGCCCGCGTAGCAGAAACCCAGAAGCGCCAGCCCCGCGGAGATGGAGCCCGCCTCCTGCAATCGTACAGCCCGCGCCGCCGGGCCGAGAAAACGTCGGCAGCTGAAAAGCGGCACTGACCACCCCCGCGGCTGCAAACCCACGTGTAGTCCTTCTTGGAGTGGTGCACAAGCAACAACGGTCACCAACGGCCACCGCTTGCACATAGTCACTCGCTCCTGACTCGTCCGGATGCGGGGCCAACGGTCAACAGCAGATGAGAAGGGCCATGGCTGATTGGACTGGTACGCACTGAACATGACCGTGCTGCAGTGGCCTAGACCAAATCTGGGTCGGATCTCATTTGGGTTTGTCGGGTCGTGTCGAACCTGACATGAGCCGGGTTGGATGAAACCGATCTGGGTCAGAGAATACGATTTGGGTCAGTGGATTCGATTTGGGTCAGGGGATCTGACCTGGCGGGCACTCACCGGGATATGCAGTGCGCGCAGCAGTCGCCCCACGCCGTACACCACCGCCGTTACGGCTGCCACCAGGCTGGCCTGCTTCGCCACAAAGTCCGGGTCCACGGAGGCCTCGGAGGCCCGGTCCAGGAGCACGGGCAGGTGCTGCAGGGGACGACCGCGGAAAGGAGGGGCGGGACGGGAAGCTCGGGAAATGGGAGCTTGGGAGGTCAAGGTGGCGGCGGCGGCGCCCCCCACCGTGATGGTTCTATCTGCCTTATGCATGTTCTTCCTAATTCTGGTAATAAGAAGCGTTACCCTCAAAGCCGCGTGTATACACCTGTCGTGGGATTCAGCCTGCCGGTGCGAACAGCCTGACGTCGCATGCGGGCATGGAATGTTGAGAAGCTCATAGCTCCAGAACCCACTGGATCTGGAGACCATCGGTGACAGCATCCGTCAACTCTTAACGGCGACAGCACCCGCAGCCTCTTCACAAAAAACGGGACAAAGGAGGGCTCCGGAGCGCCATGCCGCCATACGCCCGACCCGTGGGTCGCTACTCCCTGCCTGGCAAGCGGTTCGCCCACCTTGCTCTCTACATCCAGCGCTTGGACATGCTGCGCCAGGGTTTTGTACGCACGCCTGCAAGCATCCACACGTAGATCTTTGCTCAGCCGCGGCCGTGGAGCAACAAGGTAGGGTCGCAGTCTGGACATGGTGAGGCCTGTGACCGTCCGTTATCGTCGTGCCCTTCATCCAGCGCTTCTGTGGGAAGCTGAGACTTGCTTGGCACCAATAGACCAGACAGGTTGCAAAAGAGTATCTCGTAAAGGTTGAGTGAGGGGGCAATACGGCTCATGTAGAGCGAGTGCTGAGAAGGCCGTGTGCCGGCTGCGTATCGCCCATCCGCTGTCACCATTTTGTTACAACTCTTTAAGGTATGCTGGCAGGCTGATGTGTTCTCCCTCACTTCCGCGCGTAGTACTGCGCGGTAAATACCTCAAACTTGAGACGTCAGTCCCGTGCAGGTCACCCAGTTTGGCCTCAAGCGCGTGCACCTGAATTTTACATGGCCAATTTTATTTTGCGGATA
Source organism: Eudorina sp. 2006-703-Eu-15 (assembly GCA_003117195.1). Taxonomy (NCBI): domain Eukaryota; kingdom Viridiplantae; phylum Chlorophyta; class Chlorophyceae; order Chlamydomonadales; family Volvocaceae; genus Eudorina; species Eudorina sp. 2006-703-Eu-15. Next base: position 1,120,131 of record BDSI01000009.1, read on the forward strand.
CGGCCATCCAAGTTTGCCGTGCGCAGCCGTGATCATAACTGGGGACTTGCCTGCCCCAGAAGGGTTTGCACTTGCTCCTCGAGCCGAGCCTGTTTTTGAATGTCCGAAGATCCATGTAGATTAACCATTTCCATGAATGAACCAAATGCTCAATCAGCATGCCAAGATACTTCACGCGTCGATTACCCTTGCTGTGCCGGTAGGTCGTACGGTAACTGCCGGAATGAAGGATGAAAGCACACAACTCGCAATTGTAAAATGTGCGATACATAAGACTTGTATCATTCTACCTTGATTTATTCCTGTGCGTTTTGCAGACACCGTCAGTTGACCCCCGTCCGATCACACCAGGTCCTTGCAGTTCTTCCGCAACAAGGCATGGAGTTTGAAGAGTCTCAGGCAAGATGCATGATTTCCCGTCATAGACGCTTTTCGCCTGTAATGGGTTAGGCTTGACACACGGCCATGTTGAAAGTGGGGTATGGGAAGCTCTATCGAGGTGTTTAAGTCTCTTGAGGCCTGGCTGTCAACGTACACAATTATCTAACCTTACACTATGAAAGATCGTTTTCGTATGCCTTTTGCCCTTCTCACACTCCTATGGCTGCAGTTCCAAGCTGCCCCTGCCGCTAGCGGGGAGGGCCTCGACAGCTTTGCGGCAGCTCCAGGCGCAGCCAGCTGGACCTCGGGCAATGGCGCGGACGATTTCTTTGGATCTGCGCCCGCGATTCCCCCGGCAACCGCCGCTGAGATGTTGGCTGCAGACTTCGGTGTCGGTCCCGACGCGGACCCGGTTCCATCCGTCCCCATCGACCTGGGCGCGGTCGACGCCGCCGCTCGCACTGCGGATGCCCAAGGCATTCCCGATGACGACCCCTTCTTCCAGCACTACACGCCGCCGGCGCCCCCGGCGCCTGCTCCCGCACCGGAGGTTGTTGACCCGCGCGTGGAATGGCGGAAGCAGAACCATGAGCTGGTGAGCCCCCTTGCGCGTTTCCTTGCCCGACCATCCGGGCCCCTTCCACTTTGCAATCTCGTGTCGCTCGCCTGTGTTGAGGGCCGGCGGCTGGGGCGGGAGGGGTATGACGGGGCAACGAACGGAAGCAAGGAGCAGCCTCGTGCACTGTGACTGCCCTGTAACTCGTGGAACTGGGTTTGGGTCGGGCCTTACACGGCAGTATAGTTGCCGCGTCAGGCCTTCTCACTGCCGCGCAACCGCGTCTGCACAGTGACCTGCTTTGTCTTTATTTAGTACTGCGCCGTAATAGGACCTCCGGGGGAGCTCTGCCGACCATGCCCACCCATGTCGCACTCCCCGCAGCTGAAGAAGAAGGACGCGGAGGAGGCGGGCGCCAAGCAGAAGTTGAAGGATACCGCGGCGCAGTACCTGGCCAAGTACTATGAGGTGAGCCGGAGGATGCGAGCAGCATCCCGAACCTCGAACGGAGGGTAACTCGCTCCTCCATCTGGATCAATCAACCCCTCCCGCACCCCGCGTTAACTGCCTAGCCCAATGACTCCCCGCCCTGGTTCCCTTGGGCCCCCGTTACCAGTCCCTGGACTAGGGCCACGTCTTCAGTTGTGCTTTTGTGATTTCCTTGTACTGCAGTCCTTCCACGCCTCTCGCCCCCATGTGGGTTGTGGCCGATCGGGCAGTCGGGGCCGCGCTGTCTGTCCACTGCTCTTCAGTCCTTTCCCTTCCGGCCCTCCTGAACCCCCTCCCAAGTTGCTCCACCTCGATAGACCGCCTTACCTGCCGTATCTGTGTCCGCCGTATTCGTGTGTGGACCCTCGGCCCGGGTCGAGCACCTTGCTGGCCTGGGGGCGCTTCCCATTCGCCTGCCCTGCGCGGCTTCTTTCCGTGGCGGGACCGGTCTTTGCGAAGCGAGACCTCTCTGTCCTTCCCTTTTCCCTTCCCATGTCATCCCCTGGGGTGCCCTCCCGGCCTGGCTGTCCCGTAGGTGCGCACCACCACGCTGACCCAGCGCAAGGCCAACAACCGCAAGTCGGAGGCGCACCAGAAGGAGGTGGAGGTGCCCACCACCGGCACGCCCTGGGAGAAGATCAACGCGCTGGTCAACTTCAACTCGGGCAACCACACCAAGGACGTCTCGCGGTACAAGGCGCTGCTCATCACCTGCAAGGCCAAGAACGTGGCCATCCGCGCCGCCGCTTAGGGTATATTAAGCTGCACGGTGGGTGCGGTCTGCGTGGCCCAATTACGCAGCTGGCAAGACGGCGGGAAGGGTGCTCGGGCAAAGGGCGCGTAGGCTGTTGCCGCTGGAAGGGCATTGTGGGCGATGTGAGTGCAACACGGGCTCCCGTGGGCTCCGGTGCCTCCCTTGCCTCCGTGTATTCGGCGGCGGTTGTGTCAAGACAGCGTGCGTAGTATGCGTAGGACACGGCAGCACCCAGGTGCGTCGCCTGTCTGCGTATTTTTTTGGCGAGGAGACCGCTCAAACCAAATCGGAAACAGTCGTGCTTATGCATGCGCGTGTCCCCGTGATCTGTACCTGATCGACTGGGTGGCGGTGAACCAGTCAGCCACCCCGACATTGTCTGGATCCTTCTCCACCTTTGAAAAGGCGTCACCGCGGGGCTGCCAGAGGGGGCTGCGTCGGCCTCTCTGCCTGACGACGTCGACGGAGTGGAGGACGCTTTCATTCTTCCGGAGGGGATACGTGGTTGGCGCTGCGCGGAATGCGGGGCGCGGAGGGGCGGGCACCTCGGCTGCACCAGTGACCAGCACGCGCCTGCCAGCTCGGACGAAGCCGACGTCTCTTGCACCCTTTACCGCGCACTTGGACTCGCTGTGGTATGTCTTGAATCCGCATGTTTGAGAGGTTGACGCCTGTGCCGGTGGGTGGAATGCGAGGGCTACAGCGCAGCGTGTGTGCACGCCCTCCGCTGCGCAGCAGGTGCCGCCCAGACATAGGCTACATCCATCCTCCCATGCGCTGCATCAGTTCTGCGCTTCGCATACCCGTATGGTGATGAGGGCTGCACGCGGGTGGCGAACAGGGCCTCTGCCTGGCTGTGGGTCGCAACACGAGCGCGCTGCGCAGCAGAGCGGGAGAGGGGACCCCTGCTCCGGAGTCGGGGACGCGGGGTGGACGCCACATGCCGGTGCGTGGGGGTACGGCAGCTGTCTCCGGCTCGATATGTGATGGAGCCGCTGAATGGGGTCGAGGTCAGATTATGCGGCTTGAAGGTCTGAGATGGGACCCGGCCCCGCGATGCAGGTATGCATGTATGGGTGGTGCACAGTGCATGCGCCGACGCGCGTTTGTGGGTCCTGAAGTGAACTGTGATACCATCCGTGGGGGACGTCCTGAGGAGGCCTTGCTGAGGAGATGCATGTGGGGGTTCGTCCGGACGCTTAAGTGAATAACGTTGGTATGGTGACGGTGGTACGACAGCGGTACCCATGACACGGCTGACGTACGGTATTATTAAATTTTGAATATTTGTCCTCATTATCCTCCAGCGATGGGAGACCCTGAGCAAGGTACTCTCGAGATGGATTCTAAGTGTTCACACCCGAGCCGGCGGCCAAGGCCACGCAGGCGAAGCTCTCGAATTAGTCAAGGTTGCAGCGGGAGTACGCGGAAAAGACGAGGCATCCACACGCTTGACATCCACCCCATATGCGACCCAGTCCTTCAGCTCTTTTGCCGCCTCCATCCCGCGGCATTCAAGTCGAACTAAGTCCCACCCGAACTAATTGTAACACCCCACAGTTAACGGGCGACGTGGTACGACATGACCGCCAGGAACACGTGTGGCGACATTTGGGCGCATCCAAAGGTACCCAAATTCCAAAAAGGCGGATTGACACGGATCGGAGGGCGGGACAGCAACTCCTTGACCTTTCCAGCTAGCCTCAAAGACCAGCCAATTACGTCTTGGCTCCCACCACACTGGAACAGTTCACTGACAACAAGCCGGGCGGCGCCAGATCGCGCCCTGACGCACGGCACTGTCGACACAACTATACACAAGGGCCTTCCGCCCGGGAAACTGACCTCACAGACGGGAGTGGCAGAGACATGGAGACGGGCTCGCGTGTGTTTGTCTTCTTAAGCAACGTGTGGCAATGGCTACACCACAGCGCGACACGGCGAGTCGCATTGGTGGGCATTGGTGGCGGGGATACACGGAAATCCAGGCCGCCTCGCCGAAAGGTTCACTCGTAAGGCTCCATTCTCGTCTCTTTTGCGAACATACCTCCGTCTGGGTTCGCCGGGGTGATCGATACGACAACCGGGTGGGCCGTACTTTTCCGGTGGTCAGCAGTCGTTGTCCTTGTCAGCAGTGGAAACGCATTTGCCAATTATCTTGCACCTCGTGTGCTTATTGAGGACAATCACTGTTTCCAATGGAGGACCGTTGCCGTACAGCAAACAGCTGGAGTTGGCCTGAGACTGGGCGGACTTCTGCGTTACTGGCCATCCGAACGAGGCTGAGGGGCAGCGGATCACATCTTGCGTCACCTACCGCCAGTGCGCTCCTGCACTCAGACCTTGCGCACGAGGCATTGAACTGGTACACTGCGGCATCAATACGGTACCGCCTATGCATGCATCCCACCCTCGTGCGACCGATCCACAACCAGACGTCCCCACCTCACCACCGATGCCAGCGCAGGAGCCAGTACCACACCCTTGTGAAACCCTAGACACAAACACCATCACCAGCCATGTTTGTCTGCCCTGCAGCCATCGACACCATAATACGCGCCTCCCCGGCAAGCGCTGTCGCCCCATCTCCAAACCCGCAGCCCGACCTGCGCCACAGGTCTCCTGGACCAGCACACGGCGTACTATTATTATTAATAAGGATGTTACAGCGGACCCCGCGGGTCATCGGTGACCCGCGGCCGAAGCTTCCTCACCATGCACCATGGCGCACCGGACAGGCTCCACAAGTGCACCGAAACACTCCCCTTGCCCCGTGCTGACGTATAATTTTCAGCACCGTGAACCATCGCCCGTCGGCAGTCTGCCGATAACCCCCTGCGTGGCTCAGATGAAGCCCAGCGGCACCGTGGGACTGAGATGCGGATGAACGAGGTTTACAGCGGGGTGCGCACAAGCCCTCTCATGACCTCTTATAGACCTCACGGCGGCGGTTTGGCTCCCTTGAAGCGCAGGTGCTGCGGCGGCTGCGGCGCGGGAATGATGCGGTGTTCGCGCCGCACGTCCTCCAGGCTGTCCTGCTCGGTTGCAGCAGCGGGAGAAGGGGCCCGGGCGGGTGGCGTGAGCGGGAGTGTGTGCAGGCGGGGCGATGCGCCGAGGAGACCCCGGCGGCGGGGCGGGTCAAACAGAAAAACGGCGCGGGCGCTGGCTTGGGCCATGGCCGGCGGCGAGCGGCGGCAGAAGCGCGGGGCTGAGAGCGCCCATCCGGACGGGTGGGCTGCAGAGCGACCCAGCCGACGATCCCCCGACCCACGGCCGCGTTGAACGCATGGCACCCGGGAATCCGGGCACTGGCAGGGCAGGCGGCAGGCGGGCCGACGTCCGCCGGGTCCCTGCCCGTTTCTCCTTCCTGCCTTGGCACGGCCCTCACCAGCACTTCAGCAGGGTGCAGTTCAGGCGTCAGGGTCCACACGTGGATTCGCTTTTGTAAATTGTTTCCATTACCTTCCTTACCGTATATTATACTTTCTCTACAATGATTACCACCACGACCACCACCACCACCACCGATTCATAACAGAAAGCCCTCTGGGAGCAGTTCGCCGCATCCACCCGGGGATGCGCACCCCCAAACTCCCGCCGATGGCGCAAGCCCTCATGCCCTTGCACCGGCGCCCACCTCGAAGTGCTTCTCGTAGTAGATGCACATCAGGTCGGAGCAGCGGCTGCCCGCCCTCAGCGCCCAGGGCAGGTAGTGGCGCTGCAGCAGCTCCCGGTCCGCGGCGGGCAGCCGGTACTGCGCCCCGAGCACCGCCAGGCCCGTCATCGGCAGGCCCGTCTGCGGCCGCCGAGGGCAAGGGCGGTGGAAGCGGCGGCCGAGGCAGGGGGGGCCGGTGCACAACACACAGCCAATGACGCAGTGCAAGCCGATCCGTACGCGATTGCAATGACAACGGACTGCCCGGGACCCCCGTATGCGAACGTTCGTTCGTCAGTGAGAGATGTGGCACGCGTGTACAGCATGGTCAGAACAACAAGACCTTGGCCGGATCCAGGGTTGCGGCGCGTTTGACAAGGGATGTGGGGGTAGTCGTCCGTGGGTCCGTGTGTGCAATGGGTGTCGTACGGACTGCCGCACGGACCTGTACGAACTCCAGTCCCTTGAGGGCCAGCTCCCCGAAGACGTTGGTATGGCAGTCAAACAGCACGTGCCACAAGTCGTGCACCTCCCGGACGCGGGTGATGACGTAAGCCAGCTCCTCATCGTCCACGAAGCTGCGCCGCTCGACGCCGTACAGCACATCATGCGGCGGACGATCAGAGGGACGGACGGCCAGCGGGGCCCAATCATCAAGGGCTCGAGGGGTGGCGGGGTTTAGGGTTAGGGTTTAGGGGTTTAGGGTTAGCTGGCGGGGGCGACCGCATCACACACGCGCTCGCGCACGCCGCCCCAGTGCAGAGGGCCCACAACACAACAGCACCCCTCCATGCCTCTCAGGGCCAGCCGACCCGCTGCGCTGCCCCCGCCATGCGCCCGTGGGCCGCTACGACCGAGCCCACGTGCGGTACGGTACTGCCAGGTACGGCACTGCCAGGTACCCCAGGCGCAGGCATCCCTCCCCTCCGCGCGCGGGGGAGCCCTGGCCCCCGCTGCCCCCTCCCTCACCGAACCGGCGGCCGGTCGTCCGCGTGGAAGCGCCGGTCGCCCATGAAGCTGGCGTAGGCGGCACCGAAGCTGCCCGGGGGCATCGCGCGGCAGAGCTCCAGGGTGGCGTCCTGGCGCCGGAGCCGAACCGTAAAGAAGTGAACGTCAGCGAATGAGAGGTGAGGCAGGGGTGGCGAGGGAAACCCGCCCTCGAGTCACCCTCTAGAGACCGAGAGGGAGGACTCTAGATGTCCCTAGTCTTTGATGCCGGGCCGATGACGTGTGACTGCCGCGACCCTCAAGACCCTGGGTTTCAGCGTGGTTCACAGCAAGGCCCTCACATCTCAGACCCCGGTTGACATACCGTCACTCGGGGCCGTTCGGCGAGGATTTGTTGGCCCACTGGGTCGCGGCGCATGCGGTCGCGGATGGCGGGCAGGAGCCACTCGCCCGTGGTTTCGCCGACGGCCGCGACCAGGTCGGCACGCGCAGGTCTGGTGGGTTGAGGCGTCGGACAAGTTGAGGCATCGGACAGAGAGAATGTGGAGCATGGTGGCGGGCGGGAGGGAGCTGGCGTGCGCGCGTGGGAGCGCCGGGATGGGTGCGCACATGGCTCGTCAGCCTACCGGACGAGGGCTCCAACAGCTGATAGCACCGCCACCGCCCCTTTCTGCAGGGGATTTAGAGGCATGTGTGTGGGATATAACGGCATGTACCTGCGCGAACAGGAAGGGCAGGTTGAGTTGGGCAGGGTTGCCTTTTGGGCAGGGCTCCGGGACCATATGATGACAACCAGAGGCGGACAAACCTTCCAGCAGACATCCTTGACGGACGAAGCGGGCAGAAGCGCGAAACCAAGTGTAAGGGGCAAGCACTGACGTACGCTGAGTGTTCTCGCGAAAAACTTGCCCTCAACTTGTATTGTATTGCAAGAGTAATCTAGGACGTCATCTCTATGAGATTTTTCATACTTTGACAAACTATAGTAAATTCGTTTGTTGGTGCTGCAAGGGAGGTGTATTTGTACCCTGGCGCGTTGACGAATGCGTTGGACAAACGCATGATGCAACCCAGCAAAAGACCTCGTCGCTCTAATCAAGGACCTGTTGAGTTGTTGTCGGCAGTTGTGCAACACAACTCAGGTACTGTCACAGTTGATTCACTGAAGGTCATTCCCTTTGGGCTGACTCCGCAATGCGAAATGTCTTACTTTGTTCTGCAAGGTGTTGTGAGCGATACTGCACTTCATCCAGCTACGGCGAGGGGCGCTGAACTTCAACCGCCAGGCCCTGTGGTGCCCTTTGCTGCGGCCACGGGTCTGAGCCAGGCGCCAGGACTCAACGTTTCGACTCAGGATGTCAGTCGAGGACCGTTTCTCGGCCCCGTTGCAACGAATGCCTACCTCATGCCCCGTGTTGTTCAACGTAACTGTCAAAATTCTTCCACGGACGTCCAGAGCGTATTCGCAGCGCTTGCTGTGGTCGCGAACACGGCGGGAAATCCATTTCTGGCACCAGCACGTCCGCCAGTGCCTGTTCCCGCTGCCGCTTCGAAACAGTCGCGCCAGCAGCGCGTCTGGGTGCGCGAGAATCCCCAGCAGGCGCAAGCTTCCAGTGCCGCTGTCGTATCCACTGGCGCTGCAGCCAAGGCACCGGCTGCGGCCAACGGCCGCGCCCAGCAGAGCGCTTCCGTCTTGCCAGGCAAACCCACGGCTGCCGCCCTGCCTCCGGAGGTGCTGGCGATGCAGCGGCGTCTTCAGCGACAAGGACGTTCCGTGACCGACGCCCTTCTCCCGCCCTCAGCGGCAGCGGCCCGAACCCAGCAGGCCTTTGGCACAAACCCAAGAGCCGCGGCAGCAGCAGGCGCTGGCGCCCCGCGACGGGTTTGGGTCCGCCCGGCCTCCGCCACTGGGGCTCCCACGGCCGCGGCCGCGCCAGCCGGTGGCGCGGCTCCTCCTGTCACATCCTCAGGCGCTCTTGTAGCAGCGACAGCAGCAGTAGGAGTAGCAGCAGCAGGACCTGCAGCAGGAGCAGTAAAGAAGCCCGTCATCAACGGAACTGCAGCTGCTGTGGATCTTGCGGCCGCCGCCGGGGCCAACGCCGCCCGGGCCGCAGGTGGCCCCCTGCCCCGCAGCGTCGCCCCGGCAGCAGGCGACACAGTGGCGACGGCGACCTCGGAACGGGGCGTCCGCCGCCCCGCAGCAGCACCAGCAGCAGCACCAACACCACCACCACAGCCACGGCCACAGTCTGCACCTGCCGTGATCCAGGAGCCAGAGAAAAGCAGCAACGCCAGTAGCAGCGGTGTTGTCGCTGGGAGCGTCGCCGCGACGGGACCGGGGTCGTCGGCGCTTGCTGGTGATGCAGGTATGGCGACGAAGGCGGCGGCGACCCGGACCACCTGCAGCATGTCTACAGCATTGACGACGAGGACCGGTGGCGCTGGGGCCTTGGCTGAGCTTGCGGCCGGTTCAAGCCGCACCCTGGCCGCCACAGCTCCAGGGGAACTGACAAGTCCTGGGGCGCAGGCAGCGGAACCTGCCGCCGCGGGCGCGGCGGCACCTGGGATTCGGAGCGCCGCGTCCAGCCCGGTGAAACAGCGGGTTACGAAACGACCAGCAGCGTTGCCGAGGCTGGGGAGCCCGCCCATGCGAACACACGACAGCCCAGCGGGACGGGCAGAGGCCCCCGCGGAACTGTCGGACACGCGCCCGGAGCCAGTGGTGCGGGTCGTCGCGTCCGCGGCGGCGCCGCAGGTGGCGGCACCGCGTCGAACGGTGGCGCAACCTGCCGCCGAGTTGTCATCTTCACAACCACCACCACCACAACAACAAGCGGCGGCCGCGCGGGGGTCGCAACCGATGCTGACGCTGACGCGGCCGCAAACACCGACGAAGCCGTCGGTGACGAACGCGCGTCAGACGCAGCTGCTGCTCGCCAAGGCGGCGAATGCGGCGAAGGCGATGGGAGCGGCAGCAGCTGTACAAGGAGGTGCACCTCTGCTGCCGGGCAAAATAGGGGCAGCAGCAGCCGCACAGCAACGAACGGGACTGGGCGGTGGTGGTGGTGGTGCAGGGGCGCAAGCAGGGCCTGGTGTCAAGCTGCAGGCTGCACCCAACGCGGAGCTCCTGGCGGGCTTGCAGTCGGGGGGTCTCCTGGGCAGGGCCGCTCCTGCGGCTGCATCTACTGCAGTGGCCCAGATAACGGCTGCTCCCATCGCAGCGCCCGCGACGAGGGGCCAGACGGGGGTGCAGGCGGCCGAGGCAGCCGCCGCTGCTGTCGCTGGCGGCAGCAGTGGGCAGTACGTCCGACCCGGAAGGCACAAGCTGGTGCGCTGGGCGGCGCAGATGCGGGCGCCGGCGGCAGCCGCGCCGCCGGACGCATCCCGTTCCGCCGCCGCTGGTGCGGTGCCCCCGGCGCGGGCGGCGACGGCGTCGGTCGCTTTGCCTGGTGGCAGCGGCGGTGCTGATCCTGCGCCGCGTCCGGGAGGTGCTAGCGCCAGCACCGGCGCGGTCTCAAGGATGGGCGCACCCGCCACGAAAAGCACGAGAAGCTTACAACCTGCCGGCGGTGGCGGTGACGGCGGCGTGGTGGCGGCCAGGCGGGCCCCTCTCGCGGCAGTTGCGGCGCAGTCCATACCGCAGCAGCTGCTCTTGTTCCGCCTCCGTTCGCTTCGGCGCTTCCCCTCACCAGCGGGTGCTGTTTCGGCGCGCACGCTTGCCGCCGGGCAGCCCGCATCTGCGGCAGTGGCGGCGGCGGCGGCCTCTGCCGCCGCGGCGCGTACCCGAGCTTTGCCACTCCGAAGTGGCCAGCTGACCTGGCGGCGCAGCGTCAGCGCTGGAACGGCCGCGGTGGCGGCGGCGGCGGCAGCATCTGCGTCCCGCCAGGGCGCCAGCGACGCCGCGGGGACGGCGAGCGCGTCAACCAGTACGGTAACTGCTGCCAGTGACGCCGCCGCGCCCACGTCCTCTATCACCAGCCCCGCCGCAGGCGCCGGCGGGAATGGCGGGGAGGTCGCGCCGCGGCGTGCTCCACCCGCCGCGGCGCCCGTGCTCCTACGGATCGGTCGCTCCCGGCTGCGGCCGGCCGCCGCACCGGCGGCAGCCTCAGCGGCGGCGGCGGCCGGGCGCGCAAAGAGCGGCTCGTCCTTGTCGGTGTCCGTGCGCGATGGCGTACAGGCGGTGCCGGACAGCGCGGGCCGGGTCGCGGCCGCGACAGGGACGAAGCTGCTGCTGAGGATACAGCTGCCCCAAGACCCCGGGTTGCGTGTGGTTGGCCGTTGTCGTGCCAACGTCGCGACCTCCGCCGGTCGTACCGGTGCCGTCAGGTCGTTGAAGCTCGTGACCGTCAACGGGCAACAATACTACGCTGCCATGCAAAGAGGCGGCGGTGCCGGCATCGCCGGCGGTGGCGGAAGCGAGCGCGTACGGCAGTTGCACTCGCTTAGCAGTGTGGCAGGGAAGGCGGCCGCCGCCGCATCGGCGGCGGCGGCCGCAGCTGGGCGGCGCGCGGGGGCCGCCACGACGCCGCGGGTGGCGTTGGCGTCTCGTGCGGTGCGGAGGGCTGTCTGGCACCGACGAGGTCTCACCCCAACGAGCAGTCCGAGGGAGCTGACTGCAGCATCGGCGGCGGCGCGGCGGCGGCGGAGCCTCGTGGAGGCGCAGGCGAAGGCATCGGCGGCGGCGCAGGCGGCATCAGCGGCAGCAGCGGCTGCTCGGATGGCCAGGAAGGCAGGTCCACGAGCGGGCGGCGGCGCAGGCGCCGCAGCCAGTGGCGGCAGGGCCGCGGCGGCGCAGCGCATCCTCGCCAAGGCGCGCATGCGGCGGGCGGCGTCGCAGGCGACTAAGGCACGTGGCTACTGCCCAGATTACTGCAGGTACGGGGCGGCGGCACCTGTCGACTCGTATTACGTGGCGCACGGTTGATGATCCGCATCAGTTTATTGGTCCTTTGCAGGACTTGTCGTTGTCAGTATTACACCGGTTACTGCAGCGTGTGGATGTTGTCTTTACTGGCTGCCGTAGGACCTTCCAAATACTTCCTGGTGTGCTCTTTTCCTGGAGTAGATGTGCGGCTTTTCAGTGGGCGTGTTGTTCCCCCCGGGGCGCCGTTCCGAAGCAACGACCCGCGGGACGTAGGGCTGCTCTGTGCTGCGCGGTGTCCCCGCGGGGATCGCCCGCCCGTCCGATCGGGCGAACTCCAGTGCAGTGCGGTCCGGTTGCGGTTCCCTCCAAGTCCCCCACACCCCAAACCCGACGAGTCCCGTCCGCCTCCACATGTGTTGCCATCGAGGCCATGTCGCCGGCCTCCCTCCTGTCCCGGCAGAAGGGCCTGGCAGTCAGCGCGGCTGGAATGTGCCTGCCGGTTTCCCACGGCCCTCCTGCCCCGCCGCACCTCCACGGCCAGCGAAGCGCCTCGCAAGGCCCCGCAGACCCGCGCACCGCCTCGTGGCCCCGCGTTTGCGCCGTGTGCTGGCCACCCTTGCCACCCTTACCAACACCCTAATTTCCTGTACCCCTACCAACACACGCGCAGTCACGCACATGCACCAACACGGGCGGGTCTCACATCTAAATAAACCAACACACACACACGCTGTGCATACCCAAAGTCCTTGTACATACCCAAGCTCGTTGTGCATACCCAAACCAATGGTGCACATGCATCCCCATGCGGCCATACCGTTCTCTCTGCCCGCGTTCATCCGCACGCGGGGCGGGGGCGGGGTGCCCATCGCTGCCCCTTTCCCCCCATCCGCCGCCGCCGGCAGGACGGGAGTGTGCCCGCACTCCCGCGACCCGGCGTCCGGCCGCTGCCCCCACACCCACGACCCGACCAAGGTGGCGGTGTGCGGCCGCTGGCTGGCGGGCAGCTGCACCGCCCCCGACTGCCCCCTGCAGCACCGCCGCCAGCCCGACCTGATGCCCCTCTGCACCTACTTCCTCCAGGTGGGGTGTGGGGTCGGGAGGGTGAACTGGCGAGGATTTATGAGGCGTGTTGAACAAAATCAGCAGGTGACGGATCAGTAGGAGGCGTGTTTGTTGGAGGAAATGGGTGGCAGGGTATGAGAGCGCTTAGGAGGTACGGACCCGCACGCCTCGATGTGGGTTAGCAAGGAGAAAAGCTGAGCCGCGAACAAACAGAACCGTGTCCAGCAATGCAACCGACGACTGAGACCGAGACCAGAGTTACCAATACGCCAGGGCGAAGTATGTCGACCATAAGTAGTCCCAAGGTGGTGTAGTCCGTGATGCTGTAGCGCCCCGTATCGTTGCCGAGCGCCGGTGGGCGCCGTGACGCCAGCAGAAGTAGCGGTGATGACGTCGTAGGCTAATGCAGACGAAACTCTACTAAACTACCTACTGATCCTAAGGTGCAGCAAAAGCAAGGGCGTATGCGTCAACAGCGCGTGCAATGCTGACAGCAAGCAAGTGCCCGGCACAACCGGCCCAGCCCGTGCAGAAGGAAAAGATACTGACCTGAATGCAGAAACGGGAGCACCAAGCGAAGCAGCACCGTCAGTGGTTAGCGAAGCGAAGTCGGAGGACATGCAAGGCGCATGGCAAGACAGGGACACACGTGAGCGCGACGGGCCTAAAAGTGGTTAGTAAGAAGGAAAAACGAGCAAAGCAAATGGAATGCAAAGATGCGGGTGCCGAATATGCAGTGATGTGCCGGGTACGAACGCGGTCAGGGGCAAAGCACTAATAGCAGATGCTGCGGACGATGTGGGTTGCGCGCGGCCGGGGATAGTCTTGGGGGAATCGGCGCCTCGGCCGCTGCCGTCATCCCGGGGGTCACCGCTGCAAGGCACGTGTCGTCGCGGTCTCTTGCGCGCTTGGGCGGTGCGGTGCGGGGGCGGCATCTTGGCACGCTCAAAGGGCGTCGTGGGACGGGTTTTCCCCCAGCTCCTTGTTGCCACATCGCACCTCGCCTCTCCACAGTGGACCTGTTGTTACATGCGGCCGTACTGGGCCGTGTCCTGGCCCACGTCTGCGCACGTCTGCCTGCCGGCCTCCCTCCCGCCGCCCCGCCCACCCTCCCGGGCGCCACTGCCCACCCTCCCGGGCGCCACTGCCCGCCGCGGACCCTCCGTGGCATCGGTCCCCCCGCAGGGCAAGTGCACCGCCGCCGAGTGCCCCTACCTCCACAAGACCTACGCGGCGGCCAACCCGCCGGTCTGCCGCGCCTTCCTGCACAGCTTCTGCCCCCGCGGCGCCGCCTGCCCCGCCCTCCACCTGTCCGCCAAGATGGCGAGGGACCGCGCCAGGCTGCTGACCGCGCCAGCTGCATACCGGAAGCGGCAGCTGAGCGACGACGGCAGCGGCGCCGTCAGTGGTGCACACGCGGGCGCCAGCGGCGGCGGCGGCGTGGCGTCACAGGACGTCGACGTGGCGCCGGGCGCCGCGCAACCGCCGCCGGCGGTGGAGCCGCTGTTCTTTGACGGCCTGTCGCTGCTCGCGCCGAAGCGTCGTCGCGGTGGGTTCAGGTACTTCAATGCTGACCCGGAGGTGGTGGCGCCGGTGGCGGCGGCCCGGGCTGCGGCGGCCGCCGAGGCGGACTCCATGGATGCCGTGTCGCGCGGGAGCGGCAGGGCGCGGGGGTCGGGTCTGAGATCCAGTCAGGGGCGGCCGGCGGAGGTCAGAGCCGGGCCTGCGGCCTCCGGCGTCTCGGCCTCCCCCTCCGGCAGTCCCGACGGGGCGGCAACAGGTAAGGACCGCACCCCTGGCGGGGGTGGCGACGGCGGCGGCGACGGCGGCGGTGGCGACGGCGGCGGCGACGGCGGCGGTGGCGACGGCGGCGGCGACGGCGGCGGTGGCGACGGCGGCGAGGGTGCGACCACGTTGCTCCCGGGCGGCATGATGCTGTTCCTGTAGCGGGTGGTCCCGCAGGCAGGGTTCGCAGGTTTGGAGTGCGAGGGGGTCGTGAGGGCTGTGCGTCCTGAGCGCTTGCTCTGGCCCGGCTTTCCCTTCCTCCGCTTGCCCTGCCCCTGCCCTCGCCTTGCTTGCCCTGCACCCGCCCCTGTGCAGCTGCCGCCCGCGCCCGGCCGACGGGTGGCCGGTGTGCTGCCCCGTCAGGACTCGTTTCGCCAGAGGCCCCCGGGGGTTGCGGGACGGTGGGTGCGGAGCGTCACGGACGACATCCTGCAGGTGATGGCGGCGGCAACCGCTGTGCTCGTCTTTTGACGGCGCCTCACGGGCCCATCCGCAGCGCTTTGTCGGTCTGGGAACCAGCGGAGCGCGGCGGCCCCTGTCCAGCGGATTCAATCGATTTACGCGTGCACTACCCATCACACCCTTCCAGAGTGCAGCACTCGTGTGGCGACTCTGCTCGCTGGCGCAATTCCGTGCCCCTCTTCTTCGTCCCAGTTCCTCCGCGCCGGAACGGACCCACGTATTCCCCTGCCTGCCACTTGTGCAACATTTTTTGCCCCCCCCCCCGGTCCCGCGTGCTAGTGGCTGCATGTACGGCGGCGCTGCTGCCTTACGGACGTTGAACCGTTACAGTCTCGTTTCGTTTTGCAGACCTCAGCATGCTGTGGCTGAGATGCCGTGGCGCAGGCTCGAGCTGTGTGTAGGAGAGTCATGGCGCGAGGAAAGAGGCGCTGTATATGCACGCCTGGGCCTTATGCATGTGTGTCTCAACGTACATAGGTGTGTGTAAAAGTAAAGTGAGCGGTGCACGGTGGTGAGCTGTCTACTGGCAGGACGAAAGGGGCAGCATGTTTCCCCGGTGGGCGGGACTTGTATGTATCTTCAAGGACGAATGCGGGGTTGTCTGGGGGCACATACAGCCACGCAGGCAGGCGGACAGCGGTGGTGGGGGGTGCTGCTGCTGATGGTGGTGGTGGTGGCACCATGCGGTATTGGGTCCGGCTGACTGCCGTACGAACTGAAAGGGCCGCCGGTGCAGGCAGCTGTGAGAGCGGACTGGCGCTGGGAGTTGCCCATGTAGAGATGTGGGGGGAGGGGGGAAGCACCCAGTAAGGGCCCAGAGCTGTGGCCTGGGGCCGTTCACATCACATGGTCGGGGTATGTCATGCCAAGCATAACCCCAAGTGCGTGGTCATTCGGCTTTTGGCATCAGGGAAGCTTAAGGCGGATGAAGGTGCTGGTTGTCCATACTACGGGTCAGCGGTCCGGCCCCACCTTCGGCAGGTGGAGCAAGCGCGGTGCCCTGGAGCAACTAAGCCTGTGGGTGGGGGTGGGGGTGGTGGACTGGTGGTGCGGTGCAGATGCCGCGCATGTCCCTGTGCAGGTGCCGGTCAGGTGGCATGTGGAGGTGGTGTTAAAGATCTGACGGGTGTGGCTGCAGCTGCGGGTCTGAACTGGCGGAGATGGTGCTCGTGCGTTTTGGTGTTGAGAGTCGCGGGGTATGTGGATGGGCGTGTTGAAAGCAGAGATAGTATGATAGAATGATAGTCCATCTTGCCGGTGTACCGTGTATCATGCTTCACTAGTGTCGTGTGCTGGAATGGCTGGAACTACCCAGCGTTTTGGTGCGATGTGTTCATGGGCTTGTTGGGCAGGAGCCTTCTTGGGCAGGGGCCGTGTCATCATGGGGGCAGACATGGCATTCCAGGCTATGCAGCCAGGGTCCATCATGTAACACTTCTTCCATCCAGGCGCGTGTATCATACCTTGTAAAGGCATCTGGCCCTGGTACGGGACATCTGCAGGTACAAGGCCATGATGTGACACAGGGGCCAGGCGGCTCCAGGGGGAAACTGAGGCTGGTGCAGGTTTGGCAGGGCACTCCCTGACACTGGGCTGCTGTGCACCACCGGCAACACAACCCCTAGACTCATCACGTCTTGCACAAGACACCGCCGTCATGTGACGCATTAACACTAGGCGGGAAGACACTTCACAGTACGCCCGAGATTTGTCAAGCCTTGTCCCGCGCCATATGGCAGGAGCTACAGGACAACAGCAGGCTGCTGCTGTCACCAATGACCCGCGGGGGTTCCCCTATAGCAAACGGTAGTTTCTTTGAACCGCGGCACAGACGTGCAGGCCTCCCTTGGCCTGCCTTTCCATTGATCATCCAACAGAGGGCGGCAGTCGCACCGACGGCGAGGGCGTCGGAGGCCTGCGGGATGCCGTACATGGCCTAGTTAAGTGCACGGTTTTCGGGAGGCAGGACTATCACCGCCAGCGACGGTGCACACGCCATCCCAATACTCCACACCCTGCCAACGGGCTCGACAGGTCACGGCAGAAGTAGTCATGGTGGAACCCATGAGAAGCAAGACCGTCGCGACGTCACGGCAACTCGTCCAGCATATTCTCATTCCCATCAAATGTTTCTTTAAGACAATTTATGCATGGTATGCGTTTATACTTAAGTGTTCCCCAACGCCACGAATGAAGTCGACGGTTGGGTCCCGCGGGTCGACCACCCGTCCGAACGAAGCACAACTCGCAATTGAAGCCAAATTCACCACCATCGTCGAACTAATGATCAGGCAATATAAACACGTGTATAATCCCTGTCTGCATTTGACGTGCACAGGTTGGACCATTGTGGTAGCCTGTTCCAGCCTGCTTGAATTATTCATGACCCAACAATTGACATTTGTCAGTTTCTGTATGAAGTATTTGCTGAATGTGTCTCTGAATTGCAACGGATGTGGCGTACTTGGGTAGGGTTCATTGCAACGTGCACGACAAAAGAGCATCATTTGCACGATTGCACCCGATACCTTCACGGCGTTGGGCGTTGCACACTGGTGTTTTCAAAACGCATGCGTGATTTATTCGCGCTGCGCTGGACCAATTGTCTACAATTTCCAGCTCAGCTTCAACTTATTTTGGGGATTTCCTATTGTGAAACCCTGCACGCAGAGCTGAGTTGTAATTATTTGCATGTTATATTCGTTTCATCTGTTTGAGTGAATTTGCTATCAGCATGCAGCTCCTTCACGGCCCTGGCTCAACGGCCTTTGTCCGACGACAGCGCTCAAGCTCTGTAAATGCAAATCCGTTTTGTAACAAGGCACCAACAGGTCATCCGCTGAGTGCGGCAAGTGGATCATGGACTCGCGACCGAAGGTGCGCACAATTGGCCTTTTCCGAGCGGTTGTTGTTAGGTGGTCAGCGCGCCGATTCCGTTGAGGGCTGGCTCTCTGAGCTTCATGCAGCCCTGCCTTATTGTATCATTATCACAAATTTCCCCACAGCCTCGCTTTCACGCGGAGGACCGCTCTTATCGCTCAAAATGGTTAACGCATGCGCGAGCTGACGCAGGGGGATTTTGCCTCCGCCCCGAGTCGTCTCGGTCGAGCTGGAAGCACCGAGGCTCTACGCCAGCTCCACTGCGGCAAGCACGAAGAGGCTATCCTCCGAGCCATCCGGCCAGCCTGCCTCGGCGGTGCACGGTCCCGTCCTAACGGGCCGGCCAGAGCCGCTGGGAGCGAGCATCGACGCGGGCACGGTGAGGGACGCACCACATCACCCTCCCCCCTTGTTTGCTCCGCATACTCTTTGCGCACAGCTATGCGGCAAGGTGCAGCCAGGCCCCTGAGTCACTCGATGACGCCCCCAAGCGTGCCACCACCTTCCCTGGACTCGAATCCATCGGCCCCGGTCTTGCCGCGGCAACGGCCGATGCCCCCCGGGGAGACAGATCCGATTTGGGTCGTCTCAGCGCCTCTTTCCCTCTCTTTGGGACGACATCTATAAACGCCTTCAGGGCCGTCAGGGCCGCTCCCACACGCCCCGCCCTCCGCACCGTCCCCACGGCGGCACCTCCGTCCCGCATCTTTCAGTAGTCGCCCTGCCACTCCCACCTGCTCCCCCTAACCCGGTCCCCCCAACCCTCCCGCGCCGCCGCCGCCCACCTCCGCTGTCCAGGGCGCAATCAACTTCGCGGTGTTCACCTCCTCCGCGACGGCCGTGAGCCTGGTGCTGTTCACGGAAGCGGACTTGGTGGCGGGTCGGGTCACCTTGGAGATCCCCCTCAACCCGCTGGTCAACCGCACGGGCGATGTGTGGCACGTGATGCTGCCGAACCTGCGGGACGACCTGCTGTACGGTGAGTGTACGGAGGCCGCGGCGCGCAATGCTCTGTGTGTGGATACGAGCCAGCAGTGTGAGCCCTGGGGGGCCCAGCTCGGCTCAGTCGCCGGGCCGCTGAGTAGACGAGCGGATTGGGCGCGTCGAGAGCAGTGTGGAGCGGAGCGGGCCCCTGCTGGGACCCCAGCCGAGCCCTGGAGAGGGAAGGCGAGGACTGAGAACGTGGGGACGAAGGGGACGTGGGGGCGGAGTGCAGCGATTGTGGTCAGTGAATACATGTACTACAACCTCGACGACCCCCTTGTACGACCTCGTTGGCTGGCTTCCTCGGCGGGCTTTCGTCGGCCATACGGACTTGTTCCCTGGTTCCCCCGCGCCGCACTCCCGCGGGCGTCCCGCCACGTTCCTCCGGGTTCGTGCGGCCCCGTGGCGGTTAGCGCGGTTACCGCCGCTCGTCCCAACCGCATGGCTCACCTGCCTACCGTGACCCACCGCCAGCTCCCAAATCGCCATCCCAATCCCAATCCCAATCCCAATCCAAACCCTAAATCCCCGCACAGGCTACCGCATCAGCGGGCAGCACCAGGACGCCGACAAGGAGAGCCCCGGCCACCGACACGACGAGGTGGGGCGACGGCCAGCTCCGGGCAGGGCGGGGGGTAGGGTGAGGGGAGGGGAGGGAGGAGGGGAGGAGGGGCTGTGCGGTGTGTCCGGCGCCGTAGCGGCCTCTGCCAGGCTCTGCTCTGGAGCGCCCCTTTGATAGCTGTGTGTCGGTGTGTACTTGTGTACGATAGATATCGGTATGCACGTACGTACGTACGTACGTACGTACGTACGTGCATACCGCTTGTTTGCCATGTGTACGGGAACTGAAAGGTGGCGGCGCCGGGTCGCAAGGTCAGGGGTCGCGCACCCGCCAGACGCAGCGCAGCGGTGGTGGAACAGTCGCGTGTGGTCGCGTGTGGTCGCGTGCAAACAGACTGCCGAAGCGGGGCCCGGGGTCGCCACCCCGCGTGGAGGGGCGGGGGGCGCTCGGGGGGCCGCTCGGGGCATCTGGGGAGCTCGGCGTCCGCAGCTGCAGCACCCGGGAAGGAAGGGAGGGAGGGGATGCGCCGTGAGGGCGGGGGGAACGCCTTCCGGGGTCAGTTCACGGGCAGTCACAGAGGCGTCGACGCGAATGCTTTTGGGCAGTGATCTGGATTGATTGGTTGCCCGAAGCAGTCCCACACCGTTCGCACGTCATCCCCGCCCGCCCTGACCTATCCGCTACCACGGCCGGACCTTGAACGTCCTGCACCGCAGAGCCGCGTCGTCATAGATCCCTACGCGGCCGCCGTGCTCAGCCGGCGGCGCTGGGGCCAGCTCGGCGCCAACCTGCCGTACGGCGAGCCGGGCGTGCTGGGCCTCATGCCCACCTGGCCGCAAGCCGCCGCGGCGCTGCCGGCGGTGGGCCGCTCCTTCGACTGGGAGGGGGACCGGCCGCTGAACCTGCCGATGGAGAGTCTGGTCATCTACGAGGCGCACGTGCGGGGGTACACGGCGCACGCCAGCAGCGGCGTGGGGGCGCCAGGTGGGGCGGGGGCGGGCGGAGAGGGGAGGGCGGGGAGGGGCGGGCGAGTTCCAAGTGATGTGTTCTGGTGGAAATAAGGCGTGAGAGCGCGTTTCTCTCCGGAGAGAGTTGGTCGTGTGTATCTGTGTTGATCCGATAGATGGCAACGGGGCTCTTTTGACGTGTGAGGTCTCTCAGATCAAGAGGTTCAAGGTAAGTCCGTGCGAGCGGCTTTACGTCACCTACAAATGGGCTCTGGAGCTGCACGGTAAAAGGCCTGTCTGTGCGTTTTGTAGAAGAAACGAATTGAGAGCTTCTGTGACGGGAAGGGCAACAGGGTCCTGTACGTCACCTGCGTGTACGACACGTAATGCGAGCACGATGCCGTGGATTCGTCGGGCACAGCGTGGGGGCGCATGGTGCGGTTTGGGGGCGGCAGGGGACGTCCGTCCGTCCGGGGGGTGTACGGGGCAACGGGCGACACGCCGGGTGAGCCGTCTCGCCTGTGTACGGTATGTACGACACGGCGCTTTATTCTGTACGGCATCGCACTGCCACGCCGCCGCAGGTACATACGCGGGTATGATTGAGAAGCTGGACCATCTGCAGTCCCTGGGTATCAACGCCATCGAGCTGTTGCCCGTGTTTGAATTCAACGAGCTCGAGTACTACAGCCAGATCCCCGGATCTGAGGAGTACAGGTACGACAGCTGAGATGCGATAGACGCGATCGGCGCGTGGGCGCGTGGGTGCGGGGTGCATTTCACATTCCCCCCCAAACCGCACCCGTGCGGATCATCGCGTCGAAAGGGGTTGCCCGACTGGCGAAAAACACACACGTGCACCGGCGCGCGGTTGAGCTCTTCCCCCGGGGAACCTACAGGGGGGACACGGCACGCACAGCTGGCCACGGCCATGGCGGATTGGCGGTGGCGGTGCTTGCTGAGAGGCGCAGCTTGCTGGGTTGCTTGTACGACGGGTTATGCAGTAACCGTTAGGTGGTGTTGACCCGAGTCCCGACCGGGTTCTCCAACGGGTGGACGTGGCGCACATGACCCGGACAGGGGCCGCCCGGAGAGGCCGCCCGGTGCAGCTGGCCCTTCGGAAGAGCGTGCCGGGGGTGGATCGTCCATTGCCAGCCCACCTCCCTCCACCGCCCCGTACGCAAAACACATAAGAGCATCGTGGGACTGGGCGGTTCAGTCGGGTTCCTCGCGAAGCAGTACACATGCACGTGCCCGTGCACACGGCCCACGTCCACCACCCCATCGTCTCCGCCGCCCGCAACCTGTCCCAACCCCCCCGCGCGTTGCCCTGGACAGGTACAACTTCTGGGGCTACTCCACCGTCAACTACTTCAGCCCCATGGGTCGCTACAGCGCCGCCCTGGCGGAGGGCCGCCCCGTGAGGTCCACCTGCGACGAGTTCAAGCAGCTGGTCAAGGAGTGCCACAAGCGGGGCATCGAGGTAGGGCCCCGGGGGGAGGGGGGAGGGGGCGGTGGGGAGGTGAGTGGAGGTAGAGGGGTGCGCGGGCGAGGGGGAGGAGGAGGAGGGAGGGAGCTGAGAGGGGGCGGGGGCTTCGGCGATGGTTAACGCGGTGTGGTTGGGTGGTTGCTGGATGGGCGCTGCAGGCTCACTTGCCTCCCTACGCGTGTTGGTTACACGCACCCTGCAATGCCCAAACCAATCTCCAACCACCGCCACCCCACATACACACCCATCGGGCGGGCGGGTTTCCTTTTTGAACACCCATCCACCCGGCTCAGTTTCTTTTCCAAACCTGTCCGCCCTCCCCTCTCCAGGTGATCCTCGATGTGGTGTTCAACCACACGGCGGAGGGCAACGAGCGGGGACCCACCATCAGCTTCAGGGGGCTGGACAACCGGGTCTACTACATGCTGGCTCCAGGGGGGGAGTACTACAACTACAGGTATGGGTGTACGGCGCCGGTATCAGGGCCGCCCGCGGCTGTGGTTGAGCGGCACCTGCTGTCCCTTCTCCCGAGGCCGCGACGCGGGGAGGGAGGGACATGGGGGCGCGCCGCTGTGTAGCGCAATGGGGGGGCCGGGGTCGCTCCAGGGGGGCCACACTCAGTGCGGTGCTTTCTCTCCCCTGGTGGCTGCGACTCTTTGAGTCTGCGACTGCCGCAGTGTGCGTCCCTCCCTGGCCTGGCCGGAGGAGGTCCTGAGGGGACGAGCAGCGAATGGTCCTCCTCCTCCCGCCCGGCCGGCCCGGCCCGGATCTTTGCCCTGGCAGCCAGTGCAGTGTTTGTCCGGGGTTCGCCCAGTGGCTGTCACCCGGCCCCGGCCCGAGGCCCACGGCGAAGGCCTTCCCCCCAGCTCCCCACAACATCCCATCCGCGCCTCCCCCAATCACCACCTCCACCAACACCAACACCATCCGCGACCCAGCCCATCCCCATCTCAAACTTGCCCCCACCCCAAACCCGGCGCGAGCGCAGCGGCTGCGGCAACACGCTCAACTGCAACCAACCGGTTGTACGGCAGTTCATCCTGGACTGCCTGCGCTACTGGGTCACCGAGTACCACGTGGACGGCTTCAGGTGCGGTTGCGGCCGTTGAGGTGGTGGTTGGAGCGGTTGGGTGGCTGGCGCCGTGCTTGTATGCTGTGCGATGGGGCGATGGGACCATCAGGGAGGACCAGGGGGGCCGCAGTATCGCGCCTCGTCTCGAAGCTGCCCACCCACCCACCCACACGCATGCCCGCCCGGCCGGCGGGAGACGGCCCGCCAAAGGTTCGATTCCCGGTTCCACGCAGGGGATGGAGGGGAGGAGGGGGACTGGGAGTTTCGGTGACTCTCCGCGGTTTCGCTGTGTTGTACATGTTAACAGAAAGGGGAAAGGGGGCTGACTGGGTCGCCGAGGAGACCCAACATGCCGGGGGGCCCAACATTCGCTTAGCCACTGCCCCTCTCGCTGTTCTTCGTGTTCTACTGGCAGCCCTGGGCCAGCTCTCCGTCATGGCCGACAATCCCCTTCGCGACGTCCGTCACCCGCCCTCTGACCCTGCATCCCTGTCTCTCCCTCCCCCCCCCGCAACCCCCCCCTCCCTCCCTCCCTCCCCTCCGCAGGTTCGACCTGGCCTCCATCCTGACTCGGGCCCCCAGCGCCTGGCACCCGCAGCAGTACGACGAGGAGACGGGGGAGGCGGTGGCGCTGTCCAGCGGGGGCGCGATCGTCAGCATGGAGGGTGCGCGGGGGGCGGAGGGGCTAGCGGGGGGGGGGCGGCCGACGGGGCGGGGGAGGCCGGGGGTAGGTAAGGGGGGGTGCAGGGCTCCAAGATGTGCGGGTTGACATCTGAAAGATCTGTCGGAGGTCCCCACGGGCCCCGACGCCGCCTGTGGGGGCGACGAGTGCCCGTGTGGGGCTCGCACGCGGCCTCCGAGTACCTTGGCCTCAGCTCCGCCTTGCCCTTGCGCCTGCCCGACCGGACCTGCCTCGAATCAACCCGCCTGACTGACCTGATCTCAATGCCCGTGCGCCCGTTTAGGGACCTGCTGCGCTTGCCTCGGCGTGCTGTCTACTCAGTACTTATCCGCGCTGCCCTCGCCACGCCCGGCCGTGTGTCCCCCTCCCTGGACTGCGACCTATGGTACTGTACCAATTTCCCCAGTCGAACCGTCGCGCTGGCAGCAGCGCTGTATGAAAATGTCTACCAATTTCCTATTACCCCCCCCTTCCTGGGACTGCACAGGCATCATGACGGACGGCGCGGGGGTGCCCACGGGGACCCCCCTGGCCGACCCCCCCCTGGTGGAGGCCATCAGCGAGGACCCCGTGCTGAGGGACACCAAGCTCATAGCGGAGGCGTGGGACTGCGACGGACTCAACCAGGTACGGATGTACGGCAATGGCCTGGCCTCGCCCATCCCGCACACCCGTCCCCGCGCGCCGGCCACCCTCCCCCCGCCGCTGCGGCCGACGGACGCGGAGGCTGACAGACAGCTCGCCGCTGGGCCCCTCCCGCCAGCCGCCGCCGCGGCCGCTCTCTGCCTGAAACCCTAGTCCACCCCGATGACCCGCCTGCGCCCGCCCGCCCGCCCGCCCGCCCTCCTGCCCGCCTCCGCCCGCCTGCCAGGTGGGCGCCTTCCCGCACTACGGCGGTCGATGGTCCGAGTGGAACGGCAAGTTCCGGGACGTGGTCCGCAACTTCATTAAGGGCACCGACGGCCCCTGGGCGGGGGATTTTGCGTCGGCGGTGTGTGGCTCCCCCAACATCTACGCCAACACGCAGCCGCACGAGAGCGACTGGTGGGTGGGGTTGAGGTGTTGGGGTTGAGGTTGGGGTTGAGGTGTTTGGCATGGGTGGGGTGGGGTATGGGGTCGGGTTGGGGCGAGGGCGGGGTGGCGGTTGAGATGGGACGGGATAAACTAGTCATCGTTACAAGGTGGACCCGAGGAGCCAACGGGGTAGGGCGAGATGGACGGAAGGGGGATGCCATGCGGGTGGGGTAAGGGCGGGTGGTGGCGGTGGCGGTGGCGTGAGAGCGGATCTCGACGCAGCTCTGCAGCACCGCAACTGTGACCCATGACCTTGTACGTCGAGTCGTTTTTGGGCTCCGATGACACCCATGTGGGGAACATGGGGGGATGCGGATGCTGCTCCGTGCGTGCACCCCAACGCCGACCCGAGGGGGTGCACCGCTCGGCCAGCAGATCCTGGTTGTTGTGAGATGTTGAGATGTTGAATCGACGTGCACCCAGTCACCCAGCAGCGACTGCGGCTGACTGTGGTTGCGGACGTGTCGGCACCCCCGACCTCGACCTCGCGGCCCTCACCCCTTTCGGTGGCAGGTGGGGCAACAACGGCGGCCGGCAGTGGCGTGGCGGCCGCGGACCCTCCGCCTCCGTCAACTTCGTGACAGCCCACGACGGCTTCACGCTGGCGGACCTGGTGAGTACGACAGTACGACTGTCGTGATGCAGTGTACGGGATGCCGTGCGAATCCACCATTGGGGCGGTGCGGGATGGCTGACGCCTGACCTGAAGAGGGTGTCACCTGTCACGTTGGTGTCACGGCCGCGAGGTACGATGATGAGGGAACACGGTGTGCGTGTACGACGGTGGTGTCCCGCGCAGGTGTCGTACAACAACAAGCACAACGAGGCGAACGGCGAGGACAACCGCGACGGCGAGGCGCACAACAACTCGTGGAACTGCGGCGAGGAGGGACCCACCGCCAAGTGGGAGGTCAATGTGAGGCGACTGCTGCTGAATACTACTGCTGCTACTACTGCTACTGCTGCTGCTACTGCTGCTGTTATACTGCTGGTTCGGTGCTACTGCCTGCTGTTTCGTGCTGCGGGGCTGTGTAGAGTGCGCCTGAGGCGGGGAGGCTCGGAGACCTGAGGCGGATCGCCCCCCCTCGTACGTCTCTAGGCACCCCTCCGCCGCACGCGCTGCCACCCTACCCTCCGTCCCGCTATCTCTGCCGCCCCCCTCGCCCTCGCTTTCCCCCCGCAACACACACCCTGACTTTTGCCCTCCGCTCGCGCCCCTGCCCTCCACTCCCCCTTGGCCTCCCCCCCGCTCTCCCCCTTCCCCTGTCCCCCCGCAGCGGCTCCGTCAGCGGCAGATGCGCAACATGGCGGCGGCGCTGCTGCTGTCCTGCGGTGTGCCCATGATCACCATGGGGGACGAGTACGGCCACTCCAAGGGCGGCAACAACAACACCTACTGCCACGACTCGGACCTCAACTACATGCGGTAGGAGGGGAGGGGGAGGGGAAGGGGAGGAGTTCAGGGGGGCGGGGGCAGGGGCAGGGGAGCTGGGTGGGGCCGGGGGAGGGGAGGAGAGAGAGCGCGCCGTCAATACACTTAGCGGAAGGAAGGAATGAAGTTATTTAGCGCCACAGCTTGTGGCAGCAGGTGCTGGTGAGGGCCGTTTCCGGGTGCAGTCGTACGGTCATACCGTCGTGCAGTTGGGTGGATGGACTTAGGCAGCCTCCCTCCCCTCTGGGCCCTCCCCTCCGGACTTTTGCTCTGGCAGCAGCGCAGTTTGAATATTATGGTTTGAATATGTCTACCAATTTCCTATACCCCTCCGCTCTGCTCCCCTCCCTCCCCTCCCCTCCGTCAATACACTTAGCGGAAGGAAGGAATGAAGTTATTTAGCGCCACAGCTTGTGGCAGCGGGTGCTGGTGAGGGCCGTTTCCGGGTGCAGTCGTACGGTCATACCGTCGTGCAGTTGGGTGGATGGACTTAGGCAGCCTCCCTCCCCTCTGGGCCCTCCCCTCCGGACTTTTGCTCTGGCAGCAGCGCAGTTTGAATATTATGGTTTGAATATGTCTACCAATTTCCTATACCCCTCCGCTCTGCTCCCCTCCCTCCCCTCCCCTCCGTCAATACACTTAGCGGAAGGAAGGAATGAAGTTATTTAGCGCCACAGCTTGTGGCAGCGGGTGCTGGTGAGGGCCGTTTCCGGGTGCAGTCGTACGGTCATACCGTCGTGCAGTTGGGTGGATGGACTTAGGCAGCCTCCCTCCCCTCTGGGCCCTCCCCTCCGGACTTTTGCTCTGGCAGCAGCGCAGTTTGAATATTATGGTTTGAATATGTCTACCAATTTCCTATACCCCTCCGCTCTGCTCCCCTCCCTCCCCTCCCCCTCCCCCCTCCCTCCCCAGGTGGGACCAGCTGGAGTCCGACCCCTCGGGCTTCCACCGCTTCACCCGGCTGATGGTCAACTTCCGCCGCGCCACCCCGGCGCTGATGCGCACCAGCTACGTCACCGACAAGGACATCCAGTGGCATGGAGAGGTACAACTTGGCGGAGGGGAGGGGCACAGCGGTGGTTGGCGGGGGGGCGGGAGGTGGATAGGAGGGGGCGCGGAATGTGGGGGCACGGGGGGGGACGTTGGCCCCGTGGCGGGGCCTTCCGGCGCCGGGCTGTGGGGTTTGGGTTTGTGTGCGTTGGAGAGAACGGCCTCTGGGGGAGGGACCGGTGCACACGAGCCAGGCAGTACGGTGGGGCGGTCGGGGGTGAGGGGTGGGCCAAGAATGCTCCGCCCACCCGTCCGTTCCTCCGTCCCTCCGTCCGACCCTTCTAGCCTCAAAACCCCGCCCCCCGTAGCTGCCCTCGGGCCTCGTTACTCAACCCTATCTCCCACCGCTTTCTCCTCCTCCTACATTATCCTGTTCCCCGAATCCCCCTTCAAACGCCCTCCGGCCCCCCGCCCCCACCACACGCAATCCCGCAGCTGCCCCACCAGCCCGACTGGAGCGACACGAGCCGCCTGGTGGCCTTCACCCTCTCGGACGGCAAGGGCGGCGGCCTGTACGTCGCCTTCAACACCAGCCACCTGCCCAAGCTGCTGCGGCTGCCGCTGTGGGGCGGCCGCGTGTGGCAGCCGCTGGTGGACACGAGCAAGGTGCGGCGGGGGGGCGGGAGGGGCCGGGAGAGGGAACTGAAGAGGGGCCGACGCGGGGGCGCGCGAGGAGGGGCCGGGAGGAGGGGTCGGGAGGAGGGGTCGGGAGGAGAGGCCGGGAGGAGGGGCCGGGAGGAGGGGCCGGGGCGCGAGGGGCCGGGAGGAGGGGTCGGGAGGAGGGGCCGGGGCGCGAGGGGCCGGGAGGAGGGGCCGGGAGGAGGGGCCGGGAGGAGGGGCCGGGAGGAGGGGCCGGGAGGAGGGGCCGGGAGGAGGGGCCGGGAGGAGGGGCCGGGAGGAGGGGCCGGGGCGCGAGGGGCCGGGAGGAGGGGTCGGGAGGAGGGGCCGGGGCGCGAGGGGCCGGGAGGAGGGGCCGGGAGGAGGGGCCGGGGTGCGAGGGGCCGGGAGGAGGGGCCGGGGCGCGAGGGGCCGGGGCGCGAGGGGCCGGGGCGCGAGGGCCGGGGCGCGAGGGGCCGGGGCGCGAGGGGCCGGGGCGCGAGGGGCCGGGGCGCGAGGGGCCGGGGCGCGAGGGGCCGGGGCGCGAGGGGCCGGGGCGCGAGGGCCGGGGCGCGAGGGCCGGGGCGCGAGGGGCCGGGGCGCGAGGGGCCGGGGCGCGAGGGGCCGGGGCGCGAGGGGCCGGGGCGCGAGGGGCCGGGGCGCGAGGGGCCGGGGCGCGAGGGGCCGGGGCGCGAGGGGCCGGGGCGCGAGGGGCCGGGGCGCGAGGGGCCGGGGCGCGAGGGGCGGGCGCGAGGGGCCGGCGAGGAGCGGGGCGCGAGGGCCGGAGGAGCGGCCGGGGCGCGAGGGGCTCTTGAGAGCCGCTGACACGCGGCGGATGGGGGTGCGTGGGGCAGCGCTGGTGCGGGCAGGTGGTGGTGGTGGTTGGTAGTGGCCGGAGCTCGGAATACCTTGGCTTGATCGGGATAAGTTGAAATGTACTACATCCCATAACCCTGCACATGCGTATGGCCTCGTTGTCGTAAAGCCATGTGTACTGACGCGTCACATTTCAAATTGGGTTGGATCCCTCATTGGGTGCACCTCCGAAAGATGGGCTGGCGACGTTGATTCGCGGGATGCGCGACCTAGCTCCCCCTGCTCCGCTCTCCGTCGCCGTCTGCTTCCCGTTGCTCGTCCCGACACCCAGGTGGCGCCGTACGACTTCCTGGCGGCTGACGGCGTGCTTAGTGTGAGCGACGTGGCCGCCGCGCGCCGCTCCCTGGCCATGTGGACCGCCGACCACACCTACCCGGTCCTCCCCTGGAGCTGCATCGTGCTGGTGTCGGCGCCGGAGGAGCCCTCCTCGACCAACATGATCAGGTGGGTGCCGTACGGTACGGCCCGTACTTGGCAATGTGTATAGGTGCAGACTCGGGGGCGCTGCGCGGCGTGGTACGGCCCGAACTCGCTACGCTGTGTGGACGACCTCGGAGGGCAGGGAGGTCGGATGTTGGTGATTGGGGAGTTGGTAATCGGGGGAAAAAAAGAAACCCGAAAAATTGGGGGATGGAAGCGGGTCATGGAGGCGTAGTGTGTGTTATCAAGGAGAAAAGCTGAGCCGCGAAAAAGCAGACCCGTGTCCAGCAATGCAACCGACGACTGAGACCGAGACCAGAGTTACCAATATGCCAGGGCGAAGTATGTCGACCATAAGTAGTCCCAAGGTGGTGTAGTCCGTGATGCTGTAGCGCCCCGTATCGTTGTCGAGCGCCGGTGGGCGCCGTTACGCCAGCAGAAGTAGCGGCTATGACGCCGTAGGCTAATGCAGACGAAACTCGACTAAACTACCTACTGATCCTAAGGCGCAGCAAAAGCAAGGGCGTATGCGTCAACAGCGCGTGCAATGCCGACAGCAAGCAAGTGCCCGGCGTAGTGTGTGTATGTGTGTATGGGGCCCGGCGGGCGAAGGTCCTGGCGCCGACGTACCGGCGGACAGTCCTCCCGAACCGCCCACCCTCCCGCCACCAATCTTCCACGACCGCATGCTTCACAACCCCGCCCCCACCGCCCCCACCGCCCCCACCGCCCCCACCGCCCCCGCCGCCCGGTGGATTTCTGACCGCAGACGGGCCGCCGCACAGTCCACTCGTACACCGTCCACCTCCTCCTCCGGGTCAGGGCCGCGGGACCCCATGTCCTGGGCCAGCAACTTTATCAGCAGCCAGGTAGGGCCCTGTGCCGATGTGTACGGGAGCGCGGGATGCCCGTACGGCCTCTTCACTTTGTTGGTGTGTTCGAACTGCGTTCGGCCTTGTGTTGGCGCCGCCTCGTGGGTGACTGTGTGTGCACGGGTGTGTGTGTGTGTGTGTTAAATGAGAAGCCCACCAGTGTGTGTGTATGTAAAAGAAAACTCCTGCCCGGCCCCCGCTCACCCTGCTCTGCAGCCCCCGCCGGCTCCAGGGCAGCGGCCAGGCACGCCCGCCCCCTCGACCGCACGTGGCGTGTACGGCAGCGCGTCGTCATCGACCAGCGCCGTCGCCGCCACGACCGCCTCGTCGTCGTCGTCGTCCGCCGCCTCCGCCGCCTCCTCCTCCGCTTCTCCGCAGTCGTCGGCGTCAACAACGGTCCGGCGGACGGCCCGCGCTGACTGGCGGACATTGCTCCAGGGGACCTCCGACGCCGCCGCCGCGACGCCGACCTCCCCGGAGACATCGTCGGAGGCGCTGTCCGCCGCGGAGCAGGCGGCGCTGGAGCAGGCGCTCAAGGAGAACGAGCAGCTGCGGCGCCGGCTGGGGTTGAGCCGTTAAGATGGAGGGGGAACGAAGGGAACGAAGGTGACGAAGGGGAAGGTGCTCAGAGCGCTCAGAGCGCAGGCAGGGGGGCGGGTCAGCCCACGCCGCGCGGGGCTGTCGCTGTCGCTGTCGCAGCACGGCACAGGCTTGGCAGCAGACAGCAGACAGTCCAGGCCGGTGGGTTGGTGGCGGGCGCATGACGTGGCCTTCGCCCGCCAGCGCTGCCGTTGCGGCCCTCGGGTGTCCTCTGCGCTCGACCGCCCCGAGATGACGGGTTGGAAGGAGGAGTGCGGGCCTTGTAAAGGCTTGATTTGTTGCGGAGGATGTTTTTGATGGGTCCACCATCTGATAGCAGCCGGGTGCACACGAGCGGTTGGAAGCTGGGCACCGGCGGTGATGGGGCGGCGGGGTGGTGTGACGTTGGGGGCGGGGCAGTGCCGGCATGTGGCAGCCCTGATGAACACCCTATTCAAAGCGGTCTTGCGTGGCCCGATGGGGGACCGCTTGGGCCACCAGGTGCGGCCGCGGGGAGCGGGGCCATGCACATACCATGCAAGAAGAATAAAAGAGTGAGAGAGCGAGCGAGCGAGAGACCGGTGGATGGGTCGGTGGTCCCATGGGTCCTACGGTGGGGTCAGACGGCTGAGGGGGAGAGCAGCAGGCCAGCGGGCGGGCCAAGGGGATCTCGGCGGAAGATGTTCGATTCGGTCGTTTGCGGGGGTTTGCGCTGGAGACATCGTCAACCCGAGACAGTGATGGAGCGCGAGAGCAGCCGCACCCAGTCCCCACGTGCATTCGGGTGTCAAGCGGTTGGTTGGCAGTTGTTGCAGTTGGCTGCGGCGTTGGCGCGGCCCTGCATGGCGTATTGGTGTTGCTTGGGGGCCCCGGAGCAGAAGAGACCCGACGGAGGGCGGTCAGTATTTTCTCTTTTTTTACACGAGAGGGAGGGAGGAAGAGGGAGTTAAATTGAGAAAAATACATAAACCCGTAGAACGAACCCGGGCACACCCAGCACAACGCAGGAAGAGGGAGGAGCGAGGTCTGGACTGCTGCTGCCGGCTGCGGTGACGCAGAGCCGACTCGAGCAGGACCGGGCAGAAGTGCTGCACCTGCGGCTGCTGGTAGTGCTACTGGTAGTGGCGGTGGGGCGGTAGAGAGCGGAGGGAGCGGGAGCTGCATTACATCACATGCGACGGTGCGGCGCCTCATGCGCCTTCCGATCTTTCCCAGGAAGGGTACCTCGGCCCCCGTGGCGTTGCGAACCGGTTGGTGGGGTGCAGCGCGAGGGGACAAGGGGCGAGGCGAGGCGGTGTCGGGGGCTTCGCCGTGCTTGGCATGCCAGCTGTCCATGGGATCAGTTGGCCGTTGGGCGTTGACATCTCTGGCGCTGGGGGATTGATGGTTGACACGCCTGGGCAAGTGTGACTCCAGGGGCCGCTGCGGTGTTGCGGAGAACGTCGGGCCTGTGGCCCGGAATAGGTTTTTGGTCGCTGCTGTACCTCGGCGCTTTTGGATCTTCTTTAGGCAGCACGTTGAATGCGAAGACTCCCCGATTGGATTCGGGGTGCCGATTTCTCGGCTTTTGTCGTGCAGTTTTATGTTGTACCCGCCGTGCCCGTCGTACCTGCACTGCCATTCGGAGGGAATGGCCATGCCGTTTTGGGTTGGGCCGCTGCAGGGAAGTGTGTTTCCCTGATGAGCCCGCGCGCATCTTGTCGGATGAATGGAAGTTTTCCCAACGTTTTCCAGTTCTACGTCTATTGGGAAATTTTAACTCCGCGGCACCACTTCATGGGTCGAGCTTGTGACGCAGCGCCCCTGGCTCATCATCTTTCTTCCAGGAGCAGGGATATCACACCCGGGGCGTTTTTACTGTTGCGCCGCAAACGGAAGCCAAGGTGCAGTTGTTGTTGTGCACCACTAATGATGGCGACCCGGGGCTGCTGCTGGGACCCGCGGCGTCGTTTTTGGTTGAAAGGCGTGCAGGACGGCGGACAGCACCTGCGTAGCGCACCTGCACAAGCTCATTGGTTGGCAGGGTGTGGAGGTCGCTGCCAGGGAGATTACGGCACACGGCCGTTGTGCTGTTGTGCGCCATGCGTTGTTGGCACAGTCGCGCCGAGGGGCGCGGCCGCGCGGCAATGCTGATGGTATCACCTTCCCGCGCTAGGCATTTGCTGGCACGTGTGGCAATAGCACAGGGCGGTGCGACACAAGAGCTGGCCATTATAGACGTACCTGTCTCCGGAACTACACCCAAGTGCGGCCCTGCATCGCCCGGGGATTGCTGGGCGAGGAGGGGCATCTTCGCGGTGTGTCCGCCAGTTGGCTGTAATCGATCTGGAGCGCAGACCCTTTGAGCTGCGAGTCCCGGAGTCCCAACCGTTGAAGTACTTGCCTCAGCCGACCTCCTGACGTACGCACCGTGCCCGGAGGGCCATGAAGGCAAGACATGAGGACTTTTCCGTAATATTATGCGCATCACACTCCTTCTACAGATCTACACGACGAGCTAAATTTATATTGCATGGAGATGGCAAATGATTTCGAGACGGTATCTGTTGTTGCGCCTATCACCGCAAATGATGCCGCGACTACACTTTTATCCAATGCTTCTTTGCATGCTGAATCATTGAAAAAGGTGACGCTTAGCATCGGCGCCCTGTCAACCCGGCCTTCCCAGGTCAACGCAGTCCACACCATACAGGCGCAACGGCTGGAGGGTGCGCGACCTCATCATAAAGACAATGATAAGAATTGTCCCTGCAAAACGTGAATCCCGGCGATTACCGCGTTTGCAGGCCCCGAACTGGTGCCGTCGGCTGCTGTACCCCAAGCTGGACGACGGCACATTTGGAAGCCTCACGAGGTCGAGGTGGGTGAAGCCTCCGATAAGGTGGTATCAGCCCCGCATACTCGGCGTCTCGGCTGCAGGGTCGTTTGGCTTTTTTTGACGTTTTTTGCTTTATAAGCTCCAGACGAGCCAAGAGGCTCATAATCCGCCGAGCTAGAAATAAGGACTGACAAAAAAAATTTAAATGATTAACATTGAAAAAATTTTAATCCTCGATGTACGGCAACCTACATCTTGTCATCTTCTAATATCGTCCAAAACGTGTGCCAGCTCTCGCTGGTCCTTGCCTTGACACCCATGACCTCAACCATACCGTATTGTTACTTTGTTTCCGCGATACAAATATTCGTAGGGGCGTCACGAATTGTATCACGTAATATTTCCAGCGTCGCCAGAGGGCGCGGGTGTCATGAAAATTTATAGCTCCGGAACCATGTCCGCAAAATTCACATTCTGGAGCTTTTTCGTTGTTTGGCCTGTTAATTATGTTACTTAATATTACAATGAAGCAAGAAGATGGATCCGCCGTAAGCGAAACGTCGGCAGGGCAACCTTTTTGATGAGTCTTTGCGAACTGCGTCCGGGCTCAATTCTCGAAGAACGACCTTTTTTTAATGGGAAAGGGGTAGGGAAAGGGGTAGGGGAAGGGGTAGGGGAAGGGAAAAGGGGGAGGGGGAAGGGAAAAGGAAAGGGGAGAGAGAGAGTTTTGAGCATTGTATGTAAATAAATGGGGGGGTTCGGGGGGCGCAGCCCCCCGAAAATATTTTTTAAGGTATTTCTGCCACGATTATTCGTGGATGGGATGTGGGGAGGGGGAAGGGAAAAGGGGGAGGGGGAAGGGAAAAGGGGGAGGGGGAAGGGAAAAGGGGGAGGGAAGGGAAAAAGGGGAGGGGGAAGGGAAAAGGGGGAGGGAAGGGAAAAAGGGGAGGAAAGGGAAAAGGAAAGGGGGAGAGAGAGTTTTGAGTATTGTATGCAAATAGATGGGGGGGTTCGGGGGCCGCAGCCCCCCTAAAAACGTTTTTTAGGGGTTTTCTGCTACGATTATTCGTGCCAACCATCGTGCATGTCACCGAATGCTGCGGGCCCACCGAAAGGTGTTGAGCGAGGGCGAGAGCGAGGGCGAGCAGGGGCCCCCGACAGACTTGCCCCTCTGTTTCCAGCAAGGATTTCCCGTTGCCAAAGCCGCTATTGGTCCTGTCTTATTACGGCCATGGCATTGGCACAGCCAGTCGTGCTATCTCGCGTGCCGTATCTTCGAGTTCGTGGCCTGTCCCGAATTAATGTTCAATATCTGCAAATTATTGCCGAGTCCGTCGCGAATATCTCAAATCACGTAAACATTTCAAAGCCACTTTTCCTGCCATCACGATCGCGGAAACAAAGTAGCAATACGGTACGGTCCCCTGGAGCAACACCCAGGTCCCAAAGCTTTGATCGAACATTCGCATAAGTAGGACACTCCAGCAGCACGTGAAATTCATCTTCAGCTGCCTGCCGGTTCCCACATACCCGACACCAACGTGCAGATCGTTCTCTGCCATGCGGGGACGTGATGGATGACCAAGGGCTGCACCTGCCAGCCCTCGGTGCTAGCTTGTGTTGGATTCGCCATTGTCGTTGTTGCCCCCCCCCCATCCCGGGTCGGACTGAAACCGCAGATCGTGGTGCGTATGGCTCGCGAGCTCAAACCCGGCGTGCCCGCGGATGGGAAGCGCCTGCTTCAGTTACTGGGTAGGTGCGTGTCATTGAGTCCCCACCGGCGCCGCAATGCCGGGGGCCATTCCTCCTGCTTGCGCACTCCTCGCTGCAACCAGCAGGTCGTCGGGCAACTGTACGGAAGGGGGAGGGGCTGTGCTGTGTGTCTTCGCGGTGCGTCGTGGGTGCACCTTACTGCAGCTGAGTGGACCGTGGAACCGCCGCGCTGCCTCTCTGTGTGGTGACATTTACCATGTGAACCAGTCGGCTGTGATGCTTCGATGTCCCCATGCGGTTGCAGGTTGGGATCGCTTCCCTGACCCAGACAGGATGATCTACAAAGCTGCCATGGTCAGATTAAGTAGGGCACGAGCTGTCCTTGACAAAGGGCTGGACCCCTTCAATGGTGCGTGTTGCTGTGAGAAGTGGGATTGGCAGGTCGGTAAGGGGAAAGGGCATGGCATGGCTGACAGACAGATGCACTGGCTCATTCATGCAGCTCGCGAATACAGCTGCGGAAAGCTCATGAGCTGGCTCGTAAAGTCAAGTGTTGCTGTCCGATAATGTTACTCGTTATGCACCTCTGCATGTGTGCTTGCAATCCAGGTAACCGCATGGGGTCACGGAACTTGCGCAACCCTTGGCTGGTGAGGTCGGCTGCGCTTGTCTCCGCACAACAAATCGCTTTGGCTTCCCCAATTTTCGAACTACCCGTGTTTTTGCTCAGCATCTCGTACGTGCTGGATTACGCAACGGGTCCCTCCCCTGTCGCCCTTAGACCTAGTTGCGCTGGCAGTCTTAATTTGCAGAGCGCGACATTCCCGTACAGGGCCTGCTACTGCACACAACCCGGAGCGAGGCCGGCCCAATCCTTGCCTGTCGGTGCTGCTGCGATGCAGGCCTGGACGCGGAAGGCGCTCGCGGCTCTCCCCGGGGGCGAGGTCCGTCTTGGGACAGCGTTACGGCACCCCTAGTTACCCGCTGCACCCTGCGTCATTGCGCATACACATCCCATCCAGTCCGTGTCTAAGAATGTATACCCTCTAACCCGCTCGTGTTCGTGTCGCACACGTGGGGGCTATGCCGGGATTGCTTCATTTGCGGAAGGGTTCAGCGGATCGATGTGTGTCTAGAAGTGAAACCCGCCCGCCCGCCCGAACCCAGGCGCAATCACACTTACCACATAACTTGCAAGAAAGTACTTACCATATGTAGGCGCGGCGAACAATGCAACCGCGCCACCACCGTAACACACAGCAAACACTAAATACGGAAGAGCTTCACGCATGCAAACGGATTGATTATCGACCTGTGATGTATACGATGAATGATAAGCGTTGGTTGTCCACGGAAGCAGCGGTGGTCCGTCATGCGGGAACGCGACTCGTGAGGCAAGGTGGGAGGAAGCAAAAAGAATCAATGGCACAGAAACAAGCTAGAAACTAACAAGTTGCTACGGTGGTGGCGCGGCAAAGAGCAAGGTTTGCACGAGGGATATGTGGGCAGAGACGGGTACGGATGCCGTACGACAACGTACGGCTGGGATGTAGATATGCAAACCGCAATACGATGCAAGGTACGATGCCGTTTGCGCGGGTGCGGGTAATGAGAGTGTGGCGGGCCACCGGGTAGCGGGCCAGAGAAAGTGTTGACTCCCCACCAATCCCAGCCACGGACGAGATGCCCATATGCATGCGGGGCATCGGTCCAAGCGCAGCGGGTGGGTGTGGATGGATCGGTGTAGCGTGAGGAGTGGGGGAGGCGATGGAGTGCGTTGCGGGGTTCAGCCGGTGGGTGGGCGACATTGGATCGATGTGTGTTGTTCGTGGGTCGATAGAGCGGTGGCGGTAGCGTGGGATGCACGGAAGCCTTTCCCGAGGGAACAGCGCGTAACCGTCTGTCTGTCTGTCTGTCTGGCTGTAGGGCACCCTGGATGAGATCTGCAAGGTGCTCGCGGCGGACCCTGAGGTCTCCCCGCTGCTGGACCACAGGTGGGTAAAGCGCGGGGAGGGACAGGGTGGACAGACGAGGGCAAAGGCGAGGAGGGGCAGCGGGCCGCTCAACTGTGTCGAGGAGATCAGGTCATCGATGGGACTGAGGCAGGCGGTGTTGTGACACGGACCTTGCATCTGACAGGCGAAGGGAGACCCATGGGTCAGACCCCCGGTAACCGGACCTGCAACCGGCTCGCACATGACACTTCCCGGCGTGTGCCATGTCTTGCTGTGAAGGAATGAAGGAGTGTTGCAACAGATTCCATGGAGGGACCTTGGGCTTTGCCAGACCATGTCTACCTGTCTGTTGCCTGGTATCCCCTTGGCCGTCGTATCCCCTTACCGTATTTCCGGAGGAAAGGGGAAACATTTTAAAACGTTGTAATGCCTACACTGCCCACCCAAGCCCCTCATTCAGCCGTAGAGGCCCTCCCCCGTCCTTCGTCCCTTGGCGGCCCCCTCCCGCCAGCAGGCCCTTCCCGGAGACGCGGAACGTGACCATGTGGCGCAACGGGATCAAGCAGGCCTGTCAAGCGTAAGAGCGAAGGAGAACGAATCCGAACTGCATGCCGCGAGCGAGCACACGACCACGTGATTCGACGTAGAGCGATCAAACGATGACGCAGTATTCGATTAGTGTGGCACCGGCCAAGCGGTCCAAAAGGCCGGTCGAGGCTGCGGCCCCTGTGGCGCTGCGCGACGGGGAACTTGAAGCAAAACTCTCAGCATCAAATGCTTGCACGATGGATGAACCGCTCTTGCCCGTCTTTTGAACCTGCTGATGTTGTAATGGTGACGCTCGCGCGGTGTCCGAGCGGTGTCGTTTCATCGAAGTTACGCATGCATGTGTACCGTATCACCCTTGCCACTGTGTACACTGGCTGGCTGACCCCCACTGGCCACTCGGCTCGCAGTTACAAAGGAGTTGTTCCGACGGGCGAGCGGCGCAACGGGTTCATGGTGTTCCGTTACGACCCCGCGGTGAGACACCCTGTGTGTGTATGTAGGGAGCAGGGCATGTGCTGCGTTTCGGTAGACGGTGGGTGCGGGTCACTTGCGTGTGCTGCGCCGTGCATGCACGACAGTCTCCGTCCGTCGGAGGCCCTGTGAGGGTTTGCACCCTATAACCTTCGGCTGTCGACAACTGGATACCGGGAGGAAGGGGGAGCACGCGGGTGGGGAGCGGCCTGCATGTTTGGTGTCTGTTGGCGGATGGCCCTCGGGACTGGGACTGCCAGTCCCAGGCGGCGTGTTCCAGTGGCGGTCATGGTCTGGTGTGTGGGCGCGTGCGCGGTGAGAAGATATCGCATGGCGGCTACACGCCGCTCGCACGGATGGCTGCGCGCCTGCAGGCTCCCCGCTACCCACACGACCTTCCTGCCCCGCCCGCCCCTTCTGCCAATCACGCTCGCGCCCCTCGGCCCCATACCCACCGGCCCTGCGTTCCCCCATACCCACCGGCCCTGTCGTTCCCCCATACCCACCGGCCCTGTCGTTCCCCCATACCCACCGGCCCTGTCGTTCCCCCATACCCACCGGCCCTGTCGTTCCCCCATACCCACGTCAGCTCCTGAACGATCGCCTCATCCAGGCAACCTACTTTCCACGCCCGCAGCCCCTTTCCCCCTGTCCCTTTTCGAGTAAAGCATTTCACATGTCTGACGGCGGATCCCTCTTTCTGGCCGCTTGCCTGCTGCTTGCTGCCACAACAGGCAAGGGGCAGTGGGCGCGGCAAGCGTGTCCCCAAGGCGGGGCCTGGCACACTGCACCTGGGCAAGAGCAGGAACAGCACCGTCAACTAGCGATCTAGCGCGAATGGCGAACAGGAGCGGCGGGTTAAGCAGGCTACCTATACACCAGGAAGAGGCCAGGGGCGAACACGGGAGCTGTGTCCTGGGAGGAGGAGATGGCGCCTCCTTCCTGCGCTTGCCATCTGCGGGCTCCTGTGGCAAGGCACAGGGCGGTGCGACAGAAAAGCGGACAGCGGCAGACCTCACAGACGGTGCTGTCTCCAGATGCCCGAATGAGGCCCTGCATCGCCCGGGGATTGCTGGCGAGGAAGGGCATCTTCGCGGCGTCGTTACCCTGGCCACCAAGTTGCTGTAACCCGATTTGGAGCGTGGACCCCTTGCTACGAGTCCCGAGCAGAAAGTGGCTGCCATGGCCGACCGCCTTACGCAGCTGGGGCTTGCCCTGGTATACACCGTTGATCCCTTTGGGGTCCGCTGTAACGTTCATTCATTCATTCACCTTGCTCGGCGAGAGTGCTCGGAGGGCCCATCCCTGATTTGCGTCGTACGTGTCATAGATGCCGTGCAGTGAAGG
This sequence comes from Eudorina sp. 2006-703-Eu-15, assembly GCA_003117195.1. Taxonomy (NCBI): domain Eukaryota; kingdom Viridiplantae; phylum Chlorophyta; class Chlorophyceae; order Chlamydomonadales; family Volvocaceae; genus Eudorina; species Eudorina sp. 2006-703-Eu-15. The sequence continues at coordinate 1,159,459 of BDSI01000009.1, forward strand.
CAAAGTAGCTACGAGAAACTTCCATTTGCATCAATTGTAGTGCACCTCTTTTTCGAGCAAGAGTGAAAATGGTACCGTATTGACAATGGCCAATGGTTTCGAGACGCTTTCGGTTGCCGGCCGTGAGCCAATCACTGCAGATGAAGCCGCTGCTACACTTTTAACCAATGCTTCTTTGCATGCGGAATCATTGAAAACGGTCACGCTCAAGTGCGGCGGCGACCTGTCAGCTCGGCCTTCCCAGGTCAACATAGTCAACACAATTAGCGCGCAACGGCTGGAAGGTGCACGACCTCTTCGTAAAGAAATGGATTTCTGCATTGTGCAAAATGTAATTCCCGGCGATTACCGCATCTGCAGAAGCCGAACTGGTGCTCCCCACTGCGGCTTCTGCACCCGTCGTGGGACAACAATACAAATGGAAGCCCCACGAGTTCGAGGTGGGTCATGCCTCCTGTTCGTCAAAACGCAGTCTCGCATGTCCGGCGTCTCGGATGGAGGGCTGCTCCAGCCTGCCGCTGGTAGCTTGTGTGAGATACGACATTTTAAGCCCAGGTCTGTCGTTGTCGCCAACACCCCCCCATCCCGGGCACCGCAGATCGTGGTGCGCATGGCTCGCGAGCTCAAACCCGGCGTGCCCGCGGATGGGAAGCGCCTGCTTCAGTTACTGGGTAGGTGCGTGTCATTGAGTCCCCACCGGCACCGCAATGCCTGGGGCCATTCCTCCTGCTTGCGCACTCCTCGCTGCAACCAGCAGGTCGTCGGGCAACTGTACGGAAGGGGGAGGGGCTGTGCTGTGTGTCTTCGCGGTGCGTCGTGGGTGCACCTTACTGCAGCTGGGTGGACCGTGGAACCGCGCTGCTGCCTCTCTGTGTGGTGACGTTTACCATGTGAACCAGTCGGCTGTGATGCTTCGATGTCCCCATGCGGTTGCAGGTTGGGATCGCTTCCCTGACCCAAACAGGAGGATCTACAAAGCTGCCATGGTCAGATTATGTAGGGCACGAGCTGTCCTTGACAAAGGGCTGGACCCCTTAAATGGTGCGTAGGAGTGGGATTGGCAGGTCAGTAAGGGGAAAGGGCATGGCATGGCTGACAGACAGATGCACTGGCTCATTCATGCAGCTCGCGAATACAGCTGGGGAACGCTCATGAGCTGGCTCGTAAAGTCAAGTGTTGCTGTCCGATCGTCTTGCTCGTTCGCACCTCTGCATGTGTGCTTCAATCCAGGTAACCGCATGGGGTCAAGGAACTTGCGCAACACTTGGCTGGTGAGGTCGACTGCGCTCATTCGCCAACACCAAGTCGCGATTGCTTCCTGCGATCTTCGAAGTACCCGTGTTCGTAGTCGGCATGGCGCACGTGCCAGCTGTCCTGGATTACGCAAAGTAGCCCTTCGCTTGTCGCCCTTAGACCCGAGGGACCCAGAAGCACCGGCAGTGGCGATTTGCAGAGCACGACATTGCCGTACAGGGCCTGCTACTGCACACAACCCGGAGCGGAGCCACACAATCCTTGGTTGTCCGTGCTGATGCCACGCAGGCATGGACGCGGAAGGCGCTCGCGGCTCTTCCCGGGGGCGAGGTCCGTCTCGGAGCGGCGTTACGGCACCCCCAGCTAGTTACCCGCTGCACCCTGTGTGGCATATTGATCCGTGAGGGGGGAAACGAGCAGCTCCACACGGGTCCCATCCAACCTTGGTGTAGGAAAAGAAACATCCAACCCTCTCGTGTTAATTTTATAGATGTGGCGCCAATTCCTGGAGGGCGTCATCAGCTAGTTCAGCGTATCGATGTGTGTAGTACGTAGGTCGGTGGAGCGGTGGACAGTGCGGAATATACGGAAATCTCACCCTTGGACCCAGCGTGTAACCGTCTGTCTGTCTGGCTGTAGGGCACCCTGGATGAGATCTGCAAGGTGCTGGAGGCGGACCCTGAGGTCTCCCCGCTGCTGGACCGAAGGTGGGTAAAGCGCGGGGAGGGACAGGTTGGACAGTGTAAGGGTAAGGAAGCAATAAGGGAAAGGGCGGGGAGCGACAGCGTGACAGCGTGCTGCTCAACTGCGGAGAGGAAATCAGGTAAGCGTTGGGACTGAGCAAGAGGGGCAGACGCGGGGTGTCACGACAGGGACCTTGCATTTGACAGATGACGGGGACCCATGGGTCGGACCCTATGGCCCCGGACCAGAACAGGCACGCACATGACCCAAACACTTTTCGGCGTGTGCCATGCCTTGCTGTGAATGAATGAGTAAGTGAATGTTAAAGCGAAGGGATTGCTGTGTCGGCCCCCCTGGTGTCTGGTCGAACCCCCTCACTGGAAAGGGGAAGGGGCCCACCAACCCTCGATCGACCGGACCAAGCGACGGCGCTTGTTTGCAGTCGGGCGCCTCCTGGGGACAACCCGGTACATCTCCTTCCTCGGCAGTCTGCTCAGTGGAGTAATTTATCTGTGCCAAGGGGGTGCGAGAGTCTGGGTGTTTTCAAGTGCCTTCATGTCCGGAGGGCAGGGAGCAATGTCAAGAGCTTTCTATCCCCTAACCTACGTCACCCACTCCGCAGCTCCCCGCATCGGTCAGCCGTAGGGGCCCTCCCTCGTCCGTCGTCCCTCACCCCTTGCGGCCCCCCCGCCAGCAGGCCCTGCCCGGAGATGCGGAACGTACCGGTGTGGCGCAACGGGATCAGGGAGGCTTGTAAAATGTGAGAGCGCGGCGAGCGAACCCAAAGTGCGTGCTGCGACCTGCGAGCGAGCACAGACAAAAGTGGTTCGACGAAGAGTGAACGAGTCACCAACACCGCGCGTGGATCGTATGACACAGTAATAGGGATGAGGGTGAGGTGCACTGGCAAAGCGGTCCAATGGCCGGTCGAGTGGCGCTGCTGGGGTACTTACCACCGGGGTGGCTTGGCTCGATACCGTACTCTCACCCTGGTTGCGGGCTTCTTGGAAACCTCTCACATGTTATGTGAACCTGCTGTTGCTGATGCCGACGCTGATGCCCGCTGGGCGTCGCTGCAACGATGGATCGCACTTCACTCCGCGGACACTGGCTGGCTCCTCCCCACTGTCACAGTAAACACGGAATTGTGCCGACGGGCGAGCGCCGCAACGGGTTTATTGTGTTCCGGTGCGACCCCGAGGTGAGACACCCTGTGTGTGGGGTGGACACTGCAGCGTGGGGTGATGGGGGCACATGGGGTGGGTCACGTGCATGCGTTCCCCCGTACATGAACGACAGTTCCCGTCCGCGGAGGCCCTGTGAACATTGCCTCTTGCGTTCTTCGACAGCCCGAGGTATTAAGGAGTGGGGGCAGGCGGATGGCCCTAGGGACTGGGGCCACCCGTCCCAAGCTGCTGCATATTACCGTATTGCGGTGGAAATGGCGTTCATGATCTTGTGTGGTGGGCGCGTGCACGGTTAGTAGGCATCGCATTGCAGCTACGCGCCGCTCACAGGGATGGCTGCACGCCTGTACGTGCCTTGATACCCCCCCAGCCTTCTTGCCCCGCCCCTTCTGCCAATCACGCTCGCGCCCCTCGGCCCCCATACCCACCGGCCCTGTCGTTCCCTATACCCACGTCAGCTCCTGAAAGATCGCCTCATCCAGGCAACCTACTTTCCACGCCCGCAGCCCCTTCCCCCCCGTCCCCTTTCGAGTAAAGCATTTCACATGTCTGACGGCGGATCCCTCTTTCTGGCCGCTTGCCTGCTGCTTGCTGCCACAACAGGCAAGGGGCAGTGGGCGCGGCAAGCGTGTCCCCAAGGCGGGGCCCGGCACACCGCACCTGGGCAAGAGCAGGAACAGCGCCGTCAACTAGCGATCTAGCGCGAATGGCGAACAGGAGCGGCGGGTTAAGCAGGCTACCTATACACCAGTAAGAGGCCAGGGGCGAACATGGGAGCTGTGTCCTGGGAGGAGGAGATGGCGCCTCCTTCCCGCGCTTGCCATCTGCGGGCTCCTGTGGCAAGGCACAGGGCGATGCGACACAAGAGCTGGCCGCTGCAGACCTTACAGACGTACCTGTCTCCGGAACGACACCCAAGTGCGGCCCCGCATCGCCCGGGGATTGCTGGGCGAGGAGGGGCATCTTCGCGGCGTCGTTACCCTGGCCACCAAGTTGGTGTAACCCGATTTTGGAGCGCAGACCCCTTGCTACGAGTCCCGAGATCCAACCGCAGAAAGTGGTTGCCATGGCCGACCGCCTTACGTAGCTGGGGCTTGCCCTGGTATACACCGTTGATCCTCCGCTGTAACGTTCATTCATTCATTCACCTTGCTCGGCGAGAGTGCTCGGAGGGCCCATCCCTGATTTGCGTCGTACGTGTCATAGATGCCGTGCAGTGAAGGCAAAGTAGCTACGAGAAACTTCCATTTGCATCAATTGTAGTGCACCTCTTTTTCGAGCAAGAGTGAAAATGGTACCGTATTGACAATGGCAAATGGTTTCGAGACGCTTTCGGTTGCCGGCCGTGAGCCAATCACTGCAGATGAAGCCGCTACTACACTTTTAACCAATGCTTCTTTGCATGCTGAATCATTGAAAACGGTCACGCTCAAGAGCGGCGGCGACCTGTCAGCTCGGCCTTCCCAGGTCAACATAGTCAACACAATTAGCGCGCAACGGCTGGAAGGTGCACGACCTCTTCGTAAAGAAATGGATTTCTGCATTGTGCAAAATGTAATTCCCGGCGATTACCGCATCTACAGAACCCGAACTGGTGCTCCCCACTGCGGCTTCTGCACCCCACGTGGGACAACAATACAAATGGAAGCCCCACGAGTTCGAGGTGGGTCATGCCTCCTGTTCGTCAAAACGCAGTCTCGCATGTCCGGCGTCTCGGATGGAGGGCTGCTCCAGCCTGCCGCTGGTAGCTTGTGTGAGATACGACATTTTAAGCCCAGGTCTGTTGTTGTCGCCAACACCCCCCATCCCGGGCACCGCAGATCGTGGTGCGTATGGCTCGCGAGCTCAAACCCGGCGTGCCCGCGGATGGGAAGCGCCTGCTTCAGTTACTGGGTAGGTGCGTGTCATTGAGTCCCCACCGGCATTGCGGTGCCGGGGGCCATTCCTCCTGCTTGCGTACTCCTCGCTGCAACCAGCAGGGCAACGTCGGGCAACTGTACGGAAGGGGGAGGGGCTGTGCTGTGTGTCTTCGCGGTGCGTTGTCGGTGCACCTTACTGCAGCTGAGTGCACCGTGGAACCGCCGCGCTGCTGCCTCTCTGTGTGGTGACATTTACCATGTGAACCAGTCGGCTGTGATGCTTCGATATCGTCTTGCGGCTGCAGGTTGGGATCGCTTCCCTGACCCAGACAGGACGATCTACTTTGTTGCCATGGTCAGATTAAGTAGGGCACGAGCTCTCCTTGACAAAGGGCTGGACCCCTTAAATGGTGCGTGTTGCTGTGAGGAGTGGGATTGGCAGGTCAGTAAGGGGAAAGGGCATGGCATGGCTGACAGACAGATGCACTGGCAGCTCGCGAATACAGCTGGGGAACGCTCATAAGCTGGCTCGTAAAGTCAAGTGTTGCTGTCCCATCGTCTTACTCGTTCGCACCTCTACATGTGTGCTTCAATCCAGGTAACCGCATGGGGTCAAGGAACTTGCGCAACACTTGGCTGGTGAGGTCGACTGCGCTCATTCGCCAACACCAAGTCGCGATTGCTTCCTCCGATCTTCGAACTACCCGTGTTCGTAGTCGGCATGCCGCACGTGCCAGCTGTCCTGGATTACGCAAAGTTGCCCTCCCCTTGTCGCCCTTAGACCCGAGGGACCCCAGTAGCGCCGACAGTGGTGACTTGCAGAGCGCGACATTCCCGTACAAGGCCTGCTACTGCACACAACCCGGAGCGAGGCGGGCCCAATCCTTGCCTGTCGGTGCTGCTGCGATGCAGGCCTGGACGCGGAAGGCGCTCGCGGCTCTCCCTGGGGGCGAGGTCCGTCTTGGGACGGCGTTACGGCACCCCTAGCTAGTTACCCGCTGCACCCTGCGTGACACCTTGATGCGTCACTGCGCATACACATCCCATCCAGTCGTGTCTAAGAATGTATACCCTCTAACCCGCTCGTGTTCGTGTCGCACACGTGGGGGCTATGCCGGGATTGCTTCATTTGCTGAAGGGTTCAGCGGATCGATGCGTGTACTACGTAGGTCGGTGAAGCGGTGCTAGTGTGGGGTTTATGGAAACCTTTCCCGAGGGAACAGCGCGTAACCGTCTGCCTGTCTGTCTGGCTGGCTGCAGGGCACCCTGGATGAGATCTGCGAGGTGCTGGAGGCGGACCCCGAGGTCTCCCCGCTGCTGGACCGCAGGTGGGTAAAGCGCGGGGAGGGGCAGGTGGACAGTGTAAGGGTATGGGAAAACGAGGGCAAAGGTGGTGAGGTATAGCGGGCCGCTCAACAGCGTAGAGATCAGGCCATCGGTGGGACTGGGGCAGGCGGTGTTGTGACACGGACCTTGCAACTGACAGGCGACGGATGGGCCGGTGTAACGGACCTGCAAACAGGCACGCACATGACCTAAACACTTCCCGGCGTGTGCCATGTCCTGCTGTGCATGAATGTTGCAGCGGGTCACATAAAGAGGTCATTAGTGCCTGGCGCTGCGCCGCCCCGCCTGGTGTCTGCTCAGGCTCCTTCACCGGAAGGGGAAAGGGGGGCTGAGGGGCGCATCCTGGGGACAACTCGGGACACCTTCCTCGGCAATCTGCTCAGTCGTGTAACGTACCTATGCTCGGGCATGCAAGCCTGTGGGAAATCAACGTGTCTTCGAATGCCTTCTGTCCGGAGGGGAGGGGAGAGGGGATGTCGTTAGGCCACACGCTGTTCGTACACACCTCTGCGAGCGGCATGCACATGCTCGGGGGGTCGGTGGCGATGTGGGGAGCAGCTCGTCGAAGCCCGTGTCGTAGTTACCCTGGCTTGCGTACCATCACCCGGGGGTCGCTGCGGCTATCATCCATGTCCGCATCATGGAAGCACCCTCTACTGCATTTTCTTAACTTTACGCCAGGTCCAGTCACCACGCCTCGTACTTTGGATCCCCCCCTCGTCCCTCGCCCTTCGTCCCTTGGCGGCCCCCTCCCGCCAGCAGGCCCTTCCCGGCGACGCGGAACGTGACCATGTGGCGCATGCGGATTCGCGATGCATGTAACATGTGAGAGTGAAGGCGAACGAGCCCGAACTCTACGCCGCGAGCGAGTGCAGGCTGAAGTGACCTGACGTAGAGCGAGCAAGGGACCGTGGATCAATGGATGGGAAGATGTAGTGGGGTTGATAGGGACCAAGGTCGGTGCGCCCGCCCAGCGATCCTATCGGCCGGTCCGAGCGGCCGCTCCCGGGAAGCTGCGTCGGTCTGCACCACCGGGTTGATTTGGCTCGATGCCCTGCATCGAATACTTGCAGGTTGAAGGAGCCACTCTTGCCTGTCTTGTAAGCCGCCCGATGCTGACGTTGACGCTCGTGCGGCGCCGCTGCGACGACCTATGCAAGTGTGTATCGCCTAATAATCTGTGGCTATTCGCTCGCTCCTGCCCACTGGCCTCGGCTCGCAGTCAAAAAGGAGTTGTTCCGACGGGCGAGCGGCGCAACGGGCTCATGGTGTTCCGGTACGACCCCGCGGTGAGACACTGTGTGTGTGTGTGTGTGTGGGGGTGGCGGCCTGCTGTGTTGGGGGGCAGGGGGGGTTTCAATACTAGTTGTAGGCCGGCTGCGTTCACGCGTGTCCCTGCCTTGGCACCGGTGTCGCATTCTGCATGCTCGTCAGTTGCTTAGCCGGTTACTGACTGTACTAACACTGTTACCTTTGTGCTTGTGCCTGTGCTCGTCGCTCTGGTGCGTTCCTTTCTTCCAGGTCAGTCTACATTTGCATCGCACATCAATAGCAGGGCGGGTTCACTGGTGCCGGGCACCATGCTTGCTCTGTCGCATTGCACGCGTCGTTTGCGCATGAACCCCTGTTTTGCCTTGCCATCAGCTTATAGGCTTTCATTAGTATTGGAATTACTGGCCGTGGGCCGGCTAGGTAGCAGTCTTTGCTCTTTGGGTTCGACCGTTACAGCTCTTCTCGCCAGCCCTACTGCGGTGTCTCATCAGCTGTAACATATCAGCTTATACTTATTTCGTCGGAGTCAACGCTTCGCCGTCTTCGTCAATGACTACATCGGCGGTGATCGGTTTGTTGCTTACTATTTTGCGGTTTCGCTGTCTTTATTGACAAAAAGGGGGTTGGGGCGCATGGTGCGGGTCACGTGCATGCGTTCCGCCGTACATGTACGACAAAGTTCTCGTCCGCGGAGGCCCTGTGAAGTTTTCACTGTTTGATACCTCGGGTTGTCCACATCAGGATACCTGGAGGGGTGGGGAGCAGGCGGGTGCAGGGCGGCCTGCACGTTTGGTGTCTGTGGCCCTCGGGCGTGAGTCTGCATGTCCCAGGCTGCAGCAGCATTTTACCCAAGTCAGGGGGCGTCCACGGGCTGTGTAATAGGCGCGTGCGCGGCGAGCACCGGCCGTTCACAAGGATTGCTGCGCGCCTGCATGCCCCTTGCTATGCACACCGCACCCCTGGCCCTTCTGTCAATCACACTCGTCCCTTGGCGCCCATACCCACCGGCAGTGGTGTACCGTGTCCGCGTCAGCTCCTGAAAGATCGCCTCATCCAGGCTCCCTACTAGTTTCCACACCCGCCGCCGCATCCCCCTGCCCCCGTGTTCGGGTAAAGCATTTTCACATACGGTATCTGACGGCGGATCCCTCTTTCTGGCCGTTTTCCTGCTGCTTGCTGCCACAACAGGCAAGGGGCATTGGGCGCGGCAAGCTTGTCCCCAAGGCGGGGCCCGGCACACCGCACCTGGGCAAGAGCAGGAACAGCGCCGTCAACTAGCGATCTAGCGCGAATGGCGAACATGAGCGGCGGGTTAGGCAGTCTTCCGTACTTTAACCATCAGGATTATGCCAACGGGAAGCGACTGATGTGGTGGGCAAGGGGGCATTGGAGTGGGCGCAGCTGCCCGTGGCGGTATTATTAAGGATGTTACAGCGGACCCCGCCGGCAGCCGAAGCTTCCCGGCGGGCAGCCGAAGCTTCCTCACCATACACTGCATAAACGGTATGGGAGACCGCGGTATGGGCGGTCCATCCAGTTTCCAGCTTGCGGAGCCCTCATCTGAACTCATCTTGACTGCCTGGGTGGAGACGGGCGCAGCACGCTATCTAGTTCTCTGACTCGACTGATTGAGAAGTGTTCAGACCTTTCAGTCGACCGGTAGGTCGTACAGGGCCGGATGTATGTTGGTAGCTGAAGGTTGTAGGAGATGACAACAGCGATCAGGGGTGTATATCGCACCGCTTTGGACCACCCGGCCGGGGGTTAGGGTCCACCACTTGCACTAAGCAATTCATTAATTCGTCCGTTCAAATTTAACGGCGGCATGGCCGTTCCGTGTCAAGTGTCAGTGAGGCCCAAACTGCTTCGGCGGGCCCTGGTGGGCAGGGGCGGCCGCAAGACGGCTAGGGACGGGGCACGCCGTTGTGCGAGTGTCGAGATGGGTCCAGTCGGCTAGGTGACGAGCCCGCGATATCAGGTCGGGACCAAAGAAAGGCCGTCAGTTTTGCACCTCGACATGGTGATCTGACCTATCGGTATTATGGCGACGGGCGAGTGGCAAGCTGGCAGCCCTCTTTGCCACGTTATGGATCCATTGTACGGGCACAACAGGATTCATCGCAACTTGTAAATCATATGTAATGTGGAGGAGCGTGGCGATGTTTGGATTAGGCCCATCGAGCTCTCGACCGAGGCCCATCGAGCTCTCGAGTCTCGACAGACAAAGCACGTCCAAACCGAAAAAGTAATGAGTGGTTTTGCTCAACTCTGGAACATGGCATGGGTGACTTAAAATGGGTTGATGCTGGGACAAGTGCGGCCCTATTGAGCTTGAAGGCGGTGACTTTGGGTGACTTTGAATACCCAGGGATCCAAAACGTTCTTCCAGTACCTCCTACATCCATTGTTTCCGTAACATCTAGTTTTCCAGTACAATTACCCATATTTTATTGTTGTAGGCGCGTGTTGTTGCAGGACCACCTTGTTTCCATGTGCAGTTGAGCATAATGCAAACGTTCCAAAATCGTGCATGGTCTGGCGTCTGGGCACCTAACGGGCTAGGCAAAGCTCGGTTGCAGCGCTCGACGCCAAGAAAGGTCGGCTGAGCGGCTCTTGGGTCTGGTATGCTCCTAACCTGCACAACGGCATAGTTGTGGATATGATGAAGTTCGAATTCTCAGAATGCAGAAAGAATTCAAGCCCACGGTGGCGCAAGCCGGGGAAGGGTCCTTGGCTCACAGGGCTGCTTGACAATCGCAGGCAACCTGTGTAGCGCTGAATGCAACGAACGTGCGCGATATGAGCTCGGCGCTGTCTCTCGCAAACATTCGGAGCTCGCTCATTCGGCAGGAGGACACGATTATTTTCAACTTCATCGAGCGTGCGCAATTCTGCAGGAACTTGCCAGTGTACACACCCGACGCGATCCCCGTTCCTGGTGAGCACACGGTTCCCCGCAGCCACGCTCCTTGGCGGGGCCCGCCAACGGTTGACGTCCTGGACGCAGCTCAGACAGTACAGACCGCCCCCCTCTGGGGCCAAAGCCCAGCACCGTGCTTAGCCACTCCATACGCTTGAAGCGCCCGCATCACCATGGTGATCACTGAGCAGCCCCGCAGTGGGAGTCGCCGTGGGCACGGGGCTCAGCCGCGCGTACGGGGACAATCGCAACGTCTCCGTGTACCGCATTACACGCTGCCCCTCCACGGTACGGGGCCTTCCGTTGCCTTCGGGGCCGCGGGCTGGCCGCCGTCCGCAGGATCAGGGCGTTAGCATCCAGCAGCGCCGGCTGCAGTTCTCGTCCTGCCCTGGTGCGCGATGATACCCTCCCAGGCCCCATGCGCCCGCGCTCCACTCGTCCCTGTGGCGTGCGCTGCCGCCCGCCACCGCCGCCGCTGCCGCACTGCAGGCTTTGACCGGTCAGGGCGGCGGTACTCGCTGCTCGAATACGTGCTGCGGGAGACGGAGCAACTGCACGGCAGCGTCCGGCGGTACACTTCGCCGGACGAGCACGCCTTCTTCCCAGGTGCGGGTGCGGCTGGAACATGGCGCGGGGGGCGGGGGCCGGCGCTACCGCCAGCGGCTGCCTCAGCGGCAGCCTCAGCGGACAGCCCACTCCAGGCAGCAGCCGACGCGGAGTGCGGGTCATCACCCGGTGCTCCCTGCCGGGCATCGCACCCCGTGGACCAGTGGACCAGCGCTGCGGCAGTAGCGCGGGGCTGGGGCTGTCGCAGAAGCCGCCAACTGAGCGATCGCCAATACGGACGATCTTCCAATAGGGACGATCTTCGTCACCTTTGGCATTCTTCAGGAGACAATTCCTGGTATAAGCGTTCTTAACTTCGCAGCAAAGGGGCTGTTCGGGTGATAGGGCGTTCCGTTGTGGCGTACAATGTCCCGCAGCGGCGGTGAGGGTCCGTGACGCGCAGACGAGCACCCGGTCTCTGGCGACGACATGCATGATGATGGCTGGCGCACATTGGAGGGGGGGAAGGGAAGTGGATGACTGGGTGTCAGGCTCTCGGCGGCCTACATGCGGCCCGAAGGGTTTCGGAGTGGGGTTCGCCTTGATGCGGCAGGTGGGTGGGAACCGAGATGGAGGAGGGGTCCTCGCTTGGCGGGCCCAGCTCGCCCTGCCAACCCTACCGGGCTCCGTGGCCCTGACGTGGCCTCCCCCACCCCCCATTCTGGACCCCGCAGATGACCTGCCCACGCTGGTGCTGCCGCCCATCACCTACCCCTCGGTGCTGCACTCGTGCGCGGAGTCCATCAACATCAACGACCGCATCCTGCGGATCTACGTGGAGGACATCCTGCCGGGTGCGCCGAGCGCGCGCGCGCGTGTGTGTGTGTGTGTGTGTGTTTCGCAACCGCGTCACAGCACACACAGACGCATGGACCGGCCGGGGGTGTACTTAGCTATGGGTCTGTGCTGGCGGTCGGCGGTTGGTGGACGCTGCTTGCGTCGAGCGCCGATCGAGTCATGAACGGCGAGGACACGGGTCGTGACTTGACGTGAACGGAGATCTCTCCAGCAGTCGCAGCCCCGAAACCAGGAGCCCTGAGGCCCATTAGCTGCAAGAGAGCAAGACGTTGCCCCGACCTTTTGCGCGCTCAGCTCCCTCCGCTTACGGACCCGTCTCGTGTTACAGCATCTGTTGGCCGGTGCGCTCTGTCGCGGGGTGATGTATATATATAATCTATCTGCACATCTAAGATGCCCAATTCACCCACCCTCCTACACCCCCGCGCCCCTCGTGAACACTGAAATCCCAGGTCTGACAACGCCCGGTGACGACTTCAACTACGGCAGCTCCGCCACGCTGGACGTGCCCTGCCTGCAGGCGAGTGTGTCGTGGGTCGGGTCGGGCGGGTCGGGGGACAGGGAGCTGAAAACGCGGGCATGCGCACCTCTGGAGCGGTCGCAGCGGGAGACGGAAACCATTCCTTGTCAGCGCGTTAAGACGGGAGCCAGGCAGCCGCAGCATCGCCCGTCGCGGCGGGGACGTGTCACGACTGCGGATTGCCCGGTATCCTCGGGATGGCCAGCGGGAGGAACCCGGGCCAGCGGGGCCCAGCAGGGTGCAGTAGCTCCTCCACAACAAACCTCACCCGCGTGCCTGATCCCCCCTCTCCATTCCCTCCGCCGCCACAGGCCCTCTCCAAGCGGATACACTACGGCAAGTTCGTGGCGGAGGCCAAGTTCCTGTGAGTGGGCCCGCGGGAAAACGAGTGCGCTGTTTTCCGTGCGGGCGGGCGGCGGGAAGGGCCCGCCTCTGGTTGAAGAACCCGTGAGGCGCATGGTCCGGTAGCCGGGGGCCCTCCACCGATGTGGGCCCCGCCGTCGCCCCAGTCGAGGCCGGTGCCTCCCCCTAACACCCTTACCACCCACCCCGGTGTCACTAGGGACCCTGAGAGCCCCATGCCGCCATGCGCACATGTTTGTCGTCCGGACGTGGTCGTTGCGCCTCCTCAGCAATGGTCTGCTCTGCTTTGCTGTGCGACCCCGTCCGGCCCCCCTGGTGCCCCGCAGCGCCAAGCCGGAGGAGTACAGCGCGTTGATCCGGGCGGGCGACGCGGACGGCATCATGGAGCTGCTCACTGACCGGTGCGTGATGGTGGCCCCCGGTGGTGACCCCGCGGGGGGGAGGGGGGACTGCGATGTTGGTTATTGGTTTGCTGTGCTTCTTTGCGGTTTCGCTGTCTTGATCGACGCAGGGGACAAAGGGAGGGGCCAGGCAGCAAGGGGGGGTGTTTACTCGGGCTGAGTCGCCCTGGCGGACAATGTGCGCACTCGCAGTCCGTACCACAAACCCCAGCAACTACGCTCGTCAATGCATACGATGAGGATGCGGAGCCGATCTAAATATTGTTTATATATGTGACCATGTTCCCTTGAACGCTGCGACAATCTTCCTCTTGCACCTCCGTCAAGTACCTCCCTGCGCATGGGTTCCGTCCTCGGCGTCGCGGTCGTGGCCACTCCAGTCCTGTATTGTATTGTTTGACGCTGTCCGTGCTCGGTGCTCTCCTGCCAAGTCCTCCGTTGTGATTCATGATCACAACGTGCTTTCCCCCCCCTTGGGCAATCAATCTGCCTACCAACTTCCTATATCCCTCCTCCCCCCTCGTTTCTTAATTACCCCCTCCCCCCGTCAGGGAGGTGGAGCGCCGCGTGGTGGAGCGGGTTCGGCGGAAGGCCGCCACCTTCGGACAGGACGTCACTGAAAACGGCGTGGCAGCAGCTGGGCCGGGAGCCAACGGCGGGACAGCGCAAGGTGGGGCCTCCAGGGTGGGGCCTCCAGGAGTGGCGGCCGCACTGCGTGTCGTGGCGCACCGCGCCACGAATGGTGCCGGACCCCCCACACAGCTGCAGCCGGTGATGCGGATGCCCCACACAGTCCCTGGGACTGCCGGGGCGGTCCTCAGCCCTTCCCCTCAAAGGCGGGGAAGTGCCCAATCCGTCGATCCGGGGACCTCCCCCTGGTGCCCTGTGACCCAGTTGTGGTTGCACGACACCAGCTGGGCTGGCTCACAAGGGGGGTCCGCCCCATCGACCCCGCGGCAACACACCCCGGGTGGGCCGCTGGCCGCGGCTGGCTGGGAGCGCGGGAGATATCAGCGCCCGCTTCGATCGATTGACCAGGTTCTACTCATCCGTCCTTCCCCGTCCTTCCCACGGCCGCTCTCCTGTCGCCGTTCCCCTCTCGCCGTTCTCCTGTCGGCTGTTTGTCAAATATAATATGATATAATCCCCTGTCGCCCCTCTGTTTTCAACCTGCAGGCGGGGCCCGGTTGAAGGTCAACCCCGACCTGGTGGCCCGGGTGTACGAGGACATCGTGATGCCGCTCACAAAGGACGTGGAGGTGTTGTACCTGCTGCGCCGCCTGGACGGGGAGCAGGAGGAGGGGCAGGGGCGCGCCCGCGGGGGCCTGGCCGCCAGCGTGGCAGCGCCCGAGGTGGTGTCGAGGTCGGCGACCGCAGCACCGGCGAGGTGAGGAGAGGTGACGTGAGGCTAGGGTTGGTAGGGTGAGGTGAGGGGTGAGGTGAGGGGTGGTGAGGTGACGAGCGGGGAGGTGAGAGAAACGCGGCCAGGAGAGTCGATTGCGCAGACTGGCCTGCGGGCCGAGGTGCTGGGCCTCACGTGGTTTACGAGCTGATTTGGGTCGAAGTGCACGGCTGGTGGCGCCTTGTTCATGAACTTCGTGCCCTTATTCGTCGTCCACCAGTACCGTGCGGTGTGCAGCGCGGAGGGGGTCGTGTATGTATTTTGCTGCGTGTGCGCGTACGAGACGTGTGTGTGCGGCTGCTTGTCCCGCACGCGGGACCGGGAGTGGGGTTTGGCGGGATGAGGGGAGTGTTAAAGGAAACGCGGAGAGGAATGGGGGTTTGCGCCGCGCGCTTCTGTCGTGTCGGCCCGTGAGCTGCTGCGGCGTCGAGCAATGTATTTACGAGCGGTACAAAGCCTTCAGGGCGGGAAGAAGCGCCAGGCGCTGTCTTTGGGCGGTATAGGCGAGCTATCATCGCGAGTGGGCGGGAACGCACAGACTGCCGTACAAGGAAACGCGTCGTCGGGCGTGGTGCGATCGCTCACGCAGGGGGAAAGGTGCTGGTGGGAGGGTGGGTTGCTCGGGGTTTCGGAACCGTGAGGGGGATGGGCGGCAGCTGCGTGCGTTGCCGCGCTGTCGACAATTTGCCGAGGGGTCCTGGGGCGGGGGACTCGCTCTGCGGACCTCTCGGGTGGCGGCCCATCCTCTGTGGCGGTCGCTGGCGCGTTGAGCGGAGGGGGAAGATGAGCGCGGAACGCATGGGAGCGCCGTACGGCTGGGACGAGCGCGAGGGCGCTACACCTCGTCAAAGCTAGCTGTGGGTCACGTGGAGGGTATCAGAGCCGGAGAGGGCGAGAGGCACAGAGAGAATACGAATTGGAGAGGGAGAAGGTCTCGAGGAACTGCACTTCGGAGAGATGACGCTGAGGAAGCAGAAATCCAGCATACTGGAGAGATGACCGTCCTGGACATTGCACGGATACCTCTAATCCGCTGTGCGGGGAAGGTTGGCCTGTGGCCGGCTTCGTGAGGGCTGCCGGCTGTCCTGGTGCGCCTGGGGCTGGCTTGGCTCCCTCCAACTGTGAGGATATTCACATCGCGAATGGAAGTCAGCAATTGGAAAACTCGGAACGGGACGTGGTTCCCGGCGTCGATGCCTCCACAGGGGTGCCGTAGTCCACGGCGCGACGGGGCCGTATCGGCATCCTGGCAGCAACGCTGCGACGAAACCCTACACGTCCATGGTATTGGTCAGCGGCCCCTGGTGAACCCATTCTTTTCTTTTCTGGGGGACCCCAGTGTCTTTGTAGCACCACCCCGCGAGGCACGGTACCCGAGTACTGCTCCCCCTCCTCCTGGGCGGGTCACCCCATAGCGGCCCGGGCCAGTCGCCTCGAGGCCACCAGACCGCGCTCTCGACAGGGCTCGTGGCCAGAGGAGGCACGGCCCCAGAAGCAACCACACACAGATTCCCCCAAAGTGTCCGCTCTTCCAACCCAATTCGACCGCAACGCAGCACCCGTCTCCCAGGTCCCCTACAAGTGGCGACCGGGGAGGAGGAGGGAGCAATGTCCTCCGCGTGCCCGCCGAGCATCACTCCACATCATTCCCCTCCGGCCCCCCAAGAGGTACCCTACCAGCACTTCCCGGGGGCAACCACAGAAGCCACCCCATGAGGCCACCCTTGTACCCATTCGGGTCCGCCTCCGCAGAGCTGCTGACTGGGCACCCGCCCGGGTGCACTAACCCCCGCTCCAAACCCGGTCGACAGCACCGCCCGGCATCGCAGCCCGGCATGGGCCCCCCCGCTACGAGTCCAGGGCGGCGAAGCTGGTGACCCGCGCGGGCTGCATCTCCTTGAGCTGCCGCTGCAGCCACTCCATCGTGTAGTACTCGTACGCGGCGCCCACCTCGCCCACGTCGTCCAGCACCGTCGAGTTCTGCAGCTCCGCGGCCCCCACCGCCAGCACGGCCAGCATGGCGGGCTCCTTGGAAATCAGGTTGGCGGCGCCCTGCGGCGAGCGGATGGGCGGATCGGCAGGAGCAGGAACAGCAGCAGCAACAGGGGGCGCCCCGTGTCTTCGCGGTAGAGGAAGTAGGGTCCACGTAGGGCCCACTCAGGCAATGTGGTACCGTAGACGCAGTGTCCGATTGCGCCATTGGCTGCGTGGCCCTTCATGCTGCTGCGGTGGGAGAGGCCCCGAACCCGACGGACCCCGACGGACCCCGACGCGGCAACCCAATTGGCCCAATGCAACCTTTCAGCACCCGGCGCGCGCCACAGATGGGGGGGGCTCGCCGTCCCAACCCCCCTTGGGCGCCCATCACTCGACCGCCCACTGCCCACCCGGGCCCCCCCCCACCCCGGTACACCCGCCTGCCGCACCAGTAACAGTGCCCTAGTAAGCCTCACTGAACGAACACACCCACGAACAGGAAACAGCGGGGCGCTGCCTTGCTTGCCCTCCGCATACGGTACCGTATCTCACGCATGCTGCCTGGGCAAGATGACAACCCACGGACACACTACTACGGGGGACACACACACACACACACACACACACACACACACGGGCGGGTTGCACTTCTAAACACACACACACACACACACGCCCCGTGCGCCGCCCCCGCCCTCTCCCGCTCCCTCCCCCGCCCGCACAACGACCCCCCCACGGACCTGCATCGAGATCTTGAGCGCCAGCGAGATATTCTTGGCGCGGGTGATGGTCGCGTTGGGCGGCACCGCCCCCAGCGCCGCGTGCTTGAGCACCAGCTGCGCCGCGATGCCCAGCGGCACCCCGAACAGCGCCGCCAGGGACTCCAGCCGCGCCTTGACGGTGGTGGCCGTCAGCTCCAGCAGCGCCGGCTGCGAGGCCAGCATGGCGGACACCGCCTCCGCCGGCAGCTGCAGCCGCGCGGACCAGGCCTCCAGCAGCGAATCCTGCGCGCGGGGGGGCGGGGACAGCGGCGGCCAGGGACAGCGCACGTTGACGACTGGAGGGTGGGGGTGGGGGTGGTTAAATTGAAAAAAATAAATAAACCCGGGGGTGGGGGTGGTGTTCTGCGCAGCTCCCTGTTTCGCCATTTTCAAGACGAGCTGTTCCTGCACACGCGTCCACCCGCCATCCGTGAGACGCAGGTGGCGCACCGCCACCGCCGCCCCCGCACCTGCAACGTCACCATCATGAACGACCCCGGGTCGCTCCGCGCCATCTCCAGACAGTCCGCCAGCGAGCCGCCCGTCGAGGCGCCCACCAGGCTCACCGCCGAGCGCAGGGTGGCGGGCGCCACCACCAGCAGCGCCGGCTGCGCCGCCGCCAGCTGGCGGGCGGCATCGGGCCCCAGACCGAAGGAGCTGCCCAGACCCTCCAACCGGCTCACGACCGTGTCGATGGTGGTGTCGTACATCAGGGTCGGCTGCGCCGCCAGCACCGACAGCGCGTCGGAGCGTCCGACGCCGAGTCCGGCCTCCAGGATCTCCAGCGCCGCCTGGATGGTGCCGAACTGTACGGAATACGGAAAGGCACGAGTGGGGGGACGGGCAGGGGGAGGGTGCCCGTGGGGTAGAGCAAATTGGTAGAGGCGTTTTCATGCTGCGCTGTGTGCCAGAGCAAAGGCCCGAGTGCCAGCAGGGCGCATTGTATCAGGAGGATCTCCAGCGATGTGGGGCGACGTCCACTTTCGCAGAATGGCCCTGGCACGGACAGCCAGACTGGCAACGGCGGTCAGCGCGGCCCCTCACCTGTCCATCACACCTCTGTCGATTATTCTCTCCGCCTCCCCTTCCCTCCCCTCCCGTCCCTGGGTTTGATTTTTCTAGGGAGGGAAGGGAACCCCTCCCCGGTACCGCGCCGGTGGACCCCTACCTGCGCGCACAGCAGCGTGGGCTGCCGGGTCATGAGCGCCACCACGTCATCGGGGCGGCAGGCCAGGTCCGCCGCCAGTCGCTCCAGGGAGGCGGCCAGCAGCTCCGTGGGTACGGACACCAGGCCCAGGCTGCGGGACAGCAGCTCCAACAGCGCGGGTACGGACACGCCGGTGGTGGCCGACACGCCTGCAGCCCGAGGGGTGGGGGGGCGGGTGCCGCGAGGGGGTGGGAGGGAGCAGGGCCTCTGGAAGGAATCCTCAACAACACATACAGCCATACACACGGCTCAGTTTCATTTCAACACACGTGCCTGCATGGGTCGGGCACTGGGTATGTTCTGTACGAGCACGGGCAATTGTGTGGGCACTTGCATGTCACGCACACCTGTTCTGCCCGCCTGAGAACACACGCCTGCTCCCACCTGCACACCATGCCGGGTGCTTTGATCCCTTTCACACCCTCCGTCGCCATCGCTACACCCCCCCTCCCCACCGCCGCCACCGCCAACACCATCACCCCCTTAATGTCAACAAAGACAGCGAAACCACAAACCGATAACCGCCGATGTAGACACCATCACCCCCACCCCCCACCCCCAACTCACCTTGCACGCTCAGCCGCATGAGCCGCTTCTCCAGCGTCACCACCGGCGGCACCCTCGCCACCAGCTCCAGCGCCTCCGCCGAGCTGAGCCCCAGGCAGGCCGCCACGTCGCCCACCGTCACCGCCACATGCGAGGGCGGCACCACCCACAGCAGCGCCTGGCGCCCCACCAGCGACACCACATCCGCCAGCGGCAACCCCAGCTTGGTGGCCAGGACGTCCAGCCTGGCATGGACAGCCGGCGTGGGTGGGTGGGTGGCGGAGGGTATGAATTGGGGACCGATACGTGGCACAAGCGGCGGGTGGCGGAGGGTGGCGGCAGGTCGCCGTGAGTGGGTGGCGGAGGGTGGCGGAGGGTGGCGGCAGGTCGCCGTGAGTGGGTGGCGGAGGGTGGCGGAGGGTGGCGGCAGCAGGGTGCCGCCTGGGCGACGTGAGGCCCCCGGCAGCCCATTGGCACTTGATGGGCTCCCCTGTCTGAGGGCTGCCCGGGGGCTGCCACGGCTGAGAGCTGCCGCGGGGGGCTTCGCGGCTTCCCACGGGGCTGCGGCCTCCAGCACACCCACCCGCACAATCCCCAACGCCCGACTGCGCCCCTATGGGCCCTTGCTCGGGCAGGATGCAGGGTAACCCTAGAGTCAACCTCCACCGCGCGCTTCCTGTTACCCCGTACCCGCCGCCCCCCGCACCCCAGCGTGCCGCCTCGATACCTGCGGCGGTGGACGCCCCCCCACCTGTCCCTGATGATGCTGGGGTGGTTGACCGCCCAGATCCCCGGCTGGCTGCAGTACAGATCCAGCGCCGCCTCCACGCCCGCGCCCAGCTCCGAAGCCATGGCGCGCACCTTGGCCGCCGCCTCCTCCGGGGACCGCTCCCACACCGCCGGCACCTTGGCTGCCAGCCGCGCCGCGACCAGCAGCGACACGCCCAGATCCCCCGCCAGCGCCGACAGCACCGCCCGCACCTGCGCCGGCGAGGCGGCGGCCGCGTACGGCAATGTGCACGGCGGCAGCGTCAAGTCACTTCGGCAAGATGATGTGCGCGGGAGAGTTGAACGCGGACTGCCCCGAGCTGCAAATGCGGCTCCCCGTCTGCAGCTGAGCGGCTGCGGGTGGGGGTGGGGGTGTCCGAGGAGCTGCCCGGCTCCAGAGCCACAAACATCCTGTCCGCCCAAACGCCCTCCTCCCTCCATTTCTGCCGCAACAGCGCCCCCTCATGCAGTTCAGAAGTGCCGCTCTCAGAGGCCCGCCCGGCTGCTGCTGCCCTCTTGCGCACGCCGGCGCCGGCGCCGCCGCGGATCGCGGATCGCGCGGTGGGCAAAGGGATTGCCCGCCGATCAATCCGGGTCGCACGCAGCGGCCCGCCGTAACCCGACCCCGACCCCGACCCCGACGGAACCCGACCCCGACCCCGACCCCGACGGAACCCGACCCCGACCCCGACCTAGATCCGACCCGGGACACAGATCCGGATTGAAGTTCATCACCCCTTTGACCCACAACGTGCTGTCGTAGAACCGGGAGCTGGTTCCGGCGCCGTCGACAGGGCCCCGCGTGAAGTGGCAGCGACGCACGCGTGGATGCGCCGCACACGACACACATCCTTTGCCCACACCCCCCTTGCACCCCTCGCCCTTTGCACTCATACACACATACGCTCGACCTCACCCACCTCCTGCGGCTCCGCCACCACCAGCTCGGGGTTGGAGGTCAGCAGCGCCCCCAGCACCGCCTCGTCCGCCGCCAGCTCCGGCAGGGCCGCCATGAAGGCTTGCAGCCGCTCGGCGCCCTCCCGGTACAGGTCCTCTGTGGGGGGCCGGGGGGCCACATGGTCGACCCCGAGGGGAGGGATGAAACACATCAACGTGGACAGACAAGGCAGGAGGGGGGGGCGCGGACGACGTGTATGTGTATGTGTGTATGTGCTTCGCGAAGCAGCCCGCCCGGCCCAAACCAGCAAGGCAACTGAGAAATGTGTGGTGTGGTTGACTGTTGATCGGTGGGCAGCGCAACAGCGCGCGGTATGCCATGGGCATGGTGGTGCCGTACAAAAGCTGTGTGCGTGTATGCTTGCGGGTGTAGTCTTGACGCCGTGGGATGGTAGGATGGAAGTGGGTCCAGGGACCCAGTCAGATGGGCCGGGCCAGGGCAAGGCTTGGGAGGGGGCCGCGGGGAGTGCTTGGCGGCATGGGCTTGTGCCCTAGACGGGAGATGCTAAGATGATCAACTCATGGCGCCCGTGGACACAGGCTCGGCCGCATTGCAGATTGCGTGTGGTACCAAGCCGGGGGCCCGCGGTCCTGGGGAGGCGCACCCGTGCGGAGTTTGTCAGAGGAGGGTGGGGACACGCACCCGAGGACCACAGCTCCGCATCGTCGCTTGCCCCTGCAGCGCACCGCCGCCTCAAACGATGCGGCGAGGGCGCCGGCGCGGCTTGCTTATGCCGATCTCCCACAGTCGTACGCAGCGCTGAGACCTGCGCCTGCTGCTGGGAATGGTTTGGGTTCCAGCTCCAGCCGCGGCTACCATGCGTACGAAAGGCATGGACACAGAGACGGCTGGTTGTGCGGCTGTAAAGTCTCTGGCATGCTGTCCGAGAGTGCATCGTGTTCGAAACCCCTCCGGGCGCTGACCGTGACCAAAGATTTGCGTTTGTTTACAGATGCAAATCAGTGTTAGAGGTCATCAGATCACGTCGCTCTGAGTTGAAATGCACCCGTGAAGCCTCTCGTATGGCGGCCGGCCACGCATACCAAAAGCCTATAACATGGATACTTGTTTGTCATACACACATAATAGATTGCTTTTACTATATAAAGACCATAACATTACCGATTAAGCAATCTGCGGATTCAACATTTTGGTTTTCGTTGGGTTAACTGCAAGGTCGCCCCTCATTGCCCCTCATTTGCATTGTTGTCCTCGTTACCGGATGTTGTTTTGATTTAATTATCATATATGTCCCGAAGCCGTAAACATGTGACGTTGGGGCTCGAAGGCGAGGTCCAGCCGCCTGCGCCCGGACAGTCCATCGTGCGCGCGCTGGGTTCGCGAGGCAGCAACCTTATTGCCGTGAGTTCAGCTTGACTGGATGGGGCGTTCTTCGTCATGGTGTCACGTTGTCCCTGACGTGCGGAAACACGAAACCCCTCCGTCGGACAGGTCGAGTTCCCGGATGGCCGCCAGACGCTCGTGCTCATGCCCGCGAAGTTTAATAAAAAGCTCTGGGTGAAGCGTGGCGGATACCTTCTTGTGGAAGACAGCGCTGCCGCGGAGGGTGACGCCAAAGTTACTGGCACGATTCTATCCGTTCTCTATGACGACCACATAAAGCAGCTTTCGAAGATGCCCGGCGTGTGGTAAGTCAGGGGAGGAGTCAGGGGACGGGGCCCAGGCCATGGCACCTAATGGGCGGCGGTTACTCGGTGTCTATCCGCGACCGAAACCTCCTCCTCGGCTACTCATTCATGATTTGTAGGCCCAAGGAATTCGCCCTCAAGGACGACAAGAGTTCCCTTGAGGCCAGTGAGTGTCGGCATGGGCATGGGAGATGAGGGTTTCCAAAAGCGTGGTGCGATCTAAACGGGTTTCCGGCAACGTCCATCTGCTGACGTAATAATTCGTAAGTCGTCCCGGTCGGCCGCACTGACGCATCACGCCATTTGCTGTCATGTGATGGCAGTGATGCCACCATCGGACAGCGATGAGGACCATGACGCGGAAGAAGCGAAGTCAGCGCAGGAAGGCGACCAGGATGGACAGGACGATGCTGAGGCGCTTCCACAGAACACGAATCGCAGGGTAAGACACTCATGGAACACCTATCGCCAAGCTGATGTGCTAAAAAGTCTGACCTGATGTATGTAGGTGGTTTACCATGAGGTTTCCGAGAGCGACGAGGAAGATGGTTGACACCCGTGGGCGGACATTTTGACCTTCCAGACGGCTGAGCGCTGTTATGAACTTCTGGTGCATAAGGGTTTTAGATTCGTATATGAGGGCGTCTGTTATTTCGCGTGTGCGTGTCGCTACTTGTCGGGCCAAATCGCCCACCAGTCCCCGTCGCTACGGCTGCATCCGTATTTGTGCATTCGGCGGCAAAATTATATCTGCGGCCCACTTCTCCAGGTGTAAGTATGTTACGGTGTAATTTAGCTTATTCATTAACAAGGTCGTGGCGCGAATCGAGGGGTTCACATTCTCCTCGTGTGTGGAAGTCGGTGTGTAACTAGGCGCCCACCTGACCACACTTGTCTCGCCCGACCCTAGAATTACCGTCCTGGAAGCCTTCCATCTCAGGACGTTGAAATAGTGAGTTTCGTGAGGAATTCCTCAAGGTCGACGTTTTTACAATATCACCGCAGCAAAGGAAACGCGCTGGAAACGCCGATCAGGTGCGGAGTATAACCAAGTAACATACATTTGCGATTCGTTTGAGATATCTAAAGCAGATAGGTAGACAATGGCCATGTAGTTGCGATAGGTCGTTGACATGGGAGGAACCTGTACTAATTCTGTGACTTGGATAACAATCTGTGCAGTGTAGGCCGCGGATCATTTAGCATGGGGCAACCCATGCGAGGTTGGCCTCAAATGGCCGTTTTCGGCCTGCTTTTCTTGGTGCAAGCAGGTAAGCGATGACATCGTGGTTGGACAATCTGCCCGGAATCTTATAAGTAAAGCACCTACTGGGACTCGCCACAACCTTACTCAGCAATGCGTCTGATCAAATCCGAGTCTGCGGCCCACGGGGCGTGCTGCATGCCTTCCACAGCGCAGATCAATACCATCACCACCCGTCGTTTACTTTGTAAGGCTCCTTGACATTATCTTTCTAAGCATTTTCGTGGCGGCGCGTGCTGAGTGCCTTTGGGGCGGGGCATGACTCATGTCGTGGCCGCGCCGCCCGTCACAATCAACCTGATTTGGTACCCCCCAACAATGTACGCGCTCAGTTTTTCGCGCACACATACATGGCCAGTGGCACATCCTCCTCCTTGCACACGAGCGCACACAGTACAATTTGGCCATGCACGCTGAGGTACCCCACCCGCCCTGCCTGCACTCATTCGCCGCCGTCCTGCAGGCTATGCGAGCTACCTCACCGGCTCGGGGTTCCCCTGGGAGGGCTGCAAACTGGGCCCGTCGTACAACCGTTGGACGGTGACGATGGTGTCGTACGTCGAGGGCACGGTCTCTAGCCGAGCGTGCTTTCGGTTCGGCTACAAGCCCGCCAGTCAATGTGTATCCAATGGACTTCGGTGTTGCGGCGAAAACCACATCAACAAGTTCAAGATGTACATAGGTGAGCTCGGAGGGCATGGGGGGCAAGGCTGTGGGTGAGGGACAGGGGCAGGGGCAACGGTACGGGTCAGGGCCAGGGGCAGGGGCAAGGGTACGGGTCAGGGCCAGGGGCAAGGGTCGTCCTCAGACGCCCCTCCCCTCCGCCTAATGTGGTACGTCTTGACACACACACATGCTGACTCACGACCCGCACCTCCGCATCCCGCTGCCGCCGCCGCCGCCCTCAGACCCGCTTTGCCAGCGCTCCGACTTCTTCAACATCACGGTGAACAATGTGGCCACCACTGCCGCCTTCAAGGAATACCTCCACGTGAGCGACCGAGCCGTTGCCCCTCTGAGACCCTGGGGGCCCGTGGGGTGGGGGTGTCGGGCCAGACTGCGAAACCACAAAAGAGCACCAATACCGATAACCGCCCCCCTCCTGGAGTAGTAGTGGGAGTTGAGTCTGGATGTCCCGAGTCAGATGGGGGGCACCGGTACCGGTCGGACCTCTGGTCGGGTCAGGTTGGCGGGCAGCTGGAGAGACAGCTGGGGGGGAGGCACGGGGGTGTTGGTGTGGGACTGGTGCACAGGTCCAGGTGCGGTACAGGTAGGGGTGCGGGGTGCGGGGCGCATTGGAACTGGCCCCCCCCCTCCACACGCGCGCACACCCCATGGGTGACTGGTTTGGCGGGGTTCATCGCTGCACACACCCTCCCGTCCAAACCCTAGAGGCCAGCACACCCCCGGGAAACGCACCTTGGCCGCCACAACGCGCACAATTTGAACCCCAGGTGAACCCCAACACGCCCTCCGCAGGGTGACCTGAACAAGCCCACGTTCAAGATCACCAATATGTTTATCCCCTTCGAGAGGATCAACACCACCACCCTCTGCTTCAGCATGAAGGGTAACTGCCCCAACTTGGGCGCAGTGGCCAACCCCTTCACTCGCGGCGAGGGGGTGCTCGAAGTGGGCGTGTACGACAAGAAGGTGGATAATTACGAATGCTGGTGAGTGGCTCTGAACCCCGGGCTCCCCTCTCGGGCCCTTTGGGATTATTGAGTGGTATGGGGATTAAATTGAAAAAAGAAAAACCCAGAGAACGTCCCGGTATGGGGATGGGGACGGGGAGGTATTGGCAGAGCAGGGTCGGGGAAAGCGGAGGAGGCGAGAGCGACCGAGTCGTCGTACACCAATCAGAGTCGTGTCGTACACCCCACGCCACACGCTTTCCCGCGTCCTCGGAAACCCGCACGGCATTTTCCATTCCACCTGCCAGCCTTTGAAGTTGTGGCCCCTTCCTGTTGACCCCTTCCTCCGCCCCGCCCCGCCCACACCACCGTCCCCTCCGCCGCCCTGTCCTGCCCTGCCCTTCTCAGCCCCATGTTCGTGTTTCCTGTATCCGGACGCGCGGACTTGCCGCCGCCGCCACCCACCCGCCGCGGGCCACCGCCGCCGGACTTCCCGACACTGCCGCCGGACGCACCCGAACCCGTGGACATGTTCCCGCCGCCTGCGCGGTCGCCCCCGCCGTCGCCCCGGCCGCGGCCACCGTCGCCTCGTTCCCCGCCGTCACCTCCGCCGCCGTCACCACCGCCTCCCACACCGCTGCCGCCCTCGCCCCCGCCGCCGTCGCCACCGCCGCCGTCGCCACCGCCGCCGAACCCGCCGCCGCCGACGCCTCCGCCACCCCGGCCGCCGTCACCACCGCCGGTGACGAACACACCACCGGCCCCGTCGCCGCCGCCGCCACCGTCACCGCCGCCGCCATCTCCTCTGCCTCCGTCACCACCACCACCGTCGCCGCCGCCACCGTCGCCGCCGCCGCCCTCGCCATCACCACCCGCACCGCCGCCGCCGAAGCCCCCGCCCTCCCCCGCACCTCCGTCGCCGTTGCCGCCGCCTCCATCACCACCGCCGCCGTCACCTCCTCCTCCAACTTCGCCTCCACCACGGCAATCGCCCAGCCCGCCATCTCCTTTGCCGCCTGTGCCTTCCCCGCCGCCGCCGCCGCCGCCCAGGCCCCCACCGCCGTCGCCCCCGCCGCCCAGCCCCCCACCGCCGTCGCGCCCGCCACCCAGGGCCCCGCCGCCATCGCCATCGCCACCCAGTCCGCCGTCGCCGACACTGTCTAGGCCGCCGCTAGCCAGCCCATCGCCGATTCGCTTGCGGCCATCTAGGATCTCGCCGCCACCGTCACCGCTGCCGACGTCGCCGCCCTCTCCACCCCCAGAAGGACCTTCGACGACGTGTACGAGGAAGAAATGCCCCCCGCCGCCGCCGCCTTCGAGGAAGCTCTCCCCGCCGCTGCCGCTGCCGCCGCTTTCCCCAAATCTGCAAAGCTCTCCTCCCCCGCCGTCGCCTCCGCCGCCTCCGCCGCCGTCGCCTCCGCCGCCTCCGCCGCCGTCGCCTCCACCGCCCCCTCTTCCCTCGCAGCAACCGCCGCCGCCACCCTCGCAGCCGTTGACGCCGCCGCCGTTGAGTCCGCCAGCGTCGCCGGTACGGCCGTGCCGTGGCCGGTGCCCGTCACCGCCGTCAGCACCCGCTTCGTCGGCATTGATGCCAGGTGAGAGGGACTGACCGCAAGCTCCAACACAACAGTAACAAAGGCGAACGCCCCAATCCCCAATCCGCCCATGGAGTGCAAAAAGCTACTTGATTGCAACTGCCACAACTGAAGGACGTGTGCAAACACGCAACACGAAAGTCGCAGTTGTGGATGTATGGGTGGGTGCGAGCCTTGCAGTCCCTTGTGTTTGTCTCCTGAGCGATGTGAACACACACAGACACACAGACACACACACACACACACACACACACACACACACACACACACACACACACACACACACACACACACACACACACACACACGCTCTTGGGCGCCCCTCGGCCCCTCGCATGTCACGCACTCCTGTTCTGCCTGCTTGACTAACACGCACGCTCGACGGGTCTAACATTAAGCACACACGCTCGAGAGGGCGGGCGGGCTACATTTTTCTAAACACACGCTCGACACCCTCCGCGCCCCCGCAGCGGCCCCAACCGACACGCTTTCCTTCATCTTGGGAGCCTTCCGATACGACGTCAGCCCACAGCCGCTGAGCTTTTTTGACGCCGAGGCCGTCTGCATGGCCCGGGGGGGCCACCTGGCATCTTTCGCATCGGCCGACGAGTGGTTCGCCGTACAGGACGTCGTACGGATGAGTCAGCTGATCAACACACTGGGCGACCGCTCCCAGCTGCGACTCTGGATTGGGCTCCAGCTGGAGCTGGCCTCAATGACGTGGCTGGACGGCTCGCCGTTGTCGTACTTGCCGCTGGAGGGTGGCGGTTTTAGCCTGAACAATGGCGCCTGCTACAGCCTGTCGTGCAGCACTTCCACGCCGGGGAACGCCGATGAGCAGGTTTGCAGCTGGAGCGCGCAAGTGGAGGGCGGCGGCTGCAGCGCAGGCCTGAACGGCTACGTGTGCAAGATTGGTGGGTGTGGGCGATGGAAGGGGGAGGGGAAGGGACGGGACGCGGGCTGAAAAACGGGTGGTGGATAATGGGGTGGGGTTGGGCGAGGAGATTACGATTAGTTAGACGGCTTTAGGTGGTGCGGTGTGGTGTGGGGTAAGTGGGGCGCGGTTTTGACTTGTTAAAAGGCCGTTCGGCGCAAGGATTTGTGACCGGGCTGGCTTGACGCACTGCCGGCCGCATGCTGCAAGCAACCGCCCACCATGGTTACTGCGACGCGGTACAAGTTGGGCGTACGGCAATACGGTGGTACGACGCCGAAAACTCTTCGTGATATGATATTCGGGATGAGGCCTGGCGACGCATCTTGACGTTTGGAGTTGACGCACACAGTCCCGCGGTGGTGGTGATGGAGGGGAGGAGGGGGGTTTGCTCAGAGGGGCCGAGCAGGCGATAAACGTGGAGGAGGAGGGAGGGCGAGGAGGAAGGACTGCAGGGTCTCAGGGCCTGGGATTGAGCCCCCGGCCTCTCGCCCCTCAAGCGCCGCCTGCTCATTACCCCTGGATGCCAGCCCTGGATGCCAACTAGTTTTCACAAGGATGTCGAAACCACAAAAACCTTCAACCCCGCAACATCTCCCCTTGCTGTTCGCGCAGGCTTGCCAGCATCACAACTCACGTAGAGGAAGCGGCGGGGCGGAGGGAGCCGCCGGACGCCTCACGGGCGGGGAGGGGTGGGGGTAGGGGGGTCCGGGCCACAGAGGGCCAAGAGCCCGCCCGCCTCTCCCCCAAACGACGCGTGCTGAGTGGAGCAGCGGGGAGTTGCGATCGAGTTTTGAGCGGAAAGCAGAGAGGGAGGGAGCGACCGTGTTTGTGTGTTTGGTGAGGAAACCCGCTGTGTGTGGATGTGCTTGTTTGTTGAGCAAGGGCAACCCACCCGACCCATCCCAGGTGTGTGTTTCGTGTCGTGATATATGTGGTCTGTCGACTGTGACTGGGGACTGTCGAATGTCGACTGTGACTGGGGTTTTGCAGACTCCAGACTCAAGACAGGGGATATTGTCCGTCCAAGCCGCGCGCAGGAGGGGGGAGGGTTGTGGAAGCTGCAGCAGCTGCAGTTCGACCGATATTGAAGCATTCGTTTTTGCTTCCTCCATTCATAGCCCCTGGCCAAGGCGGGGGACCGGTCTCACTGCCTCGTGGCCCATCCCTCCTTGTGCGCTTTCTGCACCCACACCTTGCGCCGGCATGCGGTGCAACGGCCCGGAGCTGTGAGCGGTCCATTTGTGAATGTCTGCGGCCCGCTGGCGCCGATATATGTTTGTTGTATGGGTTTAAAATTCATGTTCATGTGGAACCTGGGCTTCATCTGGTTGGTGTGCGGTCAAGGGGCCTATGTTTACATTATGGCCTAGGTTTACAATAGACCAACCCTTGGTGCGTTGTCGGCGTGCTTGCGTAGGGACGGTTCCGCCCACGAGGCCTAGCTACCGACGGAGGAACTGGTGGTGTGGCCAGCAGGGGAGGGCGGCGGGGATGACTCGCCTCTAGAGGATTGGGGGCTGGGGGGGCTGTGTGTGGGATGCGGCCGAGCAAGGTCGATACTGTGGGAACGTGGGAACAGGTACTGCGAGCGGGAACGTTATTACAGCTGCGCGCACTGGACAAGGCGCGCGTGGAACACATGCCCATCCCCCGCAAGACCCGGCTGCGCTAGGAGAGCTCGGCTGGGGGGCGTGCGGGTGCGGGTGCGGGTGCGGGCAGGATGAGGAAGGGGTAGTTGAGTGGCGTTTCGGCACGGACGGAGGTAGATCGGGATGGGGGGGGGGCCGGATAATCCTAAGGTGCTAGGAGTCGATAGGCGCAATGGATGCGTGGCGGAGTATTACACCCAGCACGGGGTTGACACGGCTGGCTGCACACACATCTTAGCCTGTAGAGTACATTAGGTCAGACGCAAACGCTACCTGCGGAATATTATAGGCTGGTGGCTTTGTACGGTGTATTACCGAAACCGCAAGGGATGACAACGGACAGACAATTTTAGTAAGCGTAAGACCACCAGGGCCGCTGGACGAGCAAAATTGATTTGTCACTGACGCTGTCTTTTGAACGCTGACTTTTAACGATTTGTTTATGGTGGATGGATCTTGATCCATCTTTGCCTTAGTGGAATTTGTTCTTTTTACGTGCACGCCGAGTTTATGCCAAAGGCGCGCTGTGAGGTTGCAAACAGGACGTGCAGCAGCACAGGTGTTTGTATTCGCGCATCACCCTTGGGTACTGTATAACCTAGTTATGATAACGGCCGTATAGCTTTCTCGCTGGGGCGCTTTTGTTGATCGGACGTGCCTCGGTGAGAGCGCGCGAGAAGCCTGTTGCGGAAGACAGTCCTCATCGGGCTTAGAACGGCATCAAGCTCCATTTGTAAGCACCGTTTCTCCAATAATATATTTGACGCTTGCAAGAACTTCAGGCAACATTTCGGAGGATTGGGAAACCAGGAGAGTGTACGCCCTGAAGGGCCCTAACGGGACCTTGGACGATCCGGGACGATGTAGGTCAAACGTCTGCCGACTTACGCTTTGCCGAATTTTGACAGCTGTGGGTTGCATGACTGCAGCTCCAACGATGAGCTTGGACAGAAGAACGAGCCAAGAACAGGTGGTGTTCTTGGTGCCGTGTAGCGCGCAACCTGGCCCAACCTCTGCACACCCGTGACCACCACACCTCCACAGTGCACCCACGCGGTCGTCCCGAGCCCGGTGCCATCCATCTGCGGCGCGCTGCGTCTGTCTGGTCTACCTGGTCTGGCAGAAATCCGAGGCGACTGCATCGTGGTCGCCGTGATGGGCGGGAAACGCGACTGCGCGGAACGATGACAACAGGTCCGTGACGGTCAGGTCCTTCTGGGGCACTTGCAGAGGTCCGTGATCCCCGACCCGACCGAACCGCAGCCGTCAACGGACCAGGGCCCGGTGGGTGTCTTTCCGCGCTTCGGACCGCTTCCTCCGCTCGCTCCGCTCGCACCCCTCGTCCGGGTCGCAACGGCATGTGAGGCATGCGTCACACAACCTGACAAGGGACCCGCATCACCCCGTTGCGCAACGGCAGCCACGTAGGAAGGATAAGGATGGTGTATCATATAAGGATGGTGCATCATGGAGAAGACTTTGCACTCGGTGCAGCTCACCAAGTGACTGCCGTACACTAGCAAGTATGAAGACGATTGAAAGCAGATGCACGACATCCGTGGCGGCCTTATCCACGGACCGTTGCTATTCATGTAACCGTTACAAGGTGGACCCGTATCCCGACCGGGTGTTCCAACGGGCCCAGATAGTTCGTCGGTGTCTCGTCTCATCAACCCCTACCAAGTACTGCGCACCCATCCTCCATTACCCGCGGGGGGGGGGGGTCACGCAGCCATACCGGCCACTACACCAGGTTACCAGCGCGCCAGGATTGCCTCTCCTGGAAACCGCGCCAGACCCGCCTAACCACACGGCGGTGAGGGGACGGGTATAAAGTGCGAGGGTGCAGTCGTGCAGATTGGAACGAGGACGTGCCCTCCAGGAGGGACAGTTAAACACAGCGGTGGTATCCGCACGAGAAGCAAGCCCAGGAACGGTGGTGGTGCACAGCAGCTCGAGTGGCCCCTGCAATGCCCAGTGTTACGCCAACACCTCCTGGTATGAATGAATGAATGTTACAGCGGACCCCAACGGGATAATCGGTGTATACCAGGGCAAGCCCCAGCAGGCCGAGGGCGTGGGGAAGGGGCGGGGCCCGGGCAGGCTGAGCAGGGGAGGGGAGGAGGTGAGGGAGGGTCAAGGAAGGTATGTGGACAAGCCCTAGACCTATCCAAACCGGTTGGGTTTGGCATTGGTACGGAGTGAGCCGTGCACGCACGGCGTGTTGACAAAAAAATGACTCCACCATGACAGATGACGCAGGAGCACAGACGTGTGTATATGTGTGTGTATATGTGTGCTTAGGGGTGTGTGTGTGTGTGTGTGTGTGTGTGTGTGTGTGTGTGTGTGTGTGTGTGTGTGTGTGTGTGTGTGTGTGTGTGTGTGTGTGTGTGTGTGTGTGTATATGTAAATTTACATGCCGCCGCCGGGGAGTCCCACACCTGCCCGCCACCACCCGCGGCGTCCCTGGCGGGGTCTCCGCCTCCGCCGGCATCATCGGCGCGACGTCACCCGCCACCTCCGCCGCCCGCTGCTGGGCCGCCGCCGCGCCGCCCGCCGCCGTCGCCCCATCGGCGGTGTCGGTGTCGGTGCCGCGGGCGGTGGCCCACGCGCTGCTGAAGGCCCGGCGGCGGCGGCGGCAGCGGCCTCTGCTGCCGAGACCGCAGCCGCAGCCGCGGCGGTGGCGGCGACGGCAGATGGCAGCCCGCTGTTGACGGTCAGTCCGTAGGTCAGATTGGCAGGGCTGGTGGTGG
The DNA here is from genome assembly GCA_003117195.1 of Eudorina sp. 2006-703-Eu-15. Lineage (NCBI taxonomy): Eukaryota > Viridiplantae > Chlorophyta > Chlorophyceae > Chlamydomonadales > Volvocaceae > Eudorina > Eudorina sp. 2006-703-Eu-15. The sequence continues at coordinate 1,191,770 of BDSI01000009.1, forward strand.
TGGCAGTGGTGGTTAGGGTGGTGGTGACATTCACTGACGCGGCTGCGGCATCTCCCACCTCAGCCCCGGTCGGAGGCCGCGCGGGCCCCTGTGCTGGGTCCCCCTGGGCGACGTGAGCCGCTGCTGCTGCTGCTGCTGCTTTCCCCGCCACTGCTGCTGTTGTCGCCGTTACTGCTGCTCCTGCTGCTGCTTCCACGGTGTCCATCAGGTGCGCATCTGCCCCTGCGCTGACATCTGCCCCTGCTTCCGCTGCTTGTGCAGTTTTTGCTTCCTCTGCCTCCGCTGCTGCCTCCGCGTGTGCTGCTACAGCCGCTGCGGTTTCCAGCTTGCCCAGTTCCACTGCTGCTACTGCCGCCGCCGGTACCCTCCGTCCCCTCGTCGCCACCCGCTGTCGTTTGCACGGACGATGCGCCACATCTGACGTCCCGCCTCCCAGCGGCGGTACGGCAGCCGCAGCGGCGGCGGCGCCAGCGATAGCAGTAAGACGAGGCCGAGCAGCTTGGGGGTTGGCAGCGGCAGCGAGAGAGGTAGCGATAGCAGTAGCAGCGGCCGCCGCAGTCCGCTTCTTCACCACCGGGACCCTGCCACCCCCCTGTGTGTTGTGTCCGTAGTTGCCGTACCAGGGACCCATGGGTCGGTGCAGGTGTTGTGGCCGCCGGCGCCGCGGGACTGACCCTCCTCAGCTCCGTCCGGCCGTGGTGGCACAGGTGGCGGGCGGTGGCCGCGGGTGAGGGCCGAGCGGGCCGCCGCCGTTGCGAGGCGTGCTCCTTCCACCGGTCGAGGTCCAGGGGGGAAACCGGGGAGGGGGCGTTCTGCGGCCAGCCTCTTGTGTGGCGCCTGTTGTAACGCCCCCGGGGGCTGCTGTGACGGCTGTAGGTGGGGGTGGGCGTGCTGCTGCTGCTGGCTTGGTGGCGGCGATGGTGGCTCCTGCGACGGCTGTGACAGCAGCAGTGGTGACGCGTGTACTTTGCACGTGCGGCGTGCGGCGCGGCAATCCTCGCAACTACCAACACTTTAACTGACACACGGGGATCACAAACGGGCTTTCGCGCAACTGCCAACAAAAAGGGGTGGCGCGTGGCGTGGTGGTTGGCGCGCGGCGCGAGGGGAAGGTGGTGGTTGAGCGCGCACGCGTGTGGGACGCTGCGGCGGAGCACGGCTGAGACTGACAGTTGGTGCGGCGCGCGAGTGGGAGCGCATAGTCGTGCGCGCGCCGTTTGGGAAGCTGCGTGTGTGACCTGCGTGTAAACGCAGAGAGACACATCACCGAAATGCTCTAAAGATGCGAGTGCTCTAGACTGCTAGGTTGCTAAGGCACACACATGAGACTGACCATAAGCTGCCTCTGGGCACACACGGTTTCACGCGGTTGACAGTTGGGCTCCAGCGCGGGTGGGACTCGCTGAGCGCACGACAGGCGCTAGGGGGCACGCACGGGTGGGGCGCAGGCGCAGCTTGCCTGAAACTCAGCGGTAACTCGGCGGTGTCATGGACGCGGCGCGCAATGGGTCCCGGGGCGTCGTACATAGCCACGCCGCATGATGCAAACGATTTATTGAAGTAATGGAGGATTGGCTAGTGACCATACGGCAGCTAGCCGGGGCATTCATGCAGGTGCGCGCCGAGTGCCGGGGGCGGTGGATGGGTTGCGCTGAGAGCCCGAGAGCCCGACGTCGTAGCCCGAAACAATCTTAACCAGCTGCTGTCACATGTGAAGGACCAGTAAGTTCGGCGCCGTGAGAACTGCGGGTCTGACGAGAGACACCCTTCGCCTGCCAGCCAGCCCGCCGACCAACACCAGAGTCCTGCCCGTTCCTTACTCCTGCCCCCGACGCACACGCAGGGGAGCGCACTCTTAGCTCTACACAGGGAACTAGTGCAGCAATGGTTCCCCGACAGCCCAGGAGAGCCCCTGCCACCTGGCCGCGCAGCGAGCAGTCGCTGCAGGCTGATGTGCTGAACAGGAAGGCCTACCTCATTGTGGACATGGGCGCGAACGCAACCGAGGTGGTCAGCGGCTTGGAGCTGGAGCAGCGCTTCCACAAGGTCTACATCAAGTCGGGCAGATGCACTTGCGGCAACTGTGTGACGCGCAACATGCCGTGCAAGCACATGTTCCTGGTGCTGGAGGCGGAGCCCGCCCTGACGTTCACAGACCTACCCGCAACCTTCATGCAGCAGCCTCACCTGGTGGTGGACACCGTCGTCACCGGCGGAGCCCTGCCCACGCTTCAGCAGATCCCTGAGGAGGAACAGGCAGCGGACGTGGAGGCGCTGACGCGGCTGCGCGCGGAAGAGCTGGTGCTTGCTCAGGCGGAGAAGCAGCACGGTAGCGGCGGCGCCGGATATGACGGTGATGATGAGCAGCCCATGCCACCAGCCGAGCCTGAGGGAGCTCAGGACGCGGTGGCGGCACAGCAATCGCAGGCGAGGGTGGTGGCGTGATGCCGCAGGCGGAAGAGCAGGTTCTTGCCATGACAGTGCGAGACCTACATACTCAGCGTGCTGCGCAATGCCACGTTCGAGCTGTCGGGGACGCACCTGACAACGCTCAAACGCGGGATGGAAGGTCTGGCGGAGCAGATCTGGCCCGGACTGCAGCCCAGCGGCTTCAATGCGGCGGATCCCAACCTGAGGAAAAAGCGGCAGGCGCCAAGTGGGCAGGCGTTCAGGAGCGTGCGGGAGCCGGGCAAAAAAAATGGAAAACGGCACCTGCCTTCCCCGTGCACGTGCCCCTGGGCGCCATCCAGCCCAACACGAAACCCCACCACCACCTGCCCGCGACAAGCCCAACCCAGCTCTCTACGCCCTACACCGGTCCGAGTTGGGACCCCTGTTCCTCACCCTGGAGTCACAGCGGCACCAGCTACTGGATGTTCAACTGCAGCTGCCGCTGCTGGACCTCTCGGTGCTGCCACCGCTCACCCTGGCAACGTTACCGGTCCAACTCCAGGGCATCGTGCTGACGATGGCGCTGCAAGGCAGTCCGTTGTGGCACTTAGCTCGCCACGGCCAAGTCACCGCCAGCCCGCTTGGCGCATACCTCGGCTTTGGCGAGCCCGCGGCCGTGGCCGTGGGCGCGGCGTGCCTGGATACAAGACTGGGCGGGATAAGATGAAGGAGGTGGTTCGCAGCCTGCACGGGGCAGCAGTGGCGAAGTCAGACGACCCTGCGCTGCAAGGGGGACACCAGCACGACCCCCACTGTCTGTGGACAGTGCTGAACAGCCTCAAATCTCATCCCCGGTTTCAAGGAGCCTACCACGTGGTCATCCGAGAGCAGAGCTTCCTGCCGTGCGGCGGCTTGGGCGGCCTGCCGCCCATGGGAGCTTCACCTGACGGCATCCTGGAGGTGGAGGTGCCTTGGGAGATACCAGGGCAGAAGAGGCTGGCGTGGCTGCTCCTTGAGTTCAAAAGCCGGTTCCCCTAAAACAAGTCATACGGCGTGGACAATGCGAGTGGCGGCGAGGTGTACGAGTACGCACCCTACCGGTGCTTCCCAGCCATCAGGCCAGCCCACCACTACGTGCAGCTGGGCATGCTCGCCTCCACACGGTGCTGTGCCTGCACCTCGAGTACACGGTGAACAAGACCATGGTGCGGCTTATCGATCCGACCCTGCGTGGCTTCGTCTGGTGCTGGGTCTTGGGGCAGAGGCTGGCGCAGAGGCCGGGGTTGCGGCCGGGGCTGCGGCCGGGGCTGTGGGGCGCTGTGCCGGTCATGGTACCAGCGGGGAGAAGCACCGCCAGCTGGATTCAGCAGCACCATCGGCGAGGCGTACAAGCTGCTGCTAGAGGCCACAAAAGCCGGCTGCGAGCGCGCGGAGGTCATTACGGTGCTGCCCCGCGTGCAGGGAGGAGATAAGCGTGTGTTTATCTAGCACATGTTTATTATTTGAAGCGCTTAGATTAGGTATTGGCGTCATGGCAGAGTTGGGGACTCGGGGGAAGCGTGCAGACAGTTGCGCGCTATGAAAGGTTATATCATGTAGAGTTGAAGTTGAAATTTTCATTGAAGTCAGACCTTTCGCGCAATTCGGGTCGGCGACGTAACAAAGGTCGGGCCCTATAGGGTCCTAGGTCGTAACGTAACTAACTTGTAAGTTGGTAGTCCACAGATGTTGGTGGTATTAAATAATACCGTTCAGATTGCAGCGTCGGTACGTACCCGATTCAATGTAGGCCTCACGTCGTTACAGGCGAGGACCCTTGCAATTGGCCAGTGGCCACTGCGATGCGCGATCGCTCCAGCGATGCCGGCCAGGGCTCTCGGTGCCTTGGCAACCCCCTGGATACATTAGTCGCCCCGCTTGGATCTGCTGTAAGCAGTGTTGACTGCGCTACCAAGTACCAAGCCTCGCTGGACGCACTGTTCCAAAGTTTCACAGACTGAGGCTCAGACGCCCTGCCACGGCTTCCTAGTACTGCATCATGGCTAATAAACGACGAGGGAATAAGTTGAGTAGGAGTTTAGCAGCAGTGGAACGCGAAATTAAGGAGGTTTTAGCGGACGTAAAGGGCGTGGAGGGCAAAGTAACTGCGGTAGAGGATAAAATCACTCAGCTAGACTCGAAGCTTGACTCAATCGATGTCGATCTCCAACGCCCGAAGCTTGGAAAGGACGCCAAGGCGCGGTTGCTGACGAAGCAGGAACAGCTGCAGAGAGAGAAGGAGCAGCTGGGGAGAGAAAAGGAGCAGCTGCGGACGAAGGAGGAGCAGCTGCGGACGAAGGAGGAGCAGCTGCGAACTGAAAAGGAGCTGCTGCTAAAGAAGGAGCAGGATCTGCGCGCCGAGGCGCGGGCGACCGTGCCAAGTGAGCATGGCAATGGGCCAAACCTCTTTAAAGTGAAAATTGTGCTTCTTAACGCAGCATTGCGGCACAATTTGCACGGGGGAAGGGGGCGCGTGACGGTTGCATCTTGTGCGTGCTTGGCCGCAGGCTCAGTCTCGTACGTGCAGCGCGTTTTGAACATGGATGCGCCGTCCAAGACCAGTATGAAGCGGGAGCAGCTAGACAAGGCTGGGGGCCCACTCATCAACAACTGGCGCCCCACGCGGAAAGCAGCTGCCGGGTTGCTGCCAGCGCTTGCGCATCCCACGTTTGGGGAGGTGGCTGAGCTCCTTGCCAGCGACGCTGCAGTGGACCAGGACGCCGTCAACGTTGCCGGTCAGCTGTGCTGCATTTGCGCGGACATTTACGACAGCGAGGTGAGATCCGTTCACGCACGCGTAGTCGTACCCAGATCAGCATGTGTGCGGGGAGTAGAACGTTCCAGCCGTGTGGTGACCTTACGATATCTTGCACGATACCCTGACTGCGCAGGCCCAGCTAACCAATCTCGTCCGAGGCCTGCTGCTGCCCTACCTGGCGGTCCCGGGGGTGGTGCAGATCACGTCCGGCTTTGCTGCCAAGAATGTGAGCCCCGTCTGGGCGCTGGGTGACCGCGCCAGTGACCCCAAAAGCCTGTTCCTGATCGGGGAGGTAGGTTCACCGCGCGGCACATGTCGGCTCATTGAACAGGGCCCCGCCTTTGTCCCCGACGCGCTGTATATGTGCTGGCCTGGCAGGGCCGTCCCTGTCAGCACGTGGCGCTCATATATGAATGTGATACCCCACCCGCTCTCACAACTGACGTACATTGGCCACTTAGCTTTTGTTGCTTGAGTCCGGCTTGGTTCATAGTACACCTCTGGCATGTATGCCTTGCTGCTGACAGGACAAGCCAGGCATTGGCGGCACGGGAGACTCGCATTTCCAGGGCGCCAACTATCACCTGCACTTCTGGCGGCGGCGCACAGCCTCCAACATCTTCAAGGACACTCGCTGCCCTGCCTTCCTCCTTGAGGTTGGTCGTGTATGCATGGACATTCAGTGTGCCGTCTGATGTTGGTTTTCTGTCAATTGAACGGCAGCGGACTCGAAAGGACCTGAGCAGCACGGCTGGTGTGGGTGCACTCGAAATCGTTTGATTGGACTGAACCTAGGCATCAATAGTCGACTTGTCTTGTGCTGCTTGCACTTGGTCTGCCCGGTGCAGGTGGTCGGCCCGCACGTGCGGCTGTCTGCGGTCGCGTGGCTGGACCGCGTGACTATCTTCCCGCTGACGCCGCTGCTCAACCTGCTGCCTGCGCACCCCGTGACCAAGAGCCTGCTGATGCCGGTGAGCACGTGCAATCTGCAGGGTGTAAGACGAATAGGGACTTCGCAAGGTCTGGACGTGGCCTCCCTTTCGTATCAAGTCGATGGGGTGTTGATGCATGTGTGTTCGTCTGTGCTGTCCTCCTGATGGCTCATCCCCTTGGCGTGTGGCACATTCCAGGTGGCACGCATGCTGGCTGCTCTGCGTGTGGGGCTGCGCAAGCTAGCTCAGGCCCACGTCGCCATGCCAGTGCACACGGCGGATGAGCCTGACCAGGTGGCGCAAGCAGGACCGGGGCAGGCGGGAGCCCAGGAGACGAGGGAAGCAGAGGCGGACGCCGCAGAGCCGGGGGCGGAGGACGCCGTGGCGGAGGACGTGCAGCGGTCCGCGGGTACGGACGTGTTCAAGCTGCCGTGGCCCATCGCCATGGACGCCCGCTACGATGCCGAGACGGCGCGTCTGCTGGCCGCGCCCAACTTCACGTACTACGTGGACCTGGCTGGCAGCAATGAAAGTGTGGTTGTGAAGCTGTGCGAGAGCTACGGCCTGGAAGCTCATCAGGAGTGGGCGGAACTGGGCCTCGCACCCAAGGTATGTGTATGCATGCCTGTTCATGTGTCGTCTGTTTCGTGCGTCACCTCTCATGCGCCCTACCCTTTGCGTAGCCTAGCATGGCGCGTGTAACGAGTTCGTTTTCTGCGTAGTCAATGGCCTGAAGCGTTTCGAGGGTTCCTGCTGAGCATTAGACCTGGCGGTCAGTAGTTCCATGCACTTGCCTACGCTTGAACACCTGTCGCCAATGCTTGCGGCCAACCTGAGTATGTTGCACCCTGGCGCCCCAACGCCTGCTCAACTCCTTGCAGATCCTGCGCTCAACAGCGCTGCCTGGTGGTTGGCTGCTGCTGGAGATGGAGTGGCTGCCCGCGCCTGAGTGGCGGCCGCTGTCGGGGCTATCGGAGAAGGAGCTGCGCCAGGCGAAGCGTGCAGTGCAGCAGGCGCTGGAGCGCGCGCACACCGCAACGAACATGGTGCACGGCGACGTACGGCCTCCAAACTGCCTGGTGCGGTGTGGCAAGAGGACTGGCTCCTGGGAGGTGCGGTTCGTGGACTTCGAGTGGGCGGGGCCGGAGGGTGAGGCCACCTACCCCGCGTGCCTGAACCCGGATATCCCGTGGCCGGAGGGCGTGCGCTACGGCAAGCCGCTGCAGCGGGAGCACGACATCCAGCTGCTGGCAGCAACGCTGGCAGCCCGCAGCGCCACCGCTGCGCCCTCCCCGACCACCCGCGCCACCGCGGGCAGACGACGCGGCACCCCGCGGGGCCCTGGCGCAGCACAGTCGCTGCACACGGCAGCCAATTCTCGCTCAGCAGTGCCGCCAGGCACTGCAGCGGTCTCTGCTGGGCACCGAATCGTCCGCGTGAGCTGGCGGCAGCGGGCCGCCATCACCTGGATGCGGACTGCTGCCCCAGGCAGGCCGATGGTGTGGTGACCGGTATGCAGCAATAATTGTTATCGCGATTATGTGTATTATTGGAGAGTATGCGTCATCTCATCGGCCGTTTGGATTGAATGGCAGGCTGACGATCTGCGTTTGCATGCGCGTTGTCAGCGGCAGCAGAGCGTATGAGCAACGATACAGGAGCAGTAGCAGTTCATGGAATGCGATTGTGCGCGCGTGTGTGTGGGGGGGGGATATGGTTGGGGGAGCCAGTGTGTACATGGCTGAGTGGACGGGCGTCGGATATACATGGTGCGGCAACGCGCCCCAGCATAGACCCATGGACCCATAGACCCAACCCACACTTATGCGTGGGCAGTCATACAGGATGGGTGTGCTTGGTGTGACACCGATTCTGCCACTGTTGCCGCTCGAGGTGCAAAGTGCGGCGCCGCCCTCGGCTGTTCGTCCCCGCCGCCGCCGCGTCGCCGTCGTCGTCCGTCAGGCCCCGGTAGGTCTCCGCACTCAGATGCTCCACGCTGTCCGCGCGCCACCAGGCGGCAGCGCCGCCTGCAGCACGTGCGGCCCGCCCAGCTGACGCAGCACCGTCTGCCGTACCGTCTGCCGTGCCGTCGCCGGGGCGGCGGCGGCGGCGACGGCGGCGGGGCCGTCAGCATCACGCCCGACCCCGGGGGCAAGCAGCTGTACGGCAGCGTCCAGGAGACACCGCAACGCCTGGAAGAACTCGCACCGGGGGTCGCCGCCGCCGCCGCCGCCGCCGTCACTGCGTGAGGTGAGGTGAGGTGAGGTGAGGTGAGGTGAGGTGAGGTGGAGATTGGGCAACGCCTCGCCTCGGCACCAACTTACCAACGGTGTAGCGAAAGAACTGACCAACGGTGTAACGAAAGAACTGCGCCGATGTATCGCGAACCAGTATGGAATGTAAAATGATGATGCATTTTAATCCAGTCTTGTGCAGCTATGAAATCGAAGGTGGGAGGGAGGCAAGAATCGCCCAGACCCACATTTGGCGGGACGAGCAACGCCGGAAGCGCTATTTGCGCGTAATGAGTGCGCTGAAGCTCAAAACGCTGCATAAATTCTGAAGGTTTTGGTATGAGCTCACTCAAAAGCGGAACGGACTCAGCGTTCTGCTTGGCAGCGTATGGTACAGCGACCGGGACGTACCTTGCACAAACGCCTCTGTGGTAATTTACTTGCTTAAAATAACTCAAAAAAATTATTATTTTAATTGTTATCTAGCCATCATGACTATACCTTATGTAATGCAACCGTTACAAGATGGACCCTCGATACCGACGAACGTCTCATAATCGAACTTGCAACAGGCAACAACGTCACCGCGAGATTGTCCGCAAATTTCTGGAAAGTTAGGAAAGGTGTAGGCTCCAGGGGGGCATGGGCGCAAGCGGGCTCCCAGGCCTGCCGGTGTGTCCCTGCTTGGCGGCCTGAGCGAGCCCCCTCCCGGGCTCCATCCGCCACCCAGGGATGGATTCGGGACAGACCTTTTGGGAGGAGAAAAAGAGGGGGGCGAGGGGATGAGGATACGTTTTGGCTGACAGACCTTGACGTTAATGTGCATTCGACTTCCTGGGTTCCTGCTGCCAGAGTGCATGTGCCAGGCAGTCAGGGCCCGATGACGGCTCGGCACATGTCCTGCCACAGGGTATTCCCCACCCCCCTCGCCGTCAACCCGACTGCTGGGTTTTGCGAGGGGGAATGTACCTTGCCAGCACGCGGCGCAGACATTGGACGGCTTGTGGCACGCGGAAGGATTCGAAGTTCCGGATCCCCGGTAGGCTCGCCGTACTGCGCCGGACAAAGGCATTCCGCGGATGGGGATTCTGGGGATCTTCCGGCTGATATGTTAATCCTGCTGAAGTGTTAAGCTGCTACCGCGCTTCGCGCGTCTGGGCATAGAGCTGTTAACCTGACTGAGGCGTCCACCAGCTGTTGACGGCGCCACAGAATTGCCGTACGTGCCGTCATCGGTGCACAACACATGCACACGTGTGCGCACTGCATCACCGCACCCTCTCATGCCACGACCCGTTACGTCCTGTCCCCCTTCCACCGCTCCTGGAGGGCCAGAGCAGTGCTTTGATCTGCATCACTCGGCGACGCGTGGGCAGGCTACTACGATGCCGCTGATCCCCTTTGGGGTCCGCTGTAGCGTTGGTTCATTCAATCTGTGGCACGCGGCTCCTTGCCCCCGACCTGCAATCACCAGTCACGCTGAATCATCAAACCGCCTGCCCCACAACCACAACCACCACCAACTCCACCTCATCGCATCGACCTTGGGACGTGCGCGTACGACACGCCGTACAGCCGTACATTGCTGACTCCGGTGCTGCCCTTGCGGCAGCCACCCATCGAATGTCGAGAATGTCCCCCCCCCCACACACACATAACAAACACCAAACGCCAGCTAAGGGCCCAGCGAACAGAGCCCCGTGCGTGTGCTGGATGAAAACACACATGTACGAACATGTACGGACACACGCACATGTACGGGCATGTACGGACGCATACACACATGGATAGGAGCGGAGAGCTTCGGCGGTTTCCCCCGGATGGGCAAGGGTAGCTGTCTGTCCAGGTAGCATCGACAGACGATCCGGCTCCCTTCTGAGATATGTAACGACCACACATGACGACCACACCACGACCACACAGGGCACAAGTGCACACACGCACACACGGCTCCCCGGGTCGTGCGGGAACGGAACGGAACGGAAACAGATCGTTTCGTGCTTGAGGCTTGCGGAGAGGCTTGCTTGCGGACGGCTCCGTCCGTTCGGGCTCACACCCGGGCGCCGCCGGTCGAGGTACGCCGGTTGAGGTCCTGCCCGTCCCCCCCCCCCGCCCGCTCCTCCCCTCCGCCCCCCCACCCCCCGCAGGCTCTGCCCGACTGGCCCAATGTGCTGTCCATCGGCAAGTGGGAGGGCGCTGTGGCCTCACACAGGCTCCGCCGGTCGAGTTACACGCCTGTCGCGCCCACGCATCGATCAGCCGATCAGCGGTACGGAGAGCTTGACGTACAGGCACATGCCGGGGGCGTCCTCGACAGCGGAGCTGACGTACGGCAAGTCGATGTCGTACTTGTACCGCATATTGTTGAAGGCGGGGCCTGCCAGGCAGGTCTTACAGACCGAGTCAAAACAGTCGGTGCTGGGGCGGCCCAGGGCGGCGACTTTGGACTGCAACTGGACGTCGTTGTAGGCGGTGAAGCCCCGCAATGGGAGCGTAGGCTGTATGTATGTAGTTGACGGTTTTGACGGTTGGCAGTTGCTGGTTGTGGCGGTTGGTAAAGGGGGACGGAGGGAAGGGGAAGAGGGGTGGTAAATGGGACAAGAGCGGCCTGGTCAGTGCGGCGACAGGAGAGCTGAAGGTGGGTGCTGACCACTGTGTGACAGATGGGGCTGTCGGGACATCATTGATGGCGGCCCACAGCAGCAACGAACCGAGGGCGGCTCTCACCCAGCTGTTATGTACCCGAGAACGCCGTACGTACTGCAGCTATCCGTGCTATCAGTGACCAAACATCGGAAAGCTTGACGTTTTACTTCATTCCATGATAACACAACCAATGTCTTAAACCCACATCACCATCAGCATCACCATCAACTCTTCCGGACGCACTCACGGTGCTTCACGTAGGAGCACGTGCCGGGGGAGTCGATGTACGCCGACACGCCGCCGATGACGTATTTGCCGTCGTCGCTGAAGCCCGTGCACGCATAGTTGAGGCGGCAAAACTCCCGCGCCACGCACGTCCGCGGAGCTGGCGTTGCCGCGGCCGTGACGCCGGCGGCATTGGCGTTCTGCACCGCCAGCAGGGCCTTACCGGCGTGGGTGGTGTAGCCGAACATCTCGGGACAGGCTGAACGCGGGAGAGAGGGTTAAGGGGGAGGAGGGGGCGGCAGGGGAGGGGCAGGGAGGAGAGAAGGTCCGTTTCATTAAAGCCGGTTTCCTTCATTTCGCCCGCGTGGTGGTTGCCGAACAATGGGCCCCTTGCAGTACAGTGCAGTACAGTACAGTGCCTCCCTTTCCACCACCGCACCTAGCTTCACGTAGAACGCCTTGGCGGAGGCGACGGGCTTCGCCATCCCGTTCTCCCCACCCCGCACCGCACGTACCCGGTCCCGCCCGCCCGACAGCCCTAGGCACACCACCACGCGGCACCCCACTTGCCGGGGCTGCTCCGCTGCGACCGGGCACGGTGGGGAGCCATGCCCCGAAGTTGGCCCACCACCCGGTCGTCCGTCCCCTCGTCCCCGCCCCATGTTTGCTCCCCTGTCGTACGTGCCGTACATGTCGTACCGTCGCCCAGCCCATATCCCGCTCCCCCACGCCTGGCCTGTCCTCTTCCGCGCCGCGCTGCCGCCAAGCCATTCACGCATACTGTTTTCCTTTGACATGTCATAGCTGTCATTGCCCCTATCACGCCGCACCCTCTCACTCTTTTCCTCGGCTTCCCTCTGTGCATCGCCATGACCTCGGACATCGCCCGCGGCGCGGCTACTCCGTCTACAATAACAGGTCGGTACAGTTTCGGTCTTCTCCGGGTTGGGTCGGGATCGCTTTTTGCTTGATGTAGCACTGCGGCAGCGCGGCCGCGCCGCGCGCGCCCGCGCGCGGTCTCTAGCTCTCCGTTGCTATGCAGGTACCGCACTACGTAAGTATACTGAGTTATGCTGGGTGTGCCCGGGTTCGTTGCTTCGGGTTCATTTCTTTTTTAAATTTAACCCCTCCCAGCACATACTGCGGCGGGTTGCGTGAGAAGGCGAGTCGCCGGCGCACGCCGCCTGTGCGGCGGCGGCCGACGGAGCGTCCACCACCTTTGGCATCCTCAGACAGGTACCACTCTGAGAAGAGCTGCAGCTTGAAGCCCGGGATGGGCTTGTAAGCGCCTGCGGACGCGGGGGGGGGCGGGGGCGCCCGGGAGATGGGGGGCGAGGAGGGGAGGGCAAAGCCAGACGACCAACCATTCGTTCGTTCATTCTTTATTTGTTTTTCATGCTTTCTCCGGGTAATCCGCAACCAACCTCGCCGCGGACTGTTCGTTTCTCAGTGAGTGATATGGGGGAGGCTGTGGCTGTCATCGATGACCCGCGCGGCGTCCCCCGATAGGCGCAATGGATGCGTGGCGGAGTATTACACCCAGCACGGGGTTGACACGGCTGGCTGCACACACATCTTAGCCTGTAGAGTACATTAGGTCAGACGCAAACGCTACCTGCGGAATATTATAGGCTGGTGGCTTTGTACGGTGTATTACCGAAACCGCAAGGGATGACAACGGACAGACAATTTTAGTAAGCGTAAGACCACCAGGGCCGCTGGACGAGCAAAATTGATTTGTCACTGACGCTGTCTTTTGAACGCTGACTTTTAACGATTTGTTTATGGTGGATGGATCTTGATCCATCTTTGCCTTAGTGGAATTTGTTCTTTTTACGTGCACGCCGAGTTTATGCCAAAGGCGCGCTGTGAGGTTGCAAACAGGACGTGCAGCAGCACAGGTGTTTGTATTCGCGCATCACCCTTGGGTACTGTATAACCTAGTTATGATAACGGCCGTATAGCTTTCTCGCTGGTGTCGCTTTTGTTGATCGGACGTGCCTCGGTGAGAGCGCGCGAGAAGCCTGTTGCGGAAGACAGTCCTCATCGGGCTTAGAACGGCATCAAGCTCCATTTGTAAGCACCGTTTCTCCAATAATATATTTGACGCTTGCAAGAACTTCAGGCAACATTTCGGAGGATTGGGAAACCAGGAGAGTGTACGCCCTGAAGGGCCCTAACGGGACCTTGGACGATCCGGGACGATGTAGGTCAAACGTCTGCCGACTTACGCTTTGCCGAATTTTGACAGCTGTGGGTTGCATGACTGCAGCTCCAACGATGAGCTTGGACAGAAGAACGAGCCAAGAACAGGTGGTGTTCTTGGTGCCGTGTAGCGCGCAACCTGGCCCAACCTCTGCACACCCGTGACCACCACACCTCCACAGTGCACCCACGCGGTCGTCCCGAGCCCGGTGCCATCCATCTGCGGCGCGCTGCGTCTGTCTGGTCTACCTGGTCTGGCAGAAATCCGAGGCGACTGCATCGTGGTCGCCGTGATGGGCGGGAAACGCGACTGCGCGGAACGATGACAACAGGTCCGTGACGGTCAGGTCCTTCTGGGGCACTTGCAGAGGTCCGTGATCCCCGACCCGACCGAACCGCAGCCGTCAACGGACCAGGGCCCGGTGGGTGTCTTTCCGCGCTTCGGACCGCTTCCTCCGCTCGCTCCGCTCGCACCCCTCGTCCGGGTCGCAACGGCATGTGAGGCATGCGTCACACAACCTGACAAGGGACCCGCATCACCCCGTTGCGCAACGACAGCCACGTAGGAAGGATAAGGATGGTGTATCATATAAGGATGGTGCATCATGGAGAAGACTTTGCACTCGGTGCAGCTCACCAAGTGACTGCCGTACACTAGCAAGTATGAAGACGATTGAAAGCAGATGCACGACATCCGTGGCGGCCTTATCCACGGACCGTTGCTATTCATGTAACCGTTACAAGGTGGACCCGTATCCCGACCGGGTGTTCCAACGGGCCCAGATAGTTCGTCGGTGTCTCGTCTCATCAACCCCTACCAAGTACTGCGCACCCATCCTCCATTACCCGCGGGGGGGGTCACGCAGCCATACCGGCCACTACACCAGGTTACCAGCGCGCCAGGATTGCCTCTCCTGGAAACCGCGCCAGACCCGCCTAACCACACGGCGGTGAGGGGACGGGTATAAAGTGCGAGGGTGCAGTCGTGCAGATTGGAACGAGGACGTGCCCTCCAGGAGGGACAGTTAAACACAGCGGTGGTATCCGCACGAGAAGCAAGCCCAGGAACGGTGGTGGTGCACAGCAGCTCGAGTGGCCCCTGCAATGCCCAGTGTTACGCCAACACCTCCTGGTATGAATGAATGAATGTTACAGCGGACCCCAACGGGATAATCGGTGTATACCAGGGCAAGCCCCAGCAGGCCGAGGGCGTGGGGAAGGGGCGGGGCCCGGGCAGGCTGAGCAGGGGAGGGGAGGAGGTGAGGGAGGGTCAAGGAAGGTATGTGGACAAGCCCTAGACCTATCCAAACCGGTTGGGTTTGGCATTGGTACGGAGTGAGCCGTGCACGCACGGCGTGTTGACAAAAAAACGACTCCACCATGACAGATGACGCAGGAGCACAGACGTGTGTATATGTGTGTGTATATGTGTGCTTAGGTGTGTGTGTGTGTGTGTTAAAATAAACCGAGAGACACGACTGGCGAGGACCCTAATTGCGCACGCGGACGCGTGTGTGTGTGTGTGTGTGTGTGTGTGTGTGTGTGTGTGTGTGTGTGTGTGTGTGTGTGTGTGTGTGTGTGTGTGTGTGTGTGTGTGTGTGTGTGTGTGTGTGTGTGTGTGTGTGTGTGTGTGTGTGTGTGTGTGTGTGTGTGTATGTGTGTGTGTGTTATCAAAGAGAAAAGCTGAGCCGCGAAAAAGCAGACCCGTGTCCAGCAATGCAACCGACGACTGAGACCGAGACCAGAGTTACCAATATGCCAGGGCGAAATATGTCGTCCATAAGGAGTCCCAAGGTGGTGTAGGCCGTGATGCTGCAGCGCCCCGTATCGTTGTCGAGCGCCGGTGGGCGCCGGGACGCCAGCAGAAGCAGCGGCTATGACGTCGTAGGCTAATGCAGATGAAAACTCTACTAAGCTACCTACTGATCCTAAGGTGCAGCAAAAGCAAGGGCGTATGCGTCAACAGCGCGTGCAATGCCGACAGCAGGCAAGTGCCCGGCACAACCGTCCCAGCCCGTGCAGAAGGAAAAGATACTGACCTGAATGCAGAAACGGGAGCACCAAGCGAAGCAGCACCGTCAGTGGTTAGCGAAGCGAAGTCGGAGGACAGGCAAGGCGGATGGCAAGACAGGGACACACGTGAGCGCGACGGTCCTAAAAGTTGTTAGTAAGAAGGAAAAAACGAGCAAAGCAAATGGAATGCAAAGATGCGGGTGCCGAATTTGCAGTGATGTGCCGGGTACGAACGCGGTCAACGGCCGTCACAGCGCAGGGGCAAAGAACTAATAGCAGATGCTGCGGACTGCCGGCGTGCGGACTCTCACAGAGCTCCCCACTACGCCGGAAGCCCAAGCGCGCAAATGCATGCTGCGCGCCGGGGATGCAGTTGGGCGGCGGGTGGGGGGCAACCGGGGGCAATAACAGGCGCAGGGGCAGCGGGGGCAACCACCGGCGCAGGGGCAACAACAGACGCAAGGGCAAGAACAGGCGCCGGGGGCACGCGGGCGGGAGAAACCCAGGTGTGGCGCGTCCAAGAAAGACACCACGTAGACGACCCGCCACGTCTGCAGCGGGGACGCGAAAAGCTCGCGGTGGTCGACGGCTGACAAGAAGCTGGCGCGCTGCGCAAGGATGGCCGCCACGATGGGGTTGGGTGTCGGGTTGGCGGGGCTGATCACTCCCGGAACGCGCGTCGTAACACGCGCGCGTGGCTCCAGTGCCTCGGCGACCACCGTGACGTTTAGCTCCTCCGCGCGCGCCTGGAAGGCTTCGAGTTCCGGCAGCCTGTGGGCCATGCGTGTGCACCTAACACGCGCCTAGGAGGACCCCCGCACCGCGACAAACCGGAAACCAGGAAAAGAAGAAACGTTGGGTGAGCGCCGGCGAGTTGAAGGACGAGCGGCTTGCTGGCTGATTGACTTGCTGCTCCACCCACAATGGCAGCGAAACGCCGTCGGCCCAGAGCGAGCTGCTGCTACCCGTGACCGCACCCGGGAGCTGCCCCAGGGAAGCCAGGGTGATATTTGTGTGTTATCAAAGAGAAAAGCTGAGCCGCGAAAAAGCAGACCCGTGTCCAGCAATGCAACCGACGACTGAGACCGAGACCAGAGTTACCAATATGCCAGGGCGAAATATGTCGTCCATAAGGAGTCCCAAGGTGGTGTAGGCCGTGATGCTGCAGCGCCCCGTATCGTTGTCGAGCGCCGGTGGGCGCCGGGACGCCAGCAGAAGCAGCGGCTATGACGTCGTAGGCTAATGCAGATGAAAACTCTACTAAGCTACCTACTGATCCGAAGGTGCAGCAAAAGCAAGGGCGTATGCGTCAACAGCGCGTGCAATGCCGACAGCAGGCAAGTGCCCGGCACAACCGTCCCAGCCCGTGCAGAAGGAAAAGATACTGACCTGAATGCAGAAACGGGAGCACCAAGCGAAGCAGCACCGTCAGTGGTTAGCGAAGCGAAGTCGGAGGACAGGCAAGGCGGATGGCAAGACAGGGACACACGTGAGCGCGACGGTCCTAAAAGTTGTTAGTAAGAAGGAAAAAACGAGCAAAGCAAATGGAATGCAAAGATGCGGGTGCCGAATTTGCAGTGATGTGCCGGGTACGAACGCGGTCAACGGCCGTCACAGCGCAGGGGCAAAGAACTAATAGCAGATGCGGATGTGTGTGTGTGTGTGTGTGTGTGTGTGTGTGTGTGTGTGTGTGTGTGTGTGTGTGTGTGTGTGTGTGTGTGTGTGTGTGTGTGTGTGTGTGTGTGTGTGTGTGTGTGTGTGTGTGTGTGTGTGTGTATATGTAAATTTACATGCCGCCGCCGGGGAGTCCCACACCTGCCCGCCGCCACCCGCGGCGTCCCTGGCGGGGTCTCCGCCTCCGCCGGCATCATCGGCGCGACGTCACCCGCCACCTCCGCCGCCCGCTGCTGGGCCGCCGCCGCGCCGCCCGCCGCCGTCGCCCCATCGGCGGTGTCGGTGTCGGTGCCGCGGGCGGTGGCCCACGCGCTGCTGAAGGCCCGGCGGCGGCGGCGGCAGCGGCCTCTGCTGCCGAGACCGCAGCCGCAGCCGCGGCGGTGGCGGCGACGGCAGATGGCAGCCCGCTGTTGACGGTCAGTTCGTAGGTCAGATTGGCAGGGCTGGTGGTGGTGGCAGTGGTGGTTAGGGTGGTGGTGACATTCACTGACGCGGCTGCGGCATCTCCCACCTCAGCCCCGGTCGGAGGCCGCGCGGGCCCCTGTGCTGGGTCCCCCTGGGCGACGTGAGCCGCTGCTGCTGCTGCTGCTTTCCCCGCCACTGCTGCTGTTGTCGCCGTTACTGCTGCTCCTGCTGCTGCTTCCACGGTGTCCATCAGGTGCGCATCTGCCCCTGCGCTGACATCTGCCCCTGCTTCCGCTGCTTGTGCAGTTTTTGCTTCCTCTGCCTCCGCTGCTGCCTCCGCGTGTGCTGCTACAGCCGCTGCGGTTTCCAGCTTGCCCAGTTCCACTGCTGCTGCTGGTTCCCTCCGTCCCCTCGTCGCCACCCGCTGTCGTTTGCACGGACGATGCGCCACATCTGACGTCCCGCCTCCCAGCGGCGGTACGGCAGCCGCAGCGGCGGCGGCGCCAGCGATAGCAGTAAGACGAGGCCGAGCAGCTTGGGGGTTGGCAGCGGCAGCGAGAGAGGTAGCGATAGCAGTAGCAGCGGCCGCCGCAGTCCGCTTCTTCACCACCGGGACCCTGCCACCCCCCCTGTGTGTTGTGTCCGTAGTTGCCATACCAGGGACCCATGGGTCGGTGCAGGTGTTGTGGCCGCCGGCGCCGCGGGACTGACCCTCCTCAGCTCCGTCCGGCCGTGGTGGCACAGGTGGCGGGCGGTGGCCGCGGGTGAGGGCCGAGCGGGCCGCCGCCGTTGCGAGGCGTGCTCCTTCCACCGGTCGAGGTCCAGGGGGGAAACCGGGGACGGGGCGTTCTGCGGCCAGCCTCTTGTGTGGCGCCTGTTGTAACGCCCCCGGGGGCTGCTGTGACGGCTGTAGGTGGGGGTGGGCGTGCTGCTGCTGCTGGCTTGGTGGCGGCGATGGTGGCTCCTGCGACGGCTGTGACAGCAGCAGTGGTGACGCGTGTACTTTGCACGTGCGGCGTGCGGCGCGGCAATCCTCGCAACTACCAACACTTTAACTGACACACGGGGATCACAAACGGGCTTTCGCGCAACTGCCAACAAAAAGGGGTGGCGCGTGGCGTGGTGGTTGGCGCGCGGCGCGAGGGGAAGGTGGTGGTTGAGCGCGCACGCGTGTGGGACGCTGCGGCGGAGCACGGCTGAGACTGACAGTTGGTGCGGCGCGCGAGTGGGAGCGCATAGTCGTGCGCGCGCCGTTTGGGAAGCTGCGTGTGTGACCTGCGTGTAAACGCAGAGAGACACATCACCGAAATGCTCTAAAGATGCGAGTGCTCTAGACTGCTAGGTTGCTAAGGCACACACATGAGACTGACCATAAGCTGCCTCTGGGCACACACGGTTTCACGCGGTTGACAGTTGGGCTCCAGCGCGGGTGGGACTCGCTGAGCGCACGACAGGCGCTAGGGGCACGCACGGGTGGGGCGCAGGCGCAGCTTGCCTGAAACTCAGCGGTAACTCGGCGGTGTCATGGACGCGGCGCGCAATGGGTCCCGGGGCGTCGTACATAGCCACGCCGCATGATGCAAACGATTTATTGAAGTAATGGAGGATTGGCTAGTGACCATACGGCAGCTAGCCGGGGCATTCATGCAGGTGCGCGCCGAGTGCCGGGGGCGGTGGATGGGTTGCGCTGAGAGCCCGAGAGCCCGACGTCGTAGCCCGAAACAATCTTAACCAGCTGCTGTCACATGTGAAGGACCAGTAAGTTCGGCGCCGTGAGAACTGCGGGTCTGACGAGAGACACCCTTCGCCTGCCAGCCAGCCCGCCGACCAACACCAGAGTCCTGCCCGTTCCTTACTCCTGCCCCCGACGCACACGCAGGGGAGCGCACTCTTAGCTCTACACAGGGAACTAGTGCAGCAATGGTTCCCCGACAGCCCAGGAGAGCCCCTGCCACCTGGCCGCGCAGCGAGCAGTCGCTGCAGGCTGATGTGCTGAACAGGAAGGCCTACCTCATGGTGGACATGGGCGCGAACGCAACAGAGGTGGTCAGCGGCTTGGAGCTGGAGCAGCGCTTCCACAAGGTCTACATCAAGTCGGGCAGATGCACTTGCGGCAACTGTGTGACGCGCAACATGCCGTGCAAGCACATGTTCCTGGTGCTGGAGGCGGAGCCCGCCCTGACGTTCACAGACCTACCCGCAACCTTCATGCAGCAGCCTCACCTGGTGGTGGACACCGTCGTCACCGGCGCAGCCCTGCCCACGCTTCAGCAGATCCCTGAGGAGGAACAGGCAGCGGACGTGGAGGCGCTGACGCGGCTGCGCGCGGAAGAGCTGGTGCTTGCTCAGGCGGAGAAGCAGCACGGTAGCGGCGGCGCCGGATATGACGGTGATGATGAGCAGCCCATGCCACCAGCCGAGCCTGAGGGAGCTCAGGACGCGGTGGCGGCACAGCAATCGCAGGCGAGGGTGGTGGCGTGATGCCGCAGGCGGAAGAGCAGGTTCTTGCCACGACAGTGCGAGACCTACATACTCAGCGTGCTGCGCAATGCCACGTTCGAGCTGTCGGGGACGCACCTGACAACGCTCAAACGCGGGATGGAAGGTCTGGCGGAGCAGATCTGGCCCGGACTGCAGCCCAGCGGCTTCAATGCGGCGGATCCCAACCTGAGGAAAAAGCGGCAGGCGCCAAGTGGGCAGGCGTTCAGGAGCGTGCGGGAGCCGGGCAAAAAAAATGGAAAACGGCACCTGCCTTCCCCGTGCACGTGCCCCTGGGCGCCATCCAGCCCAACACGAAACCCCACCACCACCTGCCCGCGACAAGCCCAACCCAGCTCTCTACGCCCTACACCGGTCCGAGTTGGGACCCCTGTTCCTCACCCTGGAGTCACAGCGGCACCAGCTACTGGATGTTCAACTGCAGCTGCCGCTGCTGGACCTCTCGGTGCTGCCACCGCTCACCCTGGCAACGTTACCGGTCCAACTCCAGGGCATCGTGCTGACGATGGCGCTGCAAGGCAGTCCGTTGTGGCACTTAGCTCGCCACGGCCAAGTCACCGCCAGCCCGCTTGGCGCATACCTCGGCTTTGGCGAGCCCGCGGCCGTGGCCGTGGGCGCGGCGTGCCTGGATACAAGACTGGGCGGGATAAGATGAAGGAGGTGGTTCGCAGCCTGCACGGGGCAGCAGTGGCGAAGTCAGACGACCCTGCGCTGCAAGGGGGACACCAGCACGACCCCCACTGTCTGTGGACAGTGCTGAACAGCCTCAAATCTCATCCCCGGTTTCAAGGAGCCTACCACGTGGTCATCCGAGAGCAGAGCTTCCTGCCGTGCGGCGGCTTGGGCGGCCTGCCGCCCATGGGAGCTTCACCTGACGGCATCCTGGAGGTGGAGGTGCCTTGGGAGATACCAGGGCAGAAGAGGCTGGCGTGGCTGCTCCTTGAGTTCAAAAGCCGGTTCCCCTAAAACAAGTCATACGGCGTGGACAATGCGAGTGGCGGCGAGGTGTACGAGTACGCACCCTACCGGTGCTTCCCAGCCATCAGGCCAGCCCACCACTACGTGCAGCTGGGCATGCTCGCCTCCACACGGTGCTGTGCCTGCACCTCGAGTACACGGTGAACAAGACCATGGTGCGGCTTATCGATCCGACCCTGCGTGGCTTCGTCTGGTGCTGGGTCTTGGGGCAGAGGCTGGCGCAGAGGCCGGGGTTGCGGCCGGGGCTGCGGCCGGGGCTGTGGGGCGCTGTGCCGGTCATGGTACCAGCGGGGAGAAGCACCGCCAGCTGGATTCAGCAGCACCATCGGCGAGGCGTACAAGCTGCTGCTAGAGGCCACAAAAGCCGGCTGCGAGCGCGCGGAGGTCATTACGGTGCTGCCCGCGTGCAGGGAGGAGATAAGCGTGTGTTTATCTAGCACATGTTTATTATTTGAAGCGCTTAGATTAGGTATTGGCGTCTTGGCAGAGTTGGGGACTCGGGGGAAGCGTGCAGACAGTTGCGCGCTATGAAAGGTTATATCATGTAGAGTTGAAGTTGAAATTTTCATTGAAGTCAGACCTTTCGCGCAATTCGGGTCGGCGACGTAAC
This sequence comes from Eudorina sp. 2006-703-Eu-15, assembly GCA_003117195.1. Taxonomy (NCBI): domain Eukaryota; kingdom Viridiplantae; phylum Chlorophyta; class Chlorophyceae; order Chlamydomonadales; family Volvocaceae; genus Eudorina; species Eudorina sp. 2006-703-Eu-15. Next base: position 1,213,379 of record BDSI01000009.1, read on the forward strand.
AAAGGTCGGGCCCTATAGGGTCCTAGGTCGTAACGTAACTAACTTGTAAGTTGGTAGTCCACAGATGTTGGTGGTATTAAATAATACCGTTCAGATTGCAGCGTCGGTACGTACCCGATTCAATGTAGGCCTCACGTCGTTACAGGCGAGGACCCTTGCAATTGGCCAGTGGCCACTGCGATGCGCGATCGCTCCAGCGATGCCGGCCAGGGCTCTCGGTGCCTTGGCAACCCCCTGGATACATTAGTCGCCCCGCTTGGATCTGCTGTAAGCAGTGTTGACTGCGCTACCAAGTACCAAGCCTCGCTGGACGCACTGTTCCAAAGTTTCACAGACTGAGGCTCAGACGCCCTGCCACGGCTTCCTAGTACTGCATCATGGCTAATAAACGACGAGGGAATAAGTTGAGTAGGAGTTTAGCAGCAGTGGAACGCGAAATTAAGGAGGTTTTAGCGGACGTAAAGGGCGTGGAGGGCAAAGTAACTGCGGTAGAGGATAAAATCACTCAGCTAGACTCGAAGCTTGACTCAATCGATGTCGATCTCCAACGCCCGAAGCTTGGAAAGGACGCCAAGGCGCGGTTGCTGACGAAGCAGGAACAGCTGCAGAGAGAGAAGGAGCAGCTGGGGAGAGAGAAGGAGCAGCTGGGGAGAGAAAAGGAGCAGCTGCGGACGAAGGAGGAGCAGCTGCGGACTGAAAAGGAGCAGCTGCGGACTGAAAAGGAGCTGCTGCTAAAGAAGGAGCAGGATCTGCGCGCCGAGGCGCGGGCGACCGTGCCAAGTGAGCATGGCAATGGGCCAAACCTCTTTAAAGTGAAAATTGTGCTTCTTAACGCAGCATTGCGGCACAATTTGCACGGGGGAAGGGGGCGCGTGACGGTTGCATCTTGTGCGTGCTTGGCCGCAGGCTCAGTCTCGTACGTGCAGCGCGTTTTGAACATAGATGCGCCGTCCAAGACCAGTATGAAGCGGGAGCAGCTAGACAAGGCTGGGGGCCCACTCATCAACAACTGGCGCCCCACGCGGAAAGCAGCTGCCGGGTTGCTGCCAGCGCTTGCGCATCCCACGTTTGGGGAGGTGGCTGAGCTCCTTGCCAGCGACGCTGCAGTGGACCAGGACGCCGTCAACGTTGCCGTTCAGCTGTGCTGCATTTGCGCGGACATTTACGACAGCGAGGTGAGATCCGTTCACGCACGCGTAGTCGTACCCAGATCAGCATGTGTGCGGGGAGTAGAACGTTCCAGCCGTGTGGTGACCTTACGATATCTTGCACGATACCCTGACTGCGCAGGCCCAGCTAACCAATCTCGTCCGAGGCCTGCTGCTGCCCTACCTGGCGGTCCCGGGGGTGGTGCAGATCACGTCCGGCTTTGCTGCCAAGAATGTGAGCCCCGACTGGGCGCTGGGTGACCGCGCCAGTGACCCCAAAAGCCTGTTCCTGATCGGGGAGGTAGGTTCACCGCGCGGCACATGTCGGCTCATTGAACAGGGCCCCGCCTTTGTCCCCGACGCGCTGTATATGTGCTGGCCTGGCAGGGCCGTCCCTGTCAGCACGTGGCGCTCATATATGAATGTGATACCCCACCCGCTCTCACAACTGACGTACATTGGCCACTTAGCTTTTGTTGCTTGAGTCCGGCTTGGTTCATAGTACACCTCTGGCATGTATGCCTTGCTGCTGACAGGACAAGCCAGGCATTGGCGGCACGGGAGACTCGCATTTCCAGGGCGCCAACTATCACCTGCACTTCTGGCGGCGGCGCACAGCCTCCAACATCTTCAAGGACACTCGCTGCCCTGCCTTCCTCCTTGAGGTTGGTCGTGTATGCATGGACATTCAGTGTGCCGTCTGATGTTGGTTTTCTGTCAATTGAACGGCAGCGGACTCGAAAGGACCTGAGCAGCACGGCTGGTGTGGGTGCACTCGAAATCGTTTGATTGGACTGAACCTAGGCATCAATAGTCGACTTGTCTTGTGCTGCTTGCACTTGGTCTGCCCGGTGCAGGTGGTCGGCCCGCACGTGCGGCTGTCTGCGGTCGCGTGGCTGGACCGCGTGACTATCTTCCCGCTGACGCCGCTGCTCAACCTGCTGCCTGCGCACCCCGTGACCAAGAGCCTGCTGATGCCGGTGAGCACGTGCAATCTGCAGGGTGTAAGACGAATAGGGACTTCGCAAGGTCTGGACGTGGCCTCCCTTTCGTATCAAGTCGATGGGGTGTTGATGCATGTGTGTTCGTCTGTGCTGTCCTCCTGATGGCTCATCCCCTTGGCGTGTGGCACATTCCAGGTGGCACGCATGCTGGCTGCTCTGCGTGTGGGGCTGCGCAAGCTAGCTCAGGCCCACGTCGCCATGCCAGTGCACACGGCGGATGAGCCTGACCAGGTGGCGCAAGCAGGACCGGGGCAGGCGGGAGCCCAGGAGACGAGGGAAGCAGAGGCGGACGCCGCAGAGCCGGGGGCGGAGGACGCCGTGGCGGAGGACGTGCAGCGGTCCGCGGGTACGGACGTGTTCAAGCTGCCGTGGCCCATCGCCATGGACGCCCGCTACGATGCCGAGACGGCGCGTCTGCTGGCCGCACCCAACTTCACGTACTACGTGGACCTGGCTGGCAGCAATGAAAGTGTGGTTGTGAAGCTGTGCGAGAGCTACGGCCTGGAAGCTCATCAGGAGTGGGCGGAACTGGGCCTCGCACCCAAGGTATGTGTATGCATGCCTGTTCATGTGTCGTCTGTTTCGTGCGTCACCTCTCATGCGCCCTACCCTTTGCGTAGCCTAGCATGGCGCGTGTAACGAGTTCGTTTTCTGCGTAGTCAATGGCCTGAAGCGTTTCGAGGGTTCCTGCTGAGCATTAGACCTGGCGGTCAGTAGTTCCATGCACTTGCCTACGCTTGAACACCTGTCGCCAATGCTTGCGGCCAACCTGAGTATGTTGCACCCTGGCGCCCCAACGCCTGCTCAACTCCTTGCAGATCCTGCGCTCAACAGCGCTGCCTGGTGGTTGGCTGCTGGTGGAGATGGAGTGGCTGCCCGCGCCTGAGTGGCGGCCGCTGTCGGGGCTATCGGAGAAGGAGCTGCGCCAGGCGAAGCGTGCAGTGCAGCAGGCGCTGGAGCGCGCGCACACCGCAACGAACATGGTGCACGGCGACGTACGGCCTCCAAACTGCCTGGTGCGGTGTGGCAAGAGGACTGGCTCCTGGGAGGTGCGGTTCGTGGACTTCGAGTGGGCGGGGCCGGAGGGTGAGGCCACCTACCCCGCGTGCCTGAACCCGGATATCCCGTGGCCGGAGGGCGTGCGCTACGGCAAGCCGCTGCAGCGGGAGCACGACATCCAGCTGCTGGCAGCAACGCTGGCAGCCCGCAGCGCCACCGCTGCGCCCTCCCCGACCACCCGCGCCACCGCGGGCAGACGACGCGGCACCCCGCGGGGCCCTGGCGCAGCACAGTCACTGCACACGGCAGCCAATTCTCGCTCAGCAGTGCCGCCAGGCACTGCAGCGGTCTCTGCTGGGCACCGAATCGTCCGCGTGAGCTGGCGGCAGCGGGCCGCCATCACCTGGATGCGGACTGCTGCCCCAGGCAGGCCGATGGTGTGGTGACCGGTATGCAGCAATAATTGTTATCGCGATTATGTGTATTATTGGAGAGTATGCGTCATCTCATCGGCCGTTTGGATTGAATGGCAGGCTGACGATCTGCGTTTGCATGCGCGTTGTCAGCGGCAGCAGAGCGTATGAGCAACGATACAGGAGCAGTAGCAGTTCATGGAATGCGATTGTGCGCGCGTGTGTGTGTGGGGGGGGGATATGGTTGGGGGAGCCAGTGTGTACATGGCTGAGTGGACGGGCGTCGGATATACATGGTGCGGCAACGCGCCCCAGCATAGACCCATGGACCCATAGACCCAACCCACACTTATGCGTGGGCAGTCATACAGGATGGGTGTGCTTGGTGTGACACCGATTCTGCCACTGTTGCCGCTCGAGGTGCAAAGTGCGGCGCCGCCCTCGTAGCGCCGGTACACAGGATGAGCATGCGCTTTTTGATGGCTGGACGCCGACAGACAGATGGCACATCGCCTGCAAGGTCTTGAGGCGTGGTTCAGTTGTTGAAGCTGCAGACGCTCAGACGAGTATACGACGCGGGGGCCAGGCACACTGTCTGTGCTTGTCGGTACACGCGTGCGGCGCCCATAATGCACACGGTGCGTGACGGTGCAGACCGCGTTGGAGCCGAGGGCATGGGCAGCAGCGGCGGCGTACAGTAGCCGGCTGCCGCACATGCAGCGACGAGTATGTGAGGTAGAGACTTGGGGACTTGGGGACCATGGACCCCTTGAGGATGCGGAGAGGGCTCCCTGATATGTCGGTCTGTTGTGTGGTTGGTAGTCCGTACGCCCCGCGCCTGTAAGTTAGCTCTCCGTAATACCCACCTGAACTGGCTTTCGGCATATGGCGTGGCTTGCCACGGCCTAAGCAACTGGATAGCGGGCCAACTGGGTACTGTCCTGCCAAGCATGCACGTTACCAATCTCCAGAGCCCTTCAGAGCCCTCCAGAGGCTGCGCGACTCTGAAACGCCAGACCTCAAAGCGGCAGGAAACCGCTCTCCAGCTCTGGCTGCCTGCGGAGCAGCTGCAGGAGGATCTGAGCGCCGACGCTTACCAAATTGCGCGCTGCGAAAGGCGATGAATGGAACGAGCGCGGAGTGGCTTATCCCCAATGTTCACTGTCCCAATAAGTACGATAATGTTTCACAGCTATACGCTAGCAAGGTTGGAGGGGACCCCTAAGAATGGCCACTTCTCGGTTTCACTCCTGTTTTGGCGTGGCTATGTACGACGCCCCGGGACCCATTGCGCGCCGCGTCCATGACACCGTGCGTGCCCCCTAGCGCCTGTGATTTGTCTCTCTGAGTTTACACGCAGGTCACACACGCAGCTTCCCAAACAGCGCGCGCACGACTGTGCACTCCCACTCGCGCGCCGCGCCAACTGCCAGTCTCAGCCGTGCTCCGCCGCAGCTTCCCACACGCGTCCGCGCTCAACCACCACCTTCCACTCGCGCCGCGCGCCATCCACCACGCCACGCGCCACCCCTGTTTGTTGGCAGTTGCGCGAACGCCCGTTTGTGATCCCCGTGTGTCAGTTAGAGTGTTGGTAGTTGCGAGGATTGCCGCGCCGCACGCCGCACGTGGCGGCGGCTGCGGTGGCGGCGGCGACTCCTCGGGATGCCGTGTTGCAGCCGCAGCACAGCACGACTGCCCCTTTCGTGGGCGAGGGGACGGCGCCTGGGGCCGCTGCTGCCGCTGCGGCTGCCGCTGCTACTGCTGCGAGGGTGAGGGCGACGTTGCCACCCTGGGCGGTGGTGACTGATGTTGTTGTTGCTGCCGCATCTGCCGCCGCTGTTGCCGCGTCTGCGGCTGCTGCTGCCGCGGTGGCTCTTGCTCCCGCTCCTCATGCCCCAGGGGCGACACCGACCGTTGTGCTGGTGCTGGTGCTCCTTGCTGTGGTGGTTGTGGTGGTTGCGGTGGTTGGGGCGGTGACGACGACAATGGGGCCGGCTGCAGCCGACCGCTCTCCTCCCCCTCCTCTCCCTCCTCCCCCCCTCCCCCCCGGGCCACTCGCCCGTCTGCTGCCACACCACGCACCCCGCCAGGTGCTCCATCCGCCGCAGCAGCAGCCGCACCGCGGCCCACTACGCCGCCTCCCCCGCCTCGCCCGGCTCGCAACTCCCGCCGCCGCCGCCTCTCTCCACCTCCTTCCTCCTCGCGCCCCGCCCTCCTCCTCCTCCTCCCAGGCGCGACAGCAGGCGGCGCGGGTCCAGCGCGCCCCGCAGCACCAGCGCCTGAAGCACCAGGAAGGCTGCCCGCAGGACCACCCCGCAGTCGCCCACGGGGGGCACCGCCGGGTCTCCGGCCAGGCGGCGCGTGGGTAGCAGCCCAGCAGCTGCACGAGCCGCAGGACCGACCCGCGGGTCACAGCACGTGGCGGCGCCGCCGCCGCCGCCGGCGGCGGGGGTGCGTGCAGCGCGTCCAGGAGGGGCCCGACCAGGTGTCGTACCTCCGCCACGGCGCCGCGCGCCTCCGCGGCGGAGGAGGCGACGCGCGGGGCGGCGTTCGCCGCCAGCCAGGTCTCCACGGCGCGGCAGGCGGCCTGCAGGAGGTCCGCTGTTTGGGGAGGAGGCCGACCGGAAGGTGCAGGGCCCTGCGGCACTCCTCCCTCCTCTTCCTCCCCCTCCTCCTCGCTGTCCTCTACCTCTACCCCCTCCTTCTCCTCTTCATCGCTTTCCTCATCCTCCTCGTCCTCCGCCTCCGCCTCCGCCGCCTGGCGCTGCGGTTTCTGCAACCCGCTGCCGGCATTGCTGCGCCTCCGCCGGCCTCCGCCTCCGCCGCCGCAGCTCCTCCTCCGCCACCTCCGCCACCACCTCCAGCCGCTCCAGCCGCTCCGTCACCGCCGCCGCGTGCGCCCTCAACAGTACGAGCGTACGACACCACAGCGCGGTCCTTCCGGTCTCCGCGGTCCCCGCCGCGCCGCTCCGGAACCTCTCTGCGGCACTCCTCCACCTGCTGCTGCTGATGCTGCTGCCGGTGAGCGTGCTGATGCTGAGGGCGGCCGTGGCGGGGG